>OX451741.1:1476148109-1477487109 GCA_948472305.1 Vicia faba | reverse complement strand
CGAGTTCAACCATATAATTTATGTAAACTAAAAGTCAAAGATCAAAGCTAATTTTACTTGCCCTAATTTGAAACCTAATTTTTACAGAAATTTCAAATCCAAAATTCTCTATGCATAGTTAATATAAATGAAAACTATGAACATGGTTAGCTTTAGTGCAAGGATATCTACATTTTGTTTTCAAAAATCAGGACCAAATGATGCTTGTATGAAGAGATAAAAGTTTGAGTTTTTACCTCTTTCAGTTGAGATCGTGAATGGAGTTTGGGCAAGTTTTGAGAAGGCCTGAGGATCTGTTTAGCTTGCCTGGACCTCCCTGAGTGTATTCCAATCCTTACTTTGTCTTGAAAGTCCCTGAATCTCCCTACTCAAGTCAACCTGCAAGCTTGATGTTTGAAAATGGTGGATGGAGTAGGAGGAGTTAAAGTGAGGGAAAAGGGGTCTGGATCACTTAGGTGTGATGTATATTAATTGTTTAAGTGGTTAAAACTCAAAACGCACGAGTGGATTTGGAGATAGCTGAGTAAGGTTCAAAACTGTCAAGCTATGGCAGATTTTCAATGGCAAAGTGTTTGGGAGTGTTTTTGAGTCTTAGCATTTGTGTCCTATGTTGCAATACATTTGTGTATATGTATGGAAAAGGTTAGAGATCAACTCCACTCCAGATTTCTGAGTTATAGCCTTTTGGCTCTATAACTTGCTTTTAAAGAAAAGTGAGGAGACAAGTCTCTAAGTGTGGTACAAGTATGATATGAGTTGGTAGAGGCTTCAGGAAAGTTTATTTTGGTTTTGACTTTACTTGTGTGCAGAGAAAAAAATTGAGAGGCTCAAGAAGTGGAAAATTGCAAAAGTAATGTTTTATCAAAATGGAAATGGCAACTTTGTGCCAAAAATGGAATTGTAACTTGGATAAAGGCTCAATTGCTTGGATTAAAGCTCTATCAGTTGTGTAAACATTTAATTATGGAGTGAGAAACAAGTTTGAGGCTTGCAAAGCAAGGATTATGCAGCCTAGGCTTGGATTTGAATTTTTGTTCTTCATGAAATGGCTTGAAATCAAAGTGATAAATCACCAACTTCATCTCTTCGATTCTCCATACTCAGGAATCATCTCAAGGATTTTTGTGACATTTTGGAAAGCTTGTAATATGATATACAACCCATATTTGAATTGCTTTTTAAAATTCCATTTGGAACTATGTGAAAATTTTCCATGAAGTTAGGTCAAAAATCTGCCTAACTATGGCAAAATTTCACTAAGTTATTTTAGTTCATGAGCATGTATTCACAAAATTATATCTTGAGATCCAAGAATTTTTAGGAGAAATTGTTTGAAGAAGAGTTGTAGATTTCATGGAGATCTACAACTTTCATGTTAGAAGTTTCCTTTGAATCATCTTGCATCATGGTGAAAATTTGGCTCAAAGTTGAGAAAAAATAAGAAATTTTCTATACTTAGAAAAATTTCTAAGTTAAGAAATTTCAACTTTTCAAAACAAAATATTAAATCCTTGATTTCTTGATGAACAAGTTTCACATTTTGAAATGTTTTGATGAATTATGATCTTTGGCACTTGATTTTGACCAAAAAGTCAAAGTTTGACTTTTCAGTGTACAGTTGACTTTTGATCAGTTGACTACAAATTTCATCTGTCAATCCAATGGATTTGCAATGTTTTGAATCATGTCATTAGGTCAAGATGATGCAATTGAACTCTTGAAATAATACTTCAAACCAATTGATCATTTGCTAGGTAAAAAATCAGAAATTGCCCTTTCTCAATCAAAACCCTAATTTTGCCCATTTTACCCTTTTGGTGATTTGATCAAATTTCTTGAGGAATTATGGTCCAAACTTGATCAAATGATACATATGAGTCTAAGATGTTGAGGTGGATCAAAAATTATGAAGTTTGACTTTAAATTGGCCATGGTTGACTTTTCCCCAATATAGCTGATTTTTAGGTCAACTGTCCAATTGACTGATAAAAAATGTTATTCAAGGCTTGAAACTTGACATGAATAATCTTGGGGGTCCATAATGATCCTTTAAATTCATATGAAGCATTGATAGTCCAAAAATCCTTGTGCAAACTCAAACCCTAATTTTGGTTATCAGTGCATTAGGAGATGTCTTGAGCTGGTCAAACCCTAATGCAGTCTTGAGTCAAAGAGATCTTGTGAGGAAATTCTTGATAAGTGAGAGGGAAAATATTGGAATACAACACATATAAAATCAGATTTAAAAAAAAAACAAATGGCATGCCATCATTGGTTGGAAGATGACACGTTGGTCATCTTCAACCTCTAGCCAACGTGAAACACATGTCCCTCAAACTGTAAAATCAGAAGCTCAGGCCTATGTCATTCACTTTGTCTCATCAAGACGAAGAAAACCATACCTTCACGAAAAATTTATATAAACTGTAACTCAAGAAATTTTGAAGAGAAGTTTTGAAAAGGGATTTGAAATTTCATGGTCAAAACGTGTTTCCAGTTAAAAGCAAGTGTTGCAACTAGAACAAGGGCAATGAGAGCTTCACAATGATACCAAAGTTTGGAAGAATTGATGGAGAAATCTACCTATTAAAGTTCAGTTATAGAGCTCTGTAAATGGACTTGGTCAGATCAACTCAGGAGGTTTCAAGGCTCAATTCTTCTTCTGTTAGCTTCAGGGAAGATCAAGGAAGGTGAATTGATAGAAAAAATGGATTGAAGAAGGCTTGAACAATGATTTTGAAGTTGCAGAAAAGTGAGTTATGGAGCGAGTTTGGCAGGATGATTTTGGCTGTTCAAGCTTGAGAAAACAAATTGGATAGTGGTGTACCCCAAAATTTTCCCTATCACTTATAAAGAATTTTCTCACAAGATCTCCTTGGGCTTAAGACTGCACCAGGGTCTGATCAGCTCAAGACACCTCTTTAGGCACTGATGACCAAAATTAGCGTTTGAGTTTGCACAAGGATTTTTGAACTATCAATGCTTCATATGACTTTCATGGACCATTATGGACCCCCAATATTACTCATGTCAAGTTTCAAGCCTTGGATCACACTTTTGATCAGTCAATTGAACAGTTGACCTGAAAATCAACTGTATTGGGGAAAAAGTCAACCATGGCCAATTTACAGTCAAACCTAATAATTTTTTATCCACATCAACATTTTAAACTCATATGTATCATTTTATCAAGTTTAGACCATAGTCTCTCAAGAAATTTGATCACATCTCCAAAAGGCCAAAATGGTTAAAATTAGGGTTTTGACTGGGAAAGGGCAATTTCTGATTTTTAACCCAACAAATGGTTAATTGGTTTAAGGCATGATATCAAAAGTCCAATTGCATCATTTTTACCTAATTACATGGTTCAAAACATTTCAAATCCATTGGGTTGACAAATGAATTTTGCAGTCAATTAATCAAAAGTCAACTATATACTGAAAAGTCAAACTTTGACTTTTTGGTCAAATTCAAGTACCAAAGATCACAATTCATCAAAACATGTCAAAATATGAAACTTGTTCATCAATAAATCAATAATTCAAGATTTCATCTTGAAATGTTAAAATTTCTTAACTTAGAAATTTTTCTAAGTATGGAAAATTTCTTATTTTTTCATAACTTTGAGCCAAATTTTCACCATGATGCAAGATGATTCAAGAGAAACTTACAACATGAAAGTTGTAGATCTCCACGAGATATAAAACTTTTCTTCACACAACTTCTTCCAAAATTGCTTGGATCTCAAGTTATAATTTCAAGAACATAGGATCATAAAACTAAACACTTAGTGAAATTTTGCCCTAATTTGGTCAGGATTTTGACTCAACTTCATGTCACTTTTTCATATAGTTCCAAGGTGAATCTTCAAAAGCGATTCAAAGATGGGTTGTAAAGCACGTATCAAGCTTTCCAAAATGTCAAAGAACTCCTTGATATCATTCTTGAGTAGGGATAATCGAAGAGATGAAGTTGGTGTTTTGTCACTTGAATTACAAGGCATTTTGTGATGAACAAGAATTCAATTTCAAACCTATGCTGCACAATCTTATTTTGCAGGCTTCTAAACCTTAAGATATATCCATAATCAGAATATTACACTTGCTTTTGAGCTATTATCCAAGTGTTCCAAGCATTGTCCAAGCCAAATTGTCATTTTAGGAAGAAAGTTACCATTCCATTCTTGAAAAGTTGCTTTAATCACAAAGTCAACTTGTCTTGAGCTTCTAACTTGTTCTTTCTGCACACACAACCCCTATAAACCAAAAGCAAGGTGTCTAAGGCCTGAAGAAGCTCAGGACATGCTTGTACAATACTTGAGATTTGTCATTTCACTTTTCTTCAAAAGCAAGTTATAGAGCCATAACCCTATAACTCAGAAGCCTGGAGTGATTTGGTGATAAAATCTTTTCCATGCATATTAACAAGTCAATTTCAACACAACACACATTTTCGAAAGTTCTAAAAAACACTCCCAAGCATCTTGCTGCAGATAACTTCCAAAACTTGACAGTTTTGAGCAAAAAACTTACCATCTTCATTTCCACTCGTGCGTTTTGAAAACTAATCATCCAAACACCTTCAATACATCATATCAAAGTGATCCAGGCCCTCATTTCCTAACTGTAACACCTCCATCATCATCCACCATTTTCAAAACTGAAGCTTGCAACTCGACTTGAGTAGGGAGTTCCATCCATCCTCAAAGCAAAGTAGGAGTTGGAACACATTCAAGGAGGTCCAGGAAAGTTATAGAAATCATCAGGCCATCATAAAGGTTGCTCAAACTCCATACACGAGTCCAGCTGCAAGAGGTAAGATTTCAAACTTCTATCTCTTCATACAGGCATCATTCGAGTTTGGTTTGTGAAGATAAAATGCAGATACCATTGCCACGAAGCTGTACATATCCATAGTTTACATTTGTGTGGCCTGAGCTTAGAGAATTTTAGGGTTGAAGTTTTCTGAAATTTTTAGGTTTTGAATTTGGGCTAGAAAAATTCTCATTCATCTTTGATTGTTAGCTTAAGTTGTTTATATGTTTGGATTCGTGGGAAAAAATGCCACAACTTTCATGTTTGAACTTTTCATTTTTGTTGAGAGATGAAGAAGATACAGGTCCTTTGGCTGGAGGTTGAAGATGAAGTCTTCAGAACACGTTTCGCCTTACATATTTATTGTTTCATTTGTATTAACGGATGTATGGCCACCCTTGTGGTAAGGGAGCGCGCTGGTAATCAGGAGGTCATGGGTTCGAGCTTCAGCGCGCTGCCTTTTGCTTTTTCTCTCATTTTTACATTTTTTTGTTCCTTCCAGCGCGCATGGGCCTTCCTCCTCCTGGGCCTAACTTTTTTTCTAACATTCCTCCCCCCTGTTTCATATTTGCACCCTGGCCCAATTTTATTTTATTTCTTCATTTTTTATTTTATTTTATTTTCTCAAATATATTTTCTAAATACTAAAAATGATATAAATGCAAAAACTGATATTTTATATTTTGACTTATTTTGTTTTTCCATAAATAAAAATATTTTTTATTCTTCATACTTTATTTATTTATTTAAGTAAATATTATAAACTTAATTAATATTGTATTATTTATTTATTTTTCTTCACAGCATTTAAAATATATTATTTTAATACCAAAAAGACTAAAAATATTTTATAATACTATAAAATTTTCAAGATAAAAAATGCCAAAAAAAACTTTTCTTAAACTTGTTTTCTTTTGATTAATAGAATTAGGGTTTTCATCTAAAATCTTTTCTCAATAATTTCAAACTTAATAAATTATTTTCTTTATTTTATTAGGTTAAGGTAAAATTCCTTTTCATAAAGCATCAAACAAAATATCCATTTTTCTTCACATTTATCTTCTTGTATATTTAATTCATCTTGTGTATTATTTATTTCAATTCTAGTATAAATTCAATTTGGTTGTAATAGACTAATTAGGGTTTTAATTTCTTTCAATCCCCATTTACAAATTGTACACCCCTCCCTACAAATGTTGTAATAGCGTAGTAACTTTAAATTTTGCAATTTATCGCTTTCATATAACATGCTAGTAATTAGGGTTTGTATGGAAAGACCAAAATCAACATTTAGAAAACCCTAATTCAAGACAAAAACAAGCATGAAAACAACACACTTGCACACAAGCACCCCTAGGGTTATCCCACTTGGTTGCCTTATACAAAATGACCATTTTACGCATGCAAGATATCTTAGCAAAAGCAAGCAAACACAAGATCATAGTCCCTCGATGACGCTATCTAAGTTGCCTTATAAATGATCTTAGTCCCTAAAAAAGAATGCTAAGATACCTTGCAACATTGCTAATCATGGTTATACGATGACCCACGCCCGTCCCGCTTACATCCAAAGATAGGGTTACTTACCAAATCAATGGTAAGACAACAATGTCAAAGGAAAGAGGAAATGAACATGAAAGACTTTTGAGTAGGTAGAATGCCCCTAGCTATTTGATCACTTTCAAAACAACACATCCTTGATATTTTCAAAACAAACATCTAAACTTTCAAAACATCTTACAAACTTGAAAAATATTTTCAAAAGATCAACATCTTTGTATACATTCTTACGAACGAGAATCATTACAAAGTTTGCATAAACAATGGCCTCTTTACAAAATACTTTCAAAAACCACACAAAGCACATTTTCAAACAAAAGCAAATGATCTAGCAAGTAACTAAGAGCCCATGGAAAACCATGGATGAAAAGGGTGTTAATACCTTCCCTTTTCATAATATACCCCCCTAACTCAAGAAATAATCTCAAAGGTCTTTCCTGTGCTTTTTCACCTTTCTTTTTGGATAAAAGAAAAGTCGATGAAGACTCTTGCTAACCGAAACATTTGTGATCAAACGCAAAACACCTAAGTCAGTTCTCCCACCGCATCATAGAACTGGCGACTCTGCTGGGGAAAATTCTAAAAGTGGGGTTATCTTAGGGTTAGATCACATTTACTTTCTTACATTGTTTGACTTGTATGCTTTACATTATGGTTCTTTGTTTGGGTTTGAATCCTCTACCCGGATTTGGGATACATTATAGGTAAGTAGCAATACATTGTGGAAACTGTGCGGGGTATACCAACATGGTTTAAGCAATTGCTATGTTAGTGCGACATATTTGTGAGTACCGGTAGCCCTTGAGTTAATTAAGTAGAATACGGGGCTGCTGAATGATGTCATGAAGCACTAATGAACTTTTAGAAGCTTTACTTGACCAACTTGGCCTTTAGGACATAGTGAGATGACCGACTTTGGTGCAGTCCGAAGTTGGTAGATACTCGATACTACACTCATTGAGGTTTGGTTTCTTGGGATATTTCGGTCGCCATTAAAGAGGTTTGTGCTGAAACAATGATCAAGGAAACAAATCAGTGATATTGAGCTCCTTAGAACCCGGTTACTATTACTAGGACAGGTTTGAGCCAACTAAACTTCAAGAGGGTACTTACCTATGAGACTCCATGCAAGCCTAAACCTAAGGGCTTGTTTGCTTTGTTTGTATATACATACTTGTACATAACATCATGGACATCATAACATCATATTCATTCACTAACCATTTCAAGGATTTCTGGGATTTATCTTTGTTCTTGTTTTGTAGGACATGGATTCTATTCGCAGGAAAACTATTCAAGTCAACCTTGTAAGGATTCCTCCTCAACTCAAGGAGTTAGCATCAAGGATTCTTGAGAATTCTTCATTCACTGAGAGACATGGTCGCCTACTCAACTTGGTTACCTCTAAATCAGATGAAAATATGATGAAGGTGCTCTTTCAGTTCTTTGATCCCTTACATCATTGCTTCACATTTCCCGACTATCAACTTGTGCCAACTTTGGAAGAATTCTCCCAACTCTTGAGGATTCCCATTCTCCATCTACTACCTTTCAACGGTACGAAAAGATACCCAAATCCATAAGAGATTAATTAAGATCTACGCTTGCACTCATCTGATGTCACAACTCATTGGGAAACAAGGAGTGGTGTCAAGGGTTTCCTAGCAAAGTTCTTGTTTGAGAAAGCCCAAAACTGTTGGAATTCTTTGGACCTGCAAGCCTTTGAAGAAATTGTGGCTCTCCTCATCTATGGGATGGTTTTGTTTCCAAATCTTGACCAACTCATAGATGTGAACACCGTCAAAATCTTCATATCCCGCAACCCGGTGCCTACATTACTAGGGGATATCCTACACTCTTTTCACACTTGTACAATGAGGAAAAGAGGTGTCTTTATGTGTTGCACTCCTCTCTTGGCAAGATGGTTTATTTCTCATCTTCCCCAATCTGTATTAAAGAATGAGCAAGGTTCAAGGTGGTCACAAAGGTTGATGACACTCAAACATTCAGACATTCATTGGTGCTCCTGATCCATAGAGAATGTTACTATTGTCGATCGTTATGGGGAATTTCCTAATGTCCCTTTACTTGGCATTAGGGGAGGAATCAACTACAACCCCTACTTAGATTTAAGACAATTTGGTTACGCCCGAAGGGATGGCCCGCACGAGATGCTAATTCAAGGTTTGGTATTTGACTACGACAATGACGATCAAGGTCTTTGCCAGAGATTTATCCGAGCTTGGAGGATGTTAAAACAGGTAGATAGCAAGACTTTGGGGCATAAAAATTCCATCCCTCTTGAGCCTTACCTCAAATGGGTACGAACTCATGCTCAGAATATTATGATGCCTTACCCTTCCATTCTCCCGGTAATCATTGAGCCTGTCATGGAAGGAGATGTTCCATACACTCTCCTACATCCTAACATGCCTACCTCGCTTGAAGACCTACAAATGGATTGGATACAACTCAAGGGAGATAGAGATACCTTCGAAGCTCAATTCTACGCAAGCGAGAAGAAGGTTTTGGAACTCACTAGGCTACTTCATGAGGAGAAGACTCTGAATGCCTACATTGCACCAAAGAGGATGCGCACTACCTTTTTTATCTTAGAGTTTCTTGTATTTGTTTTGCCCAAGAAGGCTTTATTGAACTCAAGCTTTAATCTATTAATATAACGTGTGTTTCCTTTTTGTCTTAAAACAAATTTGAATCTTAAAATCCTTGAAATAATTGCATATGCATTTACCATTCATCATAACATAAGAAGGTTTCTTGCAACAAGTCTCCTCATCTCTCTACTGTTTATTTCAGTAAGATGGATCTAGAGAAAATGGTGAAGGATCTCCAAGCTCAGAATGCATAGTTTCAACAGTTATTCTTAACTCTGGCCAAAGGACAAGAGTGTTGAAGACTTTGCTGACTTAGGAAAAGAAAAAGAAGACAAAGAAGGTAACCGGAGTCCTAAACATGAGAAGAATATTTCATGGGCAGACAAGAAGGACCATAGACTTTGCAACGACATCCGGTGAGAGAGAAAATCAAGATGGGAAAGGCAAGGAAACAGTTGTCCCGTCGGAATCAGAATCAGAAGAGGAAGAGGAAGATTATTCTGAAGAACAATACCATCCAGCTGGTGACAAGTATAAACATCTTGAAGAGAAATTGAGCACAGTGGAAATCCAAAAAGTTCCTGGCTTGGACTTTGAGGAATTGGGTTTAGTGTCGGGGATTGTCATTCCTCCAAAATTCAAAGCACCTGTGTTTGCCAAATATGATGGAGTTTCATGCCCTAAAATGCATCTCCGGTCCTATGTGAGGAAAATCCAACCCCATACCACTGACAAAGACTTCTGGGTACACTTCTTCCAAGACATTTTGTCTGGAACTCAACTTGATTGGTTTTATCAGTTAGAAAGAGCCAACGTTCATAACTGGGAAGATCTTGCTGCAGCCTTTTACAAACAATACCAATACAATGCTGATCTTGCGCCTACCCGTACTCAACTCCAGAGTATGGCCATGGTTTTCAATGAAGGTTTCAAGGACTATGCGCAAAAATGGAGAGACTTGGCTGGAACAGTTCAACCTCCCCTATCTGAAAGGGAATTAGTAGACATGTTTTTAGGCACCTTGTCTGGTCCCTTCTTCAATCACCTAATTGAGAGTTCATCGGCGGGTTTTACTGAACTGATATTGACCGGAGAAAGGGTAGAAGTCGGGATAAAGAGTGGAACGATTCAAAAAGATACATCCTCTGCTGCTATAATGAAGCCATTTATCGGAAAGAAAGAAGTGGTTGCTATTTATCCTCAGAGAATTCAAGATAGGGTCGAACGCCGTCCAATGGTGGGGGCTGTTATGATTCCTAAACATGGGCCTGATCAGCAAAGAAACAACCAACCAAGGATGGAAAGACCAGTCAGAAAATTCACCAGAATTAACATGACCAAATCTCAAGTATTGTTGCATCTGTTAAGATCCAACCTGGTGACTTTGAAAGAAGCTCCAATAAAACCCTAACACAACATCTCCTCACTATCATCCTAATGCCCGTTGTGCATACCACTCTGAGAGTCTCGGCCATGACACTAATAACTGTTGGGCTCTAAAGAACAAAGTACAAGACCTCATTGAAGCCAAAGAGATTGAATTCGATGCGCCCGAAAAGCCAAATGTCATTTCTTCCCCTATGCCCAAACATGGCCATAATACCAATGCCATTGAAAAAGAAATGTTTGTTACTTCAGTTGATGAACTTATGACCCCACTCCTGACTATTAAAGTGAACTTGTTGAATGTCGATGTGTTCCCAGGCTGTGATGAAGGCTATCATTTCTGTTTGTCCTCACCAACCAACTGTCCTTTGTTGAAAATAGGCGTTTAGTGCCTAATAGATAACAAAGAAATTTTGTTTGAAAAGACTTTTGTTCCACCTGTTCCTTTTAAATATGTTTCTATCATTACCATTTCCGCCAATTCTTCCAGGGTCTCCACCAAAAGACTCGTTAGAATTACATCAGTTCCGAAAGCAACTCCTTTGATAATTACAATGCCTGGACCAGTCCCATATTCGTAAGACAAAACCATACCATGGAATTATGGAGGGGATGTCTACTACCACAGTGTCAAGCAAGATTGGCCAGCTATCGAAGATTCAAGTTCCGAGAAAGTTAACTCTGATATCAGCAATATTGCAGGGACTATTAAGATTACCCGAAGCAGAAGGATATTCTCTCCAGAAATTGCTCCCTTAAAAGTAGTTTCTGGACCCGTAATCATTCCTATTATTACTCCTCTAAAAGTTGTTCCCAGTTCTACAATCATCTCAACCAATACTCCAACTGACAAAGGTGTTACAACCCCTATTGTCACTCCTACTGATATTCCTGCTGCCGAGTCAACCAAGACTCGAGGTAAAAATATTCTGATTGAGCCTGTCCGGGCGAAGGCACAATCATTGGCTATCCCTGAGACCTCCTAGAAAGAGATGGAGGAAATTCTATAAATCATAAAAAGAAGCGACTACAATGTAGTTGAAAAACTGGGGAAAACTCCATCTAAAATTTCCATGCTGGCTTTACTACTATGTTCTGAGGCGCATGCAAAATCCTTGTTAAAATTCCTGAAAACTGCCCATGTACCCCAAGAGACATCTGCCGATCAGTTCCAAGACTGCGTAGCCAGCTTGACTACAGATAATGGTCTAGGTTTTTCGGATGCTGATTTAACGCCAAGAGGAAGGAAGCATAATGAGGCATTGCATGTCTCAGTTGAACGTAGGGGAACAACCCTGGCTCATGTTTTGGTGGACACTGGCTCATCTCTGAATGTATTGCCTAAAAAAGCTCTTGATCAGCATGATTGTGAGGGATTGACATTGAAGCCGAGCAACATACTAGTAAGGGATTTTGACGGCTCGAAAAGGATGGTGCATGGGGAAGTGGATATCCCCATAAAGGTTGGAACCCAAACATTCGATTCAACTTTTTATGTAATGGACATCTGCCCTTCATACTCCTGCTTTCTAGGCCGACCATGGATCTACAATGCTAGCGCTGTTACTTCTACGTTGCACCAAATGCTAAAGTATCCGATTCAAGGGAAGACTATCACTGTTCATGGAGAAGAAGAGTATATGATCAACCATCTTAATTCCTTCAGATATGTGGAATTAGATGGTGAATTTATTGAAAATCCATTCCAACACTTTGAAGAAGTCCCACAAGACGTGGCAGTAATGAAGGGTGTGTCTCAGGTTCCCAAGATTACAAGGCCTACACTCAAGATGTCATCTTTGAAGGATGCCAAGGCCGTAATAAAAGAAGGTGGGTGCACTATCTGGGGACAACTCTCGGATATCCCATACAAGTCAGACAAGTTTGGCTTGGGTTTCAATTCAAGTGCTCAGAAGGTCGTACGCCGCACTCATGTTGGAGGACCACCCCTGAAGATCAGCAACCGTGAAGTCAACGCGGTAGAGGATGATGAAGATGGTTGCAACCTGGAGGACTGGATCTTCCCAACTGTCAGTGGAGGGCTCAACAATTGGTAGGCTAGAGATTTTGTCCCGATCACTTTTATCCCACAGTAATTTGTCTTTACATTTTGTTGGATCTGTAATATTAAAACAACTCAAACTCTTAAAACCTTGTTTCTTACCCGAGGCACAATGGTCCATTTGTAAGGGTTATTATCTTATTTCCATATGACATCAATGAATCATGGACGTTTTGCATACAAACTTTGCGCTCATTGTTTTTCTTTTTACATTTTTATTTCTTTCAAATATAGATATACCCTTACACACACTCACACTCACAATGCAGGTCTACATCCATTCGGGATCCCATGGATAACGGTTCTGCTATGGCTTTTTGTGACTCTGAAAATCTAATCTCCCAAGCCGAAGAAGAAGGTGGGGAAGATTGTGAAGTACCAGGGGAACTTGCCAGATTACTACTGCAAGAAGAGAGAACCATTCAGCCTCATGAGGAACCCGTGGACACAATCAACCTGGGTACTGAAAAAGACAAAAGAGAGGTCAAGGTAGGTGCCAATCTGGAACCGAGTGTCAAGGAGCATCTGATTCAGTTCTTACACGAGTATGTTGAGGTTTTTGTCTGGTCGTATGAAGACATGCTAGGACTTGATGCAGATATTGTGGTACATCGTCTGGCTACAAAAGAGGATTGTCCACCAGTAAAACAAAATGTCCATCGAATGCGACCAAATATGTCAGAGAAGATTAAAGCAAAAGTCATGAAACAATTTAAAACTGGATTCTTGGCCGTCACCTCCTATCCGCAATGGGTTGCCAATGTTGTTCCCGTACCCAAGAAACACGACAAGGTACGAATGTGCGTGGACTACAGAGATTTGAATAGGGCAAGCCCTAAGGATGATTTCCCACTTCCCCACATTGACATCCTAGTTGACAATACGGTACAACACAAAGTGTCTTCCTTCATGGACGGTTTCTCAGGCTACAACCAAATCAAAATGGAGCCTGAGGACATGGAGAAAACAATATATGTTACATAGTGGGACACATTCTGCTACAAGGTGATGTCGTTCGGACTGAAGAATGTTGGGGCAACCTATCAATGTGACATGGTAGCTTTATTTCACGACATGATACATCACAAAATAGAGGTCTATGTGGACGACATGATAGCTAGATCTCAAACAGAAGAAGAACATCTTGATCATTTACAAAAACTATTTGAGAGGCTAAAGAAGTACAAGCTGAGGTTGAACCCAAATAAATGCACGTTTGGAGTAAGGTCTGGTAAACTCCTAGGCTTTGTCGTCATCAACAAGGGTATTGAAGTAGATCCTGCCAAGGTAAAAGCGATACAAGAGATGCCTGCTCCTCGTATTGAGAAGGAAGTCAGAGGATTATTGGGACGTTTAAACTACATTGCCAGATTCATTTCTCACCTGACAGCTACTTGTGAGCTAATCTTCAAACTATTGAAGAAAGATCAAGTAGTCAAATGGAATGATGAATGCCAAACTTCTTTCGACAAGATCAAAGAATACCTGCAAGAGCCTCCTGTTTTAATGCCACCAGTTGAGGGAAGACCATTGATCATGTATGTAATTGTTTTAGAAAATTCAATGGGGTGTGTGCTGGGGCAGCATGACGAGTCTGGCCGAAATGAGCATGTTATTTATTACCTGAGCAAAAAGTTTACCGACTGTGAAACAAGATATTCACTGCTCGAGAAAACTTGCTGCGCTCTGGCATGGGCTGCTCTCTACCTAAGACAGTACATGCTGACTCATACTACCCTGTTGATATCTAAAATGGATTCGATAAAGTACATCTTCGAGAAGCATGCTCTCTTTGGGAGAATAGCGAGATGGAAAATGATCCTGACGGAATACGACATACAATATACTACCCAAAAAGCAATAAAGGGTAGTGTACTAGCTGATCACCTTGCTCACCAAGATATAGAAGACTACCAGTCCATGAAGTTTGAATTCTCTGATGAAGACATCATGATGTTAGACAACTATGAAGAATTCAGGCCATATGACGGACCTGAACAAGGATCCCGTTAGACCCTGTTCTTTGATGGGGCATCCAATGCACTTGGAAATGGTATCAGTGATGTACTCATATCTCCTGAAGGGCATCATACTCCCTTTACCGCAAGACTCTACTTCAATTGTACAAACAACATGGAGGAATATGAAGCATGCATCTTTGGTCTCAGAGCTGCCATAGACTTGGTGATCAAATCCTTGAATGTATCTGGAGATTCAGCTTTGGTCATCAGTCAGATCAAAGGGGAATGGGACACCAAACACCCTAACCTTATCCCTTATAAATAACATGTTTTAACATTGCTACCACATTTTGAGAAGATTACCTTTGAGCATTTCCCGCGAGAAGAAAATCAGCTAGCAGACGCACTAGCCACAATGTCATATATGTTTAAACTTAATTGGGATAACGAGGCTCCCCAGATCACCATCGAACGAATGGATGAACCAACACGCTATCACGAGATTAATACTGAAGAAGTAGTGGACCAGCCTTGGTTTCACGAAGTCAAGAGGTATCTCGAGGCTCAAGAATATCCGGAAGGCGCTTCAATCAATGATAAGAAGTTCTTAAGGAGATTCTATGCAAAATTCTTCCTTAGTAACGACATTCTTTACAAACGCAACCGTGACTCTGTGTTACTTCGGTGCGTAGACAAGGTTGAAGTTGAAAGGATCATGGCTGAATTGCATGAAGGCGCTTTTGGCACCCATTCTAGTGGGCATATAATGGAAAAGAAAATCATACGGGTAGGCTATTATTGGTCTACCATGGAAGCAGATTACTATCAACACTCTCGAACGTGCCATAAGTGCCGGATTTATGCTGATAAGGTGCACGTACCTCCGGTTCCTCTTAATGTCTTGATGGCTCCTTGGCCCTTTGTTATGTGGGGAATAGATATGATTGGGGAAATCAAGCCGACAACCTCCAATGGACACCGCTTCATCCTACTGGCCATTAACTATTTTACAAAGTGGGTTGAGGCAGCCTCCTCCGCTTCCGTCGCCAAGAATGTTATCGCCCAGTTCATCAAGCAGAATCTCATTTGCCGGTACGGTATCTAGGAGTGGATCATTACTGACAATGGTACAAATCTCAACAACACTATGATCACCGCCTTGTGCAAGCAATTCAAGATTCAGCATCACAATTCTTCCCCTTATCGACCAAAGATGAATGGTGCTGTTGAAGCTGCAAATAAGAACATTAAAAAGATCATACAGAAAATGACAGTCACATATAAAGGCTGGCATGAGATTCTACCATTCGCTCTCCACGGGTATCGTACCACAGCTTGCACATCAACCGGGGCAACACCCTATTCTCTGGTTTACGGCAAGGAGGCTGTCTTGCTTATCGAGGTCCAGATCCCCTCTCTAAGAATTATGAAGGATGCAGGTATGAATGAAGACGATTGGATCTAGACTCGACTTGATCAATTGAACTTGATTGATGAGAAAATACTTACTGTTGTTTGCCATGGTCAAATGTATCAAAAATGGGTGATCAAGGCTTTCAACAAGAAAGTCAGACGTCAAGTGTACCAAGTCGGGGATCTGGTAATCAAGTGCATCATACTTCCGCAAGGTGATCCCAGGGGAAAATGGACGCCTACCTATGAAGGACCATTTGTAATCAAAAACATATTCTCTGGTGGGGCAATGATCCTAACCACCATGGATGGTGACGATCTACCACACCCTGCGAACACGGACATAGTCAAAAGATACTATACATAAGAGACCCGCTAGGTTGACACACCTAGGAAAAACAAGGGCATCCCGGCGAACCAAAAGTTTCGGGCAAAAATTAGGGATAAAACAAAAAATTTGTACACCTGGCAAGTTGAAAACCCGAAAGGGAGACTTGGGCAAAAAAGGGTTTCCCGGTGGACTGAAAACCCAAAAGGGCAGTCTAGGAAAAATTTAGGGAATTAAAGCATATGACTATGTCCCGTTGGATCACTTTGCGGACAACCTTTGGCTTCAACTGAAAAATTCATCGATTCTGATCAATTCAATCAGCTTCAGACAAGGCAATAGCCAAGATGCTCAGAGATACGAAGGCTATAGCAGAATGGGGACCCCATGGGATTATTACACACAACTATCTTTACTTTGTATCAAAATTTTCATTTTTTACGACGGGATTCTCTAACCAGAATGTTTGTCTCATTGTACAAAAATACTTACTCAAAGTCAATACAAAGATATTTCCTTGAAAGTGCAAAAACTATCTGTTTTTTCGTTACGCTTGTGTTTTATTTACAAAAAACGTCCAATGATTCATTGTTGAACATATGCATTTGAACATGATTACTGTTTACAAATAAAAAATAATAAAAGACAATTATTGATGGCTTTAAGGGATAGGGAAATCTCTCTAAGTTATTTTCCATAAAAATCCTCCGCAGTGTACAATTTAATCCGCAGCGGAACAAAGCTTCCAATTATCAGTCCCTGGTTGAAATCATCCAATTTCCCCAGATTCCCCAAACAGATTTTTCAAGCAGTACATGGCATTTCCCTTACAACAAAGTTTATTTCTCTAAACGGAAAATCATCAACACTCCGACTTTAAGACATGAAGACTTACATATCCTCAGCAACATTCAGGGATTTATTTTCCCCAATCCAACAAACAACACAATAGACTAGCTCACATACGCATACATTGCATCCATATATCATAAACATTGATAAAACGAATGCATTATATCATACGTTTCATACAACATGACTTTGTATTTTAGCTAACATTTTACCCTTTTCAGGATAAGATTAACAACTACCATTAACAATGTTCAGAGTTTGCAGATACAGTTCAGATACGCTCCAGAAACGGATGCCATTCTGATGCTCATTCAGATTTAACTCTCAGATACAATTCAGATACGCTCCATACATGGATGCCATTATGATAATCATTCAGATTCAACTCTCAGATACAGTTCAAATACGCTCTAGACACAGATTCCATTCTGATACTCATTCAGATTCAAATCTCAGATACAGTTCAGATACGCTTCAGACACGGATGCCATTTTGATACTCATTCAGATTCAACTCTCAGATACAGTTCAGATACGCTCCAGACACGGATGACATTCTGATACTCATTTAGATTCAACTCTCAGATACAATTCAGATACGCTCTAGACACGAATGCCATTATGATACTCATTCAGATTCAACTCTCAGATACGCTCCATGCACGGATGCCATTCTGATTCTCATTCAGATTCAACACTCAGATACAGTTCAGATACGCTCTAGACACGAATGCCATTCTAATACTCATTCAGATTCAACTCTCAGATACAGTTCAGATACGCTCCGGACACGGATGCCATTATGATAATCATTCAAAACCAGCTTTCAGATACAGTTCAGATACACTCCATACACGGATACCATTCTGATAATCATTCAAAATCATCTCCCATATGTAGTTCATATACGCTCCAGACACGGACGCCATTCTGATACTCATTTTTTTAGCTTACAAGTTACAATTCAAACAATCACTTTTGGATGGCATCTACAAACCCATCTCCTAAAAATTTCTATCACCTCTCCAAATGGCATCTTTTAAGCCCATTCCCTCAACCATCACATCACCAAGTGCAAATTTCTGGGCACTGTAGTGTTCAATCATCTTCCACCTTCGAGTCACGAATGGTGAAACTCGCCAATCTAACTCTTCAGGCTTAAGAAGATTGAACAGGGGCAGCTGTTGTACCCCAAAATTTTCCCTCTCACTTATCAAGAATTTTCTCACAAGATCTCCTTGGGCTTAAGACTGCACCAGGGTTTGATCAACTCAAGACACCTCCTTAGGCACTGATGACCAAAATTAGGGTTTGAGTTCGCACAAGGATTTTTGAACTATCAATGCTTCATATGGCTTTCATGGACCATTATGGACCCCCAATATTACTCATGTCAAGTTTCAAGCCTTGGATCACACTTTTGATGAATCAATTGAACAGTTGACCTAAAAATCTGTTGTATTAGGGAAAAAGTCAACCATGGCCAATTTACAGTCAAACCTCATAATTTTTGACCCACATCAATATTTTAAACTCATATGTATCATTTTATCAAGTTTGGACCACAATCCCTCAAGAAATTTGATCAAATCTCCAAAAGGGCAAAATGGTCAAAATTAGGGTTTTGACTGGGAAAGGGCAATTTCTGATTTTTAACCCAAAAAATGGTTAATTGGTTTAAGGCATGATATCAAGAGTCCAATTGCATCATTTTTACCTAATGACATGGTTCAAAACATTTCAAATCCATTGGGTTGACAAATGAATTTTGTAGTCAATTGATCAAAAGTCAACTGTATACTAAAAAGTTAAACTTTGACTTTTTGGTCAAATTCAAGTACCAAAGATCACAATTCATCAAAACATGTTAAAATATGAAACTTGTTCATCAAGAAATCAATAATTCAAGATTTCATCTTGAAATTTTAAAATTTCTTAAATTAGAAATATTTCTAAGTATGGAAAATTTCTTATTTTTTCATAACTTTGAGCCAAATTTTCACCATAATGCAAGATGATTCAAGAGAAACTTCCAAAATTAAAGTTGTAGATCTCCATGAGATATACAACTTTGTATCACACAACTTCTTCCAAAAGTTCTTGGATCTCAAGTTATAATTTCAAGAACATAGGATCATAAAACTAAACACTTAGTGAAATTTTGCCCTAATTTAGTCAGGATTTTGACTCAACTTCATGGAACTTTTTCATATAGTTCCAAGGTGAATCTTCAAAATCAATTCAAAGATGGAATGTAGAGAACATTTCAAGCTTTCAAAAATTTCCTAGAACTCCTTGAGATCATTCTTGAGTAGGGAGAATCGAAGAGATGAAGTTGGTGTTTTGTCACTTGAATTACAAGGTATTTTGTGATGAACAAGAATTTAATTTCAAACCTATGCTGCAAAATCTTGTTTTGCAGGCTTCTAAACCTCAAGATATCTCCATAATCAGAAGATTACACTTGCTTTTGAAGTATTATCCATGTGTTCCAAGCATTGTCCAATCCAAATTTCCATTTTAGGAAGAAAGTTACCATTCCATTCTTGAAAAGTTGCTTTAATCACAAAGTCAACTTGTCTTGAGCTTCTAACTTGTTCTTTCTGCACACACAACTCCTATAAACCAAAAGCAAGGTGTCTAAGGCCTGAAGAAGCTCAAGATATGCTTGTACAATACTTGAGATTTTTCATTTCACTTTTCTTCAAAAGCAAGTTATAGAGCCATAACCCTATAACTCAGAAGCCTGGAGTGATTTGATGCTAAAATCTTTTCCATACATATTAACAAGTCAATTGTAACACAACACACGTTTTCACAAGTCCTAAAAACACTCCCAAGCATTTTGCTGCAGAGAACTTCCCAAACTTGACAGTTTCGAGCAAAAAACTCACCATCTTCATTTCCACTCGTGCGTTTAGAAAACTAATCATCCAAACACCTTCCATACATCATATCAAAGTGATCCAGGCCCTCATTTCCTAACTGTAACTCCTCCATCATCATCCACCATTTTCAAAACTAAATCTTGCAACTTGACTTGAGTATGGAGTTCCAGCCATCCACAAAGAAAAGTAGGAGTTGAAACACATTCAAGGAGGTCCAGGCAAGCTATAGAAATCATCAGGCCATCACAAAGGTTGCTCAAACTCCATACACGACTCCAGCTGCAAGAGGTAAGCTTTCAAACTTCTATCTCTTCATACAGGAATCATTCGAGTTTGGTTTGTGAAGATAAAATGTAGATACCATTGCCACGAAGCTGTACATATCCATAGTTTACATTTGTATGGCCTGAGCTTAGAGAATTTTAGGGTTGAAGTTTTCTGAAATTTTTAGGTTTTGAATTAGGGCTAGAAAAATTCTCATTCATCTTTGATTGTTAGCTTAATTTGTTTATATGTTTGGATTCGTGGGAAAAAATGCCACAACTTTCATGTTTGAACTTTTCATTTTTGTTGAGAGATGAAGAAGATACAGGTCCTTTGGCTGGAGGTTGAAGATGAAGTCTTTAGAACACGTTTCGCATTACATATTTATTGTTTTATTTGTATTAACAGATGTATGGCCACCCCACTGGTAAGGCAGCGCGCTGGTAATCAGGAGGTCATGGGTTCGAGCCTCAGCGCGCTGCCTTTTGCTTTTTCTCTCATTTTTACATTTTTTTGTTCCTTCCAGCGTGCATGGGCCTTCCTCCTCCCGGGCCTAAATTTTTTTTCTAACATTCCTCCCCCCTGTTTCATATTTGCACCCTGGCCCAATTTTATTTTATTTTTCATTTTTTTATTTTATTTTATTTTCTCAAATATATTTCTAAATACTAAAAATGATATAAATACAAAAAATGATATTTTATATTTTGACTTATTTTATTTTTCCATAAATAAAAATATTTTTTATTCTTCGTACTTTATTTATTTATTTAAGTAAATATTATATACTTAATTGATATTGTATTATTTATTTATTTTTCTTCACAGTATTTAAAATATATTATTTTAATACCAAAAAGACTAAAAATATTTTATAATGCTATAAATATTTTCAAGATAAAAAATGCCAAAAAAAAACTTTTCTTAAACTTGTTTTCTTTTGATTAATAGAATTAGGGTTTTCATCTAAAATCTTTTCACAATAATTTCAAACTTAATAAATTATTTTCTTTATTTTATTAGGTTAAGGTAAAATTCCTTTTCATAAAACATCAAACATAATATCCATTTTTCTTCACATTTATCTTCTTGCATATTTAATTCATCTTGTGCATTATTTATTTCAATTCTTGTATAAATTCAATTTGGTTGTAATAGACTAATTAGGGTTTTAATTTTTTGCAATCCCCATTTACAAATTGTACACCCCTCCCCACAAATATTGTAATAGCGTAGTAACTTTAAATTTCTCAATTTATCGCTTTCATATAACATGCTAGTAATTAGGGTTTGTATGGAAAGACCAAAATCAACACTTAGAAAACCCTAATTCAAGACAAAAACAAGCATGAAAACAACACACTTGCACACAAGAACCCCTAGGGTTATCCCACTTGGTTGCCTTATACAAAATGACCATATTACGCATGCAAGGTATCTTAGCAAAAGTAAGCAAACACAAGATCATAGTCCCTCGATGACGCTATCTAAGTTGCCTTATATATGATCTTAGTCCCTAAAAAATAATGCTAAGATGCCTTACAACATTGCTAATCATGGTTATATGATGACCCACACCCGTCCCGCTTACATCCAAAGATAGGGTTACTTACCAAATCAATGGTAAGACAATAATGTCAAAGGAAAGAGGAAATGAACATGAAAGACTTTTGAGTAGGTAGAATGACCCTAGTTATTTGCTCACTTTCAAAACAACACATCCTTGATATTTTCAAAACAAACACCTTCACTTTCAAAACATCTTACAAACTTGAAAAACATTTTCAAAAGATCAACATCTTTGTATACATTCTTACGAATGAGAATCATTACAAAGTTTTCCTAAACAATGGCCTCTTTACAAAATACTTTCAAAAACCACACAAAGCACATTTTCAAACAAAAGTAAGTGATCCAGCAAGTAACTAAGAGCCCATGGAAAACCATGGATGAAAAGGGTGCTAATACCTTCTCTTTTCATAATCTACCCCTCGAACTCAAGAAATAATCTCAAAGGTCTTTCCTGTGCTTTTTCACCTTTCCTTTTGGATAAAAGAAAAGTCGGTGGCGACTCTTGCTAACCGCAACATTTGCTATTAAACTCAAAACACCCAAGTCAGTTCTCCCACTGCATCAGAGATAGCTCATGTATTTATAGGAGAAGCACATGGGATCAAAAGGAAGGGTGAATGATGTAATTTGGAGGGAATTCGTGTGGGTCTTCATCATGAAGAAAGTGTGACTTCTCTTTTGTTAAAACTCATCCAAAATGCGCGTTTTGATGCACTAAACCACTTAGGAAAGTTGGCTAATCATGATTAGACCCAAAACGCGTGCTAATTTGAGGTTTAGAAGTTGTAACATGAAATTCAAATTCTGACTTGTGATGAAACTTCAATTCCAAGTTACCACTTTTGAAACAATGGCATTCTCAGCTCAAGGGGTCTTAAGGCATGGTTCTTGATGCTTTAGAAAAATTAGATTACAAGATTTTCAATGGGAAAAGAATGGAATCAAATGGATGTTTGAGCTGAAAGTTGCAATGAGTCAATGTTGGGAAAAAGAGGTTGACTTTCCATACTTAGAAATATTTCAAGTTTTTATTCAAAAGTGACCTATAATATTTTGCATCCAAACATGGCCTTCCTATTGGAATTTGCTCTTGACCAAAAAATATGGCATGAAATAGACCTCTTGAATGACATTTTGAAACTTGAAACATTCAAAATATCCAAAAATTGAGAGAGTTATGAATTGTTGAAGTTGGCAAAAAAAAATCATGAAATGACCTATAATATTTGGTAACCTTAGGGCATCTTCCATCCATTTTCTCACTTTGCACATAAAATAAGAAATAAAGTTCACATCCTCAAGATCATTGTGGAAAATAAGTGGGATCAAGGTGATAAAAATTGACCAAGTTATGATCATTTGAAGTCACACATGGGAAGTTGGGGGTTCATCTGGGGGACTTGTAATCTTTCTTCATCATCAAGTTTCTTCCACATGAAAACTCCTTGAAACTTTTGAAGTGATTTTTTAATAACCCTTTATAGAGAAGGATGTTTTTGGAATCACTCAAAGATATAAAAAGATGAGAAAGATATACTTCTTTGAAGTTCAAAACGCTAGCTCCTAGATCAAGAAAATGCTTTGAGGAACTTTGACAATTTTAAACAACCTTCTTGTACCAATACTTTTACTTTGTAGATAGAAGTTGTTGAGGATGATAATGCAAACTCATAGCAACTAAAACCACTTCCATATCTTGAGAATTGAGAGAAATACGCACTTGGGACCAATGGGAACAAGGCCTTGTCCAACCATGACAACTTCTTCAATCAATCCATTGTACTTTTGAATCAATCTTGATAACTTTGAAATATGGTGAACCAAAATAAAACTTGCCTTGCCATTTATTTCAAAACAACTTCAATTGTGAGGTTTGAATTTCTCAAACTTTATTGACTAGGGCATGGAAATAAACTCATGAACCCATGGATCAACTTGCTAAGCCATATTTCCTTTACCTACATTATTAACAATTAATACAAACCAACATTGCACTTTATTAATTAAAAGGAAATTCAAAACAAAACATGCATGATCACAAAAGAAAAACAAGTCAAGGTGCTTGGTGATTCCTCAAAGAGAAAATCTAAAGATAGAGAGGAAAACCAAAAGCCCTAATATGGTCTTGTTGTGATTGAATCAATATGGTATGATGTAGGGATCTTAGGGAAAATTAATTGGGGTATAACACATTGGCATTTTCAAACATATTTTCATAATCCAACATTTTCTCCCAAAATATCATTTAAAAACTTGTATACATTCTCAACAATACGAGAATCATTACAAAATTGCCGCACTTAGGCATTTTAAAAATATTTTCAAACATACACAAACACAAAGCATTTCAAAAAGTGATCAAGCAATTAAGAGCCCCTAGATAACTACGGATGTAAAGGGTGTTAACACCTTCCCTTTTCATAACCTACCCCCCGAACTCAAGAAAAATTCTCAATAGGTCTTTCCTGTTCTTTTCACCCTTTCCTTTATTGGATAAAAGAAAAGTCGGTGGTGACTCTTGCTATCCGCAACATTTGCGATAAAACGCAAATCCCAAAAGTCAGTTCTCCCACCGTATTACACTATCCTAAAGTTTTCATGCTTGGATTGTAATACTAATGTATACCTTGGTTCAAAATTCATCAAGGTTTTAAGATGAACCAAGCGATCTTAAGGGTACATGTTATTCAATAGGCAATGATCACATAAGTGGATGAGAATCCATAGGTTTATTTGGTAAAAGTTATGACAAAAGAGTGAAGGTTGAAAACATGTTTTTGGTGTTTTATGGTTTATGCTTTAAAAGAGTTCATGAAGGAAATATTCTAAAAAATAAGACAAACTTGTGAAAATATGGATGAATTGGATGTTTGAAACAAGTGTATGCATCACAATCACAATTAATAGTCATGGAGCATAGCTTTTGATTTCGAACATGGTTCATGATTTAATATGAATTTTGGATGAGAAAAAGTTCTAAAAGGGCTCAAGGTATCATGAAAATCTTACTCAAGTGTCAAGATATCTTATGATAATCAAGACCTATCATGTAAAATCAAGCTTTGTGAGCAAGGTTGAGAAATTGATCAAAGGATCATAAAAAGTCCCCTTAAAAACCCTAAAAAGTGATGACTTTAATTTAATTAAAAAATAATGAAATAAAAAAATTTGTGATATTTTTTATATTCATAAAATAGAGATGATAAATTAGTAGTGTGCAAAAAAAAAAAACAGCTTAAAAAGGTTAAATTTGAGTGCAAAAAGAATTGATTGAAAATGATGGGAATAAGTAAAAAATAGAGTTGAAAATGCCCAAAAGGGTACCACTGGGGCTGGAACTCAGGTCCCTAAGGTCATAGGCACACATAGTTTACCATTGATGTGGTTGTTTCATCCGGTTATGAAACACCCCCCATTCAATATAATATGAAGTCAGTTTTGAAATTTTGAAAATCTGGCGCCATGGCCTTCTTCTTCCCCGACGCGACAACAATATAACTTCACCATTTTTTTTATTTTTTGAAAACTCTCATTTTTCAACCATTTTAAAAACTTCAAACGCCAAAATTTCTTGATTTTTGACAAGTAATCCAACCATGTAAGTTTTGAAAGCTATAAATCAAAGTTTGAAATGAATTTTTCTCGTACCAAATAAACCCTAACGAAATTCAGTTTTAAAATTCTCATCACTCAGTCAATAAAAATGAAATTTAAAGATATGGTTAGATTTGTAGATATGATATCTACATTTTCTCTTCAAAAATTATATGCAAATGATGTTTAAATAGAGATTTGAAAGTTTGAAAAATGTACCAAGTTGGATAAAGTCCAACGCTTCTTCAAGCACTTCTAGAAGCAAGGTTATGCTTGTTTTAGCTTGTTGGGACCTTGAGGAGTGTATTTTAATCCTTACTTTGCTTCGAGAGCGGCTGGAACGATCTATTCAAGTCAAGTTGCAAGGTTGAAATTTGAAAATGGTGTATGATGATAATGGAGTTACAATGATGAAACAGGTGCTTGGATCACTTATATATGGTGTATATGAACTGTATGGGTGGTTGGTTTGCACAAAAATTGCAAGGTTGAAAAGTTTTGAAGAAATGGATTTTGAAACTCAAGAATGGAGGTATTGTGGCCAATTATGGTTTTTGAGAGTATGAGAGGTTTTTAGGGCTTATGAATTATTGTCTTGGCTTGCTAATGACCTCTACATTTATAGGAAAGATGTTTGAGAGGTTGAAGTAACAAGATCCTTGAGATAACAAGTTTTGGCTTGGTTGTATGTAACTTGTGGTTTTATGAGAAATCAAAGTTCCATTGCATAGTACCATGCTTCATGTAGTTTTTGGACACTTTAAGCATACTTCTCTGAGATTTTAGGTTATGTGTGTAGAGGGAACAAGTTAGAGGCTCAAGGAGAGTTGACAAATGCATAAAGCAAGCTTTATCAAAATGGAAGTCTTGCCTTTCTTCTCAAAATAGAAAAATGTTTTGGTTAAAGCTTGAACCAATTGGATAATAGTCATAAAGAATGTGTAATCTTCTTATTATGGAGATATTTGCAAGCTAATAATTCTTAAAAGGGATATTGTGTAGTAAGGTTATGAGATTTGGCTATATGTTCATCAAATAAATGACCTCTAATCCAAGCAAAAATGACCAACTTTATCTCTTTGAAACTCTCAGCTCAAGCATGACCTTTTTATGCTCTTGGACAATTTTGAAAGCTTAGAACATTATATTCAACTTTTATGTTGACCACTTTGGCTAAATCAACAGGGAAATTGATGAAAATTGGCCAAGAAGTTGAGATGAAAACTGATCAAAAATATTTCTAAGTGTTGGATAAAAAGTATAAGAACTTCATGGGTCCATATCTCTTAATCCAAGCACTTTTTGAGGATCATCCCATAATGACAAAGTTATAGAATTCATCAATACCTATAACTTTCATGTTGAAGGTTTTCCTTGGATCAACTTGCATATTGAGAAAACTTGCTTGTGAAGTTAGGGTTTTTTAGGCATAAAACACTTGAATTTTTTGTAAGTACTTACAAATCTTCCAACTTTGACTTTTGTTGACTTTTTTTATCTTCTTGATTCTTGATGATCAAGTTTGATGATTTTGAGTATGTTGATAATACTTTGACTTTGAACTTCAAAGTTGACCAAAAAAGGTCAAAGTTCGACTTTTTGTGACAGTTAACTTTCTTCAAATGAAATCAACCCCTCTATAACCAATGAGATCTTGTAAGCATTGTAAGTGTTTGTTGGCAGCAATTTTGGTAAAACAGTGACTTGATAATGTTTTTCTAAATGTCTTAACATTTGAAGCAAATTATTTTGAATATTGTCAAAGCAGATGTCTTGACATCTGCCTCCTGAGCTGAACTCAGTCCAATATCAGTTCATGTTTTCTATTTCCTGATTTCCTGCGCGCCATAATTCAGGATTTGTGACTCATAGGCTGCGAAAAATATGGAGGAATATTTTTCTATTTCAATTATCTTTATGGGTTATATCTTGGTCTACTTTCATGGAAATATTCAAAATATTTGAATATTGGTTTTTCAGCCCAAGCCCACTACTGCGCATATATAAGGACCCGCTTCCTTATTCAGAAAATTACAACTTTTGAAGAAGAATACTTTCTTTCTGTTTTAGAAGTCTAAGTCTTTTAATTGTTAAACACTCTAGTATTGATTTAATACTTGTGTTGTTATTTGTATTGTTAATTGTGTATCATTCATAAGCTTTTAAGCAGTGAATGATTGATGTTTTTAAACTTATTATTTCTATTGTTTCTTCACTGTAAGTGATTGAAGGGATTTAAGGAGGGCCTCATACATAGGCGAGTCTTAGGTAGAAGTATAGCACGGGTAGTGATTAAGTGATTAGATCGTAAACTGGTTGTTTACTGAGGGTCTATGAATTGATACTATTTAGTGGACTTGTCCCTGGCTTGGTAGCCCTTAGAGTAGGTGTTATTGTACAATGAACTGGGTTAACAATCCCTTGTATTTTTATTGCTTTTATTATTGTTTCACTTTACTTTGTTCCTCAGATATTTGTGTCGTGATATCCCATTTGACATCACATATCTGATACCAGAATTTTAAGCATGATGAAAATTGAGATGATGTAATGACCACAAAATGGTGTTGTTGATGATACTTTAAAGAAATCAACCTTGATATTTAAATCACATAACCCTAAAGCCTGACTTTTCACTGATGAGGGGTCAAAACCCTAATTTTCCAAATCCACAATGATGAGACCAAATGAATGAGGATGCTTTGAGAATGATGATCATGATGACACCAATCTTGAGAGATGACCCTCTCTTCTTCAAAACCCTAATATTTAAGAAAAATGTAGAGAACACATGTGTTGTACCCAAAAAATTTCCCTCCCATTTTCCTTCAAGACATGCTCACAAAGGTCTCAAGTACTCAAAGTTACTCAAGGGTTGACTAGTCAAACCTCCTCCTAAGCAATGGGTCTACAACTAGGGTTTCATCTTGCACAAGGAATAATGGGTTTCAAAGGTCTCAAATGGTTTTCATGGTTCATCATAGGTCTTCAACAGTGATCATGTCAAGTTTCAAGTCTTGCATCACAAGTTTGCTCAGTTAATTGCTCAGATGATTGAAAATCAACTATATTGGGTAAAAAGTCAACTAATGGTCAACATACAGTCAAACTTCAAGATTTTTGGTGAACATAAACATTTTTAAGTGATATTCATCATTTGATCAAGGGTTGGTCATGATTCCTCAAGAGAAAACCTCAAATCATCAAAATTCCAAAGTTTCCAAATTAGAGTTTCCTTAGAAGAAGTCAACTGAACTTTGACCAAGCATAACTTGCACATGCTTCTTCAAATTTTCCCCAACCAAAGCCCATTTTTAAGGAAATTCAATTTTCTACAACTTTGTATTTATTCTCAAGTCCAAAAAATACTTCATTTGAAAGATATGAGCCCATACATTATAAGTCATTTTAAAAGTCAACAAAAAGACACTTTTTGTCAAGGTAACTTACATCAAGATAAAGTCTCCAAATGAAAAAATGTTCAAAATAGAAATTGTAGAGGACATATAGAGATTTCCAAAGAGTCCAAAATTACCTTCAAAAGATGAAAATTGAGATAGTTATGACCAGTGCAAGTGGGGAAACTTTGAGAAAATGTTTGAAATGCAAAGTGAGCAAACTTGAAATTTTAAACTAGTGGGCCTAACTTTTGATGTTCAAACATGTTCACAATGTGTTAGAATACCTTTAAATGCATTCATATATTTTTTAGAATTTTAATTTCTTTTATTTGAATTTTTATTCATTTAAATGCAAGTATAAAATATAAAATCATCGGGCCAAGGCGCATGGGCTTTTGATTTCAATCTCATAGAGGCCCAAGAATACATGACAAACATGCCAAAACCGTGAAAACATGTTGGAAACAAGAATATTCAATTTTGGAATGTTTTTTTTAACAATTTTGGAAAGATTTCAATGTGTTTTTTTGCAATAAATTGTGACATGATGGTACAAGATTCTTGTCTTGTTCTTGTTCCATTTCATTCTTCTATAAATACATGTGTTGTACCCCAAAATTTACCCTCTTTATTTTCATTATTACATACACGCATATCATTGGTTTTATGGTTATGGAATAAATGTATATTTAGCAAGCTTCGTCGGGTTACAAGTGATGTTTATTTCTCCAATGGATGTTCTCAAAGTATTTTCTGTGCTGAAGATCGGTTCGCCGTTTCACAATGATTCGGGGTTCAAAGATTCACAAGTCCAACCAGGGGCGTCATATTTAGGTGTTCTTTCTCCAAGATATCCCTGATAACATATTCTCAAATTCAGGTTCGACTTGAGAGCTAATTCTTTAAAGAAGGTCTCAGAATGTGCGATTTTTCGCAAAGAAATATGGTGAAAAAATGTGTTGAAAGTGCAGTTTTCACGCACTAAGAAATTCATAACTTGAAGATCATGGCTCATTTTGAACCTGTTCCGGTGGCCACAATTCTGTCTTGATGTCATCTATGTTTTCATCTCTCATGGATGGAAGACAATTTCGATCAGAAGGTCTTCAAAATGCGGATTTATCCAGTATTTTCGTACAGAAAATTTGTGACAGAAGTTTATTTGCGTCATGTTCAGAAAATCACAACTTGGTCGATTTTCATCGTATCGAGCTGGTTCTAGCGCCAAAATTTCAAAAATTGAGTTGAATACGTTTTCACAGGAGGTATCGAGTTCGAACAGTACCCAAAGGCCTTCGTTTTTGGCCCATAATGCATGTGACGTACCGAAAATCCTGAATGCTGAATATTATTTCATCTGGGTCGAAACTTCGAAAATTCATAACTCGGTCAACTTTTATCTGATCGGGCCCATCTTTTTACACAAGGTCATTGACTCAGAGATCTATAACTTTTCTTCTAATGTAGAGACGGGTTTATTCTCCGATCAATACTATTTTTTTATTGAAGAACGTATCAGAGTTGACACTGGAGCCCAAAATAAGTTTGTCTGAAACAAAACTTTAAAAATTCATAATTAATTCACCGTTTATACGATTGAGCCCATTTTCGGACAGGATTTTTTTCTCGATGTTTTCTACTTTCTTTTTTTACATTTCAACTACAAAAATTGCACTGAAGTCCCTGCGATTTAGCTTAGAACGTGACAGACTCAAGTGAATAAAAATCTACACTATTGCTTGTGGTTATTGGAGACCCAATTGCATATTCAAAGTCCATATCTTTCCTCTAATTTCCATTATATAATCTCATTCTTTTCACACAAACAGGACATAAAAAAAACCTTTGCCACAACCTTGTCAAAATATTCAATGCTTTCAAGAACCCCAAAAATCTTGAAATCCTTATTATAAACCCCCATCTCACTACAAACAAGTCGTCCTTGTTACAAACCCCCATCTCACTGAATTGATATCCATGATAAAAAGGGTTTAGAAGCATTCATATATTCCATATCGGTTTTAACATTACAAAATTTTATATATCTGCTTTCTTTGTATTTCACAATATAGTAATTTATTTGATGTCTTCATGAGATTCAACGCTGCAGATTTAGACCATCTAATAGTCTCATGCAGGGTTATTACAAAACAATGAGGCTGGATCATAACAACAACCAATGCATGGTAATGCAGACATTCTAAGGAGGCTAAAGGCGTGGGTTCAACATCCACCCCTATTGGTTTTGGTTTTCTTCCATTCTATTTATCCTTTTACCTATTTTATCTATTTTCCTTCTTTCTGTTTAAAACCTTTTTCATAAAACCTAACATTTTTCACAAACCTTTGATTTTGCATAATAAACTTAAATAATTAATTTTTGGTTTTAATTTAATTTTATATTTTAATTTAATTTTAGGTTTTTAATTTAATTTTAGGTTTTAATTTAATTTTAGGCTCAACATCCACCCCGATATTTTCATTGTTTGTTTTTGGTTTCTAACCAATTTGTCTTTTCCAACCCTAAATTAACTTAACCACAAAACTTTTTTCACAAACATTTTTTTTACAAAAAAAAACTTAATTTAATTTTAGGTTTTTTAAACTTTTTTTTTAAATTAACCTTTTTTTTAATTCAAATTAATTAGGTTTTAGGTTTTTTCAAAATTAACATTTTTTATTAATTAAAATTAATTAGGATTTTTAGGTTTATTTAATTAATTATCATAAATCATTTATTTTCATAAAAAAACACCAAAACATTTTCTTTGCTATTTTCATCTTATTTTTATTTTCCTAGATAAAGTGTATAGGGCGCGTTCAACTGTAATAGCGTAGCTTTATTTTTCCCGCTTTTTTTTTATCATTATCATGTAATTGCTTCCGGAATCTAATAGTTTTAGGATGTCTTTTCCGCACTCTTCACTACTATGTAACTGCCCCAAAGCTCTGTAATAGCCTAGGTTTACATTTATGCCTTTACCTTCATCTACAATATTTTATGCAATGCTTAGATTAATAGGATTGTATGGAAAGATAAAAATGAACGATAGAAAACCCTAATTTCAAGATAAATAACCAAATTGAATCATTTGCACACTCGCACCTCTAGGATAACCTCACATGTTGCCTTCGGAAAAACAATGGTCATGTCCCTCGAACGTAGGGATATCCTTAGCAAAGACCCTCGGTTAAAGTCATCATAAAGATCACAGTCTCTCAATGTCCCTCGAGTTGCCTACGAGAAATATGAAGAAGTGAAAAACACAAGAACGGGGGGAGGGGGGTTGAATTAGAATCACGAAATACAATGGAAAGAACACTTTGATTTTTATCCTGGTTCGTTTGAACTCAAACTACTCGAGTCCACCCGCCAAGGTGGTTTCGCCTCTCTCCAACGAGGTCTTAATTCACTAATCAAACTTGATTACACAGCTAATTTGACTACTGCCAAAGTCTTCTTATGTCCAAAACCACAACCCGATTTTCTCAAGGAAATGTCTAAACAGTTAATTGAATAAATGTGTACAATGGTGTTTCTACTAAAACAGTATCACTAACAATGATGTTTTACGCAATTTAAGTATAAGTGTTTACAGATGAAATATGATTGCTGCGTTGTTGTAGCTTCACGTGATTTCTTCTTTTTGTGCGTAATAGTTCATCATCAGAAATCTTCTTTTTGTCTGCTTTATATAGGCCATGCAATAGTGACATAAGAAGATACTTTTGGTATGTCCATAACACGAGTTAATGAACTTTCTAAACCAGGAGATCCTTGTCTGTTTGTAGCTGTTAATTATGATATTACATTGATAGAATTGTAACGCTTAAGAGCTTCTCACATCAGAGGATGAATATTACCGTTGAGAGTCCTTTGTATCAGAACTTTGAAAATCAGAGTATCAGAGATCCTGTTTCACAGCGCTGGTGCATTCAGAAGTTGTAACAGAACTTCTTCATATAAGGGTGTCACACAAATTTGATGTGTCTGAATCTATCATGGTACTCTCAACTTCTATTCTCGCATAATCAAAACTTCTAGTGATGTTCTGGAAGAACTTCCAGTTGCATCAGAACATCTTTTTCACACCAGAACTTCCTGCATGTAAAGATACTTTTATTAGCGAGCATATCTGTTCTTTATATCATGTGTTTGTTATCATCAAAACTCTAACTGGGATGTAGAACTAAATTATGTTCTAACAAAATGATCTTGTCCTTCGATGTTGCCTACGAATATATGATGATAGTCCGTTCGAATTGCTAAGGTATCCCTATATGTTTCCTTATATGACCATAACGATGACCCGCGCCTGTCCCTCATACATTCAACGATAGGGCTACCTACTCACTAATAGTAGGATAGCACTGTCTAAAGGTTAGGAGGAAAAGAACGACCTTTCCGAGTATAAGTAGATAAGTTCTTAGATGCTTGTTCAAAACAACTTTTTGCACCTACACAAAAATATTTCAAAACACTTTCAAAAACATTCGCCTTGTCAACACTCTTGAGGACTGATACAAGAGTTATCACAAAGCAAATTGCCGCACTAAGGCATTTTCAAAACAATTTTCAAAACACACAAAGCACAAGAAATTTTCAAAACATGAGCTAGCATATAAGAGCCCGTATAAAACTACGGATGGAAAGGGTGCTAACACCTTCCCTTTCCATAATCTACCCCCCTTACTCAGAAAACTCTTGAAAGGTCTTTTTCTATTCTTTTCACCCTTTCCTTTATTGGATAAAAGAAAAGTCGGTGGCGACTCTTGCTTACCACAACATTTACGAATACAAAATGCAAAACCAGTATAACAGTCAGTTCTGTCACCGTATCACAGAACTGGAGACTCTGCTGGGGAACATATAAAGTGGGCCTACCTTAGAGTTTTAGTTCATCATTTTAAATGCTTTATTGTGTGTTTCCTTTCTTTATCTTTGAGGGTTTGTTGGGGTATTCTTGTAAAGATCCTACAATCGGATCTAGGTCACCTTATTAGGTAAGTAGCAATAAATCATGGAGGTTGTATAACATAGACTGATACGGACAAAATGGTGGCTACATTAGCGCGATACTCTGGATTGTACTAATATTCCTTGAGTAAGTCAAGGATAACATTAGGCTTCCTCATAGTGTCACTAAGCCCTAACTGACCTTTTGAACCTTTAATCGACTCATCCTAGCCATTAGGAAATTGTGAGATAATCGACTTTGGTTCTGACCAAAGATTGGTTGATACTCGATGCTACACTCATTGAGATTAGAATTTTGGTATTTTTTGGCCGCAATACTTTGGTGCGTGAGCTGAAACAATTCCTGATGGGAAGGTCAATGATATTGAGACTCCTTAGAACTCGATTACTATTAATAGGACAAGTTGAGTCAACTAAATTTCAAGAGGGTACTTACCTACAAACCTCGTGCAAGCATAAACCTAAGGCTGCTTGTGTAATTTTTTTGCTTTCAACTTGAGCTACTTATAGGGTTTTTATCTAACAACACGATCTTCTTGCAGGATTTGTTTACAATCATTATCCAGTAACCTGAACTTCTTAGACTCACTTGTCTTCATCACCTTACACTTTTGCTTAACGCATAACATACACATCATAACATCATGCTATAGCATTTCCTTAATCATTTCAAGGATCTCAAGGGTTTGTGATGCAGGTTATGATAAATCAGACGTCTAGCAAGGGGCAAGAGGATTTATTTTCCTCTAGCCAATGTCGTCAAAAGATCAAAACTCAACAACTTGAGTCCTGGGCTATGACCCACTTGATATGGTGAGCTTGACTCTCGTAGAAGGACACTCAACAATATGAATTTATTCAATCTAAGCTTCAAATTTCAACTTCTTACATTTTCTTGTTTACACTACGAGATCCTTGAAAACATTAATTGCATGCCATTTCATAACAGGTTTTCCAAGGACAGGCTTCTTATCCCTTTTCTATTTATTTCAGCAAGAAGAAATGGCTCTTGAACAGGAAGTAAAGGATATCCAAACTCAAGATTCTCAATTCAAAGAAATGTTCCTAAATCTAGCCAAGGGGCAAGAAGAATTGAAAACATTCCTCGTCGGGAATCTGACCAAGAAACATCTTGACAACGAAAAGGATGAACAGTTGGAACAACTGCAAGCTGAGGTAGAAGCAATGAGAATCCAGATTCTAGGGCAAATGGCTCTTATCCAAGGCCTAGCCCGGGGACAAGAAGAGCTAAGAGGCATTGTCAACAAGCTTCATCAAGACGGATGCAACCGTATGAGGCAAATAGACGAGGATGGGGATCAAGTCATGGGGACAAAAAGTTGGCTTGGAGAGCAGAGCTTTCCAAATTGCTGCTACGTCACAAGCCCAACCACATCCTCGCCAACAATGATAGGGTAATCAGAAAAGACAAGATAAGCCCAAGAGGCAGTTTACCAAAATCAACATACCATTGTCTCAGGCATTGCAACATATGTTGAGGATGAATTTGGTTACGTTGATAAGACCTCATCCAAACCCCAAAACTTCTTCCCCTAACTTCAATCCTGATGCAATATGTGCCTACCATTCCGATAGTCCTGGACATGATACGAATGATTGTTGGGCATTGTAAAATAAGACTCAGGACTTGATCAACGAAGGAGCACTGGATTTCACACAAGATGGCCAGACTGAATTCTTCTGCCGTCCCTCAAAGACACACCATCTGAAGTGACAAGTTCTGACAAAGAGGCTTTTTGTTCATTTGAATTCTTAATTTGTAATTTTCTTTTGATTATTCGAACATTTGTTTCATTTCAAACTTTGTTACTTTATCAATGCGTTGCATATGTCTGTTTTGAATCAATTCATTCGTATTCACTATATTTAAACTGATTTCCTTTTTGTGATATTAAACTCTCGATCAAAAGCTCTAAGTCTTTAGAGAGAGGATGACAAAAATGATACCACAATCTCTACAGTATGCTTTTGAACAGACCTTGCTAACGATGTACATGTGTTTGTTTCAAATCCTAAACAGTGGAATTATAAGGAAGAAAATCCCTAGTCAACCCCCTTTGAGCCAAATAAGTGGGAGTTTTTCTTTTCACATAAATTAAAACCCTTAATCATAACCTGAGGCAGGGTGGCTTTCTCAGTTAATTCAGAGGTGAATTCAGTCGCAAGCTCATCCTTCATACACGACAAATAGTGTAGAAGATACCTTCCAAAAGATGGTGATGGTTCCGCATAATCATTAAAGCAGGCAGTCATTATTTTTCAAAAGAAAAGCCCGCTAAGTCAAAACCTATGAAGGAGACTTAATAAAAAAACTAGGGCATCCCGCTGACTATAATCACAAAAGAAACAGTTCAGGAAAAAGTGGGGATCATAAAAATAAAAAAGGGTCGCTATAAATCCTAAATAAAAAGAAAAGGTTATAAAAATGATCGCCTTCTCAAACAAACGTTCAATTTCCGAACCATCACCGAGTATTTGAGTAAAGATTCTAGACTCAATTGGGATCTAAACGCATAATTAACTGAGCATAGGACTGAAGAACATCACGAAGAACATCACGTTATAACCCTTAAAAGTCCTAGCTGAAGCATGGGTTAGTTTGAAAGGATATTGTTGTAATAGGTATCCTGACTCCTGTAGGACTTGCTACAAATCCTGAGTTGATATCACGCTCTTACAAATTTTGTTTGTTTTACTAAAAAATGAATTTTCAAACTTCAAGACGGACATAAGCTTTGCATTCTTTAAATGACATTGTTTGCATATGGCTAATTGTTCAAACAGCTGAGAAATTCACGCAATGAATATTCGGTGAACAAAGATCCTCTTAATGGATAGAATCACCTCATATGAAAAAAACATTCCCAATAACAGGCATTTCATAATCAAGGGGCATGACATGGTGTCTAGTTAATCTGGGGCAGTCAAGACGATATGCAAAGAATTTCTCAAAAGTGCTGAATAGACAGGGGAAAATCTCTATTTGAATCACCCGGGGCCTATTACATTGATCGGGGATTCTGGAAAAAAACAATGTGAAATTTGAACCTTTGGTACCATCAAATTGCTTGTATGTGTCAGTAGTATCAGGTGGTGTCAGTATCATGTCTTTGAATCCTTCCATGACACTTCTTAGAAAGGATACATAGGAAATTCAAGACTATCAGAAACTTGATCAAACATCAGGTGCACTAGACTAACCCCAGAGGCAAACAGGCGCCCACATATGAAAGGGCACATGCAATCACATAAACATTTTCTGACATTTCCACAACACTTGTGTAAGTACGAAGAGCGCCTAAGAGGGGGGGGGGGGTGAATTAGGTACTTTAAAAAAAATTTGGTTTTAGTGATGATGGATATTATTTTTCTGGTTTTGTGCATGAGTTTACAAATGTGTTTCTTTCTTTTCTGGTTTATGACTAGTGATGAAAGCGGTAAATGCGAAAAAGTAAAGAACACAAAGATGTATCATGGTTCCCCTCACAGTCCGAGAGTACTCCAGTCCCCTTTCAACATGAAAGAGATTTCCTTATTGTTAGATTTTAGACAAGACACCCTAGTCCTTCTATACAAGACTCTAACCAATAAAACCACCAAGAACAATCCTCTTGGATTTTCACTATATCAACAATGAGAACAATCCTCTCAAAGTGACTTTACTTGTATCCAACAATCCTGGAAAAACAAGATTTACAAAACCACTTGAACTTATTTCCAACAATCCTGAAAAATAAGCAAGTATATAGAAATATTTGATTTGAGTGAGTTTGAGTAGCAATGATCACTTTGAGTGATTTAATCAATGAATTGATCTTCTCTTCCAATGATAATAGTATATAATGACTCAAGATATATAATTCTAAAAGTTTTCTGGTGAACAATATGTGAAAGTGTGCAAAAAACTTGTGTATGAAAATGTATAACAACTTGAGTTTGATTTTTGAAAATCCAGAAAATGTGATTGGAAGAGGTGTTAGAAATGATTTTGAAAATGAGTATTTATATGTTCATAGCACCTTTTTGAAATAGCATAAAGTTCTGTAAATGAATCATGAACAATTTCCAAGATTGAGTGAAAGGTTTCCATGAAATTGTGTTATGAACAGGCATGTGTAAAGCTGTTGTTTTTCAAAATCGTGCAGCATGCAATCGATTGCACCCTTTGTGTAAATCGATTGCACGGGGTTTCAACAGCTAAAAATTCAAATATTTTGAGTGTGCAATTGATTGCACAAGAGTGTAAATCGATTGCATTTGAAGTTAGTAGCAAAGATTGATTGAGTGTAATTGATTGCATAAACATGCAAATCAATTGCACTTAGAAACAGTAGCAAATGTTTTGAAAAATTGAAGCATGCAATCGATTGCACTAATGTGAAAATCGATTGCACTCAAGTGAAAAATGATTTTTAGCTTAGAAAAACATGAGTAAAGATTTGAAAAATATAAAATATTTCTTTTGACCATTGAACATCTATGTCTTAAGTTTAAAGCAAGTATTATCATCATACCTTGAAATTTTCCTAAGTGCTTGAACCAAAGACTTTATCCACAGACGTTTTTAGCTTGATCAATAATCTTTGCCTTCTTTGTCAATCATGGTTTGTCTTCATCAAAACAAAAGTGCATTTGAGAAGCTTGATTTTACATTCTCCCCATTTTTGATGATGACAAACGATCTTGCTTGATGCTTTATAATTTCCGGAAAGAGACTTCTCCCCCTAAGATGTATAACCCCCCCTTTGTATGAGAAGCTTTAAAATTATTTGGATTTGCTCATCTTGAAGGATTATTTGTACCTTAAAAGTTTAAGACAAGGAAATACACAAGCATAAAGTATAACACCCTTCTCCCCCTTTGACATTATCAAAAAGATGAGAAAGATGCATAAAAAATGGACAAAATACATATAATAATATTGAAAGCTTAACCATAGCCATATTGCTTCCTGATGCTTTTTCTCATCCTTTGATAAATGCACATAGTAGTTATCTTCATCAAAATATAATGTTGAAGATGCTTGACTCTGTTAGAAAGAATGAGAAACTCTTATGTGAATGCTCCCCCTATCTTTGATAACTCCCTCTTGATCAAAGTTCTCCCTTGAAACATAGAGAATTTGCATCTTTCTTTGGGCTGCAATAATTACAGACAAGCATACACATACACACACACACACACACACACACACACACACACATATATATATATATATATATATATATATATATATATATATATATATATATATATATATATATATATATATATATATATATATATATATATATATATATATATATATATATATATATATATATATATATATATATATATATATATATATATATATATATATATATATATATATATATATATATATATATATATATATATATATATATATATATATATATATATATATATATATATATATATGTATATGTATATGTATATATCTTCTCCCCCTTTGTCATTTAAAAAAGGATGGGAAAAACCTTATAATACATAAAGAAATTATTGAAAGTAAAAACAATTTATACCAATGATTTTCACCTCAAGAGTGACTTTATAAATCATTCATATTTTTAGAACATGATGTTGAAGCCTTTGTCACAAAGTTGACTTGTACGTAGAAGTTGTCTTTTGTTCTTCAACATAAAGTACATCTTCAATGGATATGAAAGTCAGTGTATCAACTTTGCCAATGCCAAGAATTCTTCCTTTAAGGTATTTCCCATATGTGAAATAATCCTTGGACTTTAACTAGATTTCAAAGTTAGTGTACATCTTCCACCAAATGCTTAGAGCCGCCACTTATCAAAACATCATAGATTTAAAGTGGTCCTCAAGCAAACCTACAAAACAAATTAAGTTTGATTTGGTATCCAATGTGCTTTGGGTCCATCATAGTTAGTTCCTTTCTTTATCCACACATAATGCCCACTTGCCACACTAAAGTTTCTAACATAGAAAGCATTAGGTGTGTGGCCTTTAATACCACAATAAAAACAAGTAGGTTCAAAGTTACTTCTATATCTAGAAGGATAAGATTTCTTCTTAGGAAATTTTTTCTTTTTAGGATAATGATGAACCACTTTAGGTTTGTTCATTTTCTTTTTTGATGATTGATCACTAGCCTTAACAAAGATAGTTTTATTAGAACTTAGTTTTGAAAACTTTTAATATCCAAGTCCACTTTTATCATTGGAATATCTTTGTTTGCTAAGAACACCTTCCAATCCAATTTGACCTTTTTCATATCTTTCAATAACTCTTTTTAATTGGAAAATTTGGAAAGAGAGTGATTCACAATTTTTGCATACAAAATTCTATTTTTGCTCACTAAATTTTTGTTTTTCATCTTTGAGATCTTTTTCCATAGACTCACATTTTTCTTCTAAAGATGAAATTTATTTCTTTTGAGATGAAATAGTTTTGTACAGAATTTTGCATTCATTTAATAGTTCATATATAGAACCTTGTGCATCACTATCAAAAAGATAAAATTCATTACTAACCTCGTCGTCTTCACTATCGGAATGGTGTGAGGCCATCAATACAAGATTAACACGTTGGTTGTTTTTGGAATCGGAAGATGAACTCTCCCATGCTATATATGCTTTCTTTGACTTCTTATCTTTATTTATCTTGAAAATTTTCTTCTTCTTTTCAAGTGTAGGACATTAACTTTTAACATGTCCCTTTTCTCCACATTCAAAGCATATAACCTTCCTTGTTGGTGCTTCCCTTTTTCTTTCCTTTCGTAGAACCTTTTCAATCTTCCTGATGAGATCACCATTTTCACTACTAGTGGATTCATCCTCTTAATTGCTATCATGATTTTTTATCCTTACATTTAAAGCAATGTATTTTGAATCTTTTACTTGGATTTCATGCTTTTCAAGTCTTACAAGTTCCGTCTCATGTTCTTGAAGTTTTCCGAACAAAGTGGCGGAAGTCATTGTGGATAGATTCTTCTTCTCGGATATTGCTGTCAATTTTGGTTGTCATTCCCTGCATAAAGATCTAAGCACTTTAAGATTAAGTTCATCATTTGTTAAAGTCTTACTGAGTGCTTTCAAATGATTTTCCAAGTGTACAAATCTTTTCTGTAAGTCGAGGATTGATTCTCGGGGCTGCATTCTAAATAGTTCGTATTCTTGACTCAATGTATTTAATCTCGATCTTTTAACTTCAGAGGTTCCTTCATGAGTTTCTACCAAGGTATCCCATATTTCTTTCGTTGTTTTGCATGTCAAGACACGGAAGAATTCATCCATGCTAAGTGCACCTTGAAGAAGATTAATTTCCTTTTTATCATAGAGGACCTTTTTCTTATCATCTTCATCCCATGCAGTTTTAGGATTTGATGAGCCAGCACCATTGATCACCGTTATAGAAATAAATGGAACATTCTCGATGGCATCCCATATTTCTTCTCCTTGTGCTTTTAGATGTGCCTTCATGCGTATTTTCCAGAAGTCAAAATATTCACCACAAAATAGAGGAGGCTTTTTGTTACTACCACCATCTCTGAAAACGGAATTTGATTTACGGAAGCCATTCTCGATCTTTTAGGAGCAGGTTACCTATAACCTGCTCTAATACCAATTGTAAGTACGAAGTGCGCCTAAGAGGGGGGGTGAATTAGGTACTTTAAAAAATTTTGGTTTTAGTGATGATGGATATTATTTTTCTGGTTTAGTGCATGAGTTTACAAATGTGTTTCTTTCTTTTCTGGTTTATGACTAGTGATGAAAGCGGTAAATGCGGAAAAGTAAAGAACACAAAGATGTATCCTGGTTTCCCTAACAGTCCGAGAGTACTCCAGTCCCCTTTCAACATGAAAGAGATTTCCTTATTGTTAGATCTCTAGACAAGACACCCCAGTCCTTCTATACAAGACTCTAACCAATAAAACCACCAAGAACAATCCTCTTGGATTTTCACTATGTCAACAATGAGAACAATCCTCTCAAAGTGACTTTACTTGTATCCAACAATCCTGGAAAAACAAGATTTACAAAACCACTTGAACTTATTTCCAACAATCCTGAAAAATAAGCTAGTATATAACAATATTTAATTTGAGTGAGTTTGAGTAGCAATGATCACTTTGAGTGATTTAATCAATGAATTGATCTTCTCTTCCAATTATAATAGTATACAATGACTCAAGATATATAATGCTCAAATTTTTCTGATGAATAATATGTGAAACTGTGCAGAAAACTTGTGTATGGAAATGTATAATAACTTGAGTTTGATTTTTGAAAATTCAGAAAATGTGATTGGAAGAGGTGTTAGAAATTATTTTGAAAATGAGTATTTATATGTTTATAGCACCTTTTTGAAACAACATAAAGTTCTGTAAATGAATCATGAACAATTGCCAAGATTGAGTGAAAGGTTTCCATGAAATGGTGTTATGAACAGGCATATGTAAAGCTGCTGTTTTTCAAAATAGTGCAGCATGCAATCGATTGCACCCTTTGTGTAAATCGATTGCACGAGGTTTCAACAGCTAGAAATTCAAATATTTTGAGTGTGCAATCAATTGCACAATAGTGTAAATCGATTGCATTTGAAGTCAGTAGCAAAAATTGATTGAGCGCAATCGATTGCATAAACATGCAAATCGATTGCACTTAGAAACAGTAGCAAATGTTTTGAAAAATTGAAGCATGCAATCGATTTCACTAATGTGCAAATCGATTGCACTCAAGTGAAAAATTATTTTTATCTTAGAAAAACTTGATTAAAGATTTGGACAATATAAAATATTTCTTTTGACCATTGAGCATCTATGTCTTAAGTTCAAAGTAAGTATTATCATCATACCTTGAAATTTTACTAAGTGCTTGAACCAAAGACTTTATCCACAGATGCGTTTAGCTTGATCAATAATCTTTGCCTTCTTTTTCAATCATGGTTTGTCTTCATCAAAACAAAAGTGCATTTGAGAAGCTTGATTTTACAACTTGCTGTCATAGACGGTGACAACTCTCGACATCCTATGAACGCGGACATAGTCAGAAAATACTACACATGAAAAAGACTTGCTAAGTTGACAAGCCTAGGCAAAATTAAGGGCATCCCGACGAACCAAAAGGGTTCGGGAAAAAATTAGGGATATATAAATAAATCTGTACACCCGGCAAGTCGAAAACCTGAAAAGGCGACTTGGGCCAAAAAAGGGTATCCTGATGGACTGAAAATCTGAAAAGACAGTCCAGGCAAAATTTAGGGATTAAAGTGTACAACTATGTCCCGTCATCTTGTCATTTGTCTCCCTAATCAACATCTACTCAAAACCCCAAGAGTTTGGATGACACTCAAACCATCCATAAAATGCTCGTAACTACTTTCTCCAATAGGTACAGAGGCAGAGGAATTCTACTACAAAGTCATTGTCATATCCTCAGCCTGCATCCTAATGGTGTCAGGTTCTTATATCCCCGGCAGAGCAAGAATCTCTAATTACTTCTCCAACAAGAAAATCCCTGGTGAAGTCGCCAAGCTTCTCAATATTCCCCAACAAGATTTCAATAAAATCCCCAAGCAGTTTATGGATTTCTCCTTCTGCAATAGGGTTTTATAAATCTCAATTTATAAAGCCCTATCCCCAATAGAGTTTATTTCTCTAGATACGGAAGTTCATCCCATAGCGGAGTCTACTTCTCCAAATTAGTGAAATCTTTCAACATAACTCTTCTCCTTGGAAAAATCATTCTCAAGCAGAAGTCGAAGATCCCCGGCAACAAAATTATCTCCATTCATTATTGCCAGTGGAAATTGAAGAATCACTTTCTTCACTCACCAACAGCAGTTTGCAATTCAGCTTCCCGGTACTCTTCAGCAGCAGTCAGGGATTTATTTTCCCAGACAAAGACACTGCACAATAGCATTACATATTCATACATCATGGCATGTGCATAAAAATACATATATCACAATCTCATTTTATTTTGGGAGCATCATGCAATTCATACATCATGACATCCCATGAAACTGATTTTACCTTTTCAGGTTAAATTAGCAGACATACAAACACTATCAACTTTTACGGTAGGTCAAACATTAATGCCTGAAACTAGACTGGGAAACTATCTACACGACCAAGCGGTAACGATTAATTCCATTATCCCCAACAAGCTACTGTGAAACCTGGATTTCAACCAGAAATAAGAAAACTCTCATCTCTCCAATATAGGGATAACTCCTCAGTAGAGCCATGGACAACTGAAGCTCCTAGACTCTATTTCCCACAGAGTTTTCCTCAAGCGGGAGAACAACAAAAAACCCACATTCCCCAGCAGAGTCCTCCTCAGACAGCAGGAACAGGAGTCCCCACAACAAGACCTCTACTGGTTCAGTTTAAACTGATCAATGGTTTATTCTGATTCCGTTCTGGTAGACACTTTCTCTGGTTTAGATAAATCGCTCCAAAGATTTATTCTGATTCTTTTCCAGTTAAAGTTTATTCAAGACCTCTACTGGTTCAGTTTAAACCGATCAATGGTTTATTCTGATTCCGTTCCAGTAGACACTTTCTATGGTTCATTTTTAAATTGCTCCAAAGATTTATTCTGATTCTTTTCTAGTTAATGTTTATTCAAGACCTCTTCTGGTTCAGTTTAAACTGATCAATGGTTTATTCTGATTCCGTTCCGGTAGACACTTTCTCTAGTTCAGATAAATCGCTCTAATGATTTATTCTGATTTTTTCCAGTTATAGTTTATTCAAGACCTCTGCTGGTTTAGTTTAAATTTATCAATGGTTTATTCTGATTTCATTCTGGTAGACACTTTCTCTGGTTCAAATAAATCGCTCCAATGATTTATTCTGATTCTTTTCCAGTTAAAGATTATTCAAGACCTCTATCGGTTCAGTTTAAACCGGTCAATGGTTTATTTTGATTATGTTCTAGTAGACACTTTCTTTGGTTCAGATAAATCGCTCCAAATATTTATTCTGATTCTTTTCCAGTTGAAGTCAAGCATAGATTCGCTCTAATATTCCTATCAAAAATCACCTGTGGATGGCATCTTTAAGCCCATTTTCGACAACTCTCTATCATCTTTTCCAAATGGCATCTGTAAGCCCATTCCCGACATCATCAACTATCAGTGTTACTCCATGAGAGTGCAAATTTCTGGGCACCCTAGTGTTCAATCATCTTTCACCATCAGATCACGAAAGGCAGACAAGCCAATCTAAATCCTCAGGTTTAAGAAGATTGAACAGGGGCAGCTGTTGTACCCCAAAATTTACCCTCTTTATTTTCATTATTACATACACGCATACCATTGGTTTTATGGTTATGGAATCAAGGTATATTTAGCAAGCTTCGTCAGGTTACAAGTGACGTTTATTTCGCCAATGGATGTTCTCAGAGTATTTTCCATGCTGAAGATCGGTTCGCCGTTTCACAATGATTCGGGGTTCAAAGATTCACAAGTCCAACTCGGCGCATCATATTTAGGTGTTCTTTCGCCAAGATATCCCTGATAACATATTGCCAAATTTAGGTTTGACTCGAGATCCAAATCTTTAAAGAAGGTCTCCAAATGTGCGATTTTTCTCGAAGAAATATGGTGAAAAAGTGTGCTGAAAGTCCAGTTTTTACGCACTAAAAAATTCATAACTTAAAGATCATGGCTCATTTTGAACTTGTTCCAGTGGCCAAAATTACATCTTGACGTCATCTACGTTTTCATCTCTCACGGCTGGAAGAAAATTTCGATCAGAAGGTCTTCAAAAATGCGGATTTATCAAGTATTTTCGTACAGAAAATTTGTGACAGAAGTTTATTTGCGTCATGTTCAGAAAATCATAACTTGGTCAATTTTCATCGTATCGAGCTAGTTCCGGCGCCAAAATTTCAAAAATTGAGTTGCCTACGTATTCACAGGAGGTATTGAGTTTGAAAGGTACCCAAAAGGCCTTTGTTTTTTTCTTAGAGTGCGTGTGACGCGCCGAAAATCCTGAATGCTGAATATTATTTCATCTGGGTCGAAACTTCGAAAATTCATAACTCGGTCAATTTTTATCGGATTGGGCCCATCTTTTTACACAAGATCACTGACTCAGATATTTACAACTTTGCTTCCAAAGTCGAGACAGGTGTCTGCTCTGATCAATACCAGTTTTTTATTGAAGAACGTGTCAGAGTTGACACTGGAGTCCAAAATAAGTTTGTTTGAGGAGAAACTTCAAAAATTCATAACTAATTCACTGTTTATCTGATTAAGCCTATGTTCGGACAAGAGTTTGTTCTCTATGTCGGCTACATTTTGTTTTCACATTTGACCTTCAAAATTTTCACTTAAGTCCCTGCGATTTATCTTGGAACGTGACAGACTCAAGTAAAAAAAATCTGCACTATTGCTTGTGGTTATTGGATGCCCAATTGCACATTCAAAGCCCATATCTTTACTCTAATTTCCATTATATAATCTCATTATTTTCACACAAACAGGACACGAAAAAAAACCTTTGTCACAACCTTGTCAAAATATCCAATTCTTTCAAGAACTCTAGAAATCTTGAAATCCTTGTTACAAACCCCCATCTCACTACAAACAAGTCATCCTTGTTACAAACCCTCATCTTGCTGCAGATTTAGACTATCTAATGGTCTCATGCAGGGTTATTACAAAACACTTAGGCCGGACAATAACAACAACCAATACATGGCAAGACAGACATCTTGAGGAGACTAAGAGCGTGGGTTCAACATCCACCCCTAATGGTTTTGGTTTTCTTCCATTATATTTATCCTTTTACCTATTTTACCTATTTTCCTTCTTTCTGTTTAAAACCTTTTTCATAAAACCTAACATTTTTCACAAACCTTTGATTTTTCATAATAAACTTAAATAATTAATTTTAGGTTTTAATTTAATTTTAGGTTTTTAATTTAATTTTAGGTTTTAATATAATTTTAGGTTCAACATCCACCCCGACATTTTCACTGTTTGTTTTTGGTTTCTAACCAATTTGTTTTTTCCAACCCTAAATTGACTTAACCACAAAACTTTTTTCACAAACTTTTTTTTTACAAAAAAAAACCTAATTTAATTTTAGGTTAACTAATTTTAGGTTTTTTTAACTTTTTTTTAAATTAACCTTTTTTTAAAATTAAAATAATTAGGTTTTAGGTTTTTTTAATTAACCAATTTTTCAAAATTAACATTTTTTATTAATTAAAATTAATTAGGTTTTTTAGGTTTTGTTTAATTAATTATCATAAATCATTTTTTTCATAAAAAATCACCAAAAACATTTTCTTTTCTATTTTCATCTTATTTTTATTTTCCTGAATAAAGTGTATAAGACACGTTCAATTGTAATAACGTAGCGTTATTTTTCCCACTTTTTTTTATCATTATCATGTAATTGCTTCCGGGATGTAATAGTTTTAGGATTTATTTTCCGCACTTTTCACTATTATGTAACTGCCCCATTGCTCTGTAATAGTCTAGGTTTACATTTCCTCCTTTACCTTCAGCTACTATATTTTATGTAATACTTAGATTAATAGGATTGTATGAAAAGATAAAAATGAACGATAGAAAACCCTAATTTCAAGATAAATAACTGAACTGAATCATTTGCACACTCGCACCTCTAGGGTAACCTCACTTGTTGCCTTCGGAAAAACAATGGTCATGTCCCTCGAACGTAGGGATACCCTTAGCAAAGACCCTCGGTTAAAATCATCATAAAGATCACAGTCCCTCAATGTCCCTCGAGTTACCTACGAGAAATGATCTTGTCCCTCGATGTTTCCTACGAATATATGATGACAGTCCCTTCGAACTGCTAAGGTATCCCTATATGTTTCCTTCTATGACCATAACAATGACCCGCACTTGTCCCTCATACATCAACGATAGGGCTACCTACTCACTAATAGTAGGATAGCACTGTCTAAAGGTTAGGAGGAAAAGAACGACCTTTCCGAGTATAAGTAGATAAGTTCTTAGATGCTTTCTCAAAACAACTTTTTCCACCTACACAAAAATATTTTAAAACACTTTCAAAAACATTCGCCTTGTCAACACTCTTGAGGACTTATACAAGAGTTATCAAAAAGAGAATCGTCGCACTAAGGCATTTTCAAAACACACAAAGCACAAGCAATTCTAAAAACATGAGCTAGCATCTAAGAGCTCGTAGAAAACTACGGATGGAAAGGGTGCTAATGCCTTCCCTTTCCATAATCTACCCCCTTACTCAGAAAACTCTTGAAAGGTCTTTTTCTGTTCTTTTCACTCTTTCCTTTATTGGATAAAAGAAAAGTCGGTGGCGACTCTTGCTTACCGTAAAATTTGAAAATACAAAATGCAAAACTAGTATAACAGTCAGTTCTGTCACCGTATCACAACATGCAATACTCAAGTGCAAAGGACACACAAGCTGCTGCCTCAAGAACCACTTCAAAATCTCTCAAAATTCTCAAGAAAAGTACAAATTTGTATCACACGATCTAGCCACTCTCAAGCTAAACGAAGTGTCCAACCTCTTTCTGAAGTCCTCAGGAACACATCCAGCCCAAGAGCCAGAAGATTTGGTGCCTGGAACTCGTGCTTCAAACTCCACCCGTTTGTGTTTTTTTCTTTGAATTCAATCTTAAAATTTGCATATGTGCTATATAAATTAAATCTAATCATATATATGTGTTTTTAATGATGTCTGAAACCGTTTCGAACCATCATTTTTTAAGATTTGATGCAGGAACAACAATCCACCATTGTTAGGGCAACGTTTTGATGAAGCTTCAGGTCCATAGTTGCAGTCACTTTTAGACCAAACTAACCTCACCACCAGATTCGCAAGGTCCAAATTAGTGGATATGAGTGGTTTGATTTTGTCGTTTGAATCTTTTTATCAATAATCAAATTTGACATCTTTTTAATTAAATTTAATTAACATTTTCTTTATTAAAATTATTAGAAACAAGTAGGTTTTAATTATTTAATTAACATCAAACTATTTTCCATAAAAATACAAAAAAACATTTATTTTCTAACATTTTCTCTTCTTTTTTTTTTGCTATTTAAAATTTCTGGAGAAATTGTATAGGTCGCGCAGTTTAAATGTAATAACTTAGATTTACATTCTCGCAGTTTTTTCTAATTATGTAACTGTACCAAAGCCCTGTAATAGTTGTAGGCCTTTACTTTCTCACACTTTACTTTTCACACCTTTATTTTTCTGCACTAATAATTATATGCATGTATATATAACTCTTAGTAAATAGGCTTGTATGGAAAGATTTAAAATCAACCAGTAGATAACTCTTAACTAATCAAGATAATATAACTGAACTGAACACACTATGCACACGTACACCTCTAGGGTAACCTCCGTTGTTGCCTTCGGATAAAAAACAATCATGTCCCTCAAACGTAGGGATACCATTAGCAAAGACCCTCGGTTAAAAATCATCATATAGATCATAGTCCCCTGATGACCCATCGATGATGCCTTCATTAAATGATCTTGTCCCTCGATGTTGCCTACGAATACATGATGATAGTCCCTTACGAAAAATTGCCAAAGCGCCTTATGATTTGCCTTTATGACTGTATGATGACCCGCGCATGTCCCTCAAACATCCAATGATAGGGCTTCCTACTAACTAATGGTAGGATATCACTATCTAAAGGAGGAAGAAAAGAACAAAGACTTTTGAGTAGGTAGATATTTCTTAGTCGCTAGCTCATAAACAAAAAAAAAATTAACACATACACTCTTTTCTAAAATATTTTCAAAATAAACACTTTGTATACATTCTCAACGATACGTGGATCATTACAAAGTTTGCCGAACTTAGGCATTTTCAAAATATTTTCAAACTTACACAAACATAAAGCATTTTCAAAAGTGAGCTAGTGATTAAGAGCCTGTAGATAACTACGGTTGAAAAGGGTGTTAATACCTTCCTTTTTCATAACCTTCCCCCCAAAATCATAAATTTCTCAAAGGTCTTTCCTATTCTTTTCACCCTCTCCTTTATTGGATAAAATAAAAGTTAGTGGCGACTCTTGTTATCCGCAACATTTACAATTAAATGCAAAACCAAAAGTCAGTTCTCACATCGTATTACAGAATTGGAGAATCAACTGGGGAGAAATAAAAGTGGGGTTACCTTAAGATTTATATCACACTTAAAATGCCTTACTTTCTTGATTTGTATGCTTTACATTTCAGGGTTTTTGCTAGGGTTTATTTTTGTAAAGATCCTATACCCGAATCTGGGGACATTTTAGGTAAGTAGCAATAGATCATAGAAACTATATGGCGTATACCAATATGGTTGAAGTGATGGCTACGTTAGTGTGACACATTGGTTGGTGTCGGTGTCCCTTGAATCAGTCAAGAAGAATGTTGGGCTGCCACGTGGTGTCATGAAGCACTAACTGACCGTAGAACCTTAGTTGACACAACTTATCCATTAGAAAGTAGTGAGATAGTCGGCTTTGGTGCAGAATAAAGTTGGTTGATACTCTATGCTACACTCAATGATATCAGACTCCCAGGATATTTCAGTTTCAAATCAATGCTTGTGCTGAAATAATGCATGAGGGTTAGATCAGTGATATTGAGGCTCCTAGAACCCGATTACTTTTATTAGGACATGTTGAGCCAACTAAAACTCAAGAGGGTACTTACCTACAAACTTCATACAAGCCTTTAAAACTAAGGCTAATTGTGTTATTTATTTGCATTTATTCCTTGCAGGACTTGTTTGTACTCATTATCTAACAACGAGAGTTCCTTACAAGGACTCATTTGTATCCATTATCCAATAACTTGGACTTCTTGCAAGATTTACTTATTTTCACCACCTTATGCTTTTGCTTAGTGCATAGCATACACATCATGACATCATCCCATGGCATTTTCATTAACCATTTCAAGGATCTCAAGGGCCTGTGATACAGGTTTATCATGAACCAGGCGTCTAACAAGGGGCAAGAGAATTTATTTTCCTCTAGCCAGATGCAGACAAGATTGAAGAACATTTTATCGAGTCAAAAGCTAGGATCCACTTGACATGGTGAGCTTTATTCTCATAGAAGGACGTTCAAAGACGAAAAGTTCTTCAGTCAAAGCTGCAGAAATTTCTAACATTTTCTTTATTTACCTTGCGAGATCCTTGAAAACATTGCATTTACATATCATGCATTGTTACATCACAGGTTTTCCCATACAGGTTTTCTCATCATATTACTGTTTATTTCAGTAAAGATGGCTCTAGAGCAGACTTTTAAGGAACTCCAAGCACAGAACACCCAACTCCAGGAGACTCTCCTGAGCTTAGCACGGGGACAAAAAGACATGATGGCACTCATCTCCAAGAAAAAGAGGACTCGGAAGCTATTTGATATCCTCAATATGGTGAGAAGATTCAAAGGTCCTTCTAAACCGGTTCCAACTGCTGATACCTCCTCTATTGAAGACGAAAACCAAGAGGAAGATGATACAAGTGTCAGGGCTGAAGGTGGAAGCAACCAAGGTTCTGGGGAGATTCCTGAAGATGAAGACTATTCCAATGACCAATACCCTCCTACGGATGAAAGATACAAACAGCTGGAGCATCGTCTTAAGGCCATGGAAATCCAGAAAGTGTCTGGACTGGACTTTGAAGATTTGGGTCTTATTTCCGGGGTAGTCATCCCTTATAAGTTCAAGGTCCCCACTTTTCTAAATATAATGGTGTATCCTGTCCGAAGCTTCATCTGAGATCGTATGTTCGAAAGATCCAATCCCATACCGCTGACAGGAAGTTATGGTTCCACTTCTTTCAAGAAAGTTTGTCTGGTACACAACTTGAATGGTTCTATCAGCTGGAAGGAACCAATATTCGTAGTTGGGAAGACCTGGATACTACTTTTTACAGGCAGTATCAGTATAATATTGACCTTGCACCAACTCGTGTGCAATTATAAAATATGACCATGGGCTCGAACGAGGGTTTTAAAAAGTATGCCTGTTGTACCGCAAAATTTGCCCTCTCATCCAATTCAAAAATATCCCTCCATACTCCTAGGGATCTTAATTGCTTTAAGAACCAAAGGTTCATGGTTCAATGGTTTCACAATATTAGGGTTTGATAGTTGAGTTTATCTTGAGTCAGGTTTTGATTCATGATAAAAGCTGTTGAACTTGAGGACTCTTTGATGATACATTGTTTTCTTGTGAAGAAAGTTAATCAAAGTTGAATTTAAGATTGGGGTGTTCTCATATTTTGGTTTGGTTTTTGTTGATAGTTATCAAGGGAAGATCTGTTGGGGCTTTATCGCGAATCCCACGCATCTTCAAAGATCATTCAATGCGTTTGTGTTAATATAATTGAGATGTTAATTGGAGAGAAAGTTAAGAAGGAAAACTCACTTGTTTGCCAAATATTTTGAATTGAAGAGAGATTTCAAACCTTTTATTGTAGAACCAAGAAACTGTTTTGCATAAAGACAAGATTGGTTTAATTCTAAGGCCTTTTTTCGTGCTTCCATGTTATAATTCCCAAGTCTACAATTTCAAAGTTATTTTAAACTTGTTTCACATTATTTCAACAAGGCAAATTTCAAAATGCATTCCTTCTTTGATCAAAGTTCATGCTACCATTCAAATATAAAATTGAGATATTCGATTGTAAAGGCTTTTGAAAGTTACAAGTTCTATTTTAATATATTGAAGAACGAAGTTCAACATTGATTACTAGATATTCAAATTTCTCAAATGAACAAGAATATTGAAGTTACAAGTTTACAGTTTCTACAAAGGTTCCTAAGACCTAATTTATAAAACTTCTATGTCTCCTTCAAACCATAATTTTCTACATGCCCAACTTTATCATTTCCCTTCTAAGGATGCTCTCTTTCATCTTCAATTATAATCTCCATTTCCTCATCAACCATACATGAAAAAAAGTGAGGAGAAATAGTTAGTACAATCATCAGAACTTGAACAACAAACAAGAATTTTCAAATTCATCACTAGGGTTTTGTTTAAGGAATCAGAAAAAGGGTCGTTTCTCATGCTCAAGTGCATATTAAGGCCTCATACAAAATTGGATTCAATCATAGGCCTAGGTCTATTGCAAATCACAAATTAATCGATTCACAATAAACAAATTCAAAGATTCAAAAAAACAGAATTCCATCACAGTCCAACCCAATAGCAAATAAAATTACAAAGCCCAACGTGCAACAAAAGCCTCACACAATTTTGTTCTATCATTTTCCTAAGAAAGTTATCTATTGCAAATCACAAAAGTTTGTTTTGGGTTCACAATAGAAAAAAAAGTCGTTGCAGAATGCAAACAAAATTTCATCACAAAAACAGTCCCAAATTCAGCAAAACATTTCTACATCAGAAAAAACAAACAAAACAGACCAAAATAACCCTTGCATACCAGTATAAAACCTGTCAACAATTGCACATAAATAAGCCAAAGGAACCTGCATCCAAAAGCTATGAGACAACATGTCAAAATTGTTCAAACATCACCCATTTTCCCTCCCAATTTTCACCCTTTTTCACCTATAAAAATAACTTTTGATCAAACAGTAAAGGGGACAGAGATCCAGAATCCATTGAACCAGAACAATACTTTTGTTCAAATAGATACAGCACAACCACAAAGCCAAAAAACCCAATATATAGCCACAAAATCAAAACCTCCAAAGATCGTAAAAACCAAATACAGAGTTCACAAAAAACAGAACCGCGACAAGAACAAAGAAAAATCGAACCCTAAAAATTTTATCACGTTTTCGCAACCACAAAACCCTTCAGAAACGAAGACATGAAGAGATTTCATAACATAAATAAGAAAAATCTAACTCGAAACAACGCTAGAAGCTAAATCAGAATCGCTAGGGTTTTGTTCACCCCCTTCAAGATATACTCGAAATCGTTAAGCATCTGCAAAATCAAGCACTAGAATCAGGATCAGAAGAAGAAGACGAATAAAATGATATAAAAAAATGAGGATCGAAGCCAAGCCATCGTGAGAGCCACCATCTTATGCCTCCCATCGTTGTTAAGGGAGATTTCCGGTGAGCCCCAAAGATATAGAGAGGCGAGAGAACTCGGGGAAGAAGAGATATATACTTTTCTGTTTCAATTAAAAACACAATTTTGTTTTGTTATATTTGTTTTTTAACTAATTTAATCCAGTGGTGACGCTTGTCACCGCCCTTGTGGTTGCAGGCCATCCAATTCCATGTAGTGGCTCCATCATAGCTATCATGTGCCCTCACTCAGCATCATTTGATTTCTATCTAACAGGCCAAAATGTGAATTCTACCATGCACCCTCAGATACTGTAAGCGCTGAATCATGGACATGAAGTTAGACCTTAGATGGACTGGCTTTTCCTACCCCCCATTTTACTAATATTGCAGGCCCGTTTATACTTTTCTTTTTATTTATTTTTCTGATTTCAAAAAAATATGTTTAGGCCCTGTTTTCTATTTCTAACACCCGTTTTCATTTTTTAACCCCCAACCCAACTATTTTTATTTCTTTTATATTTTATTTATTTTCATTTACATATTTATTTTATCTAAACCAAAAACCACCCAAAATATATTTTCTTCATTGAATTAAAAAAAAATTAATTTAGGAATTTTATTTTATTTTGTTAAATTAAATATTATCATTTCTTCTACAATATATAACATTTTCTTTATTAACTTTAACTAAAAATCATTTTCTAAACAAAGTTAAATTAGACCTAGGATTTTATTTTAATGAACTTAGAGTTAGGTTTTTGTTAATAATTAATTGACTTTTCTTGTAATTAAATTAATGAGCTTAATTAGGTTAACTACAAAACCTTCTCCATCAAAAAACATCAAAAGCAAACTGTTTTTTCTCTCTATATTTTACCTTTGTACGCATTTTATTATTTCCCATTATTATTCATGTACATGGTTTGTAATAGTAATTAGGGTTTTATGGCTTCCCATCCCCATTTGTACCTCCCATCCCCAAAAGCATTGTAATAGCGTAGAACTTTATTTTTTCCCACTTTACCGCATATCCTTATACTGTATAGTAATTAGGCGTGTATGACAAGATTTATAATCTATCGCTAGACAACCCTAATCAAGACAAATTAAACTTGAATCAAACATACTTTTCACACGCGCACCTCTAGGGTAACCTCGCTTGTTGCCTTGGAAAAATAGTCATGTCCCTCGAATATGGGACGCTTTAGCAAAGACCCTCGATAGAAAAAGATCATAGTCCCTCGATGACCCTTCAATGTTGCCTTCTATAAACGATCTTAGTCCCTTACAACAAATTACTAAAACATCTTACAAGTTTCCTTCTATGACTGCACGATGACCCACGCTCGTCCCTCACATCCAATGATATGGCTCTCCATCAACCAATGGTAAATTAGCACTATCTAAAGGAGGAGGAAAAGAACAAAGACTTTTTTTTGAGTAGGTAGATTGCTCGTAATTGCTTGCTCACAAATAAAACCATCTTTACACTTCACACTTTCAAAACACTCTTCAAAACACTCTTCAAAACAAACATCTTTCTATACACAAACACTTTCTTAAACTATTTTTAAAACCAACAATTTGTATACATTCTCAGCAATACGAGAATCATTACAAAGTTTTCCAAAACGAAGGCATTTTCAAAATATTTTCAAACTTACACCAAGCACAAAAACATTTACAAAGCATTTCAAAGTGAGCTAGCAATTAAGAGCCCGTAGATAACTATGGATGAAAAGGGTGCTAATACCTTCCCTTTTCATAACCTACCCCCCGAACTCAAGAAAATTCTCAAAAGGTATTTCATGTTCTTTTCACCCTTTCCTTTATCGGATAAAAGAAAATCTGGTGGCGACTCTAGCTATCTGCAACACTTGCGATAAAACACAAAACACCAAGTCAGTTCTCCCACCGTATCACAGAACTGGCGACTCTGGTGGGGAAATTAAAACTAAAAGGGGGGTTACCTTAAGAGCTAGATCACCTTTATTTCTTTATTTTCTTGATTTGTTTGCTTTACATTTGTGGGTTATGCTTGGGTTTATTACTTGTAAAGATCCTATACCAGGATCTGGGGCATATTAGGTAAGTAGCAATAGATCATGGAAACTGTACGGTGTAGACCGATATGGTTGAAGTGATGGCTACGTTAGTGCGACACATTTGTGGGTACTGGTGTCCCTTGAGTTGAATCAAGGAGAATACGGGGTCGTTGAGTGGTGTCATGAAGCACTAACTGGCCGTAGAACCTTAGTTGAATAAATTGTCCATTAGAAAGTAGTGGGGTAGCCGACTTTGGTGTAAAGCTGAAGATTAGTTAATACTCGATACTACACTCATTGAGATCGGACTTTCGGGATATTTTGGCTACAAGAAAAGATTGATTATGCTGAAACAATGCCCGATGAAGAAAGATCAATGATATTGAGATTCCTTAGAACCCGGTTACTTTTGTTAGGACAGGTTGAACCAACTAAACCTCAAGAGGGTACTTACCTAAAAACTCCATGCAAGCTTGAACCTAAGGTTACTTGTATGACTTGTCTGAATTTATGATCTAACAACTTAAGCTCTTTGCAGAGTTTGTTTGTATTCAATATCTAACAAAACTTGAATTCCTTACAGGGCTTGTTTGTAGTCACCACCTTACACTTTTTCTTGGTGTATAGCATACACATCATAACATCATACCATATCATTTCCAATGACCATTTCAAGGATCTCAAAGGGCGTGTAATGCAGGGTCATGATGAACCATACGTCTATCAAAGGGCAAGAGGATTTATTTTCCTATAAGTGAATTCCATTGTTGTACCCCAAAATTTTCCCTCCAATTCTATTCAAGGCACGCTCATTGAAGTCCTCAATTGCTCAAGGTTGGCCAAGAACTGACCAGACAAATTCTCCTCCTAAGAAATGGATTTCCATCTAGGGTTTTCATTTCTCACAAAGAATATTGGTTTGCAAAAGCTTCAAATGATTTCCATGGAACCCTATATGCCTCAGCATAATGGCATGTCTAAAAGAAAGAAAGGAAGTGTACATGACAAGGTGTAGGTCGAAAGCTGAAAATATGCCTAAGAGCTTTTGGGTGGAAGCAACATTTGACGGTAGTATGCAGTCTATTCTGATGCCCAACGAAGCGCTAGGATCGAAGAATGAATGATTTGAAGGAAAATATGAGGAGGATTTTATGAAGCCTTCGATTGACGAAAGGCTAGTAAAGAGCGTCATATAAGGGTTCGTCTTCGAACTATGGAAATGTAAGCTATTCGAAGCATTACAAGGAAGACACACTTCGACTGACATGTTGTTTGAGTGGGAGCTTCAAATTGAAGAATATTTTGAATTCGAAAGCTTTTATCTTATCCAAAGAAGCACGTGGAAGTCTAATGGTCCGAAGGACATGCAATCTTCAAACATGGCGTGATAAAAGGACAATTAGGACGAATCAGCCAAATATAAGTCACCTTAAAGCTTTTGGCATGTACCTGAATCGATGTTAGATGATTGAAGTGAAATCCTGATGCTCATAGGTTACCTTTCGATTGGTGCAAACAAGCTGTATTCACCAATCGAAGGTGAACTAGTGAGCAAGAGATATTTTCTTGTAGACAAAATCAAAGGGTGGGAGTTGGAATCGAAGAACAACCTAAACAACGGTGTTCGAAGGAAAGAACAAAAGGAAGCTTCGACAGGCCAAGATGAAGAGGTGTTTGAATTGAGTGGAAGGAAATCGAAAGGAGCAAAATGAAGCTTCGACAGGCCAAGATGAAGAGGTGTTCTAATTGAGTGGAAGGAAATCAAAAGGAGAAAAACGAAGCTTCGACAAGCTAGGATGAAGAGGTGATACTTTGATTAGTCAGAAGATCGAAAGGAACAAAAAAAACTGTTCGACTAGGCTAATTGGATTGGATAGTTTTCAGATCAAACAACTAAGGCAGGTAGTGATTCAATCGAAGAAGCCATGATGATGAGGCCTTGAACCATTTGAATTGGAACTCAGAGGCATCGAAGAACAAAGCTTGGGAGCATTCGAAAGAGTCAAGATGTGAAAAGTTGAAACGAACACCTAATGGGATGAAACCTGTCCAGGTTCACTCAAAGCCCAAAATGGTAGAAAATCATCAAAAATTGAAACTTTTTAAATTCTTGTGATTTTGCTTTCAAAGCCATGGTTAATGGCTGATTCATGCCATTTTCGTCCACCACAACACCCCTATAAATACAAGACAGACACATTGCCTATATACCGACAGAGATTGCCTGAAAAAGCCAGACCAAATTCTCAAAATCTTCACAAAGTGGTCATAATCGAAACAATCTTTGCAGGCTTCCTCACTCTAAAACCAGCATTCCACTCACTCCCTGAAGGTTCTAGGAGACGTTTCCAAGCATTAGGCAGGTCCAACGCACGCATGAGCGTCACTCACACAATCCCTTCGTTGGTAACTTGTCTTGGATCTCAAACCCATTTAACCTTTAATCTAGGTTTCTTTTGATTGCATATTCATGTTATTGTCATTATTTATGAATGTTTCAACGTTATTCATGTGAGTTCCAGTGCCCAAAACACAAAATTCCATTGTTAGGGCGTTCGAAATTAGTTCATTCGAATCTAAGGATTCATGGTGTTTCAGGACAAAATAGCTTTAGATTTGAACTCAGAGGTTCGAATTAAAGGGAAGGACCTGGGTTCAACACCCAGGTCATGTATTTTGTTTTTCTAGCAATTGTATTCCAGATCCCATGATTGCAGGTCTAACGTGCACACCATGCACCACGTGGTCAACACCAATAGATCCCATCAATCTAGATCCAGTTCCCTCAACGTACAGTCCACCATAGACTTTCGAAGGCCTCCCTCGTTGGATCGAAAGACAGCCTCCCTCATGGGATCGAAGGATAATCTCCCTCATGGGATCGGAAGACAATCTCCCTCATTGGATCGAAGGACAAGCTCCCTCATTGGATCGAAAGGAAACTTGGGCCTCTTCTTGAACTGGGCCTGCGCTTTTTTTTTAAAAATTTACCTCCCCCTTGTTACTTTTACTATCCTGGCTCATTTACTTTTTCTTTTAATTGTTATATTTTTTTATAGCATTATAAAATCAGATTAAAAAATCACACAAAATATATTAGGTTAGTATTTTCTCAACTCAATTAATTTTGTAAATTAATTGATTAATTATTTTAACCCTTTTCTTAATTTAAAAATAAATAGACTTAGGATTTTAAATCAATTTTTTTCCATGGTCAAAAACAAACAAAAAGATTTCATTTTTATTAGGCGTTTTAGACATATTTTCAATTTGCGCGTATACCTTTACTTTCACACCTTTTGCATATTATTGTACCTGCTTCCTGGTTGTAATAGTTTAAAGTAGGACTTTTATTTTTCTGCTTTATTCCCCATTTAGGACATGTAAATAATCCCCTCCTCGAAGCCTTGTAATAGCTAGATTTACATTTCCAAACTTTTAGTTTCTGGAAACTATTAACTACTTAGATGCATGCTAACTAGGATTGTATGACAAGAATTAAAAATAAAACGCTAGCAAACTTAACACAAGAATAAAATAACTGAAAACAACACAATTGCACATGCACACCTCTAGGGTATCCCACTTCGGTTGGCTTCGGAAAACAGTCACAACTCTTGAAACGTGAGAGACTTTAGTGGCTACCCTCCGGTTTAAAGATCATAAGTCCCTCGATGACCCTCTCAATGTTGCCTCGGTAAAAATGATCTTAAAACCCTAGGGTAGTTACTAAGGTTTCTTACCCAGTTTCCTTTGTGACTATAAATGTCCCTTCGGTTTTCCCTCAAACATCCAACGACTAGGGCTATATACTCACTAATAGTAGGATAGCACTGTCTAAAGGAAAAGAGGAAAAGAACAATCCTTTCGAGTAAAGTAAATAGTTGTTAGATGCTTGCTCAAACAAATTTTTACACTTACACAAAACAACTTTCAAAAAAAAAATCAAAACGCTTTATCAACACTCTTGAGGACTGATGCAAGAGTTATCATAAAGTAAACTGCCTTGCTATTTGGCATTTCAAAACATTTTCAAAAGCACACACACAAAACAAATAAAGTGAGATAGCATCTAAGAGCCCGTAGATAACTATGGATGGAAAGGGTGATAACACCTTCCCTTTCCATAATCTACCCCCCTTACTCAGAAATAATCTCGAAAGGTATTTTTCTATTCATTTGACCCTTTCCTTTGTTGGATAAAAGAAAAGTCGGTGGTGACTCTTGCTTACTGTAACATTTATGAATACAAACGCAAAACCAGTATAACAGTCGGTTCTACCATGGTATTACAGAACTGGTGGCTCTGTTGGGGATTATAAAAAGTGGGGTTACCTTAGAGCTTAGTTCATTTTTTTAAATTTCTTTACATTGTGTGTTTAAATGCTTTATCTTTGAGGGCTTGTTTGGGTTGTTACTAAAGGATCCTACACCCGGATCTGGGGCACCTTACTTGGTAAGTAGCAATAAATCATGTAGGCTGTATGGCATAGACCGAAACGGACGAGGTGGTGGCTACATTAGCGTGATACTCTAGATTGTACTAATGTTCCTTGAGTAAGTCATGGATAACATTAGGCTTCCTCATAGTGTCACTAAGCGCTAACTAACCTTTAGAACCTTTAATTGACTCATCGTAGCCATTAGGAAGTATTGAGATAGCCGGATTTGGTTCTGACCGAAGATTGGTTGATACTCGATGCTACACTCATTGAGATTGGACTTTCGAGATATTTTGGCCGCAATACTTTGGTGCTTGAGCTGAAATAATGCCTGACAAAAAGGTCAATCATATTGAGACTCCTTAGACCCCGTTTACTATTAATAGGACAAGTTAAGCCAACTAAAACTTCAAGAGGGTACTTACCTACAAACCCCATGCAAGCGTGAACCTAAGGCTACTTGTGTGACTTGTTTGCTTTCATTATCTAACAACTTGAACTCCTTGCAGGGCTTGTCTGTTTCCATTATCTAACTACGTGAGTTCCTTGCAGTACCTATTTGTATCCATTATCCAATAACCTGGATTTCTTGCAAGATTTACTTGTTTACGCCACCTTACACTTTTGTTTGGTGCATAGCATACACATCATGACATCATGCCATAGCATTTTGTTAACCATTTCAAGGATCTCAAAGGGCATGGGATGCAGGTTATGATGAACCAGGCGTCTAGCAAAGGGAAAGGGGATTTATTTTTCTCTAGCCAATGCCTTCAAAGGACCAAAGCACGAAAACTTGAGTCATAGGCTATGACCCACTCGATATGGTAAGCTTGATTCTTGTATAAGGACATTTAATGATATGAAGTTCTTCCATCAAAGTTGCAGTCAAAATTCAACTCCTGACATTTTCTTGTGTTTACCCCGGAAGATCCTTGAAAACATCGCATGCACACATCATGCATCATATCATGACAAGTTTCTCCCATGCAAGTTTTCTCATCCGTTTGATGTTTATTTCAGTAAAAATGACTCTCGAGCAGACTGTCTAAGATCTCTAAACTCAAGATGCTCAATTCAAGGAAATGCTCCTAAATCTATCCAAGGGGCGAGAAGAATTGAAATCACTCCTCGTTGGGAACTTGACCAAGAAAAATCCTGAAGACAACAAGGGTGACCAGTTGGAACAACTGCAAGCTGAGATGGAAAGGATGAGAATCCAGATGACTAGTCAGATGGCTCTTGTCCATAATTTAGCTCGAGGACAAGAAGAGTTGAGAGTTCTCATTAGTAAGTTTCATCAGGACAAATACGGCCGTCTAGGGCAAACTGCTAGAGCTTGGGGCCTAATCAATGATCAATCTCTCTTGGCGGACAGGGAGTTGGGTGACATGTTCATGTGGGAGCATGTTGAAAATAAACTCAGGAGTGGTGAAATTCAGGGGACTGCATTATCAAGTACTCAGAAGAGACCCTACCAGGGAAAAAAGGAGTCCAGTACTGTATACGACCAAAAGGGCTGCAATAAGAGTGATCTTAACCAATCTATGGGGGTAGTGCGGATCTATAATCCATCACTGATACAACAACAATGATAAGGCAATCAGAATAAGTAGGACGCACCCAAAAGACAATTCACCAAAATCAACATGTCCTTGGCTCAATTATTTCAACACATGTTGAAGATGGAGTTGATTACATTGAGGGAGCCTCCTCGGAATCCCAATATCTCTTCTCCTAGCTGTCATCCTGAAGCAATGTGCGCATACCATTCCAATAGTCTTGGAAATGATACGAATAGCTGTTGGGCATTGAAAAATAAGATTCGGGACTTGATCGACAAAGGGGTGTTGGAGTTCACACAAGATGGTCAGACTGAATTCTTCTGCCATCCCTCAAAGGCACACCATCAGAAGTGACAAGTTCAGACGAAGAGGCTTTTGTTCATTAGAATTTTCAAGTTGTAATTTTCTTTTGATTGTTCAAACACTTATTTATGTCAAACTTTGTTATTTCATCAATGCATTGCATATGTTTGTCTTGAATTAATTCATTCGTTGTCACTATACTGAAACTGTGCTTTTACTTCCTTTTTGTGATATTCAACTCTTAATTAAAAGCTATAAGCCTTTAGAGGGAGGATGACGAAAAAGATACCATAATCTCTACAGTATGCTTAGGAACAGACCTTGCTGGAAATGTACAAGTGTTCTTTCAAATCCCAAACAGTGGAGTAATAAGGAAGATAATCCCTAGTCAACCCCTTTGAGCCTAAGAAGTAGGAGTTTTCTTTTCATACAAATTAAAAACCTTAATCATAACTTGGGGCAGGGTAGTTTCTCAGTTAATTCAATGGCGCATTCAATCACAAGCTTTTCTTGCGTACATGACAAATAGTGTCAAATATGCTCTTCCAAATAAAAGATGGTGATGGTTCCTCATAATCATTAAAACATGCAATCATTATCTCTTAAGAGAAAATCCCGCTAATTCAAAACCTATGAAAGAGACTTGAGAAAAAAAACCGGGGCATCCCGCTGACTGTAATCACAAAAGAGACAGTTCATGAAAAAGGTAGGTGTTGTACCCCAAAATTTTCCATCTCATTTTATCAATCTTTCCCCTCACAAGACTCTTTGGACTCAAGACCAAGCTAGGGTTTGCTCTGCTCAAGACACCTCCTTGAACTGTTGACCTGAAATTAGGGTTTGAGTTTGCACAAGGACTTTTGGACTTCCCATGCCTCATGTGACTTTCATACTTCATGTTGGACTTATAATATTTCCCATATCAAGTTTCAAGCCTTGAATCAAATTTTTGCCCAGTCAATTGGACAGTTGACCTAAAAATCAGTTGTATTGGGGAAAAAGTCAATTGTGGCCAATTTACAGTCAAACCTCATAATTTTTTATCCACATCAACATTATAGACTCATATGAACCATTTGATCAAGTTTGGACCACAACTCTTCAAGAAATTTGATCAGATCATCAAAAGGGCAAAATGGTCATTTTTAAGGTTTTGACTGCAGAAGGGCAATTTCTGATTTTTAACCTAGACAATGGAAAATTGGGTTCAAGCATGGATTTAAGGACTCAATGGCATCATCTTGACCTAATCACAAGGTTCAAAAGATCTCAAATGCATTTGATTGACAAATGAATTTTCCAGTCAACTGATTAAAAATCAACTGTACACTGAAAAGTCAAACTTTGACTTTTTCGTCAAAATCAAGTGTCAAGGGTAATTTTTCATCAAGATATGTCAAAACATGAAACTTGTTCACCAAGAAACCTAATTTTGAAAATTAGGGTTTAAAATGGAAAATTTTCATAACTTAGAAATTTTCTAAGTTATGAAAATTTCTTATTTTTTCCCAACTTTTCCAAACTTTTTCACCATGATGCAATTGGATTCAAACAAAACTTCCAACGTGAAAGTTGTAGTCCTACACAAAATCTACAACTTTGATTCAAAAAGTTTTCCCAAAAGATGCTTGGATCTCAAGTTATGATTTTATGAACAAGGGTCCATGAAACTTTTAACTTAGTGAAATTTTGCCCTAGTTTAGGCAGGATTTTGACCTATCTTCATGGCAACTTTTCACATAGTTACAATTGGAATTTCAAAATTCATTTCAAATATGGATTGTAGATCATGTTATAAGCTTTCCAAAATGTCCAAGAACTCTCCAAGATCATTTGTGGTTAGGGAGAATCGAAGGATTGAAAATGGAAAATTATCACTTTTGGCCAAGGCATTTTGCACATTGATACAAGTTGCAAATCTGTCCAAACCTTGCTTGTACTTGTTTTACAAGTCTTAAACCCTTCCACACTCATAAATTAAATGCAAATACATTGGTTAGAGGCTTTGTTCTGAGCTTTAGAACATTGCACATTGAATTAATCCATTTTTGGCAAAAAGGCAACAATATCATTTCCATAAAGCACAACTTTTGCATTTTTGTTTCCCTTGAGCCTTGAACCCAATCTTTTGCAGCAAACAAAGTTCACTAATATCAGGCAATTGGTACCAACTATGTGCAGGCCTGGAGATAGCAAGTACAGCCTTTGAGCATTGTCAATTCAACCTTTTCTTCAAAACAAAGCAAGTGTGCAAAAACTCCACAACTTTGTAATCTGATATAACCAAGTCTTGTGCACATTTCAAACAACTTCAACACATTGTCTAAGGCCAGAAACACGAGCTAACAAGTTCTCAAACCCTCTAAAACACCAAAACAGGGCAAGCCCTGCAGAACTCAAGTCATCTTCACATTGCCTCGTGCGTTTTGACCCAAACCACTTCAAACACTTTCTAAACAACCCACCTGGACTATCCAAGCCATTGTTCATCAACTGTAACTTCATTTTCAAGCTTCACCATTTTTAAATTCTGAGTTTGAAGGTTGACTTCTACAAGGAGATTCAAGTTATTTCAAAGCAAGCTAAGCATTGGGAAAGGTTAAGGGAACATCAAGCAAGCTCAAAAGAACCTCAGGCCTCACTGAAAGTTGTTGCATTGCCATACTCGGGCTTGACTGAAATAGGTAAATTTCAAACTTCTATCTCCTTATTTAGGAATCATTAGGCTTAGGTTTGTGAAGCAAAAATGTAGTCCTCATTGTCCTTAAATTGTACATATGCTTAGAATTCATTTATGTTAACTGAGCTAAGAGTATTTGATAGTTGAAATTACTGAAAAAATTAGGTTATAAATTAGGGGCACTGAAATTCTCCCTGGTTTCTTAGAGTTAGATTATTTTTTTTACATGGTTAGAATCGTGGTTTAAAGCTCTATAATTTTCATGTTATGAGTTTTTGATTTCAAGCAAAGAATAGAGAGAACAGGTTTGAAGTTGCAGGCGCGCGTATTTTGTTCAAAGGTTAGAGATGAAGTGGAATCTGGGTTGGGCCTGGCTTTGGCTGACTATTTGCGCCCCCATGCTTGCTTTCTGCACCCCTTGGCCCATTTGATTTATTTTTGCATATTTTTCTTTTCTATTTTTATTTTCTGACTTTATTTTTTTTTCTTGAACATTTAAAATCAGAAAAATTATTTTCTTTATTTTTGGCATTTTATTATATTATATTTTTATTTTATTTTTATTTGCATAATAAATAATTATTAGGTTAATGTTACTTTATTTTCTTAATTAAAATTTGTAAATAATACAAAAAAATATCATATATTTTTATTTTTATTATTTTTACACTTAAATAATATTTTCTCACACATTTCAATTTTTTAACACTTTTGTATATATTTTTATTTATTTTCTTGTACATAAATAAATAATATAATATATATATTTTCTTAAAACAAAATTAGGGTTTCTTTACCCTTTCCAAAAATAATCTTTTATTTTCTTATTCTTAAGACTTAAATAAATTTATTTTTACATACATTAAAATAAATACAAAAAAAAAACATCCTTTGCATATTTATATTTGTTTGTACATTTAAATATTTGTCTATTTATTTATCTTGTGCAATATTTCAATTTGGTTGTAATAATAGTTTTAGGGTTTTATTTTCTTGCAAATACCCCCCTATTCAAACTTGTATCCCCCTCCCCATAATAATGTTGTAATAGTCTTAGATTTACTTTTATGCATTTTATTGCTTTTATATGCATGCTTAGTAAATTAGGGTTTGTATGATAACCAAAAATCAAAACAAATAGCATGACTAAACACAAGACAAAATGCATGAAAAATGACAACACAATGCACACAAGCATCCCTAGGGTTTCACCCACTTGTTTCCTTAAAAACATGGCCATGGTATGCATGCTAGGTATCTTGGCAAAACAAAAACAAAACAAAAGATCATAGTCCCTCGATGACGTTATCTTGGTTGCCTAACAAAAATGATCTAGTCCCACAAAAACTTGCTAAGATACTTGGCACAATTGCTATCATGGTCATACGATGACCCACGCCCGTCCCGTTTAACATCCAAACACAAGGTTGTTTACCAAATACAATGGTAAAACAACAATGTCAAAGGGTTAAAAATATGTAGGAAAGATCTTTGAGTTAGGGTAGACAACTCCTAGTTACTTGATCAAACTTGCAATCATCCTTGCTGTTTTCAAAAACACACAACATATTTCAAAATAATTTCCCAAAACAAACTTTCAAAACATTGAAACATTTTTCAAAAGACAAACACCTTTGTATACATTCAAACAAGAATCATTACAAAGGTTGCCTAGACAAAGGCCTCTTTTCAAAATATTTTCAAAACCACACACGAAAGCACCATTTCAAACAATTGAAAAGCAAAAGCAAGTGATCTAAACAAGTAACTAAGAGCCCATGGAAAACCATGGATGAAAAGGGTGCTAGCACCTTCCCTTTTCATAATCTACCCCCCGAACCCAAGAAAACATCTCAAAGGTCTTTCCTGTGCTTTTTGACCTTTCCTTTGGATAAAATAAAAAGTTGGTGGCGACTCTTGCTAAACCGAAACATTTGCAAACACAAACGCAAAACCTCAAGTCAATTCTCCCACCGTATCACAGTAGGGATAATAAAATAAAATAAAATAAAGGTCTCTATAAATCCTCAAAAGAAATATTACAAAACATGGTTGTCTCCTCAAAATAAACGTTCAATGTCTGAAGAATCACCAAGTATAAGAGCAATGATTCTAGACTCAATTGAGATTTAAACACAATTAACTGAGTGTAGAACTGAAGAACATCACAAAGAACGGGTTGGGTACAAATAAATTTCGAGCCTTTATCCTTTGTTTCTTAAACCGTGAACCAGACCATGTTACAACCCCTAAAAGTCCTCGCTGGAGCATGGGTTAGTTCGAAAGCATATTGTTACAAAAAGGTATCCTGACTCCTGTAAGGTTTGCTATAAATTCTGAGTTGATATCACATTCTTGTAAATTATGTTTTGCTAAAAAATGAATTTTCAAAAACTTCAAGACAAACATAAGCTTTGCATTCTTTAAATGCCATTGTTTGCATATGACTAATTGTTCGACAGCAGAGAAATTCACACGACGAATATTCAATGATTGAAAATCCTCTCAGTGGATAGAATCACCTCAGATGGAAAGACATTTCCAATAGCAGGCCTTTCATAATCAAGGGGCATGACATGATGTCTAACTGATCTGGGGGCAGTCGATTCAAGATTCGAGGAATCTCTCAAAAGTGCCAAATAGCCAGGGGCATACCTCCGTCTGAATCACTTGGGGAATTAGACATGAATTCCAACAAAAGGCCATGTATGGTCAAGAAAACATTTTCTAGCAGTGCTGCGACACTTACTATTATGTACAGTGACAATTTTCCTCACCATGTGAACATGGACATAGTCGGAAAATACTATGCATGAAAAAAGACCCGCTAGGTTGACTGGCCTAGGCAAAAGTAAGGGCATCACGACGAACCAAAGGAGTTCGGGAAAAAATTAGGGATATATAAATAAAACTGTGCACCCGGCAAGTCAAAAACCTGAAAAGACAGCTTGGGCAAAAAAGGGTATCCCGGTGGATTGAATATATGAAAGGACAGTCCATGCAAAAGTTAGGGATTAAAGTGTGTGACTATGTCTCATTATCTCGTCACTTGTCTATCACTATAAGGCTTATCACCCTGATCAACATTTACTCAAGACTCCAGGAGTTGGGATAACATTCAAACCATATACAAAATCCCCAACAGATACTTTCTCCAGCTGGTACAGAGACAGAGACGTCCTCCTACAAAGTCATTGCTACATTTTCAGCATACATCCTAATGATGTCAGGTGTTCCAATACCCTCGACAGAGCAAGAATCTCCAATTATTTCCCCAACGTCTAAAAGAATTCCTCAGCATGGTTCATAAATTTCTTGGGTTCCCCAACAGGGCTTTATAAAAATCCCCAAGCGGTCTATGAAATTTCCCTTCCCCCACAGAGTTTATTTCTCTAACAACAGAAATTTGTCTCCCAGCATTTTAACTTTAACAAAATTTGAAGACTTACATTCTTCATCCCCAGCAACAATCAGGGATTTATTTTCCCTAGTTCAACAACACTGTAATAGAACAACTGATACGTTCATACATTGCATTCATATATCATTTTACAAACATCATAGCGTATGCAGTACAAGTGCATATATCACAATCTCATTTATTTTGAGAACATCATGCAATTCATATATCATGACATCGCATGAAACTGACTTTACCTTTTCGGGTTGAATTTGAAGACAGATAAATGCTATCAACTTATGCATAAAAGGTCAAAGATTAATGCCCGAAACAAGACGGGGAAACTATCTACACGACCAAGTGGTATGAACTCCCGGAGCAGGACAGGTTTACCAACAAATATAGTTGGTCAAAGATTAATGCCTGAAACCAGACGGGGAAACTATCTACACGAATAGGTGGTATGAACTCCCAGAGAAGGACGGGTTTACCAACAAATACAGTAGTTGCAGATTAATACCTGAAACAAGACAGGATAAATATCTGTGAACGACTGATTGTAGTTCAATTCCTGAAACCAGAGGGGGCGACTGTCTACAAGACCATGTTAGAGGTTAATTCATGGAACTAGACAGGGAAACTATCTCTACGACCAACAAAAAATAGGTTCCAGATTAATACCTGAAACAAGAGAGGACAATTATCTGTGAGCAACTGATTATAGATTAATACCTGAAACAAGACAGGACAACTATATACATGAACAGATTAAAGATTAACTCCTGAAACAAGACGGGGAAACTATATTTATTTCTCTTAGGTCAGAGATTAATTACTGAAACCAGACAGGGAAACTATCTCAACGACCAACAAAAAAAAGTTCCAGATTAATACCTGAAATAAGACAGGACAACTATCTATGAACAATTGATTGTAGATTAATACCTGAAATAAGACAAGACAACTATCTACATGAGCAGATTGAAGATTAACTCCTGAAACAAGATGGGGAAACTATCTTTATTTCTCTTAGGCCAGAGATTAATTCCTGAACTGAGACAGGGCAACTATCTCAACGAGCAACAAAAAACAAGTTCCAGATTAATACCTGAAACAAGACACGACAACTATCTGTGAACAACTAATTGCAGATTAATACCTGAAACAAGACAGGACAACTATCTACATATTGAAGATTAACTCCTGAAATAAGACAGGGAAACTATCTTTATTTCTCTTAGGTCAGAGATTAATTCCTGAAACCAGACAAGGCAACTATCTCAACGACCAACAAAAAAACAAGTTCCAGATTAATACCTGAAACAAGACATGACAACTATCTGTGAACAACTGATTATAGATTAATACCTGAAACAAAATAGGACAACTATCTACATGAGCAGATTGAAGATTAACTCCCGAAACAAGATGGGGAAACTATCTTTCTTTCTCTTAGGTCAGAGATTAATCCCTGATACAAGCCAGGGCAACTATCTCAACGACCAACAAAATAAAGTTCCAGATTAATTCCTGAAGCCAAATAGGGAAACTATCTGTGAATAGTTGATTATGGATCAATTCCCGAAACAAGACAGGGTGACTATCTACGCGACTAGACGAAGCAATCTTACACGGGTTCCTTCTCATGATTTTCATATGCAGTTTCACACGGACTCATCCTAAATTAGCCCTACACAGGCTCCTTCTCATATATCTCAAGATGAATTTTAACACGGGCTCATTCTGAAGCATCCCTACACAGGCCACTTCTAATATATTTCCAGATAGAAGTTAATTGCATTTTCCCCAGTAAGTTACTGCAGAGCCTGGATTTTGACCAGAAAACAATTAACTTTCATTTCTCCAGTCCAGAGATAACGCCCCAATAGAGACATGGACAACTAAAGCTCATAGACTCTATTCCCCATAGTGTTTTCCTCAAGCAAAAGAACAGAAATCAACATTCCCCAGCAGAGTCCTCCTCAGACAACAAGAACAGGAATCTCCATAAAGAGACCTTTTATGAAGTCAGCATCTACTTTGGATGGAATCTTTAAGCCCATCTCCCAACAACTCTCAATCATATTCTCCAAATGGCATCTGTAAGTCCATTCCAAATATCATCAACCAGCGACGTTACTCCATGCGAGTGCAAATTTCTGGGCACTCTAGTGTTTAATCATCTTCCACCTTTAGATCATGAAAGGCAGACATGGCAATCTAAATCTTCAGGTTTAAGAAGATTGAACAGGGGCAGCTGTTGTACCCCAAAATTTTCCCTCCCATTCTATTAAAGGCACGCTCATTGAAGTCCCCAATTGCTCAAGGTTGACCAAGAATTGACCAGACAAATTCTCCTCCTAAGCAATGGATTTCCATCTAGGGTTTTCATTTCTCACAAAGAATATTGGTTTGCAAAACCTTCAACTGATTTCCATGGCACCCTATACGCCTCAGCATAATGGCATGACTGAAAGAAAGTAAGTAAGTCTACGTGACAAGGTGTAGGTCGAAAGCTGAAAATATGCCTAAGAGCTTTTGGGTCGAAGCAACATTCGACAGCAGTATGCAGTCTATTCTAATTCCCAATGAAGCGCTAGGATTGAAGAATGAATGATTAGAAGGAAAATATGAGGAGGATTTTATGAAGCCTTTTATTGATGAAGGGCTAGTAAAGAGCGTCATCGAAGGGTTCGTCTTCGAACTATGGAAATGTAAGCTATTCGAAGCATTACAAGGAAGACACACTTCGACTGACATGTTGTTTGAATGGCCGCTTCGAATAGAAGAATATTTTAAATTTGAAAGCTTTTATCTTATCCAAAGAAGCACGTGGAAGTCTAATGGTTCGAAGGACATGCAATCTTCAAACATGGCATGATCGAAGGATAGTTAGGGACGAATCAGCCAAATATAAGTTACCTTAAAGCTTTTGGCATGTACCTGAACGGATCTTGGATGATTGAAGTGAAATCCTGATGCTCATAGGTTACCTTTCGATTGGTGCATGCAAGCTGTATTCACCAATCTTAGGTGAACTAGTGAGCAAAAAATATTTTCTTGTAGACAAAAGCAAAGGGTGGGAGTTGGAATTCGAAGAACCACCTACATAATTGTGTTCGAAGGAAAGAAAAATACGAAGCTTCGACGGGCCAAGATGAAGAGGTGTTTAAATTGAGTGGAAGGAAATCGAAAGGAGAAAAACAAAGCTTCGACAGGCTAGGATGAAGAGGTGATACTTCGATTGGTCGGGAAATCAAAGTGAACAAAAAAACTGTTCGACTAGGCTGATTTGATTGGATAGTTTTCAAATCAAGCAACTAAGGCAGATATTGACTCAATCGAAGAAGCCATGATGATGAGGCCTTGAACCATTCAAATTAGAACTTATATCCATCGAAGAACAAAGCTTCGGAGCATTCGAAAAGTGTCAATATGTGAAAATTTGAAACGAACACCTAATGGGATGAAACCTGTCTAGGTTCACTCAAAGCCCAAAATGGTAGAAAATCATCAAAAATGGCAACTTTTTAAAATATTTTGATTTTGCTTTCAAAGCCATGGTTAACTTCTGATTCATGCCATTTTCGTCCACCACCACACCCCTATAAATACAAGATGGACACATTGCCTATATGCAGACAGAGATTGCCTGAAAAAGCCAGACCAAATTCTCTAAATCTTCACAAAGTGGTCATAATCGAAACAATCTTTGCAGGCCTCCTCACTCCCAAACAAGCATTCCACTCACTCCCTGAAGGTTCCAGGAGACGTTTCCAAGCATTAGGCAAGTCCAACGCATGCAAGAGCATCACTCACATAATCCCTTCATTGGTAACTTGTCTTGGATCTCAAACTCGTTTAACCTTTAATCTAGGTCTCTTTCGATTTCATATTCATGTTATTGTCATTATTTATGAATGTTTTAACGTTATTCATGTGAGTTTCAGTGCCCAAAACACAAAATTCCATTGCTAGGGCGTTCGAAATTGGTTCCTTCGAATCTAAGGATTCATGGTGTTTCAAGATAAAATAGCTTCAGATTCGGACTCAGGGGTTCGAATTAGGTGGGGTTCGAATTAAGGGGAAGGACCTAGGTTCGACACCCAGGTCATGTATTTTGTTTTTCTAACAATTGTATTCCAGATCCCATGCTTGCAGGTCTAACGTGCACACAATGCACCACGTGGTCAACACCAATAGATCCCATCAATCCAAATCTAGTGCCCTCAACATGCAGTCCATTATGCACTTTCGACAGCCACCCTCGTTGGATCGAAAGACAGCCTCCCTCATGAGATCGAAGGATAATCTCCCTCATGGGATCGAAAGACAATCTCCTTCATTGATCGAAGGACAAGCTCCCTCATTGGATTGAAAGGCAACTTGGGCCTCTTCTTGATTTGGGCCTGCACTTTTTTTTAAATTTACCCCCCCCCCCCCCCCTGTTACTTTTACTATCCTGGCTCATTTACTTTTGCTTTTAATTGTTTTATTTTTTTTTATAGCATTATAAAATCAGATAAAAAAATCACACTAAAAATATTAGGTTAGTATTTTCTCAACTAAATTAATTTTGTAAATTAATTTATTAATTATTTTAACCCTTTTATTAATTTAAAAATAAATAGACTTAGGATTTTAAATCAAATTTTTTTCCATGGTCAAAAACAAACAAAAAGATTTCATTTTTATTAGGCGTTTTAGATGTATTTTCAATTCACGCGTTTACCTTTACTTTCGCACCTTTTGCATATTATTGTATCTGCTTCCTGGTTATAGTAGTTTAAAGTAGGACTTTTATTTTTCTGCTTTATTCCCCATTTTGGACATGTAAATAATCCCCTCCCCGAAGCCTTGCAATAGCTAGATTTACATTTCTGCACTTTTAGTTTCTGCAAACTATTAACTGCTTAGATGCATGCTAACTACGATTGTATGACAAGAATTAATAATAAAATGCTAGCAAACTTAACACAAGACTAAAATAACTGAAAACAACACAATTGTACATGCGCATCTAGAGGGTATCCCTCTTCGGTTGCCTTTAGAAAACAGTCACAACTCTCGAAACGTGAGAGACTTTAGTGGCTACCCACCGGTTTAAAGATCATAAGTCCCTCCATGACCCTCTCGACGTTGCCTCGGTAAAAATGATCTTAAAACCGTAGCGTAGTTACTAAGGTTTCTTTCCCAGTTGCTTTTGTGACTATAAATGTCCCTTCGATTGTCCCTCAAACATCCAATGACTAGGGCTACCTACTCACTAATAGTAGAATAGCACTGTCTAAAGGAAAAGAGGAAAAGAATAATCCTTTCGAGTAAAGTAGATAGTTGTTAGATGCTTGCTCAAACAAATTTTTACACTTACATAAAACAACTTTCAAAAACATTTTCAAAACGCTTTATCAACACTCTTGAGGACTGATACAAGAGTTATCATAAAGCAAACTTCCTTGCTATTTCGCATTTCAAAACTTTTTCAAAAGCACACACACAAAACAAATAAAGTGAGATAACATCTAAGAGCCTGTAGATAACTACGGATGGAAAGGGTGCTAACACCTTCCCTTTCCATAATCTACCCCTCTTACTCAAAAATAATCTCGAAAGGTCTTTTTATGTTCTTTTCACCTTTTCCTTTGTTGGATAAATGAAAATTCAATGGCGACTCTTGCTTACCGCAACATTTGAGAATACAAACACAAAACCAGTATAACAGTCAGCTTTACCACTGTATTACAGCCGTTAAAGACCAAATCATGATAACTTGAGTAAAAGGCTATGACCCACTTGACATGGTGAGCTTGATTATTGTATAAGGACATTCAATGATACGAAGTTCTTCAATCAAAATTGTCGTCTGATTCGACTTCCAACATTTTCTTCTATTTACCCCGGGAGATCCTTGAAAACATTACATCTAAATATCATGCATCATGTCATAAAAGGTTTTCCCTATACAGGTTTTCTCATCTTCTTACTGTTTATTTCAGTAAAAGATGGCTCTCGAGCAAACCGTGGAAAATCTCCAAGCTCAAGACGCTCAGTTCAAAGAAATGTTCCTGAACCTATCCAAGGGGAAAGAAGAATTGAAAGCACCCCTCATTGAGAGCATGACCAAGAAGAATCCTGAAGACAACATGGATGACCAGTAGGAACAATTGCAAGCTGAGATGGCAACGACGAGAATCTAAATGATGGGATAGATGGCTCTTATCCAAAACTTAGCTCGGGGACAGGAAGAGTCGAGAACTCTCATCGGCAAATTTCATCAAGATGAATACAACCATATGGGATGAACGGCTAGAATTGGGGATCAAGTCATTAATCATCCTTTGATAAGACAAGAAGTTGGCTTGGTCGAAATTAGAACTTTCCGGATTGCTACTACATCACGAGCCCGACAACGAATTTGCCAACAACGACAGGGTAGTCAGCGTAAGCATGATACGCCCAAAAGAAAATTTACCAAGATCAACATGTCCTCTACTCAAGCATTGCAACATATGTTGAAGGCCAAGCTGGTTACATTGAAGGATCTTCCTCAAAATTCCAATACTTCTTCTCCCCATTACAATCATAAAGAGAGGTGCGCATACCACTCCAACAGTCCTGGGCATGACAGTGACAGATGTTGGGCGTTAAAAAATATGATTCAAGACCTGATTGACGAAGGAGTGCTGGAATTTACACAATATGGTCAATTTGAGTTTTTCTGTCATCTATCAAAGGCACACCATCTGAAGTGATAAATTTAAAGCAAAGAAGCCCTTCGTTCATTTGAATTTTCGTTTGTAATTTCTTTAGTTTGTTCAAACAATTATCTTTATGCTAAACTTTGGTTGTTCCCATTAATGCATTACATATGTTTGTCTCGAGTTAATCCATTAGTTTTCACTATACTGACATTATGCTTTTACCCCCTTTTTATGATGATATTCAACTCTTGATTAAAAGCTATAAGCCTTTAGATGGAGGATGACGAAAATGATACCATGATCTCATATAGTATGCTTTTGAACAGACCTTGCTGACAATGTACATGCGTTGTTTAAAATCCTAAACAATGGATTTATAAGGAAGTTAATCCCTAGTCAACCCCCTTTGAGCCTAAGAAGTAAGAGTTGTCTTTTTCGCACAAATTGGCACCCTTAATCATAACTTGGGGCAGGGTAGTTTCTCGGTTAATTCCAATGCGTGTTCAGTCGCAAAACTTTCACTTTATACATAGCCAGCGATACCAAAGATATCTTTCTAAATCAAAAGACGGTGTTGGTTCCCCATAGAATAGGAAGTCATTGTCTCTTAAGAGAAAAGCCCGCTAAGTCAAAACATGTGAGGGAGACTTAAGGAAAAAATGGGAGCATCCCGCTAACTGTAATCTCAAAACAAAAATAGTCAGGCAAAAAAATAAGGGATAATAAATTTTAAAGAAAAGAAGGTCGCTACAAATCCTCAACAAAATGTTACAAAAACGATTGCATTCTCAAATAAACTTAACTTATCCGAACCATCACCAAAACATCATTCCAGACTCAATTGGAATTCAAACGTACAATTAAATGAGTATAGGGCTAAGGAACATCATGGAGAACGAGTTGGGTACAAATAAAGTTTGAGCGCTTATCCTTTGTTTCTTAAACCGTGAACTAGGCCACCTTAAAACCCTTAAAAGTCCTAAATGAAGCATAGGTTAGTTCGAAATAATAAATGTTACAAAAGGTATCCTGACTCTTGAAAGGCTTACTGTAAATCCTGAGTTGAATTCATATTCTTACAAAATTTTGTTACTTATTAAAAAATGCAATTTTTCAGAAAATTTCAAGATAAACATTAACTTTGCATTGTTTGAATACCATTGTTTGCGTATGGCCAATTGTTTGACAATGGAGAAATTCCCACGGCGAATATCCAATGAACGGAAATTCTCCCAATGAATAGAATCACTTCAAATGGAAAGACACTTCCAATGACAAACCTTCCATAATCAAGGGGCATGACAAGTTATTGTCTAACTCATCTGTGACAGTCAAGTCGTGATTCAAAGAATCTCTCAAAAGTGATGAATAGCCAGGGGCAGATCCCCATCTGAATCACTTGGGGCATGTTACATTGATCAGGGGTTCCAGCAAAAAAAAACACCTTGAAATTTGAATCTTCGGTATCATCAAATTGTTTACTTGTGCCAGTAGTATCAGATGGTGTCAGTATCATGTCTTCGGATCCTTCCATGACAGTTCTTAGAAAAATACTGATGAAGATCAAAGACTATCAGAAACTTGATCAAAAACTTTTTGGAATCATCAAATTTCTTACCTGTGCCAATAGTATCATATGGTGTCAGTATCATGTCTTCGGATCCGTCCATGACAGTTTTTAGAAAAATATTGAGGAAGGTCAAGACTATCAGAAATTTGATCAAAAAAATTCAAAAATCAGGTGCACTAGACTAACCCTAGGGGAAAATGGGCTCCCACATATTAAAAGTCATGTGCGATCAGGCAAACATTTCCTGGCATTACTACAACACTTACTACCATAGATACTATGCACAAAAGAGACATGCTAGGTTGACATGCCTAGGAAAAAGTAAGGGCATCCCGACGGACCAAAAGGGTTCGGGCAAAAATAGGAATGTATACATAAAGATGGTACACCCGGCAAGTCGAAAACCTGAAAAGGTGGCTTGGGAAATACGGGTATCCCAGTGGACTAAAAATATGAAAAGACGGTCAAGGAAAAGCTTAGGGATTAAGGCGTACGGCTATATCCAATCATCTCATCACTTGTCTATCAGTAAAAAACTTATCAATCTGATCAGTGTTTACCGAGGACTCTAGGAGGTAGGACAACATTCAAGTCATCCCCACAGGATTATCCCCACAGAGTCATCTTCACCAACTCATCTTCAACAAGGATACATTCCCCGACAGGTCTAAAATGCCTTCAAACAGAAAGTGGGGCATCTTGCAGCTGATAACATAGTTGTGATACGGTGGGAGAACTGACTTGAGGTTTTGCGTTTGTATTCGCAAATGTTTCGGTTGAGCAAGAGTCGCCACCGACTTTTTATTTTATCCTAAGGAAAGGTTAAAAAGCACAGGAAAAACCTTTGAGATGTTTTCTTGGGTTCGGGGAGTAGATTATAGAAAGGGAAGGTATTAGCACCCTTTCTATCCATGGTTATCCATGGGCTCTTAGTTACTTTCTTAGATCACTTGCCTTTACTTTTCAATTGTTTGAAATGGTGCTTTGTGTGTGTGGTTTTGAAAATGTTTTGAAAAGATGCCTTGTCTAGGCAACCATTGTAACAATTCTTTACTCGAATGTTTTGCAAAGGTGTTTGTCTTTTTGAAAAATGTTTCAATGTTTTTTGAAAGTTGTGTTGTGGAGTGTGTTTTGAAAAATGGCAAGGATTTGTTTTGCAAGTTGGTCAAGTAACCAAGAGCTATCTACCCTAAATTTCTCAAAGATCTTTCCTATGTTTTAACCCTTTTAACAGTATTGTTCCACCATTGTATTTGGTGGACAATCTTGTGTTAGGAGGTTAACGGGATGGGCGCGGGTCATTGTTTAGACCATAAATGCAATAGTTCCAAGTGTCTTTGGCAATTTTTCTCTTAAGGGACTTGATCATTTTTTTAGGCAACTTGAGAAAGCGTCATCGAGGGACTATGATCTTTTGATTTGTTTTTGTTTTGCCAAAGACACTCAACATGCAACATGGCCCATTTTTGAAGGCAACAAGTGGAGTAACCCTAGGGGTGCAAGTGTGCATGGTGTTGTCCATTTTCATGCTTTTTTGTCTTTGTATTAGTCAAGCTATTTGTTATTTGATTTGCATACAAACCCTAGGTCTATCATGGCATAATTTGAAAGCTTTTAAATGCGGAAATTTAAAGTCTTAAATTATTACAACATGATTATGGGGATACAAATGTTTGAATGGGGGGATATTTGACAAGAAATTAAATCTAAACTATTACATCCATATCGAATATACAAATTATTTAATTGTACAATGTAAAGTAAATACAATAAATATGCAAAATGTATTATGCACAAAAATGATTTTTTATGTATGTGAAAGTATTTTTCAATGTGAAATATAAACAAAAATAAAAGGTTAATTTTTGGATATTTTATGGTTTAGGGCAAAACCCTAGTTTTTTTGAATAAATAGTATTTATTTATTAATTATATACAATATTTATATATTTATTTATACAAAAAATAAAAAAAAGAAGTATATTGTAAAAAAAAGTATTTTTAGTGTCATATATTAATAAAAATAAAAATGCATTATTTTTATATTTTTGTCCCTATTATCAAATAAAATATACAAGTATTTATATATTATATATTAAATATACTAAATATATACAAGAATAAAATATTAGTTATTTACAAAAATGTGTATTTTTAGAAAATGTTTTCAAAATGTAAACAAAAAATATTAACTAAAAAATATATATTTTTATATTATTTTCTAGGGTTTTAAATAAAAAGTATATATATTTATTTACATACATATGTTAAATAAAACAAATAAATGCCAAATAAATGCAAAAAAGGGTGGGAAAATATTTTTGACATTTTTTATATTTGAGCAAAAAATAATAAGTCAGAATCAAAAAGAAAAAATCAAAAATGATAAATATATCACACAATGGGCCAGGGGGGTGTAAATTGGAAAAGCGGGTGCAAAAAGCAGGACTGACTCAGGCCCAGCCCAAGCCAGCTTTGTCTTCAACCTTCAGCTTCTGTTTCAAAAAACGCGTGCCTTCCATGCTTCATTCAAACTCCTGATTCTTTGACTTTTAACAAAAACTCATAACACAAACATTATAGAGCATCAAGAGACGAACTCAAACATATAAAACACTTGACCTAACTCTAAGAAACGAAGGAGAATTTCTTCATCCCCAATTTCTGACCTAATTTTTCTTCAAATGTTCATGGCCAAAATTCTCACAGCATACTCAATATAAATGAAAAGTAAATACATGGATGGCTTCAGGGCTATGAGTAGAGCATGTTTCATTCACAAACCTAAGCATAACTCTTCCTAGATTGAGAGATAGAAGTTCATGTTTTTACCTGTTTCAACTTGAGTCGTGTACAGCAATGTGGCCAACTTCAATGGAGTTTGAGCTTTTGTACAGCTTGCCTGAAGTCCAAGGATGCTTCTCCAACACCTAGCTTGCCTTGATACTCTCTGAATCGTGCTATGGAAGTTCACCTGCAAAACTGAAAAGTGAAAATGGCAAGTGATGTTAAGGATGTTACAGCTTGTATCTAGGGCTTGGGATAGTTCCAATGGATGATATAGAATGTATTTGAACTGGTTTTAGCCAAAGTGCACGAGTGAAATGGATTGTGGAAGTCAAACTGCAACAGATGCCCTGTTTTGCAGAAAAACTGTAATTTTCTGTATGAGGAGGGATGAAGGGTGGTTTAGTCGTGCTTTAGGCTTGCTTGGATGTATGAAAGATGTTTTCAAAGTTTGTGTTTGGCTGTGTTGACAGGAATGATAGATTGAGAGTTTTTGAAAACTTTCTTCAAATGTAAGCAAGGATAGTGTAAGTTCCAATACAGGCATGTACCACCCTCTATGTATGTTGCATATCTTGTTCTTGATCAGAGGGATTTGTGTACAAATGCTAGCCTCAAAGATCTGGCCCATGCCTCTTGGATTTTGAATTTGACATGAAGCACTACTTTTCAAAAATGGCAAGTTTACTTTTTCTACTTAAGGGATAATTCTTTGTGTAATGACTAAATGCATAAAACAATGCTTGAACACAATGGTTAGGCATTTATTTATGGAGTGAAAACTTGGTTTAGAGGCATTCAAGCAAGTACCAAGCATGCTGATTTGAAAATGGAACTTGTATGAACATGCATTTGGTTATGAACAAAAGTGAATTTTGCCCAACTTTGCAAATTCGATTCTCCCTAACCACAAGGGTGTTTGAGAAGTTCTTGGACAATTTGGAAATCTTGGAATGTGTACTAAAATCCATCTTTGTAATGAAAATTGAAACTCCAAGTGGAAGCATGTGAAAAATGGCCAAGAAGTTGGACAAAAATCCTGCCTACAATAGGTCAAAAATTTTCTAAGTTAAAAATGTTTTGCACCCTTGTTCCAAAAATCATAACTTGAGCTACAAACTTCTTTTGAGGAAACTTTGTGAATAAAAGTTGTAGATTTTTAAATGGACTACAACTTTCATGTTTTGAGTTTTGTTTGAATCCCTTTGTATCTTGATGAAAAAAATGGGACAAAGTTAGGAAAAAATAAGGAAGTTTCATAACTTAGAAAATTTCTAAGTTATGAAATTTCTTCATTTTAAACCCTAATTTGCAATTTTGGATTTCTTGATGAACAAGTTTCATAATTTGACATGTCTTGATGAAAAATGAATCTTGGCACTTGATTTTGACCAAAAAGTCAAAGTTTGACTTTCCAGTATACAGTCAAATTTTGATCAGTTGACTGGAAAATTCATCTGCCAATCCTGTGCATTTGAGATCTTTTGAACTTGTTGAATGGGTCAAGACAATTCCATTGAGTCCTTGAGTCCATATGTGAGCTTGGTTTGTCATTGGTTGGTTCAAACAGTCAAAAATTGCCTTTGTGCAGTCAAAACCCTAAAAATGACCATTTTGCCCTTTTGGTGATCTGATCAAATTTCTTGTGGAATTGTGATCCAAACTTGACCAAATGGTTCATATGAGTTCATTATGTTGATTTGGGTCAAGAATCATGAAGTTTGACTGTCAATTGGCCACAGTTGACTTTTCCCCCAATACAGCTGATTTTTAGGTCAATTGTCCAATTGACTGGGCAAAGATTGGAATCAAGGCTTGAAACTTGGTATGGATAAACTTGTGAGTCCAATATGAAGCATGAAAGTCACTTTGGGAATTTTAGGTCAAAATATCCTTGTGCAAACTCAAACCCTAATTTGGGTCAACAGTACAAGGAGGGGTCTTGAGCAGAGCAAGCCCTAACTTGATCTTGAGTTCCTAGAGTCTTGTGGTGAGAAAATGTTGATGAAATGAGAGGTCAAATTTTGGGGTACAACAATAGTCATAATCACCAGCAGATCCCCTTAGAGGATAAAGGAGTGTGATCTTCTCCCCGACAATATCACCAACCCATGGAGTTCCAAATTAGTACATCTCATGGAAATACTCTTCCCCAGCTAAGTTCGGTCCTCCAAAATTGAAAAAGAAACCTTGCAGAGTTCCCCTCTCTAGCAAAATTCAATTCCCCCAAGAGAGTGGGTTCCCTCAATAAAGCATTTCTCCTTCAACAAGGGTTTATTTTCCCAATAGGGTTTATTTCCCTAACAACCTACAAATTCCCCATCTAATCACTGACAAAATTCTTCTCCCCAGTGAAGTCATCATTATCCCTAGGAAGTTGCTGCAAAGCCTAGAACCCGACCAGATACAGTTAAACTTTTTCTTCCCCAGACGAATCAGAAGATTATCCATCTCTTTTATCCCCAGTCGGAGTGTATAAGAATTATCTTCCCCAAACGAGACAGAAGTTTAACCATCTCTTTTATCCCAAGTCAGGGTATATAAGAAATAAATTCCACAGTAGAGCAATGGACGACCAAGGTTCCTAAACTTTACTCCCTAAACAAGAAATCAATACATCCCTTGCAGAGTTTCCTCAAACAAGGGAGCAGGAATCCCCAACAGAATCATTCTAGACAAGATTGAAGATACACATACTCTTCATCCCCAATAATAATCAGGGATTTATTTTCCCGGACAAAGATATCGCATGGGTTTACAAATACACTTCAAAAACACTTCACATTTATACGTCATAGCATATGCACGTGAAATACATATAACACAATCTCATTTATTTCGAGAACATCATTACACAATGCATTTATACATCATGACATTGCATACAACTAAATTTTTATATTTTCAGGAAAGATCAATCAACAGAAGAATATCATCAACATTTTCAAATAGGTCCAAGATTAATTCCCAAGAACATACGGGACAACTATATAGGAGACAAGGTCAGAGATTAATTCCTGAAACAAGATAGGGAAACTATCTCAACGACCAATAAAAAGCAGGTTCCAGATTAATTCCTGAAACAAGACAGGGCAACTATCTGAAAGACCAACCACAGATTAATTCCTGAAACAAGACAGGGCAACTATCTATAAAACAAAATTGATTGTAGATCAATTCCGGAAACAAGACGGGGAGACTATCTACTCGAACAGATTGAAGATTAACTCCTGAAACAAGACGGGGAAACTATCTTTCTTTCTCTTTGGTCAGATAAAAATCAATTCTCGAAACAAGACAGGGCGACTATCTTTATCACTGATGGTATAAACTCCCGAAATAGGATGGGTTTACCAATAAACTGATTGTAGATTAATTCTCGAAACAGTACGGGGCGACTATCTACATGACAAGCAACTATTCTAACACCTTTTCCAGAGTATCACTCTGGAAAACATTTTTCTGATACAATCGGGCGTAGACTCATTATGATTCACTTTTTAGATACAGTCAGGCGTAGACTCATTCTAATACATTTATCAGATACAGTCGGGCAGAGACTCATTCTGATTTACTTTTTAGATACAGTCATGCATAGACTCATTCTAATACATTTTTCAGATACAGTCGGGTGGAGACTCATTCTGATTCACTTTTTAGATACAGTCGGGCGTAGACTCATTCTAACATATTTTTCAGATACAGTCGAGCAAAGACTCATTTTGATCGACTTTTTAGACACAGTCAGATACAATCAAGCATAGACCTCTGCTGGTTCAGTTTAAATCAACCAAAGATATATTTTGATTCTTTTCCAGTAGACACTTTTTCTAGTTCAATTTAAATTCACTAAAGATTTATTTTGATTCTTTTCTAGTTAAAGACAATACAAGACATCTGCTGGTTCAGTTTAAATAGGCCAAATATTTATTCTGATTCTTTTCTAGTAGAAACTTTTTCTGGTTCAGTTTAAATCGACTAAAGATTTATTCTGATTCTTAGCCAGTTAAAGACAAATTCAAGACATCTGTTGGTTTAGTTTAAATCAACTAAAGACTTATTCTGATTCTTTTCCAGTAGACACTTTTTCTGGTTTAGTTTAAATTGACCAAAGATTTATTCTGATTCTTATCCAGTTAAAGACAAATTCAAGACATCTCCTGGTTCAGTTTAAATCGACCAAAGATTTATTTTGATTCTTTTCCAGTAGACACTTTTTTTGGTTCAGTTTAAATCGACCAAAGATTTATTCTGATTCTTTTCCAGTTAAAGACAAATAAGACCTCTGCTGGTTCAGTTTAAATCAACCAAAGATTTATTCTGAACTTTCAGTAGATACTTTTTGGCTCAGTTTAAATGGACCGGAGATTTATTCTGATACTTCTCCCAGTTAAAGACAGACAAAAACATCTTCTGGCTCAGCTTAAATCAACCAAGGATTTATTCTGATACTTCTTCCAGTTGATACTTTTTCTAGATCAGAATAAATCGACCAAAGATTTATTCTGATAATTCTCCCAGTTAAAGATAGACACAAACATCTTCTGGCTCAGTTTGAATCGACCAAATATTTATTCTGATACTTCTTCTAGTAGATACTTTTTCTGGCTTAGTTTAAATCGACCAGAGATTTATTCTGATACTTCTCCCAGTTAAAGACAGACAAAAACATCTTTTGGCTCAGTTTAAATTGAACAAATATTTATTCTGATACTCCTTCCAGTTGATACTTTTCTCGCTCAGATTAAATCGACCAAAGATTTAATCTGATACTTCTCCCAGTTAAAGACAGACACAGACATCTTCTGGCTCAGTTTAAATCGACCAAAGATTTATTCTGATACTTCTTCCAGTGTATACTTTTTATGGCTCAGTTTAAATCGACCAAAGATTTATTCTGATACTTCTCCCAATTAAAGATAGACAAAAACATCTTATGGCTCAGTTTAAATCGACCAAAGATTTATTCTGATACTTCTTCCAATTGATACTTTTTTGGCTCAAATTAAATCGACCAAAGATTTATTCTAATACTTCTTCCAGTTAAAGACACTGACATCTGTTGGCTCAGTTTAAATCGACCAAAGATTTATTCTGATACTTCTCTTAGTAGATACTTTTTCTAGCTTAATTTAAATCGACCAAAGATTTACTCTGATACTTCTTCCAGTTAAAGACAAAAAGACATATGTTGGCTCAAATTAAATCTACTAAAGATTTATTCTAATACTTCTCTCAGTAGACCTTTTCTGGCTCAGATTAAATCGACCAAAGATTTATTCTAATACTTCTCTCAATGGACCTTTTCTGGCTCAGATTAAATCGACCAAAGATTTATTTTGATACTTCTCCCAGTTAAAGACAGACAAAGACATATGTTGGCTCAAATTAAATCGACTAAAGATTTATTCTAATACTTCTCTCAGTAGACCTTTTCTGGCTCAGATTAAATCGACCAAAGATTTATTCTGATACTTCTCTCAGTAGACCTTTTCTGGCTCATATTAGATCGACCAAAGATTTATTCTGATACTTCTCCCAGTTAAAGACAGACAAAAACATCTTCTGGCTCAGTTTAAATCGACCAAAGATATATTTTGATACTTCTTTCAGTAGACACTTCTTCTGGCTCAGATTAAATAAAGCGTAGATTTATTCTGATACGTCTTCCAGTTGAAGTCAAGCTTAGACTTAGTTTAATTTCTATCAACAATCATCATGAATAGAATCTATAAGCTCTTCTTCAATGATTCTCCATCCCTTCTGGATGGCATGTATAAGCCCATCTCCGACAATATTTTGTTACTCTCCAAATGGCATCTTTAAGCCCATTCCATGTACGATCAACCAACAAGTATTACTTCTTGCACAAGAGAGTGCAAATTTCTGGGCACTTAAACGTTCAATCATCTTCTACCTTCAAGTCACGAATGGCTGACACGCCATTCTAACTTTTCAAGTTTAAGAAGATTGAACAGGGGCAGCTGTTGTACCCCAAAATTTTCCCTCTCATCCAATTCAAAAATATCCCTCCGTACTCCTAGGGATCTTAATTTATTTAAGCACCAAAGTTTCATGGTTCAATGGTTTCACAATAATAGGGTTTGACAGTTAAGTTTATCTTGAGTCAGGTTTTGATTCATGATAAAAGCTGTTGAACTTGAGGACTCTTTGATGATACATTGTTTGCTTATGAAGAAAGTTAATCAAAGTTGAATTTAAGATTGGGGTGTTCTCATCTTTTGGTTTGGGTTTTGTTGATAGTTATCAAGGGAAGATCTATTGGGGCTTTATCGCGAATCTCACGCATCTTCAAAGATTATTCAATGCGTTTGTGTTAATATAATTGAGATGTTAATTGGAGAGAAAGTTAAGAAGGAAAACTCACTTGTTTGCCAAATATTTTGAAGTGAAGAGAGACTTTAAACCTTTTATTGTAGAACCAAGAAACTCTTTTGCATAAAGACAAGATTGGTTTAATTCTAAGGCCTTTTTTCGTGCTTCCATGTTATAATTCCAAAGTCTACAATTTCAAAGATATTTTAAACTTGTTTCACAATATTTTAACAAGGCAAATTTAAAAATGCATTCCTTCTTTGATCAAAGTTCATGCTACCATTCAAATATAACAAGTGAGATATTTGATTGCAAAGTCTTTTGAAAGTTACAAGTTCTATTTGAATATATTGAAGAACAAAGTTCAACATTGATTACAAGATATTCAAATTTCTCAAATGAACAAGAATATTGAAGTTACAAGTTTACAGTTTCTACAAAGGTTCCTAAGACCTAATTTATAAAACTTCTATGTCTCCTTCAAACCATCATTTTCTCCATGCCCAACTTTATCATTTCCCTTTACGGCTTATCTCTTTCATCTCCAAGTATAATCTCCATTTCCTCATCAACCATACATGAAACAAAGAGAGGATAAATAGTTAGTACAATCATCAAAACTTGAACAACAAACAAGAATTTTCAAATTCATCACTAGGGTTTTGTTTAAGGAATCAGAAAAAGGGTCGTCTCTCATGCTCAAGTGTATATTAAGGTATCATAAAAGATTGGATTCAATCATAGGCCTAGTTCTATTGCAAATCACAAATTAATCGGTTCATAATAAACAAATTCAAAGATTCAAAAAAACAGAATTCCATCACAGTCCAGCGCAATAGCAAATAAAATTGCAAAGCCCAACATGCAACAAAAGCCTCACATAGTTTTGTTCTATCATTTTCCTAAGAAAGTTCTCTACTGCAAATCACAAAATTTTGTTTTTGGTTTGCAATAGAAGAAAAAAATCGTTGTAGAATGTAAACAGAATTTCATCACAAAAACAGTCCCAAATTCAGCAAAACATTTCTGCCTCAGAAAAAACAAACAAAACAATCCAAAACAGCCCTTGCATACCAGACCAAAACCTGTCAACAGTTGCACATAAATAAGAAAAATAAACTTGCATCCAAAAGCTATGAGACATCATTCCAAAATTGTTCAAACATCATCAATTTTCCCTCCCAATTTTCACCTTTTTCCACCAATAAAAACAACTTTTGATCAAAGAGTAAAGGGGACAGAGATCCAAAATCCAACAAACTAGAACAATACTTTTGTTCAAATGGAGATAGCACAACCACAGAGCCAAAAAACCCAATATACAGCCACAAAACCAAAACCTCCAAAGATCGTAAAAACCAAATACAGAGTTCACAAAAATATACAAGAACAGAGGCTGCAACAGAAACAATTCCAAAACCCTATTTTCCGTCATAAACAAAACCTTCCAAATTTGTTCAGAGAGAGAAAAAAAGAGATATTACCATTCATATACAAAAAAACAGAGTTGCGGCATGAACAAAGAAAAACCGAACCTTAAACATTTTATTATCATTTTCGCAACCACAACCCTTCAGAAACTAAGAGAGGAAGAGATTTCATAACATAAATAAGAAAAATCTCACCCAAAACAGTGCCAGAAGCCAAATCGGCACGGCTAGAGTTTCGTTCACCCCCTTCAAGATCTACTCGAAATCGTTAAGCATCTGCAAAATCAAGCACTAGAATCAGGATCAGAAAAAGAAGACGAACAAAATGATGTAAAAAAATGAGGGTTGGAGCCAAGCCGCCATGAGAGCCATCGTGAGAGCCGCCGTCTATCACTGCCTCTAGGGGCGATTTCTAGCGATCCCCAAAGATAGAGAGAGGCGGGAGAACTCAGGAAAGAAGAGAGATATACTTTTCTCTATTTCAATTAAAAACACAATTTTGTTATGTTATATTTATTTTTTAACAAATTTAATATGGCGGTGACACTTGTCACCGCCCTTATGGTTGCAGGCCATCCAATTGCATGCAGTGTCTCTATCATGCTATCATGTTCCCTCACTCAGCATCATCTGATTTCTATCCAACAGGCCAAAACGTGCATTCCACCATACACCCTTAGATATTGCAAGCGTTGAATCATGGACATGAAGTTGGGCCTTGGACGGACTGGCTTTTCCTACCCCCCATTTTACTAATAATTCAGGCCCATGTATACTTTTCTTTTTATTCATTTTTCTGATTTCAAAAAAACATGTTTCGACCCTGTTTGCTATTTCTAACACCCTTTTTCATTTTTTAAACCCAAGCCCAACTATTTTCATTTCTTTTATATTTTATTGATTTTCATTTATATATTTATTTTATCTAAACCAAAAATATATTTTCTTCATTGAATTAAAAATATTTTAATTTGGGTATTTTATTTTATTTTGTTAAATTAAATATTATCATTTCTTCTACAATATAAAACATTTTCTTTATTAACTTTAACTAAAAACCATTTTCTAAACAAGGTTAAATTAGACTTAGGATTTTATTTTAATGAACTTAGAGATAGATTTTTGTTAATAATTAATTGACTTTTCTTGTAATTAAATTAATGAGCTTAATTAGGTTAACTACAAAACCTTCTCCATCAAAAACCATCAAAAGCAAACTCTTTTTCCTCTCTATATTTTACCTTTGTAAGTATTTTATTATTTTGAATTATTATTCATGTATATGGTTTGTAATATTAATTAGGATTTTATGGCTTCCCATTCCCATTTGTAAATTTGTACCTCCCACCCCCAAAAGCATTGTAATAGCGTAGAACTTTATTTTTCGCACTTTACCACATTTTCTTATACTGTATAGTAATTAGGCATGTATATAAAGATTTAAAATCGACCGCTAGACAACCCTAATCAAGACAAATTAAACTTGAATCAAACACACTTTTTACACGCGCACCTCTAGGATAACCTCGCATGTTACCTCGAAAAAACAGTCATGTCCCTCGATTATGGGACGCTTTAGTAAAGACCCTCGATAGGAAAAGATCGTATTCCCTCGATGACCCTTCAATGTTGCCTTCGGTAAACTATCTTAGTCACTTATGAAAAATTTCTAAAACATCTTAAAAGTTACCTTCTATGACTACACAATGACCCACGCCCGTCCCTCACATCCAATGATATGGCTCTCTATCAACCAATGGTAAAGTAGCACTATCTAAAGGAGGAGGAAAAGAACAAAGACTTTTTTTTGAGTAGGTAGATTGCTCGTAATTGCTTGCTCATAAATAAAACCATCGTTATACTTCACACTTTCAAAACACTCTTCAAAACAAACATCTTTCTACACATAAACACTTTCTTAAACTATTTTCAAAACCAACACTTTGTATACATTCTCAACGATACGAGAATCATTACAAAGTTTGCCGAAACGAAGGAGTTTTCAAAATATTTTCAAACTTACACCAAGCACAAAAAAATTTACAAAGCATTACAAAGTGAGCTAGTAATTAAGAGCCCATAGATAACTATGGATGAAAAGGGTGCTAATACCTTCCCTTTTCATAACCTACCCCCCGAACTCAAGAAAATTCTCAAAAGGTCTTTCATGTTCTTTTCACCCTTTCCTTTATTGGATAAAAGAAAAGTCAGTGGCGACTCTTGCTATCTGCAACACTTGCAATAAAACGCAAAACACCAAGTCAGTTCTCCCACCGTATCACAATGCCCAAAAGTGAAGGGATTTAGCTGGAAGAGTCCAACCTCCTCTTTCCGATAGAGAGCTGGTTGATATGTTCATGGGCACTTTGGAAGGTCCATTCTTTAACCATCTGATTGGAAGCTCCTCATTTGGTTTTACTGAGTTGATTCTAATTGGGGAACATGTAGAAGGTGGTATCAAGAGTGGAAAGATTCCAGTGGTTGCGTCTTCATGTGTTGTGAAGAAGACATTCAATGATGAGAAGGAAACCAATGTCGTTTATGGCCAGAAGGGTCGTGTTAGAAGTGACTGAAACCAATCTGTGGGAGTTGTGCTAATCTCCAATCCCGCACCAACGCAACATCAACAGCAAGGCAATCAGCATAAGCCAGATGAACCTAGGAGACAATTTACTAAGATCAACATGCCATTATCCCAGGCGTTGTAACACCTGTTGAAGGCATAGCTGATAACATTGAAGGGCCCTCCTCGGAATTCCAACACCTCCTCTCCTAGGTACAATCCTAATGTAAGGTGCGCCTATCATTCCAATAGACCCAGACATGACACAAATAGTTGTTGGGCTTTGAAAATTAAAATCCAAGATTTGACTGATTCTAAGGAGATTGAGTTCGGCCCTCCTAAGACCCCCAATGTGATCATTGCTCCCATGCCAAATCATGGCCAAGATTGATAGAGTTTATTTCATTTGAATTTTCAAATTGTAATTTATTTTGATTGTTCGAACACTTATTTTATGTCAAACTTTGTTATTCCATTAATGCATTGCATATGTTTGGCTTGAAGTAATCCATTCGTTTTGACTATATTTAAACTATGCTTTTACTTCCTTTTTGTGATATTCAACTCTCCATTAAAAGTTGTAAGCCTTTAGAGGGAGGATGAAAAATATAATACCATAATCTCTACGGTATACTTCGGAGCAGACCCTGCTAACGATGTACAGGCGTTCTTTCAAATCCTAAACAGTGGAGTTATAAGGAATATAATCCCTAATCAACCTCATTGAGCCTAAGAAGTAGGAGTTTTCTTTTTCACACAAATTGAAACCTTTAATCATAACCTAGGGCAGGGTAGTTTCTCAGTTAATTCAAATGCACATTTAGTCGCAAACTCTACCTTCATACACGACGAATAGTGTAGAAGATACTCATCTAAATCAAAAGATAATGATGGTTCCCCGTAATCATTAAAACAAGCAGTCATCATCTTTCAAAACAAAAACCCGCTAACTCAAAACCTATGAAGGAGACTTAGGACAAACTGGGGCGTCTCGCTGACTGTGATCTCAAAATAGTTCAGGAAAAAAATAGGGATAATAAAGTCAAAAAAGAGGTCGCTGTGAATCCTCAACAAAAACAAATATTACAAAAAATGATGATTGCCTTCTCAAATAAACTTTCAGTATCCTAACCATCACCGGAATATCAGGGCAAAGATTTCAGACTCAATTGGAATCTAAATGCACAATTAACTGAGTGTAGGACTAAAGAACATACTATTAAACCGTGAACCAGGCCACGTTACAACCCTTAAAAGTCCTAGCTGAAGCACGGGTTAGTTCAAAAGCATACTATTACAAAAGGTATCCTGACTTCTGTAAGGCTTACTATAAATCCTTAGTTGAATTCATATTCTTACAAAATTATGTTTTTTACTAAAAATACATTTTCAAAACTTCAAGACAGACATAAGCTTTACATTTTTAAATGTCATTGTTTGCATATGACTAATTGTTCGACAACAGAGAAATTCACACAACGGATATTCAATGAACAAAAATCCTCTCAATGAACAGAATCACCTCAAATGGAAAGACATTTCCAGTAACAGGCCCTTTCATAATCAAGGGGCATGACATGGTGTCTAATTCATTTGTGGCAGTTGAGTGAAGATTCAAAGAATCTCTCAAAAGTGCTGAATAGCCAGGGGCAGATCTCCATTTGAATCACTTGGGGCGTTAAACGTGAATTCCAGCAAAGGGTCATATACGATCAAGTGAACATTTCTAGAAGTGATACAACACTTACTACTATGGACAGTGACAATTCTTCACACCCTATGAACGCGGACATAGTTAGAAAATACTACGCATGAAAAATAAGACCTGCTAGGTTGACTGGCCTAGGCAATAAGGGCATCCTGTCGAACGAAAGAGTTCGGACAAAAATTAGGGATATATAAATAAAATTGTACATCCGGCAAGTCGATAACCTGAAAAGGCGGCTTGGGCAAAAAAGGATATCCCGGTGGACTGAAAATATGAAAAGACGGTCTAAGAAAAAGTTATGGATTAAAGTGTACGACTATGTCCCATTATCTCTTGTTTATCATTAGAAGACTCATCACCTTGAACAACTTTTATCGAGGGCTCTAGAAGTTGAGATAATGTTCAAGTCATCCATAAAGCATCACAGAGCAGTTTCCACAGAATTACCCAATAGAGCTATCGACACAAGCTCATCTTCAACAAGAGATACATTCCCAGCAAGTCTAAAATTCCTTCACGACAGAAAGTAGGGCATCTTCCAGCTGTTAACATAATCGTACTCACCAGCAGATCACCCTAGAGGATAAAGGAATATGATCTTTTCCTTGACAATATCACCAACCTACAGAGTCTCAGTCTCCATCGCAGATTACGACATCAGTATAGTTTATGGAAATTCTCTTCCCCAATTGAGCTTATTCCTCTAAAACTGTAAAACCCCTTGCAGATTTCTTTCCTCCAGCATCGCTCATTTCCCTAGCAAAGTGTTTTTCCAACAGGTTTAGGGTTTGTTTCCCCAACAGGGTTTATTTCCCCAATAGACTACAGTCTCCCCATGTTTGGGTCTATTTCTCTAACTACCACAAATTACCGGCCAAGGAAAGTCTGGGTTTTTATCCCCAGAGAGTTGCTACTGAATCGAAAACTGGACCAGACTTTGTTCAACATTATTCTCCCCAGACGAATCGGCATCCATATCGGAAACACGGCCGGACAACACCTCGAAAGGTTATCCGTCTCTTTTATTCCCAGTCAGGGTATATAAGAATTAAATTCCCCAGTAAAGCGAGGAACGACTAATGTTTCGGCACCCTTCTATCCCCAAGCAGAAGTAAAACATTCCCATTAGAGTATCCTCAAAATAGAAAGCAGGAATCCCCAGCATAGACACTCTAAATAAGATTGAAGACTCATATTCTTCATCCATAACAACAGTCAGGGATTTATTTTCCCAGTCACAGATGCTGCACAGAGTTACTAATACACTCCAACGAAATCTCACATTCATACATCATTTACAAGTATCATGGTATATGCATAGGATAGGCGTATGACACTCTCGCAATGCATTACATACGTCATGAAATTGCATAAAGACTAACATTGTCTTTTTAGGTAAAGTCTACAAACAGACGAATATCATCAGCAATTTTCAAATTGGTCGAAGATTAATTCCTGAAACAAGACGGGGCGACTATTTGCATGACCAAATGACTTCCTTCAAAGATTTACTCTGAAAAACATATCCTAAAAAGAATTTCCTCGGAGAATGAATTCCGACAAGAATTTCCTCATAGACTGAATTTCGACAAGCATTTCCTCAGAGACTAAATTCTGACAAGCATTTCCTCGGAGACTGAATTTTGACAAGAATTTCCTCTGAGGCTGAATTCTGACAAGCATTTCCTCGGAGACTAAATTCTGACAAGCATTTCCTCGGAGACTGAATTACGACAAGCATTTCCTCGGAGACCAAATTCCGACAAGCATTTCCTTGCAGACTGAATTCCAACAAACATTTCCTCAGAGACTGAATTCCGACAAGCATTTCCTCAGAGACTGAATTCCTACAAGCATTTCCTTGGAGACTGAATTCTGACAAACATCTTCCTCAGAGACTGAATTCTGAAAAGCACTTCCTTAGAGACTGAATTTTGAAAAGCACTTACCTCAGACTGAATTCTGAAAAGCACTTCCCTAGAGACTGAATTCTGAAAAGCACTTACCTCAAATTTATTCTAAAAAGCATTTCCCTCATAAATTTAATCTGACAAGCATTTCCTTCAGAGACTGAATTCTGAAAAAACAGTTTCTTCATAGACTCCTTCCAATATATTTTCTAGTTGAAGTTGGGCGTAGACATCTTCTGGCTCAAATTAAATTGGGCGTAGATTTATTCTGATACTTTTTCAATTTGAAGTCGAGCGCAGACATCTTCTAGCTCAGATTAAATTAAGCATAGATTTATTCTGATACTCATTCAGAAAATTCGGGCGTAGACTCTTCCCAACATATTTTCTAGTTGAAGTCGTGCGTAGACATCTTCTGGCTCAGATTAAATTGAGCATAGATTTATTCTGATACTTCTTCCATTTGAAGTCGGGCATAAACATATTCTGGCTCAGATTAAATCGAGCATAGATTTATTCTGATACTTCTTCCAGTTGAAATCAGGCGTAGACATCTTCTGGCTCAGATTAAATCGAGCGTAGATTTATTATGATACTTCTTCCAATTGAAGACGGGCGTAGACATCTTCTGGCTCAGATTAAATTGAGTATAGATTTATTCTGATACTTCTTCTAGTTGAAGACAGATGTAGACATTTTTTGACTCGGATTAAATCGAGCGTATATTTATTCTGATACTTCTTACAATTGAAGTCAGGCGTAGATGTATTCTGGCTCAAATTAAGTCGAGCATAGATTTATTTTGATTATCCTTTTGGACCAAGTCGGGCGTAGAATCACTCCAAATACATCTTCTAAGACAAAGTCGGGTGTAGACTTAGTCTAATTTATATCAACGATTACTTTGGATGGAATCTATAAGCCCATCTCCGATGACTCTCTGTCACCTCTCTAAATGGCATCTTTAAGCCCATTCCTAGTATAATCAACCAATAGTGTTACTTGGTGCACCGGCGAGTGCAAATTTCTGGGCACTTAAGTGTTCAATCATCTTCCACCTTCAAGTCACAAATAGCGGACATGCCAATATAACCCTTCACATTTAAGAAGATTGAACAGGGGCAGATTTTGTACCCTAAAAATTTCCCTCCCATTTTTCTTTAAGACATGCTCACAAAGGTCTCAAGTACTCAAAGCTGCTCAAGGGTTGACTAGTCAAACCTCCTCCTAACCAATGGGTCCACAACTAGGGTTTCATCTTGCACAAGGAAGAATGGGTTTCAAAGGTATAAAATGGTTTTCATGGTTCATCATAGGTCTTCAACAGTGCTCGTGTCAAGTTTCAAGTCTTGCATCACAAGTTTGCTCAATTAATTGCTCAGATGATTGAAAATCAACTGTATTGGGTAAAAAGTCAACTATGGTCAACATACAGTCAAACTTCATGATTTTTGGTCAACATCAACATTTTGAAGTGATATTCATCATTTGATCAAGGTTTGATCATAATTACTCAAGAAAAGCCCTGAAATCATCAAAAGTCCAAAGTTGCCAAATTAGGGTTTCCTTAGGAGAAGTCAACTGAACTTTGACCAAGCATAAATTTCACATGCTTCCTCAACTTTTCCCCAACCAAAGCCCATTTTGAAGGAAATTAAATTCTATACAGCTTTGTATTTATGCTCAAGTCCAAAAAATGCTTCATTTGAAAGATATGAGCCCATACATTATAGGTCATTTTAAAAGTCAACAAAAAGACACTTTTTGTTAAGGCAACTTACATCAATATAAACTCTCCAAATGCAAAAATGATCAAAATAGAAATTATAAAGGACATATTGTGCTTTCCAAAAAGTCAAATATTACCTTCAAAAGATGATAATTGAAAGAGTTATGAATAGTGAAAGTTGAGAAATTTTAAGAAAATGCATGAAATGCAAAGTGAGCAAAGTTGAAATTTTAACCTAGTGGGCCTAACTTTTGATGTTCAAAAATGTTCACAATCTGTTAGAAGACCTCTAAATCCATTCATATATTTTTTTATAATTTTTATTTCTTTTATTTGAATTTTTATTCATTTAAATAAAAGTAAATCAAATAAAATATAAAATCATTGGGCCAAGGTGCATGGGCTTTTGATTACAATGACATGGAGGCCCAAGAACACGTGAAAAACATGTCAAAACCTTTAAAACATGTTGGGAACTAGAATCTTCAAGTTTGGAATGTTTTTTAACAATTGTGGAAAGATTTCAATGAGTTTTTTTTTTTGCAATGAATTGTGACATGATGGTACAAGATTCTTGTCATGTTCTTGTTCCATTTTATTCTTCTATAAATACATGCAATACTCAAGTGAAAAGGATACAAAAGCTTCTGCCTCAAGAAGCGCTTCAAAAATCTCTCAAAATTCTCAAGAAAAGTGCAAATTCATATCACACGATCCATCAACTCTCAAGCCAAACAAAGTGTCCAAACCTCTTCCTGAAGTCCTCAAGAACACATCCAGCCCAAGAACCAGAAGATTTGGTGTCTGGAACTCGTGCTTTAAACTCCATCGGTTTGCGTTTTTTCTTTGAATTCAATCTCAAAATTTTCATCCGTGCTATATAAATTAATTCTAAGCATATATATATATATATATATATATATATATATATATATATATATATATATATATATATATATATGTGTGTGTGTGTGTGTGTGTGTGTGTGTGTGTGTGTGTGTGTGTGTGTGTTTCTACTGATGTCTAGAACCGTTTGGAACCATCATTTTTTTTTAGATTTGATGCAGGAACAACAATCCACAATTGTTAGGGCAACGTTTCGATGAAGCTTTGGATCCATAGTTGCGGTGACTTTTAGACCAAACTAACGTCGCCACCAGATTCGCAAGGTCCAAATTAGTGGATCTGAGTGGTTTGATTTTGTTGTTTGAATATTTTTATCAATAATCAATTTTGACATCTTTTTAATTAAATTTAATTAACATTTTTATTTATTAAAATTATTTGAAATAAGTAGGTTTTAATTATTTAATTAACATCAAACTATTTTCCATAAAAATACAAAAAAAGCATTTCTTTCTAACATTTTCTCTTATTTATTTATTTTTTGCTATTTAAAATTCCTAGAGAAATTGTATAGGTCGCGCAGTTTAAATGTAATAACTTAGATTTACATTCTCGCACTTTTTCCTAATTATGTAATTGTACCAAAGCCCTGTAATAGTTGTAGGCCTTTACTTTCTCACGCTTTACTTTCTGCACCTTTATTTTTCTGCACTTATAATTATATGCATGTATATATAATTGTTAGTAAATAGGCTTGTATGGAAAGATTTAAAATCAATCAGTAGATAAATCCTAACTAATCAAGATAATATAACTGAACTGAATACACTATGCACACGTGCACCTCTATCGTAACCTCCCTTGTTGCCTTCGGATAAAAAATAGTCTTGTCCCTCGAACGAAGGGATACCATTAGCAAAGACCCTCGATTAAAAATAATCATAAAGATCATAGTCCCTCGATGACCCATCGATGATGCCTTTGATAAATGATCTTGTCCCTCGATGCTGCCTACGAATACATGATGATAGTCTCTTACGACAAATTGCTAAAGCGCCCTACAAATTGCCTTTATGTTTGTACGATGACCCGCGCCTATCCCTCAAACATCCAATGATAGAGCTTTCTACTAACTAATGGTAGGATAACACTATATAAAGGAGGGAGAAAATAAAAAAGACTTTTGAGTAGGTAGATAGTTCTTAGTCGCAAGCTCACAAACAAACAAAAACATTTTTCACACATACACTCTTTTCTAAAATATTTTCAAAACAAACACTTTGTATGTATTCTCAACGATACGAGAATCATTAAAAAGTTTTCCAAACTTAGGCATTTTAAAAATATTTTAAAACTTACACAAACACAAAGCATTTTCAAAAGTGAGCTAGTGGTTAAGAGCCCGTAGATAACTACGGATGAAAAGGGTGCTAATACCTTCCCTTTTCATAACCTACCCCCCGAACTCAGAAAATTCTCAAAGGTCTTTCCTGTTCTTTTCACCCTTTCCTTTATTAGATAAAAGAAAAGTCAGTGGAGACTCTTGCTATCCACAACATTTGCGATTAAACGCAAAACCAAAAGTCAGTTCACCCACTGTATTACAACATGCTATGAATGAAAGTGATGCAGATGGAGATGTATGTGGAGATGAATGAATGTTAGATTGTGATTGAAATTCAAATGGAAAATTTTGGGATGCAACAGCTACCCCTATTTAATCATCTTAGACCTGGAGGTGAGATTGGCTTTCGCCTTTCGAGAATTCAAGGTATAAGGAGATTAAATACTTAATGAACCAGAAATTTGTCTTGAGAAGGGGATAATTTGGATCTTTGCTAGGGAAAAGAAAACTTGTTTTGTTGGTTAAGATTGGACACAAAAGAGTGTTGGAAGGAATCAAACACAGCCGAGTTTTGAACCAATGGCTCTACTGGGGATTCATCGAGTAGAAACGATTCAAATGAGTGTAAGAGGTGAACAATAATCACACATGGACGAGTATCAAAGAAAGATTTGAGATAGACAAGTGTTTAAATCAGACACAGACGAGTATCAAGGAAAGATTTGATATAGACGAGTATTTAAATCAGACAAGGACGAGTGTTTTAAATCAGACACAGACGAGTATCAAAGATGGATTTGACATGTACGAGTATTTAAATCATACACAGACGAGTGTTTTTAATCAGACACAGAAGAGTATCAAAGAAATATTTGATACATACGAGTATTTTAATCAGACACAGACGAGTGTTTAGGAAAAGATCAGCGCGACTGAGCATTAGAATCTATCTGAACGAATATCGACAAAAGATACAAGGCGAGCAATGATAAAGCTTGAAGTGGATGAGTAGTGACTTGATACTATGCTACTAGGGAATAGTTATGATGATGAGAAAGTCTTTCAGATTGCTTTCTGCGAGAAAAATTAAGCTAATTCACGTTTCTGAAGCATATTTGATTTTTATGATGTAATGATCCTTTTTATAGGATATGCTACATATTTTAGATGCCATGATACGATTTTGTTATGCGATGTTGTTTGTTGGGGAAGATCATGCCGGTTTAATCTTTGCGAGGAGCTGATTTTAACTATATGGTTAGCTCTGAGGAGTTAGTATGTATCTGTTTTATGAGTGGGCGACGGCCTTTGTAAATATCTAAATCATCACTTATGGCCTGACGCGATGTACAGGACTATGTACATTCCTTTAACATTATAAGTAATTTCCAATGTTTATTATATTTTTTTCAAAAAGTTTTCATGACTCTCAATGTGATAGTCTTTTCAGAAAAATATCAGATGTTTTAATATTCAAAGCAGTAAAACAAAAACACAACTTGTTTTTAGATGAAGAGAGAAACTTTATTGAATTTAACCTGTAAGTAGGCGTTTTTAAATGAGGAAAGAATCCCTAAAAAGAGGTGATTGTGTGAGAAAAAGTTTAAACTAGTAACTGAAAAGTCTGATCTCCACTGAGTTCTGATTTTTCTATAACCATTATGTCCTCAAAGCTCTTATCACTTCGACTTCCAGAAGAAAATGACTTGATTAATTCCTTCCCCTTAGGATTGTTAATTGTTATTTGTAGAGAAAAGTCGCAGATCACAGTCATTCGCTTTTAAATCCCTAACTTTTTCCTAAATCGTCCCTTTGGGTGTTTTCAGTCCACGAAGATACCCTTTTTTGCCTAAGTTTCCCTTGTAGTTTTTTAACTTAGCGGGTGTACTTATTTTTTTTGTATTTTTATCCCTAATTTTTTCCCGGATCTTTTCCTTTTATGACCCGTCAGGATGCCCATTTTTTTGCCTAAGTCGTCGACTTTAGCGGAATTATTTATGCGAAGTATTTTTTAACTGCATCTACATTCACTGTGAGCGGGAAATCTTCTTCATCCATAGTAGTGAGTAGCAAAGATCCTCTTGAAAATACATTATTCACAACATATGGCCCTTCATAATTTGGTGCCAATTCGACCCTAGTATCTGTATTATTGAAATGCAACATTTTCTTCAACACGAGGTCTCCGATTTGGAAGTTTTTAGGTCGTACTTTCCTGTTGAAAGCCTTTTTCATTCTCTTCTGATATATCTGGCCATGACAAATGGCTGCCAATCGTTTCTCATCAATAAGGTTTAAATCGTTAAACCTTTCTCGTACCCATTTTGCTTCATTCAATTTGACATCCATTATAACCCTTAGGGAAGGTATATCTACTTCTATTGGTAAAACAACCTCCTGGTTCAACAGAAAAGCGGCAAGCAAAACGTAAGTTATTAATTTACCAAGTGATATTTAGGTTATATCGTATCGCGTCCATAGAGATTGGTTATCGAGTCGTCGTTCGGCAAATCATTCGTTAATGAGTTTGGGGGTTTGAATGGAAAGGGTAAAAGTTATAAATAGAAAATAAATGTAAACAAAAATAAAAGAAAAAGTAATAAATTATCAAGAGTGCATATATACTACTCCTCAGAGACTAAAATCTATCGACCAATTATACTCAACCTACAATACTCGTCAATTTCACCATATATCACTCACAACCTAAGTCATTTCTAACCTAAATTGATATGCCTACTGTATCACCTCGGCAGCGATCTCTCAACCACCTCAAAACATAGAAGTCAATTGTGTTAATCGCGTCGACCATCTCTCAAAGCGACACAGCCAACACAGAGGCATTAATCACATACACCCAAGTGAATGTCAGCTCTAAATCTGTCTCTAGAGTCCATAAACTAATAGACTATCATCCTAGATAAGAATTCAAGCAGTATATGTCTATAACAATCCAAATCCCGAGCACATAGAAAAAATCTAGGACAATACTCGACAAAGATATGTAAAGCAAATTAAATATAACTCCACGGACAACAAATATACATGAGTTCAAAGTAAATATACATACAAACCCAACTAAATGAGAATACACAAAGAAAAAGAGAAGTGTACTACAAATCTATCGGTTTGTCAATACCGATCAAAGAGCAATCCACCCCGCATCATCCCATCAAAAACCACACTCAAAACCATCACCATACAAAATGAAATGAAAATGAAATATAAAGAAAAAAATTTCCACGACCATTTCCTGGTGGAAAAAACACGTCGCCCAGCGATGCTACCTAAACTCTTGGCCAAGACTACACCATGTAGGAAACTGGCCACAAATATCTTCTTTCTCCCGGAGACAGGCTCACGTCACCTGGTGCTGCTACTCGTCCTTGCCCAGCGACACAGTAGCGAAGCAAGGCAGACCCAACTGGAAAATTAACTCCAACCCAACGCACCATCGTTGCCCGGTGACACAGACGTAATGCATCGCTCCCAGCCATCTCCTGGTGATGCCCGCCAGTCTAGAAACATTTGTTAATTTCTTTGCATAACTTCAATTGGCTCTCTCTTCTTGGCATTATTTCTTTATTGATCCAAAAATGAATCTTGGAGCTTTTATTCCTCTTGCTCCAACAATGTTTAAATACCTACAAAATGAATACAAAATTATCAAACGATACACTATGTACATGAAAACACAAATATATACAAACTAAACTAATTTACACAAAATTTGGGTTTATTCAACCGATATTAACCATAAATAGTCGATAAGTGCAACAAAAAGTATATACAAAAATAGCTACAAATTTACACTTATCACCTTCATCCTGTAAACAAGCGAAAAAGGGGTTTCCCCGGTCGAGGTGCGGGCTGAAGTTCAGTAGCCATAAAGAGAAAAAGGCAACATCTCATTCCAATCTTTGTATGTCACAACCATCTTCTGCATGATTTTCTTGATATTTTTGCTGGAAGCTTCAACGACGCCATTCATTTTTGGCTGATAAAATGAAGAGTTGTGATGTAGGATTTTGAAATTCTGGCACAACTCTTTTATCACCTTGTTGTAGAGATTGGATCCATTATTGGTAATTTATAAGTGTAAATTGTAGCTATTTTTGTATATACTTTTTGTCGCACTTATCGACTCTGCTTTTAATATCGTTGACTAAACCTGACTTTTGTGTAAATATGTCTAGTTTGTGTTTATTTGTGTTTTTGTGTACATAATGTACCGTTTGATGTTTTTCCATTCATTTTGTAGGTATTTGTTTCACTTTGGAGCATTGAGGAATAAGGTATTGAAGGAACGGCTCCGGATGTGCGTTTTCATAATAAAAGACCAGTTTTGGGAAGTTCTGTCCAGGAGAGCCCGTTTAGCGCGCAGAAGGCCGCTAAGCGCAAGTGTGCTCAGAGTATTTTGTAGCGCACTGCTTGCATTTGACATTTTTGAAGAAGTATAGTGTTGGAGCCCGCTTAGCACGGATAGCGCGCTTAGTGCAATTTAGGTATGTTTAATGTGTAAATATTGTGCAGCCCGCTTAGCGCGGTGAGCCCGCTAAGCACGGCCTACTAAGATTTTTTTTATAACTTCAGATTTAGTTCATTTTTAGGTTATGGTTTTGAGGAAGTTTTTTCTCCCAACTCCATCAACCTCCAATATTGTTAGGATTAGCTTAGATAACAACTATTGAGCTTGCATACAGATGACCCGGGGTGGATTGCTTTTTGATCGGCGCTGACAAACCGGTAGATTTGCGGTTCATTTCTCTTTTTCTTTGTGTATTCTCTATTGGTTGGGTTTATATATGTATTTTCTTGGAACTCATGTATATTTGTCTCCCTTGGCGTTATATAAAAATTTCTTTACAAATCTTTGTCAATTGTTATCCTTGATGTTTGCTCTCTGTTAGGGATTTGAGTTGCTATAGATATGTAGTGCTTGAATTGTTATCTAGGATGATTATCTAATAGTGTCTGAATTCTAGATATAGATTTAGCACTGCTATTCTCTTAGGGTGTCTGTGATTAATGCCTCTGTGTTGTTTGTGTCACTCTGAGAGATCATCGACACAAGCGAGCACAGTTGACTTTTGTGTTATTAAGATTGGTTGAGAGATCACCATCAAGGTGATACAGTGGGTGTTTTGTTTGACACATGATGACATTAATGAATGTTGTAGGTTTAGTATAACAAGTCGATATGTTTAACTCTATGAGGAGTAGTATATATGCATGCTTGATAAGTTATTCCTTTTTCATTTTTATAGATTTATTTTCTATTGATACTTTTCTTTTCAACCCATTTATCCCCAAACTCATTAACAATAGATTTGTCGAACGAAATTTCAATACACCAATCTCTGTGGACATGATACAATAAAACATAAATATCACCCGGTAAATTAATAACTTACTTTTTGCTTGCCGCTTTACCGCTTCCAGAAAAATGGCGCCATTGTCGGGGATTGGTGTTTATTGTTTCACATTACGATAGTTTCTTTGTTTTTGAGTTTTGTAATTAATTTATATGTTGTATAGAATGGATACATAAACTTTTCTATTTTTACTTGTACATGTTTTGTGTTTACTTTCCATACTTATGCATATATGTGTTTTTCTTTGTTTTCACGTATTGTTGTGAATTGTCTCATTTTTGTAACGTTTGTTGTGTCGTTGTTAGGACACTTTCTTTAGGTTTGCACAGTGTTACAATACCATGGCATGACGAGACGAGGTTACTAGCTCGCATAATAAAGGCGTCGAGCTTACGACATAAAACAAACATATTTTGTTTGTATTCGTTTATGCATGTGTTGACTTGTGTTTTAACAAGTTAAAATTGGATCTGTTTTAAATTCTCAAATTTTCACTTTTCAATTTGTTAATTCACTTTCACCTGTTTGTTTTGTTATGTCAATTTGTGTTTTTCCTCAAGCTTGTCGTGTTTAGCTTGAGGAAGTTTGTATGTTGTAAATATTGAGTGTATTTAAGATGTGTAGTTGATTGTGGAGGGTGTTGTTGCACTGTTGTTGTTGTCCTAGTTTTTCTACAACTGGTGTAGCGCGCTTAGCGCGCTCTGTACCGCTTAGCGCGCCCTACTGTGCAGAGCCAGTGAATTCTTTTCAATTTTTTGCTTGGCTCTCCTTTTTCCAACTCCACCCAAAGCTTTATAGTATAGTAATTAATAGTAATATTTTTAATTCTTTCTTTTGTTGTTTGGACTCAAATTTTGGTTATATAGATTGAGGTCACTTTTGGTGATTTTCCGATTTTGAGTGTGTCAACTTGCAGGTGTATGGTAATGATAGTTTTTGAAGTTGGTACTCACCAGTTACTCGTTTATCGCTTTCTATAACATAACATGTTTAGGAAAATTTTCATTTGTACAATTACCATGTCATTCATTCTTTTTGCATTACTTGCTCATGACTTTAATCACAATAGTTCCCTTTTTCCCATAAATGTGAGGAAGTTTTCCATTGTTCATATATGTTGGAGGCCATAATTCTTGTTTTAACTGGATTTTATTATGTTTAAAATTTTGTTTGTGTTTATTGTATGAAAGCTTGAACATGACCAAGGCATTTTTTGTTTGATTTTGAGCATAACTACCTTGGCCAAATAGTCAATTCACCTTTTGAGTGTGTGATCATTAGTATCCCCTTTTGACCCTTTTTGTCGATATCCATGTTGTTTTTGCTAAATTCTTGTCTATGAGCGTTTGGTTCATCTTTTTGTATGGATATTGATTCTTTGTTTTCTTGAACCTTTAACTATAAGTTGTAGTTTGAATTTTTCACCTTGCCTTAGAAAGTAGAGAGTATTCATATTATGATATGGTTGAATTCAAGTTGGGGAGAGAAATGTTTATGTGCTTGTGTTTATTACTATGAGGTTGAGAAAGAAAGATAAAAGGAAAAAAAGTGGAAAAGAAAGAAAGAAAAAGAAGAAGAAAAATTGAAAAAGTTTTGAAAAACAAAAACAAAAAGAGTATGGAATAATGTTGTGTTAATAAGTGATGTGTGTTGGTTTGAGAAATTTGAAATGAATAAGAAGTTTGATTGAAATTATTTTTCTTGAGTCTTTGTGAGTTGATCACTCCCTTAGGTTAAGGCAAGTTTTTGTTTCGATTAGCTTTAGGACTTATCCCTTGTTTTTTAACCAAGCCACATTACAACCTTAAAAATACCTTGTGATTCTTGCCTTTGTATCTTCAAATATGAGTTTTTTGATGAATGCATAATTTAGTCTATTGTTTGCAAGATTGTGGATGAGTGTTTTTTGTCCCCCACCTTTGTGTGTTTATCATCTATCGAATAATTTTTACTAGGTGTGATTCATGATTGAGCTTGTTTTGTTTTAGAATATTTAGTATGACTTTTGTACTTAGGATTTGTTTCGTTTACATATTGTCGTTGTAGGATTGTGGTAAGCATTTAACTTGTGCGTGCGTTTTTGTTTGAACCATAAATTTATTTTCCGTTTTAAAACTTGTTGATTCATGATATTTTGGTTGATTACTTTTGGTTCTTTGAGTTGTTTGGCCTTGATTGAGGACAAACAAGTTCAAGTTTGGGAGAGTTTGATAAGTTCAAATTGTAGCTATTTTTGTATATACTTTTTGTTGCACTTATCAACTCTTTGTTGTTAATATCATTGAATAAACCCGACTTTTGTGTAAATACGTTTAGTTTATGTTTATTTGTGTTTTGTGTACATAGTGTACTATTTGATGTTTTTCCATTCATTTTGTAGGTATTTATTGCATTTTGAAGCATTGAGGAATAAGGTGTCGAAGGCACGGCTCCAAATGCGTGTTTTAAAAATAAAAGACCAGTTTTGGGAAATTCTATCCAGGAGAGCCCGCTTAGCAGACAGAAGGCTGCTAAGCGCGAGTGCACTCAGTGCATTTTATAGCGCGCTGCTTGCGTTTTGACATTTTGGCAGAATCATAGTTTTGGAGCCCGCTTAGTGTAGATAACGCACTTAGCACGGTTTAGGTCGGTTTAATGTGTAAATATCGTGCAGCCCGCTTAGCTCGGTGAGCCCGCTAAGCACGGTCTGCTGAGATTTGTTTTATAACTTCAGATTTAGTTCATTTTTAGGTTATGATTTTGGGGAAGTTTTTGCTCCCAACTCCATCAACCTCCAATTTTGTTAGGATTAGCTTAGATAACAACTATGGAGTTTGCATACGAATGATTCGGGGTGGATTTCTCTTCGATCGGCAATGACAAACCGGCAAAATTGTAGTTCATTTCTCTTTTTCTTTGTGTATTCTCTATTGGTTGGATTTGTATATGTATTTTCTTTGAACTCATGTATACTTGTCGCCCTTGGCGTTATATAAAAATTGCTTTACAAATCTTTGTTGATTGTTATCCTTGATTTTTGCTCTGTGCTAGGGATTTGAGTTGCTATAGGCATATACTGCTTTAATTCTTATCTAGGATGACTATCTAATAGTGTATAAATTTTAGAGATAGATTTAGCGTTGTTATTATCTTAGGGTGTCTATGATTAATGCCTTTGTGTTGTTTGTGTCGCTCTGAGAGATCGTCGATGCAAGCAAGCACAATTGACTTTTGTCTTATTAAGGTTGGTTGAGAGATCTCCGTCGAGGTGATACGGTGGGTGTTGTGTTTAATATGTGATGACATTGATTAATATTGTAGGTTTAGTATAACAAGCCGATAGTTTTAAGTCTGTGAAAAGTAGTATATATGCATGCTTGATAATTTATTTCTTTTTCCTTTTTATAGATTTTTTTTTTGTTGATACTTTTCCTTTCAACCCATTTATCCCCAAACTCATTAACAATAGATTTGTCGAACAAAATATCAATACACCAATCTCTGTGGACATGATACAATATAACCTAAATATCACTCGGTAAATTAATAACTTACTTTTTGCTTGTCACTTTACCGCTTCCAGCAGTAATGATCCTTTCGGGAATTCTATAGCGGCAAATGATTTGATTTTTGATGAAGCGGGCAACCACTTATCTGGTGACGTTCACGTATGAAGCAGCTTCTACCAACTTATTAAAGTAGTCAATGGCAACTAGGATGAAACGGTGACCATTGGAATCAATTGCCTCAATTCGTCCAATCATGTCAATGCCCCACATAGCAAAGGGACAAGGAGATGTCATGACATTTAGAGGCGCTGGTGGTACGTTTATTTTATCTGTATAGATCTGACATTTATGGTAAGCTCTAGCATGATGAAAGCAATCAGCTTCCATATTGGTCCAATAATATCTTGCCCTCAGGATTTCCTTAGCCATGGTGTGACCACTGTAATATGTTCTGAAGGAACCCTCGTGTACCTCTTCTATGATTTTAGTTGCTTCATGTCTATCCACGCATCTGAGCAACACTGAATTATAATTCCTTTTGTAGAGAAATTTTCCACTGAGGACGAATTTGGTTGATATTTTGCGTAAAGTATTTTTATCAGTTGTGGAAACCCCTTCTAAATATTCTTGTGTTTTAAGGTACCTTTGAATGTCATAGTACCAAGGTTTGTCATTTTCAGTCCTTTCCAACTCAAGGAAGTAAGTTGGTTCATCCAAATGTTCAATTCTGATGATAGGTGCTCATTAGCCCATTTGACTTTGAACATGGAAGACAAGGTGGCAAAGGCTACTCGTATTTCTTTTACTTTTACACGATCAATCTCAATGCCTCTTTGACTTACTATGAAACCCAAAAGTTTCCTAGATCATACCCCAAAGGTGCATTTGTTTGGGTTCAACCTCAATCAGAATTTTCTTAACCTCTCAAATAGTTTCTACAGGTGTATCAGACGCTCCTCTTCGGTTTGGTACTTTGCAATCATGTCATCAATATAATCCTCGATCTCTTTGTGAATCATGTCATGGAAAAGAGTCACCATGGACATGTCTGGATGTGTTCCTTTTGCTTAACGGGTGGACAGTCTTCCTTGAGAGGAAAACGGTGCATAATGATATTCATATCAAGCCCAGTTGTTGTACCCCAAAATTCCACCCCCCCCCCCCCCATTTTTCATGCAAGATACTATTATAGGGTTTCTCGAATATCAAGTTTGGCTCAAAAGTTGATTAGACAGATTCTCTTCTTAGGCGGTAAACCAACAACCAAGGTTTGGTGTTTCTCAGAGAAAATTGAGTTTTCAAGGTTTCAAATCATCTTCATAGGTATTCCTGTCTCCTCAAGGATGTTTATGCCAGTTTTCAAACTTTTCATTGCAAGTTTGCTCAGTCAATGGCTCAGATAATCGAAAACGACTACATTGACCCAAAAATCGACCTTTTGTGAGAGCAAGTTCAAACGATTGTAACGTCTTCATTATTCGATATTTTCGAGTGGTTCTTTTTGCGTATGATTCTCCTTGATGTCATTACAATTTTCTCTTCACAAATCAAGAGTTGATCACGTGTAGAAGATCGCCATAATTCGAATACGTTAGAAGTCGCATCATGGACTTTGACCTAATTTTAAGTAATTGTCGTCTGATTTCTAAGAATTGTGATTTCCTCAAATTACAAGATCCTGAGACGATTATTTCTGTGTATGGTCATAAATGATGTCGCTCACGAGTTTATCTTCAAAGATCGAAAGAAAATTGTGTTTAGAATACTTTGAAAGTTATCGAATCATCACAAGTCATTTGTTTGATTTCAAATGTTCTTAACCACAATTTGCTGAAGTTTGTTAAATTCTACAAGATTGACGAATGTTCTTAAAGCATGTTTGTTAGACAATGAAGTCCCATTTTAATAGAGCATGGTGTGCGAGCTCATTTTGAATACTAATTTTACTTGGACAAGAGATGAAGATTAGGACTGTCATTGGGATGACCATGGTTTTGGGTTTGAGTTAACCATTTTGGATTTGACTTCTTAGACATTTATTTTGTTTAAGAATTTTATTGAAGTACAAGGCGCATGGTTTATTTGATCACTTTGTGATTGTTTGAAGTTCAAGTTGCCAAACCAAGATGTTTTATTCAAAGTATTCAATTGAGAATTGCAAAGTTTAAATTAAAACTCAAAGTTTCGTACAATAAATTTCATCATTTATAAAGTTATTCAAGGCTTTATGTTTATTACATTACAGTTGAAATAAATTACAAACTTTTGTCTTGTTTACAAAGAATTATAAATTTCTTGTTTACAAAGAAAGAAATTTTGTTCTACTTCTTTAAGTCTTCTTTGCTTGATCTTCAAGCAATCCATCCAATCTTCGCTTGCCATCCATGCCTCTTGTTCATGAAAAAAAGGAGAAGTTTGTTAGCAACTTAAACATCCAGAAATGAACAAAAGATACAAAGTATTTTAATTCATCATTAGGATGGTTTTTGTTGAATCAGAAAAGAAGAGTTTTGTGTTCTAAGGCCTCAAACAATTTCAGTTTTATCATAGGCCAAGTTTATATTGCAAATCTCAAAAGAATTGGTTCACAATAGACAAATAGGTGCAAACAGAATTTCAAGTCCAACACAAGTTCAAATCCAACAGAATTTAGCCCAACAGGATTCAAACAGAACTTCAATTCAAGCCCAACAAAAAAAATCCTCATACATGTTGTTTCAATAAAAGTCAGATTTATATCATTGGCTAGGAAGGAGTCTTTTGCAAATCTCAATAGTTGGTTCACAAAAGATAAAGAGGAAATCAAGAAAAGTCAGAACTAGCATCACAAAAAATATCAATCCAGCAAGCAAACAAAAAGCCTCATAATTAGGTTGTTTCAACGAAATTCAGAGATGTAATGTCAAAATCATAGGCCAAGTAATTATACTGCAACACCTCAAAAGACAAAGCTTTTGGTTCACAGAAAATCAAAGTAACTCATCCCACAAGCAAGCACAGTCCAGTAAACCAACAAAAGTACGGAAAGTACCAAAACTGATACAGAAAATACAGCCTCAAAGCAAGCAAAGTTGGCCAAGTACAAAATCAGCAAGCCAATATCCATCATGAAAAAAGAGAAATTTAGAAAGTACAACCAGCAATAACAAAGCAACAAGCAACTGGTACAAAAGTACAGCAAGTGCAGCCCCAAAAGCAAGCAACCAGCAAACTAGTACAACAAAAGTAAAGTGATAAAACAATGCCCCTCAAGTCAGCATCAAGCTTGTACAAGAAAACAAGCAAAGTCAACCAGAAAAAGTAGAAAACAAGTACAAAGTTCAACAATCAAGTCAAAGCAGAAAACTCTCAAAATCAGCATCAATTACAGAGAAATGAACAAAGGCCAACCACAGTATAAAAAGGCAGGAAGACTATTATGAAAAGGGGAAATTTTTTGGTCCAAAAGAAAAATATACAGAGATACATATACAGAAAAAAATATAGAGACCATAAAATCCCAACAAACAGCGACACTTTTTTTAACCCCTCAAAATCGTTTTCAAGCTTCTTCCAACAAACCAGCAAAAATATACAGTCACAGAATATACAGACAGAATCAATACCAACTGTCAAACCCTCAAAAACCAATCACAGAAACAGAACACAAACCCTAACATATTTTTCATCATTTTTAAAAAAACCTAAACCCTTCAGAATAATAGAAAAGCAAAGAGAAGAGTAGAGGAAATATCTCACCCAGATATTGAAAGATCTTCGCAATTGGAGCCGTTAGGGTTCCATTTTCCCTTTCGCGATCTATCCGATTTGAGGCAACATCTGCAAAAATCATTCAAATATTAGTAAAGAGGAGAGAAAGACGATTCCAAAAATGTAAGAAAAATTAGGTTTGGAACATCGCCGTCGTCGCCACCGCCGTAAGGCAATTTCTGACGCGGTGGTATCTTCTTTTCCGGTGAGAGAATGATAGAGAACGAGAGAGAAAATAAAACGAGAGAATGTTTCTAGTAAAATGACAAATCCTTTGTCATTTTTTTGTTGTTCTTCTTCTTAATTTGTATTTTCTTTGGGCTTTAACCCAAACTGACCCAGCCCAACGCCTTTACTCACGCCTACCCCTTTCCTTGCTGTCTACCACCCCTCCTTCTAACGCCAACCAAACACTCATAAGCCCAATTCGTTTTACTTCCAATACACCCCCTGCTTGTTAACCATCACGCAGGCCTAATTGTTATTTTTTATTTTTTATTTTTCTGACTAACAAAAACACTAATGGGCCAGACTTTAGAACTATTTTACTTCTAAACTCCCAAATTCAAATTTCCACCCCCTGACTTTATCTTTTATATTCTATTTTTCTTTTTTCTTTTAGTATTATTATTATTATCATTATTATTATTATTATTATTATTATTATTATTATTATTATTATTAATTTTATTAATAAAAATCCAAAAAATAGTTTGTTTATTTATTTATATATCTAATATATTAATGTTTATATTTTATTTCTTTTTTCTAAACTAAAAAGACAAAAAAATATTTTTCTTAAATAAATTAGCAATTAGACTTAGGTTTAATTTATTTTCTTTTAATTAACCTAGAACTTAGGTTTTCTTTTAATTAATTAATTTTTTATATTGTTTAATTTAGTTAAAACTCTTTTTTTTAACAAAACCCTAAAGAGCAAAAAAAACTTGTTTTCTTTAATTAAATTAATTTCTTTGTTTATTAAATTAATTTTAATTTTATCATTTTAGTTAATTATCTTCTTTTATTTAATTAGGTCAAAACCTTTAATACAAAAATCCATGTCTTTTCCATTTTTCTCTTGTACATTATATATTTCAATTCCTGTACATTTATTCAATATGATTGTAATAGATAATTAGGGTTTATTTTCTTGCAATCCCCATTTATAAATTTATACCCCCTATCCCCAAAATGATTTAATAGCATAGGATATTTATTTTCCGCAATTTATCGCTTTCATATAAATGCTAGTAATTAGGGTTTGTATGGCAAGATAAAATCAATGCTTAGAAAACCCTAATCAAGACAAATCAAGCATGTAAATCAATACACTTGCACACATACACTCTTAGGGTAAACCCACTTTGTTGCCTTACAAAAATGGCCATATTATGCATGTGAGGTATCTTAGCAAAAACAAGCAAAAAATACAAGATCATGGTCCCTCAATGATGCTATCTATGTTGTCTTTCAAAATGATCTTAGTCCCTAAAGAAAATGCTAAGATATCTTACAACATTGCTAATCATGGCTATACGATGACCCTTTCCCGTCCCTTTTACATCCAAAGATAGGGTTACTTACCAAATCAATGGTAAGTCAACAATGTCAAAGAAAAGAGGAAATGAACATGAAAGACTTTTGAGTAGGTAGATTACTCCTAGTTGCTTGCTAAATTTCAAAACAAAAACATCCTTGCTATTCTCAAAACAAACACCAACCCTTTCAAAAACAACTTTCAAACTTGAAAACATTCTCAAAAGATCAACACTTTGTATACATTCTTACGAACGAGAATCATTATAAAGTTTGCCTAAACGATGACATCTTTTCAAAATAATTTCAAAAACCACACAAAGCATATTTTCAAACAAAAGTAAGTGATCTAGCAAGTAACTAAGAGCCCATGGAAAACAATGGATGAAAAGGGTGCTAAAACCTTCCCTTTTCATAATCTACCCCCCGAACTCAAGAAAATATCTCAAAGGTCTTTCCTGTTCTTTTCAGACTTTCCTTTTGGATAATAGAAAAGTTGGTGGCGACTCTTGCTAACTGCAACGTTTGCAATCAAACGCAAAACAACCAAGTCATTTCTCCCACTGCGTTACACCACTCATGTCTTTATAAGACCAAGCAAAGACCTCAGCGTACTCTTATAGTAGACCAGTCAGACCTTGTTTTATCGATCCTTCCAAAGTAGCCCCTATTCTGACTTCTTTTTTTACATCTTCGATACCTTGGTTGATAACTTCTAGGGATTCCTCGTGTGGCTGGATAACCCTTTCTTCCTGCCTCAGTAGCCTAGCCAACTCTTACAGGAGTTCATAATCTTCTTCAAAATCTTCTTTAGTTTGGTAAATCGGATTATTGGAGTCATAGAGAGTCATTGCACTATCATCATCAGTGGGAACCAGGGTGAATCTGTACAAAGGGGATTTATGCTTTTAGAATGCGAGCGTTTTTTTTTAAAGAAAAAGGAAAAAGAAAGAAAAACATTTCCTGTTTTTATTAAAAAGTGTAAGTGAAAGACAAGGAATTCAAATTTGAATAAAAACGTCTTTTATTTAATGATAAAACTTGTAAAGACAGAGGGGCCCTACAAAATTTCATTGTGCTTTGGGTAGAGCACATGAATTTTTATAAAAGCAAAGGAAATTACTTATGAAGAAAAGTGACAAGAATGATTTCTTCAACAATCCAGTTGTGGAGGTCTTGTCTGGGAACACAAGGATGAATCCAGTTGCTGACATCGTTTTCGTTGTCAACCTCGTCATCCACTGCTTGTATCTGACCTTCATTGATGGTACCAGCATTGACGAACTTGATGAAATATGGAGAACCATAGCCTTTTGAACCAAAACTTCATATGCCTCCTGGAGATAACTTTCCTTGTTCCCGCGATCCTGGATGATAGCCTAATCCCAACTTATCAAATTTTGCAGGTAGGTCTAAGACTCGACCCCATCCTTCAGGGTGTCTGGATTCTACTACAGCTCTAGCTTCTTTCAATGATGTTATCGAACTTTTTGGCTTCTTAAACTTTGCAGCGAGAATTTTCTTAGTGGGAACAACCTCAAAAGCATGATACGGAGTTTCTTGAATCTCTCCCTCTAATTCAACATAATGGAATGATGCCAAATGACTGACCAAGATATATTACTCCCCACAAACAATTATGATTTGACCTCCTGAAGTAAATTTTAATTTCTGATGGAGGGACGAAGTTACTTCCCCTGCATTATGGATCCAGGGACACCCCAGTAAACAATTGTAAGAAGGGTGAATGTCCATAACGAAGAAGGTTATATCAAACACCTGAGGGCCAATCTTGATAGTAAGCACAATCTCTCCAAACATAGACCTTTTTGCTCCATCAAAAGCACGAACAATCAAATTGTTGGGTGTTAACTCCACACCCTCAACATTAAGTTTGTTCAAAACATCTTTGGGTAAGACGTTAAAGAAGATCCTGTGTCTACCAATACACAAGCCAGAGTCGTATCGGCACATTCCATAGAAATATGTAGTGCTTTATTGTGATTATTTCCTTCTGGAGTAGATCCCAGTCTATAAATCACAACTTGTTTCCTGCAGTTATTCCAGTAACAACTCCTTCTAGTTTATTTACAGTAATCTCCTCTGAGACATAAGCGGCGCCCAAGAATTTCAATAATGTGTTACAGTGTGTATCAGAGCAGAGTAGTAATAATAAGATGGATATCTTGGACGATGTTTAATTAAGTTGATCAATTATATTGAAATCACTCTTCTTTATGATCTTCATTAATTCTTCTATCTCTCTTGCTTATGGGGAAGAAGATGACCCTGGGTCTTGCCCCTGATTATCTATATTTACTTGGTTTTCCTTGGAATTGGTATCATCATGCTGAGAGGAGCAAAAACTATACCAATGTGAGTAATCCCTCCAGTCCCCACAATATTGTCTACCAAAGGCTCTTACTTTTCTCCATGATAATACACATCTCCCCCATAGTGTCAAGGTATTGCCTTGGTGCTTTCGAATGGAATAGGACTAGGCATTGTGACTCTTAAAGAAGGCTTCTTTGTCACCACCGATATTGGAATGGGATCATATGGTATGGAAATAACTTCCACATTGTTATCTAGTGTTTCTTCATGAGTCCGGATATTACTTTAATCTAAAAGACGTTGAAGGTGTTGAAGGTCTCTCTTCACAATAGAGCATCCTTGGGAATCTTTGCAACAATTTCAGCAAGAATCATAGTCATGTTGTCCGATCCGAAAAAAACCAGCATGTGTTTGTATTCGGTCTCCTCCCACTAAATTTACATTATAAGCTTGGCCAGGAACAACCTTATGACTATCATCATCCAATCCTAACTTCATGAATTTGGTATAAACTTTCAGAGGAATCATCGTGTTAATATCTGAGACAAGCTCATCCGGATAACTCTACATCATATTCACACCATTTTCATTCCTATCTTTGAGGATGTGGATAATTCCATTATCCGTTTGAACTTTAAGGTCTCTTCTTACTGCGAGCAACCTCGTGAGTATCTATAACAAATCTGACAAGATCGACAGTTATGCCTTGCAACATTTCCCCCTCTGCGCAGAGTAGCGTGCATTTGCACAAAATCCTTTCTTACCAAGTTTATGTCAAAGACTTAGTACTGGACAGGACATCCATACACCATGTTTATAGTTTGTTGATCGTCATATGTTATAATTGCAACACTTCTATCAAGAAAAGAATTGTCTGAGGGTCTTTCAAACTGAATGAGATTTTGGTCGATCATTTTATGAATTCCTGTATTTAAATCATCACACCCCTTGGGCTGGTCCTCACACTTCTTTCAATTTATAGCACAACCAGGAAAAATGTCGCGCTCAAGTTACTTTTTCTTGATGAAGGATAAGGGAATTCTCAACTGATTCACATCTTTCACAAGTTTCAAACCTCTGTGTCTCTCAATGGCATTTGCGGCTGGACCGTGGTGAGTCTGAATTGGATTTTGTATTACATTTGGATGACCGTTTGGAGTAAATTCCATGGATTTTACATCAAGCAAATTTTGTACCTTATGTTTCAAGGCTCTGCAATTTTCAGTGTCATGACCGGGCGCTTGAGAGTGAAAATCACATCTTGCGTTAGCATCATAGTTGGAAGGTAATTTTGATGGAGGATTTAAAGTGCGAAGTTCCAATCAATTGTAATTTGAGTAGACATTATCGTAGTTGTGCGTAGGACATTGGTACTGGGTCAAAGTTTCTCTTAGGATACTTTGGTTTTTGCTGATATTGTCTGGGGGTATAATTTTGTTGTAGTCATTGAGGTACACTTTGTTGAGAATTTGATGGGATTATTGCAGCAACTTGTGGATAGGATGCTTGGTACACCTTCCCTTTCCCTTTGGAGGAAAACATGACATTAGTATCTCCTTCTCTCTTCTTAGCATATCCCCTAAAAGATTTTTTCGTTCCATTTAAAGAACTTGCATTAGCAGCTTGGATGTTTCCTATCTTAATGTCGACTTCAACATGTTCACCACCATAACCAGCTCTAAAAATCTAGTAGAGTTACTTCCAATCATCATTAAATAATAAGGACCTTGCAACATCCCCATGAACATGTCCTCCAATTCTATTTCCATTAAAGGGGGTTGTAATCTGGCAGCAAGCTCTCTCCACCTTTGGGCGTATTATTTGAAAGGCTCATTTTCCCTTTGAGAAAGATTCTGAAGTTGAGTGCGATTAGGAGCCATATCAGTGGTGTATTGGTAGTGTCTGATGAAGGCTTCAACTAAATTTCTCCAGCTACAAATGTGAGTTCGTTCTAGTTGTACATACCTTCCAAGGAAGCCCCAGATATACTATCTTGGAAAAGTGCATCAATATTCTTTCATCTTCATAGTAAGATGACATCTTTATGTAAAAAGCTCGGATATGAGTTTTAGGATAGGTCGTCCCTTTATACTTGTCGAAATTTGGCGCTTTAAATTTTGCAGGGATTCTGATACTAGGAACCAGACCTAAATCAGTCATATCTATTCCAGGGATACCATTGTGTTGTACCCCAATTTTTTCCGCTAAGATTCCTTCATCGTACCACATTGTTTCAATCACCACAAAATCACATTAGGGATTTTTGGTTCTTCTCCCTATCTTTAGCTTTGCTCTTTGAGAAGTTACCAAGCACCTTGATTTGTTTGCTTTTGTGATCATATATATTATACTTTTATTTTTCTCTCTAATTAATAAAATGCAATATTGGTTTGTCTTACTTGTTGATAATGTAGGTAAAAGCAATGAGGTTTAGTAAGTTGCTTCATGAGTTCATGAGTTTATTTCCATGCCCTAGTCAAAAGCTTGAGAGATTCAAACCTCACCATTGTAGTTGTTTTGAAGTTGATATGAAATTGGTTTTGTGGCCATAGGTCCTCATCATCATCCTCAAACAATTTCTATTCACAAAGGAATAATATTGGCACAAAAAAGTTTGTTCAAACTTGGCAAAGTTCCACCAAGCATTCTCTTGATCTAGAGGCTAGGGTTTTGGACTTCAAAGAGGCATATCTTGCTAATATTTTGTTATTTTTGAGTGATTCCAAAACTATTCTTCTCTTCAAGTAGTTACCAACAAATCACTTCAAAAGTTCCAAAGAGTTTTCATGTGGAAGGAACTTGGTGAAGAAGAAAGATCACAAGTTATCCAGTTGAATCCCTAATTTTCCATATGTGACTTCAAATTGTCATAACTTGGTGAATTTTTATCACCTTGATCCCATTCTTTTTCCATGATGATCTTAAGGATATGTACTTCATGCCTTCTTTTATGTTCAAAGTAAGAAAATTGATGGAAGTTGCCTTAAGAATGCAAAAGATTATAGGTCATTTCATGATTTTTGGCCAACTTCAACAAGTCATAACTTGCTCAATTTTTGGAGATTTTGAGTGGTTCAAATTGAAAAACGTCATTCAAGAGATCTAATCCATTCCATCTTTTTGGGTCAAGAGCAAATTCTAAGTGGAAATCCATGTTTGGATGCAAGAGATTATAGGTCATTTTTAAAGAAGAATTTGAAATATTTCTAAGTATGGAAAGTCAACTCTTCTTCTCCAACTTTGACTCCATGTAATTTTCAGCTCAAGCCTCCATTTGATTCCATTCTTTTTCCATTGCAAAGTTTGTTACCTCATCTTTCCAAAGCGTCAAGAATCATTCCTTAAGACTCCCTGAGATGGAAATGCCATTGTTTCAAAAATGGTAACTTGGAATTGAAGTTTCCCTGCAAGTCAGAATTTGAATTTCATGTTACAACTTCTAAATCTCAAATTAGCATGCGTTTTGGGTCTAAACATGATTAGCCAACTCTCCCAAGTGGATTAGTGCATCAAAACGCAAGAATTTGATGAGTTTTGGTGAAGTTTGGATCACACTTCACTCGTGCATCGGGTTTGCATGAATTCCCTCCAAAACGCATCATTCACTCTTCTTTTTTATCCCATTTGCTTCTCCTATAAATACATGTATTATCCCATTCATTTTCTCAAGCTTAGATAGCCAGAATCACCCTGCCAAACTTGCTTCACAACTCAGAGTTCAGTTACTTCGAATCCTATTCTCAAGCCTTTTCCAATCCATTTTATCCATCAATTCACCTTCCTTGATCTCCCATGAACCTAACCATACCATTACATTCAAGAATCGTGCCCTATATTGCTCCATAGAAGTCCAGTTTCAGAGCTCTGCAACTCAACTTCAATAGGTAGATTCCTTCATCAATTCTTCAAAACTTTGGTACCATTGTGTTGCTCTCATTGCCCTGGTTCTAATCGCAACAGTTACTTTTATCTGGAAACACGTTTTGACCATGAATTTTCAAATCCCCTTTCAAAACTTTCTTTCCAAATTGCTTGAGTTACAGTTTATATAAAAATGGTGCGAGGGTATGGTTATCTTCGTCTTGAAGAGACGAAACGAATGGCATAGGTCTGAGCTTCTGATTTTACAGTTTGAGATACCTGCAATTCGTGAGGCTGGAGGTTGAAGATGACCAACGTGTCACCTTCTAACCAATGAAAGCGTGCCATTTGTATTTTATGAATTTCTGATTTTACATTTGATTCAGTGCTTTATTCAGTAAAGACCATGATATGCACAGCGCGCCAGATCCCTTGGATTTAATTACTAACGCGTTTTGACTCTAATCCAATGGTCCACATCTTTTTCTTTTTCTGATTTTTATATTTTAATTGTTTTAAATTTCAAAAAATCATAGAAAATTCATTTTTAGTCCAAAAAATCCAAAAATATTATGAAAAATATTTTTGATTATTCTCTTTCTGATTTTTATTTTTTTTCACAATTTAATTTTGTGTTTTGGTATTTTTTATGAATTTTACACTTATTTGATTTATTTAAAATGTTTAAAAATACTTTTACACATTTTTTAATTCTGAAAAAATTATGGGATGATCCAATGATATTGTGACAAACATTGGTGACTTTATTTTATTTTTTGTTTCTGACTTTACTATTTTTTACTATTTTTGTTTATTTTACCCATTTATTTAAATTTTAAAAAATAGTTTCTGACTTTTAAAAATTCCAAAAAAAAATTTATAATTACTTGACCTATTTTCTAATTTTTCTCTGGTCTTATCTTTCATTTCTTGATTAATTTGAATATAATTGACTTTTTCCTCATTATTTTTTTCATTTTTTAAACATTATTTAAAACCCATTAATGTATATATTAAATATATTATTATTTTGTGAATATTTTATGGCTGTCTTGAGTTGATTTTTTTGATCATGGCTTTATTAACATCATTGGATCCATGGTGTTGAGTTTAACTCCACAAAAGATGGATGAATGATTTTAATAATAGTTTGATTAAATATTAATTCAAATGTGGTTTTTTCCTTTTTTTTACCCTAATCCTTTTTCATCTCATCCCCTTCTCATTGCACTAAGTGTTGTTGGAGCATGATCTCTATATCATGTCTCAAAGTAAATGGTGCATAGATTGCTATTGACCGGCCTCAAAATAGGTGCGACTTCTATATAAGTCCACTTACGATTGCTTAACATAGCGCTAAATTTTATCCCGATTCGAATAAATGATCATTCGTGACCCAAACTTATGATTGTCAGCCCAAGTATGTTAATTTGATCTCTTTGATCCAATAACCTGGAGATTCATTGTATGGAGGCTTTTGCTCTACCAATCCTCTAATGGATCTACAACACCTTTGGTCAATGCGGATCACTTAAACATCGTTGATCATTAAATGGTACTTGTGAGAATTTCAAATGGATGATATACTTGATAAAAAGCAAATGCAACTTGTTGTGTGAAGGCTTTGGTTCTACCAATCCTCTAATGAGTTCCAAATGCAAGTTTCAAGATGGTCATCCAACTAACCACTAATTATTGACTTGTTTATTTTATGCTTTATTCTTTTTATGCTTTATGTACTATTTATTTTTTTGCATTTACATTTCATGCCATTTTCATCTTTGCTCATTTGAGCATTTATTTTCTTGTCATTTTTTTTACTTTGCTCACTTGAGCTTTCCTTTTCTTTTCTTAATATACTTAATAATCAACATAAACCCTAAAAAACTCTTAATGGTACTTGGACTATTTGGTTACTATCCTTGGCATTATGGAGCAGTGGACTTTTCTGGACTTAGGAATAGAAACCTGGGCCTATCTTGGAGACCTTGTGATCTTATCTGATTATTTTATCTGGAGCTCTTGAGGTTTACCTTAAGACATTGGGTTTCTTGTTTGTTTTTGTGTGCAGGTTTTTTGTGATTGCATCCTTAGTTTGTAATCTGGAATTCACCCACATACAGCCGTTACTCTGCCCAATTTTTATGAAGACTTAATGCATTTGAAGAGGTCTAGTATCTTTGCTTGCTTGGTTTCAATCCAAAGAATGGGAATTCTATCTTGACTCATAATGACAAGTTTTTGGCTTCTTGTTGGTTATATGGTTCTTATCCTTAGCTTTTACCTTATGCTTTAGGATAGTCTCTTCTTCTCCTCCCATCTTCTTTAATTTCAAAAATATTCTCCCTCCTTTTGAAAACTCTTTTTGTTTTGAAACTTAAACACTTTCATAATAAACTTGGACTTAGGTCCGTGAATTTTCAAAACATTTTCATAAATAAACCTCAATCAATTTAATAATACTTTGAAGTTTTTTTATGAGAAGACTAAAAGTCAACCAATCTCATTTCAAACCATTTTGCCACTTTGGCTTTTACCCTTAAACTTTTTCTTAAAAGATTAGACTCTTGTCAATCCTTGTAGTGATGCAAACAACTATACTTCTACAATATGTAGTGAAGAGAGATATTTTCCGCTTGGGTGTTGAGTGAGGCATTGTTGATTTTAAAATCCAAGCCATATCCTCTACTTTGAGATGATGCAAATTCTCCTTTCTCATGATTGTGGGTAGTAAGTATGTTTTCCACACGGACAGTGATGATGATGTATTATCTCTTAAAATCAACCAACACACTTGTGTTTCAAATTTTCAAAAGAGGAACTACGTGTACCCTGATCCCCTATTGCATGAAAGGTGGTACGTAGGCACTAAAGGTTCGCAACTGCGACCGGTGCAAAAATCATAAAAACTATATTTCTTTTCTCACCTCCACCATCCATTTTATATACAACACATTTTTATAGCCAAAATATACAGATTTTTACAAAGAGGCTCCTGCGGAGTACCGTAGATGTTTAGGGTGCTAATACCTTCCCTTTGCATAACCAACCCCCTTACCTTGAATATTTCCCCTTTTTTTGGGTTATTCGCTCTTTTCCCATTCCTTTGGAAACAATAAAGCGCGGTGGAGATTTTTATTTTGATTTGTATAAAGTCTAGTCAATCTAATGGATTAGTCTTGATCATTTCTACCGCTACACATTGCCTTCCATGGATTTTAATCTTTCTTCAAATAGTTGAAAATTTCTCTCAGTTTCGGCAGGTAAAGCAGCGTCTTGTAGTGAAAACATGTCTTCTTGATTATCCACCAGATGTGGAGCAGGGATCCCAACAGTTCTCCTAGCATGTGGCATTTGCATTCCCTCGGGGATGGGTTGATGAGGTTGGTGAGTATAACTATTTGATTGGAAGCCAATAGGAGGAATAAAGGTAAAGCCAGCGGGAGGAACAAATCCAGTTATGGGAGGATGTACAAAACTGGTGCTATGAGGTGGCACGAAACCAACGAGAGGTGGTACAAAACCAGCAAGAGGTGGGATTCCACCGTTGGGAGGTGGTAATCTGCTTGAAGTCTAAGTAGGGATTTCTGTAGTGGGAGGCCTCTGAACAGCTGCACATAACTTTGCTTGACCTTCCATGAATTGTTCCATTTGTTTTCTAACTGTGGTTCTCATTTCATTCAGATCTTCACGGAGTTCTTCCATTGTGAGTCTTGGTCTTTTGCCTCGAGTGTTGTAGTTGTGGGACGTCAGTTTGCCACACTCAAGAAAGAATTGAAATTAGGAAGAGGTTCGACCTGTTATGAATGCATGAAATGTATGAATGCATGTATGTGATGAATAAAAAAAAATCTTGCTTTTTTTTTTTAATTTCAGGGATTTTTAGCTATTGCATTAAGAGTGATTAAAACATGGATAAACCACAAAATAAGCTAATTTCCATTCATCATTCTTTTTTTTTTTTGAAAAAATGTACAACTAGCACATAATGGAAAGTACCAAATAGATGAAAAAGTAAACTAAAGATCCCTCTAACAGGTCTGAAGATGATCACTACAGTTATGAAAAGAAAACCCTGGGATGTTTCTCCAAACTCTATGTTGACAAGTCTGTTCCACCCTAAATATTCCTCACTCCAATCTCGAGCTTCTTCAAAAAGTTTCTTAGTTCTTGGATGCCTAGGATTCTTGAGTAACTATTGAATAAGTATCTCCCTTTGGCCAAGAGCGTCTTCGAAATGATCGATTTCCTTATGAAGTTGTATCTTGTCTAGGTCCTCCGACTGATATTCGCATCCTTGAGCCTTGAGTTCTTCTATTGTTTCTAGAGCTTCCTTTTGTTTATTTTGACATCCTATGAGTTGGTGAATGGTCTTCATCCCTTTCGTTTGTTCCCTTGCAAGTAATGTTCCTCTTGCTTTGAGCTATTCCTTCAAGTCTTCTATTTGGCTTTCATACTGATTTTCCATATCTTTCTTTGACTTTGCGAGAGTATCCCACTACTTCTTCAATCTGGAATTCTCCCTTAGTATGTTATCCACTTCCTTCTTGTTATTGTTGATGGTGGAGTGAGATGATATTATATCTTTTCCAATCTTCAATCTCTTGTCTGTCTCTTTGTCAATCAACCTGTTCTTTTCTACAAGCAACTCATCTTTTATCTTGACTTGATAAGCTAGTTCATTCTTTATGATGCCTGCATTGGTAGCTCGCATCCTTAACTCTTCATTTTCTTCACTTAGCTCTTGGTTAAGGATCTGGACCTCCATGAAAGCGACGATAGGTTGTGAAAGAGGTGATGAATCTACATGATCCTCAAAATGAAATGGTAGTAAAGAAGTTTTAACCCTTTTCTTCACCCATTCAATGTAGGGTGTTTTTTTACCAATCTTTCCTTCCCAAACTTTGTCTTTCCAAGCGATGAGTATTCTTCCATGCTTCCCTTACCTTTACTAACAGTTCGAAATCTTATCCTTTGTTGTAGAACACATTTTCCTTCACATATTTTGGTATAGAGTAACCTAGTTGACGTTGAGACATCACGAGGTTGTAGTTTATCCCTCGTTTGGTACCCATGAGTGGCACATTCGGGAACTCGCCACAATTGAAAATGATTTCAATACCAATGTAATCATTACTGAACCATCTGATATCATGAGAAGTGAGCGCCGTAATTATTTTATTCCACTTGAGGGTTTGTTCGTTATCCATAAAAGGTCCTTTTACGGGAAAGTGAGTCATGTACCACTTATACAAGAGAGGCATGCAACAGATAATAGTTCCTCCTTTCCCAGACCTTAAATGAATAGAATGGTATGTATCAGCAAGGAGTGTAGGTACGGGATTTCCGATCACAAAAATGGTAACTATTTCTTCCACAATGAAATATTCTTGGCTGGAGAACAAAACAACCCCATAAGTCATAAGAGCTAGAAAGTCGTTAAGGAATCCCAACTCTTGTTTTTGACAAAGACTATATCTTTATCCATCAAGAAATGCAAATTGAAACCCAAAGTACCATCCTTCTTAGGATCCCAATTATATTTTACTTCTTTTAAGGTCAAATGCAAAGCTTCGGAAATCAAGTGTAGCTTCGGGGTTCCTTGTGAAGTGATAAAAGCATATGATTCTTGACTTTGACCCCTAGAGTGTTAGCATATTCTTCCAATGTAGGGGCCAGCTGATAGTCTTGAAATGTAAAACACCTTAGAGGAGGGTCATAGAACTGGATGATAGTTTGCACGGCCATGGTGTCAAACTTGGTGTTTAGAAGAGGAATAAGGTTGCCATAAGTCTTCTTGAAGTCGTCTTGATTTTTGGAAACTACGAGCGAACTCAACCTTCTTAACCTATTAAGAGCAAGTGTAGAAAACTTATATACCTTGGTGTGTCTTCTTCCTGCATCCATATTTTGATACTATCAACTAATACAAAAGCTTGCAAATCCCTAGAATGAAAAGTATATGTGGGTTAAATGTTTATGATGCAGATGATTTATGCAAGAGCATGGGATCACACTTTGGATATATCTGATAGGTTGGTATACTAAATCCTTGAAGAGGGTAAGTATGAACTCTTTGTAAGATAACCAAGGTATGATGGAAGTCAAAGTTTCCTATAAAACATCCCAAACCCTTTCGCATGTGAGTTCTTAAAATATTATTTGAGGTATTCCCATATTCATGGGTCCCTTTGAAAAGTACAGTGTCGTAACGTATCTACGTATAACAATTATACCTAAGAGTAAACCTAGTTTGAGTGCAGGTTCCATGATAACACAAATAAGGCATCCACCCCTTAGCTTCCATGACTATCCAGTTTCTTAAAACTTATGGGAACACTCAGGCCTTTGTATTGGGCTTATCTCTTAAGTAAATCCCACCCAACAAAGAAATAGATACCAATATCCATAATATCCAAAGTGATAATGAATGAAATGAAATAAAGCAAATGAAAGCATAAAGATAAACACACAAAGAAAAGAAAACAAACAAAACTAGGACTGACTTGCTTAGATATTCTCCCCAGCAGAATCGCCAGCTGAGGCTACTAAAAAAATAACTTCGAATGGAACAAACAGAGTCACCATCTAACTTTATTTATCCCAAAAGAAATATGGAAAGGAAAATATAGAGAAAACCTTTTGTATCAGGAAAAGAACATGGTCTCGCAACCAAATCTCGGGTAAGGGAATCGATTATGCAAGGGGAAGGTATTAGCACCCCTCACGCCTATGGAACTCCACAGTATCCACTCTTGTTGTTCTATTCAATGGGTGTGTTTATCTAAAGTTTATCTTGCTAAAGGGAAATCTATGCACAAATTCATTAGGAAAAAGAAGAAGAAAATATTAGTGCATTCGCGTGAGCATTAAAACTCCATGCCTATGTATCCTCAAGGGAAACATAACACTGAAGTTCTTCTTAAAAATGTTTTGTTTGTTGTGTTTTTTTATGGATGATGTTAGATTTGCATTCTAACAGTTAATGTTGCCACTCGATTGTTGGAGACTACGCATCATTGTTTTGTGTAGAATGGAGTTAACATATCCTTTTTGAAAATGTTTTAAAGTAATAAAGGCCTAAGGAAAAAATGATTTGAATTTGGTTTGTGTTTTTTTTTAGGAAGAATGTGTTAAGTGGACCCTCATCCATGGAGACACCCATCACCTTCATACCTTTAAGTTTTGAAAGGGTTTTGATTATTATTAAATGTTTTAAGATTTGATTGAGAAAATGTTTTAGTCTTAATGATGAAATGCAAAAAGAAAAGAAAAGAAAAGTATAATGGGGGACTTGATCTTAATGTTATCATACAAAGTTGATCATATAGTTGACATTACGAGGAATCTAACCTATGTTATCATGCAATGATGGACTTAGGGTTGGATTGAGGGGAGATTATATCCTAAACTTGTCATACTTTGATTGTAATCCTAATGTCTACCTTGGTTGAAATTACATCAAGGGTTTAATATGAACCAAGTTATCTTAAGGGTACATGTCATTCAATAGGCAATGACCACACAAGTGGATGAGAATCCATAGGTTTATTTGGTAAAAGTTGTGACAAAAGAGTGAAGGTTGAAAACATGTTTTTGGTGTTTTATAGTTTATTCTTTAAAAGAATTTATGAAGGAAATATGCTTAAAAATAAGACAAGTTTGTGAAAACATGGATTAATTGGATGTTTGAAACAAGTGTATGCATCACAATCACAATTGAAAGTCATGGAGCATAGCTTTTGATTTTGAACATGTTTCATGATTTAATATGAATTTTGGATGAGAAAAAGTTCTAAAATGGATCAAGCTATCATGAAAAGATTACTCAAGTGTCAAGATATCTTATGAGAGTCAAGACCTATCATGTTAAAATCAAGCTTTCTGAGCAAGGTTGAGAAATTGATCAAAGGATCATCAAAAGTCCCCTTAAAAACCCTAAAAAGTGATGGCTTTATTTTAATTGAAAAACAATGAAATAAAAAATATTTTTTGTGATATTTTTTTATACTCATAAAATAGAGATGGTAAATTAGTAGTGTGCAAAAACTCATCTTTAAAATGTTAAATTTGAGTACAAAAAGAATTGATTGAAAATGATGAGAATAAGTAAAAAAAAATAAAGTTGAAAATGATGAAAATGCACAAAAGGGTACCACTGGGGCTCGAACCCAGGTCCCTGAGGTAATAGGCGCGCATAGTTTACCACTGGGTGGATGTTTCATCCAGTTATGAAACGCCTCCATTCAATATAATATGAAGTCAGTTTTTAAATTTTGAAAAGCTGGCGCCATGGCCTTCTTCTTTCTCGATGCGACAACAACATAACTTTACCATTTTTTGTTTTTCGAAAACTCTCATTTCTCAATCATTTTTAAAACTTCAAACACAAAACTTGCTTTATTTTTTACAAGGAATCCAACCATGTAAGTTTTGAAAGCTATAAATCAAAGGTTGAGACGAATTTTGCTCGTACTAAATAAACCCTAACGAAATTCAGTTATAAAATTCTCATCACACAATCAATAAAAATGAAATTTAAAGACATGGTTAGTGTTGTACCCCAAAATTTTCTCTCTCATTTCTCAAGAAATATCTCATAAGATCTCCATTGATTCAAGACTACACAAGGTTTGATCAGCTCAAGACACCTCCTTAACATTGACAACTCAAAATTAGGGTTTGAGTTTTCACAAGGACAATTGGACTTTCAAGGCCTCAAAAAACTTTCATGGATCATTAGAAACCCTCAAGATTTCTCATGTCAATTTTCAAGTCTTGGATCACATTTTTGCTCAGTCAGTTGATCAGTTGACCTAAAATTAACTATATTGGGGAAAAAGTCAACTATGGTCGATTTACAGTCAACTTCATTATTTTTGACCCATATCAACATTATGAACCCATATATGTAAATTGATCAAGTTGGATCACAATTCCTCAAAGAAATTAGATCAGAACACCAAAAGGGCAAAATGGTCAAAATTAGGGTTTTGATTGAGAAGGCTCAGTTCTTGACTTTTGACCAAGAGAATGACTTATTGGTTTAAGACATGATCTAAAGGATTAAAATACACCATCTTGACCTAATTTAATGGTTCAAATCACCTCTCAAGATCATTGGATTGGCAGATGAATTTCAGTCAACTGATGAAAAGTCAACTATATACTGAAAAGTCAAACTTTGACTTTTTTATCAAAATCAAGTTTCAAAAATTATATTTCATCAAGACATGTCAAAATATGAAAAAAATTTATCAAGAAATGGAAAAGTAAAAGTTATCTTTGAAAAGTCAAAATTCTAAGACTTATAAATTTTTCTAAGTGTTAGAAAATTAACTTTTTTTCATAACTTTGTGCCAAATTTCCACCATGATGCAAAATGATTCAAGGGAAACTTCCAACATGAAAGTTGCAGATCTCAATGAGATCTAAAACATTTTAGGACAGGACGTTTTCTAGAAATGCTTGGATTTCAAGTTATAAATTTATGAAGACATGTCCATGAAACTAAAAAGACTTTGTGAAATTTTGCCCAAGCTAGTCAGGATTTTGACCAAACTTCATTGCAACTTTTCACCTAGTTCCAAATTGAATCTTCAAAAATGTCCAACATAGAGGTTGTAGAGGATGTTACAAGCTTTCCAAAATGTCCAAGAACTCATCAAGGCCATACTTCAGCTAAGAGAATCGAAGGCAAGAAGTTAGGGTTTCAAACTTGTTTTGCAAGACATATTTTGTGATGAACATGAACCAAATCTATAGCCATGCTGCATAATCCCACTTTTCAAGCCCTATAACTTGTGTATCTATCCTTAATCAGAAGATTACACAAACTTTATGGCTATTATCCATTAAATACAAGCTTTGTCTAAGTTAACTTGCCATTTTTGGAAGAAAGGCAAGACTTCCATTTTGGAAAAGTATGCTTTTACAAATGTCAACCCTTCTTGAGCCTCTCAATGGATCCTTCTACACACACAACATATACAAGTAAGAAGCAAGCTTGTTTAAAGTTCAACCACTCTACAATAGCATGGTACAATCTTTGGGAATATGTTTTTCATGTTTGCTTCAAAAACAAGTAAAGGTTTTATAACATGTAAATTCAAATTCTGACTTGTTGTAGCATACAAAACCTCTTACCTATAAATACATACACTATTTACAAGATAACACACGAATGCACAAGCCCTCAAACACCCCCAAAGTCGGAATTGCATAACAAACCTCCATTGTTGCATATTCTGGCCAATAATCCAAAAATCAAAATCCACTCGTGCGTTTCTTGGCCTTTTGGTTCCTAAAGCTTCTAAACATCATACATAAACAATCCCAATGCTTGTTATCCAATTGTAACTCCATCTTCACCAACCTCCAGTTTCAAAAACAGGGCATTTCATCTTGACTTCTCTAGACCATTCCAACCATCCTCAGCATAAACTAATCATTACATTAGCTTCCTGGGAACTTGGGGAAGCTAACCTAGTCATCAAAACTCCTTGAAAGCAACTCAAACTCATTTCACGATTTCTAGTTTTTGAGGTATTTTTCTAAACTTCCATCTATTCATTTAGGCCTTATTAAGCTTGCATTTTCAAAGATAAAATGTAGATATCATTTCCCTGAAACTGCCCATGTCCATAGTTTTCATTTATATTGATTGAGTAGGGAGAATTTTGAAGTTGAAGTTTCTGAAAATATTAGGTTAGATTTGGTACCAACAGAAATTCTTGCTCATCTTTGAGAATTAGTTTAAGTTATTTACATATTTAGAATCGTGGTGAAATTTCTAAGAAGTTTGGTGTTTGTAGTTTTGAATGATTGAGAAATGGCTGAGTTACAAATTTCAAATATTTGCTCTGTAAACTGGCGCGAGGAAGAAGATGAAGTTCAGGCCTAGAACTTGATTTGTGTTATGTATTTATGGTTTTGTTTAAAGTAACAGATGTATAGCCACCCCAGTGATAAGGCATCGCGTGTTTATTGCAAAGGACGTGGGTTCAAGCCCCAGCGCTGCCACTTTTTCATTTTTCCAACATTTTCTTTCTTTTTTGCAAGCAAAGAAGGGCGTTGGGCTTAGTACACTGGGCCTTTACATTTTTGCTTCTCCTAACCCCCTTGTTTCCTTTTGACAATGCAGGCCCAACTTTCTTTCTTTTTTATTTTGTTTATTTTTCTGATTAACAAAAACCCTTGATGGGCCAGGCTTCAAACAAAAACTGTTTTTTCTAACAAACACCCTAAATTCCTTTTTCACCTCCTGACTTTAATTTTCATATTTTATTTTATTTTCTTTAATTTATTATTTTTCATTATTGTTATTATTATTATTATTATTATTATTATTATTATTATTTATTAAATCAAAAATTCCAAAAAAAAATGTTTTTATTTATTATTTGCATTCTATATATTTTATTCCTTTAAAAAACAAAAGACAGAAAAACATTTTTCTTATAAAAAAACTTAATTTCTTTTTCTTAATAAATTAATAATTAGATTTAGGTTTAGTTATTTTCTTTTTATTTAAAATTAACTTAGAATTTAGGTTTCTTGTAATTAATTAATTTCCATACTATTTTGATTAAACTTAAAACCTTTTCTAAAAATCCCTAAAAATGCTTTCTAATTTAATTTATTTTCTTAATTAATTTAGGTTTAACTTTCCTAATTTAATTAATTATTTTCTTTTAGATAATTAGGTTAAAACCCTTTCCTCAAAAAACCAAACAAAATCTATTTTTTCCATTTATATCCTTGTACATTATATTCCTTTCAATTCTTGTATATTATTCAAGTTTCAATATGGTTGTAATAGATAATTAAGTTTAATTTCTTGCAATCCCCATTTGTAAATTTGTATACCCCATCCCCCTAATGATGTTATAGCATAGTAAATTTACTTTCCGCAATTTATCGCTTTCATATAAATGCTAGTAATTAGTGTTTGTATCGAAAGATAAAATCAACAAGTAGATAACCTTAATCAAAGATTAAATGCATGCAAATCAAACACACTATCCACACATGCACCCTTAAGGTTAACTCCACTTGTTGCCTAAAAAGTGGTCATGTTATGCATGTGGGATGTCTTAGCAAAAATAATCAAAAATACAAGTAATAGAATCTTGTACAAAAGCAACCATGACTCTACTCTACTCCGATGCGTGGACAGGAAGGAGGCAGAGGAAATTATGGAAGACATACATGATGGTCTCTTTGAGACTCACTCTAGCGGACATACTATGACCAAGAAAATCCTGAGAGCTGGCTACTATTGGTCAACGATGGAGACTGATTGCCATCACCACTCAAGAACTTGCCACAAATGCCAAATCTATGCTGACAAGGTCCATGTGCCTCATATCCCTCTGAACGTCATGACCACTTCGTGGCCATTTGCAATGTGGAGCATTGGCATGATTGGAGAGATCAAACCTACTGCTTCCAATGGACATCACTTCATTCTTGTCGCTATCGATTATTTTACTAAATGGGTCGAAGCCGCCTCATTTGCCTCAGTCACGAAGAACGTGGTAGCCAGATTCATCAAACATGACCTCATCTGCCGCTATGGTATCCCTGAAAGGATCATCACCGATAATGGGACTAACCTCAATAATGCTATGATTACAGAACTTTGCAATCAGTTCAAAATCAAGCATCACAATTCTTCTCCTTATAGACCTAAAATGAATGGCGCAGTCGAAGCGACCAACAAAAACATTAAGAAGATTGTGCAGAAGATGGTAGTAACATACAAAGACTGGTATGAGATGTTACCGTTTGCTCTTCATGGCTACCGTACTTCAGCTTGGACATCAACTGGGGCAACTCCCTTTTCTTTGGTCTATGGCATGGAAGTTGTTCTTCCAGTAGAAGTTCAGATTCCCTCATTAAGGATTATGAATGAAGTAGGCCTAGGAGAAGACGATTGGATTCAGACAAGATTGGATCAGTTGAACTTGATCGATGAAAAGCGACTGGCTACCGTTTGTCATGGTTAGATGTACCAAAAACGTACGATCAAGGCTTTCAACAAAAAGATCAAGCCTCGAGTATATCAAGCTGGTGATTTGGTAATAAAGCACATCATTCTTCCGCAAGGCAACCCCAGAGGCAAATGGACTCCCACCTACGAAGGGTCATTTTTTGTCAAGAGAGTGTTCTCTGGTGGTGCCATGATGCTGACTACCATGGATGGTGAAGACTTCCCACATCCTGTGAACACAGACATAGTTAAAAAATACTACGCATAAGAGACCCGTTAGGTTGACACACCTAGGCTAGATAAGGGCATCCTATAAAACCAAAGGGTTTGGGCAAAAATTAGAGATATATGCAAAAGATTATACACCCGGCAAGTTGAAAACCCAAAAGGGCGACTTGGGCAAAAATGGGTATCCTGGTGAGCTAAAAACCCAAAAAGGCGGTCCATGCAAAAATTAAGGATTGAAAGCGTATGACTATGTCCGTGGAATCACCACAGTCGACTTTATTACCAAGTTCTGAGTTCAAATGGTCCAAGATTAATCCAGTCAACTTCTATCAACGGCAAAGGGACATTCAAAGACATTGGGGCAATAGTAGAGTTGGAACGCAATGAGATCACTTCCACATGGCTATTATCTTTATTTTCAATTTTGTTTTCCTATTCGATGATTTCCTCTTACTAGGATCTTCGTCTCTTTGTACAAAAACGCCTATTCATGGGTAAAATATCAATACAAATATACTTTGAAGTGTAAACTTTCTATTTTTGTTTTGAATGCAAAGATGTCCAATGATTAAAATTGAACGAACATATGCATGTGAACATAATTAAAACTATTTGGAACATGTGTCCTACTAAGCAGCAGCAAGCATCTCTTTAATATATATGAAATATCCCCACAGAGTTATTTCATTAGCATTATCCCCACAAGGACGGCTACAATAAACTTTTCCCCAACGGAGTTGCCCACAAAGTCTCTTTGCATAGGTTGATCCCCAGCCAGAGTCTCAATCTCTTGACATCTCTCTCCCCAGCTAAGTTAATCCTAAAAGAAGAATCCTTGTGGATCTCTTCCTACAAGAACTCACCTCGTTAGCAGTTCATCAAGTATTCATCAATAGGGTTTATTTCCCCAACAAAAAACATACAACAAACAACGAACAGCAAAATTCCCTGGCATAGTCTATCCTCTCCAGCTTGAGTTTGCCTTTCAGACTATTACAAATCAGAGGGCCATAACCCCTAATCTCCAGTGAGGTCACCAACAAATTTGTCACTATCTCCAAAAGTTGTTGTGAAGCCTGGATCCGACCAGATAATAGTTAACTTCATTCATTCAAAATACTATGAAGCCTGGACCCGACTAGATAATAATACAACTTTCAGTCACTATGAAGCCTGGCCCCGACTAGATAATGGTACAATTTTCAGTTACGATGAAGCATGGGCCCGACCAGATAATAGTGTAACTTTTCAGATACTATGAAGCCTGGACTTGACCAGATAATAGTATAACTTTCAATCACTATGAAGCCTGGACCCGACCAGATAATAGTACAATTTTCAGTTACTACAAAGTCTGGACCCGACTAGATAATAGTTAACTTCTCAAGACACTTTGAAGCTGGGATCTGACCAGATAATAGTTTAACTCTTCGATATATTAAAGAACTTGGACTCAACTAGACACGAGTTTTAACTTCTTTTCCCCAGTAGAGTTTGCCTCTACCGTAACAAGTTACTGTGAAGCCTGGACCCGACCAGATATCAATTCAACTTTATCTTTTCAGACGATTTATTGTGAAGCCTGGAATCCAACCAGATAGCAATTCCCCACAGAAGTTTGTTGTGAATCCTAGAATCCGACCAGATAACAACTAGTTTCAGACATGTTACTGTGAATTCTGGACCCAACCAGATATAAGTTTAACTTTATCTTTCCAAGCAAGTTATTGTGAAGCTTGGGTCCGACCAGATAGCAATTAACTTTATTCCCTCAGAAATTCGTTGTGAAGCCTGGAATCCGACCGTATAATAACTAGTTTCAAGCAAGTTACTGTGAAGCCTAGATTCGACCAGATATCAGCTCAACTTCATCTTTTCAGACAAATTATTGTGAAGCTTGGACCTGAACAGATAGAAATTGTGATCAGTGGAAATAGAACTGACTGTTTTTTAGCTGGTTTCGCGAAATGTCTCGGAAGTAAGAGTCGCCACCGTCTTTTATTTTCTCCAACATGGACAGGACAAAAGCACAGCAAAATTCCTTATGAGAATGTTTCTCGGTTCGGGAGGTAGATTTATAGAAAGGGAAGGTGTTAGCACCCTTTCTATCCGTGGTTATCCACGGGCTCTTAGATACTTGCTCTTATGTTTTTCAAAGTGTTTGCTTTTCAAAATGTGAGTGGGTTTGAAAAAGTTTCGTTGAAAGATTTCTGAATGACTCTTGTATCTGTCCTCAAGAGTGTTTGAAAAATTTGTTTTGAAAGCTTTTGAAAGTGTCAGTGTGAAAAGATTTTTGATTTGTTTTTGAAGAGAGCAAGTATCCATGAGTCATCTACCTACCCTAAGGAATTAGGCTGTGTAAAAGTCCTTAAGGTAGTGCCATCCCACCATTGAGAGGTAGGTAGCACCACCGTTGGAGGTGTTCGGGTCAATTCGATTGTAGGGACAGTGTGGTCACCGAAGCAACAGTTAAGACACCTTAGAAGCAACCCTAATATCCTAGATCCTTTTTAATCCGAGGCAACCGTTTCAAGGCAACTGTTTCGAGGCAACTGTTTCGAGGCAACTGGATCATGGACATAAGAGCGACCGCTAAAACGTCCTATACTTGACGACCACGTTTCGAAGGCAACGAGTGAGGCGTACCCTAGAAGTGGTGTGTGTATTGTGTGTTGTTTTCATGTTAACAGTTATCTTGATCATGGCATTGTGAGCTACGCGTTGTTTTTAGTTATCATACATTCTTTCATGCAAGTTAGAATTTAGGAGTGCGGAAAACTAAAAGACGGAAATTTAAAAGCTACGTTATTACAAGGCGCGGGTCTATACATCGCCAAAATACAAAGACCCGTTTTTGATAAAGATGCGGAAAGTAAAAAATGCGGTAAACCTAATTACTATTACATCCTTTGAACAGTTACATAATAATCAATAAGAAAAAAATAAGAATAACGCGCGAAATAGAAATTAAACGGGACGTCCGAGGGTGTTGGACCCTTTTGAGAAATTAAATTAAATTAAAGCCTAATTAATTATTTAATTAAAGAAAAGAAAGTGATTTTTTTTTTGGTCTTTTTGGAATTCAATGCAATTAATAAAATAAACCTAATCTAATTAATTAAATTTTTTTAAGGAAAATATTTTTTGTGTTTTATGCTTTTTATGAAATAAAATAAAAATAAAAAGAAACAAAATTAAAAGTTAACCTAAATCTAAGTTATTTTATTTATTTTAAAAAAAGTTAAAATGGCCTAAGTAAAACTAATTTATTTAAGATTTATTTACAAAAATAAAATAATAATAATAAAAATAATGTTAGTTCTATTTTTTTGATTTTTTATGAAAATATGTTAATTGGTTAATTTGTTAATAATAATAAAATAAAAAGGTTAGAAATTAAATTGGAAAATAAAAAATGAAAAGAAAAGAATAAACCAAATGGAGGGGGTATTGGGCCAGAAATGGGGGTGCGTTGTTGAAATTGTGGCCCATTAGCAAGAAGCCTTGTTTGACTTTCTTGCATCACGTGCGTGCTTTTGACTGGGGCACACCATGGATTTCACCTCCTGGCCACTGGATGGGTGCTTGAAGACACCTGGCTAGCTGATGCGTGAGACCTATGGTGGAACACTGGATGAACGCTGCACACAAGCATTTTAGAAAAAATGATATTGGAATTATGGGGGGCCTGGGAATCGAACCCAGGTCCCATAGATTACCAAACATATGCCCAGCCACTGAACCAAACGCATTTATTTGTAAATATAATATGAACAAAAGAATATATGACATAAGTGCCCCATGTGCTGAAACGCGTGCGTCAATTCAAACTGACCACTCCCTGCTTGCCACGCTATCATCATCTTCGTTCTGAAACAAAAATCACAGGCAAATAACGGGGGTTTTAAACCCCCACAAAACATCAATTTAAAAAATAGCGATTAGCTATATGGTGAATATAAAAAAGGCGCGACATGTTCATCAAGTTCGTCCCATCCTGCTGATTTCAACCATGCATGTTTAGAGTTCTAATTTTACAGCATGACAAAACCCTTAATTCGAAGCTCTGAAAAACCTAGAAATTGCTAATGGTAACTTTCAATCCATGGCGCCATTCTCAAATTAAATCATGTGGAACGCTTTGTATTGATCCTGTAAACATAATGCTATCAACAAAAAGTGTTAAAAATGCATGAATATATGACTGTAATTTTGAGAAAAAATGAAAATCGTGTGAGTTATATGGCGTGATTCCTTGAGGTTTTTTGCTTAATTCTGATTTCCAAAGGTTCCTGGCAATGCAAGGAGTATGTCTGGATTAAGAAGGGAGCTTGAAATGGGCTGCAAGGTGGTTTTCAGTTTGTGATTTTTCTCTTGAAAAATTGAGATTGGTTTGGCCGTTTTAGAGTGCTCTAGCTCGTGAATCCTGTAAGGAATGCTTGCACATCTGTATATGAATGAGTATCAATCAAAATAAAGGACCTTTAAGCCTTGCAATTATGCTTTGATTTTGCCATGATCACCATTAAACCACTTGCCATATTTGCTTCAAATTTGAATTTCTATGCCCATAATAGGATGTACACGAATTTGGAAGGTGAATGATGGTGTATCAAAGCTATTCAAACTCAAAGATATCCCTTAATTAATTTTTGGGTTAATACCTATTTTCACCCCTGACATATGGGGTGTATTTGAAAAACCCCCTGCCAAAAAAAAGTTCCAATAGTTACCTTGACAAATTTTAAAAGTTTCAATTTTTACCTTGAGGCTCCCACATCACCTAAAAGGCTGATGTGGCTTATTTTTTTGTTACAGGTGTAAGTTTTTTTTGCCATGTCACACAAGACCAAGTAAAATGTCCAGAATGCCCTTTCTACATTTTTCTTAAAATCCCAAATAATTTGGCAAATGCTATGTTTCAATTCAGACCCTCCACCTCCAAATTAGGGCGCAGCATCTTCATCTCAGCAACCCAACTTTTGCTTTCATCTTTCCTCTTCATCTTTAAGTTTTCTTTGATTTCATAAACATGAGTCAACCAAATTGTTCTACTTCATGCTTATCTTCAAATGGTAGACTAACTCCCAAATGCGGCCACAATGTCTCCATGAAGTTATTTGTTTCAAAATCGGTTGCAAATCCCGGGAGAAAATACTGGAAGTGTAAGTTCTGGGGTAAAGGAGATGACTGCAACGCATTTGTTTGGGATGATGAATTTTCTGATGATTTCAGTGATAACAGCCATTCGGATGTAGTTTCAGTAGAACTGATGAGCAAACTGGAGAGAGACATCGCACTGAAGATGGAAGCCATGGAGAAAAAAATGGATGAGTTACAAAAGAAGCTGAATTATGTTTTAGTTGGGTTTATTTGTCTTTTGGTTCATTTCTTACTTAGTTCATGTAAAAATTCATGAAGCTGTGGCTTATGTTCTAGGAAGTTGTAACCTAAGTAAAATTTAGTTCATGAATTATATTTCTTTGTTATGGAATATGGAATATATTACTCTCATGAGTTTTGGTTATCTGTTCTGATATTTTGGAAATCTGTTCTTAAGCAATTCTGTTTTGGAATATTTTGGAAATCTGTTCTGATATTTTGGAAATCTGTTCTTAAGCAATTCTGTTGAGTAATTCTGTTTTACAAAATCTGTTGTTAAGCAAATCTGTTGTTAAGTAATTCTGTTCTTAAGCAAATTTGTTGTACAAAATGACAATAAAATAGTTAAGCCAAAATCTGTTGTACAAAATGACTTAAACATTGTCAAGCAAATCTTTTGTGATACATAGTCAAGTACATATGTGATACAAAATGACAATAACATGATACATAACTTAAGCCAAGCCTGTTCTGATAATAAGTCAAAGTAACAAAATGACACAGGAAACTTTCAAATTGAATTTTACAAAATAGCACACTATGTGCACAACTACTGATCAATGCCCTTCCTCTTCTTCCTTGATATCTTCTTTGAGGTACTACCACCAGTTTCTTCACCTATGGTCAAAGGTGCATCAGGTGTTGATCCAGGCCCACCATGTCTTTTGGCATTCCTCACTCCCTTCAATCTTTCACTGACTCTCTTTCTTGATCGCTTCTAAGGCACGGCCACGGGCTTTTTCCTAGCTGAAGGCTTTTTGACATTAGTAGCAGCAGGGTCAGGTTGCATTGCAGCAGGTTGTGAATCATGTGTTGGGGGAGGTTGCATTGTAGCAGGTTGTGATTCATGTGTTGGGGGAGGTTGCATAGCAGTAGGTTGTGTGGGATTGTCAACTTGTGATTGTTGTTCTTCATAAAGATCCATCATATTATTCAGCAATGCATCCATCTCTGGGTCTTCATCCACAGTTCCACCTCCAGTTGCAGTTGTATCAACATTTGCATCAGATTTTTTTGACACTTTGGTCCTAGGTGTCTTTCTCTGCATTATTCAGAAACAGATATAAATAAAGACATTTCAATATGCTGAACACAATATTATTCAGTAACAGATTCATGAACACAATACCTTTCTCTTTAGTGCATTAGGATCTTGCTCCTTAGCTTGACACTTCCTAGAATTATGGCCAAATTTGTCACAATGCGTGCATCTGTATGCTACACCTACCCTCCTCATCCTTGAACCATTCTCATCCAACTCTCTAAACCTCAGTTTCTTAGGCCTTCCAAGTCCCTTCTTGTATTGTGGTGGTAACAATTCTTCAGCATCCACAGTTGGCCACATGTCCATGCCATTTATTGGACTAACATTGTTTTCATAACATGCCTTGTAAGCTTCTCTCATGTAACAAGGGTCAACATATTTCTCAGGATCTAAGTTTTGATACTGTAATGCAGAAACAACATGCCTACATGGTATGCCCACAAGATCCCAAAAACAACAAGTACAGGTTTTTTTCCCAATATCAACAACAAACTGCAATCCATTATATGGGTGATGGACTTGCCACAAATCACCACTGCTCCATGTAGGCAGCCATTCTCCACTAAGATATGTTTCCTTATCAAGCCTTTTCCTAGGATTAGGCATGACATTGTGCTTCCACTTATCAAGCTTAACAACACTATTAGCAATCCTATTCATCACGTAGTTCCTAATCCATTATACCATAGTGAGTATTGGCTTATCCCTAGCTTGTAATATTGTACTATTGAAAGATTCACTCAAGTTATTCATCAAAACATCACACTTAGGGTAAAATGAAAATGAATGCTTACACCATAGTTTTGTTGGCACTCCCATCAGCCATTCCCATGCCTTCTTATCAATTTGTTTAAGCTGATTCATCTTCTTTTCCCAAGCCTGGAAGTAAGTAGGCTTTGCAGCCCCCAATAACAGGTCTCTAATGGCAGCTCCCCCTCCAAATTTCTTCTTGAAATTTGCATACAGGTGTCTGAGGCAGACCCTGTGTTCAACTTGCTGATGCATTTCCTCAAAGACACTAACAAGTCCCTAAAAACAGCAAGACCACAGAAAAAAGCATGTACATTAGCAACTTATATATTCCTCATAAATGTTGAACATTAGCAACAGAACAAGGCATGTAACATTAGCAGCAGGTTCTCATAAATGTTGAACATTAGCACCGGAAATACTTCAGTACCAGAAATTAGTGCATATTTGTGCATGTTTCATAAATGTGAATAACTAAGGTAATTAGTGCATATTTGTACCTTTTGTTGGTCTGAAATAAAAACATACTTTCTCTCTTCTCCAATGTCTTCCATTAGCAATTGCATAAACCATCTCCAGCTTTCTTTTGTCTCAGTCTCCACCACACCAAATGCCAAAGGATAATATTGGTCATTCGGGTCCCTTGCTACAGCAATTAACAATTGACCTCCATATTGTGTCTTAAGATAACACCCATCTACCCCTATAAATGGTCTACAACCCTTGGTAAACCCTTTCTTGCATCCATCAAAACAGAAGTAAAATCTACCAAATCTTAGTGGTAGTGTTGGATGTGGTCTCTCAGTATTTAGTTTGACAGTGTTCCCAGCACAATGTTTTCTCAACTCAGCTGCATATCTCCATAACATGTTATACTGCTCCTTTGCATCACCTTCAATTATTTCTTCAGCCATAGCTTTGGCTCTCCAAGCTTTCCCTTTGGTAATGCCCACTGAATATTTCTGTCTAAGCTTAGACATAATTTCAGACAGTTTAACTTTCCCTTGTGACTTCCTCTTTTCAACCACTAACTTAGAGACCCACTTGGAATTGGCAGACTTGTTATTTAATACCCTTGCACATGTGTGGGTCCCCACCCAAGTCTTTAGCTGGTAAGTGAGGCTACCTCCCACTTTGCTACACAATGCCAAAAACCCACATTTACTCTTACACTCAACCCTAACCCTATAGCTCTCATTCTTAACAAACGTTATTTCTCTACCATTTAATACTGACCAATCCCTGATAGCATCTTTAAATTCAGAAAGAGAAATGAACTCCATACCTAATTTGAATTGAAAGTCTTTGTTAAGCAGCTCTGATCTGAACTTCTCATACTTTGGCTTGGAAGGTTTGTCATCCATGTCACTTTCATCAGCATCTGAACTTTCAAGTTCCTCACTAGCATAATCCACATCTTCACATATCCTTGTAGCCCTCTTTGAACAAGATCCTAAGACACTTTTGGGCACCAAAACACTGACCTTGTCCCTTTTGCTCTTTTCTTTCATCTTTTTGGGATCCTTGGATGCACAACGCTTGAATCTAAATGATTTCCCTTCGATCTCCACCCTATTCCCACTAACTGGAACAGCTACCTCCACTCGTTCAAATTGCTCTTCTTCTACTTCAATTACTCTTTCCTCTTCACTGTCATTGAAACATTGGCTTGCATCAACATAGTCACCAGAACTATCATCTCCACTAGAGGTGCTGAAGTCATCAACATTAGGTACCAGAACCTTGGTCATCATGTCTTCTACACCGTGCTCTACCCAAAGATCACCGTGAACCCTACAAGACATACAATGCTTAGCAACTTCTACAGCTCCTACATCATCAACAACATTTGTAAACCCTTCATCCGTTTGCGAAATCTTTCTCCATAGCCTAAAACCTTCATAACCCCAATCTTTAACCAGACTAACAGCTTCAAAAAAGCTCCATTTATCTTCGTCCTGACATTCAACAGTAGTCTCACTACCTCCTCTATAATACGTATGGCCGTCTTGCACGAAACTTCCCCCATGATGAAACACTAAATTAAACACACCCATTTGCAAGGATGAAGAACCCTAATCGCAGGGTCTGAATTGAAACTGGCTTTTTTTGTAAGATGAAGATGAAGATGCTGCGCCCTAATTTTGCCAAATAATTTGGGATTTTAAGAAAAGGGCATTCTGGACATTTTACTTGGTCTTGTGTGACATGGCAAAAAAAAAACTTACACCTGTAACAAAAAAATAAGCCACATCAGCCTTTTAGGTGATGTGGGAGCCTCAAGGTAAAAATTGAAACTTTTAAAATTTGTCAAGGTAACTATTGGAACTTTTTTTTTGGCAGGGGGGTTTTTTAAATACACCCCATATGTCAGGGGTGAAAATAGGTATTAACCCTTAATTTTTCTTGATTTTTATTTGAATTTTAAAGATTTAAAATGAATTAAATCAAATAAAATTAAATAAAAATGTAAAAATTAATTTTTAACCTTGAAATAAATTGTGGGACACGTGGGAGGCATGGCCAAGCTGAATCAAGTGGAAAAAGTGGGCCCCTTTTGTCAAAAATGAAGTTTCAAGGATAATTGACTTTGGCCATTTCACAAAAATTTCCCAACTTCTCCAATGCATATCTTGCTCAATTTTGAAGCTATGAACATGTTCTTGGACATTTTGGAAAGGTATTTAAGTCCTATAACCAATGTCTTTGGTCCCATGTCATTTTGATTTACCAATCTCAAGTTATGGTCTTTGACTTAAAGTGCCTTTTGTTGACTTTTGAAAATGACCTATAATGTTGAAATTGATAACTTTTTGTGAGAGCATTTCTTGGACTTGGAATGTGAAGATGAGTTGTAGGAAATGTCTTCCCCTTCAAGATGAGCATTGGATGGGATTTTTCTGATGAACCATGAAAAAGTTATGCCTTGGTCAAGTTACAGTTGACTTTTCAGCTGTCCAAAAATAGAAACTTTTGACACCTTGATGATTTTTGAGCCATTCTTGTGAAATCATGGTCAAGATTTGACCAAATGATGATTGTGGCTTCAAAATAAGATGTTGACCAAAAATTTTGACTTTTGACTGCCAAATGACCATTTTGCCCCTGCAGTTGACTGTGAAGCAATTAGGGTTTTTGACTGTGCAACTTGACCTTGTGAGCCTTGAAACTTGACATGTAGGTGCTTGACAATGTATATGGGCATATGTGACTTGATTGAGCCCTTGAAACCCTCAACTTTCTTGCAAGAACCAAAACCCTAGTTTGACTGGCTTAGGAGGGTGGTTTGACTGTGCAGCCCTTGAGTAGACTTTGAACCATTTGAGGTGATGCTTGGCAAAACTTTGAAGAATATGGGAGGGCAAATTTTGGGGTACAACAGTTGCCCCTGTTGAATCTTCTTAGACCTGAGGATGTAGATTGGCTGGCATGCCTTTCGTGATCCGAAGGTGGAAGATGATTGAACACTAGAGTGCCCAGAAATTTGCACTCACATAGTAGAGTATCAGCAGTGTGATAGCGGGAATGGGCTTACAGATGCCATTTGGGAAGATGATGGATAGGAGGATGGGCTTATAGATGCCATCTGGAGATGTGACAGAACCTTGTCGGGAATGGGCTTATAGATGCCATTTGGAAGTGTTGGTAAGTGGATGGGCTTATAGATGCCACCTAGGTGTTGATCGCGTAAGAGATTCCTTAGCGATAACTTGCGTACCTGAGAAAGAAAGATAATTACATGGCCTGTTACAGGGGTTGATCTTCAGACTCTTCATGTAGATATGCCCTGGCTGGATACAGGTATTGAATCTACAATCAATTCAGACATGCCCTGGCAGGATACAGGAATCGAGTCCGGAAAATAGTCGTCAACAGATACACCCTGGCAGGATACAGGAATCGGATCTTCAAACTCTTCAGACGTGCCCTGGCAAGATACAGGAATCGAGTCCGGAAAATAGTCGTTAACAGATACACCCTGGCAGGATACAGGAATCGGATCTTCAAACTCTTCAGACGCGCCCTGGCAGGATACATGAATCGAGTCCGGAAAATAGTCGTCAACAGATACGCCCTGGCTGGATAGAGGAATCCGATCTTCAAACTCTTCAGACGTGCCCTGGCAGGATACAGGAATCGAGTCCGGAAAATAGTCGTCAACAGATACACCCTGGCAAGATACAGGAATCGGATCTTCAAACTCTTCAGACGTGCCCTGGCTGGATACAGGAGTCGAATCTGGAAATGATCGCTCACAGACATGCCCTGGCTAGATACAGGTATCGAATCTGGAATTGCGATAGTTGATAGTAATTATCTTTGGATTGACCTTTTTCCTGAAAAGGTAAAACATCAGTTGTATGCAATGTCATGATGTATGAAAAGCATGATGTCATGATGTCCTCAGGGAGAAATGAGATTGTGTGATATGATGCGTATGTGCATGCATTGTGTATGTAAGCAGGATGTATGAAATGTGATATGTTTATGAATGTATTTTCGTCTAGGAAAATAAATCCTTGACGAATGCCGGGAAGTTGAATCCTGGGCTGATGTTTGAAGGACAGAGTTCTTTGTTTCCGCTGGGGATGATGATTGCAAGAGTAAACCGGTAGGAGAAGGTGACTCCGTTGGGGAATAAACTTGGCGAAGAGATTACTCTGCGGGGAATACTTTGTGGGAAGAGATACTTCACTGAGGTTTTTGATGAGGACTCCGCTGGGGATACCATTGTTGAGCTTTGTTGGAAGATTTGATGAACTCCGTTGGGGAATAGGAAGAACTTCGCCGAGGACGATCTTTCCGTGGTTTTTAGCTGAGGATAATCCAGTTATATCCTGGTGGGGAATAACCTTTGAATAAAGCCGGGGAGACGCGTTCGTGCTCTGCAGGGGTAAGCTTCCAGAATCTACTGGGGATAAGCTTCCTACTGGGGAGATGGTTCAACTCTCCTGGGGAGACTTTTGAGACTGTACTGGGGAAGTGGCTCCACTGGGATGTCTGTATTCCGCCAGGGAACAATCTTAGATCAAGACTGCCGGGGACGCTTGTTAAGGAATGTTTGTATACTCCGCTAGGGAATTTTGAGATTTTCTGGGGATACCCAACTTCCATAAGGCTGACTGTAGGCTAACTCTGCTTGGGGAGAGTGTTGCTGACTTGCTGGAGACATTGTGCCTTGTTAGGGCTGATTGGGAGACCAACTCTGCTCAGGGAGTATTGTTGATTCTTGACTTACTCTCGGGGAGTGAAGGTATCTTGGTTACATTCTTCAGCCGAACTTACCTTGGTACCTTGGTGGACAGAGCAACTAGATTGCTTAGACAAATCATTATTGCCCTTGTTTCTGATGTTACATGTAATTAATCCTTTGTTTCGTATTCAAATGTTTATGAGTTAGCAATTAGTGTCAAATGCATATATCATAATTGAACATTGGACGTTCTTTACAAAACAAAACAGAAAAAAGAAAAAACAATTGGCAATTGGTCTGAAAAGTGAATTTGTATTGATTTTTGAATTTGCCTGTAAATAGGCGTTCATGTACAATAGGTTGACGTCCTAGTAAGAGAACACCGCCGGACAACAGAGTTTATACAATTTTGTGAAAGGAAAACAAAACAGCTATGTGAAAGGAATAATCCCACTGGGTTCCAACTCTGCTATCACCTTTATGTTTTCGAGCGTCTCATCACTTGGCTGCTTAGTTGAAGATGAAGCTGATTGATCGATGCCGTCTGATCTTGATGGTTGATACCGGATTTTGGATGCGAGGTGATCCAATGAGACATACTATTACGCTTATCCCTAACTTTTGCCTGGACCGCCCTTTCGGGTTTTCAGTCCACCGGGATACCCATTTTTGCCCAAGCCGCCTTTTCAGGTTTTCGACTTGCCGGGTGTACATATTTTTTCATTTCATCCCTTATTTTTGCCCGAACCCTTTTGGTTCGCCGGGAAGCCCTTATTGTTGCCTAGTTATGTCAACCTAACGGGTCTTTTATCATGCGTAGTATCTTTTTACTATGTCTGCATTGGCGGGGTAAGGAAGGTCGTCACCATCCATGTTGGTTAGAATCATGGCTCCTCCTGAGAACACATGTTTAACCACAAATGGACCTTCGTATGTGGGGGTCCATTTTCCCCTGGGATCACTTTGAGGAAGGATGATGCGCTTGATTACCAGGTCTCCGACTTGATACTCTTGTGGTCTGACTTTCTTGTTAAATGCCCTGATCATCCGTTTTTGATACGTTTGACCATGACAAATAGCAGTGAGTCTCTTTTCGTCAATTAGGTTTAACTGATCAAGTCGAGTCTGGATCCAGTCATCTTCACTCAAGCCTGCATCTTTCATTATCCGGAGAGAGGGTATCTGGACCTCGATAGGCAAGACTGCCTTCATGCCATAGACCAAGGAAAAGGGTGTTGCCCCGGTTGACGTCCTTGCTGAGGTACGGTACCCATGAAGAGCAAACGGTAACATCTCGTGCCAATCTTTGTAGGTCACTGTCATCTTCTGCACAATCTTCTTGATATTCTTATTTGTTGCTTCTACAGCCCCATTCATCTTCGGCCGGTAAGGAGAAGAGTTGTGGTGCTGTATCTTGAATTGCTCGCAGAGCTCAGGGATCATCTTGTTATTAAGATTGGTACCATTGTCCGTAATGATCCTTTCCGGGACGCCGTATCGACAGATCAGGTTATGACGAATGAACCGTGCCACGAAATTCTTGGTTACGGTAGCGTAGGAAGCTGCTTCAACCCACTTTGTAAAGTAATTGATCGCCACTAGGATGAAGTGATGCGCATTAGATGTTGTAGGTCTAATCTCGCCGATCATATCAATGCCCCACATTGCAAAAGGCCAAGGTTCTGTCAAGACGTTCAGAGGTACTGGAGGAACGTGCACCTTATCAGCATATATCTGGCATTTGTGACATGTCCGAGAATGTTGGTAACAGTCAGCTTCCATTGTGGACCAGAAATATCCTGCCCGAAGGATCTTCTTTGCGATAGTATGTCCACTGGAGTGTGTTCCGAAGGTTCCTTCATGTAGTTCTGCCATGATCCTTTCTGCTTCAGTCTTATCCACACAACGCAGTAAGGTTGAATCATGGTTTCGCTTGTAGAGAATGCCATTGCTGAGGAAGAACTTTGCTGCGAACCTTCTCAGGAATTTCTTGGCATTGATGGATGCACCTTCAGGGTATTCTTGGGCTTCCAAGTACCTCTTCACTTCATGATACCAAGGTTTTTCAGTTACCTCTTCAGCCTCAAGATCACAACAATATGCAGGTTCATCTAACTTCCAGATAATGATTCGGGGAGCCTCGTTGTCCCATTTGACTTTGAACATGGAAGACATCGTAGCTAACGCATCTGCCAACTGATTCTCCTCTCTTGGGAAGTGTTCAAAAGTTATCTCCGTGAAATGGGGGATCAACGTCAACACTAACTCCTTGTAAGGAATAAGGTTTGGGTGTTCCGTATCCCACTCGCCTTTGATCTGATTGATCACGAGAGCGGAATCTCCGAAGACACTTAGAAACTTGATCCTTAAGTCAATTGCAGCTTGAAGACCCATAATGCATGCCTCATACTCCGCCATGTTGTTGGTGCAGTTGAAACATAGTCGGGCAGTAAGTGGAGTATGAGTGCCTTTTCGGGATATGATCACAGCTCCAATACTGTTACCCAAAGCGTTGGAGGCTCCGTCAAAGTGCATAGACCATCGGGATCCTTCCTCGGGTCCTTCATCCGGTCCAGGTACTTCACAATCAGTCACTACCATGATGTGCTCGTCTGGGAACTCAAAGTTCATAGATTGGTAGTCATCCACCGCCTGGTGTGCCAAATGGTCTGCCAATACACTTCCCTTGATTGCTTTTTGAGTCGTGTACTGGATATCGTATTCTGTCAAGATCATCTGCCATCTTGCTATTCTTCCAGACAGAGCAGGCTTTTCGAATATGTACTTTATTAGATCCATCTTTGAAATCAACAGAGTAGTGTGAGTCAACATATATTGTCTCAGCCGACGAGCAGCCCATACCAAAGCGCAGCAAGTTTTCTCGAGCAGCGAGTATCGGGTCTCACAGTCGGTAAACTTTTTGCTAAGGTAATAAATGGCGTGCTCTTTTCGGCTAGACTCGTCATGCTGCCCCAGCACACACCCCATTGAGCTGTCAAGTACTGTCAGGTATAGTATTAGAGGTCTCCCTTCAACCGGTGGCATAAGAATGGGTGGTTCTTGGAGATACTCTTTGATTCTGTCGAAAGCGGCCTGACATTCATCATTCCAACGTACTACTTGATCTTTCTTCAGTAGCTTGAAGATTGGCTCACAGGTAGCAGTTAGATGCGAGATGAATCGGGCAATATAATTCAGACGTCCTAGAAAGCCTCTGACTTCTTTCTCTGTCTTGGGAACTGGCATCTCTTGTATGGCTTTAACCTTGGCACGGTCCACTTGAATACCTTTGTCGCTCACGACGAAGCCTAGCAGTTTTCCAGATCTTACCCCAAATGTGCACTTGTTTGGGTTCAACCTCAACTTGTATAACTTCAGACGGTCAAACAGCTTCTGTAGATGGTCAAGGTGTTCCTCCTTAGTTTGGGACCTTGCAATCATATCATCGACGTATACTTCAATCTCATGATGGATCATGTCATGAAATAAAGCAACCATGGCACGTTGGTAGGTTGCCCCAGCATTTTTCAACCCGAATGGAATGACCTTGTAGCAGAAGGTGCCCCACTGAGTAACAAAGGTAGTCTTTTCCATATCTTCAGGAGCCATTTTGATCTGATTATAGCCTGAAAAACCGTCCATGAAGGAGAACACCTTATGCTGAGCAGTATTGTCAACCAGAACGTCAATGTGAGGCAGAGGGAAGTCATCCTTAGGGCTGGCCCTGTTCAAATCCCTATAGTCAACACACATTCGGACCTTACCATCTTTCTTAGGCACTGGAACCACGTTGGCAACCCACTGAGGGTAAGAAGTCACTGCTAGAAAACTGGCATCAAATTGTTTTATAACGTCAGCTTTGATTTTCTCGGACATCTCTGGACGCATACGGCGAACCTTCTGTTTAACCGGAGGGCAGTCTTCCTTGATAGGCAGGTGATGGACCACAATGTCGGTATCCAACCCAGGCATGTCTTCGTAGGACCAGGCAAAGATTTCCATATAATCATGCAGCATCTGGATCAATCGTTGTTTCACACTGAGCTCTAGATTGGCACCAATCTTGACTTCCTTTCTGTCTATCTCAGTACCCAGATTTACCGTTTCCACTGGCTCTTCATGTGGCTGAATGGCCCTCTCTTCCTGGAGTAACAGTCTTGCAAGCTCGCCAGGCACCTCGCAATCATCTTCACCTTCGTCTTCGGCTAAGTTGATCGGATTTTCAAAGTCATAACTGGCAGTAGCAGAGTCGTTACCCGTGAGATCCAGAGTGGATTGGAACCTGTATAAGTGAGTGTGTGTAAATATAGTTGTTTTGCAATATATAAAGAAAGGGAGCGCAAGATTTTAAATGTGAAAAACGTCCAATGCTTTTATTCATGATATATGGAAGTGACACACAAAAGCCCTCACAAATGAAGCCACGGTGCCCCGGGTAAGACACTGGGCCATAAAGTTTCAAATTATTGTTTATTACAAATCCAAAACAAAGAAGTTCATTACTGGGTGACAAAAGTAATAGGTGTAAAGTCTTTTGCAGTCCAGTTGCTAGGTCCACCGTTGGTCGTTGGGTAGATCCAGCTGTCAAATTCAGATTCGTCCACTTCCTCTTCAATAGCGTTCACTCCCGGGTTGGTGATGAATACGGGAGGTCTTCCTATCCTTGCCTTGCGCACAGCCTTTTGAGCTTCTGCAGTGAAACCCAAGCCAAATTTGTCAGTCTTTGGAGTGAAATCAGGAAGCCTGTCCCAGTTCGCACACTCACCCTTCTCAACCACAGCCCGGGCATCCTTCAAGGAAGCCATCTTCAAAGGAGAACACTCTTCAGTCACTGTTTCTGCTGCTGCCAATGTCTGAGGCACCTCTTTGAAGTGTTGAAAGGGGGTCTCAATGAACTCCCCATCCATTTCTACGTACCTGAAGGAGTTGAGGTGGCTGACCATGTATTCCTCTTCCCTTTGCACTATTACGATCTTCCCCCTGACCGGGTATTTGAGCTTCTCATGTAAAGTTGGAGTCACAGCTCCAGCCTTGTGGATCCACGGGCGACCCAGCAAACAAGAATAGGATGGACGGATGTCCATCACATAGAATTTTGAATCAAATACCTGTGAACCAACCCTGATCGGGATGTCAACCTCACCATGTACCATCCTTTTGGACCCGTCAAAGGCCCGGACAACAATGTTACTTGGTTTGAGCTCTAAACCCTCACAGTCCAGCCTGTCTAGAGCTTTCTTGGGTAGTACGTTTAGTGAAGAACCAGTGTTAACCAGCACGTGAGCAAGAGTAGTGCCCCTGCATTCAATGGAGACATGCAGGGCATCATTATGGTTCTTCCCCTTGGCCGTCAGATCAGCATCAGAGAAACCCAGACCATTATCAGCGGTTAAGTTGGCCACACAGTCGGTGAATTGATCAGCAGACGTTTCTTGGGGCACGTGGGCCGTCTTCAGGAAAGCAATCAGGGCCTTGGCATGGGCCTCTGAACACAGCAACAGTGATAGCATGGAGATTTTAGAGGGGGTGTGCCCCAGCTGTTCAACGACGTTGAAATCACTTTTCTTTATAATTTTGAGGATCTCTTCCATCTCTTGCTTGGAAGCCTCAACAATGGTCTTTGGTGCCTCCGTCCGGGTAGGCACATCAGCAGCAATCCCCTTGCCCCGAGCGTCAGATGACTCAGCAGCAGGGGTAGAAACTTGATCAGGGGGGAAACAGGCACACTGGCAGGTGTGATGACAAGAGGCCTCTGAATTACTGGAGGTGCAATGTCTGGTGAGAACAGTCTTCCACTACGAGTGACCTTAGCAGGCCCGGTGATGTTGGTGACACCGGTACCAGTGTTGAACTCTTGTTTCACTCCCAGAACATAAACATCTGCCCCATAGTGCCACGGGACAGCTTTATCAGACTTGTAGGGGATGGGCCTCGGAACAGTAATGGTTATAGGAGCAACCTTGTGAACAGGCATAATTTTGATAGGCTTCTTTGAAGGAGCCTTGGAAGGGTTGTTGTAAATGGTGACAATTGAAACTTCTTCAACAGGGGCAGCAGGAATGGCAATCTTCTTGAACAAGATCTCTTTACTATCCATCAGGTTTTGGACGCCTGACTTTAGCAAAGGACAACCGGCAGGGGAATCAGCACACAGATGGCAACCTTTACTACATCCCGGAAATAAACCGGCTAGCAACAGGTTCCTCTTGACGGTCAACAGCGGAGTAGCAACATCATCCACAGAAGCTACATACAGGTCCTCCTCAACAGCATTCACTCCATGTTGGGGCATGGGAGCAGTCATAACATTTGGCCTTTCGGGCGCCTCAAACTGTATTTCCTTGGCATCAATAAGGTTCTGAACCTTATTCCTTAGGGCCCAACAATCATCAGTAGAATGTCCCGGGCTATCAGAGTGATAAGCGCAGCGGGCGTTGGGGTTGTATTTCGGAGATGTTGTGTTTACCATCTTCGGAGCTTCCTTGACTGTTACCAGGCTGGTTGACAGCAGTTGCGGCAGGATCTGAGAGAGAGTCATGCTGAGCCGGGTATACTGCCGTTTGGGCCTCTCAGCTCTTGGTTGTTTGTATTGTTGTGGAGCAGCAGCAGGCTTAGAAATAACCACCGCGTTGACAACTTGGCGGTGTTCCGGTTTATTCTGTCTCCTGGGACCATACACAGCATTGGCCTCCTTCTTGAAGGGCTTCTTTTCAGAACTTGAGGATGCACCCTTCTGTATCTTCCCTGATTTTATACCAGCTTCGATCCTCTCACCAGTCAGGATCAGATCAGTAAACCCAGCAGAGGAATTACCAATGAGATGATTGAAGAATGGACCGGATAGGGTCCCCAAGAACATGTCCACTAGCTCACGGTCTGTCAACGGTGGCTGCACCCTGCCATCCAGATCCCTCCATTTCTGTGCGTACTCCTTAAAACCTTCACCCGTTCCCAGTGACATACCCTGGAGTTGGGTACGCGTAGGAGCAAGGTCGGAATTATATTGATATTGCTTGTAAAAAGCAGTGGCCAAATCCTCCCAGTTACGAATGTTGGTTCCATCCAGCTGATAGAACCATTCGAGATGAGTCCCTGAAAGACTCTCCTGGAAGAAGTGGATCCATAAGTTCTTGTCTGTTGTGTAAGGCTGGATCTTCCTTACATAAGAACGGAGGTGCATCTTAGGACAGGAAGCCCCGTCATACTTCACAAAGGCAAGCGCCTTGAACTTGTGCGGGATCACCACCCCAGAAGATAATCCTAAGTCTCCGAAATCCAACCCAGGCACACGTTGAATCTCCATAGAATTTAACCTGTCCTCCAGCTGCTTGTACCGGTCCTCAGCAGGGGGGTACTGTTCATCGTTGAAGTCTGTCTCAGTGTCAGAGACCACATGACTAGGGACCTCTCTCCCTTGGTGACTGCCCTCCCCCACAGATGGAGTAGTCCTCTCAGCTTCATTTTGCAGCGTATTCCCGAGTCTGCGCCCAGTGTTGGATAGCACAATCCTCTTCTTCTTTTTCTTCTTCAAGAGCAAAGCCTTCAGCTCTTGTTGTCCTTGGGCCAAGTTCATGACCATCTCCTGAAATTGGGCATTCTGGGCCTGGAGGGCCTTGATAGCTTGCTCGGTAGTGAGTTCAGGATTCATGATGCTTGAGTGCTGAAATAAACAGCGAAGAAGATTAAGCAACCTGTAGAAAAAGGGTACCTATAATGCATATGATGAATGAAATGCGTATGAATTATGTTTTCAAAGACAATCGGGAATCAACTTTGTAAACAAAAGGAACACACTTTATTAAACTTTAAATTGTTCAACATTTTGCCCTTAGGCGTTACAAGAATGAAAATACTGAAAAGGAAATAGAGCTGTGTAGCGATAAAAAATGTAGCGGAGTAAATCGGAGATCGAATTATCAATTAATTCGTCTCACAAAAGCAAGAGTCGCCACCGCGCTTTATTATTTCCAAGGGAAAAGGGAAAAGAGCGAAATAAAACCCTAAAGTATGCAATGTAAAATAATACTTTAAAAGTAATGAAAATACAAGGCGTTTTGAAAAGAGGTCTAGAGTTCGGGGGTTGGTTATACAATGGGAAGGTATTAGCACCCAATGTATCTATAGTATTCTATAGGAACCTTTTGAAATATCTGTTTATTAAAATGTTCGTCTGATAAAAAATAAATTGTTTTGGCCGAAAAGGGGTACGGACGGGTTTTTGAAGGTACGATGACCTAATGTCGAAGTTTTGACTTAAAAGGTATAAGTTTTTGAAAAATTGAATATTTGGGGAAAAATTATCTTAAGTTTTAATGAAATGAAGATATTCGCGTGATTGGATTTGAGGACATGAAGTCAACAAATTTAATCATTTTTCCCTTGGATTTAGACGTAAACAGAATAACCAAATAAAGATGAAATAATCAAACAGAAAATTAGATAGATAATGATTAAGTAGCTAAGTGATATATAACCACAACAATGATTAAATAACAGACTAAATGGTGTGAACATGCATTTTTATATTTTTATTTAATATGTACAAAGCAAGAGAATTAATTAAAGAAAATAAAATGTTTTCCTAAATTTTTATTTTTTATATGTATTTTCTTGGTATTAATATAAAGTATTATTTTAAGAATTATTAAATAATTCTAAACTAAATTAAAACTTTAAAAGTCATTAACTTAAATCTAATTAAAAAATAATACTAAATTACTAAATTAATCCTAAACTTAAACTAATAAAATTGGTCAAATTATTTAAAATTGTTTAATTAAATTACACTTTTATTTAATTAAATTTACTAATTAACTAAATTAATAAAATTCTGAAAAAACTAAAAGAAAATAAATAGAAAGAGGGGTATCAAAAATAAAGGGATAGATAATAACAATTGTATGGGCCAAAGAGTTTTAAGGGGGCCAATTCAAGAATAATCAGAAGCAGGATGGGGGGGTTCTAATAGAATTCGTTGGGTTTTTTTTTAGGCTTTAGGAAATGGGTTAAGCCCAATTATTTCATAACTTGTTAGGGTTACACGCTTGTCTTAGTTTAGGAAAAAAAATGGATTAGGGTTAAGCAAAGGGTACAAAACGGCGCTCTTCTTCGTTATGGATTCGTCTTCGTCTTCCTTCTTCTCTTTCGAGCCAAAAACATCCAGGACCAAGCCCTTTGCCTCAAAGCTGCCAGCGCCACCAACTGCCTCTCCTTCTCCATGGGTCGCTCAGTGATACGGTGTAACGGTGACGATATCGTCCTTTAATGCATTAGGGTTTTTTTTATGATTTTGCATGTTTATGATTTGGTATGTTATGATTTTGTATTCACTTCTTTTCTGACTCTAGTTTTACATGGTGTTTCTGTCAAGATGCGCGAAATGGAGGGAAAGAAATTATACCTTGACGGAGGAGGGAATGGATGGTGGTGGAGGCGCTCAGGCGGCGGGACGGCGAAGAGGCAAAGACATGAACTTGCTTGGACTCCGGGTATTTTGTATTACTTCTGATTTTTAGTGGCCTGTGTTGCCTTGGATGATATTGGTTCAGTGTACTTCTTTATCTCATTCTTGCTTGTCTCTGTTGCCTTGCTTTGCCTTGTATGCTTCTGAATGTGCTATTCTTGAAATATTTTGTTTTGACTAGCTTTCCTCTTTGGGCTCGCTGAGTATGTTTAAGATGATGGATGTTTCTGTTTTTTTGGAACTTGGCAAGTTAAAGGTTTATGGCCTTGAGGCTGGACAGGTTTAAGGTTGTTGGTAACGGCTTGTGTTTACTGGTTTTTTGTGAGGCTTCAGGCAGGTTGGGCATTACTGGTTTATGCAGGTTATGGCCTTGGTTTCATGGTTTAACAGGGTATACTGGTTTTGGGCTTAAGGCTTTTGCTGGACAGCTTAGTGTTTACTGGTTTTTTAGGCCATGGTTTTATGGTTTGTACTTCAGGCAGATGGAAGGCTTAGTGTTTACTGGTTTTTCAGGCCATGGTTATTGGTTTTGGCTTGAGACAGCAGGTTATACTAGTTTTTGAATGCAGGTTCTTCAAGCTTTTTCTTACTTTGAGAATAGGCTTGTGGTATTTGAACTCAGTTTTTGTTTTTGGCTTCCAACAGGTTTTGAACTCTTTTTCTTCTTGAAGAGTTTTGTGTTGTTTTATATCAGTTGGTTCGCTTGCCTTTGGATGGTTCAGGTTTTGTATATTTTTTTGCCTTTGATACCTCTGCACTCTTACTGTTCCATTCAGTTTTCCTTGTATCCTTTTTCTATGCTTCCCTTTTTTACTGTGTTACTGCAGTTTTGTTTTATATCCCTTTTCTGCCTAAGGCCAAAACCTGTAAACCCACACTCTTTTCTCTCTTCTCTCTCCTTAGTACAGTTTGAAACATCAAAATGATGTTATGTACTTGTGTTCTGAAAAAGCAAAGCTGGAAAATGATGAAATTAGAAAATATTTGCTTGCATATATGGTTTTGATCTGCACATTTCTTCTTTGCCATCTGCATTGTTACAGTATGGAGCCTTTGTATTTCCATACTTCCATATTTTGGACAGTTTACGTTGGACTTTGGTTTTGAAAATGTAACTTTAACTTGCATATGCTGTTGGTTTTGAAATATGCAGTTTTGACAATTAAAATGTGCAATTGGTTTTGAACTATGCAGTTGGCTTTGAAATATTGAATTTGTGCATATTTTAACTTGTGCATTCATATTTATCAAAAAAAATTCATCCCTTTTTGTGAACCGGGAGAAATCCCGTGATTTGCAAAGAGGGTAAAAACTGATTCCAGCCGTTTGCTTTTAATGATGAACTCTAAATTAATTATCTGCTTTTAATTACATATCTATTTCTGACTTTTTTCTTTTAATTCTTTGCAGGTAAAATCAAATGAGCATCAAAGAAGTATTGGATAGAAGATGAAGATTTAGAATCTTAGAAAAATTTAAAATAGTTTTTATTTTACTTTAAACATTTGTAAAAATTATCATTGTAAATACTTTGTAAATAAATACAGTATTTAAACAACAATTGTAACAATTAGAATAAAGATGAATAAAACTCTATTATTTTACCAGTTAATTCTTTTCTTCTTTCCAATTATTTATTTTATCATTTATAATTCTTAAAATTATAACAACTGAAAATGAATTCCAACTATTAAATTCAGAATAATAAATAATTAAATAAACATCATTGATCAATTAATAAACTTCTTTTCAAATATTTACTTTATTATTTATAATTCTTTAAATTATATAATAACTGAAAATAAATTCCAATTATTTAAACTTAGAATAATAAATTATTAAATAAACATCATTTTAGCATTGATCAATTAATGCACTTCTTTTCAAATATTTACTTTATTATTTATAATTCTTTAAATTATATAATAACTGAAAATAAATTCCAATTATTTAAACTCAGAATAATAAATAATTAAATAAACATTGTTTTAGCATTGATCAATTAATAAATTTAGCGTTTCAAAAATAACCAGCTCTTGACTTGAAAAAGTTATGAATTTAAAAAAAAACTGCTTTGAAAATTGATAAAGATAGGTCAAAACACTTGCAATGTAATGATGCAGATTGGAGATGGTATCTTAGGTCAAAATTTGGGATACAACAGCTGCCCCTATTTAAGTTTCTTCTATCCGGAGATATGAAGATTAAAATCTTCGTCTCGACGAGATTGAAGGTACTTAAATACATAATACGCAAATTTTTGCCCTAAGATACCGCCATTATGTTTATGATGTGGATGTAGTATTTAAATTCATGGAGAATGATACTGTATGAGAACAAGATAATGCGGGAGAAATTAAACACCAACAAAGCAGGGACATAGATTATACACTACTGGGGAAATGAGCCATCGACTTCAAATAATAGACTCTTGACGGCGAATAAAAATTTGAGAGAATACGGACTCTGACCCTAACGAAGAAGGTATCTTGCATAGGCCATAAAAACAGATTATTGACCCAAAATAACAGTGAGTTCACAACTCAAGGTCAAAGATAGACAAAAAGTATCAATTTTGTTGGCGACGAATTACCGACTTCTGAAGGTAAAGATTCATAACAAACTTCTCGGCGAGATTTCCGGAGATATACTAATTAATGCTGAAATAATAATAAGGTTGTAGATACACAAGCTGCTCAAATAAAGAACCTGTCACTTGCTGCCTTCCAACAAATATTATGACATACAAGCTGCTCAAATAAAGAGGATGTCACTTGCTGTCGTCTAGGGATGTCAATAACATACAAGCTGCTCAAATAAAGAAGCCGCCACTTGCTGTCGTCCAAAAAGAAAACAATAACATACAAGTTGCTCAAATAAAGAAGCTTCCACTTGCTATCTTCCAGAAAAATAATAACGTACAAGTTGCTCATGAAGAGACCGCCGCTTGCCGTTTTCCAAAAATAATAACGTACAAGTTGCTCATGAAGAGACCGCCGCTTGCCGTTTTCCAAAAATAATAACGCACAAGTTGCTCATGAAGAGACCGCCGCTTGCCGTTTTCCAACGATGTCTATAACGTACAAGTTGCTCATGAAGAGACCGCCGCTTGCCGTTTTCCAAAATAATAATAACGCACAAGTTGCTCATGAAGAGACCGCCGCTTGCCGTTTTCCAAAATAATAATAACGCACAAGTTGCTCATGAAGAGACCGCTGCTTGCCGTTTTCCAAAATGATAACTCAGAAGGAAATTGCGATGACACTGGCAGAGAATAAAATCTTCGTCAAAGAGAACCATGAATCAATCCTTCCCGAGGAGATCACATACTTAAATGTGCAAAATAAATGCACCATTCGTCTAGGTCGCGACTTCACTGGGGAAAATCATGAGATAGCCTATGCAAGAGGCAACAACTTCCTCCAGGAATAAACCAGAGAAAAAAACAGTCAAACAAGACTCCACCCAATGAGAAAGTAACTTGATTGGGGGATTCATCCTATCCAGAAATGGACAAGGAAGGCTAAATCAAAAAAACAATCACGAGGATTAGCTCAGTTGGGGAATTTAGAAAGGAAGCACATTTTCTGCCTAAGCTAACCTTCTACTTGGAAAGAACATGTACATTGTCTTAATAAACAAAGTATACAACCCAAAATCAACGACAAATGTGAATATGCATGCGTGATATAAGTGTAAATGAGTAAATGAATGTTATGCTGACAAAACAAACAGACGGAATATCTTGAAGACGATAAGATGTCACAAAATAATAGATACTCGGCCAATCTTAAAAAGATGGAAAACAACTGGAACTGGAAACACAAAGCAACGTAAGAGCGTATCACGCTACAAGGCTCAAGTCTTCTGAGGAGAAAAGTATTCAAATCCAATCTTCTAATACCAATAGACTACTGGCATGAGACAAAGCGTACCACACTTCAGAAATCTGCTCAAATAAAGGTAACCAAAACAACGCTTAACTGGAACAACTGGGGAGTCACCAAACTTAGTACCACGAGAAACGCAAATTTACACAACCAACACCTCATGACGATTTTGAAATAAAACATGTTCATCATGCAAGGATAAATTACTGTATTGTTTTGCCTTTCATGGCTTGACCATCTTCGGAACAACTGTTAATATTCCTTTCATTATTCACGACACATTTTAAAAATAAGAATATTTTAAATAATTTTGTTTCAAATATTTCCATAAAAATTAAAATTTTGCCCACAAAAGGTAAATGCTCAAATTTATTAATAAGATGGTAATTCGCTAACAACGCGACTCCAACGGTTTACAAAAGTTTGGGAAATAGTACATGAAAGAAAGGGCTACATAAAAACAATGATCACTATTCTCCCTAACAACTTCGAATTCCAAAATGTGCTCAAATACCAAGACTGGTCTGACCAAAAGCTTGCCTAAGCCGCCCCTTCGGGTTTCCAACTTAGCAAACTGTCAACTCAAACCTAAGCAAAATATCTCTTGACTGCATCGGCATTCATGGAGCGCGGGAGCTCTTCACCGTCCATATTGGTGAGAATCAAGGCACCTCCAGAGAAAACTTTCTTAACGACATACGGTCCTTCATAATTCGGAGCCCACTTGCCCCTAGAATCAGGTTGGAAAGATAATATCTTCTTGAGCACAAGGTCACCTTCTCTGAACTCGCGTGGTCGAACCTTCTTATCAAAAGCCTTCTTCATTCTCTGCTGATACAATTGACCGTGACACAATGCTGTCAATCTCTTTTCCTCAATTAAATTCAACTGATCATATCTACTTTGACACCATTCAGCCTCAGAAAGTTTAGCTTCCATCAACACTCTCATAGACGGGATCTCAACCTCCACAGGAAGTACTACTTCCATACCATAAACTAGGGAAAATGGGGTTGCGCCTGTTGAAGTTCGAACTGAAGTACGATATCCATGCAGAGCAAACGGAAGCATTTCATGCCAATCTTTATAAGTTACCACCATCTTCTGGACAATCTTTTTGATGTTCTTGTTAGCAGCTTCAATTTCCCCATTCATCTTCGGTCTGTAAGGAGAAGAATTATGATGTTCGATCTTGAACTCTTCACAAAGCTTTCTCATCATCTTGTTATTCAAATTCGAACCATTATCTGTGATGATCTTGCTCGGGATACCGTATCGACAAATGATCTGATTCTTGATAAATCTGACTACCACCTGTCTGGTTACATTAGCATAAGATGATGCTTCCACCCATTTAGTAAAATAATCGGTCGCTACCAAGATGAAACGATGACCATTTGAAGCTTTGGGTTCAATCATTCCAATCATATCAATGCCCCACATAGAGAAAGGCCAAGGTGAAGAGATAACGTTGAGGAGGGTCGGTGGCACATGTATCTTGTCCGCATAAATCTGGCATTTATGACATTTCTTCACATATTTGCAGCAATCAGATTCCATTGTCATCCAATAGTAACCAGCTCTCAACATCTTTTTAGCCATCGCATGTCCGTTGGCATGAGTGCCAAAGGACCCTTCATGTACTTCTTGCATCAGCATGTCTGCTTCATGTCTATCTACACATCTGAGTAGGACCATGTCGTAATTTCTCTTATACAATACTTCTTCATTGAGGAAGAAACTGCTTGCTAATCTTCTCAACGTCTTCCTATCTTTATTGGATGCCCCAGGCGGGTACTCTTGAGTTTGAAGAACACGTTTAATGTCATAGAACCACGGTTTGTCGTCGGTAACCTCTTCTACTGAGAACACATGAGCAGGTCTGTCGAGGCGCATAACCCGGATTTTAGGCACATCGTTCCAACCATTCACTTGAAACATTGAAGACAAAGTAGCTAAAGCATCAGCCATTTGGTTTTCATCTCTAGGGATATGATGTAATTCCACTTTGTTGAAGAAAGTTAACAATCTTCTAGCATAGTCTCTGTAAGGGATCAAACCAGGATGACGAGTCTCCCATTCTCCTTTGATCTGATTAATTACCAATGCCGAATCTCCGTAAATATCAAGAATCTTAATCCTTAGATCCACTGCCTCTTCGAGACCCATAATACATGCCTCATATTCAGCCATGTTATTCGTGCAGTCAAACTTCAATCTCGTCGTGAACGGGATATGAGTACCTCGGGGAGTGACGATGAATGCCCCAATTACATTTCCATAAGAGTTCACAGCTCCGTCAAATATTAAACCCCAATGGGATTCGGGATCAGGTCCTTCTTCGGGTAACGGCTCTTCACAATCTTTAGCTTTCAAGTACATAACATCTTCATCTGGGAAATCAAACTTGATGGATTGATAATCGTCAATTGGTTGGTCAGCCAAATGGTCGGCTAAAATACTCCCTTTGATTGCTTTCTGAGTGTGATACTCAATGTCATATTCGGACAACAACATCTGCCAACGGGCTATTCTTCCAGATAAGGCGGGCTTCTCAAAGATATACTTGATCGGATCCATTTTGGAGATCAACCAAGTGGTGTGGTTAATCATATACTGGCGCAGACGGCGAGCAGCCCAAGCTAAAGCACAACAGGTTTTCTCAAGCATTGAGTATCGAGACTCACAGTCTGTGAATTTCTTACTCAGATAATATACAGCATGTTCCTTTCTTCCAGACTCATCTTGTTGACCAAGCACACATCCCATGGAATCTTCCAATATAGTCAGGTACATAATCAAAGGTCTTCCTTCCACTGGAGGAATCAAAATGGGAGGTTCAAGTAAATATTCTTTGATGCTATCAAAAGCTCTCTGACAATCTTCTGTCCACACACATCCTTGGTTCTTTCGGAGAAGCTTGAAAATCGGCCCACAGGTAGCAGTCATATGAGATATAAATCTAGAAATATAGTTCAGTCTCCCAAGGAATCCTCTTACTTGTTTTTCCGTCTTGGGTGCGGGCATTTCTTGAATAGCTTTGACTTTATCAGGATCTACCTCAATACCTTTCTGATTGACAATGAAACCCAGAAGTCTTCCAGAACGAACACCAAAAGTGCACTTGTTGGGATTCAGACGGAGTTTATACTTTCTCAAACGCTGGAATAACTTCAATAAATGTTCCAAATGATCTTCTTCAGTTTGTGATTTGGCAATCATGTCATCTACGTACACTTCTATCTCTTTATGCATCATATCATGGAACAAAGCAGTCATGGCCCTTTGGTATGTTGCACCAGCATTCCTCAAACCAAACGGCATAACCCGATAACAAAATGTTCTCCAAGGTGTAATGAAAGATGTTTTCTCCATATCTTCTGGTGCCATCTTGATTTGATTGTAACCAGAGAAACCATCCATGAAAGAAAAGACTTTGAACTTTGCGGTACTGTCGACCAATACGTCAATATGCGGTAATGGGAAGTCATCCTTTGGGCTAGCTCTATTCAGATCTCTATAGTCTACACACATTCGAACTTTGCCATCTTTCTTAGCAACAGGCACTATATTGGCTAACCATAGAGGATAGACCGATGTAACAAGGAAACCTGCATTAATTTGTTTTTGAACTTCTTCTTTGATCTTGTCAGCCATATCGGGACGAGTCCTTCTCAACTTCTGCTTAATCGGCGGACATTCAGGTCTCAACGGTAAATGATGCTCCACAATATTGTTGTCCAAACCTGGCATATCTTGGTAGGACCAAGCAAACACATCAACATACTCTTTGAGAAGCTCCAACATTTTCTCTTTGACCTCTGGGATAAGCAATGCTCCAACCTTGACTTCCTTTTTATCTTCTTCATCACCCAAATTGATTATCTCTATAGGTTCTTCAAACGGCTGAATAGTCTTTTCATCGTGCTCAAGTAAACGAGAAATTTCATCAGGAATCTCTTCACCATCCTCTTCTTCGGCTCTGAACACAGGGAATTCAAAGTTGGGAGAGGGCATAGGATCATTGTTTTAAATGGTTAAGTCATGGATTAATCTGCACATATGATTATGCTTTATTTTAGAAATCGATTAATATGAATGTTGTACAAATGAAACAAAATATTATTATATTTTCCTATTACTACCAATTAATTTTCATTATTATTTCCCAAAAAAAGTGAAAAATAAAACAGTAGTGGACAAAATAACATTTTTATTCATGAAGGGAAATACTTGAAACAAAGAGCCCAGACATTTTCTCTTTTGCCTTGGGCAGAGCAAAAGGATTTATTTTCAACATAGCCCGACACAAATACTTTTCGCCTTGGGCAGAGCGAAATTTTTTTTCAAAAATAAAACAAAACATTACTTAGAAATGTGCATCACAATAGGAACATCAACAGCAATCCAGTTCTGGAAAACCACTCCATGTGTTACAAAATCGGGTAAATCCTCTTCAGAATCGTCTCCTATTATAGCATCAACTTCAGGAGGAGTCGGATGGATAAAACCTGCACTTCGGAAAACCTCTTGTATCGGACGAGTAACTACTTCCTGCTTGACTCTTGTAGACACGGGATGAAAACCAAGACCTTCTCCAGACTTGTTCTCGGGCAAAGTCAACACATGGCCCCAACCTTCAGCCGAACCACTTTCAACCACTCGTCACGCATCCTCAAAAGAAGAAATAGATGTCCCTTGCTTCTTCACTTCATTATTAGCAACAGATAGAGCTTGGAATTGGGTTCCAACATCCTCATCAGCATCAATAAAAGAGAAAGATGACAAATGGCTTACCACCATAGCCTCCTCTCCACCAATCATTACCATCTTTCCATGCCTTACAAACTTCAATCTTTGATGGAGCATGGAAGTGACTGCCCCTGCATCATGGATCCATGGACGACCCAATAGACAACTGTAGGCGGCACGAATATCCATTACTTGAAAAGTGATCTGAAAAGTATGAGGATCAATTACCATAGGAAGATCCACTTCACCAATGACAGTCATCCTAGAACCATCAAACGCTTTGACAATTACCCCACTAGGTCTCATGGGAGCACCTTGATATGAGAGTCGAGATAATGTAGTTTTGGGCATTACATTTAACGACGAACCTGTATCTACCAACACACTTGATAAAGTATCATTTCCACAACTTATTGAGATATGCAAAGCCATATTATGGTTCCTTCCCTCCTCCGGAATCTCTTCATCACTGAAACCAAGATTGTTACACGAAGTAATATTTCCCACAATTCCATCAAATTGGTCAACTGTCACATCATGATCCACGAATGCCTAGTCCAAGACCTTCATCAAAGCTTCTCTATGGGCACCAGAATCTCTCAGTAAAGCAAGCAAAGAAATCTTGGAAGGAGTTTGCAATAGTTGGTCCACAATCTTATATTCACTTCTCTTGATGAGCTTCAGAATCTCATCATCCTCAGGATGAGGAATAGGTTCATTGGATCGGCCTATCTCAACTCTTGGTTCCACATTTCTCACTGGAATTTCTGCCGGTATGGGCCTCCTGACTTGAACTTCTGGTCTCTTCAAAGGTACTGCTGCAAAGACACGTCCGCTTCTCGTAACTCTACTCACATCAGCGATGTTAACAAAAGATGGCCTTGTTGGTATAGGGACTTCTACCCCATTCTCAATCATTGTGGCATTATAATTATACGGTATAGCTTGGTCTGAGTTGTAAGGCACAGGACCAGGCGGGTAAATGATCAAAGGAGCAACGGGTGCAGTCTGACTGTCGTAAACGATCTCTACTGGTTCAGGCAAATTGAATTGTGGTATTATAACATTCACTTCATCCTCCGGATCTCTGTCATATGTAATAGTGATAACCCTCTGGTCTAACAATTTTTGAATATCCTCCTTCACAATAGGGCAATCAACCTCTCTTGAACAAAATTCACAAACATCATAATCATGCTGATGCCTAACAAAGGCAAGTCTTCTTAAGCTCTGATGTAACCTGATCAACGAATCTCTTATGTGTTCAACTTGAAAAACTCGAAACTTTCCCGGACAACCTTCCACCATATTCACTGATGCTGCCCCATGTCGAGGCAAAGGATTATCTCTAACATTTGGGTTAACATCCTTGAAAGACAAAATACCATTCTTAATCAACCTCTGCACGTCCGCCTTTAGAGCAAAACAATTTTCAATGTTGTGCCCCGGCGACCCTTGATGATATTCACAAAACTGATCTGCCTTGTACCACGGAGAAGTACTATTTGGTGCGACAGGAGGAGGCTTCGTCGTTATGAGGTTCTTTCTGATAAGAGCAGGGAACAATTCAGTATAAGTCATGGGAATGGCATCGAATTGCGGTTTTCTTGGTGAACGGTTCTGGTTGTTGAATGGATAAGCATGTTGTCGAGGTTGCTGCTGAAATGGTCGTTGTTGAGTTGGTGGGGTTTGATGAGTTGGGGTCATCACTGCTGGGCGGACAGCCGGAGTGACTGCCGCAACATGTGAGTAACCTCTCCTTGGTCTCCCAGGGAAGATCACGCTGACATCCTGCTCTTTTCTTTTGGGGAAAACACTTCCAAACTTCTTGGTACTGCTAGACGGACTTCCTTCTTTAACCAAACGCCCTTCGCGAATCCCTTCCTCTAACCGCATGCCCATACTTACCATTTCAGTGAAGTCACTGGGTGCGCTGGCAATCATTCTTTCATAGTAAAAGGAACCTAAAGTCTTCAAGAATGTCTTCGTCATCTCTTTCTCCTCAAGAGGAGGGTAGATTTGAGCAGCAATTTCGCGCCACCTCTGGGCGTATTCCTTAAAGGACTCTCTGTCTCTCTGGGACATCGCCCGGAGTTGATCCCTGTCCGGCGCCATGTCAACGTTGTACTTATACTGGTGAACAAAAGCTTCACTAAGATTGTTGAAGTTGCGGATCCGAATGCTGTCTAAACCCATATACCACTTTAGAGCGGCACCCGTCAAACTGTCTTGAAAATAGTGAATCAACAAGTCATGATCATCAGAATATGTAGACATCTTTCTCACGTACATAGTCAAGTGACTCCGAGGACACGAATCACCCTTATATCTTTCAAAGTCTGGCACTTTAAATTTTGCTGGAATCTTGACATTCGGAACTAAACACAGGTCATGAGTGTTCTTTCCAAACAAATCCTTCCCCTTTAACGCTCTGAGCTCCCTCTGCATTTCTTGGAATTGGTCTTGAAATTCTTCCATTCTATCAAAAAGACCCAGACTTTCAGCAGGCTCGGAAGGATAAGTAGGTTCATTCAAGTATGGCATAGAGTGAACCACAGGAGCGACAGTTGTCATCACTGGTTGCGGGAAAGGTCCTACAGACGGGATTACAGGCGGCATGGCAGTTGTCTCTGGCTGAGGAAAAGACAAAGTAGGTTGAAACAAAGGCTGTACGACAAGCTGATACCCCTCTGGCACAAAGTTGTAAGGCATTCCCCACGGAAAACCTTTTGGCATCTGATGTTGAAGCGGAGAGTTGATTTGAGTCACAGATGTTGGAACATTGACAATCTCGGAAACCACGGTAGTTGAAGTCTGAATCTCAGCAGCTGTAGTCGATGGCTGATTCTGAGCAGCCATCAAACTTTCCACTAGCGCAGTTAACTTTTCCATACCGGCACGAAGGGTAGCGACCTCCTCACGAAGCTCGTGGTTTTCCTGTTCCAGATCTTCCATCTTCCTCTGACGACTGGCTCGAGTATCGTAACGATGAGACAGCTTGACAATCTATCGGAGTGGAAAAAGAAACAAGGATAAGACTCTAGAAAACATGTGAAGTGGAATGTTGGATGATGCATGATATGTGATGCAAATGATAATTCATTTTAATAGTTTTTCAAGCAACTTCAATAATTTTGCACACATCAATGGTAAAGGAATTTGGAACAACAAAAACTCATTTCATTAATCAAAAGAGGTAAATTACAACTTACAACTTTGGAACAACAAAATAATAAATTACACTTTGGGATAACAACCCAATAATAAAAGCAGTAAACTACAACTTTGGAACATGAAGCCCATAATAAAGCAGTAAATTACAACTTTGGAACATGAAGCCCATAATAAAAGCAGTAAATTACAACTTCGGAACATGAAGCCCTTTTACAGAGTTTTACAAAATGACATCAGTAAAATAAAACTAAGAACTAAAGATCACTCAGAATCATCAGATGGAGGACCAAATGCCAACTGCAACCGGAGCTTCCTGATCTTCTCTTCTTAAAAGTCTTCCATCTCTTTCTTCTCAGCTACCAGTCGACCAATGATTTCCTTTTGTGGATTAGGAACGAGAGCAACGCTTACCGAACCTTCCTTCTTTCTCTTCCTTTCACTAGCATATTTCTTCATTAAAGCATCCTTTTGACGAAGCTTCTCATCATGATCAATGAACCAGCCGTCTTGAATAAATAGCAAATCCTCCTTTTCCTTTAGTTGTCGAGCCAGGACCCGATTCTCATATTCAGACATATTATACTTTTCTTTCCAAGCATCTCTCTCGGACTTCATCCTAGCCAGATTTCCTTGGTATTCTCCCATATTCTCGATAGGGATATCAACAGATGATGATGCAATGGTAGGGAATAAAGGTTTCTCAGGTTTATATGGCATCTTGAGAGCACAAGCCCTAGCACGGACCCATTGTAGGTAAGGCTCCGAAGAAACGGCACCTCTATGTCCTAACATGTCTCTCCCTTTCCTATGGATGTGGCGCCAAGCTCCTTCGATCTCCCTCTTAGCTGCCTGGTGACCTTGTCCTTCTTGTAAAAAGAAACCACTCACATGGATGTTGTTTGGCTTGTCCCTCATCGGGTATCCAAACTGACGGCGCGCGAGAACAGGGTTATAGTTAATTCCACCTTTCGTACCAAGAAGAGGCACGTTAGGAAAAGCACCACAGCTATCGATGATCTTCACGTCAAAGTAAATTCGATTATACCAATCAATGTCGAAATGAGTGAGAGCCATAATTTTTGGCGCCCATCGCGGCTTCTTCTCGAGATCCCAGAAAACATCAGACCTAGGTAGATGAGAAACATACCACTGATACAGCAACTGTGCACAACAAATAATCATCCCTCCTTGATAAGAGTTTCGAAGATGGATGGAGTAGTAGGTATCTCCTAGCAGCGTAGGGACCGGATTTCCAATCAAGAAAATTCTGATGGCGTTGATATCCACAAACTTATCAACGTTAGGGAACAAGAATAGACCATAAGCGAGTAAAGCAAAGACATCTTCAAAGGCAATAGTATCTTTTATCTCAGCGAAATGACGAGCTTTCCTCAACAAAAACTGCACAGACAAACCTCGAATTCCCCCTTTTGTAGTCATGTTCTCCTCTATCTCTGACTTCCTCAAGTGGGTGATGGTTGCTATCTCGTGAGATTTGGGTTCCTCTTCTAAGCCAGAAAAAGGAACACAGTCGGTGATCGGCAAACCAAGTATGTAGGAGTACTCTTCTAAGGTGGGCATTAACTGGTAATCCGGAAAGGTGAAGCATCGGTACAAAGGATCGTAGAATTGGACCAACGTATTAAGGATGCCTTCCTTCATCTTGCGCTTCATGAGAGGTATAATGGACCCATACTTTTTCTGAAAATCTGTCGGGTTCTTGATCTTAGGGATTAAACTCTTCAGTTCTTCAATCTCGGGCTCCTTAAAACTAAAACTTCGAGTGTTTCTCCTTCCGAATTCCATAATAATAGTACCCGAGATGTCTGCAAAAATCATTCCTAAGTTCCTTGAAAAACAAGTTTTTTTTTTACAAAAAAATGTTGATGAATGCATGAATGAATGATAATGCAACAGTTGCACACAAGTTCTCAAACATGGGGTTCAAAGGTTCAACGTTTCAGCATGGAGTCAAAGGTAAAGCCCACCCCAAGGTATGTACTATGGTTTCATCACACCTGTAAGACAAGGTTATAAGAGTTCCCAGAGTCTACATTCCTCCTTCGGATATTACCAACGTCTTGATTACTCAATAATTGGCAATATTCTCAAGAGAAACTCATCCGAGTGTAGCATCGCGTAACAACTACTTCCGAATTACTCCGTTATAGTCTCCGCGCTACACCTAAAAAGGCCAAGATGGGTCAGGGTTCTACGGTTCTCAATTTCTCTGGCTCCCAGGTCGAAGATAATAATGTCTTCCCGATTACTCGGTAAACAAATATTATGTTCAAAAGGGCCTTCCATTGAGTGGGGGATCTCATGCCTCCTTCTTCGGGATTACTCCCTCAAAGTTAACATGACTATACCGCTCGTCCTATTCTTAAGTGTATCTTAATTTGGGTATGGATTCGTCCTTTACAAAAAACCCAAACAACCCCAATTTAAACACATAATCAAACAAATCAAATAATAATAAAACAGATAAAACAAATTAGGCTTAACCCACTTAAGGATGGACCAGCAAGAGGTCAATCATTCCCCAGTAGAGTCGCCAATTCTGTAGAGATAAAAAATGTAGCGGGGTAAATCGGAGATCGAATTATCAATTAATTCGTCTCACAAAAGCAAGAGTCGCCACCGCGCTTTATTATTTCCAAGGGAAAAGGGAAAAGAGCGAAATAAAACCCTAAAGTATGCAATGTAAAATAATACTTTAAAAGTAATGAAAATACAAGGCGTTTTGAAAAGAGGTCTAGAGTTCGGGGGTTGGTTATACAATGGGAAGGTATTAGCACCCAATGTATCTATAGTATTCTATAGGAACCTTTTGAAATATCTGTTTATTAAAATGTTCGTCTGATAAAAAATAAATTGTTTTGGCCGAAAAGGGGTACGGACGGGTTTTTGAAGGTACGATGACCTAATGTCGAAGTTTTGACTGAAAAGGTATAAGTTTTTGAAAAATTGAATATTTGGGGAAAAATTATCTTAAGTTTTAATGAAATGAAGATATTCGCGTGATTGGATTTGAGGACATGAAGTCAACAAATTTAATCATTTTTCCCTTGGATTTAGACGTAAACAGAATAACCAAATAAAGATGAAATAATCAAACAGAAAATTAGATAGATAATGATTAAGTAGCTAAGTGATATATAACCACAACAATGATTAAATAACAGACTAAATGGTGTGAACATGCATTTTTATATTTTTATTTAATATGTACAAAGCAAGAGAATTAATTAAAGAAAATAAAATGTTTTCCTAAATTTTTATTTTTTATATGTATTTTCTTGGTATTAATATAAAGTATTATTTTAAGAATTATTAAATAATTCTAAACTAAATTAAAACTTTAAAAGTCATTAACTTAAATCTAATTAAAAAATAATACTAAAATTACTAAATTAATCCTAAACTTAAACTAATAAAATTGGTCAAATTATTTAAAATTGTTTAATTAAATTACACTTTTATTTAATTAAATTTACTAATTAACTAAATTAATAAAATTCAGAAAAAACTAAAAGAAAATAAATAGAAAGAGGGGTATCAAAAATAAAGGGATAGATAATAACAATTGTATGGGCCAAAGAGTTTTAAGGGGGCCAATTCAAGAATAATCAGAAGCAGGATGGGGGGGTTCTAATAGAATTCGTTGGGTTTTTTTTTAGGCTTTAGGAAATGGGTTAAGCCCAATTATTTCATAACTTGTTAGGGTTAAAGGTTTGTCTTAGTTTAGGAAAAAAATGGATTAGGGTTAAGCAAAGGGTACAGAACGGCGCTCTTCTTCGTTACGGATTCGTCTTCGTCTTCCTTCTTCTCTTTCGAGCCAAAAACATCCAGGACCAAGCCCTTTGCCTCAAAGCTGCCAGCACCACCAACTGCCTCTCCTTCTCCATGGGTCGCTCAGTGATACGGTGTAACGGTGACGATCTCGTCCTTTAATGCATTAGGGTTTTTTTTTATGATTTTGCATGTTTATGATTTGGTATGTTATGATTTTGTATTCACTTCTTTTCTGACTCTAGTTTTACATGGTGTTTCTGTCAAGATGCGCGAAATGGAGGGAAAGAAATTATACCTTGACGGAGGAGGGAATGGATGGTGGTGGAGGCGCTCAGGCGGCGGGACGGCGAAGAGGCAAAGACATGAACTTGCTTGGACTCCGGGTATTTTGTATTACTTCTGATTTTTAGTGGCCTGTGTTGCCTTGGATGATATTGGTTCAGTGCACTTCTTTATCTCCTTCTTGCTTGTCTCTGTTGCCTTGCTTTGCCTTGTATGCTTCTGAATATGCTATTGTTGAAATATTTTGTTTTGACTAGCTTTCCTCTTTGGGCTCGCTGAGTATGTTTAAGATGGTGGATGTTTCTGTTTTTTTGGAACTTGGCAAGTTAAAGGTTTATGGCCTTGAGGCTGGACAGGTTTAAGGTTGTTGGTAACGGCTTGTGTTTACTGGTTTTTTGTGAGGCTTCAGGCAGGTTGGGCGTTACTGGTTTATGCAGGTTATGGCCTTGGTTTCATGGTTTAACAGGGTATACTGGTTTTGGGCTTAAGGCTTTTGCTGGACAGCTTAGTGTTTACTGGTTTTTTAGGCCATGGTTTTATGGTTTGTACTTCAGGCAGGTGGAAGGCTTAGTGTTTACTGGTTTTTCAGGCCATGGTTATTGGTTTTGGCTTGAGACAGCAGGTTATACTAGTTTTTGAATGCAGGTTCTTCAAGCTTTTTCTTACTTTGAGAATAGGCTTGTGGTATTTGAACTCAGTTTTTGTTTTTGGCTTCCAACAGGTTTTGAACTCTTTTTCTTCTTGAAGAGTTTTGTGTTGTTTTATATCAGTTGGTTCGCTTGCCTTTGGATGGTTCAGGTTTTGTATATTTTTTTGCCTTTGATACCTCTGCACTCTTACTGTTCCATTCAGTTTGCCTTGTATCCTTTTTCTATGCTTCCCTTTTTTACTGTGTTACTGCAGTTTTGTTTTATATCCCTTTTCTGCCTAAGGCCAAAACCTGTAAACCCACACTCTTTTCTCTCTTCTCTCTCCTTAGTACAGTTTGAAACATTAAAATGATGTTATGTACTTGTGTTCTGAAAAAGCAAAGCTGGAAAATGATGAAATTAGAAAATATTTGCTTGCATATATGGTTTTGATCTGCACATTTCTTCTTTACCATCTGCATTGTTACAGTATGGAGCCTTTGTATTTCCATACTTCCATATTTTGGACAGTTTACGTTGGACTTTGGTTTTGAAAATGTAACTTTGACTTGCATATGCTGTTGGTTTTGAAATATGCAGTTTTGACAATTGAAATGTGCAATTGGTTTTGAACTATGCAGTTGGCTTTAAAATATTGAATTTGTGCATATTTTAACTTGTGCATTCATATTTATCAAAAAAAAATTCATCCCTTTTTGTGAACCGGGAGAAATCCAGTGATTTGCAAAGAGGTTAAAAACTGATTCCAGCCGTTTGCTTTTAATGATGAACTCTAAATTAATTATCTGCTTTTAATTACATATCTATTTCTGACTTTTTTCTTTTAATTCTTTGCAGGTAAAATCAAATGAGCATCAAAGAAGTATTGGATAGAAGATGAAGATTTAGAATCTTAGAAAAATTTAAAATAGTTTTTATTTTACTTTAAACATTTGTAAAAATTATCATTGTAAATACTTTGTAAATAAATACAGTATTTAAACAACAATTGTAACAATTAGAATAAAGATGAATAAAACTCTATTATTTTACCAGTTAATTCTTTTCTTCTTTCCAATTATTTATTTTATCATTTATAATTCTTAAAATTATAACAACTGAAAATGAATTCCAACTATTAAATTCAGAATAATAAATAATTAAATAAACATCATTGATCAATTAACAAACTTCTTTTCAAATATTTACTTTATTATTTATAATTCTTTAAATTATATAATAACTGAAAATAAATTCCAATTATTTAAACTCAGAATAATAAATAATTAAATAAACATCATTTTAGCATTGATCAATTAATGCACTTCTTTTCAAATATTTACTTTATTATTTATAATTCTTTAAATTATATAATAACTGAAAATAAATTCCAATTATTTAAACTCAGAATAATAAATAATTAAATAAACATTGTTTTAGCATTGATCAATTAATAAATTTAGCGTTTCAAAAATAACCAGCTCTTGACTTGAAAAAGTTATGAATTTAAAAAAAAACTGCTTTGAAAATTGATAAAGATAGGTCAAAACACTTGCAATGTAATGATGCAGATTGGAGATGGTATCTTAGGTCAAAATTTGGGGTACAACAAGCTGTAAAAGAAACATCCAAAGCCCATCAGTGCTCCCATGGCCTCCTCTTCTCAGTACGGATATAGTCATTCAGGGTTCGCTCGTTCTCCAATTGCTTGGTCAGCTTCTGGATCTTATGTTCCTGTTCGTTGAACTTTTCCCGATAATAGTCCCGCTCTTCCTGTAGTTGCGCCCAAGACCTCTTTAGTGTATCAACATCAGTGGGTATCTGTGGAGGGAGAACAGTTGGAGGAACCCCATCTCCATCAGGACTTTCAAGAATGATAGGCCTGACAGCTTCATATGGCATACCTAACTTCTGAGCACGGATGCGGACCCACTTGTAATAGGGTTCCATTGGTAGAGAAGTCTTCAGTCCCAACTCATGTGGGTCAGCTTTGTGAATTCTGTCCCAAGCTTTGATGAATCTACGGCGCAGTTCGTCACTATCTACCTGAAACTCAAAACTGATGTGAGGTACCAACATCTCATGAGGCCCTGCTCTTCTGACTCTTCCAAACTGACGGAGAGCTAAACATGGATTATAAGAGATTCCGCCCTGAGTACCAATCAATGGAACATTAGGATATTCTCCGCAGCGATCAATAACAGCCACCTCATCTAAACCTCTGAGAGTCCAAATGATGTCATTATCAGTGAGAGACATTAACCTATGAGCCCAGCCTCTTCCTTCTTGGTTCTTTAGCACGAACTTGGGGAGGTGCGAAATAAACCACCTCACCAACAAAGGAGTACAACACCACAGAGTTCCTCGTCTTTGGGCAGTACGAGCATACAGTTGTTGCAGGACATCACCCAAGAGAGTGGGTACAGGGTTCCGAGACATGAAGATCCTTATGGCATTGATATTGACAAAGTTATTAGGATTTGGAAACAATACTAGCCCATAGGTTAAGAGAGCCAGAATGTCCTCGTACGCCCTGAAGTCTAAGTCATTCCAGAAACTGTTAGCTTTACCAATCAGAAACTTAGCCAAGAAGCCCTTAACTCCGCTTCTAGTCACCCAGTTGTCCATTACCTCCTTGTTGGTCAAAGGAAGGGCTGTTGCATTCTCCTCAGGTCTAAGAGCCTTTTCCCAGCCAGTGAAGGGAGTCTGATCCAAGATAGGGATACCAAGCAAATCAGAGAATTCTTCCAGGGTAGGGACCAGCTGGAAGTCTTGAAAGGTGAAGCAATGGTACAGAGGATCATAAAACTGGGTCAAGACACTCATCAGTTGTTGGTCCCACTTTGAAGTGACTAAACCGAGAAGAGAACCATGTCTCTGGATGAAGGAAGCAGTGCTTGGAATTCTGTCAACCAGCTCTTTAAGCAAATCAGGTGGGTGAACAAAGTTGAGCCGGATAGTGTTCCTTCGCACAGGCATCATGAGGTCCTACAAAACAGAGCAAAGGTGAAACCCTCTTGTCTTTGAAATAGGTCAGTCCTTATGCAGGATGCATGCAATAGTATGATGGTATGATGTTATGATAAAGCACACCACAAATATTCACATAGGCAAACATGATAAGGCACACAAGTCACACCATAGCCCTTAGAGTTTAGGCCAGCACGGAGTTCAGGTACTACCCTCTTTCAGTTTGTTGGTTAAGACCTGTCCTAATCAAAAGTAACCGAGTTCTAGAGGATCCCAATATCACTGACTACCCTCAATCGGTCATAACTCCAGCATCACAATCTTTTCTTGCAGCCAGGACCATCGCGAGAGTTTAGCCTCAATGGGTGTAGCATATTGCTACTGTTCTATGGCCAAGTTGGGTCAAATTAGGATTATAAGGTCGGTTGGTGCTTAATGACTCCTCAGAAGACCCATATTCTCCTCGTTGCAACACAAGGGATATCGGTACAGACCAAGGTGCCACACCAACGTAGCCACTGCTTCACCCGTGTCAGTCTACGCCGGACAGGTCCCTCACAGCTTATGCTACCTAAAAGGATATCCCCAGATCCGGGTTAGGATCTATGAAACTCCAAGACAATGCCCACAATAATAAAGAAAACAAAACATTCAATTGAAAACATAAGTATGATCTATCCTAAGGTACACCCCACTTTTAAGTATCCCCAGCAGAGTCGCCAGTTCTGTGATCAGTGGAAATAGAACTGACTGTTTTTTAGCTGGTTTCGCGAAATGTCGCGGAAGCAAGAGTCGCCACCGTCTTTTATTTTCTCCAATATGGACAGGATAAAAGCACAGCAAAATTCCTTATGAGAACGTTTCTCGGTTCGGGAGGTAGATTTATAGAAAGGGAAGGTGTTAGCGCCCTTTCTATCCGTGGTTATCCACGGGCTCTTAGATACTTGCTCTTATGTTTTCAAAGTGTTTGCTTTTCAAAATGTGAGTGGGTTTGAAAAAGTTTCGTTGAAAGATTTCTGAATGACTCTTGTATATGTCCTCAAGACTGTTTGAAAAATTTGTTTTGAAAGCTTTTGAAAGTGTCAGTGTGAAAAGATTTTTGATTTGTTTTTGAAGAGAGCAAGTATCCATGAGTCATCTACCTACCCTAAGGAATTAGGTTGTGTAAAAGTCCTTAAGGTAGTGCCATCCCACCATTGAGAGGTAGGTAGCACCACCGTTGGAGGTGTTCGGGTCAATTCGATTGTAGGGACAGTGTGGTCACCGAAGCAACAGTTAAGACACCTTAGAAGCAACCCTAATGTCCTAGATCCTTTTTAATCCGAGGCAACCGTTTCGAAGCAACTGTTTCGAGGCAACTGTTTCGAGGCAACTGGATCATGGACATAAGAGCGACCGCTAAAACGTCCTATACTTGACGACCACGTTTCGAAGGCAACGAGTGAGGCGTACCCTAGAAGTGGTGTGTGTATTGTGTGTTGTTTTCATGTTAACAGTTATCTTGATCATGGCATTGTGAGCTACGCGTTGTTTTTAGTTATCATACATTCTTTCATGCAAGTTAGAATTTAGGAGTGCGGAAAATTAAAAGACGGAAACTTAAAAGCTACGCTATTACAAGGCGCGGGTCTATACATCGCCAAAATACAAAGACCCGTTTTTGATAAAGATGCGGAAAGTAAAAAATGCGGTAAACCTAATTACTATTACATCCTTTGAACAGTTACATAATAATCAATAAGAAAAAAATAAGAATAACGCGCGAAATAGAAATTAAACGGGACGTCCGAGGGTGTTGGACCCTTTTGAGAAAGTAAATTAAATTAAAGCCTAATTAATTATTTAATTAAAGAAAAGAAAGTGATTTTTTTTTGTCTTTTTGGAATTCAATGCAATTAATTAAATAAACCTAATCTAATTAATTAAATTTTTTTAAGGAAAATATTTTTTGTGTTTTATGCTTTTTATGAAATAAAATAAAAATAAAAAGAAACAAAATTAAAAGTTAACCTAAATCTAAGTTATTTTAGTTATTTTAAAAAAAGTTAAAATGGCCTAAGTAAAACTAATTTATTTAAGATTTATTTACAAAAATAAAATAATAATAATAAAAATAATGTTAGTTCTATTTTTTTGATTTTTTATGAAAATATGTTAATTGGTTAATTTGTTAATAATAATAAAATAAAAAGGTTAGAAATTAAATTGGAAAATAAAAAATGAAAAGAAAAGAATAAACCAAATGGAGGGGGTATTGGGCCAAGAATGGGGGTGCGTTGTTGAAATTGTGGCCCATTTGCAAGAAGCCTTGTTTGACTTTCTTGCATCACGTGCGTGCTTTTGACTGGGGCACACCATGGATTTCACCTCCTGGCCACTGGATGGGTGCTTGAAGACACCTGGCTAGCTGATGCGTGAGACCTATGGTGGAACACTGGATGAACGCTGCACACAAGCATTTTAGAAAAAATGATATTGGAATTATGGGGGGCCTGGGAATCGAACCCAGGTCCCAGAGATTACCAAACATATGCCCAGCCACTGAACCAAACGCATTTCTTTGTAAATATAATATGAACAAAAGAATATATGATATAAGTGCCCCATGTGCTGAAACGCGTGCGTCAATTCAAACTGACCACTCCCTGCTTGCCACACTATCATCATCTTCGTTCTGAAACAAAAATCACAGGCAAATAACGGGGGTTTTAAACCCCCACAAAACATCAATTTCAAAAATAGCGATTAGCTATATGGTGAATATAAAAAAGGCGCGACATGTTCATCAAGTTCGTCCCATCCTGCTGATTTCAACCATGCCTGTTTAGAGTTCTAATTTTACAGCATGACAAAACCCCTAATTTGAAGCTCTGAAAAACCTAGAAATTGCTAATGGTAACTTTCAATCCATGGCGCCATTCTCAAATTAAATCATGTGGAACGCTTTGTATTGATCCTGTAAACATAATGCTATCAACAAAAAGTGTTAAAAATGCATGAATATATGACTGTAATTTTGAGAAAAAATGAAAACCGTGTGAGTTATATGGCGAGATTCCTTGAGGTTTTTTGCTTAATTCTGATTGCCAAAGGTTCCTGGCAATACAAGGAGTATGTCTGGATTAAGAAGGGAGCTTGAAATGGGTTGCAAGGTGGTTTTCAGTATGTGATTTTTCTCTTGAAAAATTGAGATTGGTTTGGCCGTTTTAGAGTGCTCTAGCTCGTGAATCCTGTAAGGAATGCTTGCACATTTGTATATGAATGAGTATCAATCAAAATAAAGGACCTTTAAGCCTTGCAATTATGCTTTGATTTTGCCATGATCACCATTAAACCACTTGCCATATTTGCTTCAAATTTGAATTTCTATGCCCATAATAGGATGTACACGAATTTGGAAGGTGAATGATGGTGTATCAAAGCTATTAAAACTCAAAGATATCCCTTAATTAATTTTCTTGATTTTTATTTGAATTTTAAAGATTTAAAATTAATTAAATAAAATAAAATTAAATAAAAATGGAAAAATTAATTTTTAATCTTGAAATAAATTGTGGGACACGTGGGAGGCATGGCCAAGCTGAATCAAGTGGAAAAAGTGGGCCCCTTTTGTCAAAAATGAAGTTTCAAGGATAATTGACTTTGGCCATTTCACAAAAATTTCCCAACTTCTCCAATGCATATCTTGCTCAATTTTGAAGCTATGAACATGTTCTTGGACATTTTGGAAAGGTCTTGTAGTCCTCTAACCAATGTCTTTGGTCCCATGTCATTTTGATTTACCAATCTCAAGTTATGGTCTTTGACTTAAAGTGCCTTTTTGTTGACTTTTGAAAATGACCTATAATGTTGAAATTGATAACTTTTTGTGAGAGCATTTCTTGGACTTGGAATGTGAAGATGAGTTGTAGGAAATGTCTTCCCCTTCAATATGAGCATTGGATGGGATTTTTCTGATGAACCATGAAAAAGTTATGCCTTGGTCAAGTTACAGTTGACTTTTCAGCTGTCCAAAAATAGAAACTTTTGACACCTTGATGATTTTTGAGCCATTCTTGTGAAATCATGGTCAAGATTTGACCAAATGATGATTGTGGCTTCAAAATAAGATGTTGACCAAAAATTTTGACTTTTGACTGCCAAATGACCATTTTGCCCCTGCAGTTGACTGTGAAGCAATTAGGGTTTTTGACTGTGCAACTTGACCTTGTGAGCCTTGAAACTTGACATGTAGGTGCTTGACAATGTATATGGGCATATGTGACTTGATTGAGCCCTTGAAACCCTCAACTTTCTTGCAAGAACCAAAACCCTAGTTTGACTGGCTTAGGAGGGTGGTTTGACTGTGCAGCCCTTGAGTAGACTTTGAACTATTTGAGGTGATGCTTGGCAAAACTTTGAAGAATATAGGAGGGCAAATTTTGGGGTACAACAGCAACTAACTTCATCCACCTCAAAAATTTGCGAAGCCTGGAACCGACTAGATATCAGTTTAACTTCAAGAAATTTTATGCGAAGCCTGTAATCTGACCAGATAATAGTTAATTTATTCTTCCCCAGTAAGTTATTGTGAAGCCTGGAATCCGACCGAATAGCAGTGGACTTCCTCATCCTCAGCAAGTTGTTGTGAAGCCTGGATCCGACCAGATAACAGCTAACATTCAAGAATTAATCCCCAGCGGAAGCATTCTTTTAACAAAGTTTGAAGATATGTATATTCTTCATCCCCAATAGCAATTTGGGGTTCAGCTTCCCAGAACTCCTCAGTAGTAGTCAGGGATTTATTTTCCCAGACAAATATGCATCCCACATTCATACATCATAGCATATGTATACGAAATGCATTAGCACAATCTCATTCATCTTGAGAACGTCATGCATACATCTGCATTTAACTAACCCTTTTTCCAAAGGTAAAAACATCAAGTTTTAGTATAAATCGACCAAAGATTTCTTCCAGTATCTACCATCATTCCTCCAAATGACATCTATAAGCCCATTCCCAATACATCTTCGAGTGCAAATTTCTAGGCACTTTAGTGTTCAATCATCTTTCACCTTCAAGTCACGAATGGCGGATCCGTCAATCTAACTCTTCAGGTTTAAAAAGATTGAACAGGGGCAGCTGTTATACCCCAAAATTTTCCCTCTCATTTCTCAATAAATCTCTCATAAGATCTCCATTGATTCAAGACTACACAAGGTTTGATAAGCTACAGACACCTCCTCAACACTGACAACTCAAAATTAGTGTTTGATTTTTCTCATGTTAAGTTTCAAGTCTTGGATCACATTTTTGCTCAGTCAGTTGATCAGTTGACCTAAAATCAGCTGTATTAGGGGAAAAGTCAATTGTGGTCAACTTACAGTCAAACTTCATAATTTTTTACCCATATCAACATTATGAACCCATATATGTCAATTTATCTAGTTGGATCAAAATTCCTCAAAGAAATTTGATCAAAACACCAAAAGGGCAAAATGGTCAAAATTAGGGTTTTGATTGAGAAAGCTCAGTTCTTGACTTTTGACCAAGAGAATGACTTATTAGTTTAAGACGTGATATCAAGGATTCAAATACGCCATATTGACCTAATTGCATGGTTCAAATCACCTCTCAAGATCATTGGATTGACAGATCAATTTCAGTCAACGGATGAAAAGTTAACTTTACACTGAAAAGCCAAACTTTGACTTTTTGATCAAAATCAAGTTTCAAAAATCATATTTCATCAAGATATGTCAAAATATGAAACTTGTTCATCAAGAAATGTAAAAGTCAAAGTTATCTTTTAAAAGTCAAAATTCTAAGACTTAGAAATTTTTATGTTAGAAAATTAACTTTTTTTCATAACTTTGTGCCAAATTTCCACCATGATGCAAGATGATTCAAGGGAAACTTCCAACATGAAAGTTGTAGGTCTCAATGATATCTAAAACATTGTAGGGAAGAAATTTTTCTAGAAATGCTTGGATTTCAAGTTATGAATTTATGAAGACATGTCCATGAAACTAAAAAGACTTAGTTAAATTTTGCCCTAGCTAATCAGGATTTTGACCTAACTTCATGGCAACTTTTCACCTAGTTCTAAATTGAATCTTCAAAAATGTCCAACATAAAGGTTGTAGAGGATGTTACAAGCTTTCCAAAATGTCTAAGAACTCATCGAGACCATACTTTAGCTAAGAGAATCGAAGACAAGAAGTTAGGGTTTCAAACTTGTTTTACAAGACATATTTTGTGATAAATATGAACCAAATCCATAGCCATGCTGCATAATCCCACTTTTTAGGCCCTCTAAATTGTGTATATATCCTTAATCAGAAGATTACACAAACTTTATGGCTATTATCCATTAAATCCAAGCTTTGTCTAAGTTAACTTGCCATCTTTGGAAGAAAGTCAAGACTTCCATTTTGGAAAAGTATGCTTTTGCAAATGTCAACCATTTTTGAGCCTCTCAATGGATCCTTCTGCACACACAACATCTACATGTCAGAAGCAAGCTTGTTTAAAGTTCAACCACTCTACAATAGCGTGGTACAAGCTTTGGGGAGATGTTTGTCATGTTTGCTTCAAAAACAAGTAAAGGTTTTACAACATGTAAATTCAAATTCTGACTTACTGTAGCACACAAAACCTCTTGCCTATAAATACATACACTATTTGCAAGATAGCACACGAATGCACAAGCCATCAAACACCCCCAAAGTCAAAATTTCATAACAAACCTCCATTGTTGCATATTCTGGCCTTTTGGTTCCTAAAGCTTCTAAACATCATACATAAACAATCCCAACACCTGTTATCCAACTGTAACTCCATCTTCATCAACCTCCATTTTCAAAAACAGGGCATTGCATCTTGACTTCTACAGACCATTCAAACCATCCTCAACACAAACTAATTATTGTATTAGCTTCTTGGGAACTTGAGGAAGCTAACCTGGTCATCACAACTCCTTGAAAGCAGCTCAAACTCATTTCACGATTTCCAGTTTTTGAGGTATTTTTATGAACTTCCATCTCTTCATTTAGGCATTGTTAAGCTTGCATTTTCAAAGATAAAATGTAGATATTATTGCCCTGAAACTGCCCATGTCCATAGTTTTCATTTATATTGATTGAGTATGGAGAATTTTGAAGTTGAAGTTTCTGAAAATATTAGGTTAGATTTTGTACCAACAGAAATTTTTGCTCATTTTTGAGAATTAGTTTAAGTTATTTACATATTTAGAATCGAGGTGATATTTCTAACAAGTTTGGTGTTTGAAGTTTTGAAATGATTGAGAAATGGCTGAGTTACAAATTTCAAATATTTGCTCTGTAAACTGGTGCGAGGAAGAAGATGAAGTTCAGGCCTAGAACTTGATTTGTGTTATGTATTTATGATATTGTTTAAGTTAACGGATGTATAGTCACCCCAGTGGTAAGGCAGCGCGTGTTTATTGCAAAGGGCGTGGGTTCAAGCCCCAGTGCTGTCACTTTTTCATTTTTCCAACATTTTCTTTCTTTTTTGCAAGCAAACAAGCGCGTTGGGCTTAGTACACTGGGCCTTTACATTTTTTCTTCTCCTAACCCCCCATGTTTCCTTTTGACATCGCAGGCACAACTTTCCTTCTTTTTATTTTATTTATTTTTCTGATTAACAAAAACCCTTAATGGGCCAGGCTTCAAACAAAAACTGTTTTTCTAACAAACATCCTAAATTCCTTTTTCACCTCCTGGCTTTATTTTTCATATTTTATTTTGTTTTCTTTAATTTGTTATTTTTCATTATTATTATTATTATTATCATTATTATTATTTATTAAATCAAAATTTCTAAAAAAATATTTTTATTTATTATTTGTATTCTATATATTTTATTCCTTTAAAAAACAAAAGACAAAAAAAACATTTTTCTTATAAAAAAACTTAATTTCTTTTTATTAATAAATTAATAATTAGATTTAGGTTTAGTTATTTTATTTTAATTTAAAATTAACTTAGAATTTAGGTTTCTTTTAATTAATTAATTTCCATACTATTTTGATTAAACTTAAAACCTTTTCTAAAAAACCCTAAAACTGCTTTCTAATTTAATTTCTTTTCTTAATTAATTTAGGTTTAACTTTCTTAATTTAATTAATTATTTTCTTTTAGATAATTAGGTTAAAACCCTTTCCTTAAAAAACCAAACAAAATCCATTTATTTTCCATTTATATCTTTGTACATTATATTCCTTTCAATTCTTGTACATTATTCAAGTTTCAATATGGTTGTAATAGATAATTAGGTTTAATTTCTTACAATCCCCATTTGTAAATTTGTATACCCCATCCCCCTAATGATGTAATAGCGTAGTAAATTTACTTTCTGCAATTTATCGCTTTCATATAAATGCTAGTAATTAGGGTTTGTATGGGAAGATGAAATCAATGCTTAGAAAACACTAATACAAGAAAACCAAGCATGAAAAAATATACACTATTCACACATGCACCCTTATGGTAATTCCACTTGTTGCCTTATAAAAATGGTCATGTTATGCATGTGGGATGTCTTAGCAAAAATAATCAAAAATACAACATCATAGTCCCTCAATGACGCTTCAAATGTTGCCTTACAAATGATCTTAGTCCCTCAAAGAGAAATGCAAAGATATCTCACAACATTGCTATCATGGCTATACGATGACCCATGCATGTCCCTTTACATCCAAAGATAAGGCTTCTCACCAATCAATGGTAAGATAGCAATATCAAAGGAAAGGAGAAATGAACAAAAGACTTTTGAGTAGGTAGAAACGTTCTTAGTTGCTTGCTAATTTTCAAAACAAGCATCCTTGCTCACTTTCAAAACAAACACTTTCAAAATAAACACACACCAAACACTTTCAAAACATGAAATATTTTCAAAAGTCCAACACTTTGTATACATTTTCGCCGAAACGAAAATCATTACAAAGTTTGCCTAAACGAAGGCGCCTTTTCAAAAATACTTTCAAAAACCACCACAAAGCACATTTTCAAAAAAAACACATTTTCAAACAAATCAAGTGATCTAACAAGCAACTAAGAGCCCATAGATAATTATGGATGAAAAGGGTGCTAATACCTTCCCTTTTCATAATCTACCCCCCGAACTCAAGAAATAATCTCAAAGGTCTTTCATGTTCTTTTCCACCTTTCCTTTTGGATAAAAGAAAAGTCGGTGGTGACTCTTGCTAACCGCAACAATTGCGAACAAACGCAAACATCCCAAGTCAGTTATCCCACTGTATTACAGAACTGGCGACTCTGTTGGGGAGAAACTTAAAAGTGGGTTTATATTAGGGCTAGATCATCTTTATTTGCTTTCATTGTTTGACTTGCTTGCTTTACATTTTTGGTTCCTTGTTTGGGCTTGTTTTGATCCTCTACCCGGATCTGGGATACCTTATAGGTTAGTAGCAATATGTTGTGGAAACTGTGTGGGGTATACCGACATGGTCTAAGAAATAGCTATGTTAGTGTGACACATTTGTGGGTACCGGTAGCCCTTGAGTAGTCAAGGAGAATACGGGGCCGCTGTGTGGTGTCATGAAGCACTAAATGACTTTAGAACCTTTGCTTGACCGACTTGGCTATTAGGAAGTAGTGAGATAGCCAGCTTGGGTGCAGTCTGAAGTTGGTTGATACTCGATACTACGCTCATTGAGATCGGACTTCTCGGGATATTTTGGTCTCTGTGAAAGAGGCTTGCGCTGAAACAATGCCTGATAAGAAAGATCGGTGATATTGAGATCCCTTGGAACCCTGTTACTATTACTAGGACAGGTTGAGCCAACTAAACTTCAAGAGGGTACTTACCTATAAGACTTCATGCAATCCTGAACCTAAGGACTTGTTTTCCTTGTGTGTATATGCTTACTTGTACATAACATCATAAACATCATAACATCATAAGCATTCTCACTAACCATTTCAAGGATTATTGGGATTTATATTTGCTCTGTTTTATAGGACATGGCTTCCATCCGCGGGAATACTATCCAAGTCAATCTCGTAAGACTTACTTCTCAACTCAAAGAGTTAGCATCAGGGGTCCCTGAGAATTCTTCATTCACTGAAATACATGGTCGCCTCCTAAACTTGGTTACCTCGAGCACTGATGAAGATATGACGAAGGTGCTTTTCCAGTTCCTCGATCCTCTACACCATTGCTTTACTTTTCCCAATTATCAACTTGTACCTACTATGGAAGAATTCTCTTAACTCTTGAGGATTCCTATTTTAAATCAACTACCTTTCAACAGTACGGAAATAGATCCAAGACCTAAAGAGATTGCCCAAGCGCTACACTTGCAACAATCTGATATCACGACTAATTGGGAAACAAGAAGTGGTGTCAAAGGGTTCCTAGCCAAGTTCTTGTTTGAAAAAGATCAAGATTGTTGGAACTCTTTGGATTTACAAGCTTTTGAAGAAATCTTAGCCCTTCGCGTCTATGGGATGGTTTTGTTTCCAAACCCTAACCAACTCATAGAAGTAAATGTTGTCAAAATCTTCATATCTTGCAATCTGGTGCCTACTTTGTTGGGAGATATCCTACATTCTCTCCACTCTCGCACTATGAGGAAGAGAGGGGCCCTCATGTGTTGCACTCCTTTCTTGGCTAGTTGGTTTATTTTGCATCTTCCCCAGTCTGTGTTGAAGAATGAGCAAGGTTTGAGTTGGTCCCATAGGTTGATGACGCTCAGACATTCGGATATTCATTGGTGTTCTCGATCCTTGGAGAATGTTACTATCATCGACCGTTGTAGGGAATTCCCTAATTTCCCTTTGCTTAGCATTAGGGGAGGTATCACTTACAACCCTTTCTTAGCCTTACGACAGTTTGGGTATGCCCGAAGAGATGGTCTGCATGATATGCTCATCCAAGGAGTGGTATTCGACTATGAGAGCGACGATCAAGGTTACCGTTAGAAGTTTATACGAGCTTGGAGGATGGTAAGAAAAGTGGATAGTAAAATTTTGGGATACAAGAATTCCATTTCCCTTGAGCCTTACCTTAGGTGGGTACGAGCTCGTGCACAAAAGCTCATGATGACTTATCCATCCATCCTACCAGTTATCATGGAACCTGTGGTTGAAGGAGATGTCCCGTACACTGTCCTCCATTCCGACATGCCTACTTCTCCTTAAGATTTGCAAAAATGTTGGATTCAACAAAAGGAAGAATGATATACCTTCGAAGCTCAATTCCACGCTAGCGAGAAAAAGGTTCAGGAACTTACAAAGCAACTCCATGAAGAACAAAGCTTGAACGCCTACATTGCGCCGAAGAGGATGCGTTCCACCTTTTTATCATAGAGATTTATTTTGTAATCCCAAGAGGCATAATGTAATCATTTTGAGCTAATTAATGAAAATTGACGTTTGTTCATTCTTTGTCTATACAAATTTAAATTTCATAAATTGTTGAAATCATTTGCATACACATCTTCCATGCATCATAACATAACAGGTTTTCCATGATAGGTTTTCTTATCTTTCTACTGTTTATTTCAGCAAGATGGATATCAAGAAAACAGTGAAAGACCTACAAGAACAAAACTCCCAGTTTCAAGAGACTCTGCTGACCCTGGCCAAGGGGCAACAAGATTTGATGGCGTTTCTAGCAGCCAAAAAGAAACCAAAGAGGAAAGCTTTGGTCAACATGGGTAGAAGATTCAGAGAGTCGGTCCGTCAGATATCGGTAGTGGAAGACTCATCTAACGAAGATGAGAATCAGATTGGAGAAGCAAGGAGTACCTAGGCTGGATGTATCAATGATCAAGCGTCTGATGATGAAGATTATTTTGACGAGCAGTATCCTCCTACCGATGTTAAGTACAAGCAGCTAGAAGACAGACTAAAGGCTGTTGAGATTCAAGCCGTCCCCGGTTTGGATTTTGATGATTTGGATTTAATATCTGGGGTTGTCATTCCCCATAAATTCAAGATACTAGTCTTCATGAAATATGATGGGATTTCCTGCCCAAAACTTCACCTGAAGTCTTATGTGCGCAAAATTCAACCGCACACCACCGACAAGAAACTCTGGGTTCACCTCTTTCAAGAAAGCTTGGCTGGGATGCAACTAGAGTGGTTTTACCAATTGGAGGGTTCCCGTATCCATACATGGGAAGAGTTAGCCACCACTTTCTACCACCAATACCAGTACAATGCCAACCTGGCACCGACAAGATTTCAACTGCAAGACATGACAATGGGGAAGAATGAAGGGTTCAAAGAGTACGTCCAAAAGTGGAGGGATCTTTCCAATAGGGTCCAACCGCCATTAACTGATATGGAACACATTGACATGTTTATGGGTACTTTATCTGGTCCATTTTTCAACTTGTTGGTTGGTTGTTCTTCATCTGGTTTCACCGAACTGATCTTAACCGGTGAAAGAGTTGAAAGCGGTATCAAAAGCGGGAAATCCCTAGAGCATCTGCTTCTGCCTCCAATCCTGTAAAGAAACCTTTTGTCGGGAAGAAAGAAACCAATGTTGTGTATCGGGCCCATCTGTCTGTTAATGTTGTCCGAATTTCCAACCCACCACCTGTTTAAAGACCATCTTCCAATAATCAATGGTTTGAGGCTCCGCGAAGACAATTCACAAGGATAGGCATGTCGCTATCTCAAGCCTTACAACACCTGTTAAAGGCTAATTTGGTGACACTGTGTGATCCATCGGGCAATCCAGATACCTCTTCACCTAAATACAATCTGAATACCAAGTGTGCGTATCACTCAAATAGTCTCGGGCATGAAACTAACCAATGTTGGGCACTAAACCATTAAATTTGATCCTCCTCCAACTCCGAATGTAATCACCGCGCCTATGCCAAATCATGGCAAGGGTGTCAATGTTGTTGAAGACACCATTTTTGTTTCATCCGTCAAAGACTTGACTACTCCATTAACCATTATGTTTTACCCCAAAATTTTCCCTCTCACTTATCAAGAATTTTCTCAACAAGATCTCCTTAGCTCAAGGTTGCACTAGGGTTTGATCAGCTCAAGACACCTCCTTAAGCATTGATGACCAAAATTAGGGTTTGAGTTTGCACAAGGATTTTTGGATTGCCAATGCCCCATATGACTTTCATGGATTATTATGGACCCCCAAGATTTCTCATATCAAGTTTCAAGCTTTGAATCACACTTTTGCTCAGTCAATTGAGTAGTTGACCAAAAAATCAATTGTATTGGGGAAAAAGTCAACCATGGCCAATTTACAGTCAAAATTCATAATTTTTTATCCACATCAACATTTTAAACTCATATGTGTCATTTGATCAAGTTTGGACCACAACTCCTAAAGAAAATTGATCAAATCTCTAAAAGGGCAATATGGTCAAAATTAGGGTTTTGACTGGGAAAGGGCAATTTTTTTATTTTTGACCTAGAAAATGGTCAATTGGTTTAAAGCATGATCTCAAGATTCCAATTTCATCATTTTTACCTTGTGACATGGTTCAAAACATTGCAAGTCCATTAGATTGACAGATGAATTTTCCAGTCAACTGATCAAAACTCAATTGTATACTAAAAAGTCAAACTTTAACTTTTTGATCAAATTCAAGTTCCAAAGATCATGATTCATCAAAACATGTCAAAATATGAAACTTATTCATCAAGAAATCAAAAATCCAAGATTTCATTTTGAAAAGTCAAAATTTCTAAACTTAGAAATTTTTCTAAGTGTTGGAAATTTCATGTTTTTTCACAACTTTGAACAACTTTTTCACCATGATGAAAGATGATTCAAGAGAAACTTCAAACATAAAAGTTGTAGATCTCCATGAAATCTACAACTTTTCTTCACAAAACTTCCTCCAAAAGTGCTTGGATCTCAAGTTATAATCTTAAGAACATGTGGTCATGAAACAAAACACTTAGTGAAATTTTGCCCTAATTTGGTCAGGATTTTGACCCAACTTCATGGCACTTTTCCATATGGTTCCAAGGAGAATATTCAAAATCAATTCAAAGACGGGTTGTAGAGAACATTTCAAGATTTCCAAAATTTCCAAGAACTCCTTGAGATCATTCTTGAGTAGGGAGAATCGAAGAGATGAAGTTAGGGTTTTATCACTTTAATTACAAGTCATTTTAGTGATGAACAAAATTCAAATTCAAACCATGTTGCATAAACACTACTTTGCAGGCCTCAAACTTGTTAGGCACTCCATAATTAATGGTTTACACAGCTTTTAGAGGCCTCACTTCAAGCATTCAATGCATGGACGTGCTTTTTATCCATTTTTGGAAGAAAGGTTATATTGCCATTTTGATAAAGTGACTTTTTGTACAAAACATGTTCTTGAGCCTTGCACTTGCTCTCTTTTGATCAAACCAGTCCTATAACTCATGAGAAATGTTTCAAACACTTACAATCACCCATCCCATTCTTTTACCTCTTTTTGAAACTTGTTTCCCTTTTTTCTTCAAAATCAAGTAACCTAGCCAAAAGCTAGAAACTTGTACTTCTGAGTTGCCAATGCACTCAAACACTTTTGTTTATACATACACAAACCATTTGACACAAACACACGAATGCTCAAGCCTGGAAAGAACCTAGAACTCAGAATCACACTTCACACTTCCATTTTCACACAAACTAACCAAAAACTTGAAACTCATAATCTACTCGTGTGTTTCTTGGCCTTTTGGTTTCTAAAGTTTCTAAACATCACATAGAATCAATCCCACACCCTGTTATAGAATTGTAACACCATTAACACCATCCTCCATTTCCAAAAACAGAGCTCTACAAATTAACTTCTCCAGACCATTTCAGTCATCCATTGTTCAAGCTAATCATTGCATTAGCTTCCTGGGACCTCAAGGAAGCTAACCTGATCATCACCATCACTTGAAACAAGCTCAAACTAAAAACAAGATTTCCAGTTTTTAGGTAAGTTTTATCAACTTTGAACTCTTCATACAGACATCATCAATAGTTTATTTATGAACAAAACATGTATATATCATTGCCCTGAAGTTAACTATGTCCATAGTTTCCATTAATTTTGCTTGAGCTTAGAGAATTTTGAAACTGAAATTTCTGAGATTTGTAGGGTTTGGATTTGGGCCATTAAAATTCATTCTTATCTTTGATATATAGTTTTAATGCTTTACATTTCTGAAACCGTGAGAAAATTTGCTACAAGTTTCATGTTTACAGTTTTCATTTTTGATGAGAAATGAGCAAGTTACAGTTGGTCTGCCTGGAGGTTGAAGATGAAGTCATCAGGGCGCATTTTGCCTTACATATTTATTGATTTGCCTATGTTAACGGATGTATAACCACCCCAGTGGTAGAAGCGCGTGCCTGTAACCTTTGGGACCTGGGTTCGAGCCCCAGTGGTACCCTTTTGTGTTTTTTTTCATATTTTTGCATTATTATGATTTTTGCAGGTGCTTGGGCTTTGTTGGGCCTGTTTTGTTTTTTTATTTTTGCTCATTAACCCCCCTGCAGGCTACTGGTACCCCTGGCCCAAGTTTTTTTTTATTTCATTTTTATTTCTTAAATATATTTTCTAATATTAAAAATCATAAAAAATATAAAAAATTAGATTTTCATTTTAACTTAGTTTATTTTATTTTTCCTCACAAAAAATATTTTATTTAACTACACCTTATTTATTTTTACTTATTATCTTGTAAATTTAATTAAAACTAGATTAATATTTATTTTTCTTTTACACCTATTAAATTATATTTATTTATGCATAAAAAGGACCAAAAATATTTTATAATGTTATAAATATTTTCAAGACAAAAATACCAAAAACACTTTTCTTATAAAACCTAATTTATTTTACTTTAAATTAATATATTTAAGGTTTTGCTTAAAAATCTTTTCTTATCAAATTAGGGTTTAGTTTTCATTTATTGTTTTTATTTTAATTAATTATATTAAGACAAAATCCCTTTTCTCATGAAAACCAAACAAAGATCCATTTTCTTTACATTTTTCATTTTTGTACATTTATTCTTTTTGCACATTGTATTCATTTATTTCCTTGTACATTGATACAAATTCAATTTGGTTGTAATAGATTAACTAGGTTTATATTCTTGCAATCCCCATTTACAAATTGTATATCCCCCTCCCCACAAATATTGTAATAGTGTAGTAACTTTAAATTCCGCAATTTATCGCTTTATATATAACATGCTAGTAATTAGGGTTTGTATGGAAAGACTAAAACCAATACTTAGAAAACCCTAATTCAAGACAAAAAACAAGCATGAAAACAATATACTTGCACACAAGCACCCCTAGGGTTATTCCACTTGGTTGCCTTATACAAAATGGCCATATTTCGCATGTGAGGTATCTTAGCAAATACAAGCAAATACAAGATCATAGTCCCTCGATGATGCTATATAACTTGCATTTCAAATGATCTTAGTCACTAAAAAAGAATGCTAAGATACCTTGTAACATTGCTAATCATGGTTATACGATGACCCACGCTCGTCCCATTTACATCCAAAGATAGCGTTGCTTACCAAATCAATGGTAAGATAACAATGTCAAAGGAAAAGGAAAATGAACAAGAAAGACTTTTGAGTAGGTAGAATGCTCCTAATTACTTGCTCAATTTCAAACAAACCTCCTTGCTATTTTCAAAACAATCACCTATACTTTCAAACATCTTACAAAATTGAAAACATTTTTAAAAGATCAAACATCTTTGTATACATTCTTACAAACAAGAATCATTACAAAGATTTCCTAAACAATGGCCTCTTTTCAAAATACTTTCAAAAAACCACACCAAGCACAATTTTCAAACAAAAAGCAAGTGATCTAGCAAGTAACTAAGAGCCCATGGAAAACCATGGATGAAAAGGGTGCTAATACCTTCCCTTTTTATAATCTACCCCCCGAACTCAAGAAACAATCTCAAAGGTATTTCCTATGCTTTTTCACCTTTCCTTTTGGATAAAAGAAAAGTCGATGGCGGCTCTTGCTAACCACAACATTTACGATCAAACGCAAAACCCTCAAGTCAGTTATCCCACTGTATCACAGAACTGGCGACTCGACTGGGGAAAATTCTAAAAGTGGGGTTACCTTAAGGGCTAGATCACATTTACTTGCTTTCATTGTTTGACTTGTATGCTTTACATTATGGTTCTTTGTTTGGGTTTGAATCCTTTACCCAGATTTGGGATACATTATAGGTAAGTAGCAATACGTTGTGGAAAATGTGCAGGGTATACCGACATGGTCTAAGCAATAGCTATGTTAGTGCGACATATTTGTGGATACCGGTAGCCTTTAAGTTAATCAAAGAGAATACGAGGCCGTTGAGTGATGTCATGAAGCACTAATGAACTTTTAGAACCTTTACTTGACCAACTTGGCCATTTAGGATGTAGTGAGATGGCCGGCTTTGGTGTAGTCCGAAGTTGGTAGATACTCGATACTACACTCATTGAGGTTTGGTTTCTTGGGATATTTCGGTCGCCATTAAAGAGACTTGTGCTGAAACAATGACCAAGGAAATAAACCAGTGATATTGAGCTCCTTAGAACCCGGTTACTATTATTAGGATAGGTTTTATCCAACTAAACTTCAAGAGGGTACTTACCTATAAAAATCCATGCAAGCCTAAACCTAAGGACTTGTTTGCTTTGTATGTATATACATACTTGTACATAACATCATGAACATCATAACATCATACACATTCACTAACCATTTCAAGGATCTTGGGATTTATCTTTGTTCTTGTTTTGTAGGATATGGATTCTCTTCGCAGGAAAACTATTCAAGTCAATCTTGTGAAAATCCCTGCACAACTCAAGGAGCTAGCTTCAAGGATCCCTGAAAACTCTCCATTCACCGAGAGACATGGTCGCCTACTCAACTTGGTCACCTCCAACACAGATGAGGACATGATGAAGGTGCTCTTTCAGTTCTTTGATCCCTCACACCATTGCTTCACATTTCCCAATTACCAACTTGTGCCTACTTTGGAAGAATTCTCCCGACTCTTGAGGATTCCCATTCTCAATCAACTACTTTTCAACGGTACAGAAAGGGACCCAGAGCCAGAAGATATTTCTCAAGCTTTACACTTGCACTCATCTGATGTCACAACTCATTGGGAAATAAGGAGTGGTGTCAAGGGTTTCCTAGCAAAGTTCCTGTTTGAGAAAGCCCAAAGTTGTTGAAATTCCTTGGATATGCAAGCCTTTGAGGAAATTGTGGCTCTCCTCATCTATGGGATGGTTTTGTTTCTAAATCTTGACCAACTCATAGATGTGAACACCGTCAAAATCTTCATATCCTGCAACCCAGTGCCTACTTTGCTAGGAGACATCCTACACTCTTTTCACACTCGCACTATGAGGAAAATAGGTGTCCTTATGTGTTGCACTCCTCTCTTGGCAAGATGGTTTATTTCTCATCTTCCCCAATCTGTATTAAAGAATGATCAAGGTTCAAGGTGGTCACAAAGGTTGATGACGCTCAAACATTCAAACATCCATTGGTGCTCCCGATCCATAGAGAATGTTACTATTGTTGACCGTTGTGGAGAGTTCCCTAATGTCCCCTTACTTGGAATTAGGGGAGGTATCACCTATAACCCATGCTTATCCTTAAGACAGTTTGGTTACACCCGAAGGGATGGCCCGCACGAGATGTTGATTCAAGGTTTGCTATTTGATTTCGACAACAAGGATCAAGGTCTTCGCTAGAAATTTATCTGAGCTTGGAGGATGTTGAACAAGGTAGATAGCAAGACTTTGGGGCATAAAAATTCCATCCCTCTTGAGCCTTACCTTAAATGGGTACAAACTCGTACTCAGAGTTTTATGATGCCTTATCCCTCCATCCTCCCGGTAATCATTGATCCTGTCATCAAAGGAGATGTTCCATATACTATCCTACATCCTGGCATGCCCACCTCTCTTGAAGACCTACAAAGAGATTGGATACAACTCAAGGGGGAGCGAGATACTTTCGAAGCCCAATTATATGCAAGCGAAAAGAAGTTTTTGGAACTCACTAGGCTACTTCATGAAGAACAGACTTTGAATGCCTACATTGCACCAAAGAGGATGCGTACTACTTTTCTATCTTAGAGTTTTTGTATTTGTTTTGCCCAAGGAGGCACTGATGTACTCAAGCTTTAACTTATTAATATAACGTGTGTTTCCTTTTTGTCTAAAACAAATTTGAACCTTAAAATCCTTGAAATCATTGCATATACATTTACCATTCATCATAACATAAGCAGGTTTCTTGCAACAAGTCTCCTCATCTCTCTACTGTTTATTTCAGTAAGTTGGATCTCGAACAAACGGTGAAGGACCTCCAAGCTCATAATGCACAGTTTCAACAGTTGTTCTTAACTCTAACCAAAGGACAAGAAGAGTTGAAGGCCTTGCAGGCTGAGGAGAAGAAAAAGAAGACAAAGAAGATAACCGGAGTTCTAAACATGGGAAGAAGATTCCAAGGGCAGACAAGAAGGGCCTTAGACTTTGCAACGACATCCGGTGAGAAAGACAATCAAGATGGGAAGGGCAGGGAAACAGTTATCCAGTCAGAAGAGGAAGAGGAAGAGGAATAAGAAGACTATTCTGAAGAACAATACCCTTCAGCCGACGACAAGTATAAGCATCTAGAAGAACGGTTAAGCGCAATGGAAATCCAAAAATTTCCTGGCTTGGACTTTGAGGAATTGGGTTTAGTATCGGGGATAGTCATTCCTCCAAAATTTAAAGCACCTGTATTCGCCAAATATGACGGAGTCTCATGCCCCAAAATGCATCTCCGGTCCTATGTGAGGAAAATCCAGCCTCATACCGCTGACAAAGACTTATGGGTACACTTCTTCCAAGACAGCTTGTCTGGAACTCAACTTGATTGGTTTTATCAGTTAGAAAGAGCCAATGTTCATAACTGGGAAGATCTTGCTGCAACCTTTTACAAACAATACCAATACAATGTTGATCTTGCGCTTACCCGTACTCAACTCCGGAGTATGGCTTTGGTTTCAAGTGAAGGCTTCAGGGACTATGCGCAAAAGTGGAGGGTTTACTGAATTGATATTGACCGGAGAAAGGGTAGAAGTCGGGATAAAGAATGGAAAGATTCAAAAAGATGCATCCTTTACTGTTGTAAGGAAACCATTCATCGGAAAGAAAGAAGTGGTTGTTGTATATCCTCAGAGAAATCAAGATAGGGCCGAACGTCATCCAATGGTGGGGGGCTGTTATGATTCCTAAACCCATGCCTAATCAACAAAGAAGCAATCAACCAAGAATGGAAAGACCAGTCAGACAGTTCACCAGAATTAACATGACACTATCTCAAGTATTATTGCATCTGTTAAGATCCAACCTAGTGACTTTGAAAGAAGCTCCAAAGAATCCTAACACAACCTCTCCTCACTATCGTCCTAATGCCCGCTGTGCATGCCACTCTGAGAGTCCCGACCATGACACTAATAACTGTTGAGCTCTAAAGAACAAAGTACAAGACCTCCTTGAATCCAAAGAGATTGAATTCGATGCGCCAGAAAAGCCCAATGTCATTTCTGCCCATATGCCCAAACACGGCCATAATACCAACGCCATTGAGGAAGATATGTTTGTTACTTCAGTTGATGAACTTATGACCCCACTCCTAATTATCAAAAAGTACTTATTGAATTCCAGTGTTTTCCCAGGCTGTGATGAAAGCTGTCATTTTTGTTTGTCCTCACCAACCAGCAGTCCTTTGTTGAGAGCAGTCGTTCAGTGCCTAATAGACAACAAGGAAATTTTGTTCGAAAAGACTTATGTTCAACCTGTTCCTTATAATGATGTTTCCATCGTGACCATTTCCGACAATTCTTCCAGGGTCTCCACCAAAAGACCCGTTAGAATTACATCAGTTCCAAAAGTAGCTCCTTTGATAATTACAATGCCTGGTCCAGTCCCATATTCGTCAGACAAAATTGTACCATGGAATTATGGAGGGGATGTCTACTACCACGGTATCAAGCAAGATTGGCCAGCTGCCAAAGATTCAAGTCCTGAGAAGGTTGATTCTAATATCAGTAATATTGCAGGGACTACTAAGATTACCCGAAGCGGAAGGATATTCTCTCCATAAATTGCTCCCCCAAAAGTAGTTTATGGACCCGTAATCATTCCTATTATTGTTGCTCCTCCAAAGGTTGTTCCCAGTCCTATAGTCCTCTCTGCTAATACTCCAACTGACAAAGCTGTTACAACCCCTGTTATCACTTCTACTGACATTCTTGCTGCCGAGTCAACTGAGACTCGAGGTAAAGGTATTATGATTGAGCCTGTCCGGACAAAGGCACAACCATTGGCTATCACTGAGACCTCCCGGAAAGAGATGGAGGAAATTTTAAAGATCATAAAAAGAAGTGATTATAATGTAGTTGAGCAACTGGGGAAAACTCCATTAAAATTTCCATGCTGGCTTTATTAATATGTTCTGAGGCGCATGTAAAAGCCTTGGTAAAATTCCTGAAAACTGCCCATGTACCCCAAGAAACATCTGCCGATCAGTTCCAAGACTGCATAGCCAGCTTAACTGCAGATAATGGTCTAGGTTTTCGGATGCTGATTTAACGCCAAGAGGAAGGAAGCATAATGAGGAATTTCATGTCTCATTTGAATATAGGGGCACGACCTTGGCTCATGTTTTGGTGGACACTGGATCGTCTCTGAATGTATTTCCTAAAAAGACCCTTGATAGGCTTGATTGTGAGGGATTAACATTGAAACCGAGCAACATAGTAGTGAGGGATTTTGACGGCTCGAAAAGGATGGTGCACGGGGAAGTGGATATCCCCATAAAGGTTGGAACCCAAACATTTGATTCAACCTTTTATGTAATGGATATCCGCCCTTCATATTCTTGCTTGCTAGGCCGACCATGGATTCACAACGCCGACGCTTTTACTTCTATGTTGCACCAAATGCTGAAATATCCAATTCAAAGGAAGATTATCACCGTTCATAGAGAAGAAGAGTATATGATCAGCCATCTCAATTCCTTCAGATATGTGGATTTAGATGGTGAATTTATTGAAAATCCATTCTAACACTTTGAAGAAGTCCCGCAAGAAGTGGCAGTGACCAAGGTTGTGTCTCAAGTTCCCAAGATCACAAGGCCTTCACTCAAGATGTCATCTTTAAAGGATGACAAGGCAGTAATAGAAGAAGGTGGGTGCACTATCTAGGGACAACTCTCAGATATCCCATACAAATCTGATAAGTTTGGCCTGGGTTTCACTTCAGGTGCCCAGAAGTCTATACGTCGCGCTCGTGCTGGAGGAACACCCTTGAAGATCAGCAACCGTGAAGTCAATGCGGTAGAAGATGATGAAGATGGCTACAACCTGGAGGATTGGATTTTCCCAACTGTCAGTGGAGGGCTCAGCAACTGGGAGGCTAGAGACTTTGTCCCGATCACTTTTATCCCACAGTAATTTGTATTTACATTTTGTTGGACCAGTAATATTAAAACAATTCAGACTCTTAAAACCTTGTCTCTTACCCGAGGCACAATGGTCCATTTGTAAGGGTTATTATCTTATTTCCATATGACATAAATGAATCAAGGACGTTTTTGCATACAAACTTTGTGCTCATTGTTTTTCTTTTTTACATTTTCATTTCTTTCAAAGATAGCTATACTCTTACACACACTCACACTCACAATGCAGGTCTACATCCATTCGGGATCCCATGGGTAACGGTTCTACTATGGCCTTCAGTGACTCTAAAAATCTAATCTACCAAGCCGAAGACGAAGGTAAGGAATATTGTGAAGTACCAGGGGAACTTTCCAGATTACTGCAACAAGAAGAGAGAACTATTCAACCCCACGAGGAACCAGTGGACACCATCAATCTAGGTACCGAAGAAGACAAAAGAGAAGTCAAGGTGGGTGCCAACCTGGAACCCAGTGTCAAAGAGCGTCTGATTCAGTTGCTACACGAGTATGTTGAGGTCTTTGCCTGGTCGTATGAAGACATTCCAGGACTTGATGCAGATATTATGGTACATCGTCTACCTATAAGAGAAGACTGTCCACTAGTAAAGCAAAAGGTTTGTCGTATGCGACCTGACATGTCAGAGAAGATTAAGGTTGAAGTCATGAAACAATTCAATATTGGATTCTTGGCTGTCACCTCTTATCCGCAATGGGTTGCCAATGTTGTTCCCGTGCCCAAAAAGGACGGCAAGGTACGAATGTGCATGGACTACAGAGATTTGAATAGGGTAAGCCTTAAGGATGATTTCCCACTTCCCCACATTGATATTCTAGTTGACAATACGGCACAGCACAAAGTGTTTTCCTTCATGGAAGGTTTCTCAGGCTACAACCAAATCAAAATGGCGCCTGAGGATATGGAGAAGATAACTTTTGTCACACAGTGGGGCACATTCTGCTACAAGGTAATTCCATTCAAACTGAAGAATGCGGGGGAAACCTATCAGCGTTCCATGGTAGCCCTATTTCACGACATGATACATCACAAAATAGAGGTCAATATGGATGACATGATAGCTAGATCTCAAACAGAATAAGATCATCTTGATCATTTACAAAAACTGTTTGAGAGGCTAAAGAAATACAAGATGAGGTTGAACCCAAATAAATGCACGTTTGGAGTAAGGTCTGGTAAGCTCCTAGGCTTTGTCGTCAGCAATAAGGGTATTGAAGTAGATCCTGCCAAGGTGAAAGCGATACAAGAGATGCATGCTCCTCGTATCAAAAAGGAAGTCAGAGGATTCTTGGGACGTTTAAACTACATTTCCAGATTCATTTCTCACCTGACAGCTTCTTGTGAGCCAATCTTCAAACTACTGAAGAAAGATCAAGTAGTCAAATGGAATGATGAATGCCAAACTGCTTTCGACAAGATCAAAGAGTACTTGCAAGAGCCTCCTGTGTTGATGCTACCAGTCAAGGGAAGGCCATTGATCATGTATCTGACTATTTTGGAAAATTCAATGGGGTGTGTACTGGGGCAGCATGACGAGTCTGGACGAAAAGAGCACGTTATTTATCACCTGAGCAAAGAGTTTATCGACTGTGAAACAAGATATTCACTGCTGAGAAAACTTGCTGCGCTCTGGCATGGGTTGCTCGCCGGCTAAGACAGTATATGCTGACACATACTACCTTGTTAATATCTAAAATGGATCCAATAAAATACATCTTCGAGAAACCTGCTCTCTTTGGGAGAATAGTGAGATGGCAGATGATCCTGACAGAATATGACATACAGTATACTACCCAGAAAGCAATAAAGAGAAGTGTATTGGTTGATCACCTTGCTCACCAAGCTGTAGAAGACTATCAGTCCATGAAGTTCGAATTCCCAGATGAAGACATCATGATGGTAAATAACTATGAAGAATTCAGACCATATGACGGACCTGAACAAGGATCCCGATGGACCCTGGTTCTTGATGGGGCATCTAATGCACTCGGTAATGGTATTGGTGTTGTACTCATATCTCCTGAAGGATGTCATACTCCTTTTACTGAAATACTCTGCTTTAATTGTACAAAAAACATGGCGGAATACGAAGCGTGCATCTTTGGTCTTAAAGCTGCCATAAATTTGGGGATCAAATCCTTAAATGTATTCGTAGATTTAGCTTTGGTCATCAGCTAGATCAAAGGGGAATGGGGCACCAAACACCCTAACCTTATCCCTTACAAAGAACATGTTTTAACATTGCTCCCACATTTTGAGAAGATTACCTTCGAGCATTTCCCGCGAGAAGAAAATCAGCTAGCAGACGCACTAGCCACAATGTCATCTATGTTTAAACTTAAATGGGATAACAAGGCTCCCCAGATCACCATCGAGCGAATGGATGAACCATCACACTGTTACGAGATTAATACTGAAGAAGTAGTGGACCAGCCTTGGTTTCACGAAGTCAAGAGGTATCTCGAAGCTCAAGAATATCCAGAAGGAGATTCAGTCAATGATAAGAAGTTCTTAAGGAGATTCTCTGCTAAGTTCTTCCTTAGTAATGGCATTCTTTATAAATGCAACCATGACTCTATGTTACTTCGGTGTGTAGACAAGGTTGAAGTTGAAAGGATCATGGATGAGTTACATGAAGGCACTTTTGGCACCCATTCCAGTGGGCATACGATGGAGAAGAAAATCCTATGGGCAGGCTATTACTGGTCTACCATGAAAGCAGATTGCTATCAATACTCTCGAACTTGCCATAAGTGTCAGATTTATACTGACAAGGTGAACGCACCTCCGGTTCCTCTGAATGTCTTGACGACTCCTTGGCCCTTTTCTATGTGGGGGGTTGATATGATTGGGGAAATCAAGCCAACAGCATCCAATGGACACCGCTTCATTTTAGTGGCCATTGACTATTTTACAAAGTGGGTTGAAGCAGCCTCTTTCGCTTCCGTGACCAAGAATGTTGTAGCCCGATTCATCAAGCAGAATCTCATCTGCCGGTATGGTATCCCCGAAAGGATTATCACAGACAATGGTACGAACCTGAACAATACTATGATCACTGCCCTGTGCGAGCAATTCAAGATCCAGCATCACAATTCTTCCCCTTATCGGCCGAAGATGAATGGTGTTGTCGAAGCCGCGAATAAGAACATTAAAAAGATCATACAGAAAATGACAGTCACATACAAAGACTAGAATGAAATGCTACCATTTGCTCTCCACTGGTATCGTACCATAGCATGCACATCAACTGGGGCAACACCCTATTCTCTGGTATATGGCATGGAGGATGTCTTGCCTATTGAGGTCCAGATCCCCTCTCTGAGAATTATGAAGGATGCAAGACTAAATGAAGAAGATTGGATCTAGACTCGACTTGATCAACTAAACTTGATTGATGAGAAAAGGCTTACTGTTGTCTGCCATGGTCAAATGTATCAAAAACAAATGATCAAGGATTTCAACAAAAAGGTCAGACGCCAAGTATATCAAGTTGGAGATCTGGTGATTAAATGTATCATATTGCCGCAAGGTGATCCCAGGGGAAAATGGACTCCTGCATACAAAGGACCATTTGTAATCAAAAACATATTCTCTGGTGGAGCAATGATCTTGACCAACATGGATGGCAACGACCTGCCGCGCCCAGCAAACACAGACATAGTCAAAAGATACTATGCATAAGAGACCCGCTAGATTGACACACCTAGGCAAAACAAGGGCATACTGGCGAACCAAAATGTTCGGGCAAAAATTAGGGATAAAAAAAAATTGTACACCCGACAAGTTGAAAACCCGAAAGGGTGACTTAGGCAAAAAAGGGTTTCCCGGTGGACTGAAAACCCGAAAAGGCGGTCCAGTAAAAAGTTAGGGAATTAAAGCATATGACTATGTCCCGTTGGATCACCTTACGTATAACCTTTGGCTTCCACTGACAAACTCATAGGTTTTGATCAATTTAATCATCTTCGGACGAGGCAACAAATAGACAAGATGCTCAGAGACATGAAGGCTATAGCAGAATGGGAACCCCATGGGATTATTTCACATAGCTATCATTTCTTTGTATCAAAATTTCCATTTTTTACGATGGCATTCTCTTACTATAATGTTTGTCTCATTGTACAAAAATACTTACTCAAAGTCAATACAAAGATATCCCTTTGAAAGTGCAAAACTATCTGTTTTTCTTTACTCTATTGTTTTGTTTACAAAAACTTCCAGTGATTTATTTTTGAACATATGCATTTGAATATAATTGCTGTTTACAAATAAACAAAATAGAAAGACAATCACTGAGGACTTTAAGGTAGGGAAATCTCTCTAAGTTATTTCCATAAAATCCCCGCAGCGTACAGTTTAATTCCCAGCGGAACAAAGCTTCCAATTATCAATCCCCAGTAGAAGTCACCAAGTTTTCAGGATTCCCCAACAGGATTTTACAAAGCAATACATGGCATTTCCCTTACAACAGAGTTTATTTCTCTAAGTGGAAATTCTTCAACTTCACAACATGAAGACTTACACTCCATATCCCAAGCAGCAGTCAGGGATTTATTTTCCCCAATCCAACAGTAGTGCAGCAGATTCGCTCATGTACGCATACATCGCATCCATATATCATAAACATTGATAACATGAATGCATTATACCATGCATTTCATACAACATGACTTTGCATTATAGCTAACATTTTACCCTTTTCAGGATAAGGTTAACAGCTACCATTAACAATGTTCAAAGTTCGCAGATACAGTTCAGATACGCTCCAGACATGGATGCCATTCTGATACTCATTCTGAATCTCTTATATAGTTCAGATACACTCCAGACACGGATGCCATTCTGATACTCATTCAGAATCTCTTATACAGTTCAGATACGCTCCAAACACAGATGTCATTCTGATACTCATTCCAAATCTCTTATACAGTTCAGATACGCTCCAGACACGGATTCCACTCTGATACTCATTCAGAATCTCTTATACAGTTTAAATACGCTCCAGGAACAGATGTCATTCTGATACTCATTCAGATTCAGCTTTCAGATACAGCTCAGATACGCTCCAGACATGGACGCCATTCTGATACTTATTCAGATCCACCTTCCAGATACAGTACAGATACGCTCCAGACACGGACGCCATTCTGATACTCATTCAGATTCAGCTTTCAGATACAACTCAGATACGCTCCAGACACGGACGCCATTCTGATACTCATTCAGATCGAGCTTCCAGATACAGTACAGATACGCTCCAGACACGGACGTCATTCTGATACTCATTCAGATCCAGCTTTCAGATATAGTAAAGATACGTTCCAGACACGGATGCCATTCTGATACTCATTCAGTTTCAACTTACAGCTACGGTTCAACAACCATTTCTGGATGGAATATACAAGCCCATCTCCAACAACTTTTTATCATCTCTCCAAATGGCATCTTTAAGCCCATTCCCTCAACCATCACTTCGTCGAGTGTAAATTTTTGGGCACTCTAGTGTCCAATCATCTTCCACCTTCGAGTCACGAATGGCAAAACTTGCCAGTCTAACTCTTCAGGTTTAAGAAGATTGAACAAGGGCAGCTGTTGTACCCCCAAAATTTTCCCTTTCACTTATCAAGAATTTGCTCAACAAGATCTCCTTAGCTCAAGGTTGTGCTAGGGTTTGATCAGCTTAAGACACCTCCTTAAGCATTGATGACCAAAATTAGGGTTTGAGTTTGCACAAGGATTTTTGGACTTACAATGCCCCATATGACTTTAATTGATTATTATGGACCCCCAAGATTTCTCATGTCAAGTTTCAAGCTTTGAATCACACTTTTGCTCAATCAATTAAGCAGTTGACCTAAAAATCAGTTGTATTGTGGAAAAAGTCAACCATGGCCAATTTACAGTCAAACTTCATAAATTTTTATCCACGTCAACATTTTAAAACTCATATGTTTCATTTGATCAAGTTTGGACCACAACTCCTCAAGAAATTTGATCAAATCTCCAAAAGAGCAAAATGGTCAAAATTAGGGTTTTGACTAGGAAAGGGCAATTTCTGATTTTTGACCTAGAAAAATGGTCAATTAGTTTAAGGCATGATCTCAAGAGTCCAATTGCATCATTTTTACCTAGTAACATGGTTCAAAACATTGCAATTCCATTAGATTGACAGATGAATTTTCCAGTCAACTGATCAAAAGTCAACTTTATACTGAAAAGTCAAACTTTGACTTTTTGGTCAAATTCAAGTGACAAAGATCATAATTCATCAAAACATGTCAAAATATGAAACTTATTCATCAAGAAATCAAAAATTCAAGATTTCATTTTGAAAAGTCAAAATTTCTAAACTTAAAATTTTTTCGAAGTGTTGGAAATTTCATGTTTTTTCACAACTTTGAACAAATTTTTCACCATGATGCAAGATGATTAAAGAGAAACTTCCAACATAAAAGTTGTAGATATCCATGAAATATACAACTTTGCTTCACACAACTTCCTCCAAAAGTGCTTGGATCTCAAGTTATAATCTTAAGAACATGTGGTCATGAAACAAAACACTTGGTGAAATTTTGCCCTAATTTGGTCAGGATTTTGACCCAACTTCATGGAACTTTTCATATAGTTCCAAGGGTAATATTCAAAGGACATTCAAAGATGGGTTGTATATCACATTGCAAGCTTTCCAAAATATCCAAGAACTCCTTGAGATCATTCTTGAGTAGGGAGAATCGAAGAGATGAAGTTAGGGTTTTATCACTTTAATTACAAGTAATTTTTGTGATGAACAAAATTCAAATTCAAACCATGTTGCATAAACACTACTTTGCAGGGCTCAAATTTGTTAGGCACTCCATAATTAATGGTTTACACAGTTGTTAAAGGCCTCACTTCGAGCATTCAATGCATGGACATGCTTTTTATTCATTTTTGGAAGAAAGGTTACATTGCCATTTTGATAAAGTGACTTTTTGTAAAAAACTTATTCTTGAGCCTTGCACTTGTTCTCTTCTGATCAAACCAGTCATATAACTCATGATAAATGTTTCAAACACTTACAATCACCCATCCCATGCTTGTACCTCTTTTTGAAACTTGTTTCCCTCTTTTCTTCAAAATCAAGTAACCTAGCCAAAAGCTAGAAACTTGTACTTCTGACTTGCCAATGCACTCAAACACTTTTGTTTATACATACACAAACCATTTCAAACAAACACACAAATGCTCAAGCATGGAAAGAACCTAGAACTCAGAATCACACTTCACACTTCCATTTTCACACAAACTGACCAAAAACTTGAAACTCATAATCTACTCGTGCCTTTCTTGGCCTTTTGGTTTCTAAAGTTTCTAAGCATAACATAGAATCAATCCCACGCCCTATTATAGAACTGTAACACCATTAACACCATCCTCTATTTCCAAAAATAGAGCTCTGCACATTGACTTCTCCAGATCATTTCAGCCATCCATTATTCAAGTTAATCATTGCATTAGCTTCCTGGGACCTCAAGGAAGCTAACCTGATCATCACCATCACTTGAAACAAGCTCAAACTCAAAACACGATTTCCAGTTTTGAGGTAAGTTTTCTCAACTTTGAACTCTTCATACAGGCATCATCAATAGTTTATTTATGAACAAAACATGTATATATCATTGCCTTGAAGCTAACCATGTCCATAGTTTCCATTAATTTTGCTTGAGCTTAGAGAATTTTGAAACTGAAATTTCTGAAATTTTTAGGGTTCAGATTAGGGCTATTAAAATTCATGCTTATCTTTGACCTATAGTTTTAATGCTTTACATTTCTGAAACCGTGAGAAATTTGCTACAAGTTTCATGTTTACAGTTTTCATTTTTGATGAGAAATGAGCAAGTTACAGTTGGTCTGGCTGGAGGTTGAAGATGAAGTCATCAAGGCGTGTTATGCCTTACATATTTATTGATTTGCCTATGTTAACGGATGTATAGCCACCCCAGTGGTAGAAGCGCGCGCCTGTAACCTTTGGGACCTGGGTTCGAGCCCCGGTGGTACCCTTTTGTGTTTTTTTCATATTTTTGCACTATTCTGATTTTTGCATTATTCCCTCAGGAGACCACGACTGACCAGTTTGAAAATTGTGTGGCAAGCTTGATGGTCGATAATGGTTTGGGGTTCTCAGATGCTGATCTGACACCACTTAGAAAGAACCATAACAAAGCTCTGCATGTTTCTGTTGAATGTAAGGGGACTACCCTAGCACATGTTTTGGTTTACACTGGCTCTTCTTTAAACATGCTACCCAAGGGGGCTTTGGACCGTTTAGACTGTGAAGGACTAGTTTTAAAACCAAGTGATATTATTGTGACGGATTTCGATTGGTCCAAAAGGACATTTTATGGAGAGGTGGATCTCCCGATCAAGGTGGGCTCACAGATTTTCAACTCTACATTCTACATCATGGATATCCGTCTTGCTTACTCCTGTTTGATGGGTCGCCTTGGATCCATGGAGCATGGGCAGTAACGCCAACCCTTCATCAAAAGCTCAAGTATTCGGTCAAAGGAAGGATTGTCATTGTCTATGGTGAGGAGGAGTTCATGGTAAGCCACCTCAATTCTTTCAAATATGTGGATATGGATGGAGAATTTATAAAAAAACCCATGTCAGACTTTTGAAGTTGTGCCACCAATGGTTGCTACTGCCAAATTTTCCTCTGATGTGTCCAAAGTTGTTAAGGTCGTGCCAAAAATGGTTTCGTTTAAAGACGCTTGTGCCGCAGTCGAAGAAGGAAGTTGTGATACTTGGGGGAAACTCCCTGAGATCCCATTCAAGGCATACAAATGTGGTTTGGGTTTCACTATCAAGGCTCATAAAGTGAGGTGCGCTTGTGCAGGGAAGCCCCCTCTCTGTATTGGAAGTCATAAAGTTAACGTTGTGGGTGATTCTGATGATGAGGTTACATTTGAAGATTGGGTATACCCTACTAAAACAAAGCTCAACAATTGGCACGCAAAGGACTTCGTTCCCGTATCCTTCATTGAGGAGTAATTACTTGTTTGTTGCTTTCTATTAATTCAAGAAAATTTTGTCTGTAATATTAAACAATGACTTTTAAGCCATGTGCCTGGCCTGGGGCACTATGGTCCATTTGTCAAGGGTTTTATTTATGTTCATTTTATCATATGATCATTCAATACAAACCATTGGACTTTTTTGCATTCAAACTTTTGTGCTCATTGTCTTTCTTTTTCTTTAAATACATTTTTCAAAATAGACATGTGTCTTACATGCACACATACACACTCTTGCAGGTCCTCGTCCACTCTGGATCACATTACCAATGACTCTACTATTGTCGACTATGAATTTGAACGTCCAATTAACTAAGCCGGAGACGAAGGCGGGGAAGATTTTGAAATGCCGGGAGAACTAGCCAGACTTCTATTACAAGAGGAAAAAGCTATTCATCCGCATAAAGAGTTAGTTGAAGTCATCAATATAGGTACCAAGACAGACAAGAAAGAGGTCAAGATCGGCGCTAACCTGGAAAGCAATGTCAAAAGTAGATTGGTTCAGATGTTGCATGACTATGTGGAAGTGTTTGCTTGGCTGTATGAAGATATGCCAGGGTTTGATACCGACATTGTACTTTATCGTCTATCGACAAAGGAAGATTTTCCTCCTGTCAAACAAAAAGTTCATCGCATGAGGCCTGACATGTCTGAGAAGATAAAAGCTGAAGTGATGAAACAATTTGACGCAGGATTCCTAGCTGTGACATATTATCCCCAATGGGTTGCAAACATGGTGCCAGTACCGAAGAAAGACGGAAAAGTTCGTATGTGCGTAGATTATAGGGATCTGAATAGGGAAAGTCCCAAGGATGATTTCCCTATACCTCATATTTGGTCGATAACAATGCTCAGCATAAAGTCTTCTCTTTCATGGATGGTTTCTCCAGCTATAATAAAATTAGGATGCCTCCCGAAGACATGGAGAAGACCACTTTCGTTATGCAATGGGGCACTTTTTGCTACAAGGTCATGTCGTTCGGATTAAAGAATGCATGGGGCAACATATCAAAGGGATATGGTAGATTTGTTTCATGATATGATACATCATGAGATAGAGGTATATGTGGATGATATGATTGCAATATCACAAACTGAAGAGGAGCATCTGGTTCACCTATACAAGCTATTCGAGAGGCTGAAATAGTACAAGTTGAGGTTGAACCCTAACAAGTGCACATTTGGAGTATGATCTGGAAAGCTTTTAGGTTTTGTTGTCAGTGGTAAAGGCATCAAAGTCAATCCTGCCAAGGTAAAGGCCATCCAAGAAATGCCAGTCCCCCACTCTAAAAAGGAAGTTAGAGGATTCTTGGGTCGTCTTAACTACATCGCCCGCTTCATATCTCACTTAACTTCTACTTGTGGGCCAATCTTCAAACTCTTGAAGAAAGATAAAGTAGTCAGATGGAATGATGAATGCCAAGCTTCCTTCGACAAAATCAAAGAATATCTGCAAGAACCTCCCATCCTCGTGCCTCCAGTTGAAGGAAGACCCTTGATCATGTATTTGACGGTATTAGAGAATTCAATGGGGTGTGTGTTGGGCCAACATGATGAGTCTGGCCGAAAAGAACATGGTATTTACTACCTGAGCAAAAAGTTTACCGACTGTGAAACCAGATATTCACTGCTCGAGAAAACTTGTTACGCTCTGGCATGGGCTGCTCGCCGGCTAAGACAGTATATGTTGACTCATACCACTCTACTGATTTCTAAGATGGACCCTATCAAGTACATCTTCGAGAAACTTGTTCTTTCTGGACGGATAGCTAGATGGAAAATGATCTTGACTGAGTACGATATTCAATACACAACGTAAAAGACCATCAAAGGAAGTGTATTAGAAGATCGTTTGGCCCATCAAGTTGTTGATGATTATCAGTCTATGAACTTTGACTTCCTGGATGAGAACATCATGCTAGTGACCGACTGTGCGAAACCTGGACCGTATGTCAGACTTGAACAAGGATCCATATGGACTATGATCTTCGATGGGGCTTCTAACACTTTGGTTAACAGAATTGGTGTTGTGATCATATCCCCTGAAGGTTGCCACACTCCTTTCACTGCCATACTATGCTTCGATAGTACGAACAACATGGTTGAGTACGAAGCATGCATTTTGGGTCTGAAGGCTGCCATTGACTTGAGGATCAAGCATTTGAATGTGTTTGGGGATTTCTCTCTAGTGATTAGCCAAGTAAAAGGAGATTGGGACACTAAGCACCCTAATCTCATCCCTTACAAGGAACTTGTGTTATCTCTGATTCCTTACTTCGAAGAGATCACCTTTGAACACTTCCCTAGGGAAGAAAATCAGTTAGCCGATGCTTTGGCCACCATGTCTTCTATGTTTAAGGTAAAATGGGACAACGAAGCTCCTTTGATTATGATTGAGAGATTCGACGAACCTGCACAGTGCTATGAGCTTGACACTGACACAGAAAATCCATGGTACCATGAGGTGAAGAGATACCTTGAAGCACAAGAGTACCCTGAAGGTCCATCAATGTCAGAAAGTTCTTACGAAGATTCTCAGCTAAATTCTTCCTAAGTAATGGAATCTTGTACAAAAGCAACCATGACTCTACTCTACTCTGATGCATGAACAAGAAGGAGGCAGAGGAAATTATGGAAGACATGCATGATGGTCTCTTTGGGACTCACTCTAGCGGACATACTATGGCCAAGAAAATACTTAGAGCTGGCTACTATTGGTCAATGATGGAGACTGATTGCCATCACCACTCAAGAACTTGCCACAAATGCCAAATCTATGCTGACAAGGTCCGTGTGCCTCATGTCCCTCTGAACGTCATGACCGCTTCATGGCCATTTGCAATGTGGGGCATTGACATGATTGGAGAGATCAAACCTACTGCTTCCAATGGACATCACTTCATTCTTGTCGCTATCGATTATTTCTCCAAATGGGTGGAAGACGCCTCATTTGCCTCAGTCACGAAGAACGTGGTAGCCAGATTCATCAAACATAACCTCATCTTCCACTATGGTATCCTCGAAAGGATCATCACTGACAATGGGACTAACCTCAACAATGTTATGATTACAGAACTTTGCACTCATTTCAAAATCAAGCATCACAATATTCTCCTTATAGACCTAAAATTAATGGCGCAGTCAAAGCGGCCAACAAAAACATTAAGAAGATTGTGCAAAATATGATAGTAACCTACAAAGACTGGCATGAGATGTTACCGTTTTCTCTTCATGGCTACCGTACTTCAGCTCGGACATCAATTGGGGCAACTCCCTTTTCTTTGGTCTATGGCATGGAAGTTGTTCCGCCAGTAGAAGTTCAGATTCCCTCATTAAGGATTATGAATGAAGTAGGCCTAGGAGAAGACGATTGGTTTCATACAAGATTGGATCAGTTGAACTTGATCGATGAAAAGCGACCGGCTGCCATTTGTCATGTCAGATGTACCAAAAACGTATGATCAAGGATTTCAACAAAAATATCAAGCCTCGAGTATATCAAGATGATGATTTGGTAATAAAGTGCATCATTCTTCCGCAAGGCGACCCCAGAGACAAATGGACTCCCACCTACGAAGGGTCATTTTTTGTCAAGAGAGTGTTCTCTGGTGGTGCCATGATGCTGACTACCATGGATGGTGAAGACTTCCCACATCCTATGAACGCGGACATAGTTAAAAAATACTACGCATAATAGACCTGTTAGGTTGACACACCTAGGAAAGATAAGGGCATCCCAGCAAACTAAAAGGTTTAGGAAAAAATTAGGGATATATGCAAAAGATTGTACACCCGGCAAGTTGAAAACCCGAAAGGGCGACTTGGGCAAAAATGGGTATCCTGGTGGGATGAAAACCCGAAATGGCGGTCCAGGAAAAAATTAAAGATTGAAAGCGTATGACTATGTTTGTGGAATCACCACAGTCGACTTTATTACCAAGTTCCGAGTTCAAACAGTCCAAGATCAATCCAGTCAACTTCTGTCAACGGCAAAGGGACATTCGAAGGCATTGGGGCAATAGTAGAGTTGGAACGCAATGAGATCACTTTCACATGGCTATTATCTTTGTTTTCAATTTTGTTTTCCTATTCGACGATTTCCTCTTACTAGGATCTTTGTCTCTTTGTACAAAAACGCCTATTCATGGGCAAAATATCAATACAAATATACTTTGAAGTGCAAACTTTCTATTTTTGTTTTGAATGCAAAGATATCCAATGATTAAAATTGAACGAACATATGCATGTGAACATAATTAAAACTATTTGGCACATGTGTCTTACTAAGCAGCAGCAAGCATCTCTTTAATGTATATGGAAATATCGCCACAGAGTTATTTCATTAGCATTATCCCCACAAGGACGGCTACAATAAACTTTTCCCCAATGGATTTGCCCACAAAGTCTCTTTGCATAGGTTGATCCCCAGCCAGAGTCTCAATCTCTTGACAACTCTCTCCCTAGCTAAGTTGATCCTAAAATAAGAATCCTTGTGGATCTCTTCTTAAAAGAACTCACCTCGTCGGCAGTTCATCAAGCATTCATCAATAGGGTTTATTTCCCCAACCAATAACATACAACAAACAACGAACATCAAAATTCCCCGGCATAGTTTATCCTCTCCAGCTTGAGTTTGCCTTTCTGACTATTACCAATCAGAGGGACACAACCCCTAATATCCAGTGAAGTCGCCAACAAAGTCGTCACTATCTCCAAAAGTTGTTGTGAAGCATGGATCCGACCAGATAACAGTCAACTTCATTCGTTCAAAATACTACAAAGCCTGGACCCGACCAGATAATAGTACAACTTTTAGTCACTATGAAGCCTGGCCCTGACCAGATAATACTACAATTTTCAGTTACTATGAAGCCTGGGCCCGACCAGATAATAGTGTAACTTTTCAGATATTATGAAGCCTGGACCCAACCAGATAATAGTACAACTTTCAATCACTATGAACCCTAGACCCGATCAGATAATAGTATAATTTTCAGTTACTACGAAGCCTGGACCCGACTAGATAATAGTTAACTTCTCAAGACACTTTGAAGCCTGGATCTGGCCAGATAATAGTTTAACTCTTCAAGATATTGAAGAACCTGGACTCAACCAGACAAGAGTTTTAACTTCTTTTCCCCAGTAGAGTTTGCCTCTACCCCAACAAGTTACTGCGAAACCTGGACCCGACCAGATATCAGTTCAACTTTATCTTTTCATACGAGTTATTATGAAGCCTGGAATCCGACCAGATAGGAATTCCCCTCAGAAGTTTGTTGTGAAGCCTGGAACCCGACCAGATAACAACTAGTTTCAAACAAGTTACTGTGAATTCTGGACCCGACCAGATATCAGTTTAACTTTATCTTTCTAAGCAATTTATTATGAAGCCTGAGTCCGACAAGATAACAATTAACTTTATTCCCTCAGAAATTCATTGTGAAGCCTGGAATCTGACAGGATAACAACTAGTTTCAAGCAAGTTACTGTGAAGCCTGGATCCGACCAGATATCAGTTCAACTTCATCTTTTCAGACAAATTATTGTGAAGCCTTGACCTGACCAAATAGCAACTAACTTGATCCACCTCAAAAATCTGCAAAGCCTGGATCCGACCAGATATCAGTTCAAATTCAAGAAATTTTCTGTGATGCCTAGAATCTGACCAGATAACAGTTAATTTATTCTTCCCCAGTAAGTTATTGTGAATCCTGGAATCCGACCAGATAGCAGTGGACTTCCTCATCCTCAGCAAGTTGTTGTGAATCCTGGATCCGACCATATAACAGCTAACATTCAAGATTTAATCCCCGGCAGAAGCATTCTTTTAACAAAGTTTGAAGATATGTATATTCTTCATCCCCAACAACAATTCGGGGTTCAGCTTCCCATAACTCCTCAGCAGTAGTCAGGGATTTATTTTCCCGGACAAATATGCATCCCACATTCATACATCATAGCATATGTATACGAAACGCATTAGCACAATCTCATTCATCTTGAGAACGTCATGCATACATCTGCATTTAACTAACCCTTTTTCCACAGGTAAAAACATCAAGTTTTAGTATAAATTGACCAAAGATTTATGCTGATACTTCTTCCAGTATTTACCATCATTCCTCCAAATGGAATCTATAAGCCCATTCCTAATACATCTTCGAGTGCAAATTTTTAGGCACTTTAGTGTTCAATCATCTTTCACCTTGAAGTCACGTATGGAGGATCCGTCAATCTAACTCTTCAAGTTTAAGAAGATTGAACAGGGGCAGCTGTTATACCCCAAAATTTTCCCTCTCATTTCTCAATAAATCTCTCATAAGATCTCCATTGATTCAAGACTACACAAGGTTTGATCAGCTCAAGACACCTCCTCAAACACTGACAACTCAAAATTAGGGTTTGAGTTTTCACAAGGAAAATTGGACTTTCAAGGCCTCAAATAACTTTCATGGATCATTAGGAACCCTCAATATTTCTCATGTCAAGTTTCAAGTCTTGGATCACATTTTTGCTCAGTCAGTTGATCAATTGACCTAAAATCAACTGTATTGGGGGAAAAGTCAATTGTGGTTAATTTACAGTCAAACTTCATAATTTTTGACCCATACCAACATTATGAACCCATATATGTCAATTGATCAAGTTGGATCACAATTCCTCAAAGAAATTTGATCAGAACACCAAAAGGGCAAAATGGTCAAAATTAAGGTTTTGATTGAGAAGGCTCGGTTCTTGACTTTTGACCAAGAGAATGACTTATTGGTTTAAGACATGATCTCAAGGATTAAAATACACCATCTTGACCTAATTTCATGTTTCAAATGACCTCTCAAGATCATTGGATTGACAGATGAATTTCAGTCAACTGATGAAAAGTCAATTGTACACTGAAAAGCCAAACTTTGACTTTTTGATCAAAATCAAGTTTCAAAAATCATATTTTATCAAGACATGTAAAAATATGAAACTTGTTCATCAAGAAATGGAAAAGTCAAATTTATCTTTGAAAAGTCAAAATTCTAAGACTTAGAAATTTTTCTGTTAGAAAATTAACTTTTTTTCATAACTTTGTGCCAAATTTCTACCATGATGCAAGATGATTCAAGGGAAACTTCCAACATGAAAGTTGTATATCTCAATGATATCTAAAACATTGTATGGCATAAATTTTTCTAGAAATGCTTGGATTTCAAGTTATGAATTTATGAAGATATGTCCATGAAACTAAAAAGACAGTGAAATTTTGCCCTAGCTAGTCAGGATTTTGACCTAACTTCATGGTAACTTTTCACCTAGTTCAAAATTGAATCTTCAAAAATGTCCAACATAGAGGTTGTAGAGGATGTTACAAGATTTTCAAAATGTCCAAGAACTCATCAAGACCATACTTGAGCTAAGAGAATCGAAGGAAAGAAGTTAGGGTTTCAAACTTGTTTTGCAAGACATATTTTGTGATGAACATGAACCAAATCCATAGCCATGCTGCATAATCCCACTTTTCAGACCCTATAACTTGTGTATCTATCCTTAATCATAATATTACACAAACTTTATGGCTATTATCCATTAAATCCAAGCTTTGTCTAAGTTAACTTGCCATTTTTGGAAGAAAGGCAAGACTTCCATTTTGGAAAAGTATGCTTTTGCAAATGTCAACCCTTCTTGAGCCTCTCAATGGATCCTTCTGCACACACAACATCTACAAGTAAGAAGCAAGCTTGTTTAAAGTTCAACCACTCTACAATAGCATGGTACAAGATTTGGGAATATGTTTGTCATGTTTGCTTCAAAAACAAGTAAAGGTTTTACAACATGTAAATTCAAATTCTGACTTGTTGTAGCATACAAAACCTCTTGCCTATAAATACATACACTATTTGCAAGATAACACACGAATGCACAAGCCCTCAAACACCCTCAAAGTCAGAATTTCATAACAAACCTCCATTGTTGAATATTCTGGCCAGAAATCCCAAAATCAAAATTCACTCGTGCGTTTCTTGGCCTTTTGGTTCCTAAAGCTTCTAAACATCATACATAAACAATCCCAACACCTGTTATCCAATTGTAACTCCGTCTTCACCAACCTCCATTTTCAAAAACAGTGCATTGCATCTTGACTTCTCCAGACCATTCCAACCATCCTCAGCACAAACTAATCATTGCACTAACTTCCTGAGAACTTGAGGAAGCTAACCTGGTTATCACAACTCCTTGAAAGCAGCTCAAACTCATTTCACGATTTCCAATTTTTGAGGTATTTTTCTGAACTTCCATCTCTTAATTTAGGCATTGTTAAGCTTTCATTTTCAAAGATAAAATGTAGATATCATTATCCTGAAACTGCCCATGTCCATAGTTTTCATTTATATTGATTGAGTAGGGAGAATTTTGAAGTTGAAGTTTCTGGTACCAACAAAAATTCTTGCTCATCTTTGAGAATTAGTTTAAGTTATTTACATATTTAGAATCGTGGTTAAATTTCTAACAAGTTTGGTGTTTGAAGTTTTGAAAATGATTGAGAAATGGTTGAGTTACAAATTTCAAATATTTGCTCTGTAAACTGGCGCGAGGAAGAAGATGAAGTTCAGGCCTAGAACTTGATTTGTGTTATGTATTTATGATATTGTTTAAGTTAACGGATGTATAGTCACCCCAGTGGTAAGGCAGCGCGTGTTTATTGCAAAGGGCATGGATTCAAGCCCCAGCGCTGCCACTTTTTCATTTTTCCAACATTTTCTTTCTTTTTTGCAAGCAAATAGGCGTGTTGGGCTTAGTACACTGGGCCTTTACATGTTTGCTTCTCCTAATCCCCCTTGTTTCCTTTTGACTGCGCAGGCCCAACTTTCTTTCTTTTTATTTTGTTTATTTTTTTTATTAACAAAAACCCTTAATGGGCCAGGCTTCAACCAAAAACTGTTTTTTCTAACAAACACCCTAAATTCCTTTTTCACCTCCTGACTTTATTTTTCATATTTTATTTTATTTTCTTTAATTTATTATTTTTCATTATTATTATTATTATTATTATTATTATTATTTATTAAATCAAAAATTCCAAAAAAATATTTTTATTTATTATTTGCATTCTATACATTTTATTCCTTTAAAAAACAAAAGACAAAAAAAAAACATTTTTCTTATAAAAAAACTTAATTTATTTTTCTTAATAAATTAATAATTAGATGTAGGTTTAGTTATTTTCTTTTTATTTAAAATTAACTTAGAATGTAGGTTTCTTTTAATTAATTAATTTCCATACTATTTTGATTAAACTTAAAACATTTTCTAAAAAACCCTAAAAATGCTTTCTAATTTAATTTCTTTTCTTAATTAATTTAGGTTTAATTTTCCTAATTTAATTAATTATTTTCTTTTAGATAATTAGGTTAAAACCATTTCCTCAAAAAATCAAACAAAATCCATTTCTTTTCCATTTATATCCTTGTACATTATATTCCTTTCAATTCTTGTACATTATTCAAGTTTCAATATGGTTGTAATAGATAATTAGGTTTAATTTCTTGCAATCCCCATTTATAAATTTGTATACCCCATCCCCCTAATGATGTAATAGCATAGTAAATTTACTTTCTGCAATTTATTGCTTTCATATAAATACTAGTAATTAGGGTTTGTATGGAAAGATAAAATCAACAATTAGAAAACTCTAATAAAAGATTAAATGCATGCAAATCAAACACACTATTCACACATGCACCCTTAAGGTTAACTCCACTTGTTGCCTAAAAAATGGTCATGTTATGCATGTGGGATGTCTTAGCAAAAATAATCATAAATACAAGATCATAGTCCCTCGATGACGCTTCAAATGTTGCCTTACAAATGATCTTAGTCTCTCAAAGAGAAATGCTAAGATATCTCACAACATTGTTATCATGGTTATACGATGACCCATGTCTGTCCCTTTACATCCAAAGATAAGGCTTTTCACCAATCAATAGTAAGATAGCAATATCAAAGGAAAGGAGAAATGAACAAAAGACTTTTAAGTAGGTAGAAATGTTCTTAGTTGCTTGCTCATTTTCAAAACAAACATCCTTGATCACTTTCAAAACAAACACACACCAAATACTTTCAAAACATGAAATATTTTCAAAAGTCCAACACTTTGTATACATTTTCGCCGAAATGAGAATCATTACAAAATTTGCCTAAACGAATACGCCTTTTCAAAAATACTTTCAAAAACCACCACAAAGCACATTTTCAAAAAAAGAACATTTTCAAACAAAGAAAGTGATCTAACAAGCAACTAAGAGCCCATAGATAACTATGGATGAAAAGGGTTCTAATACCTTCCCTTTTCATAATCTACCCCCTGAACTCAAGAAATAATCTCAAAGGTCTTTCCTGTTATTTTCCATATTTCCTTTTGGATAAAAGAAAAGTCGGTGGCAACTCTTGCTAACCGCAACAATTGCGATCAAACGCAAACATCCAAAGTCAGTTCTCCCACCGTATTACAGCTAGATTTGCAAATATGATATCTACATTTGATCTTCAAAAAGTATATGCAAATGATGTTTAAATAGAGATTTCAAAGTGAAAAATGTACCAAGTTGGAGAAAGTCCAACGCTTCTTCAAGAATTTCCAAAAGCAAGATGATGATTGTTTTAGCTTGATGGGACCTTGAGGAGTGTATTGAAATCCTTACTTTGCTTTGAGAGTGGCTGGAATGATTTATTCAAGTCAAGTTGCAAGGTTGAAATTTGGAAATTGTGGATGATGATAATGGAGTTACAGTGATGGAACAGGTGCTTGGATCACTTATATATGGTGTATATGAAGTCTATGGGTGGTTGGTTTGCACAAAAATTGCAAGGTTTGAGAGTTTCAAAGAAATATATTTTGAAACTCAAAAATGGAGGTTTTATGGCTAATTCTGATTTTTGAGAGTATGAGAGTTTTTGAGGGCTTGTGAATTGGTGTCTTGGATTTCTAATGACCTCTCTATTTATAAAGGTTTGAGAGGTTGAAGTAACCAGATCCTTAAGATAACAAGTTATGGCTTGGTTGGATGTAACTTGTGATTTTATGAGAAATCAAAGTTCCAATGCATAGTACCATGATTCATGGAGTTATTGCAAACTTTAAGCATGTTTCTTTGAGCTTTTAGGTTGAGTTTATGCATAGGGAACAAGTGAGAGGATCAAGGAGAGATGACAAATTCATAAAGCAAGCTTTATAAAAATGGAAGTCTTGCCTTTCTTCTCAAAATAGAAAAATGTTTTGGTTAAAGTTTGAACCAATTGAATAATAGCCATAAAGAATGTGTAATATTCTGATTTTGGAGAGACTTGAAAGCTAATAGACCTGAAAAGGAAGATTGTGTAGCAAGGTTATGAGATTTGGCTATATGTTCATCAAAGAAATGACCTCTAACCCAAGCAAAAATGGTTAACTTTGTCTCTTTGAAACTCTCATCTCAAGCATGATATTTTTATGCTCATGGACATTTTGGAAAGCTTAGAACATGATCTTTAACTTTCATGTTGACCACTTTGGCTAAATCAACAGGGAAATTGGTGAGAATTGGCCAAGAAGTTAAGATTAAAAATTGATCAAAAATATTTCTAAGTGTTGGATAAAAGTATCAGAACTTCATGGGTCCATATCTCTTAATCCAAACACTTTTTGAGGATCATCACACATGACAAAGTTTTAGAATCCATCAATCCCTACAACTTTCATGTTGAAGGTTTTCCTTGAATCAGCTTGCATCTTGAGAAAACTTGCTTGTGAAGTTAAACTTTTTTAGGCACAAAACACTTGAATTTTTTATAAGTACTTGCAAATCTTCCAACTTTGACTTTTGTTGACTTTCTTGATCTTCTTCATTTCTTATGATCAAGGTTGATGATTTTGAGTATGTTGATGATAATTTGACTTTGAACTTCAAAGTTGGCCAAAAAAGATCAAAGTTTGACTTTTTGTGACAATTGACTTTCTTCAAATGAAATCAACTCCTCTATAACCAATGAGATATTGTGAACATGATGCAAATTGAGATGATGTAGTGGCCATGACATTGTGTTATTGGTGATACTTTGAAGCAATCAACCTTGAACTTCAAGCCACATAACCCTAATTTTCCAAATCCACAATGATGAGACCAAATGAATGAGGATGCTTTGAGAATGATGATCATGATGATCATGATGACACCAACTCTTGAGAGATGAGTCGCTCTTATTTAAAACATTAATCTTAAAGAAAAATGTAGAGAACATGTGCTATGAATGAAAGTGATGCCGATGAAAATGTATGTGGAGATGAATGAATGTTAGATTGTGATTGAAATTCAAAGGGAAAATTTTGGGGTGCAACAATATGTCATTATGAACTCTATTTTAGATCTTTATTAACTTAGATGTCTTTTGGAACGACGTTATAATGTATGTTGTGATGTTGTATTTTTGGATCTCTATTATGATGTATTTGGTACTATGTTAAGTGATTTGTCCTTTATGGGCTTTTTTATGTGTCAAAATAATTTTTGGTACTCCGCCCTGCATAGGCATGCAAATCAATGAATGAAGTTTACTGATACAAGTTTATTGTTTACTTAATAAAGTTGATATAAATCTTGTTTATTTAATCAAATTAGATGTCAAATCCATGCAAAATAATTTCAAGCAAAATAATTACATCCATTTTTAGCAATACCCTTGCGTGAATATACGAAATCATTAAACTGAAGCAGCTAAGAGTAGACATCCTTAAAATTGCTTCCCAAAATTTTTAAATGTACCTGCCCTTCTAAGCACATCCAAATTTTCACAAAAACCACTAGAACCTCGTTGCTTCTTCGAAGAAGATGAATAACTCCTGGATTCTGAAATGCTACTCCCTTCTCCACCAATTCTAAAATCTTTTGGAAACGCGTACGAATTTGAAGACTTCATACTTTTACTTCGGTTATGAATTTGGAGATGTCCTAACCCGTACAATTAACTAAACCCTAAAACATAAAATTGAAGAGGAAAACCTTCAGTTACAGTTCTTGTATTTGATGGAACTGTAGAAGAAGAAGATGAGCAAAACCCTAATTTCATAAGTTGAAGAAGAAGAAGAATGTTGAAGAAGAAGAACATTGAAGAAGAAGATGGACATTGATTTATAAGGTGTGGTCTTATGTGACAACTAATTAGAACAAAATGTTATAGAAACTAACATTTAAGTAAATTGGCTCAAAAGGATAAACTTACAACAGTTAGTAAAGATGACAGATCAAATTGATCGTTTTTAAAATTAAAGGACCAAAATAAACTCTAACTCAAAAATACATAACCAAAAAGAATATTAAATTTTTGCCATAATGATTTGGTGATCTTGAGGAGAGCACACCCTCAAGACCCAAGTCTTCACCACTAAGCCACACACACGCACACAAGCAAGAAGAAGAAGAACCGAGTTGAAAATTAGAACTTTTTTTAGTGGTACAACATCAATAACTTGCAAATGGTTAAAAGAAAATTTTACTTCAAATGTGCGAAGCCAATTTCAATTTACTTCCCTCTTAATTTTGGTTTCTAAATATATTTGATGGAAAAAAATAGTGTTTTTGTAGTCAAATACAAATAATATTGATAAATTAAATGCAATCCACATATTAGAAATCAGTCTCACACTCTTAGAAAATTTGTTTATGGCAGAAAACCATTAAAGAACTCTTAAAATACAATACTCCCTCCTTCCTCCATCCCAAAATAAGTATCACATTTCGGAAAAAAATTATTCCAAAATACTTGTCATTTTAAATTACTAATACAATTTTATATTTAAACTTTCAATTATAGTCTCTAATAAATACTCTTAATTTATTATTTTCTCACTTAAGATTAATACTAATTTGAATATATCAATAACTAATTAGGATAATTTGATAAAATCATTATTCTCTCTCTTTCATTTATTACTGTTTCTTAATCTCTGTGAAAATAAGAATAATTTTTTTTTTGGACAAAAAATAAGAATAATGTTGGAATGCTACAATTTCCATTATTTTCTCAATTGTGAACAAATTCTGAGGCATGAAATCGATAACTTTTTAAAAATAAACACTATTATATCTCTACAACAAGTTTCCTTCTTAGCTTTACACTTTCTTACAGATGCTTGACAGCTAGGTGGCACAAATCGAAGAAAGACTATTGTTTCTTAGTGTCATATTATCTACATATACACAACAGCATTTGAAGCCCTCATTCTGTTACATAATAAAAATTGGATTTGATATTATTATATCTGGGATTTTCTTTACTATTCAGTCACACCTGTTCATTTCCCTTTAGAATGTTGAACTTGCATAGAGGACAAGTTGCATTCATTTTTAACCATTTCACTATGCATGTGGAATGAAAATGGTGGTTACAAGGAAGTGCGTGAAGCTCTGCTTTATCCTCGTATGGAGAGATGCATATACAGCATTCCTGAAAAAGGAAACAGCGATCATAAAAAAGTTATGCATTATTATTTTACAAATCTTTTTAATATCCTAATGAAAGAAATTAACATCCGTAAAGCATACTGCATCCTCCGGTGAAAGTACTCGTTCATTTGCACCACTGCTATTTTCAATGGGAACCATTGATCCACCTCTTGGACTAGGTGTTTCCTCATTGCTTGTTGCGTGAAACTTATATTTTGGAAGTATACTAAGATCTGATTCAGATGCACCCTCCTACAGTCTCACAATACAGGCAATGAGAATAAAAAAATTGATAGGCCCGCAAGTATTTGAGTTTTTCTATAAGAATAAAACAAAAGCATACCTGACCCGCAACGGCGTAAAGAATACCAATAATACAGGGTAAACAGCAGCAGAGGGCAATGCCAATTAAGCATGCCAAAGCAACACAAAAGACAGCAAAGAAGACATCAAATGCTAGAAAGACAACAGCCAACCTGTACAAATTACAGGAAGAAAAAACAGAAGGATAACTTTTTTTATATTGCAAAAAATCCGTTTAATTCGTCATGCAATCAAACAGTTATCAGAAAAAACAAATACAATCTAATAATATAATAATTATTCTTAAAACATATCCCATTAATGATTTGTAATGAAAATTCTAACTTAAAGAAGAAAGAACGATGACTTCATAAAAAACGAAAAATATCACATTTGCTTTATCCTTATTTAACCCTTTAAAAGCAGGCACACACAACTGATTTGGTCCCTAATAAAAGTAAGAAAGAAAAAACGCAAAAAGTGGATGACGTCTATCACGTTAAATCCAAATGTTAAACTTTGTCTGCTAACATCTGTCAATGTAATGCAACGAGCCAAATATGATGCCATGTGTGTACCACATCACTGCGCTAACATCTGTCAATGTGATGTAACGAGCTAACATCTGTCAATGTGATGCAACGAGCCAAATATGATGCCACGTGTCCTCCATGTGCATGCCACCACATCACCACAGACTAAAACGAGCATGCTTGATCCTCCGGATGGCATATACTAAGTAATCCATGATATCGTTCGATTTTGGTCCTGAGCACGCTAAGCTCATTTTCTTTCCTCATCCTCTCTTTTTTTTATCTTTTTATGTGTATGTATAGCTGCACTTTCTTGAAGTCGTGTATCTTTCTATCATGTGACATGATCTTTTTATCTGCGGCGTATTCTGAACAATTTAGCAACTTTGATCTGTTGATTGAATATTAATAATTGCTTTCACCAAATGATTATCACATGCCATCACTTGCTACATCTGTCTAATCCCAAACTTTTGGACTCTTCCCTTTTTATTAAGTTTTCTTGCTAGTTATCACAATGTTTTCTTTCCTAACCCCTGTTCAAATTTTCATACTGTATGTATTAATTACTATTTCGAAGTTATAAGATGAATCAAGAATGCCAATTTAAACATCTTTGCACATCAGAGTCGGGCTATACGTTTAATGGCTATGTTACGAGCCAAAGTCAACAAAAAAACTCTAGTACTGATGATAAGGAGAAACTGGGTAGGAACTAGCAAAATCAAGAATGCCAATTTAAACATCTTTGCACATCAGAGTCGGGCTATACATTTAATGGCTATGTTACGAGCCAAAGTCAACAAAAAAACTCTAGTACTAATGATAAGGAGAAACTGGGTAGGAACTAGCAAAGTCAGTTGTCTGAAGGCCAATCGAAAAGAGAATGCTACAAGTAATGTGACAGTGAATCAGAAGAAATACAGTGAAAGATGTGTTCTTGCAGAAGGTATTTCAAAAAAAGTCATAGAACCACATAACGTAATAACCGTATGTAGAAGTAGAAGTAGAAAGGTAACATAGCAAGCAGATGTGTAGTGATTTGATTTGACAATTTGTTTTGCTAGTCAATTAATTAATGCACGATATCTTTGAATTTGTCATCTTTAAGTGAGTCATATACTAATATCCTTTTGTTAAATAAATTTTTTAATAAAGCTTTAAAACATAAGTAAAAACTCATCAAAGGCTTTGATATTTAGCACTATCAGATCTATTTGGGTGTCTTGTTAATGTTTCTTTATGAAGATTCACCCATTATAACATTTCGAGCAACTATGCTTGTGTCAAGATTTATAACCTTTTTTTCTTCGTCCATTCTTTTTTCTTAAGATGAAATTTAATGATCATTGCAATGAACTTGCACTACAAGAAAACATGTAATTAGCCAGGTGATTATGCCAGGTGTTATTCACCTCGCCCTAAAACATACTTGCGGGGTGTTATTCACCTCGCAACATTGTTTTTAAAATTTAAAAATAAATAAATAAATTAAGTGTTTTCATCTCGCAGCTGATGGAAGGAATTTTGAATTTTTTGAATTGAAAGTTGCAAAGTGAAAAACACCCCGCAACTGTTTTTAAAATTTTTGGGGGAAAATCAAATTGTACAATTATTGATGCGTCAATGGGGACAGAGTAACTTTATTGTGACACATATAGCGAAGTTATAAGCACCCCGTAAGTTCCGACAGTAAGAAACTTTGCGGGGTGAATCTCACTTCGCAAGTATTTTTTGAAAAATTGAGTGGAAAGTACAGATTGTGTTTATTAATTTAACAGAGGGGCAGGTGAACGTTCTGGTCAATATTGACATCATTAGTTGCGGGGTGCTATTCACCTCGCAAACTTCAATAGTAATAAATATTGCAGGGTTTTTCTCACCCCACAAGTTTGCTTTTATATATCCCCAAAATCCTTTCGTTTTTCTCCATTACACAAGCATAACATTCATTCCATCTTCTACCTTCTCTCAACCCTTTCTCAACCCCTCTATATCTCTCAAATCTCTCAATTTTAACCCCTAATCAAACCTCAAAAACTCAAATTTGTTGCTGGATTCGGATTTTCATTCCATATTCTCATCAAATCCACTTATAAAAGTACACAAGTTTATAAAATGTTTGTTATTTTAAACATATGAATAAATTGGTTGTATGAGTTGGTTGATTTTGTATGAGCTAGTTAAAATAAATTTGTATGATAGACATAGTGATAAATTTGTATGATAGACATAGTGATAAATTTAGATTTTTAGTGATAAATTTGTATGAGTTGGTTGTATGTTTTTTTTCGTTTTTTCATAAATAAATATAAATATGTATGAGCTGATTTTATAATATACTGTTTTTTTTTTACAGTAAAACACTTAACTCATGTCATTAATAATAAAATTCTGAATACATGTTGGGACAATAGTGAATATATGAAAACTAGCAAAAGGGTTTAGGGTTTTATAATATACTGTTAAAATTTTAAAAAAAAATTACAAATTTAATATTATTAAAACCGAAATGAATATAAATATATATAATATATTTTTTAAATTAAATATTTTTAAAAACAGAATACTATTACTTTTTTAAAAACAGTAAAATATTTATTTTTTAAAACAGAATATTAATATTAATATTAATTTATAAAAACAGAATAATATGTTTTTTTAAAACAAATATTTAAATTAAGAAAAACAGGTTAATATTGTTATTTTTAAAACTAGAATATTATTAATATTTGAAAAAATAGATTTTTATTTATTTTATTAAAAACCTTTGTCACGTGTATTTCATCCCGCAAGTTTATGAATATTCAAATGTTGTTAGGTGATATTCACCCCACAAGTTTCTACCACTTTTTTCTCCACTCTGCTCTGAACCATCTGCTGTATTGAATTCTGGCAAAAGAGTTGTGGGGTGTTTTTCACCTGGCAACGTTGGGGGTGGTTTTCTCCTTGCAAAGTTGTGGGGTGCATTTCTCCTTGCAAAAAGTTGCGACTAACGTTTTTGCGGGGTATCCCATTCACCCCGCAAAAGTTACATTGCAGGGTGATATTTACGTTTGCGGGGTGCTACTCCCCTGAAAAATTGGAGTTTTTTTTGTAGTGTTGTGCATCCATATTATTATTTTATGTTTAACTTTAACTTCTTGCGATTGTAATATTTGAGAATTGCATTGGGGTTAAAAGAAAGAAATAGCCCAGTGGCACTTGACTCAGTGAAACCTTATACTGGTTTGTCCTACTAACTCTTGTGTGTAGTACTAATTAGAGTTGGTGAGTCTAATATGGTACCCCAACCTCCAATGTTGGTGATAAATTTTGGTTGTTTTCAAACAAAATACTCAATCCTTAAATTCTCTTGGCAATACGACTTCATGACTTTTCAACAATATGGTACAACGCAAGACCTACTGCACAGAAACAAGCCAAAAATGGGGAAGGGAAAATTGGGGTTTAGGGTTCTAGAGACCAAATTGAACAATATTAAGGGGGTACTTAGTATACTTTCATTTGATTAAACACTATCACTATAATCCTTGATGATGTAGCCCCCACGGCCACGTTGAAGGCAACTAGCAAGATATTGGCCACATAACGTGCCAACAGACTATAGGAAACGAAGACAAACTTTTGGATTAACATGGATGGAATTTTATTTTTTATTTTTCATGCACTCCTGGACCAGACTGATGATACCTGTCACGTTTAAAGGACCAAAATGAGGGTTTACTGAAAAAAGGGCAAAACTTCCAAGAAACAGCACCAATACAACAAGCATGGTGATGAGAGGTTCGTGATGGCACACAATTCAAATAAAATAAACTAAAGGCTAGAATTTTGTCATGACACGAGTTGTTTAGTGAACTAACAGTAACTATTCATAAGATAAATTAACAGGGGGCTATACAGGAAAATATTAAAATCTATAGTACCAATTTGCTAAGGGCTTAAAGTTTAAGATGGTTGATTATATATTCTATTTTCACTAAAATCAGTATACAAACATTATTCTCAGAATTCAATCTAAAAGAAGGCTTGCTTACCAGTACAACCGTGGAGCATCTTGCATTAGAATATCACCACCATATACAACCCAGTAAAAGCCCACCATCCACCAAATCAATGAAAGCATGGTATTCAACGATGCACATCGTTTTGCAAATCTGAATCATAGGTAATCAAAATCAGTATCTACATGTCTTAATTACCTAGAACAGGCCAAGGTAAAAAGTATATCATCATAAACAAAATTACACACAACTCCGTAGTATATTAACAAACATGCTTTAGCAGCCAAGGCACATGCACACCCGCACAGTAAAAAGCATTTAATTCCTTTTTCCCACAGTAAATATAGTCCACCAATTTGTCTTCAAAGTACACCAATTTGTCCTCAAAGTACACAAAATGAAGTGAAGTCCTCAAAGTACACAAGTAATAAAAGATCATTCTCCAGAAAAAAGATAATAATAATTACAATACCAAAATGTTTACACCCACAGATTAACGGGTCAACGTAAGCCAACCGAAAGTCACATTATCTATAAGCTTATAACCTATGAAGCACGGACACTGGAAACCCAACATCGACACTGATATGTCGACACCAGTAATAATTCGAAAAAATAAATAAATTAAACGTAATCACAAGTGTAGGTGTTGGTTTCAAACACGGACACACATTTTTTCAGTGGTGTCGGGACTACAGAGCTTATAATTGCTCGAGTAGGAAAGTCCAACAGTGTTTTTTTTGGCAGGGCCCTCCCTTAGTGAACAAACCAAAAGTACTTGGCAATAAACCAAGAGGAGTTATTGGTACTAAGTATTCCCCCATTAACCTGAAGTGCTCCTCCTCACACTCAAGTTTCATAGACACTTTCTTATGAAGCAAAAACTACAACACTATTGATTATCTCAAAGTCTCCATTACATAACCTGCCTAGAAGATTATGCATAAAATGAATAAATTTCTAAGATAAAACTATGATTAGATGCATAATCTCACCAATGCAAAGCACATGCACACACTAATCTCTTCAGTATTTAATCAAACAAACCTAAAATTCCCCCCAAAAAAATACTAACAAATTGATTGACAAAATTGAAGATAAACAGCAATGGAATCTAGTATTCAAACCCTAACAAATTGATAGACAAAACTGAACATTAACAGCAATGGAATTGAGAAATTAAACTTACCCGGAACGAGAAGAATTCCGAAATTCAACATCATCATCATCATCCTCGCTATCATTAACGTCTCCATCAAGAGATTCCTCATCCCTTCCTCCTCCACTCCCGTTCCTCCTCCTATACTCCAACCACACCAACGCCACATGAACCAAACACTGCAACGCATACCCGCAGATCCACAACCGAATCGGCGTGTTAGGATTCTCGTCAACACTGCAACCTAACATAACCGCCGCGACCACCACGAAGGCCGCGTTCCACGTCACATCAAGCACTACCACCGGCTTCGAGTAACCCCAGTCGGCGCGCCGCTCTTCGAGCTCGCGCGCGGCGGTTTCGCGGACAAGAACGGAAGGTCCGCGGCGGCCGAGAAGGAGCGCGAGGACGGGCGTGCGAGACACGCGACGTGGACGAAGAAGTGGCGCGTGGGATTGAGCATAGTTTGGTGATGACATGGCTGGGTAGAGAGAAATCGCAGAGATGGTGCTAAAGCATTATTTGAAAGTTCAATAAGATGAGAGAATTCTAATAGTAACAATAAAAATAATAACAATAATAATAACAATAAAAGAAAGAGAAAAACGATTCTTCTTCATCATTATTTACTGCTTGTTGTTCTTACTGTCTCGTGTGGAGAGATAGAAATGAAATGAAAACACCAAAACACACGCAAGAGAGGAACAGTAAATAACACGTGCACGTGCAGTGTCTAAATTGACGGTTATGCCCTCACAAGTCCTTTGAGGCCAATTATCCTTTGAGGCCTTCATAAGTCCTAGGTGGGAACAACTTTAGGTCATGTCATCCTAATTTTGAGGTTGAAATCGGATTAGTTGATTTGTTTACCGAATCGGACACTAAACTTGAAAACGAAAAGAAAAAAAAAGAATAATAATATAATAAATTGTATGTGTATTTTCTCCCTTCATAATTGCAAAAATTGTTAAAAGATTTATGTGAAAGTTAAACTAAAACACCATTAAACAATATTGAACAACTAGCATTTGTATTGATAGAAAGAATAATTACACAAATCTATCATATGATGATAAGTTTATCACTTCTTATAGTAGATATAATCAGTTAGATATGATAATTAATTTTTAACAATCTCTTTTTTCAAGAACCTCTTAACTACCTAAAAGAAAGTAGTTAGGTTAGTTACAACATAGCTCCACTTGATAATTGTATCCATAAAGTTAATTTATCGGACAAGTAACGTCACTAGTATCTATTGTCTTATTATGTTTAACATCCCCTTCAAGGAGGAATAGATATTAATCATTCTTAGCTTTTTATGAAGATTGTTGAAGGGACATATATACAAAGACTTGGCCATTATGTCTGCTACTTGTTCCTTTTATGCAATTGGAAACAAGTGAATTGTCCCTACATGTACCTTGTCACTAACTACATGGCAGTCAATTTCAATATGTTTAGTTATCTCATGGAAGACATGATTCACTTTTATGTGTTATTCTGATTTGTTATCACAATAGATAACACTTGAGAAGATGCTTTATGTGAAAATCTTTCAGCATATACAAGAACTATTGCTCTTCACATGTTGCTTGGGCTAAAACTCGATACTCAACCTCAAAGGATGACCTAGATACCACTAGTTGTTTCTTGCTCTTCCAATAATTAATTGTGAGGGCAAAGGTGAAAGAACTGAATTTTAATGCTTGTCAAAAACCTATATGTGCAAATATGTCATGATTCAAACAGGTGCAAGTGAGAAACATCAAAAACAAGCATTTTTCTCAAAACAGACTGCATGAGCCGGCTCATGGAACCTTAGGTCGGCTCATGAGAAGAAGATTTTGGCTTGGCAACATCCGGGAAGGCGCACGCCTTCTCTATGCGTCGACGCATAGTTCTGGGAAAACATGAGTCGGCGCATCATGCAATGAGTCAGCGTATGACTGAAGGATTTTTCAACCTCTCTCGCTCAGGAAGGCGCACGTCTTCTGTACACCCTGCATGAGCCGACGCATCGTTAGATTGTCTCATTTTTTCTTCTATGTTGTTACGTCATGGGAATCACTCATATATATTGTTTGGCCTCTGTTTTGAAAGTTAACAAAAAAAAGTGAAAGATAGACACAAGAGCTCTTTTCATCTTCAACCTCTCATCAACCATCAACAACTACACACAATCATTTTTGTTGATCAAGCTTTTGGGATTGTGTTGATAACATCTAAATTGAAAGTGAAATTTCAGATTTGGGTAGAGATCTTTATGGGTTTTTTCTCGAATAAAATCATTGGGGTTTTATCCTCCAAAATTGGGGTTTTTTTTATCACAAATCTTTGCTTCATTGAATTCAGTCGAGCTAAGGGATTGAAAGATCGTGGGTGTTCAATCGGGTAGCAGTAACCGGAGGATTGTGAAAAAGTATTTGGGGCCAATTTCATGGGTTCAAAATCATTCAAGGTAGAAGGAGATTTTGTTTAAGATTTGGCATACTTGATTCATCTAGAATCAAGGGAAGAGGAGTGCAACATATAAGATTCATCAAGTGACTTTAAATTGTGGTGATTGTATCTTCTCTTACAAACTTTGCAAAATTAATTTCATAATCCTAATTCTAGATTCTAGAATTGGGGGCAGAGTAGCCCACGCGAGGATGACAGGGTTAATTGCCTTAACAAATATTGTGTCCACTTTAGTTTTCTGCATTTTATTTCTATTTGCTTGAATTTGTGAGTTGTCAATTTTCTCATTCATATAAAATAATTGTAGTGACAAACTAAAATTTACAACTCATATAGCACTCATTCGAATCGTTATAATCATTACAATTTGAGTATAACCAAATCTTGTGTAGTACGTACACCTAGTGTTTGGTGAATTTACAACTCACAAATTTTCTTTATCTTCTCCGCAACTAATTGATAATAACTTACACCTTGTTAAAACTTGTTAAAGTGATTCATCATATTCAATTTTAGTTGTGATTCTATTCTCATCATTTTCATCAAATTGGTTTGCATATCCGATCTTTCCAATACGTAAAGTTTAGACGATCAGATCCAAGGTTGTCTGTAACACCCCAATTCTACCCCAAGCAAATATGCAAGATAAATCAGAGTTATAAAATTTCAATCATACAAATGAATCGGAACGTCACAAATTCTTCTAACAAATTCATTACATACATCATGGTTATACAACACTTATTCAAAACGTCGGGTGAACTAACAACATAACATCTTTCATTAAATATTCAACAACTACGCAGCGGAATTCTTCAATAACATCTTTAAATAAAATAGCAACTTCAAAACATCTTGTGTTTAATAAATAAACAATTTAAGCTTCAACAACTAAAATTCAGCAATCAAAAATCAGCAAGCGTTCATCCCCCCGAGTGTTACATATCAGAGCAATGACACCGACTCGATCTATTGAAGGTATACGGCCTTCACTCTCGATTACCTGCACGTTACCAATATAGGAGCAACATTCAAACAGAAGGGGTGAGATATTTAACGATATAATAAAGCGCATGATAATTAATATATTAAATTAGATCAATCACATCACCACTTCTCATCTCATAATCAACAATAAATACAACATATATATTCATTCAGCAACATCAAATACATCTCATTATTCAATCACAAAAATGCGACTCAAACTATGCAAATACATGTGGTACCATTGGATCAGAACTCCCATCTCAAAAATCTAATCTGCCAATTATTAGAGGCATCAACAAGGCATAGCCTTCATCTCAAAATTTACCAATCCAGGCCATCTCAAAAAATGCAATGTATGCGACTCAACATGAATGTAACAACACACTCAGTTAACAACATCTCAAGATACATCTCAAAACAACAACATCTCAATCATCAAAACGACAACATTTCAGTCATCTCAAATAACAACATCTCAATCATCAAAACGACAACATTTCAGTCATCTCAAACAACAACATCTCATAAACATCTCAGAACAACAACATCTCATAAACATCTCATTTACAATATCTCGTAAACATCTCAAAATAATTTAGTAAACATTACTTACTTATCAAACATCATTTGATTAACCACATCTTACTAATAACTCAGTTGTATATCAGTAATACAGTAATCCATATTGTTATTCTGCTATTGTACATCATTATTATCACTAAGTCCTACTGTCATATTTCTAACAGCAACCTCTAACATCTCAAAATTCATCATTTTGTCCAAAATCCAGCATAACTGTCATCTACGGGAATAAATTCTAAATCATAAATTAGTTACTGGAATTATACTTCTTAATCATCATTTTACTCATCTAGAATAATATTCATCGCGTTAGCTAATCAACGCTTCGAACGGCATCTCAAACGGCATACTAAAACTCAAGTTACAGCAATTAAAAGTCAATTATGTCAAAAATCAAGCATTATGTATCGACACAAAACTCCTTGGATTGACACATCATGCTTCTTCTTCACGCTATGAGTCGACGCATCCCCCTATGGATCGACTCATTCTGCTTCAAATCCCAGCATGTATCGACACATGCACTTACCGATCGACTCATCCTGACTTCAAAATGCAGCATGTATCGACACATGCATCACACCGGTCGACTCATCCTGAGTCCAACACACTCATGTATCGGCACATCCTCTACATGTATCGACTCATCCTGAGTCCAACAGCCTCCTTGCATCGACTCATCCAGTTTGAGGTCGACGCATCCTGTAATTTTCTGCATAATTTCTCTGTGTTTTCTATTGTATTTTCACTACTGGAATCTAATTACAGTCCCATAGACCTCATCCTAACCATGATAATTCATCACTTAACATTAACTTATAATACAACATCGATTACACAACATCATAACATCATTTATCCACCGAGAATTCATCAATATTCATCATACATCATTCAATTCAATAACAAAACAACAATTACATCTAACCCCATATATCAAACATCATGAACCCAATTATAAAGCCAAAACCCCACCCTTACCTTGGATTGAAGGTCGCTCTACAATTTCTGTGTTGAATCTTTGTTCTTGTCGTTTCCTTCAAAAACCAGCAGCTTCACGTTTCCACAATCCTTATTTCTCTTCTTATTGTTTCTTCCTTCTATTCTAACATCAAATAATAAAATAACCTAATATTATTAGATTATTCCTTAATGGGCTCAAAACCTACACCCCCTTATTACTTCCATTATCTCAAATTAAGTCCACCTTAAATAATATTAGCTTCTAACATTATTTCACATAATAATATAATACCTCAAATATATTATTATTTCTCCATTTAATAAAATAAATCCAATTTATAATAACACATCTTCATAAATATTCCAAAAATAATTTAATTAAATAATTAATTAATTTACGGGCGTTACACTGTCGCTCTCTGATAAAAACAATTTTATAAAAAGCGAAAAAATTTCAAAGGGATCTATTTAACCCCCCCCCCCCCCCCTTATAGACCCGTCACATCGTCTAACAAGTGGTATCAGAGTGTCGGGTTGTCCAGTGTTTCACATACAACTTCTAGAAATGGATTGTAATCTAAAAGGGGCGTACACTAGAGCACCCGTTTTCACAGGTGAAAATTATAGTTATTGGAAAGATTGTATGTGTGTCCATATCACGTCTATTGATAGGAAAATATGGAAGGTTATCCAAGATGGGCCAGTTGCAATAACTATGCAAAATGCTGCCGGGATAACCATTCCTAAACCGGAAGCACAATGGGATGAAAAAATGAGAAAAATTATGCATATGACTGGAAAGCAAGAAACATGCTCATAGCAGCTCTAGGAGTTGATGAGTATTTTCGGGTCTCACATTATGCTAAGGCTAAGGAAATGTGGGACGCTTTGCAAGTCACCCATGAGGGCACAAACGATGTAAAATTGGCTAGAATCAATACTTTGACACAAGAGTTTGATCTTTTTCGCATGGAGCAAGGTGAAACCATCGCCGACATGCAAAAGAGATTTTCTCATATAATGAATCGCTTGCATACACTTGGTCATGTAATTGCTAATTTTTTTGCTACTAACAAAATTTGAAATGTCTTATTTAGAATTGTTAAATTCCTTCAATATTTTACATCAAGAGGTTAAGGAAGCTTTCAAACGCTTAGCCTCAAACAAGAAAATCTTTTCATATCTAGAACAAAAGATTTACGATTCCGAAAAGGAATTAGAAGCTTTTAAAGAATCTATGATAGAAAATATTGAAGGAAAATGTGAAAAAGAAGAGAGACCTTGGTTTAAATGGCATGGATGTGAAACTTGTCATATTTGGCAAAAAGAAGTTAGAACTCTCAAAGCCAAACTAGACAAAGCTTTACAACCTAAGATTACGTTTGCTATCGATCGCTCAAACTTCAGAAAAAGTATGATTAATCCATATAAAAAATATACCTATAAAGTAAGGGATCGAGATAGCAAAAGTAGATCTCACTTAGATATGTCTTGCCTATATTGTTGCAAGAAGGGACATACCATTAGTAAATGTCGATTTAGGAGATTCTTAGTTCCTAAAGGCATATACCAATGGTTCCCCAAAGGAAACAAATGTTTAACTCACACTCAAGGACCCAATAAATGTTAGGTACTTATCTCCTATGTTTGATATTTCAAGTGGAATATCTCGAGCCTCTCGAGAGAAGATGGTTTCTCGATAGTGGTTGCTCAAGACACATGACAGGTGACATTTCGCTATTCTTTGACTTTGTGGCAAAGAAGAAAGAATTTGTTACTTATGGTGATAATGACAAGAGAGAAATACTCGGTAAAGGTAGTGTAGGTAATCCCTCATCCACCACTATCTCAAATGTCCTATTAGTTGAAGGCCTTAAACACAATCTTATTAGCATTAGTCAATTATGCGATAAAGGTTATAAAATTACTTTTCTAAAGGATGATTGCATAATCGAACATAATGATAAGAAAGATGATGTGTTTAAGGGCGTGAGGGTAAACAATGTGTATATGCTTGACTTGAATGATGTGTCCCTAACAGGTGCTAAATACTTAGTCTCCATGAGTGAAGACTCGTGGATTTGGCATAGGCGATTAGCACACGTTAACTTTGATTTGCTAAATAAAATCATATCTAAAGACCTTGTGATTGGCTTACCCAAAATCAAAATTTCAAAAGATCATCTATGTGATGCTTGTCAAATGGGTAAACAAACACGAGTCTCTTTTAAATCTAAAAATGTCATCTCTACAACGAAACCACTTAAACTCCTCCATATGGACATATTTGGACCGTCTAGAATTAAAAGTCTAGGTGGAAATTATTATGGCTTCGTTATAGTTGATGACTACTCTAGATTTTGTTGGACGATATTCTTAGCAAACAAAAGTGAGACTTTCTATGCTTTTGAAAAATTTGCCAAATTATCTCAAAACAAGTTGAATACAAAAATTATTACCATCCGAAGTGACCATGGAGGTGAATTCGAAAATCACCTTTTTGATGAATTTTCTGAAAGAAATGGCATTGACCATAATTTTTCTTCTCCTAGAACACCTCAACAAAATGGAGTTGTTGAGCGTAAAAATCGTGTTCTAGAAGAACTTGGGAGAACTATGATCAATGAACATGGTCTTCCAAAATACTTTTGGACTGATGCCATTAATACGACTTGTTATGTTCTAAATAGGATCTTGATACGTCCTATGCTCAACAAAACACCGTATTAACTTTTGAAAGGTAGAAAACCAAATAGTTTTCATCTCTATGTCTTTGGTTGTAAATGTTTCGTATTAAATAATGGCAAAGAAAATCTTGGCAAATTTGACTCAAAAGCCGATGAAGGCATCTTTCTCAGATAATCTCAATCTAGTAAAGCATATAGGGTATTTAATAAAAGGTTACAAATTATGGAAGAATTCGTGCATGTTTCCTTTGATGAATCCTGTCCAAAAATGGTCGAAAAGGGTATTTCTTTTAATGGTGCAGGTGCTTCTTCAGAAAGGATACTCAATGATCAAGATGAAAAGAGTAATGAGCCCATACTTGAGAAAGAAAAAAGGGAGATGGATCATGTGTCTAACAAAGAAGAAGAAGACACTCAACCAACAAATGAAATAAATCCTCCTTTGGAGTGGAAAGAAACCAAGGATCATCCTATTGATAACATTCTTGGAGACATATCAAAGGGAGTAACTACACGGTCTAAGATAAGTAACTTTTTTTTATCATTTCACATTCGTCTCTCAAATTGAGCCTAAAAACCCTAAAGAAGCTTTATTCGATGAACATTGGGTTTTGGCAATGCAAGAAGAATTAAACCAATTCAAGAGAAATGAGGTTTGAGACCTTGTCCCCCCTCCGCAAGACCATCGAATAATTGGTACTAAGTGGGTATTTAGGAACAAACTTGACGAAAACGGAATCATAACTCACACGAAGGCGCGTCTTATTGCTCAAGGGTATAACCAAGAGGAAGGCATCGACTATGAGGAGACTTATGCTTCGGTTGCCCGACTCGAGGCTATACGCTTGTTATTAGCTTATGCATGCTCACAAAACTTTAAGCTATTTCAAATGGATGTTAAGATTGCATTCTTAAATGGTTATATTAATGAAGAAGTCTATATATCTCAACCTCCTGGATTTGAAAATCACGAGTTTCCTAAACATGTTTTTAAACTTAAATGTGCTTTATATGGTCTTAAGCAAGCCCCTAGGGCTTGGTATGACCGGCTTAGCAAGTTCTTACTAGAAAAGGGATTCTCTAGAGGGAAGGTTGATATAACCCTCTTCATTAAGCGCCAAGGAAATCACTCTATCTTGGTGCAAATTTATGTAGATGATATCATTTTTGGGTCTACTAACATCACCTTGGTCAAGGAATTTTCTAAAGTGATGCAGGGTGAATTTGAGATGAGCATGATGGGGGAGTTAAACTATTTCCTAGGTCTTCAAATCAATCAACTTGAGGAAGGAACTTTTTTTAGCCAAACGAAGTATTGCTATGAGTTGTTCAAGTGCTTCGATATGGCAAACTCAAAAGTTATTGTTACTCCAATGCCTACCGCGGTTAGCCTAGATCGGGATGAACATGGTAAGCCGGTTGATGTAAAAAGGTATATAGGTATGATCAGATCTCTTCTTTATCTTACCGCTTCTCGTCCCGACATTATGTTTAGTGTTTGCATGTGTGCTAGATATCAATCTTGTCCTAAGGAGAGTCATCTAAAAGCTGTAAAACGTATACTTAGGTATCTTTGTGGTACTCCTAAGTATGGACTTTGGTTCTCCAAGGGTAGTAATTTTTCTTTAGTTGGCTATTCTGATTTCGACTTTGCGGGTTGCAAGCTAGATAGGAAAATCACAAGTGGCACTTGTCATTTCTTTTCAAACTCCTTAGTTAGTTGGCATAGCAAAAAGCAAGTTTCAATTTCTTTGTCAACGACCAAGGCGGAATATGTTGCAGCCGATAATTGTTGTGCTCAAATTTTGTGGCTCAAACAACAATTACTCGACTATGATTTAAAACTTAATCATATTCCAATATTTTGTGATAACACAAATGACATCAATCTAACCAAAAATCCAGTTCTACACTCGCGAACTAAACATATTGAAATTAGGCACCACTTCCTTAGGGATCATGTAGAGAAAGGTGAAGTCATGTTTGAGCACGTTGATAGCAAAAATCAACTTGCCGATATTTTTACAAAACCACTTGCGACCGAACCATTCTTTCATATTCGTAGGGAACTTGGTGTCCTTGATATTTCGGATAGATCACAACTCCAATGAGTTGCATTCCCTTTATTTATCTTTGTGTCTCTATGATTCGTGAATATCATCTTGGGCTGGCGACATGTGAGGGCATCGTGTCATTCCAATACGTTTGGTAATATGCTTCCTACTCTTTCTCATTAGTGATCATTTTGCTTAAATGTTGGTGCTATGAAATGATTAAATGCTTTATGTGTTATTGCTTCTGTGCATGCGTACTTGTTTATTGTGTTCAACTAATTTCTACAAAACCTACATGCCATGAAATACAAGAAATTTCAAAATTTTACATACATGAGCCGACCTATAACTATGAACGGTTGGTGCACGCCTGATTGAAAAACATATTTAGGCTTACTTTACTGGAATGTGTCGATGCATCCCTTCATAGGTCGACACGTCGCTGTTTGGCAGCCCATTATTCTTAGTTTATATTGTGTAGTTCCATTTGCATGCATCCATTTGCTATGTTGTTGTTCCCTCTTGCTAGCATTCATCCGGCCTCCTTCTCCATCTCAAAAACCTAAAAACCCACTGTGTCATTTTAACTCCAAATATCTTCAAACCTTCATACATGGCTTCTAGGGCAACAAAGAAAAGAAGTATCAGAGGTAGCTCTTCAAATCAAACTCGGGTTACTCCTTTATCACTTATTCCTCCTGATCTCACTGAAAAGTATGATGAGAAGTTTGCTAGAAGGAGGTTGGTTAGGCAATTTTGTGCCTTCTATATCACTCTCTAACGCCTGCATATCTCATATGTGGTGGAATTGTTGGACCATCAAAAGGTGTTTCCATTCCTTGAGTTGGATGGAGACTACAACGAGGTACTCGTCAAGGTATTCTATGCGGGTATACAAGGTAAATTCTCTGATCACCAATTTCATACAAAATTGCAAATAAGGCTGTCAAGGTAGATGATGAAATTTGGAAAACTTTTGAGTTGTTCCCTGTTGACACTGATGCTGTTAAAATCACCGACAATAAGCTTCCTGCAGACTATGACTTCAAACATGACTTGAACTCCGTGTTAAAATGACCATATCCTGAGAGTTTTATGCAAAGTATTGCTTTTCCAAAAACTATCACAACAGGTCAATTGGTTCCCCTAGCTCGAATTATGCAATGGATTGTGTCAAGGATAATTCGCACCAAAAAGGATGGGTTGTCTTGTATTGATCAACCTGAAGTTATGTTAATTTGGGCTATTCTAAACAAAATTAAGATTCATTGGCCGTATTACATCACTAGCTGGCTATTTGCATTGAGGGATTCCCCAAGAGGATCTGCTTTGGGGTATCCATCATTTATTCATGGAATTCTAAGTCAAGCAAACCTTGATCTTACTGGTATTTCACCTACACCTATCCTACTGAATTTAGATTTTACCTCCAAAACTCTGGCACTTATGGGTCATCAATGGAATCCCCAGCTTGGTAAGTACAAGTACTTTGTGAAATCAAACTCAGTAATGCTTCGAAATGAAGATGTTGAACATGATGATGAAATGGAAGATGCTAAGGGCGGTGAAATTGGTACTGAGAATCAAGAAAGTGCGGAAGAGGATGAAGAAAATGACGAAGGAAATGATGACCATGAGCCTCATAGATCCTATGATGAGATGATGCACAAACTTGAGGAAATGCATGTCCACCATCATGAAGACATGGTATTAGCAAATGAACAAATTAACAATCTTGCTGGAATAGTCAACCTTCAAAATATTCAGTTTAAGGATCATGCTAGCCTCCAAGACCGCCGATATAACACTCTTCATGGAATGATAGAAACGCAAAACACAAACTTGGCAAACTTTCAGTCGGCATTCATGGCTCGCTTTCCACCAAACCAACCTGTTGAACCACCACAAGACAATGAGGAACAACAACATTAGTTAATGCTTGACACTTTATTTCTTTCTTATTATGCTTGTATTACTATGGTTTTGTATTAAACTATTTTACTTGCTGTACTACTTTGTGTTTTATTTTGGGTTTGTAACAATGAACATTGTATTGTATTACTTTATTGGTTATTGCATCTATTTTTGTTCGCACTTGCTTCATATTCTGTGTATGTTAGTTTGTGTTCTTTTTGCAAAGTTGCAAGATATTGGTCATTCTTTTTTGGTTCTCTTAATCCACGTCCTTGTTTCTTTTTGATGTTGTCAAAGGGGGAGAAGGAATACACAGCAGAAATATACAATATCTCAGGGGGAGGATGATTGGATGATTCACAACCATTGAGACGATTCATATTTGCGGTTTTTGCCATCATCAAAAAGGGGGAGTATGTGAGGGCAAAGGTGAAAGAACTGAGTTTTAATGCTTATCAAAAACCTATTTGTGCAAATATGTCATGCTTCAAACATGTGCAAGTGAGAAACATCAAAAACAAGCATTTTTCTCAAAACAGACTGCATGAGCCGGCTCATGGAACCTTAGGTCGGTTCATGAGAAGAAGATTTTGGCTTGGCAATGTCCGGGAAGGCGCACGCCTTCTCTATGCATCGACGCATAGTTCTGTGAAAATAGGAGTCGGCGCATCAGACAATGAGTCAGCGCATGACTGAAGGATTTTTCAACCTCTCTCGCTCGGGAAGGCGCACGCCTTCTGCACACCCTGCATGAGCCGACACATCGCTAAATTGTCTCATTTTTTATTCTATGTTGTTACATCATGGGAATCACTCATATATATTGTTTGGCCTCTGTTTTGAAAGTTAACAAGAAAAAATGAAAGATAGACACAAGATCTCTCTTCATCTTCAACCTCTCATCAACCATCAACAACTACAGACAATCATTTTTGTTGATCAAGTTTTTGGGATTGTGTTGATAACATCCAAATTGAAAGTGCAATTTCAGATTTGGGTAGAGATCTTTGTGGGTTTTTTCTTGAATAAAACCATTGGGGTTTTGTCCTCCAAAATTTGGGGTTTTTGTCATAAATCTTTGCTTCATTAAATTCAGCCGAGCTAAGGGATTGGAAGACCGTGGGGTGTTCAATCGGGTAGCGGTAACCGGAGGATTGTGAAGAAGGATTTGGTGCCAATTTCTTGGATTCAAATCATTCAAGGTAGAAGGAGATTTTCTTCAAGATTTGGCATACTTAATTCATCTTGAATCAAGGGAAGAGGAGTGAAACATATAAGATTCATCAAGTGACTTTGAATTGTGGTGATTGTATCTTCTCTTACAAACTTTGCAAAATTAATTTCATAATACTAATTCTAGATTCTAGAATTGGGGGAAGAGTAGCCCATACAAGGACGATAGGGTGAACTTCCTTAACAAATACCGTGTCCGTTTTAGTTTTCTGCATTTTATTTCTATTTGCTTGAATTTATGAGTTATCAATTTTCTCATTCATACAAAATAATTGTAGTGACAAACTAAAATTTATAACTCATATAGCATTCATTCGAATCACTATAATCACTACAATTTGAGTATAACCAAACCTTGTGTAGTACGTACACCTAGTGTTTGGTGAATGTACAACTCACAAATTTGCTTTTACTTCTCTGCAACTAATTGGCAATAACTTACACCTTGTTAAAACTTGCTAAAGCGATTCATCATATTCAATTTTATTTATGATTCTATTCTCATCATTTTCATCAAATTGGTTTGCATATCTGATCTTTCCAATACGTAAAGTTTAGACGATCAGATTCAGGGTTGTCGCTCTCTGATAAAAACAATTTTATAAAAAGTACAAAATTTTCAAAGGGATCTATTCAACCCCCCCTTCTAGATCCGTCACATCATCTAACATTAATGATTTCTCATTGAAGAAACAAAAGCCTATTGTATATTTCCTTGTGTCATGGCATGCTCCCTAGTTTGAGTTAGAAAAACCTTTTAGTTCTTATTCAGCTTATGAGTTACATATGAGACCATTGTCTGGGCTACCTTTGAGATACCTTAAAACATGAAGTTCTGCTAGCATGTGCTCATATGTTGGTGAGCTAAGAAATTGACTGAGTTTACTTATAACATAAGAAATCATTGATCTTAAGTGAGTTAGATGTATGAGTTTTCCAATCAATCTCATACATGTAGTGGGAACATATAGTGGTGTACCAGATTCTTTGTGCAACTGCAAGCGAGGTTGCATATGAGTGATGCAAGTTTTGCTCCACTCAATCATGTGTCTTGTAAGAGGTCAAGAAACATATTTTATTGGCATAAAGTAATTTCTTCTTTTGATCTGCTTACTTTAAAATCAATAAAGTATTTAAGTTCTCATATGTCCTTGATGCTAAATTTATCATTTAAGAGTGTCTTATTGTGAGTAACCTCATCAATGTCAGTCCCCCTCTAAGACCAAATCATATACATATACAAGGATCATTGTGAAGGTTACACCATTGAATTTAGTGTACAATGAGTAGTCATATTTTGATTGAACATAACCTGAGTGTGAAGTTCTTTGTGAAATGTTCCTTTGGTTTGGCTGCATTTTGCAAAACAACAATATGGAAAATATTCAAAGTGTTCAAGTTTATGTAGCTTGTTTAAGTTGTATGGAACTGCAAAAGGGATACATGATGGACACGATGTCTCAACTTGTGGTACAATATTTGGGCATTTGCTCAACATTCCAGACTATTGCATTTTGGAGAAGATTTGTTAAAGATTTTATCGTTATTGATTTAACAATTATATTATGTTATTTGTTTGACAATTGGATGAAGATTAATTCATATTTAAATAGAAATTTAAATTGAAACAAATCATATATTGTTAGAGAGATTTAAGGATCAAATAATATCCAATAGATTCTGCATCAATTATGGACAAAATAAAATCAAATATTCATGAAATCCACAAGTTTTACTCAAGTTGCTTAATTTGTTGATTAAGTGGAGGAGTCTAGTTTGCATGGAATCCACAAATTCTCCAGGTTATATACGAAATAATTCAAACTCCTCTATAAACATATTGATTTTAAAATCATTGACGTCTTTCGTTCCCTCGTAGAGAGTTTGGAGAGTGCCCCACATACCCTTAACACTCGTATGATGTGAGATTGAGTATAACACTTTCATGTTTAAATTAAATATAAGTATGTTTCTCGCTTTCAAATCATATGAAGCTCTTTTGGTTTCATCATTCGTCCAATCCTTTGGATGTTTAACAACACCATCATCACTGATGTGAATAAAAGGTTCCTCAGTGATGGAACACCACAGGTTTTGGTCAATTGATAGTAAGTGTACGTACATATTTGATTTCCAATAAGTATAATTTTCACTTATGAAAAATGGAGCTATATTGTGCACTCCCTTTGGATCGTTATCGTTTGTTATATTCTCAAAACTTTTGGATTCGATTAAACTTAATCAAAATACCATCTCTTGATGCCAATTATTGGATGAGAATATGGAATTAGAAACAATCTAGCATGTGTGAATAGATTTTAAAAAGGAAATCAACCAATTCTTGAAGAGAGAATAACCAGAGGTTTTTTAGAGTTTGCACGCAGAAGTTTATAGAGCGAAAATGTGAAATTGTACTCACTAGACAATTATTTACATAACAACTCAAATCACTTTACAAATATAACAATGTCTAGATGAAGAAACACAACGTATGAAATTCAATTAATTGGATAAGTTACGAGGTATGGTTAAGCAATTATTCAACTAGGCAAATTCTAAAAGCATGATATTTCTCAGATTTTAATCACCACTAAAGCTCTTGTTAGGTTTCAAATTCCAACAAAACCTAATATAATCAAATAAATTGTTATGACCGAATTTAAGCCTAAGCAAGCATGTTATACAAAATTTAAATTCAAGAGTTATGGTTAGAGAGATGACACAGGGATTTATAGTGGTTCGACTTTGTCGTCCTCGCGTGAGTCCACATCCACTTTAATAGTTTTCCTTTTATTTTGACAAATATCTTAAGAGTATATAAAACCACCAATCCACAATTTGGATCTTAACTTGTATAAGACCAAATGCCAAACTCTTATGTGTAATCTCTCCTCGATCAACGCTACAAATCTTCCAATATCACCAACTCTGCTCTAAGCCTTTGTGTGTAACAATCAACCCCTTGGACCTACTAATTCCTTAATCGATGAATTTTCTAAAGATGTAAAAAGAACTTTGCCTTATCTATAGCCTTTCCAGAGTCACTGCTAAGGCAATTCTTGAGAGAAGACCTTCTTCTTTTCACTGGAATTTATCAGCACCAATGACAATAACCCCAATCTTGCAAGAACTTGAAAATATTTTACCTAATCTTCTAGAACTATTATTTCCAAGACATCGTCTTTATCAATCAATTATCAATAACTCATGATTGAGATATTAAATTTAAATTGATGTTGAAGATAGAAGAATCTCCAATGCAATGGTTTTAAAAGAGGTGGTTGATTTTTCAAAGAAGTTCACAAAGACAATTATGAAAATCTTACATGAAAAAGTGTTAACGAAAGGTTTATATGTTATTGAGATTAAGCACAAAAAATACTGAGAAAAGTTAGTTAGCTTCGAATCAAAGAAAGATCAGTTTTGAGTCAATTGAGCAAGTGTAGTAAAATAAAATAAAATCAGATTTTGACCAATTTTCAGTCGATTCGAACGATTTAAAATTATGATTCAAATCATGTACCCCATGATTCGAATCATGTTCAAATTTTTATTCGAATCAAAGCAAACAAAAAATCCTGGAAAAATGCATAAGAAGGGTCTAATTCGAATCATGTTCAAAGTTTGATCTTGGACGTTCCATGCTTCATCCATGCGATAAATCCTACAAAAATGGGATAAAAACTATTAACTGATACAATATTTACACGAATAAACTATTGAGCGATTATTTACACAAATGTCGGGTTTTACTATATAAACCAAATGTCAATTAGTGTCATAAATTGCTACTCAAAATAATGATATTTTGGCACTTATCAATTCTCCTCAACTTACAATGTTGTTTGTCCTCAAACAAATTCAAAACCCTAAAGAAGTAAAAAGAAAAAAAATCAAATAATCATGAATCAATAGGTTTGAAAAATGAAAACATATGTATTCTTGCGTAGCTACAATAAATGAGTAGCTTTCCTATAGGTATAGAGAGAGCTACACAGGGTTGATTTCTATAGATTATTTGGGAGATTGTGTTGCTACGATGATGGCTCGTATTGATCCAAGAATGGATATCTTGATTATCCCTCTTGTAGGATCCCCTATGTATGTTTGTGTTATTTAGGTGTGTCAGTTTTCTGCCCCCCCCCCTTTGGAATAGCCTCCCACTTCCCTTTTATAGTCATCCTCATGGATGTTTGATAACACTGAATCGCACTGCATATTTGACTCGATTCGCACATGTTTATTAGGTTTTTATTGTTATTTTCTTGTGTTATGTTTGCATTTTGTTTTATTTTCAGTTTTCTTGTCTTTCCTAAGCCTTGCTTGAAGAAATGAAGAAAAAAAAAGCTAAAAATCAAGATTTTGGAGTTTTTGCACTTATGGCTTCCACCATGGTGCCCGCCATAGGGTCAGCCATGAGGTGGCCAACTTCAGCCAACTGCCAACTGCCATGTTCTCCACTACTTCTTCATTTTTGGAGCATGGCAGCCTCCACACCCCCATGGCGGGCGCCACCTTTGCAATTTCGTTTCCCGCTCAAAAGAAGTTAGAGGGTATTCTTGTGATTTCCAAAATCCTCCTAGGCCTATAAATATAAGTGATTTCAGTTCTTCTTCTTCATCCAAGCTTAGTTGCACTGACTTAAGCCATATATTATCCAATTTTAAGCGGCAATCTCTTCACATCGAAGAATTATCGCACGAGTCATTGAGGATGTAATCAAGTTTGGAGCAGTTTACAATCTTGTCACCATTTTAATTCAAGTTTCCTTTATTTCAGTCAAATTTACCTTCCAGTCAAGTTGCTTTAAAGTCCCCCGTTTGGAGCAGGTTTCTATTTAAGTTTCCGCATTTATCGCACTTATTTCCTCGCACTTGCTTTACTTTGTATATTTTCTCGCATCGCACTTGCTTTACTTTGTTTATTTTCTTGCATCGCATTTACTTATCTTTTAACCTTTTTACTTTCTGCTTAAACATGATTTGCTTTAATAAGTTTATTTCCATGTCTGGCTAATTTCCTTTAGGGTTAGAATGTAATGATCATGGTTAAGATAACTATCTAAACATTACATCTGTAGGAATACTTTAGAGGCTGTTTTGGTTTTTAACACAAGTTTTTTGCACTTTATTTTCTGTTGGGTAAGATCGAAAGTCGTCCAATCGTTGATAAACTTGGTTAGTCTTAATTTCTCAAAGAGAACAAAAGCGTTTTGTTCAATTAAGTAATAACCTTTAAATTTTTAGAAGAAATGATTTCAAAACCTTTTTTGGACGCGTTTATAGGTTTAAAAGTCTAATCATCTCTTGGTTAGAAGTTCTGAGTCAAAATCATTTTTCAACTTAGTCAAGTAACTATATTTCTTAAAAATAGGTTTATTACTTTAACGCAATATGCACCTTTTATCCGTGACAATAAAAAGGAATTATTTAAAGAATAAACTCGGTTCTGAATACGCGAAAGCGACATTTTCTATTAAATTAGTTATTTTCAAAGTAGGAAATATTACCCCATAAGTAGTTCTATTAGAAGCATTTTAGAGTATTATCTGACTATTATGATTTGCATTCGAACTTGTTGCTTATATCTGAATTGACATCTTTCATTTTAATTACTCTGCCTACTATAAAAACCTTATTTTATTTGCCTTAGATAAACATAGTGACAATAGAATTTGATAGATTGACGTTTTGGTCTTTGTGGGATCGATAATCTTTTATATTACTCTGACGCGATTCGTATACTTGCGAAAGCCACACATCAATGTTCAAGGGTCTTATATTAATTACATGGTTTAAAAACAATTAAGCATTCTTAATTGCTCCACTTATTACCGCTTGTAATGGATTCAACCATTAACCCATTGTAACGGAGCTGACCATTTAATTGCTCATAACGGCTCCGTTTAGGTTAACTCTTCAAGGACCCGACCCCTATAACTCTTAATGAGCTCAAAAGTCGATATCTGATAACGTAATTTTATATAGTATATTTGATTTAATTTTCATAGGTAATGATTAGTATTTTTATCTAATTATTCCATTTTATTTCCATATTACGCCGGTATTTCTATTGTTTCAGGTATTTTATTTTAATTAGACAAATCGAGCAAAGTGAAGAAATTCAAGAGTTATTGGACTAAAGGTGCAAGAAATGAAGAGAAGGGGTGTGCAAAGCAATGATGATGGATCAAAAAGAGTCTATTACCTCCAAACGGGCCCAATAGAATTCAAACCCACGCAGCAAGAAAAACCTAAAAGCGCATGCAAGAGTGAGACGCACGTCTCAACTATCTTCCTACAATTGAGGCGCCCGCCTCAGACTTTCCCCTTAGTGGGAGGCGCCCGTCTCAGCATAGTCAAAGGAAGAAAAAGTCAATTGGGGCGCCCGTCTCAACGTGGGCAAGTAAGAAGAGAAATTCAAGGACACGTGGGACACGAAAATATCTGAAGAGGTGGTTACGTTGAAAGACTATAAGAAGACATGAGAAAGTGAAAAATTGGGACCGTTTTTGCTTAGAATTTTTTCCAGTTTTCAGAATTTTACTTTCATTGCAATTTACTAGTTTCCAGTGTAATTCGATTCTTAGTAGTATTTATTTCCAGCCAATTTTCTTTTCCCTTGCGAATACTTAGAATTTACTCCCGTTGAAGAACGAAGATTCTGTACGGATTGATTCAAGCTTCGAAGATTGTTTCCAGCATTATTTAATTCAGGTTCTTTATTTATATCAATTAATTAATTATTTGCATGAGAATATTTATTTAGCCATGAATCTATTTATGATCATTAATTTCTTTTATGTATCCATGTCCGTTTTTCTGAGTATGTCTGGCTAAATTATTTAAATATCGGTATGTAACGAGTTAATTCGAATGGATCCGGAATAAACAGGCTTGATTATGTTTCATAAAATAAACACTTTTTCTGATTTAGTTATCTAGTTTATTTTGTTAAAAAAAAAGTTTAGAAACCAACAGAGCGATAGTTTGAGGTTAATAAACTGACTAAGATTAGAAACCAACAGAGCGACAGTTTGAGGTTTAGAATCAGATAGTAGATGCTAGGTATTGTTTTTAAAGATGGCGACAGCGTTTTAAAACCAATTAGACTTTATTTATTTTCAAAAAGTAATTTTAAAATCAATGGGATGGCGAAAGCGTACATTAGAGTTTAAAATTATAATTTACTTCAATAGAGCGAAAGTTTGAGAATAGATTTTTGAATAAATACTTTTTGCTGAAAAAGATATTATTATCACTTTTAGAAAATGAGCCTGTAGAAAGCCGGATTCTTTAGCGTTAACGACGTACATACCGATATTCAGATTATTATTATTTCAATTAGAATTAAGTTTTATTACCCGAAAATTCCCCAATTTAATTATTCGATAGCTATAGCTTTACACAGTAGTTTAAGTTACGTTAGTTCGATTTATAGTCCCTTAGGTTCGATATCTTTTAAAACTACGCGATAGGGCTGTATACTTGCAGTCTCCCGATTAATTTAGACGATAAAGTCGCGATCAAGTTTTTGGCGCCGTTGCCGGGGACTATTTAAGTCGATATCGTAATTTTATTACGAAGTATAGACTATAGCAACTATTTCTTTTCCCTCTGTGTATGCCAAATACTCGCTCTCAAGGCGCGCCTTTGCATATACCTATATACGATATCGAGCGTTACCTTAGATTAAGGAGACGAATTCAAGAGTATTTAGAACGCAACAACCTTCCTCTGACCAAACTTCCTGACGTTGAAGAACTCAAGAAGATGGCTGATCCTGATGCTCCTGCTCCTCGTCCTCTTAAGGACTACGCTGTTCCTTCTCAAGCAGAGCCTCACAATAGTATTGTTGCTCCTGCTATCGCTCGAAACGATTTCGAGCTAAAACCTTCGCTTCTTTCCGCCGTTCAGCAGAACCAGTTTTCTGGAGCTCCTACTGACGACCCGAATCTTCATCTGTCAGTGTTTGTGCAGTACGCAGACACTGTAAAAGCGAATGGTGTTAACCCTGAGGCGATACGATTGCGCCTATTCCCTTTTTCTCTCAGAGACAGAGCTCGCGCATGGCTCCAATCTCTTCCTTCCAACTCAATCACCACATGGGATGAGTTGAAGAAAGTCTTCTTGGCTAGATATTTTCCTCCAAGCAAAACTGCCATGCTCAGAGCCAATATCAATGGTTTCAGACAAAAAGACAACGAATCACTCTTTGAAGCTTGGGAACGTTATAAGGACATGCTTAGACTCTGTCCTCATCATGGTTTAGAAGAATGGCTGATTATTCACACGTTCTACAATGGTCTCTTGTATAATACGAGATTGACTATAGACGTCGCAGCTGGTGGCGCACTGATGAATAAACCATATAATGAAGCAAGACAACTTATCGAAAGCATGGCTCAAAACCATTACCAATGGGGTACGGAGAGAGTTAGCGTAGAGAAATCTCAAACAAAAGGGGCCATGGTTGAAGTGAATAGTCTGGATGAAGTCAACGCTAAAGTGGAAGCTCTCACTCAAAAGCTCGAGAATCTTACCACCACTCCCGCAGCTACTGTTGCTGCAAGCTCAAACTTGCGACTTATATGGTATTCAATCACATCTTGCTCCAGAATGCCCACTTTTAACAGGAGTTCCAGTTGAACAAGCGAATTACGTACAGGGTAATCCTTACAGCAACACATATAACCCTGGCTGGAAGAATCATCCTAATTTTTCATATAAGAATAACAACGTGTTATACGCACTTGGACAAGCTCCTGCCACACCACCTGGTTATCCTAAGGCTATCCCAAATCATCCTAATAATGGTCCTAACACGTCTAATGCTCCTAGGAAGTCTAATTTGGAAGTCATGATAGAGCACCACATCGCTGCTCAAAACCAAATCAATAATGCTCAATCCCAGACTAATAAGGAGATTCAAAATCAGAATATACACATTAATGAGCAGATGAAGCAATTATTTAACAAGCTTGACGCTTTAGCTACGCATAATAAAATGTTAGAAACACAAATCTCTCAAGTAGCTCAACAACAAGCGGCTTCTGCTGCTCCTGCTGGCTCATTTCCTGGACAACCTTAACCTAATCCCAAAGGACATGCAAATGCTGTTATCTTAAGAAGCGGAACAGAGTATGATGGACCTGAAGATCCCAGAAATAATAGCCCAGCTATGCAACAAAACTATGACAAACAATCTGAAACTAAAGATAAAGAAGAAAAAGAAAATCAGAGAGATAATAATGAAGATACCACGCAAAAAGACGAAATTTATGTACCCCCACCACCTTATAAGCCTCGTATCCCATATCCTCAAAGGTTAGCTAAAACTAAGAATGTGGGTCAATTCAAGAAATTCGTGGATCTTCTTAAACAACTTAATGTCACAATTCCTTTTACCGAAGCTATAACTCAAATGCCATCCTACGCTAAATTCCTTAAAGAAATTCTGTCCAATAAGAAAAAGCTAGAAGATAATGAAACTGTCATGCTTACTGCTGAATGTAGCGCAATTATTCAAGACACAATGCCTCCTAAACTCAAAGACCCTGGAAGTTTCTCTATTCCATGTGTAATTGGCAAATTTGTCATAGATAAAGCTTTATGTGATCTTGGAGCTAGTATAAGTGTGATGCCGTTATCTATATGCAAGAAACTTGAAATGGGAGAACTCAGACCAACCAAAATGTCCGTTCAATTAGCAGATAGGTCAATTAAATATCCTGCAGGAGTTCTCGAGAATGTTCCTGTACGCATTGGCCAATTCTATATACCAACCGATTTCATTATCATGGACATAAGGGAAGACGAAGTTACCCCAATCATTCTTGGAAGGCCTTTCTTAGCTACAGCCGGTGCAATTATAGATGTAAAAAGAGGAAAACTTACTTTTGAAGTAGGTGAAGAGAAAATCGAATTTATCCTCTCTCAATTCCTGAAAGCACCTGCAATTGAAGATACTTGTTACTTCATGGATATCATCGATGAATGTATAAAAGAAGCTGAGCTTGAAAATGAAGACAATCTCGATGAAAATCTGATTAGTAATCTAAGTGAATGCTTAGTTATAGCACCAGATCCTACACAATGTTTAAGGAAACCATCCCTAGAACTCAAAACACTTCCTAAAAATCTAAGATATGAATTCCTAGATTCCGAGCTTGAACGACCAGTGATAGTCAACGCAGAACTTGGCGAAACCGAAACTGAAAAACTTTTACAAACTCTGAGAAAATATCCAACAGCCTTAGGATATAATATCACTGATCTTAAAGGAATAAGTCCCTCTATCTGTATGCATCGCATTATGCTAGAAGAAGATTGTAAAACTTCAAGAGAACACCAGAGGAGACTAAACCCGATTATGAGCGAGGTTGTGAAAAAGGAAGTTATGAAGTTATTAGAAGCAGGAATCATATATCCTATATCCGATAGCAAATGGGTTAGTCCCGTGCATGTTGTACCTAAGAAAGGAGGTGTCACAGTAGTCGAAAATGAGAAAGGAGAAATCATAACTAAAAGAGTCGAATCTGGATGGAGGATGTGCATCGATTATCGTAAACTTAACAAAGCCACCAGAAAAGATCATTTCCCTTTACCATTTATTGATCAAATGTTAGAACGTTTAGCTAGACACTCTCATTTCTGTTTCTTGGACGGTTATTCGGGTTTCTTTCAGATACCTATTCATCCTAATGACCAAGAGAAAACAACTTTCACATGCCCTTTTGGAACCTTTGCTTATAGAAGAATGCCATTTGGTTTATGCAATGCTCCTGCAACTTTTCAAAGATGTATGATGGCAATATTTGCTGATTTTCTGGACAATATTATGGAAGTCTTCATGGACGATTTTTCCGTCTGTGGACAAAGCTTTGAAGAATGTTTAGAAAATTTAGAAAGGATATTAGAACGTTGTGTGAAGGTTAATCTAGTACTTAATTGGGAGAAATGCCATTTCATGGTACAAGAAGGAATTGTTTTAGGACACATTATATCCAAAAGAGGAATTGAAGTCGATTCTGCTAAAATCGAAGTTATTGAAAACCTTCAACCCCCGAAAACTGTTAGAGAAATCCGAAGCTTTTTAGGACACGCCGGTTTTTATCGACGATTCATTAAAGATTTCTCCAAGATAACTAAACCCCTAACTGAGCTATTAATGAAAGATGCTGAATTTATCTTTGACGAAAAATGTTTAGAAGCATTTCAAACACTTAAGAAAGCATTAATTTCTGCGCCTATAATGCAAACTCCAGATTGGAATGAACCCTTTGAAATAATGTGTGACGCAAGCGACTATGCCGTAGGAGCTGTTTTAGGACAGCGAAAGGATAAAAGACTCCACGTCATATATTATGCAAGTAGAACCCTGGACGAAGCGCAGATGAATTATGCTACAACCGAGAAAGAATTCTTAGCGGTGATCTTCGCATTAGACAAGTTTCGTTCCTACTTAGTAGGATCCAAAATAATCATATACACTGATCATGCTGCTATTAGATATCTCCTAACCAAAAAGGACGCTAAACCTAGACTCCTGAGATGGATATTGTTACTGCAAGAATTCGATTTAGAAATCAAAGATAAGAAAGGAACCGAAAACGTGGTAGCAGATCACCTCTCTACACTAGAAAATCTTAAACATGAACAAGTGCCGATCGATGATGAATTCCAGTATGATAAACTAATTGCCCACGTGGAAGACACTGAACCAGATAAACTCATGGAGACCACCTTAGCCGTCTCCTCAGTGCCTTGGTATGCCGATTTCGTAAACTACCTCACTGCAGGCGTTTTACCACCTAAACTTACCTACCAACAGAAGAAGAAATTCTTCCATGATCTTAAACAGTATTATTGGGACGAACCTTTACTTTTCAAGAGAGGTCCCGATGGAATTTTTCGCCGATGTGTGCCAGAAGAAGAAATTGAAAACATTATAAAACACTGTCATTCTGCACCTTACGGCGGGCATGCGAGTACATCCAAAACTTGTGCAAAGATTTTACAATCCGGCCTCTATTGGCCTAATCTATGGAAAGACGTACATGCCACCATCTTAACATGCGACCGGTGCCAACGCACCGGTAATAAATCTAGACGTGACGAAATGCCACAAAAAGGCATTTTAGAAGTCGAAATCTTTGATGTGTGGGGGATAGATTTTATGGGACCCTTTCCATCTTCATCTGGCAACAAGTATATACTCGTGGCTGTGGACTATGTCTCAAAATGGATAGAAGCTATAGCTTCTCCAACAAATGACACCCGAGTGGTAATTAAGCTGTTCAAGAACATAATTTTTCCTAGGTTTGGTGTACCAAGACTCGTTATAAGTGATGGTGGATCTCATTTCATTTCTAAAATCTTTGAAAAATTATTAGGAAAATATGGAGTTCGACATCGCATAGCTACACCTTACCATCCTCAAACTAGCGGACAAGTTGAAGTTTCAAATCGCGAGATAAAACAAATCCTTGAAAAAACTGTCGCTACGTCCAGAAAGGACTGGTCCTTTAAACTTTACGAAGCTTTATGGGCTTATAGAACTGCCTATAAAACTCCCATCGGTACCACCCCTTTCAAGCTTATTTACGGTAAGTCATGCCATCTCCCAGTTGAGTTAGAACACAAGGCCTATTGGGCCATTAAGAATCTAAACTTAAGTTACACTGCCGCTGGAGAAAAGCGTATCCTGGATATTAATGAATTGGAAGAACTTAGACAGGATGCGTATGAAAATGCTAGGATTTACAAAGAGCGCACAAAGAAATGGCACGATAAGCATATCTCTAGGAAGAATTTTAACATCGGTAACTTAGTATTACTATTTAACTCACGATTAAAATTATTTCCTGGGAAATTACGATCTAGATGGTCCGGACCTTTTGAAATAACTCGAGTTTATCCAAATGGTGCGATAGAGATTAAGGGACCTTCGATTGAACCGTTTATAGTAAACGGGCAGCGTTTAAAACATTACCATCTAAATGAACTCGAGGGAACTTCTCAAACGATAAGTCTAGACGAGCCACACGCGCGATTAAAAGCCTAGTTTTTAGTCCTATTTGTCGAGCTTACGACATAAAACAAAGCGCTTTGTGGGAGACAACCCACCCTTTTATTTTTATTTATTTATTCATTGTATTTCTCCTCTTTGTCTTATTTCTTTCTATTCTATTTATTTTATTTCTTTCTTTCTTCTTATCGGCATTTTGGCCAATGCTGATCTTGTTTATTTTTCTTCTCGCCAGGCTATATTCTTACTTCTTATTTCTCTTCCCGCTATGTCTCGAGTTGACAATATGCCGGTTAGTTTCAGAGGGCGAAATCAACACACCAAATATGGAGTTTTATCCGAGCGTGAAATGCTACCCACTATCTACCCTCATCACGGTGCTATGACTGCTCTTGGTATTCGTGATAGTGTGCTTTTTCTGCTGAATCAGATTGGGTGGGATAGTTCACGCTTTATGACTTGCTATGCCACTTATCGGAACCTTACTTTGGAGTTCCTCAGCTCTTTGATGTACTTTCCTACTCATGGTTTCGCTTTACGCCGTGGGCTGATTATCTTCAGACTTTTTGGCATCACTTTCAAGTTTAACCATAAAGAATTGGGTGAGCTTCTTGGTCTTCCTAATGGCATAGGATTTTATCATGAAACTCAGGAGGAGTGCCTTGGATTTAGAGAGCTTGACTATTTTTGGGGATCTATTTCTGGAATCCTTAACCCTGAGCCCGAGGACTTTGTATCAGAGAATATCCACAACCCGGCTTTCAGGTATTTCCATAAGATTCTGGCCCACACCATTTTTGGAAAACCCCAGAATGTCACTACTGTCTCTAAAGATGAGCTGTTTATCATGTATTGTGCTTCGCAAAACCGTCCGGTTAATGCGATCACTTATCTGATCCGTACCTTTATGGATCTCATTGATACTGATCATGCACCCATTCGGATGGGAGGTCTCGTCACTATGATTGCAAATGTTGTTGGACCTCGACAATCCTTTAAGCATCTGAATGCTTTTACGGGTATTACCTGCATGACCGTCGAGTTCTGCTTCAACACTGGTATAATAGGTGATCTTGGCCCGACTGAGTTTACCTTGTTGATTAATGGTAAAGTTATGCAACTGTTTACCTTGCCTAACCCTGCTACGAGTGTGCATAACAAAGCCAACTGGCTTTTTGGTCTTGATCAGCAGCCTTCTCCGCCCCGCACTCCTGAGACTCCGCATGATTATGAGGTTTCGGAAGATTCTGAGGAAGATCCCACTGCTCCTTCAGGTTATTATGATCTGGGCCCTCCTCAACATGACTCTACCGCTCACTCTGTTGCTCCTGACACTGTTATGCATGAGGTTCCTACCACTGATTATGCCCCTGTCATCCACGCTCTCCAGGTGGATCATCAAGCTTTGCAGGATGATTTGATTAGTTTGCGAGCAGACTTCTTTGGTTTTATGGATACTGTTTCTGCGCAATTTCAAGAAGTTTTCTCCTATTTTCATTCTTCCTCCGCTCCTAAGGCAGGACCATGTAGTGGCTAGCGTTTTTAAGTAGTTCGTTATATTTAGCTTAGTTTGATTTTGTTAGGAATTACAACATTTCCCTTATGTTTTTTTTATGATTTACTTTCCAGACACATGATTCTGAAGATTGTAAGCAAATTTTGGGTCATCATTTTGAAAAGCCGTTTACGTTATTTTTCCTATAATTATATTGCAGCTTATTATATTATATGTTATGAATATATTTGTTATAGGAATATTAGTATTATTACATGCCTACTGTCATTCACGCGCCTGAGAATATTCCCCAAACAAGCTGAGACGCATGCCTCAGCCTAACGCGCTGATAGGAGGCGCACGCCTCCACCTTCCCATGCAGCTTTGAGACGCACGCCTCACGCGTGGTCTCCTATGTCAGGCGGGCGCCTCAGCTTTTGTCAGTTGGTCTTCCTGCATTTCCTGTCTTGCCCGTTTCGTTTCCCCATTCACCCCATTAACTCCTATTCAACACTCTTTATTCCCATTCAAACTATATTCCTTCCATTTCCCACCATTAATCTCCATTCAAATTTTCCCCTCCTTTTTCCAACACCCACTTATTATAATTTATCCCTCTTAAATCTCCCTCCAATATAAATACCATTCATCATTCTTTCTATTCTCACAACACTTCTAACCATCTCCACCATTTCCTCTCCTACACCCATATTTTCTACCTTTTTTCTTCTTCTACCCATATCCATCTATGGCTCCACGAAACAACCAACGACAAGTTAAGCCCGACCGACCACCGCCCGATCTATCCAATATCATTTTCCGCGACAACGACGACGGCCAACAACTACAAAAATATACCAAATTCTATACCCGTTCCGTCGTCCCTACAAAATACATAAGTTCGGAATGTTTGGAAACCTTAGGAATGACCGATAGCATCGTATTAATGCTCAATAACACCGGTCTAACCAGTCTATGCACAAACCCATGTCCAACTTATGAACCACTCGTGCTTGAATTTCTTAGCTCCTTCTCGTACACAACACCCGTCGACGACCCCTACACAACCGGAACCGCCAACTTCCGCATGTTCAACCAAGAGTACTCTCTTGATCAAGAAAGAGTCGCCGAACTCTTATCCTTCACTCGCGGCGCGCATGTTCACTACAAACCTTTCGACGATGACAACGATCTTTCTTGGGATCAAGTCGGCTTCTCCTTATGGAATGATCTAACCGGTCAAACAACGGAAAGTTGGCGCGACCTCTATGCTTCTCAAATCCATAACCCGACATTAAGGTACTTTCACCGCATTCTTGCTAACACCATCTTCGGTCGGACCAATAATCACAAGGTCAACCAAAATGAGCTGTTCATCATTTTCTGCGCCCTTAATGGTCAGGCTGTCAACGTCGCTCCTTTCATGCTCAGTCACATCCACACATGCGCGAATGCGGCAGGTACTAATCCCTTTGTTTTTGGAGGCATCATCACCTCTTTAGCATTTGCTTTGGGCCTTTCCGCCGAGCTACTTTCTTTGTTATCATATATGATGCCAGCCACTCTTCTCGATGTCATCTATTGCCGAGATTCCCACATAATCTCTCCAAGACATGATGGCCGGTTTACATTGGTGATAAATCGTCGTCCCATTCCTGATATTGTGTTACCTTGTCCAAATCGTATCGACGTCAGAGTCCGCGCAAATTGGCGTTATGCTCTCGATGCCCCTGCCGCCCAACAACCAGATAATCTCGCTGCAAATTTCGCAGCCATGCAGGCTCATATGCTTCGTCAAGATCAGTTGTTCCATGCAATGCAACAGAACCAAGCTGAGACTCTACGTCTCGTACAGGAAGTACAACGTGATCAACAAGAGATGCGACGCGAACAGCAACAATATGCTTTTCGCCATGATCGTAACCTCGAATCCTTACAAGCTCGCATAGCAGACGCACTTCATCTAAATGATTCTACTTCTGACGTCGGACGAAGACCTCGTACTAGAGGACGAAGAACGAGAGCTCGTGATTCCCAAAGCCACGAGTGATCGCCTTTCTCTTTTAATCTGCTTCTCCTTTGTTATTATTATCGCATTGAGGACATTGCTCCTTTTAAGTATGGGGGGAGTCAGATCATTTCCTTGTTCATTTCCATTTCCCTTGCTCACTTTGTAGTATTTTCTCGTTTTATTTCTTTTCTTGTACTGCAAAATTTCAATTCAATAAAATACTTATGCAAATTTTAATCTCTTATACAAAAATTTAAATTTGTGCTTACTCGAATTTCCCCTATTTCTTGAGCAATAACGAACAAAATATAACAATTTTAAAACACGCATTTATATAACATTACTCAATTAGTATTAAGGTTGCCTATTATAAACAAGAATTCGAGCAACTTAGCAAAATTGCTATCGTCTTAACACTTCAAAACCCCCGATGTGTTGGATCGATTTAAGTACTTATTATACCAAAACCTTTAAAACTTAGTTTTAGATTAGCCCCGAGTAGTTTATTAAGCAGTCGGCACCGCCATAAACACAAACTACGTGGAGAGCTGATGAATATAAGTGATTGATCAAATATTCTTAAGGAATTGCTTTTATCTGAAGATGCACTTATTAAGTTAGATGATCCTTACCAGATCATTTAATCCAACAGTTGCAGAAACTATAAATTTAAATGCATAATAATCCATTATAAATTGGTTCAGTGGTCCCTGGTGCTGAACTTGGTAGGGCGAATCACGATTCGATCCCCCGCAATTTTTAATTGGAACAAGGGAGTACCATATGATTAAATTACCAGAACTCCTAGCTGGCTTACTAAGATCAAATTCACTAACCAGTTACTCCACTATGTGCGTGTAAGGTAAAGGGCTTAATGTGATTGCACTAGAATGAAAACGGGTGAAATAAAACATAGTAGTAGGTTAAGCTATAATGACATGACTTGAATTGGTCTGCCTAAATGGGATTACCCAGTGTTCCTACGGTAACTTTGGTGTTTAAGTTCGACTTAAATTCTCTAACAAAATTTTTCCCATTAGCAACCTAGTACGAAGTGATGTATGTCCTTATATCTGTGTTAAACTGCGCGTCATTGATTTTCACCTTTTTACTTTTGCTTGAGGACAAGCAACGGTTTAAGTATGGGGGAGTTTGATAACGCAATTTTATATAGTATATTTGATTTAATTTTCATAGGTAATGATTAGTATTTTTATCTAATTATTCCATTTTATTTCCATATTACGCCGGTATTTCTATTGTTTCAGGTATTTTATTTTAATTAGACAAATCGAGCAAAGTGAAGAAATTCAAGAGTTATTGGACTAAAGGTGCAAGAAATGAAGAGAAGGGGTGTGCAAAGCAATGATGATGGATCAAAAAGAGTCTATTACCTCCAAACGTGCCCAATAGAATTCAAACCCACGCAGCAAGAAAAACCTAAAAGCGCATGCAAGAGTGAGACGCACGTCTCAACTATCTTCCTACAATTGAGGCGCCCGCCTCAGACTTTCCCCTTAGTGGGAGGCGCCCGTCTCAGCATAGTCAAAGGAAGAAAAAGTCAATTGGGGCGCCCGTCTCAACGTGGGCAAGTAAGAAGAGAAATTCAAGGACACGTGGGACACGAAAATATCTGAAGAGGTGGTTACGTTGAAAGACTATAAGAAGACATGAGAAAGTGAAAAATTGGGACCGTTTTTGCTTAGAATTTTTTCCAGTTTTCAGAATTTTACTTTCATTGCAATTTACTAGTTTCCAGTGTAATTCGATTCTTAGTAGTATTTATTTCCAGCCAATTTTCTTTTCCCTTGCGAATACTTAGAATTTACTCCCGTTGAAGAACGAAGATTCTGTACGGATTGATTCAAGCTTCGAAGATTGTTTCCAGCATTATTTAATTCAGGTTCTTTATTTATATCAATTAATTAATTATTTGCATGAGAATATTTATTTAGCCATGAATCTATTTATGATCATTAATTTCTTTTATGTATCCATGTCCGTTTTTCTGAGTATGTCTGGCTAAATTATTTAAATATCGGTATGTAACGAGTTAATTCGAATGGATCCGGAATAAACAGGCTTGATTATGTTTCATAAAATAAACACTTTTTCTGATTTAGTTATCTAGTTTATTTTGTTAAAAAAAAAGTTTAGAAACCAACAGAGCGACAGTTTGAGGTTAATAAACTGACTAAGATTAGAAACCAACAGAGCGACAGTTTGAGGTTTAGAATCAGATAGTAGATGCTAGGTATTGTTTTTAAAGATGGCGACAGCGTTTTAAAACCAATTAGACTTTATTTATTTTCAAAAAGTAATTTTAAAATCAATGGGATGGCGAAAGCGTACATTAGAGTTTAAAATTATAATTTACTTCAATAGAGCAAAAGTTTGAGAATAGATTTTTGAATAAATACTTTTTGCTGAAAAAGATATTATTATCACTTTTAGAAAATGAGCCTGTAGAAAGCCGGATTCTTTAGCGTTAACGACGTACATACCGATATTCGCATTATTATTATTTCAATTAGAATTAAGTTTTATTACCCGAAAATTCCCCAATTTAATTATTCGATAGCTATAGCTTTACACAGTAGTTTAAGTTACGTTAGTTCGATTTATAGTCCCTTAGGTTCGATATCTTTTAAAACTACGCGATAGGGCTGTATACTTGCAGTCTCCCGATTAATTTAGACGATAAAGTCGCGATCAATATCTGGATTCATAAAAATCCTGGAATGTACATAAGCCCCCAAAGCACGAGGCATGTAAGGGAACTGAGTCTGCAAAGGTGAAGTGTTTTAAATTTATCTCTACCTATGTAAACTTTATGTGGGTTTGTGGTCTCAACGATGGACCAACTTCCCAGTGTTTTATGACATATATAAATCGTAGATTCCATGTAAGTTCTGGGCATAGAGAGGTTGGAGGGCCCAATTGGGTTCTCGACTAGTTGGGAACACCCAAATAATGGAAGATTTTATAAGTTCAAAAGTCTTATGCATTATGCAATGATTGGATAATTTCTTTCTAGTGCATTGTGCTTATGCTTATTTGAGGCCTTTTTATTGTGTTGAATGCTTTTTGTGTTCTCCTAGCTATTCACTTATAGCCTCATGTGTATATCTAGCCGAGTTTAGTACCTTATAGTATGCCCATGTCAGAGATATATCCCACCGACTTTGGTATAAGTAAAAGGTCCGATTTAACCGGAAATATATTTTACTTTTATCTTGTTCACTGATTTGGGAGTTAAATGGCAACCATCATTTTAAGCTTTATCTTTGTCAAGACGCACTCGTAGTGTTTTATGTTTCTTGTCAATTATTGCTACTTTGTTAGTTTTGACCGTAATAGTTGATTTAATAAGCCATGTGCCATTGAGGTCGGGTTCATATGCCCTAGTGACCGAAACATTTATTTCCTGTAATTGGTATTTCCAGTAGTTGGTGTGTTTTAGTACGAGACAAACTTTGGTCAATTTCTCAAAGACTAGACGTTATCTAATCGGGATACCCATATAAGACTATAGTGGTGAAATGTTTAAGCAAGACTCACCCCGACCATCCTTGCTTTTTGGTTAGCATCCCGTAGGATACATTTTTCATTTTTGTAAGGGGGTGTTGGTTATATCCTCCCTATTTATGACAATGTCTTTCACTTCTTTTAGCTTTATGCTTTATAATGAATTTGTTTTTTGACTTTGTGTTTATGTTTAGATCTTAACATTTAGTATCACGACTTAAGATAACCCAAGTGCATGTATCTAAGCCCCTCAGGCACGAAGTTCGTAAGGCTTAAGTGCCTGATCATAAACAAGCCTGACATTATTTTTGTCTGTTTAAATAGAAGTTATGGCAGGCTCAATCTCATGTGTTTCTTTTAGGCATGTAAAGCCTAGGCGGCTAAAAAGTCCGACTCATTGTTATCTTTATCATCACCTGCTTAATCGGGATATATGTAAAGTTTCTCGGGTACAAAGTCCACCAATGTGAAGCATTTTGTTCGGGTTGTGACATAACTGGGGATTTGTTCTGCTTTGAGCCCAGGTATGCCTGGAGCAAATAATCGGATCCTTTGTTCATCTTTTGTTTTCTCCCAATTAGTCATGTGAAGCCCCATGCACGGGACCCGACCTTACGTTATCTTTGGTCGAGTTAAGAAATCAGTAGTAGCATTTATTTTGGATCAAGAGCCTCAAGCATGTTTGAGGCCGGGCGTCCGTACTTTTATCCATATCAATGGGCTAATGAGCCCCAGGCGAGCCTGTCAAGATTTTTATTTGTTTTCTTGATTTTATAGCTTTTAACATGACACAACTTAAAATAGTCACGTGTATGTATCTAAGCCCCTCGGGTGCTAAGTCCCTTAGGTTGTATGTGTCCGATCATGTAGTGCTTGGTATCATTTTAAGCTTAAGAGACCCAACGACTTTTATATATGTTGTTTGGATTTTTCTGAACACTTTATAGCCCCATGCGGGTTGTAGGCTTGAGTTTATCTTTGATATATCCGAAAGACTTCCCGGATACAGAGACTTGAAACAACCATCCGAAAATCATCTAATATAAAATCAATGAATTCGCCATCGAACTTTTTTATCCCACTGAAGGGGAAAGGTAAACATCGAGTAAAGCCGAAGGGGTGAAATCACGATCTTGCGACCGTATAGATCAGGTAAGGAAGTCGGTCACGCGAGGGGAAGGTATTATCACCCCACAAATATGTGGTACTCCATAAGATCCACTTATGTTTGTTCTAATTTAAGGGTGTCTAAGAGTCTAAGTTTAAAGCTTAAGAGCTAAAAAGAAAGATGGAAAGGGGGAATGCATGCAAAAAGAAAATATGGGGAAAAGAATGAAAGCTTAAAAAGTTCGCTCGGTTGAGCCCCGTGACCAGATATCTACGTATCCCATTTAAGGAATCAAACCATCATAGTTCAACTAAAAGTTTCCATTGGTTGCAATGTTTTTTATGAATAATGCTGGCAAAGCATGTCCTTTTTGAAAATTTATTAAAAGAAAAGGTTTTAAGACAAAAGAGTTTGAATTGGTTTGTGTTGTTTACCTTGAAAAAGGATTTAAGTGGAGTTAGAGTATTTTGAGAAGTTTGAAAGAAAAAGAACTTTTAGTTTTAATGAGATGCAAAAGGGAAGGAAAAAGTCTAAGGGGAGACTAGAAAAATATCACTAAAGTTGTCATGCAATGTTGATCCTATAGTTGAGGATAAAAGGGGAAACATCTACCTAATGTTGTTATGCATGGATAAAGGTCCTAAGGTCTAGATAGTTCAAACATGGAGAAGAGTGAACTAAAGATCCTATGGGGAGCATATAAGAGGAGAACCTAATAAAGAAGGGAGAGGGATGACAAAACATCACAAACAAAGATGACAAAATATCAAGAAACATGTATCAAGTATAGATGACAAAATATCTAATCATGGATGGTTAAAACATCATGAAAAGGTGAGATGATAAAACAATCATACAAAGAATGATATGGAAAAACATCATGCATTTGCATATCAAGATGACAATACATCAAGTATATAGAGAGAGATGATAAAACATCACAAATATAGCTATTGTACCCCAAAATTTTCCCTCTCATGTTTTCCAAGATTTTTCTTATATGGGTGGTCACAAGCATTTGATTAAAGGAAAAATAAAATTTTTGAACAAGGAGTCTTCGATTGGTATCTTAGCTAAAGTATTTCGATTGGCATGTTAAAAGGCCTTTCAATTTGGTATTTGGACAGGCTTCAATTGAGTGCCTGACCTCCTTCAAGCTTGCCTCAATTTTCCAAGTTTCGACTGAAGCCTTGGATTGTTGCTTGCTTGTTGTGCATAAGCTTCGACTGGGCATGTTCTCCCTTTAAAATAGACTCCTTCGATCCAAAGGGGAAGGGATTCTTGTCAGTGCTCCTTCGATTGCACAATTGTCTTTGCATGCTGGCTTGACTCACAAATGCAATAGCTGCCTGCCTGCAAGTTGGATCCTTGCTTCGATTGAGCATTTAGTTTCCTTGGAGCAAGCTTATTTCCTACTTCTACTAGACAAACTATCCCTCTGGGTGTGCCTTCAGCGCACAAAATCAAGAATTTCTCCAAACTGGCCTTCGATTCACAAAAACTCCCACTGGGTAAAAGACCCCTCAGTGTGTCACCAGCGCACGTATCCCTCTTCAGTTGCCTTCGACCACAAGGTACTGGCCATCTTTGTGCTAGATTCACCTAGGAAATGGCCTCATTTATGCCTGCTCTGACTTGCTTCATGCTAGCATCCACAAGACATAGGCTGCCTTTGTGCCAGTTTCGACTGGGCGCAGACTCCCCTTTGAAACATTTGTATACACTTCAGCATGCAGAAGGCCCAATCGAAGGCCACACAAGAGACCCAGTCGAAGGCCACACAAGAGACCCAGTCGAAGGCAACACAAGAGACCCAGTCTAAGGCCATACAAGAGACCCATTCAAAGAATACATGTTTGATTCATTCGAAGGACACATAACTTGTGGGAACGAATGTTATTTTAGTCTTGTCGAAAGTAGTGGAAAGGTGGAGGATTCAATTCAAAGGATCAAGTTGAACATTAGACCCATAGGCTAGGCTACATGTTTCCCCTTTTCAAGCCTAAAACCTATGATTCACTCTATATTTAATTGTTTATACAAGTTTAAAATGGGCTTTTACCCATTTGTGTCCAAGACAACTTGCCCTTAATAGTATAATACTACTTTTAGAAAAGTTTTTCTTAAGCCGTGTGCCTGTTTTCCTTCTACAGGAAGCAATCCATATAAACCATTCATCTTGCTATCTAATGTTGGGATCATGACACAAGTGGACATTTACTTTCCAGCCGAGCCTTATTTTATTATTTTTACTCCCAAACTTCCCAAAACCTTTCTCTATAAATAGAGAGATCCTTTGCAAAGAAAAATAAGAGGAGAGGAAGAAGAGAGGAACATATCTTCAAATTTCTCTAATACCTTAAAATTCTCAAACACTTAAACAATTGTGAAAACACAAACCCAAAATCCAACTACTTGCCTCCTTCGAGTCTGAAACATCCTTACATCTTGCTATCCTTTGAATCCAGCAAGAAGGACATTTAACTTGTTTTTCTCTTTCGAATCCAGTGTCAAAGTCCTAACCCTTGATCCTTCCCTTCGAATCCAAGGATATTTAAGGCAGTCACTTAAAGCCCAACACAGCTCCAACTGCAAGCAAGGTAAGTTTCTCTAAGCCTTAAACTCTTCGTCTCCAAGTATAGCATGTAAATACACTTCCTTTTCGTTTCAAACATGTACATACCATTGTTCTTCTTTTTGTTTCCACTCTTTTAATATGATTCATGGTTAACAACCTTCTTGGTTTTTGCTCTTTGTGTATTTAAACATGCTTTAAGAACTAATCTGGCCCTAAGGTAATGTTGGCATGGCCTTAGGTCATGTTGTTATTCAAACTCAAATGAAAGAAACAGGAAATGGGAAGTTGGAAACGAAGCCTATGGCTTCCATACTAACCTTCAGGTCAAATGAAAGAGGCAGCTAGAAGGCACACCACACTGATTCTAGGCCCAGACGAAAGGCACAACATGCTGACCCCCAGGCCCCAATCGAAAGACTCAACTTGCTGGCCTCTAGTCCCAAATTGAAAGTCATGCTTTCACCCTTTTCAGGCCAAATCGAAGAGAGCCAGAAAGTACAGAATCGAAGGGTTTTCTGCATAAATTGAAAAGACCTTTTTTCTTGATTTTAATTTATTTTTGACTTTATATTTTCATACAATTCAATATGGTTGTAATAGTGTAGAATTTTATCTTTCTGCATTTTTTTACTTTATACAAAATGCTAGTAATTAGGGTGTATGGCAAGATAAAATCAACAAGTAGACCACCCTGATCAAAAGACAAAAATACATGCAATCAAACACACTTTGCACACGTGCATCTCTAGGGTTAACTCCACTTGTTGCCTTATAAAAAATTGTCATGTTATGCATGTGAGACATCTTAGCAAAAACAATAAAAAATACAAGATCATAGTCCCTCGATGGCGCTTCTAATGTTGCCTTACAAATGATCTTAGTCCATCAAGAGAAATGCTAAGATATCTCACAACATTGCTATCATGACTATACAATGACCCACGCCTGTCCATTTACATCCAAAGATAAGGCTTCATACCAATCAATGGTAAGATTGTAATATAAAAGGAAGAGAGAAATGAACAAAAGAATTTTGAGTAAAGTAGAATGTTCCTAGTTGCTTGCTCATCTTCAAACACAAACACTTTTTCAAATACACAAACACTTTCCATGAAATATTTTCAAAAGTCCAACATTTTGTATATATTCTTATAGAGACGAGAATCATTACAAAGTTTGCCTAAACAAAGGCGTTTTTCAAAAATACTTTCAAAATCCACCACAAAGCACACTTTTAAACAAAAGCAATGATCTAGCAAGCAACTAAGAGCCCATAGATAACTATGGATAAAAAGGGTCCTAACACCTTCCCTTTTCATAATCTACCCCAAGAACTCAAGAAAATAATATTAAAGGTCTTTCCTGTTCTTTTCACCCTTTTCTTTATTTGGATAAAAGAAAAGTCAGTGGCGACTCTTGCTATCCGCAACAACTGCAATCAAATGCAAAACAACCAAGTCAGTTCTCCCACCGTGTTACAGAATTGGCGACTCTGCTGGGGAGTGTATTTAAAAGTGGGGTTACCTTAGGGCTAGATCACCTTTACTTTCTTTTCTTTGTTTGATTTGTTTGCTTTATATTATGGTTCTTTGTTTGGGTTTGTTTTGATCATCTACCCGGATCTGGGATAGCTTTTAGGTAAGTAGCAATAAGTTATGGAAACTGTGCGAGGTATACCGACATGGTCTAAGCAATAGGTACATTAGTGTGACACATTTGTTGGTATCGGTAGCCCTTGAGTAGTCAAGGAGAATACAAGGACACTGTGTGGTGTCATGAATCACTAACTGACTTTAGAACCTTTACTTGAACAACTTGGCCTTTAGGAAGTAGTGAGGTAGCCGGATTTGGTGCAGTCCAAAGTTGGTTGATACTCGATAGATATTTCGGTCGCTATTAAAGAGGCTTGTGCTGAAACAATTCCCAATGAAGAAAGATTAGTGATATTGAGATCCCCTAGAACCCGGTTACTATTACTAGGACATGTTGAGCCAACTAAACTTCAAGAGGGTAATTACCTTTAAACTCCATGCAAGCCTAAACCTAAGGACTTGTTTTCTTTATGTGTATATGCTTACTTGTACATAACATCATAACATCATACCATTGCATTTTGCACTAACCATTTCAAGGACTTTTTGGGATTTATCTTTGTTATGTTTTGTAGGATATGGCTTCCACCCGCATGAATACTATCCAAGTCAATCTCGTAAGAATTCCTTCTCAACTCAAAGAGTTAGAATCAAGGGTTCCTGAGAGTTATTCATTCACCAAAAGACATGGTCGACTCCTAAACTTGGTTACCTCGAGCATCGATGAAGACATGATGAAGGTGTTTTTCCAGTTCTTCGACCCTTTGCACCATTGCTTTACCTTCCCCGATTACCAGCTTGTGCCTACTATGGAAGAATTTTCTCAACTCTTGGGGATTACTATTCTCAATAAACTACCTTTCAATGGTATTGAAAGAGACCCGAGCCCTGAAGAGATTGCCCAAGCTTCACACTTGCAAAGATCTGCCGTCACGGCTAATTAGGAAACAAGAAGTGGTGTCAAAGGGTTCCTAGACAAGTTCTTGTTTTAGAAAGCTCAAGATTATTGGAATACTCTGGATTTACAAGCTTTTGAAGAAATCTTGGCCCTTCTCATCTATGGGATGGTACTATTTCCAAATCCTGACCAACTTATAGATGTGAATTCTGTCAAAATCTTCATAGCTTGCAATCCGGTGCCTACTTTGTTGGGAGATATCCTACATTCTCTCCACTCTCGTACCATTAAGAGAATAAGAGCCCTCATGTGTTGCACTCCTCTATTGGCTAGGTAGTTTTTTCGCACCTTCCACGATCTGTTGTGAAGAACGAATAAGGTTTAAGGCAGTCCAATAGGTTGATGTCACTCAGACATTTGGATAGTCACTGGTGTTCTCGATCCTTGGAGGACATTACTATCATTGACCGTTGTGGGGAATTCCCTAATGTCCCTTTTCTTGGAATTAGAGGAGGTATCACTTACAACCCTTGCTTAATTTTACAACATTTTGGGTATGACCGAAGAGACGACCCTCATGATATGCTCATCCAAGGAGTGGTGTTCGACTACGACATCGACGATCAAGGCTACCATCAGAGGTTTGTACGAGCTTGGAGGATGGTAAACAAAGTGGATAGTAAGACACTAGGACACAATAATTCTATTACCCTTGAGCCTTACCTTAGGTGGGTACGAGCTCGTGCTCAGAAGCTCGTAATGCCTTACCCCTCCATCCTACCTGTTATCGTGGAACCTGTTGATGAAGGAGATGTACCATATACTGTCCTCTATCCCAACATGCCTACTTCTCTTAAAGACCTGTAAAAGGGTTGGATTCAGCTAAAGGAAGAGCGAGACACCTTCGAAGCTCAGTTCTACGCAAGCGAGAAAAGGGTTTTGGAGCTTACAAGGCAACTTCAGGAAGAACAAAGCTTAAACACCTACATTGCACCAAAGAGGATGCGTTTGACCTTTCTGTCTTAGGAATTTATTTTGTAAGCCTAAGAGGCATGTTATAACCATTTTGAACTTATTAATGCAATTTGACGTTTGTTCATTCTTTGTCTAGACAAATTTAAATCTTATAAATCCTTAAAATCATTTGCATGCGCATTTTTCATGCATCATAACATAAACAAGTTTTCCATAATAGGTCTCCTTATCTTTCTGTTGTTTATTTCAGTAATATGGATATCGAGAAAACAATGAAGGACCTACAAGCACAAAATTCCCAGTTTCAAGAAACTCTGTTGACCCTGGCCAAGGGGCAACAAGAGTTAATGACGTTGCTGGCATCCGAAAAGAAACCAAAAAGGAAAGCCCTAGTCAACATGGGTAAAAGATTCAGAGAGTCGATCCTTCAGATGCCGGTAGTGGAAGATTCGTCTGAGGAAGACAAAACTCAAGTGGAATAAGCAAGGAGTACCTGGGCTGGGTGTGTCAATGATCGAATGTTCGATGATGAAGACTATTTTGATGAGCAATATCCTCCTACTGACGATAAGTACAACCAGCTAGAGGATAAATTAAAGGATGTTGAGATTCAACCCATTCTCGGTTTGGATTTAGATGATTTGGGATTAATATTCGGGGTCGTCATTCCCCATAAATTCAAGATACCCGTCTTCGTTAAGTATGATGGGGTTTCCTGCCCAAAGCTTCATGTGAAGTCTTATATGTGCAAAATACAACTGCACACCACCGACAAGAAACTATGGGTCCATTTCTTTCAAGAAAGCTTGGTTGGGACTCAACTAAAGTGGTTTTACCAATTAGAGGGTTCCCGTATTCACACCTGGGATGACTTGGCCACTGCTTTCTATCACGAATACCAATACAATGCCGACCTGGCGCCAACTAGAGTTCAACTACAAGCCATGACAATGGATAAAATGAGGGATTCAAAGAGTACGACTAGAAGTGGAGGGATCTTGCCAGTAGGGTCCAACCACCGTTAACTGACAGGGAACATATTGATATGTTTTTGGGTACGTTATCTGGCCCATTTTTCAACTTATTGGTTGGGTGTTCTTCGTCCGGTTTCACCGAGCTGATCCTAACCGGTGAAAGGGTTGAAAGTGGTATCAAGAGCGGGAAAATCCCTATGGCATATGCTTCCACACCCAACCCCATAAATAAACCCTTCACTGGGAAGAAAGAAACTAATGTTGTGTATGGGTAAAGGGCCCATACTAAGAAGGATAATTGTTCGTCCGTTAATGCTATTCTGATTTCTAACCCAACTCATGTTCAAATACAATCTTCCAATCATCAACGATTTAAGGCTCCACGAAGATAGTTCACAAGGATAGGCATGTCGATATCCCAAGCCTTACAACACCTGTTAAAGCCCAACTTGGTGACACTGCGTGATCCTCCGTCCAATCTGAACACTTCCTCACCTAAATACAATCTGAATACCATGTGTGCATATCATTCAAATAGTCTCGGGCATGAGACCGATCAATGTTGGGCACTGAAGAACAACATTCAAGATCTAATAGACAACAAGATAATCGAATTTGATCCTCCTACAGTTCCCAATGTGATAACGGCACCAATGCCAAACCATGGAAAAGGTGTCAATGCAATTGAAGACACTATTTTTGTTCCCTCCGTCGAAGATCTAACTATTTTGTTAACTGTTGTAAAAAAGAATTTTCTGAGAGTCGAGGTTTTCCTGGCTGTTTGAAAGATTGGGATTGTTGCGCCAAACAAATTAATGGATGTGAATGGCTGTGAGAAGGCTTTCAACGCCTGATGAATAGTCATGAGATCCTATTTGAGAAAATTTCGTTTGTCAAAAGTTTCACCGATAAGATTGAAGACCTCTCCATCATAACAATTTCAAACAAGCCTCTTAGGATCTCCTCAAAGGGTCCTATCAGGATTTCGAATGAACTGACTGTTGCTCCTCTGATAATTACTACCCCTGGGCCAATTCCGTACTCGTCCAACAAAGCAGTACCGTGGAACTACGGTGCCGAAGTTTATTACCATGTGTTGTACCCCAAAATTTGCCCTCTCATGTTTTCAAAAGTATCCCCTTACATGGTTGGTCACAAACACTTGCCTAACGAAAATAAAGTTTTTTTTGAAGATGAACAAAGTGTCTTTTGATTGGCATCTGGGAAAAGTCTTCGATTAGGTATCCAAAATCCTTCGATATAGGCTTGACTCACCAGTCTTCGATTGGGCATTTGGCACTCTTCGATCAGGCTTTGATTAGTAAGCTTCGATTAGGTGTTTGGAACCCTTCGATCAAGCTTTGGTCTGCAAGTCTTCGATTGAGCGCTGGACCCCCTTCGATCAAGTCAATTTCACAATGCTTCGACTATGCATTAACTACTTCAGGATTACCTTCAACTCAAGAGGCAAGAATCTCCTACAAATTTGTTTCGATTCACAAAGGAAAAGGCCTCTCAACTTGCCAGAACACCAGGCAAGAGGCTCATTCGAAGAACATGTAAATGACTCATTCGAAGAACATGTAAAGGTCCATTTGAATAAGCATTCAAAGGGTCAATTCAAAGAACATTCAAAAGGTCCATTTGAAGAAGCATTCAGAAGGCCCATTCGAAGGGAACATAAGAAGTCCATTCGAAGAAGGCAACTCAAGACCAATCGAAGAGCATGGCCTGGAGGCATTCGAAGAACATGTAAAGGTCCATTTGAAGAAGCATTCAGAATGCCCATTCGAAGAGTACATAAGAAATCCATTCGAAGGAGGCAAATCAAGACCAATCGAAGAGCATGGCCTGAAGGCATTCGAAAATCATAGGTGTCCAGGTTATTCAAGATTCCAAAGAGACATGAATATTTCAAAAAAGGAAATCTTTTAATATGTCTGATTCTTGTCTCATGGCTTTAAAGGCCTGGTTAAATGGCTGTCCCTTGCCATTTTCATGCACCCTCACACTCCTATAAATACGAGGCCAATGACACATTACGAAGGGGGGAAAGACACACAAAACTCTGCAGAAACGGAAAAACCCACGAAGACGGCCACACATACCTTGCCTCGGAAAAGCACCAGCCTGTCCCACGAAAGTCTAGACTCCATTACAGGCACCTTCCGTCCAAATCCAGGCGCCTCCAGTGGTATAATGTTCAATCTCACTTAATCTTAAAATTACTCATAATTGCATATTCATAGTTTTTTTGTTTGTTATTACTTGTGAGCGATTTAACAAAGCGTGTATAAGCTGCAATGTTCATACGTTTGAACCCCCCATGGATAAAGTTTCTTTCAAAGCAGGTTACATTTGAAATCCATGATCTTGGCTGTGACAAATCGAAACCAACCCAGATCTGGGTTCAGGAATTGATTTCTAATGAGACGTTTCTCTATGTTGTTTAGTTCCGAATTGACTAATTTGCAGGGCCAAAAGCAGGAGTCATGCCTTTTGAATGAGCAAGCAGCTCATGGGTGAAAGGGAATTCGCTCAATCGAAGGGACTAGGATCCAATATCACAAGCCTTGTATTTTCAATTTCTAACAAACTTCCTTGCAGGTGGCCCACTAGGCAGATTCAAGGATCCAGATTGCACGCCTACCATACACTCTGGTCAACAAGCGCATAGGCAATTTGAAAGGTCAAACAAGGCTGAAACGTTGATGGGCCTCAAAATTGATGATCTTACCACCAAATCAGGCCCACACCCCCCTTTGGTTTATTCTTTTTTCCATGTTTCTTTTATTTAATTTAATTTATTATTTTTTGTTAATTAACCAACCAATAATTTTTCTCATAAAATCAGAAAACACAATTTTTTTTTTAAAATTAATTTCACTATTTTATTTTTGTAAATAAACCATTAATTAATTTATTTAGCTTAAATTAGGTTTAATGATAATATATTTTGCAATAAATTAAAATTGATTTAGAATTAGGTTTTAATATTTTTACCTTTCTAATTTTATTTCCTTAATTAAAATAAAACTCAACAAATATTTTCTTTTAATTAATTAATTAATTATTAGTTAGACTTAATTCTTAAATCAAAAATAACAAAAATATGCTTTATTCAATAAAAGGTTCAAAACCCTAAAGGACAATCCGATTCAATTTTCTCGCGCGTATTATTTTTTATCCATATATTGTAATTGCTCCGAGGATGTAATAGTTTTAACTTAGGACCTTTATTTATCGCTTTTATTTACTTTTTCGCATTTAATTTTAAGGGTTTGTTTTTGGCGATGTAAATACCCGACACCTTGTAATAGCTTAGCTTTATTTTCCGCAATTTATTTTCTGCAATCATTAACTGTTAGATGTTTGAACAATAGGCTATGCATGACAAGATTAACCTTTAATTTAAAATCAACCGTAGCTCACCATAACATGTACAAAGATAATATAACTGAAAAACAATACACTCGCACATGCCACTCTTAGGGTACGCCTCACTTGGTTGCCTCGAACGTGGTCATTAAGTATAGGATGTTTTAGAGGTCGTCCTCTTGTCCAAAGATCATAAGTTGCCTCGAAACGGTTGCCTCGGATAAAAATGATCTAAGACATTAGGGTTACCACTAAGGCATCCTAACATTGCTTTAGTGACCACACGTCCCTTAATCGAATTGACCCGAAAACTCCAACGACGATGCTACCTACTCCTCAATAGTGGGATAGCATTGTCTAAAGGACATTTGCACAGTTTAATTCCTTTTTGAGTAGGTAGATATTCTTAAGTACTTGCTCCTTTTAAAACAAAACAAAACTTTTCGCACTTACACTCTCTTTCAAACAAAAACTCTTTTCAAACCCACAATCACAAAGGAAAGCAAACTTTTGAAAACATAGTGAGCAAGTACCTAAGAGCCCGTGGATAACCACGGATAGAAAGGGTGCTAACACCTTCCCTTTCTATAATCTACCTCCCAAACCCGAGAAACATCTCGAAAAGGAATTTTTCTGTGCTTTTGTCCTTTCCTTGTTGGATAAAATAAAAGACGGTGGCGACTCTTGCTTACCGCGACATTTTGCAAAAACAAACGCAAACGCGAACCAACATTCCAAAACAGTCAGTTCTCATTCCCATCGATCACAAAACTGGCGACTCTGCTGGGGAATTGTTATAAGTGAGGTGTACCTTAGGATTAGATCACTTGTGTTTTCAATTGTATGCTTTGTATGCTTTAAATTTTGTGGGCTTGTATCGAAGTTCTATAGATCCTAACCCAGATCTGGGGATACCCTTTAGGTAAGTAGCAATAAACTGTGAGGGATCTGTCCGGCGTAGACCGACACGGATGAAGCAGTAGCTACGTTGGTGTGACACCTTGGTCTGTACCGATATCCCTTGTGTTGGAAGAGAGGAGAATATGGGTCTTCTAAGGAGTCATTAAGCACCAACTGGCCTTAGAACCTTAAATTGACAAACTTGGCCATAGAACAGTAGCAGTATGCTACACTCATTGAGACTAAACTCTCGCGATGATTCCGGATGCAAGAAAAGGTTGCTAAACTGGAATTATGACCGATTGAGGGTAGTCAGTGATATTGAGATCCTCTAGAACCCGATTACTATTTTTAGGACAGGTTTAAACCAACTGAACTGAAAGAGGGTATTACCTAAACTCCATGCCAGCCTAAACTTAAGGCTATATGTGTGACTTGTGTGCCTTCAAACTTGAACTACTTGCACATTCTTGTTATCTGACAACATGAGTTCCTTGCAGGTTTTGTTTACAATCCTTATCCAATAATTTGGACTTATTACAGGATTTACTTACATCACCTCACGCTTTTGCTTAAACGCATAGCATACACATCATAACATCATGCCTTAACATTTCCTTAACTATTTTAAGGATCTCAAGGGTCTGTGATGCAGGTTATGGTAAATCAGATGTCCAGCAAGGGGCAAAGGGGATTTATTTTCCTCTAGCCAATGCCATCTAGAGATCAAAACACGATAACTTGAGTCAGGGGCTATGACCCACTCGATATGGTGAGCTTGACTCTTGAATAAGGACTCTCAGCAACATGAAGTTCCTTCAATCAAGCTACTAGATTCAGATTCTAATAGTTTCTTGTTTACCCCGTGAGATCCTTGAAAACATTGCATACATATATCATACATATCATTGCATAACAGGTCTCCCAGTGCAGGTCTTTTATCTTCTTCGCTGTTTATTTCATCAATCATCATGTCTACTGAACCTTCAACCGAGCAAGCTATCAAGGCCCTCCAGGCCCAGAATGCCCAATTTCAAGAGTTGTTCATGAATCTAGCTAAGGGTCAGCAGGACCTGAAGACTTTGATTCTGAAGGAGAAAAAGAAGAAGAAAAAAAGGACCATCATGTTCAACACTGGACGCAGGTTTAGAAACGGGCTGCAGAATGAAGTTGATCTGACCACCTCATCTGGAGGGAAAGATAGTCCACAAGAAAGGAGGGCCCCTAGCCCTATGGTCTCCGACAATGAGACAGACTATGATGAAGAACAGTATCCTCCTGCTGAGGATAAGTACAAACAGCTGGAAGATCGTTTGAGCGCTATGGAGATATAGAAGATGCCCGGTCTGGACTTCGGAGATCTAGGTCTATCCTCTGGGGTGGTGATTCCCCATAAATTCAAGGCACCTGCCTTTGCCAAGTATGACGGAGCTTCCTGTCCAAAGCTGTACCTCCGGTCATATGTAAGAAAGATCCAGCCTTACACTGCTGATAAGAACTTGTGGATCCATTTCTTTCAAGACATTCTCTCAGGGACTCAGCTTGAGTGGGTCTATCAGCTGGATGGATACAATATCCGTAGCTTGGAAGATTTGGCTACTACATTCTATAGGCAGTATCAGTATAACTCCGACCTCGCTCCTACGCGTACTCAACTCCAAGGTATGTCAATAGGAACAGGTGAAGGATTTAAAGAGTATGCTAAAAAATGGAGGGACCTTGCCGGTAGGGTGCAACCCCCTTTAACTGATAGGGAGCTGATTGACATCTTCATGGGAACATTGACAGGGCATTTCTTCAAACACTTGATCGAAAGCTCTTCAGCCGGGTTCACCGAGCTAATACTGACCAGCGAAATGGTCGAAGATGGCATCAAAAGTGGGAAGATTCAAGAAGCTACACCTTCTGATGCTCAGAAAAATCCCTACAATGGGAAGAAAGAGTCCAATGCTGTGTATGGTCAAAAGATTCGTCATGACCAACACGTAGGAGAAATCTTGATCTCTAATCCCACGCCTGCTCAACAAAGACAGGGGCATCAGCGTAAGGAGGTCATTCCTAAAAGACAATTCACTAAGATCAACATGTCACTGGGTCAAGCACTACAACACATGTTAAAGGCAGAGCTGATTACGTTAAAGGCTCCTCTCCGGAACCCAAATACTTCCGCTCCTACCTATCATCCCAATGAAAGGTGTGCATACCACTCTGACAGTCCGGGACATGACACAAACAATTGTTGGGCTCTGAAGAACAAGGTCCAAGACATGATTAATGCCAAGGATATCAAGTTTGACCCTCCGGAGACTCCAAACATAATCACTGCTCCTATGACGAATCATTGAAAGCTTTTGTTCATTTGAATTTTCAAGTTGTAATCTCTTTGTAATTCAAACAATTATCTATTAATGCCAAACTTTGTTTCATTAATGCATTGCATATGTTTGTCTTGATTTGATCCACTCATTTTCATTACATTTAAACTATGTTTTTTTACTCACTTTATGACATTCAACTCTTGCTAAAAGTTACAAGCCTTTAGAGGGAGGATGACGAAACAATGCCATAATCTCATACAGTATGCTTTTGGACATACCTTGTTGACGGTGTACAGGCGTTTCTTTCAAATCCTAAACACTGGAGTTATAAGGAAGATAATCCCTAGTCAACCCCTTCGAGCCAAAGAAGTAGGAGTTTTCTGTTTTAAACACAAATTGAAACCTTTAATTTAAACCTGGGGCAGGGTAGTCTCTCAGTTAATTCAAAAGATGCGCATTGAAGTCGCAAAACTCTCAGTTCATAATACAACGAACGACATCAAAAGAATTCCTCTGGAATAAAAAGACAGTGGTGGTTCCTTATTTCATAGGCAGTCAATCTCTCAAAAGAGAAAAGCCCACTGAGCCAAAATCTATAAAGAAGGCTTAAGAAATTTGGGGCATCCCGCTGACTGTAATCTCGAAAATAGGAACAGTCAGGCAAAAATTAGGGATAATAAATCAAAAGAACGAGGTCATTACAAATCCTCGACAATATGAAAAATGTTGCAAAAAAAATGATGACTGCCTTCAAAAATCCAACTTGTGTGAACCATCACCAAAACGTCGTTCCAAATTCGAATAGAGTTCGACGCACAATTAACTGAGTTTAGGATTGAAGAACATCACGAAGAGCGGGTGGGTACAAATATACTTTGAGCCTTTATCCTTTGTTTCTTAAACCGTGAACCAAGCCACGTTACAACCCTTCAAAAGTCCTAATTGAAGCATGGGTTAGTTCAAAAGCATACTGTTATAAAAGGTATCCTGACTCCTGTAAGGCTTTGCCCTAAATCTTGTGTTGAATTTGTCTTATAAAAAGTTTTCTGCTAAAAAAAGTATTTTTCAAAACTTCGAGACAAGCATAAACTTTGCATTATTTGAATATCACTGTTTGCATTTGGCTATTTGTTTGAGAGCAGAGAAATTCACACAACGAATATCCGATGAACGAAAGCCCTCTCAGTGAACAAAATTACTTCAAAAAGGATGACACTTCCATTGACAAATCTCCTATCAACAAGGGAAATTGACATGTCACTATCCAGCACACCTGGGGCAGTCCAGTCAAGATTTCAAGAAATCTCTGAAGAAGTGCAGAGTAACCAGGGGCAAGTCTCCATCTCCGTCACTTGGGGCATTGAACATCAATCTCGGTGAAGGGTTACGTACAATTAAACATTTTCTGGCAATGTCACAAACACTTGATACTAGGGGCAATGACAAATCTCCCCAAAATCCTTCTCATAGGATGACTCCCAGCAAGGGTTTAATCTCTGAAAACCTTTCCCCAGCTGAATCAACCTCAAGAATCCTCGAGGACTTCCCCCAACGAAGATGTCACCTCTCTAGCGGATTGACAACAGGGTTTATTTCCCCAACAACATCAGGATTCCCCATCTTGAGTTTGCCTCTCCGACTACTACAAATCAAAGGACCACAACTCTTCTTCCCCAGTAGACTACTCTACAATCCCCAGCAAGTTACTGCAAAACCTGGACCCGACCAGATATCAGTTCAACTTCGACTCCCTAGTAGAGCAACGAACGACTAAGACTCCTAAACTCTTTTCCCAAGCAGAAATAAACATACTCCCCACAGAGTTTTCAATATCCCCCAACGGAGTTCTCCTCAAACAACAAAGCAGGGATCCCCGGTGGAAACATTTTGAGCAAAGTCCAAGACAAAATTACACTTCAACAACATTCATAACATATGCATACAAAATACATATGACACAAATCTCATTTTATTTTGAGAACATCATTACACAATGCATACATCATGACATTGCATACAACTAACTCTTTACCTTTTCAGGAAAGATCAATCAACAGGCAAAGATCATCATCTTCTGAGATTCCTTCTAGAGACAGTTCAAATGCGATCCAGATATGGCTGACATTCTGATACTTATTCCAGATTCCTTCTAGAGACAGTTCAGATGCGATCCAGATATGGCTGACATTCTGATACTTATTCCAGATTCCTTCTAGAGACAGTTCAGATGCGACCCAGATATGGCTGACATTCTGATACTTATTCCAGATTCCTTCTAGAGACAGTTCAGATGCGATCCAGATATGGCTGACATTCTGATACTTATTCCAGATTCCTTCTAGAGACAGTTCAGATGCGATCCAGATATGGCTGACATTCTGATACTTATTCCAGATTCCTTCTAGAGACAGTTCAGATGTGATCCAGATATGGCTGACATTCTGATACTTATTCCAGATTCCTTCTAGAGATAGTTCAGATGCGATCCAGATATGGCTGACATTCTGATACTTATTCCAGATCCCTTCTAGAGACAGTTCAGATGCGATCCAAATATGGCTGACATTCTGATACTTATTCCAGATTCATTCAAAATACAGTCCATATACGATCCAGATTTAGATGTCATTCTGTCACTCATTCAAAATACAGTCCAGATACGATCCAGATTTAGATGTCATTCTGTCACTCATTCAAAATACAGTCCAGATACGATCCAGATTTAGATGTCATTCTATCACTCATTCAAATTATAGTCCAGATACGATCCAGATTCGGATGTCATTCTATCACTCATTCAAAAACATTTCAGATACGCTCCAGATGCAGACGTAATTCTGACAATCATCCAGATTCAACTCTCAGATCCGGTTCAGATACGCTCCAGACACGGACGCCATTCTTTTGCTCATACAATCTTAGGCCCCCGATACAGTTCAATGACATTCCAGACACGAATACCATTTTGATACTCATTCTTTTGGCCTACAGTATTGCGGGTCAACAAACATTCTTGGATGGCATCTTTAAGCCCATCTCCAGCAAGACTCTACCGTCTCCAAATGGCATCTTTAAGCCCATTACCGACATCACAATGCTGATACTACACCATGCGTGTGCAAATTTCTGGGCACTCTAGTGTTCAATTATCTTCCACCTTCGGATCACGAAAGGCTCGAAAGCCAATCTATATCCTCAGGTTTAAGAAAATTGAACAGGGGCAACTGTTGTACCCCAAAACTTTCCCTCTCATGTTTTCAAAAGTCTTCCCTTACATGGTTGGTCACAAACACTTGCCTAACGAAAATAAAGTTTTTTTTGAAGATGAACAAAGTGTCTTTCGATTGTCATCCGGGAAAATTCTTCGATTGGGTATCCAAAATCCTTCGATACAGGCTTGACTCACCAGTCTTCGATTGGGCATTTGGCACTCTTCGATCAGGCTTTGATTAGTAAGCTTCGATTAGGTGTTTGGAACCCTTCGATCAAGCTTTGGTCTGCAAGTCTTCGATTGAGCGCTGGACCCCCTTCGATCAAGTCAATTTCACAATGCTTCGACTATGCATTAACTACTTCAGGCTTACCTTCGACTCAAGAGGCAAGAATCTCCTACAAGTTTGTTTCGATTCACAAAGGAAAAGGCCTCTAAACTTGCCAGCACACCCGGCAAGAGGCTCATTCGAAGAACATGTAAATGACTCATTCGAAGAACATGTAAAGGTCCATTTGAAGAAGCATTCAAAGGGTCAATTCGAAGAACATTCAAAAGGTCCATTTGAAGAAGCATTCAGAAGGCCCATTCGAAGGGCACATAAGAAGTCCATTCGAAGGAGGCAACTCAAGACCAATCGGAGAGTATGGCCTGGAGGCATTCGAAGAACATGTAAAGGTCCATTTGAAGAAGCATTCAGAATGCCCATTCGAAGAGTACATAAGAAATCCATTTGAAGAAGGCAAATCAAGACCAATCGAAGAGCAGGGCCTGAAGGCATTCGAAAATCATAGGTGTCCAGGTTCATTCAAGATTCCAAAGAGACATGAATATTTCAAAAAAGGAAATATTTTAATATGTCTGATTCTTGTCTCATGGCTTTAAAGGCCTAGTTAAATGGCTGTCCCTTGCCATTTTCATGCACCCTCACACTCCTATAAATACGAGGCCAATGACACATTACGAAGGGGGGAAAGACACACAAAACTCTGCAGAAACGAAAAAACCCACGAAGACGGCCACACATACCTTGCCTCGCAAAAGCACCAGCCTGTCCCACGAAAGTCTAGACTCCATTGCAGGCACCTTCCGTCCAAATCCAGGCGCCTCCAGTGGTATAATGTTCAATCTCACTTAATCTTAAAATTACTCATAATTGCATATTCATAGTTTTTTTGTTTGTTATTACTTGTGAGTGATTTAACAAAACGTGTATAAGCTGCAGTGTTCATACGTTTGAACCCCCCATAGATAAAGTTTCTTTCAAAGCAGGTTACATTTGAAATCCATCATCTTGGCTGTGACAAATCGAAACCAACCCAGATCTGGGTTCAGGAATTGATTTCGAATGAGACGTTTCTCTATGTTGTTTAGTTCCGAATTGACTAATTTGCAGGGCCAAAAGCAGGAGTCATGCCTTTTGAATGAGCAAGCAGCTCAGGGGTGAAAGGGAATTCGCTCAATCGAAGGGACTAGGATCCAATATCACAGGCCTTGTATTTTCAATTTCTAACAAACTTCCTTGCAGGTGGCCCACTAGGCAGATTCAAGGATCCAAATTGCACGCCTACCATACACTCTGGTCAACAAGCGCATAGGCAATCTGAAAGGTCAAACAAGGCTGAAACGTTGATGGGCCTCAAAATTGCTGATCTTACCACCAAATCAGGCCCACACCCCCCTTTGGTTTATTCTTTTTTCCATGTTTCTTTTATTTAATTTGTTTTATTATTTTTTGTTAATTAACCAACCAATAATTTTTCTCATAAAATCAGAAAACACAAAAAAAATAATATTTATTAATTTCACTATTTTATTTTTGTAAATAAACCATTAATTAATTTATTTAGCTTAAATTAGGTTTAATGATAATATATTTTGCAATAAATTAAAATTGATTTAGAATTAGGTTTTAATATTTTTACCTTTCTAATTTTATTTCCTTAATTAAAATAAAACTCAAAAAATATTTTCTTTTAATTAATTAATTAATTATTAGTTAGACTTAATTCTTAAATCAAAAATAACAAAAATATGCTTTATTCAATAAAAGGTTCAAAACCCTAAAGGACAATCCGATTCAATTTTCTCGCGCGTATTATTTTTTATCCATATATTGTAATTGCTCCGAGGATGTAATAGTTTTAACTTAAGACCTTTATTTATCGCTTTTATTTACTTTTTCGCATTTAATTTTAAGGGTTTGTTTTTGGCGATGTAAATACCCGACGCCTTGTAATAGCTTAGCTTTATTTTCCGCAATTTATTTTTTGTAATCATTAACTGTTAGATGTTTGAACAATAGGCTATGCATGACAAGATTAACCTTTAATTTAAAATCAACTGTAGCTCACCATAACATGTACAAAGATAATATAACTGAAAAACAATACACTCGCACATGCCACTCTTAGGGTACGCCTCACTTGGTTGCCTCAAACGTGGTCATTAAGTATAGGATGTTTTAGAGGTCGTCCTCTTGTCCAAAGATCATAAGTTGCCTCGAAACGGTTACCTCGGATAAAAATGATCTAAGACATTAGGGTTACCGCTAAGGCATCCTAACATTGCTTTAGTTACCACACGTCCCTTAATCGAATTGACCCAAAAACTCCAACGACGATGCTACCTACTCCTCAATAGTGGGATAACATTGTCTAAAGGACATTTGCACAGTTTAATTCCTTTTTGAGTAGGTAGATATTCTTAAGTACTTGCTCCTTTTAAAACAAAACAAAACTTTTCTCACTTACACTCTCTTTCAAACCAAAACTCTTTTCAAACCCACAATCACAAAGGAAAGCAAAATTTTGAAAACATAGTGAGCAAGCACCTAAGAGCCCGTGGATAACCACAGATAGAAAGGGTGCTAACACCTTCCCTTTTTATAATCTACCTCCCGAACCCGAGAAACATCTCGAAAAGGAATTTTTCTGTGCTTTTGTCCTTTCCTTGTTGGATAAAATAAAAGACGGTGGCGACTCTTGCTACCGCGACATTTTGCAAAAACAAACGCAAACGCGAACCAGCATTCCAAAACAATCAGTTCTCATTCCCACCGATCACACCATGGAATAAAGCAAGATGCTTGGATAGAAGAAAGCAAGGCTGATGACGTTGGGAATATTACTGGTTCTAGTAAGGTGACCAGAACTGAGAGAATCTTTTTGCCTAACATCTCGCCCTCAACTGCTACAACGACACATGTCCGCATCAACGCTGATAAACCTATTGATGACATTAGGGGTAAAAAGAAAGTGTTTGAGCCTGATAAGATAAAGGTGCTCGCAAAGGATGTTTCTACTGAGGAGCCTTCCACTCAAGAAATGGATGAAATCTTAAAGATTATAAAGAGGAGTGATTTCAAGATAGTGGAACAACTGGGGCAAACCCCTTCCAAGATCTCCATGTTATCTTTGCTACTTTGTTTCGATGCTAATGCCCGAGCATTAATCAAATTCTTAAAAAGGGCTCATATCCCTCATGAGACCACAACTAACCAGTTCGAAAATTGTGTGGTGAGCTTGACGGTCGATAATGGATTGGGGTTCTCCGATGCTGATCTGACACCACTTGGAAGGAACCATAACAAAGCTTTGCACGTTTCTGTTAAATCTAAGGGGACTACCCTAACACATGTTCTGGTTGACAATGGCTCTTCTTTAAACGTGCTACCCAAGGGGGCTTTGGACCGGTTAGACTGTGAAGGACTCGTATTGAAGCCGAGTGATATTATTGTGAGGGCTTTCGATGGTTCCAAAAGGATGGTTCATGGAAAGGTGGATCTCCCAATTAAAGTGGCCTCACAAATTTTCAACTCTACCTTCTATATCATGGACATCCGTCCTACTTACTCCTGTTTGTTGGGTCGCCCTTGGATCCATGGATCAGGGGCAGTAACATCTACCCTTCACCAAAAGCTAAAATACCCAGTCAAGGGGAGGATCGTTACTATTTGTAGTGAGGAGGAGTTCATGATAAGCCATCTCAATTATTTCAAATATGTGGAGATGGATGGCAAATTTATAGAAACCCCGTGCCAGGCTTTTGAAGTTGTTCCACCTATGGTTGCTACTGCCAAAATTTCTTCTGACACGCCCAAAGCCGATAAGGTTGTGCCAAGGATGGTTTCATTTAAGGATGCTCGTGCCGTAATCGAGAGTGGAAGTTGTGCTACCTGGGGGAAACTCCCCGAGATCCCATTCAAAGCAGATAAATATGGGTTGAGTTTCACTATCAAGGCTCAGAAAGAGGTTAGGCGCGCTTGTGCGAGAAAGCCCTCTCTCCATATAGGTCATCATGAAGTAAACACAGTGGAGGATTCCGATGAAGAATGTGCTTTAGAAGAATGGATATACCCTACTATGACAAAGCTCAACAATTGGCACGCAAAGGACTTCATTCCCATCTCCTTCATTGAGGAGTAATTACCTGTTTATTGCTTTCCATCAATTCAAGAACCTTTTATCTGTAATATTAAACAATGACTTTTAAGCCGTATGCCTGGCCCGGGGAACTATGGTCCATTTATTAAGGGTTTTATTTGTGTTCATTTTACCATATGATAATTCAATATAAACCATTGGACTTTTTGCATTCAAATTTTTGTGCTCATTGTCTTTCTTTTTCTTTAATACCTTTTTCAAATAGCCATGTATCTTACATGCACACACACACACACACTCTTGCAGATCCTCTTCCACTCCGGATCTCATTGCCAACGACTCTAATATTGCTAGCTATGATTTCGAACATCCAATTAACCAAGCCGAAGACGAAGGCGAGGAAGAGTTTGAAATACCAGGAGAACTAGCCATACTTCTAATGCAAGAGGAAAAAGTTATTCAACCGCATGAAGAGTCAGTTGAAGTCATCAACCTAGGTATCGAGACCAATAAGAAAGAGGTCAAGATCGGTGCCAACCTAGGAAGCAATGTCAAAAGAAGATTGATTCAGATGTTACATGATTATGTGGAAGTGTTTGCTTGGTTGTATGAAGATATGCCAGGGTTGGACATCGACATTGTAGTTCATCGTCTGCCAACAAAGGAAGATTGTCCTCTTCTCAAGTAAAAAGTTCGTCGCATGCGGCCTGACATGTCTGAAAAGATAAAAGATGAAGTGATGAAACAATTTGATGTAGGATTCCTAGCTGTGACATTTTATCCTTAATGGGTTGCAAATGTGGTGCTGATGCCGAAAAAAGATGGAAAAGTTTGTATGTGCATAGATTACATGGATTTGAATAGGGCAAGCCCCAAGGATGACTTCCCTTTACCTCATATTGATGTCTCGGTCGATAACACCGCTCAACATAAAGTCTTCTCTTTCATGGATGGTTTCTCCGGCTATAATCAAATTAAGATGGCTCCCGAAGACATGGAGAAAACCACCTTTGTTACGCAATGGGGCACCTTTTGTTACAAGGTCATGCCATTCAGATTGAAGAATGCAGGGGCAACGTATCAAAGGGCTATGGTAGTTTTGTTTCATGATATGATCCATCATGAAATAGAGGTATATGTAGATGATATGATTGAAAGGTTACAAATTGAAGAAGAACATCTCAACCACTTATACAAGCTATTCGAGAGTCTGAAAAAGTACAAGTTGAGGTTGAACCCTAATAAGTGCACATTCGGAGTAAGATCTGGAAAACTTCTAGGTTTTGTTGTCAGTGGTAAAGGCATCGAAGTTGATCCTGCAAAGGTAAAATCCATTCAAGAAATGCCAATTCCCCATTCTGAAAAGGAGGTTAGAGGATTCTTGGGTTGTATTAATATATCGCCCGCTTCATATCTCACATAACTGTTACTTGTGAGCCAATCTTCAAACTCTTGAAGAAAGATCAAGTAGTCAGATGGAATGATGAATGTCAAGCTTCCTTCGACAAAATCAAGGAATATCTGCAAGGACCTCCTATCCTCATGCCTCCAGTCAAAGGAAGACCCTTGATAATGTACTTGACTATGCTAGAGAATTATATGGGGTGCGTGTTGGGCCAACATGACGAGTCTGGCCGAAAAGAGCATGCATATACTACCTAAGCAAAAAGTTTATCAACTGCGAAACCAAATATTTACTGCTCGAGAAAACTTGTTGCACTCTAGCATGGGCTGCTCGCCGGCTAAGACAATATATGTTGACTCATAGCACTCTATTGATTTCTAAGATGGACCCTATCAAGTACATCTTCGAGAAGCCCGCTCTGTCCGGACGAATAGGTAGATGGAAAATGATCTTGACTGAGTATGATATCCAATATACAACATAGAAGGTCATCAAAGGAAGTGTATTGGCAGATCATTTGGCCTATCAAGTGTTGATGATTATCAATCTATGAATTTTGACTTCCCGGACGAGAATATCATGTTGGTGACTGACTGTGCAAAACTTGGACCGTATGACGGACCTGAACAAGGATCCCGATGGACTATGGTGTTCGATGGGGTTTCCAACACTTTGGGTAACGGAATTGGTGCTGTGATAGTTTTTCCTGATGGTTGCCACACCCTTTTCACTACTAGACTGTGCTTCGATTGTACAAATAACATGGCTGAATATGAGGCATACATTTTGGGTCTGAAGGCTGCCATTGATTTAAGGATCAAACATTTGAATGTATTCGGAGATTCTGCTCTAGTGATTAGTTAAGTAAAGGGAGATTGGGACACTAAGCATCCTAATCTTATTCCTTACAAGGAGCTTATGTTATCTCTGATTCCTTACTTCGAAGAAATCACCTTTGAACACTTCCCTAGAGAAGAAAGTCAGTTAGCCGATGCTTTGGCCATAATGTCTTCCATGTTCAAGGTCAAGTGGGACAATGGAGCTCCTATGATTACAATTGAGAGATTTGACAAACCTGCACACTACTATGAGCTTGACACTTACATAGAGAAACCATGGTACCATGAGGTGAAGATATACCTTGAAGCACAAGAGTATCCTGAAGCAGCTTCCATCAATGATAAAAAATTCTTGCGAAGATTCTCAGCCAAATTCTTCCTAAGCAATGGAACTCTGTACAACTGTAACCATGATTCTACTCTACTCCGATGTATGGACAAAAAGGAGGCAGAGAAAATTATGGAAGACATGCATGATGGTCTCTTTGGAACTCACTCTAGCGGGCATAATATGGCCAAGAAAATCCTGAGAGTTGGTTAATATTGGTCAACAATGGAAACTAATTGCCATCATCACTCAAGGACTTGCCAAAAGTGCCAAATCTACGCTGACAAGGTCCATGTGCCTCCCATTCCTCTAAATGTCATGACTGCTCCGTAGCCGTTTGCAATGTGGGGCATTAACATGATTGGAGAGATTAAACCTACTGCTTCCAATGGACATTGCTTCATTCTTGTCGCTATCGATTATTTCATCAAATGGGTCGAAGCCGCCTCATTTACCTCAGTCACAAAGAATGTTGTATCCATATTCATAAAGCATAACCTCATCTACCGCTATGGTATCCCCGATAGGATCATCACTAACAATGGAACCCATCTCAATAATGCTATGATTACAGAACTTTGCACTCAGTTCAAAACCAAGCATCACAATTCTTCTCCTTATAGACCTAAAATGAATGGCGCAGTGGAAGAAGCCAACAAAATATTAAGAAGATTGTGCAAAAGATGGTGGTAACCTACAAAGACTGGCATGAGATGTTACCGTTTTCTCTTCATGGCTACCGTACTTCAACTCGAAAATCGACTGGGGCAACTCCCTTTTCTTTAGTCTATGGCATGGAGGCTGTCCCGCCAGTAGACATTCAAATTCCCTCACTAAGGATTATGAATGAAGCGGGCATAGGCGAAGACTAATAGATTTAGACAAGATTGGATCAGTTGAACTTGATCGATGAAAAGCGACTGGCTTCTGTTTGTCATGGTCAGATGTACCAAAAATGTATGATCAAAGCTTTCAACAAAAAGACCAGGCCCCGAGTAAATCAAGCTGGTGACTTGGTGATAAAGCGCATCATTCTTCCACAATGCGACTCTAGGAGAAAATGGACTCCCACTTATGAAGGGCCATTTGTTGTCAAGAAAGTTTTCTCTGGTGGTGCCATGATGCTGACTACTATGGACAATGAAGATTTCCCACATCCAGTGAACATGGACATAGTTAAAAAATACTACGAATAAGAGAACTGCTAGGTTGACACACCTAGGCAAGATAGGGGCATCCCGGCAAACCAAAGGTTTGGGCAAAAATTAGGGATACATGCAAAAGATTGTACACCCGGCAAGTCGAAAACCCGAAAGGGTGACTTGGGCAAAAATGGGTATCTTGATGGACTGAAAACCCGAAAGGGCGGTCCAGGCAAAAGTTAAGGATTGAAAGCGTATGACTATGTCCCGTGGAATCACCACAATCGACTTTATTACCAGGGTCCAGGTTTAAACGGTCCAAGATCAATCCAATCAACTTCTGCCAATGGCAAGGGATGTTCGAAGACATTGGGGCAATAATAGAGTTGGAACACAATGAGATCATTTCCACATGGTTTTTGTTTTTGTGTTCAATTTTGTTATCCTTTCGAAGATTTCTTCTTACTAGGATCTCCGTCTCGTTGTACAAAAACGCCTATTCATGGGCAAAACATCAATACAAATATACTTTGAAGTGTAAACTTTTTGTTTTTTATTTTGAGTGCAAAAACGTCCAATGATTAAAATTGAACGAACGTATGCATATGAACATGATTAAACTATTTAGCAAAAATGTGCTGCCAAGAAGCAACAAGCATCTCTTTAATGCAATTAAGATATCCCCACAAAGTTATCTCATTAGCATTATCCCCATAAAGCCTGCTACAATAAACCTTTTCCCCAACAGAGTTGCCCACAAAGTTGGATCTATGCAAACCTCAGTTAAAGTTTCAATCTCTCGACAGCCCTCTCCCCAACTGATTTGTTCTTAAAAGAAGAAGCCTTGTAGATTTCTTCTTAAAGAACTCATCTTGCCAATATGTCATCAAATATTCTCTTCAACAAGGTTTATTCCCCAACAAAGCAATACACCCCTAATGGAATCATTTCTATTCAAACAATTTTCGGTTACTATAAAGCCTGGACCCGACCAGATAATAGTCTAACTTCTCGAGATATTGACCCAACCAGACAATGGCTTAACTTCTTTCCCCAGTAAAGTTTGCCTTTACCCTTAACAAGTTACTGTGAAGCTTGGACCCGACCAGATATCAGTTTAACTTCACCCCCATCAAGTTACTGTGAAGCCTGGACCCGACCAAATATCATTTTAACTTCACCCCCAACAAGTTACTGTGAAGTCTGGATCCAACCAGATATCAGTTTAACTTCACCCTTTCAAGCAAGTTACTGTGAAGCCTGTACCCGATCAGATATCAGTTCAACTTAATCCTTTTAAGCAAGTTACTATGAAGTCTGGACCCGACCAGATATCAGTTTAACTTCATCCTTTTAAGCAAGTTATTCTGAAGCTTGGACCCGACCAGATATCAGTTCAACTTCATCCTTTTAAGCAAGTTACTATAAAGCCTGGACCCGACCAGATATCAGTTCAACTTCATCCTTTCAAGCAAGTTACTGTGAAGCCTGGACCCGACCAGATATTAGTTCATCTTCATCCTTTCAAGCAAGTTATTGTGAAGCCTGGATCCGACCAGATATCAGTTCAACTTCATCCTTTCAAGTAAGTTATTACGAAGCCTGGAGCTTGACCAAATAACAACTAACATCATCCACCTCAAAAAGTTGATGCGAAGCCTGGAATCCGACCAGATAATAGCCTAACTTCACTCTCCCAAGTAATTTCCTACGAAGCTTGGAATCTGACCAGATAATAGTTAATTTAATCTTCCCCAGTAAGTCACTGCGAATCCTAGAATATAACCAGATAACAGTCAACTTCATTATCCTCAACAATTTGCTGCCAAGCCTGGATTTCGACCAGATAACAGCTAACTTTTGATTCTCTCCAGTCAGGAATAACTCCCCAGTAGAGCAACGAATAACTAAGACTCCTAAACTCTTTTCCCCAAGCAGAGATCAACACTCTCCACAAAGTCTTCTTAAAAAAGCCAATATTCCCTAGTGGAGTTTCTCCTCAAACAATAGAACATGAATTCCCAGTGGAAACATTCTAAACAAAGTTGAAGATACATCTATTCTCCAACAACAGTCAAGGATTCAACCTCCCAAGATTCCCCAGCATGTTGTCAATGATTTATTTTCCTAGACAAAGACACACTGCAATAAACGCATCACATTCATAAACCATGGCGCATACATAACAAATGCATACATCATAATCTCATTTATTTTGAGAACATCATTACGCCATGCATACATCTGCATGCAACTAATCCTCTTCCTTGCAAAAAAAAATCAATCATCAAATGAAGATCTCTTCTGTTTAGATTTATCTCTTCCAGTTAAAAACAGGAAAAAGGCATCTACTATTTCAGTATAAATCAACGAAAAGATTTATCCCGATACCTCCCCCCAGTCACTTTAGATGGCATCTTTAAGCCCATCTCTAACAATTCTCTGTCATCTTCTCCAAATGGCATTCGTAAGCCCATTACCTACATCATCAACTATCAGTGTTATTTCATGTAAGTGTAAATTTCTGGGCACTCTAGTGTTCAATCATCTTCCACCTTCAGATCACGAAAGGCAGACAGACCAATCTAAATCCTCGGGTTTAAGAAGATTGAACAGGGGCAGCTGTTGTACCCCAAAATTTTCCCTCTCATGTTTTCCAAGATTTTTTCTTATATGGGTGGTCACAAGAATTTGATTAAAGGAAAAATAAATTTTTGAACAAGGAGTCTTCAATTGGTATCTTAGCTAAAGTCTTTCGATTGGCATGTTAAAAGACCTTTTAATTTGGTATTTGGATAAGCTTTGATTAAGCACCCGACCTCCTCCAAGCTTGCCTCAATTTCCAAGTTTCGACTGAAACCTTGGACTGTTGCTTGCTTGATGTGAATAAGCTTCGACTGGGTATGTTTTACCTTTAAAATAGCCTCCTTCGATCCAAATGGGAAGGGCTTCTTATCAGTGCTCCTTCGATTGCACTCCTGTCTTTGCATGCTGGCTTGACTCACAAATGCAATAGCTACCTGCATGTAAGCTGAATCCTTGCTTCGATTGAGCATTTATTTACCTTGGAGCAAGCTTATTTCCTACTTCTACTAGGCAAACTATCCCTCTGGGCGTGCCTTCAGTGCACAAAATCAAGAATTTCTCCAAACTAGCCTTCGATTCACAAAAACTCCCACTAGGCAAAAGACCCCTCAACGTGTCACCAACGCACGTATACCTCTTCAGTTGCCTTCGACCACAAGACACTGACCATCTTTGTGCCAGCTTCGCCTAGGCAATGGCCTCCTTTATGTCTGCCCTGACTTGCTTCTTGCTAGCATCCACAAGACATAGGCTGACTTTATGCCAGTTTCGACTGGGCGCAGACTCCCTTTTGAAACATTTGTATACACTTCAGCATGTAGAAGGCCCATTCGAAGGCCACACAAGAGATCCAGTTGAAGGCCATACAAGAGATCCAGTTGAAGGCCATACAAGAGACCCAATCGAAGGCCACACAAGAGACCCAATCGAAGAATAAATGTTTTGTCCATTCGAAGGACACATAACTGGTGAGAACGAATGTTGTTTTAGTCTGGTCGAAAGTTGTGGAAAGACGGAGGATTCAATTCAAAGGATCAAGTTGGACATTAGACCCATAGGCTAGGCTACGTGTTTCCCCTTTTCAGGCCTCAAACCTATGACTCACTCTATATTTAATTGTTTATACAAGTTAAAATATGCTTTTATCCATTTGTTGTCTAAGACAACTTGCCCTTAATAGTATAATACTACTTTTAGAAAAGTTTTTCTTGAGCCTTGTGCCTGTTTTACTTCTGCAGGAAGCAATCCATCTAAACCATTCATCTTGCTATCTCATCTTGGGATCATGACACAAGTGGACATTTACTTTCCAACTGAGCCTTATTTTATTATTTTTACTCCCAAACTTCCCAAAACCTTTCTCTATAAATAGAGAGATCCTTTGTAAAGAAAAAGAAGAGGAGGGGAAGAAGAGAGGAACATATCTTCAAATTTCTCAAATACCATAAAATTATCAAACACTTAAACACTTGTGAAAACACAAACCCAGAATCCAACTACTTGCCTCCTTCGAATTTGAAACATCCTTACATCTTACTATACTTTGAATCTAGCAAGAAGGACATTTCACTTGTTTTGCTCTTTCGAATCCAGTGTCAAAGGCCTAACCCTTGGTCCTTCCCTCTGAATCCAGGGATATTCAAGGCAGTCACTCAAAGCCCAACACACGCTTCAACCTCAAGCAAGGTAAGTTGCTCTAAGCCTTAAACTCTTTGTTTCCAAGTATAGCATGTAAATACACTTCCTTTTCATTTCAAACATGTACATACCATTGTTCTTCTTTTCGTTTCCACTCTTTTAATATGTTTCATGGTTAACAACCTTCTTGGTTTTTGCTCTTTGTGTATTTAAACATGCTTTAAGAACTACCCTGACCCTAAGGTAATGTTGGTATGGCCTTAGGCCATGTTTCTATTCAAACTCAAATTAAAGAAACATGAAACAGGAAGTTGGAAACGAAGCCTCTGGCTTCCATACTAACCTCCAGGTCAAACGAAAGAGGAAGCCAGAAGGCACACCACACTGATTCCATGCCCAGACGAAAGGCACAACATGCTGACCCCCAGGCCCCAATCGAAAGTCTCAACTTGCTGGCCTCCAGGACCCAATCTAAAGTCATGCTTTCACCCTTTTTAGGCCAAATTGAAGAGAGCCAGAAAGTGCAGAATCGAAGGGTTTTCTGCCTAAATCAAAAAGACCTTTTTTCTTGCTTTTAATTTATTTTTGCCTTTATATTTTCATGCAATTCAATATGGTTGTAATAGTGTAGGATTTTATCTTTCTGCATTTTTTTTACTTTATACAAAATGCTAGTAATTAGGGTGTATGGCAAGATAAAATCAACAATTAGACCACCCTGATCAAAAGACAAAAATGCCTGCAATCAAACACACTTTGAACACGTGTATCTCTAGGGTTAACTCCACTTGTTAACTTATAAAAATGGTCATGTTATGCATGTGAGACATCTTAGCAAAAACAATCAAAAATACAAGATCATAGTCCCTCAATGACACTTTGAATGTTGCCTTACAAATGATCTTAGTCCCTCAAGAGAAATGCTGAGATATCTCACAACATTGCTATCATGACTATACGATGACCCACGCCGTCCCTTTACATCCAAAGATAAGGCTTCTTACCAATCAACGGTAAGATAGCAATATCAAAGGAAGAGAGAAATGAACAAAAGACTTTTGAGTAAAGTAGAATGTTCCGAGTTTCTTGCTCATCTTCAAACACAAACACTTTTTCGAATAAACCAACACTTTCCATGAAATATTTTCAAAAGTCTAACACTTTGTATACATTTTTATAGAGACGAGAATCATTACAAAGTTTGCCTAAACGAAGGCGCTTTTCAAAAATACTTTCAAAACCCACCACAAAGCACACTTTCAAACAAAAACAATGATCTAGCAAGAGACTAAGAGCCCATAGATAACTATGGATAAAGAGGGTGCTAACACCTTCCATTTTCATAATCTACCCCCTGAACTCAAGAAAATAATCTCAAAGGTCTTTCCTGTTCTTTTCACCCTTTCCTTTATTTGGATAAAAGAAAAGTCAATGACGACTCTTGCTATCCGTAATAATTGCGATCAAACACAAAACAACCAAGTCAGTTCTCCCACCATGCTACATTAACAATACATCACATAGACGATAAAACATCAGAAAGATGGCAAAACATCAAAAAGGACGACAAAACATTGAAAAGACAACAAAACATCATACATGATTACAAAACATCGCAAAGATGATAAAACATCAGAGAAGAAAACATACAAGATAGATACCTAAGCACTAATCATGAATAGATAAGAGATGGCGAAGCATCAACACCTAACAATGATATCAAGGATCAAAGTAGGATATAGCACATATAAGAGATGGCAAAACATCGACATATCGAGAATAAATGTCAACACATCAATAAACATGCAAGACATTGGGCAAAGAAAACATAAAAGGCATACCAAAGGAATGACCAAAGGAAGCAAGAACCATTGTTCAATTTAACAAGTAAAGATCAAAAGAAGAGAGAGTATAATTGAAGAATTATGCCATGTGTGACTTGTATAGTAAGTTAACTCGAGATGAGACTCAAGAGCAACCAAGTAAGAAGACGAAACTTCCTACACAAGAAAAGTCACCTAATTGATGAACAAAATCATCTAAGATGGATAATACTTGTCTTAAATCAAATGAAATTGATAAAGCTCAAGTAAAAGTGCAATGACGTCTTGTATATCACGGGGTGATGATGATACCCTCACAAGACATTAATCATGAACTTAAAGACTCGAATAATGTCAACAAGATAACATACTCAAGTGTCATGATATATGGCAAAGTATAGTCCCTTGATGCGTAAAAGCAGCGTGATTTAAATAAATCAAAGGTCAATGTTCTTAGATGTTATGGGCAGCCGCCAACATCAAGATACATATATAGGACATGTCACAAAAGCTCGTGAGACAATCACTAGACAGTGATGCTCAAAACACAAATGGAATATAGCTTCTCATATATCACCATGTTGGTTAGTAATGAAGTACTTAACCAAGGATCAAAGAAGATGGAGAAATAATATGAAAAAGAGATGATATAACATCAAGATAAGAAAATGATAAAACATCATGATTAAAGATGGAAAAACATTAAGCATGAACATATAGGTAGTAACCTAAACCAATAAGAGAGGAGATGGTAAAACATCACACAATTGATGACAAAACATCAACACATAAAAGATAAGATATTAAGCACACACATGTTAGGATGACAAAACATCAAATCTTAAAGAGAGAAGAATGATAAAACATTAACACCTAACAATGATATCGAGGATCAAAGTAGGATAAGAAATGATGACGAAACATCGTATGGAAAAACATACACCTAACAATGATATCGAAAATCAAAGTAGGATGAAAAATAAGAGATGGTAAAACATCACACCTAACAATGATATTAAGAATCAAAGTATGATAAAAGATAGGAGATGAAGATTAGATAATGACACATCACACATGAGAAGTAGAGACTTACTCAAGATGTACAGTACTTAGATAAGATACCTAAAGAAAACATGCTTAAGTAAGCAAGTAAAGAAGAACATGCACATAGATAGACACCTAAGCAAGTAGTCAAGTAGAAGAGGATATAACATTTAAACAATCAAAGCATACTTAAAAAGGTAAGACTTTCAGTCATGCATCAATATGCAGAAATGAGAAATAAAGAGAGGTATGATGATACCTAACGGAGAAGGTTTGTTGCCTCTTCAATGTGGAAGAGATAAGAAAACTCTACCTAACACCTCCTTGAACCTCCTCAACCAATCATCAATTAGGCATACCCAAGTTGCATCAACGATCGATCGTAAGATCATAGCACAAGTGTCCACAAGATAAATGGAATGCTTGGTGTATGTGAGTTGAATTGGGTTATGATTAACTAAGGGGTGTCCTTGATTAATCTCGTAAGAGTAGGTGCTCTTACCATCAACCATGAGATCATTTTATCATGGAGCACTTGGTATACGGACCAAAGTTATTGATTCAGTTTATGATTAACCAAGGGTGAAACTTGATTAATCTAGTGAGAATGGCCATGCCCAAACTCAACTATGAGACCCTTTTGGTGCATGGAAACACTTGGTATATGGACCAAAGTGTTTGATTCGGGTTATGTTTAATCAAGGTCAAAACTTGATTAATCTCATGAGAATGGCCATGCCCAAACTCAACTTCTAACATTTACTTTTGTTTATCCTACGAGATCCTTGAAAATATTACATTCACATATCATGCACATCATTATATGACAGGTTTTCTCATCTTCTTGCTGTTTTTTTCAGTAAAAGATGACCCTCGAATAGACTGTGAGAGATCTTCAAGCTCAAAATGCACAATTCCAAGAGACTCTCCTGAACTTAGCCAAGGGGCATAAAGAGCCGATGGCGCTCACCGCTAAGAAGAAAAATACTCGGAACCGGTTGGTATCTTCAACATGGGGAAAAGATTCAAAGGTCCCGCCAAACAAGTTCAAGCTTCTGATATCCCATCAGATGAAGACGACAATCAAGAGGAAGACAAAAGAAGTATCAAAGCTGAGGGGGGAAGCAACCTTGGTTATGGTAAAATTCCAGATGAATAAGACTATTCTGATGAGCAGTATCCCCCTGTTGACGACATATACAAACAGTTGGAAGATCGTCTGAATACCATGGAAATCTAGAAAGTGCCTGGGCTAGATTTTGAAGAGATGGGTCTTATTTCAAGGGTTGTTATCCCTCACAAGTTCAAGGTCTCCGTCTTTGCCAAATATGATGGTGTGTCTTTTCCTAAGCTTCATCTACGGTCTTATATTCGGAAGATCTAACCCCATACTGATGACATAAAGTTATGGGTTCACTTCTTTCAAGAGAGCTTATCCGGGACACAACTAGAATGGTTCTATCAGCTGGAAGGAACCAACATCTGCACTTGGGAAGACCTGGCTGCTGCTTTTTACAAGTAATATCAATACAATGCTAACCTTGCACCGAATCGTGTACAACTACAAAGTATGGCTATGGGCTCGAATGAAGGATTTAAGAAGTATGCCCAGAAGTGGAGAGATCTAGCCGGAAGGGTTCAACCTCCTAGGTCTGATAGGGAGCTGGTTGATATGTTCATGGGAACTCTAAGAGGGACTTTATTTAATCATCTTATCGGAAGATCTTCATCTGGTTTTACTGAGTTGATACTAACTAGGGAACATGTCGAAGGCGGAATTAAAAGTGGAAAGATTCAAGTGGCTGCATCTTCAAATACTATAAAGAAGACATTTAATGGTAAAAAGGAAACCAATGATGTGTATGGACAAAAAGGTCGTTCTAGAAGCAATCGCAACCAATCTGTGGGGGCGGTGCTAATTTCTAATTCGACGCCTGTGCAACAACATCAACAAAACAATCAGCGTAGGTCAGACACACCAAGAAGATAGTTTACCAAGATCAGCATGCCACTGTCTCAGGCATTACAACACTTACTGAAGGAGGAGTTGATAACGTTAAGGGATCCTCCTCAGAATCCCAATACCTCTTCTCCTCGGTATAATCCTAATTTGAAATGCGCCTACCATTCCAATAGTCCTGGACACGACACTAATAGCTCCTGGGCCTTGAAGAACAAAATTTAAGACATGATTGACAACAAAGGAATTGCGTTTGATCCTCTTGAGACCCCCAATGTGATTACAACACCTATGCCGAAGCATGACAAAGGAATTAGTGTTATTGATGATGTTTCATAAGTTTCTGCTGTAAGTGAGTTAACAACTCCCCTCCTAATTATCAAGAAGAATCTATTTCAAGCTAGTTTATTTCCAGGTTGTATTGAAAGATGCTACTGCTGTGCAGCCCAACCCAACTGCTGCAAGTTGCTGAAAGAAGGTATTAATCGTCTGATGGACAACCATATCATTATAGTGGAGAAGATTCCTTCTATTGAGAATTTATTTCAAGACTTATCTATAATCTTCGACACTCCTATTAGGATCACTTCCAAGGGTCCTGTAAATATTACTGCCAAACCCAAATTTTCTCCACTAATAATCACCACACCCGGACCTATTCCATATTCTTCAGATGAAGTTATCCCTTGGAACTATGGATTCAATGTCTACTACCATGGCATCAAATAAAAACTATCGACTACTGAATATGAAGGTATTGAAGTTGCTGATCTCAACATTGACAATATTGCTGGGACCAGTAAGGTTACTAGACGTGGAAGGGTTTCTCCCCAGAAATCTCTCCAAATACTATTGCTACACCAATTTGAGTTACTGGTACCGAGTCAACTATTGAGACTCGGGGCAAAGAACAAATGACAGATCCTTCCCAGACGGAGGCACCTAAAGAAATTGCCGCTGAAGATACCTTCAGGCAAGAGTTAGAGGAGGTATTGAAAATCATCCGGAAAAGTGATTACAAGATTTTTGAACTGCTGGGGAAGACCCCCTCTAAGATCTCCATGTTATCCCTTTTACTGTATTCTGAAGCCCATGCACAGGTGTTGTACCCCAAAATTTGCCCTCGCGCTTTTCCACAAAGAAATCTCAGCTTCAAACATTTCCTGACTTCTCAAACTGACTCAAGAATCGGACAAACGGACTTTTCTTGACGGTCAAGCAAAATTAGGGTTTTACTGATTTTCAGAGCTCTGAATTGTTTCATACAGTGGGCTTAGGGTTTGGTTGGTTTTTGGTTCAATTTTGATCAAGTGAGCGTGATTTGGCATTTAATCAGGAATTAGGGTTTCATAGGCATATTCTCAGAAGAATTTGAATTCCACAACACTTTGCGGTTTATTTCAAGATTCGGATTAAAAGTCGCGTTATCTTGATTTAATCAACAAAAGAGACAGTGGTTTGAATTCAGTACATTTTGATTGGGCCAGTCAGATGCAAGATGCAGTTTTGGAATTCACAGTGTTCATGTGTTTGATCAGTCTATCTGGGTTAATTGTTGCTTTGCTTTGGATTTTGGATTAGACAGACTTAATTGGTCAATGTTGTTTTATTTAAGTTATTTATTATTCTGAAATTAAATGATTGAATTTATTTTTCAATTGTTAATTCTAAGAATTTTAAATAAATAAATAAACAATAAAGAAATTAGATTTAATTAGATAATTTGAATTTTTATTGATATTTAAATTATTTACAAATTGTTGTTACAAACAATAATTTACATTTAATTTAAATATTACAATAAAATGAAAAAAGTATCCTATTTTCTAAATACTCTTCATTCCTCACTCTGCTCCGGCATTCCATTTTTCATCTGCAAAAAGAAAGAGAAACAAGAAAAGTCAAAAGCAGTTAATTGGAAAAGACAGTTAAATTGCTCATCATTAGGGGCCACTGTCTGGGATCAGTTGCCCTCTCTGCAAATCACGGGATTTCTCCCGGTTCACAGAGAGGGAAGATTATTTTATCTCATGAAATGCAAATGTCAAAAATGCATAGGTTACAAATTTTAAGCTACATAAGAATCTCAATTTCCAATTTCAAACCATTTAGTTCAAATCCAAATTTCCCATTCAGAACTGAACTGAAATGCCAAGATACCAAAGAAAATCAATAAAAGCATACAAACTGTCATGGAAAGATTTTTGGAAAAGATATCAAAAGGCAAAGTCAGACACAAATTGTCAAAAGAGAGATAAAGGAGATGCAGTAGTGTATTATGCAAGTGATCTTTTCATCATTTCCCACAAAAGCCCCTTCAGAACAGTACAGTAAAACCATATTAAAATCCTAAGCTGTACTTTGAGAGAGAGAAAAGAGATTAAAGCAGCAGGCAGGGTTAGGCAAGACAGTTCAGCAGATAGACAGCAGGCAAGTCACAGAAAAGAAGATACACAAAATCTAAAGGTCCACAAGCAGTTCACAGCAGGCAGTTCATGAGATGGAAAAGAGATAATAAAAGCCAAAACTCAGTTCAGAAGCAACAGAGCAGGTTAGAGGGGAGAGAAGAGAGACATAAAACCAGTTCAACATAGACAGTTCAGAAAAAAACAATAAAACAATTCAAGACAGTTCAGCATAGCAGGCAGCCTGTACAAAAGCAAACTCTGCGTATAGAAAAGGCACAGTTCAGAAGAAGATTTTTTACAAAAACTGATACACAAAAACTCTCACATACTCAAACCGGTACCAGTATAATCATACAAATAACACCTAAAGCCATTATCTAACCAATATCCTCACCACCAATGAACCAGCCTTAGCCTCAACACAACAATAACACATAAACCTGCATCCTCCTCAAAAACACCCCAAAACCTGTCTAACCAATACCAAAAAACTAAACCTTGTCCACAAAAACAAACCTACTGTACCAAGCTTCAACACCACATAACACATTCTCAAAAACACCATAACCTGACCACCAATGAACCAACATTAGCCTACAACCCTATGAAGCTGACCAACCCAAGCCACAAAGCCAAGTTCCAACACTGAACATTCCAACACCTAGCCTCAGAATTTCTTCATCATAGGCAATATTTGTTCAAAATCATCACAAGGCAACGAGAGAAAGATAAGCACACAAATTCCCAAGGCAACAATTCAGGCAACAACTCAAAAGCGTCAAAAGAGCCTCAGAAGCGAAGCTTCATCACAGGCAAGGCAGCAATGTCCTAAACCCTCAAACAATCATCACAGTGGAAGAAGAAGAGGTAAAGAAGCAAGGATTTAGGGTTTCTCAGCACGAATATCATCATCAAAAACCTAAGCAAGAAGGTAAAGGAACGAAAGTACCCGAAGCAAAGCAAGCTCAAAGTCCCTCACGCCGCTCCGGCCTCCTCAAACGCCTCCACTCTTCTCTCCTCCTCCGCCAAAGATCAGGTAGTAAGCAGTATCCTTCTCCTTCCTTCCCTTCACCTCATAAACGATTAAAAACTCAGTTTACAACGAATCTAAAACATGCGAAATCAGTAGAAGAAGAAGCATAAAAACAAAAACTAACCTTGTTTCAAAGGGTATGGAGTTCTCGCCGGGGAGAGAGGAGAGTACAGGATTGCGTTGGTGGCCGGAGAAAATGCTCAGGGAATTGCTAATCGAAGACGACGAACGTAGCGCCGTTCCCACATGAACCCTCGTCTTCACTCTGAACCAACGCGTTAACCCTAATTTTCTGCCTTTGGATCAAAGGGCCTGACCCGTTACTGATTTCTCTAAGCCCATCAGATTGCCTTTCTTCTTTTTTTTAAAAAAACAATATTAAACACTAACCTCATTTTCTAACACTAACCTTATTTTATAAAACACTAACTCTTTTCATTTTCATAAAAAAACTAACTTTGTTTTATAAACAGTAATTATTCTTCTTTTTTATATATAAAACACTAATCTCTCTTTTATTAAGAATACTTTTTATCATAAAATTAAGACAATTTTTGGATAGATATTTTATACATTTATATTATATTAAAAATAGGTTTTTGTACATAACAATAATCAAAATACTTTTTATAAACCATTAATCTTTAAAATGTTAATTTGAATATATTATCTTTTCTTTTTTTTTGTATTTATACATAATTAAAATTGAAAACCTTTTTTAATACATATTTGTACATATCACACATTTTTTATACATAATTAAATTGAAACCTTTTAATTAACATATACATTTGTACATATTATACAATTTTATACATAATTAAAATTAAACCTTTTTTAGTTAATATACATTTTTGTACATAACCATTTAAATACATTTTTCTTCTAATATTTAAAATCCCAAACATTTTGACTAAAATACTCTCCAATTAAAACTTAACACTTAATCAAAACCCTTCATTTGTACATAAGCATACAAAAAATCAAAATTCATTTAAAAACGTATATCTAAGACAAAACCCTAATACGACTCGATTTCATAATTCGCATTTGTACATATTTACACTTACACATACATTTGCACTTACACAATATATTGCCCTACACACATTTTATCTTGCATTTATACATTTGACATTTATATTTTGATTGCGACATTCGATTTGGTTGTAAGTACTATAAGTCTCATCCCCTTGTACATTTATACCCCCACTCCCGGACATTATTTTGTAATAGCGTAGATTTACATTCCGCAATTTACAGCTTTTCAATTATACCATGGTTAGACCTAGGGTTTGTATGTACATAAAATCAAACGCTAGATAACCTAATACAAGACAAATGCATGTAATCAATACACAATCACACTTGCACCCCCTAGGGTAATCCCACATGTTGCCTTCCAAATGGGCCATGCTTGCACGTCGAATGTCTTTGGCAAAACAAAATCAAATGATCATAAGTCCCTCGATGACGCTTTCGAAAGTCGCCTATCAAAATGATCAAGTCCCTTCAAAACAAATTGCCAAAGACACTTGGCACCATTGCATTCGTGGTCCATACAATGACCCGCGCCCGTCCCGAATAAACTTCCTAAACGCAAGATTGCCCATCAATTTCAATGGTGGGACAAAATTGTTAAAAGAGGTTAAAACATGACAAAAAACCTTTGAGTACCATAGGGTAGACATAACTCTTAGTTACTTGAGATCAAACTTGCAAAAAGCACTTGCCTTCTTTTCAAAAAAACACAATCCACAACACTTTCAAAAATCAAACTTTTCAAACTTTTGAAACATCTTTTCGAAAAGATATGCACCTTTGTAAAACATTCGAGTAAAGAATTATTACAAGGTTGGCCTAAAACAAGGCATCTTTTTCCAAAACATTTTCAAAAAGCACCCACACACGCACTCTTTTCAAAGCAATCGAAAAACAAGGCAAGTGATCTAAAAAGCCAAGTAACTAAGAGCCCATGGATAACCATGGATGAAAAGGGTGCTAATACCTTCCCTTTTCATAATCTACCCCCCGAACCCACGAAATATCTCAAAAAGGTTTTTGCTGTGCTTTTTAACCTTTCCTTTAGGATAAAATAAAAAGTCGGTGGCGACTCTTGCTAACCGCACAAGTGCGAATACGAATGCAAAACACTAGTCAGTTCTCCCACCGTATCACAGAACTGGCGACTCTGCTGGGGACGTTTTTTTAGTGGGGTTACCTTAGGGTTTAGATCACCTTTACTTTCAATTGATTGCTTTGTTTGCTTTACATTTGTGGGCTTTGCATCGGAGTTTTATAGATCCTAACCCGGATCTGGGGAAACCCTTTTAGGTAGCAACAAGGCTGTGAGGGAACTGTGCGGGGTATACCGACATGGTTGAAGCAGTCTGCTACGTTGATGTGGCACTTTGGTGTGTACCGGTAACCCTTGAGTTCAGTCAAGGAGAGTACGGGGCCGCCGCGTGGTGTCGCGAAGCATCAACTGACTTTAGAACCTTAATTAACCATCTCGGCCTTTTCAGGGTAGTGAGATGACTACTTTGGTGTACTCCGAAGTCTGTTGATACTCGATACTACACTCAATTGAGGGTTGTTTTCCTGGAATATTTCGGTCGCCAGTTCAGTGGCTAAATCGAAACGGTGAACAATGAAAGCAATCCAGTGATATTGGGACCTCTAGAACCCGGTTACTTTTGATAGGACAGGTTTTAACCAACAAACTGAAAGAGGGTAGTACTTGAACCTCATGCAAGCCTAAACCTAAGGCTTTGTGTGCTTTGTGTGAATATTGTTTGCCTATATATACACTTACTTGCCTGTGCATACATAACATCATGACATCATACCATAGCATTTTAGCATTTTCAATAACCATTTCGAGGAGCTCGAGGGTTCTTTTGATGCAGGGTTACGTTGAACCAGACATCTATCAAGAGGCCAGAGGTCTCTCCTCTAACCAATACAGTAAATGTTCAAGCACAACAACTTGAATCAGTGGCTATGACCCACTCGACATGGTGAGCTTGATTCTCGTGGAAAGACGTCCACCGGTACAGGACTCTCCAATCCAAGAACAAAGTTCAACCTCTAACATTTTCTTGTGTTTACTCCAAGAGATCCTTGAAAGCATACATCCACATGTCATGCATTTCATTTTAACAATCTTTCCTTTTTCAGGGTTCCTTACTCTCCTGCTGTTTATTTCAGCAAGAGATGGCTCTAGAACGGTCTGTCAAGGACATCCAAGACCAGACTGCTCAACTACAGGAGATGTTCATGAACTTGTCACTGGGGCAAGAAGAGATGAAAGCTCTCCTCACCAACGGCTTGGGGAATTCCAACAATGCCAGGAATGATCAGATTGCGGAGCTGCAGTTTGATCTGACAACACTGAGGACCCAAATGATGGGATATTTGGTGGGCCAGATGGCTCTCATCCAAGACCTATCTCAAAGACAAGAGGAACTCGGAGTTCTGGTCCGCCAATTGCTTCAAAACAACCAACTGGGGCAAACATCTGAGGTCGAAGAGCAAGTCACCGCTCAGCCTCCACCCACTCAAGAGGACAAGGGGAAAGCTCCTCTGCTAGCTTCAGGGTCACAAACCCATCAACAACCTCGCCGGCGTCAGCGGGGCAACCGGCGTAGACAAGAAACGTCGGGAAGGCAGTTCACAGAGACTGACATACCGTCATCTCTAATTCTGGAGCGCTTGTTGGAGGTTAATCTGACTGCTTTGAGGGATCCTATCCGGAACCCTAATACCTCCGCTCCTGACTATCATCCCGATGCATTTTGTGTTTACCATTCCTATAGCCCAGGACACGACACCGATAGCTGTTGGGCCTTGAAGAACAAGATTCAAGATCTGATTGACATTGGGGTGCTGAGGTTCATGCCAAACGGCGAGATGAAGATATTCCGTTAAAGGGGTTCTCCGCTTGAAGTGACGAAGCTAGAATTGAAAGACTTTTGCTTCTTTTTGAATTTTTCAAAGTTGTAATTTCTTTTGCTGTCAAACAATTATCTGTTGATGTTAAACTCTGTTTTCATTAATGCATTGCGTATGTTTGTCTTGAATTCATCCATTCGTTTCACTATTCTTATGCTTTTCTTTATGATATTTGACTCTTGATAAAAAGCTGCAAGCCTTTAGAGGGAGGATGACGAAACAATACCGTGATCTTATACAGTATGTTTTTGAACGGACCTGGCTGATGATGTACAGGCATTTCTTTCAATTCCCAAACACTGGAGTTATAAGGAAGTTAATCCCTAGTCAACCCCTTCGAGCCAAAGAAGTAGGAGTTTCCCGTTCTAAACAATCGAAACCTTTGATATAAACCCGGGGCAGGGTAGTATCTCAGTTAATTCAAAAGAAAACGCGCATTGAAGTCGCAAACTCTCGGTTCGTAATACAACGAACGACGTCGAAAAAGAAAGCATTCCTTCGGAATCAAAAGACCAGGGTGGTTCCCTATTACATAGACAGTCAATCTCTCAAAAGAGAAAGAGCCCACCAAGCCAAAACCTATGAAGGAGGCTTAAGAAAGCTGGGGCATCCCGCTGACAGTAATCCCGAAAACGGTAACAGTCAGGCAAAAGTTAGGAATAACGAATCAAAATCAAAATAGTGAGGTCACTACAAAATCCTCAACAACATGAAAAATGTTGGAAAAGAAGAGGAGATGATGATTGTCTCCCAGATTCAAACTTGTGAACCATCACCCAAAAGTCGTTCCAAACTCAAGACAGAGTATGACGCATAATTAACTGAGCTTAGGTTGAAGGACATCATGAAGAGCGGGTGGGTACAAATATACTTTGAGCCTTTACCCTTTGTTTCTTAAACCGTGAACCTGACCACGTTACAACCCTTCGAAAGTCCTAATTGAAGCATGGGTTAGTTCGAAAGCATACTGTTACAAAAGGTATCCTGACTCCTGTAGGGTTTTGCTCTAAATCTTGTGTTAACTTGTCTTATAGCTTTCTGCTAAAAAACGCATTTTTCAAAACTTCGAGGCAAACATAAACTTTGCATTATTCGAATATTACTGTCTGCATTTGACCCTTTTATTTGACAGCGAAGAAGTTCATACAGCGAATGTTCGGAGGAACGAAAACTCTCTCAGTAAGTCAAAATAACTTCAAGAGGATAACACTTCCATCGAATCTCCTATCAACAATGGGCATGACATGTCACAATCTAATTAACCTGGGGCAGTCCAGTCAAGGTCCAACAGATCTTTCAAAGTTCAGTTAACCTGGGGCAGTCCAGTCAGGGTTTCAAGAAATCTCTCAATATGCAGAGTAATCCGATTCAAGACTCCTTCGCAACCACTTGGGACATTCGGATGTCAAAAGTGTTCAACAAATCAACTACAACATTTCCAGACCGACTCCTGTATCCAGCCAGGGCATGTCTGAAGAATTCCAGATCAACACCTGTAATAAACCAGGATTTATCTACAGCACCACTTGGGGCATTCAAATGTCAAAAGTGTTCGAACCCGATGCAGTTTTACACAAGCTCATCATCAGGAAACCCTACACCGGTTCCCCTGCAAGACTTCTGAAAACAGTTTACGGAAGCTTCCCAACAACGGATGCTGCTCTATTGCTGATTCACCCTCAAGACTTCTGAAAACAGTTCACGGGTTCTCCAAGTAAACGGATGTTAACCTATCACTTGTTCAGATTCTTCTCAAGACTTCTGAAAACAGTTCATGGATTCTTCCCAAGTAACGGATGTTAATTTATCAACTTGTTCAGATGCAACCTTTGAATTTAGTTTCCGGACACTTCCCAACAACGGATGCTGCTCTATTGCTAATTCAACCTCAAGACTTCTGAAAACAGTTCACGGGTTCTCCAAGTAAACGGATGTTAACCTATCACTTGTTCAGATTCTTCTCAAGACTTCTGAAAACAGTTCATGGATTCTTCCCAAGTAACGGATGTTAATCTATCAACTTGTTCAGATGCAACCTTTGAATTTAGTTTCCGGACACTTCCCAACAACGGATGCTGCTCTATTGCTAATTCAACCTCAAGACTTCTGAAAACAGTTCACGGGTTCTCCAAGTAAACGGATGTTAACCTATCACTTGTTCAGATTCTTCTCAAGACTTCTGAAAACAGTTCATGGATTCTTCCCAAGTAACGGATGTTAATCTATCAACTTGTTCAGATGCAACCTTTGAATTTAGTTTCCGGACACTTCCCAACAACGGATGCTGCTCTATTGCTAATTCAACCTCAAGACTTCTGAAAACAGTTCACGGGTTCTCCAAGTAAACGGATGTTAACCTATCGCTTGTTCAGATCCTTCTTAAAGCTAACCACCACGGAAGATCGCACTCGCCAGATTCTCCCTATCCCCAGCAAAATTCCTTCAATCCCCAGCGGAGTCAGACTTTCAAACTTTCTCCCCACAGAGTTTTAAGGAAGCAATCTTGAGTTCCCCAGTGAAGTCTCCAGGGTTACCTCCCATCAAGTCAAAGATTCTCAATCTGGTCTCCCCGGCATGAGTCTACTAGTTGGAATTCCCCAGTAGAGGTCATTAGGAATTCTCTTCCCCAGCAACAGCCAAGGATTTATTTTCCCCGGCAGCGGTCAAGACGTTTTTATCTTCAGCCATCTCGGAATCATGTATCCTTGGCAAGATTAGCTCATCAGCCTACATGAGCATTCATTACATTCATATCATAAACATTAAATGTCACATGCATTGCATCATGCATCATAACATTACATACAACTAACCCTTTAACTTTTCAGGTAAGATCAGTCGACAAACACAGATCATCTCCTGAGATTCATCCAAAAATAGTTCAGATGTGACCCAGACACGGCAACATTTCGATACTTATTCCAGATTCATTCAGACGCATCAGCAGAAACCCTACACCGGTTCCTCTTCAAACTTCTCAACTTCAAGATTTCTGAAAACAGTTCACGGGTTCTCCAAGTAAACGGATGCTAACCTATCACTTGTTCAGATTCTTCCTCAAGACTTTTGAATTTAGTTTACGGATTCTTCCCAACCACGGATGTCAATCTACCGACTGATTCAGACTCTTCTCAATTTTTGAAAATAGTTTACGGACGTGTCCCAACAACGGACGCTGCTCTGTTGCTTATTCGATCTCAAATAGTTTACAGATTCTCCAGACACGGCCATCAATCTGTTGCTTGTTCAGACCCCCGTTCAGAAATATTCCAAAGCAGGGATGCCCTTCTGATACTCGTCCACTCACCAATGACGTACGATTCAACATCACCATATGGCATCTGTAAGCCCATTCTCAGATGGCATCTTTAAGCCCATCCTCCTACTAGCAGTCGCCGAATGGCATCTGTAAGCCCATTCTCAGATGGCATCTCTAAGCCCATTCCCGCATCCAGTACTATGATAAGTGCAAATTTTCTGGGCACATTAGTGTTCAATCTCCTTTTACCTTCAAGTCGCGAAAGGCAAACTTGCCAATCTAACTCTTCAGGTCCAAGAAGATTGAACAGGGGCAACTGTTGTACCCCAAAATTTGCCCTCGCGCTTTTCCACAAAGAAATCTCAGCTTCAAACATTTCCTGACTTCTCAAACTGACTCAAGAATCGGACAAACGGACTTTTCTTGACGGTCAAGCAAAATTAGGGTTTTACTGATTTTCAGAGCTCTGAATTGTTTCATACAGTGGGCTTAGGGTTTGGTTGGTTTTTGGTTCAATTTTGATCAAGTGAGCGTGATTTGGCATTTAATCAGGAATTAGGGTTTCATAGGCATATTCTCAGAAGAATTTGAATTCCACAACACTTTGCGGTTTATTTCAAGATTCGGATTAAAAGTCGCGTTATCTTGATTTAATCAACAAAAGAGACAGTGGTTTGAATTCAGTACATTTTGATTGGGCCAGTCAGATGCAAGATGCAGTTTTGGAATTCACAGTGTTCATGTGTTTGATCAGTCTATCTGGGTTAATTGTTGCTTTGCTTTGGATTTTGGATTAGACAGACTTAATTGGTCAATGTTGTTTTATTTAAGTTATTTATTATTCTGAAATTAAATGATTGAATTTATTTTTCAATTGTTAATTCTAAGAATTTTAAATAAATAAATAAACAATAAAGAAATTAGATTTAATTAGATAATTTGAATTTTTATTGATATTTAAATTATTTACAAATTGTTGTTACAAACAATAATTTACATTTAATTTAAATATTACAATAAAATGAAAAAAGTATCCTATTTTCTAAATACTCTTCATTCCTCACTCTGCTCCGGCATTCCATTTTTCATCTGCAAAAAGAAAGAGAAACAAGAAAAGTCAAAAGCAGTTAATTGGAAAAGACAGTTAAATTGCTCATCATTAGGGGCCACTGACTGGGATCAGTTGCCCTCTCTGCAAATCACGGGATTTCTCCCGGTTCACAGAGAGGGAAGATTATTTTATCTCATGAAATGCAAATGTCAAAAATGCATAGGTTACAAATTTTAAGCTACATAAGAATCTCAATTTCCAATTTCAAACCATTTAGTTCAAATCCAAATTTCCCATTCAGAACTGAACTGAAATGCCAAGATACCAAAGAAAATCAATAAAAGCATACAAACTGTCATGGAAAGATTTTTGGAAAAGATATCAAAAGGCAAAGTCAGACACAAATTGTCAAAAGAGAGATAAAGGAGATGCAGTAGTGTATTATGCAAGTGATCTTTTCATCATTTCCCACAAAAGCCCCTTCAGAACAGTACAGTAAAACCATATTAAAATCCTAAGCTGTACTTTGAGAGAGAGAAAAGAGATTAAAGCAGCAGGCAGGGTTAGGCAAGACAGTTCAGCAGATAGACAGCAGGCAAGTCACAGAAAAGAAGATACACAAAATCTAAAGGTCCACAAGCAGTTCACAGCAGGCAGTTCATGAGATGGAAAAGAGATAATAAAAGCCAAAACTCAGTTCAGAAGCAACAGAGCAGGTTAGAGGGGAGAGAAGAGAGACATAAAACCAGTTCAACATAGACAGTTCAGAAAAAAACAATAAAACAATTCAAGACAGTTCAGCATAGCAGGCAGCCTGTACAAAAGCAAACTCTGCGTATAGAAAAGGCACAGTTCAGAAGAAGATTTTTTACAAAAACTGATACACAAAAACTCTCACATACTCAAACCGGTACCAGTATAATCATACAAATAACACCTAAAGCCATTATCTAACCAATATCCTCACCACCAATGAACCAGCATTAGCCTCAACACAACAATAACACATAAACCTGCATCCTCCTCAAAAACACCCCAAAACCTGTCTAACCAATACCAAAAAACTAAACCTTGTCCACAAAAACAAACCTACTGTACCAAGCTTCAACACCACATAACACATTCTCAAAAACACCATAACCTGACCACCAATGAACCAACATTAGCCTACAACCCTATGAAGCTGACCAACCCAAGCCACAAAGCCAAGTTCCAACACTGAACATTCCAACACCTAGCCTCAGAATTTCTTCATCATAGGCAATATTTGTTCAAAATCATCACAAGGCAACGAGAGAAAGATAAGCACACAAATTCCCAAGGCAACAATTCAGGCAACAACTCAAAAGCGTCAAAAGAGCCTCAGAAGCGAAGCTTCATCACAGGCAAGGCAGCAATGTCCTAAACCCTCAAACAATCATCACAGTGGAAGAAGAAGAGGTAAAGAAGCAAGGATTTAGGGTTTCTCAGCACGAATATCATCATCAAAAACCTAAGCAAGAAGGTAAAGGAACGAAAGTACCCGAAGCAAAGCAAGCTCAAAGTCCCTCACGCCGCTCCGGCCTCCTCAAACGCCTCCACTCTTCTCTCCTCCTCCGCCAAAGATCAGGTAGTAAGCAGTATCCTTCTCCTTCCTTCCCTTCACCTCATAAACGATTAAAAACTCAGTTTACAACGAATCTAAAACATGCGAAATCAGTAGAAGAAGAAGCATAAAAACAAAAACTAACCTTGTTTCAAAGGGTATGGAGTTCTCGCCGGGGAGAGAGGAGAGTACAGGATTGCGTTGGTGGCCGGAGAAAATGCTCAGGGAATTGCTAATCGAAGACGACGAACGTAGCGCCGTTCCCACATGAACCCTCGTCTTCACTCTGAACCAACGCGTTAACCCTAATTTTCTGCCTTTGGATCAAAGGGCCTGACCCGTTACTGATTTCTCTAAGCCCATCAGATTGCCTTTCTTCTTTTTTTTAAAAAAACAATATTAAACACTAACCTCATTTTCTAACACTAACCTTATTTTATAAAACACTAACTCTTTTCATTTTCATAAAAAAACTAACTTTGTTTTATAAACAGTAATTATTCTTCTTTTTTATATATAAAACACTAATCTCTCTTTTATTAAGAATACTTTTTATCATAAAATTAAGACAATTTTTGGATAGATATTTTATACATTTATATTATATTAAAAATAGGTTTTTGTACATAACAATAATCAAAATACTTTTTATAAACCATTAATCTTTAAAATGTTAATTTGAATATATTATCTTTTCTTTTTTTTTGTATTTATACATAATTAAAATTGAAAACCTTTTTTAATACATATTTGTACATATCACACATTTTTTATACATAATTAAATTGAAACCTTTTAATTAACATATACATTTGTACATATTATACAATTTTATACATAATTAAAATTAAACCTTTTTTAGTTAATATACATTTTTGTACATAACCATTTAAATACATTTTTCTTCTAATATTTAAAATCCCAAACATTTTGACTAAAATACTCTCCAATTAAAACTTAACACTTAATCAAAACCCTTCATTTGTACATAAGCATACAAAAAATCAAAATTCATTTAAAAACGTATATCTAAGACAAAACCCTAATACGACTCGATTTCATAATTCGCATTTGTACATATTTACACTTACACATACATTTGCACTTACACAATATATTGCCCTACACACATTTTATCTTGCATTTATACATTTGACATTTATATTTTGATTGCGACATTCGATTTGGTTGTAAGTACTATAAGTCTCATCCCCTTGTACATTTATACCCCCACTCCCGGACATTATTTTGTAATAGCGTAGATTTACATTCCGCAATTTACAGCTTTTCAATTATACCATGGTTAGACCTAGGGTTTGTATGTACATAAAATCAAACGCTAGATAACCTAATACAAGACAAATGCATGTAATCAATACACAATCACACTTGCACCCCCTAGGGTAATCCCACATGTTGCCTTCCAAATGGGCCATGCTTGCACGTCGAATGTCTTTGGCAAAACAAAATCAAATGATCATAAGTCCCTCGATGACGCTTTCGAAAGTCGCCTATCAAAATGATCAAGTCCCTTCAAAACAAATTGCCAAAGACACTTGGCACCATTGCATTCGTGGTCCATACAATGACCCGCGCCCGTCCCGAATAAACTTCCTAAACGCAAGATTGCCCATCAATTTCAATGGTGGGACAAAATTGTTAAAAGAGGTTAAAACATGACAAAAAACCTTTGAGTACCATAGGGTAGACATAACTCTTAGTTACTTGAGATCAAACTTGCAAAAAGCACTTGCCTTCTTTTCAAAAAAACACAATCCACAACACTTTCAAAAATCAAACTTTTCAAACTTTTGAAACATCTTTTCGAAAAGATATGCACCTTTGTAAAACATTCGAGTAAAGAATTATTACAAGGTTGGCCTAAAACAAGGCATCTTTTTCCAAAACATTTTCAAAAAGCACCCACACACGCACTCTTTTCAAAGCAATCGAAAAACAAGGCAAGTGATCTAAAAAGCCAAGTAACTAAGAGCCCATGGATAACCATGGATGAAAAGGGTGCTAATACCTTCCCTTTTCATAATCTACCCCCCGAACCCACGAAATATCTCAAAAAGGTTTTTGCTGTGCTTTTTAACCTTTCCTTTAGGATAAAATAAAAAGTCGGTGGCGACTCTTGCTAACCGCACAAGTGCGAATACGAATGCAAAACACTAGTCAGTTCTCCCACCGTATCACAACAGGTTTTAGCGAAGTTCTTAAAATCTGCGCATGTACCACAAGAAATTTCTGCCGATCAATTTGAGAATTATGTTACTAGTCTAACAACTGATAATGGGCTAGGTTTTTCTGATGCTAACCTGACTCTTGAAGACCACAACAAGGCTATGTATGTCTCTATTGAATGCAAGGGCACTACTTTATCTCATGTGTTGGTTGATACGAGTTCCTCGTTGAATGCACTACCGAAAGGTGCTCTAGACAAAATTGATTGCGAAAGGATTATACTGAAACCTAGTGATATTGTGGTGAGAGCCTTTGACGGTTCAAAGAGGATGATACACAGAGAAGTGAATCTTTTAATCAAGGTAGGTTCACATGTATTCGACTCCACCTTCTATGTGATGGATATTCGATCGACTTATTCTTGTTTACTCGGATGCCCTTGGATTCATGAGGCAGGCGCTGTTACCTCAACCCTACACCAGAAGCTGGAATATCCTATGAAAGGAAAGGTTGTTGCTATTCATGGTGAAGAGTATATTGTAAGTCACTTGAATTAATTCAGGTATCTTGAGATGGACGACGAATTCATTGAAACTCCCTGCCATACTTTTGAAGTTATCGCTCCTACCCTACCGTAGACGTTTATGCTATTCCCAAGGTTATCTGGGCTCCACCCAAAATGGCTTCTTTAAAGGATGCTAGAGTTATTGTAGAAGAAGATGATTGCACTACTTGGGGTCAGCTTCCCGATATTCTGTACAAATCTGACAAGTTTGGTTTGGGTTTCACTGTAGAGACTCAGAGGGCCGTGCGACGTGCTCGTGCTAGAAGACCACCATTTTGCATAAGCAACAATGGAGTCAATGCAATAGGAGATGCTGACAGTAACTACAACCTTGACAATTGGATATTTCCTACCATCGGCAACAGGCTCAACAACTGGAAGGCCGAAGACCTTATCTCAATCTCCTTTAGTCAAGAGTAATTGTTATTTTCTATTTATTGCTTTCAAAGTTTTGGTTATGTAATTTTTAAACAATGACTTTAAGCCTTGTGCCTTACTCGGGGCATAATGGTCCATTTGTTAAGGGTTGTCATTTCATAAACATATTTGCATTTAATAAAGGATTGGACATTTGCATTCAAATTTTATGCTCTTTATCTTTATTTTATTTTTATCACTTTAAAATAGCTAGGTGTTCTTACACACACCCACACAATAAATTACAGATCCACATCCACTTTGGATCCCGTTGATAACAATTCTGCTATTGCCACTTATGACTTTGAAAATCTGATCTACCAAGCCGAGGACGAAGGTGAAGAAGATTGTGAAATACCTGGAGAACTTGCCAAACAATTAGTGCAAGAGGAAAAAGCTATACAAACGCATGAAGAGCCGGTCGAGGTTGTAAACTTGGGTACTGAAGCAGACAGGAAATAAGTCAAGATAGGTACCAACCTGGAGGAAAATGTCAAGAACAAGTTAATTCAGATGTTGCATGACTATGTTGAGATCTTTGCTTGGTCGTACGAAGACATGCCAGGGCTCGATACCGATATTGTGGTTCACTGTCTACCGATAAAAGAGGGTTGTTCTCCAATAAAATAGAAAGTTCATCGCATGCATCCCGAGATGACCAAGAAGATCAAGGCTGAGATTATGAAACAATTCAATGCAGGTTTCTTGCCTGTTACATCCTATCCTCAGCGGGTTGCAAATGTGGTGCCAGTACCTAAAAAGGATGACAAGGTGCGTATGTGTGTAGACTATAGGGATTTGAACAGGGCAAGCCCCATAGATGACTCTCCGCTACCGCATATCGATGTTCTGGTCGACAACACCGCTCAACAAAAGGTATTATCCTTCATGGACGGCTTCTCGAGTTATAATCAAATCAAGATGGCACCTGAAGACATGGATAAAACTACCTTCGTCACACAGTGGGGGACATTCTATTACAAAGTCATACCTTTAGGTTTGAAGAACGTCGACGCAACATATTAGTGTGCCATGGTAAATTTGTTCCATGACATGATTCACCATGAGATGGAGGTTTATGTCGATGACATGATAGCCAGATCTCAGACTGAAGAAGAACATCTTGATCATCTACATAAGTTGTTTAAGAGACTGAAGAAGTACAAGCTGAAGTTGAATCCGAACAAGTGCACCTTTGAGGTGAGATTCAGTAAGCTCCTAGGTTTTGTTGTCAGTGGTAAAGGTATTGAAGTTGATCCCGCCAAAGTCAAAGCCATTCAAGAAATGTCGGCTCCCCATACTGAGAAGGAAGTCAGAGGTTTCTTAGGACGATTGAATTATATCGCCAAATTCATTTCCCATATGACTGCTACTTGTGAGCCGATCTTTAAGTTTTTGAAGAAAGATCATGTAGTGAAGTGGAACGATGATTTCCAAATATCCTTTGACAAAATCAAGGAGTATCTCCAAGAACCTCCAATTTCTATGCCACCAATTGAAGGAAGACCTCTAATCATGTACTTAACAGTGTTAGAGAACTCAATTTGGGTGTGTATTGGGCCAGCATGACGAGTTTGGTCGAAAAGAGCATGCCATATACTACCTTAGTAAAAAGTTTACCAATTTTGAAACAAGATACTCACTGCTCAAGAAAACTTGCTGCACTTTGGCATGGACTGCTCGCCGACTAAGACAGTATATGTTGACCCATACTACTTTTTTGATCTCTAAAATGTATCCTATAAAATACATATTCAAGAAGCCCGCTCTCCCCGGAAGAGTAGCCCGATGGAAAATGGTCTTGACATAATATAACATTCAGTACACCACTCATAAGGCAATCAAAGGAAGTGTACAGGCACATCATTTAGCTTATTAAGCTGTAGATGACTACTAGTCTATGAATTTCGAGTTCCCGGATGAGAACGTCATGCTAGTTACAAATTATGAAGAACCTGGACCGTATGAAGGACCTGAGCCATGATCCCGATGGACTATGGTTTTCAATGGAGATTCAAACACGCTTGGCAATGGAATTGGTGTCGTGATTATCTCTCTCAAAGGTTGCCATACACCCTTCACCGCCAGATTATGCTTTGACTGTACCAACAACATGGCCGAGTACGAAGCGTGAATCATGGGTATCAAGATTGCTATTGATATGAGAATCAAGTTCTTAAATGTATATGGGGACTCAACCTTAATGATCAGTTATATTAAAGGAGAATGGGATATGAAGCATCCAAATCTAATTCCTTATCGGGAGCATATGTTGACATTAATTCCATATTTCGAGGAAATAACTTTTGAACATATTCCACAAGAAGAAAATCAGTTGGCAGATGCATTAGATACCATATCATCTATGTTCAAAGTCAAATGGGATAATGAGGCTCCTCAAATTACCAATGAAAGGCTAGATGAACCGGCACACTGCTACGAAGTTGACACTGACGGAGTAGAGGAGAAGCCTTAGTTTCATGAAGTAAAGAGGTACCTCGAAGCTCAAGAGTATCCTAAAGGAGCATCTATTAATGACAAGAAGTTCCTACGGAGGTTCTCTGCCAAGTTCTTCCTGAGCAACATAATTTTGTACAAGCGCAACCATGATTTAATTATGCTTCGTTGTGTAGACAAGAAGGAAGCCGAGGAGATTATGGAAGATATGCACGAAGGTATCTTTGGTACTCACTCAAGAGGGCATACAATGGCTAAGAAGACTCTGAGAGCTTGTTACTATTGGTCGACTATGGAAACTGATTGCCATCATCATTCCAGAACCTGTAACAAATGCCAGATCTACACTAACAAAGTACACGTACCTATGGTTCCTCTGAATATCCTGACTGCTCCTTGTCCGTTTGCAATGTGGGGAATTAATATGACTGGAGAGATCAAACCTACTACTTTTAACGGACATCGCTTCATCCACGTCGCTATTGATTACTTCACCAAGTGAGTTGAAGCAGCCTCGTTTTCCTCCGTTGCCAAGAATGTAGTGGCCCGGTTCCTTAAGCATAACCTCATCTTTCGGTATGGCATCCCTGGAAGGATTATCACAGATAACTGTACCAATCTCAATAACACTATGATCACGGAACTCTGCATGCAGTTCCAGATCAAGCACCACAACTCTTCTTCATACTGACCAAAGATGAATGTCACAGTGGAAGCCAACAACAAGAATATCAAGAAGATTATACAGAAGATGATGGTGACATATAAATATTGGCATGAGATGTTACCATTTTCTATTCATGGATATATCACTTCGGTACGAACATCAACTGGGGTAACCTTATTCTCTTTAGTCTATGACATGGAAGTTATCTTACCTATCAAAGTCTAGATTCCTTCTCTAAGGATTATGAAAGATGCAGACTTAGACGAAGACGAGTGGATTCAGAATAGGCTAGACCAAATAAGTTTGATCAACGAGAAAAGGCTTGCGGCTATTTGTCATGGTTAGATATACCAAAAGTGTATGATCAAGGCCTTCAACAAGAAAGTCAAGCCTCGGGTATATCGAGCTGGTGATTTGGTAATAAAGTGAATCATCCTACCGCAAGGTGACCCCAAGGGAAAATGGACTCCCACCTACGAAGGCCCATTTGTAATCAAGAAGATATTCTCGGGCGGTGCTATGATACTTACCACCATGGACGGTGAAGATTTTCCGCACCCTATGAACACGAACATAGTAAAAAAAATACTACACATGAAAGTGACCCGCTAGGTTGACTGACCTAGGCAAAAATAAGGGCATCCCGGTTGTTGTACTGCAAAATTTGCCCTCTCATTTCTCAAGGAATTTCTCACAAGGATTCTCAAAAATTCAAGCTTGCACAAGTACAATTGGATTTTCCAGCATCAAGTTAAAGAGGAAACTGTTAAAAAGGGCAAAGCAGATAAAATAATCTTTTTGACAAAATTAGAGAAAAAAAGTTTACTTCGATTCACAAGGCTTCGATTGGACTTTGGTCTCCTTCATGCCTCCTTTGATCCATAAGGCAACTCTTTCCTTCTGCATGCTTCGATCCATAAGGAAAAAGGTTTACTTCGAAGCAACTAGCTTCGATCCATGGAAGGCAATGCCTATCTTTATGCAAGCTTCGATTAGGAATTTAGGTTCCTTGCATACATCCTTCGATTGCACCATTGGCCTTACATGTTTGCTGGATTCATAATGCAATGATTACTTGCATGCAAGCTTCGATTAGGTATTAAGTCTCCTAAATACATCCTTCAATTGAGTGTTGGTCCCTGACATGCTTGCTTTGATTCACAAAGTAATGGATAGCTGCATGCATCCTTCAATTGAGCAATAACTTCCATCTTGCATGCTTCAAAGCAAGAGGCTCCCACCAGGCCAACAGGCACAAGGAAAAAAGCCTCATGTAGCCGCCTTCGATTCAAAAAGGGAAGGGCCTCCTGTTGGTGTCCTTCGATTCAGAAGGTAGTGGCTTCATACTGGCTTCCTTCGATTCAGAAGGAAATGACCTTCTGAAAGCTTCCTTCGATTCAGAAGGCAATGGCCTTCTGAAGGTTTCCTTTGATTCACAAAACATGGACCTCCTGCATGCAAGTCTCGTTTGGGCATTTAAGCCTCTTGCATGCAAGCTTTGATTACACCAATGACCCCTTACAAGCTGGCTTTTGGTGCACAACACTCCAAAATTCCTGCAGCTTTCCTTCGAATCAGAAGCCATTTTCCCTTTGCATGATTCATTCGATTCACAAAAGCCAGGACTCCCTTCAGGCTAGTATCCACAAGGAAAAAGCTTCTCCATGGCTAGCATTCACAAGGCAATGGCACCCACAAAGCATTGGCTACTTTCACGTCAGTTTCGACTGAGTAGTATCTCCCTTAGAAACAATTTGTTTTGATACACACAGTTTTTGCGCTATGACACTCACAACTGGCCCCTTCGAAGGATGCACAAAAAGGGCCCATTCGAAAGAAACTTTGATTGGAATATTGTTGTCTGAAGAGGAGTCTGGTCGAAGGTTGGACCTATGAGGTTAAAACGAAAATATGAAATATTCAAAGATGCTTGCTACAAGTCCAAGCCTGATGCACTGGCCACAATGCTCCAAAACAGCTGCACAACAGTCCTGCTACACTGCTCATGTATTTGCACCAATTTGGCATACAAATACTGCCCCTCAAAAGCTACAAAAACAGTATACCCAATTTGTTCAATTTATTTTGTTTTCCCGCCTAAATCTCAGCCAACTTCATCTATAAATAAGAGGCTCCATAACACGTCTAAGGGGCTGGAGAACACATTCATAAGACTTTGGGTGCGTGGAGAAAAATCATCAAACTCTCAAACTCTCAAACTATCAAACACTCTCAAACACTTAACACACATTCAAACCCAGAATCAAATGAAACAACACACTTGATTCTTCCCTTAGAATCCAGAACCCAGTGAAACACCAACCCAACACTTGGTTCCTTCTTTCGAATCCAGCACTAGAAACATAACATATGTTTCTTCCCTTCGAATCCAAGAACATCCAGGGCTGCAACTTAAGTCCAAACACACACGCCAACTTCAATCAAGGTAAGTTCTCTTAACCTTAAACTTTTCGTTTCTAGCATAACATGTGAATGGTCATTTCCTTTCGTTTCAAGCATGTACATGACATATGTTTACTTTTCGTTTCTGCCCTTTTTATTTGTTTTTCTTGTCCAAATGTATGGTAGAACTAACCTGTACAAATCCCAAACAAAAGAAGAAGTTTTGTGTGAAAAGAAGCCTCAGGATTCCCCCCTATTGTTTCACAGTCCAAATGAAGGAGTAAGAAGGGAGAAAGGAAGGGTGTTCACACTAACTTCCAGGCCCAAATAGAAAGAAGCAGCAAGAAGGGTGAATCGAAGGTTGCTTGCTCACACTAACATTCCTGCAATTGAAGGAAGCAAAAGGGCAGAATCGAAGTGCATCTCATCCTAACTTCCAGACTCAAATCGAAAGAGGCAGGGAAGGGCAGAATTGAAGGGACGCTGCTGCCTGGATCAAATGGGTTATTTTCCCTTCTTTTATTTTGTTCTGCCTTTAAATGGGTTATCTTTCCTGTTCTTTTCAACCTTTCCTTATTGGATAAAAGAAAAGTCGGTGGCGACTCTTGCTATCCGTAATAATTGCGATCAAACACAAAATAACCAAGTCAGTTCTCCCACCGTATTACACCGGTTAACAAAAAAGGTTCGGGAAAAAATTAGGGATATATATATATATATATATATATATATATATATATATATATATATATATATATATATATATATATATATATATATATATATATATGTGTATAGCAAACTGTACACCCGGCAAGTCGAAAACCTGAAAAGACGACTTGGGCAAAAAAGGGTATCCCGGTGGACTAAAAACCCGAAAGGGCGATCCAGGAAAAAGTTAAGGATCAAAACATACGACTATGTTCCGTTGGATCACCTATATACAACAAGCTTTGTTATTAATGTCAAGTTCTAATGGTACAAATCAGTTCAGTCAACTTCTTCCGACAACAAGGGATGAGACGCTCGAAGACATAGGGCAATAGCATAGTTGAAAATCGACAGGATCATTTACACATAGCTATATGTTTTGTTTTACTTTGTATTCTTTTCATTTTACGACATTTTCCTCTTACTAGGATATTTGTCTCTATGTACAAAACCACCTGTTTATAGACAAATTATCAATACAGGTCAATTTCAAAATTCAACTTTGTTTTTACTTTCTATGTTTTGTTTACAAAAACGTCCAATGACTAAATTGAATGAACATATACATATGAATATGATTATTGTTAGCAAATATATGCATAAAAACAGGAACAAGTATTTACTCAAGACTCTAGGAGTTGGGATAACGTTCAAGTCGTCCATAAATCCCCACAGAAAACCCCCCACAGAGCTACCTTTACAAGCTCATCACCAACAAAGATACATTCCCCATAAGTCTAATATGCCTTCAAGACAAAAATTGGGGCATATTCCAGCTATTAACATGACCATACCCCCCCAGCAGATCCCCCAAGCGGATAAATGAGTTTGATCATTTCCCCAACATATAGTGGAAACTTCCTCTGTACAACCTATGAAATTCCAACCCTCATCAGAGTTTATGTCCTCAACACAGTTCACAAGATTTTAATTCTCCAGCTGAGTTTATTTCTTCAACACTGCAAAATACCCTACAAAATTATCTTCTCCAGCAGGGTTTATTTCCCCAACAGGGTTCATTTCCCCAACATAATTTAATTTCCCAAACAGAGTTCATTTCTCCGGTTACTGCAAATCCCCGGTAAGATTCTCTTCTCCAATAAAGGGTAGTCCAGGCTGCTATCCCTAGAGAGTTAATACGGAATCTGAAACCGGACCAGATATCATTAAACATTGTCCCCCCCAGAAGAGTGACATCCATATCTAAAACTCGGTCTTACAGCGCCTCAAAAGGTTATCCATCTCTTTTATCCCCCGTCAGGGTATATAAGAATTATATTCCTCAGTAGAGCGATGAACGACCAATTTTTCGGAACTCTTCTATCCCTAAGAAGAAGTCAAACATTCCCAGCGGAACATCCTCAAATAGACAGCATGAATCCCCAACAGATACATTCTAAATAAGATGGAAGATTCATTTTCCTCATCCCTATCAACGGCCAGGGATTTATTTTCCCTAGCCAAGGATGGTACACGAAGCTACCAATGCGCTTCAACGACATCTTGCATCCATAAATCATTTACAAAATATCATAACATATGCATACAGAACGCATATAACACACTCTTGTTTACTTTGAGAACATAATTATGCAACACATTACATACATCATGGCATTGCATAAAAACTGACTTTGTCTTTTCAGGTAAAGTCTACTAACAGACGAATATCATCAACAATTCTCAAACATGTCGTAGATTAATTCCTGAAACAAGACGGGGCAACTATCTATATGATCAAGTCAAAGATTAATTCCCTAAACAAGACGGGGCAACTATATATATGACCAGATGGTATGAATTCCCAAAATAGGACAGGTTTGCCAATAAAAAGTAGGTCAAAGATTAATTCTCGAAAAAGACGGGGCAACTACCAATATGACCAAGCAAAGATTAACTCCCGAAATAGGACGGGGAAACTATCTTTATAACCAGGAAAATATTAATTCCTTAAATAGGATAGGGCAACTACCGACATGACCCGGTGGTATGAATTCCCGAAACTGGATGGGTTTACCAACAAAACAAATTGTAGATCAATTCCAAAAGCAGGACGGGGCGACTATCTACATGACAAGAATTACCTAAAAGACTAAATCTGACAAGCATTTCCCTCAGAGACTAAATCTGACAAGCAACTACTTTAGCATTTTCCTCAGAGATTCATTCTGAAAAGCATTCTTCAGATACAGTCAAGAGTAGACTCATTTTGATACTCCTATCAACGGTTACTTCGGATGACATCTGTAAGCCCATCTCCAATAACACTCTGTCATTTCTCCGAATGGCATCTTTAAATAAAATTCAAGCAATATTATCAACCAACAACGTTACTTCCTGCACATGCGAGTGCAAATTTCTGGGTACTTAAGTGTTCAATCATCTTCTACCTTCAGGTCAAGAATGGCGGACATGCCAATCTAACTCCTCAGATTTAAGAAGATTGAACACAGGCAGCTGTTGTAACCCAAAATTTTCCCTCCCATTTTTATTCAATACATTCTCCTAGGGTTCTCAAATGCTCAAGGTTTCTCAAGAATTGATCAGACAAATTCACCTTCTAAGCAATTGACTTACAATTAGGGTTTCACTTTTATCAAGGAATATTGGGTTTATAAAGCCTCAAGTGGATTTCATGGTCTCTTACAAGTCTCCAAGAATTCTCATACAAAGTTTCATGCCTTGCATCACAAGTTTGCTCAGTCAATGGCTCAGATGATTGAAAATCAACTATATTGGAAAAAAAGTCAGTTGTGATCAACATACAGTCAAACTTCAAGATTTTTATTCAAAATCAATATTTTGAAAGTATATTCATCATTTTATTAAGGGTTTATCATGATTCGTCAAGAAAAAACTCTCAAATCATCAAAAGTTAAAAGTTGCCAAATTACGGTTTTCTTAAGGAGAAGTCAACTGAACTTTGACTAAGCACAAATTTCACATGATTTATTAGATATTCCCCAACCAAATCTCATTTTAAAGGGAATCCAATTCTCTACAACTTTGTCTCTCTAAGCTCAAGTCCAAAAAATGCTTCATTTGAGAGATATGAGCCAATACATTATAGGTCATTTCAAAAGTCAACAAAAAGACACTTTTTGTCAAGGCAACTTACATCAAGATAAAATCTTCAAATTCAAAAATTACAAAAATAGAGATTATAGAGGACATCTCGAGCTTTCCAAAACATCCAAGATCACCTTCAAATAGTGAAAGTTGAGAAGTTATGATTGGTGCAAGTTGGGAAATTTTGAGAAAATGCATGGAAACAAAAGTGATCAAACTTGGATTTTTGAACTATTGGACTGATGTTTCAAGGTCCAAATGTGTTATACACTTCATATTGAACCTAAAGACTTGTTCATACACCCCCTTTTGGTTTATTATATTTATTTTTTATTTTTATCATTTTAAAAGTCAAAATAAAAAAGAGATAAAACAAAAGCTTCTTACACAATTCCAAGCCCATGTTCATTTGCCCTAATTTCACCCTTATATATTCTTAGCAATTCATAAAAAGGCTGACACGAAACCTTGGCCAAAGATTATCTTCAAAAAATCACAAAATTACTCAAAACTATGGCAACCTTAGAACCCTAATTGCAACCATTTCCAAAGAAAACAAACCTGTTCATTCACTTCAAGCAACACTATAGGGTAAGAATGGAGCATCTTTGGAGATCCAAAGATCATGAAACGCTCGCATATGCATCACCAGTTTCATCATTGCATGATTTTTATATATGTTATTTCATTGTGTTTTAACATGCACTAACCATATTAACGTGTTCATAAGGTATCAATATGCAGGAAAAGTCAATCGCATGACCTTCATGCTACCAGAATCACGAATAGCCATACATGCACCGACCCATGTTGTTTTGGCCGTACCTTACAAACCATTGCATTTTAGCCTAAGACAATGGTCCCATTGAATTTGCAGGCCTTGATTTAGGGGGGGTAGGGTCCCTCTGGATTTCTAACATTTGTTTGTTTCGCAGGAACAAAAGTAGAGCCACCAGAGAAGACGACCAGAGCTAGAGCTTCGGCGCCTCTCCTGTCCAGGGAATTGTTTTTATGTTATATTTAATTTTTTTCAGTTATAACAATGGATTTATCACCACCCCCGTGGTTAAAACGTGCGCGCTAAGTCACTACAATGCCAAGGCGTGGGTTCGATCCCAACTTTTTGGCATTTTGGGGTTATTTTCATATTTTTCATATTTTGTAGGAATAACATAAAACACACTGATTCTCCTTCTCAAACACAAGCGCGCTGGGCACAATGGTGAACCAGTTGGCTGAGGAAGCTAAGGGCGTGGGTTCAACATCCACCCCTGACAATTGTGTGGTTTTTTTCCCTATTTTTCTTACTCTTTCTTCTTTTCCCTTAAAACAAACCCTAATTCATAAAAACCTTTTTAACAAACCAATTTTTTCAAAACCCTTTTCTTTTTTATAAAACCCAATCAAACTAAGTTTTAGGTTTTATTAATTAATTTAATTAATCGATTTTTAATTAAAATTAATTAAGTTTTTAGGTTAATCATCAAAACCTTTTTTATCAAAAAATCACCAAAAATGCTTTCGTTCGCCTTTTTCCTATTCTTACATTTTTTACGTAGCTTATTCTTCTCGCATATTTTTCTCGATTATGTAATTGTTTCTCGGTTTGTAATAGCTTAATTTTTACTTTCCGCAATTTCTATTTTGCATCTTCCCCAAGGTCCTTTAATTGCATAGGAATCTTTATTTTCCGCATTTTTACTTTTTTCTGATATTATTTTATAATATTACTGCTTAGTAACTAGGATTTCATGGTAATACTAAAGCAAGTCGATAGCTAACCCTAACTGCAAGACTAAAATGACTGAACACAAAACACTCGCCAACTTGCACCTTTAAGATAACCTCTCATACCTTCGAAAAACAGTCATGTCCCTCGAACGTGAGGACGCTTTAGCAAAGTCCCTCAAAAACAAAGATCATAGTCCCTCGATGACCCTTTCGATGTTGCCTTTGATAAATGATCTAGTCCCTTAACGATAATTGCTGAAGTATCCTTACCAGTTACCTTCGATGATTGTACGATGACCCTCTTCTGTCCCTTCACATCCAATGATGGGGCTTCCTACCAACCAATGGTATGAAAAGCATTATCTCAAGGAGGAGAAAAAACAGGTACGACCTTGAGTTGGTAAAATGCTATTAATCGTTTCCTCACAAAAAAACAAACACATTTCTTACAAATCACACAATTACACTCTTCAAAAATATTTTCAAACAAACACTTTGTACGCATTCTCGAGGACAAATACGAGAGTCATTACAAAGTTTCGCCTTACAATTGGAAATTTTCAAAAATATTTTTTAAATACATAATGCAAAGCAAATTTTAAAAAGTGAGCTAGCGATTAAGAGGCCGTAGATAACTACGGATGAAAAGGGTGCTAACACCTTCCCTTTTCATAACCTACCCCCCGAACTCAAAATCAAAAAAAGGTTTTTACTATTCTTTTCACACTTTCCTTATTGGATAAAAGAAAAGTTAGTGGCTACTCTTGCTATCTGCAACATTTACGATAAAATGCAAAACCAAGTTAGTTCTCCCACTGTATTATAATACGCTTCTAGTACATTTGACCATGACAAACAATAGTAAGTCTTTTCTCGTCAATCAGATTTATCTCGTCCAGCCGAGTCTGAATCCACTCGTCTTTGTCTCAATTTGCATATTTCATAATCCTTAGAGAAGGAATCTGGACTTCGACATGTAGGACAACTTCTATACTGTAGACTAGAGAGAATGGGGTTGCCCTAGTTGATGTTCATACTAAAGTGCGATAGCCATGCAGAGCAATTGGTAACATATTGTGTCAATCTTTATATGTCACTGTCATCTTTTGTATAATCTTTTTGATGTTCTTATTGGCAGCTTCCACTGTTCCATTCATCTTCGGTCAATACAAAGAAGAATTGTGGTGCTTACTTTTGAAATGCGTGCAAAGTTTTATGATCATAGTATTGTTGAGATTGGTGCCATTGTCTGTGATAATCCTCTCGGGGATTCCATACCAACATATAAGATTATTCTTAATGTACTGAGCCACCACATTCTTAGTAACGGAGGCAAATGAGGTTGCTTCAACCCACTTTGTGAAGTAATCAATTGTGACGAGGATGAAACTATGTCCGTTGGAAGCAATTGGCTTAATCTCTCCAATCATATCAATGCCCCATATTGAAAATGGCCAAGGAGAAGTCAAGTCATTCAGAGGGACCGATGGCACATGTACTTTGTTATCTTAGATCTAGAATTTGTGACAGGTTTTGGAGTAATGATGGAAATCAGTTTCCATAGTCGACCAATAATAACCTACTCTCAGAATCTTCTTAGCCATCATGTGTCCATTGGAGTGAGTACCAAAGTTACCTTCGTGCATATCTTCCATAATCTTCTCATTCCTTTTGTCTACACAATGAAGCAGAGTCGAATCGTGGTTGCGCTTGTACATGATTCCATTGCTCAGAAAGAACTTGGTAGAGAACCTCCATAGGAATTTCTTGTCGTTAATAGATGCTCCTTCAGGATACTATTGAGCTTCGAGGTATCTTTTCACTTCATGAAACCAAGGATTTTCCTCTACTCCGTCAGTGTCAACTTTGTAGCAATGTGCTGGTCTGTCTAGCCTTTCGATGGTGTAATATGGTGGGAGAACTGACTTGGGATGTTTTGCATTTTATCGCAATTATTGCGGTTAGCAAGAGTCGTCACCGGCTTTTTCTTTTATCCAAATAAAGGAAAGGGTGAAAAGAACAGGAAAAACCTTTGAGATATTTTATTGAGTTTGTGGGGTAGATTATGAAAAGGGAAGATGCTATCACCCTTTTCATCCATAATTATCTATGGGCTCTTAGTTGCTTGCTAGATCACTTGCTTTGTTTGAAAATGTGCTTTGTGGTGGTTTTTGAAAGTATTTTTTGAAAAGGCGCCTTCATTTAGGCAAACTTTGTAATGGTTCTCGTTTTGTAATAAAGTATACAAAGTGTTAGAATTTTGAAATATTTCATGTTTCGAAAGTGTTTGGTGTGTGTTTGCAAGGATATTTGTTTTGAAAGTGAGCAAGCAACTAGGAACGTTTCTACCTACTCAAAAGTCTTTTTTGTTCTTTTCTCTCTTCCTTTGATATTGCTATCTTACCATTGATTGGTAAGAAGCCTTATCTTTGGATAAAAAGGGACGGGCGTGGGTCATCGTATAGTCATGATAGCAATGTTGTGAGATATGTTAACATTTCTCTTTGAGGGACTAAGATCATTTGAAAGGCAACTTTTGAAGCGTCATCGAGGGACTATGATATTGTATTTTTGTTTGTTTTTTCTAAGACATCCCGCATGCATAACATGACCATTTTTTAGGCAACAAGTGGAGTTAACCTTAAGGGTGCATGTGTGAATAGTGTGTTTAATTTTCATGCATTTAGTATTTTATTAGGGTTATCTACTTATTGATTTTAGTCTTGCCATACAAACCCTAATTACTAACATTTATATTGAAAGCGATAAATTGCAGAAATATAAAATTCTATGCTATTACATCATTTGGGGATGAGGACATAATTTAAAAATGGGGGATGAAATCAATGAAGTTCTAATTATACTATTACAATCATATTGAATATTGCAAGATAAAATGTGCAAGAATATAAAAGCAATGTGAAAAGAAAAGAAAATAGTTTTTTTGTTTATGAAAAGTCTTGATTTAATTAAACTAATAAAAGGAAAGAATTTAATTAATTAAAATTCCTAAATTCTAATTTGATTTAATTAGAAAAGAAATTCAAAGCAAAAACTAAGTTAAAAATTAATTTAATCAAGAAAAGAAATTTGTTAAGAAAAATATTTTTTTTTATAGTTTTTAATAAAGAAAAAAACCTAAAAGATGCTACTTTGAATAAATCAAGAATAATGAAAATAAAAATATTTTTGGTGAGATTTTTATATATTCATAAAATAGACCTAATAAACTAGTAGTGTGAAAAAAATTAATTCAAAAGGAGTTAACTTGATGGGTTAAATAAATTGTTGAAGTTTGTTAAAAATGTAAAATGAGTCAAGTGATAAAAATAAGGTTTTGGTCCTGCCAAGGCTTGAACTCAAGATATTCAGGTTACTGACTTAAAAGAATACTACTAGGCTAGGTGTGTTTGCTTGTCAACCATGTTCTTGCATGATATTATATGAGAAGATTGCTTCATGAAATCACAAAAATCACAAAAATAATATAAAGTATGCAAAAGGGGTGTTTACTATGGTTCAAACCCACGCCCTTAGGATAAGAAGTGATATGAAACACATGCTGTTTGCCATTGGAGTGGCTGTTACACCCGTTAGTGAAACAACAATCATTAAATATAAAATTAACTTAGATGTAAAAATTTGAAAATGGACAAGCCCTCCTCCTTCTTCCTCCTGCACGCTAACAGTTACTGTAATAACAATATTTTCCATTTATTTCAAAAAACTCTAACTTCCTCATTTCTCAACCAAATTCAAAAATTTAAAAATGAAACTTGCTTAGAATTTCGCAAAGATTTCAAATATGTAATTAGTTTTTATTTATTCCCACTATAACTCACGAATTTCTACATGTACCGAACTAAAAACCTAAATGTCCAAAAAATCCAGTTTCAAAATTCTCATCCCACAGTCAATTAAAATGAACTTTAAGGATATGGTTAGCTTCATAGACATGATATCTACATTTTATCTTTTGAAAGTAAGTGAAAATGATGCTTGTATCAAGATTTCAAAGTTGGAAAAACTTACCTCTTGATGCAAAAATTCAATAGCCTCTACACGACTTCCAGAAGCAATATGATGATTGCTTTAGCTTCCTGGGACCTTGGTAAACATGTTGCAACTTTTACTTTGACTTGAAAGTGTCTGGATTGGTCTACTCAAGTCAAGTTGCAATGGTGGATTTTGAAAATTGTAGATGATGAAAATGATGTTACAGTGAGGAAACAAGGGTGTGGATAGTTTCTATATGATATATATGAAGTGTTTAGATGATTTGTTTGGACAATAGTTGCAAGAGTAATGAGTTTCGAAGTTAAGGTTTCAAAAGCTTAAAAATAATGATTTTTGGCCAATTCAGGTTTGAGAGTGTATGAGAGGGTTTGGGGGCTTGTAAAATCATGTCCTTAGTTGCATAAGAGTGTCTTGATATATAGGAAAAGGTTTGGAGACTTGAGATAATCAGATTACCAAGATCACATGTTATGCCATTTTTGCTTGTTTTTGAAGCAAAGTGGAAAACCAAAATCTCAATCTGTGGTACAAACTATGTAGAATGGTTAAATAACTTTAAACATGATTATTATGAGTTGCTAGGTTGAGTGTATGTAGATGGAGCCATTGAGAGGCTCAAGAAGGATTGACATTGTGAAAAAGCTTGCTTTACAAGAATGGATATGTTACTTTTTGCAATTTCAACCATAAATGGTATCAAGACTTGGACAAAACATCAAATCCTTGTGTAATACACTTAGGGTCTGTGTAATTACTTAATTATGGAGAGATTTAGAAGCAACATGTCCTGAAAAGTGAGATTGAATGATAAGGTTATGAGATTTGATTATGAGTTCATCACAAAAATGACTTATAATTCAAGTTTATCATGCCAACTTCAAGTCTTCGAATCTCCTAGCTCAAAAATGATCTCTTCAAGTTCTTAGACATTTTGAAAATCTTGGAACATTATCTACAACTTTTATGTTGGACATTTTTGAAGAATCAATTTGGAACTAGGTGAAAATTTGTCATAAAGTTAGGTCAAAATCCTGACTAAAATACTCAAAATTTCACTAAGTATTTTTAGTATCATGGACATGTCTTCATAAATTCATAACTTGAAATCCAAGCATTTATAGAAAAAGTTCTGCCCTATGATGTTTTATATCTCATTGAGATCTACAACTTTCATGTTGGAAGTTTTCCTTGAATCATCTTGCATCATGGTGGAAATTTGACACAAAGTTATGAAAAAAATGTTAACTTTCCAACACTTGGAAAATTTTTCTAAGTCCTAGAATTTTGAATTTTCAAAGATAACTTTGACTTTTCAATTTATTGATGAAAAAACTTCATATTTTGACATGTCTTGATGAAATATGATTTTTGAAACTTGATTTTGATCAAAAAGTCAAAGTTTGACTTTTCAGTATACAATTGACCTTTCATCAGTTGACTGGAATTCATCTGTCAATCTAATGATCTTGAAAGGTGATTTGAACTATGAAATTAGTTCAATATGGTGCATTTAAATCCTTGAGATCATGTCTTAAACTAATAAGTCATTTCCTTGGTCAAAAGTCAAGAACTGAGCCTTCTCAATCAAAACCCTAATTTTGATCATTTTGGCCTTTTGGTGTTCTGATCAAATTTCTTTGAGGAATTGTGATATAAACTTAATCAATTGACATATATGAGTTCATAAAGTTGATATGGATAAAAAATTATAAAGTTTGACTGCAAGTTGACCACAATTGACTTTTTGTCCAATACAATTGATTTTAGGTCATCTGATCAAATGATTGAACAATTTTGTGATCCAAGACTTGAAACTTGACATGAGCGATCTTGAGGGTTCCTAATGATCCATGAAAGTCATTTGAGGTCTTGAAAGTCCAATTGTCCTTGTGAAAACTCAAAACCTAATTTTGAGTTGTTAGTGTTTGAGGAGGTGTCTTGAGCTGATCAAACCTTGTGTAGTCTTGAATCAATGGAGATCTTATGAGAGATTTCTTGAGAAATGAGAGGGAAAATTTTAGGGTATAACAGATGGTAATCCTAGGAGCTTAGTTGTCCCATCTAACTTTGAACATAGATGACATGGTAGCTAACGCGTCTGCCAACTGATTCACTTCTCGTGGAATAAGCTCAAAAGTGATTTCCTCGAAATACAAAATTAATGTCAACACATGATCTCGATAAGAAATGAGATTTAGGTGCTTCATATCTCATTCTCCCTTAATCTGACTGATTACCAGGTTTGAGTCTCCATATACCTTCAAGAACTTGATTCTCATATTAATAGCAGCTTTGATACCCATGATGCACGCTTCGTATTCGACCATGTTGTTGGTACAGTCAAAGCATAATCTGGCGGTGAAGGGCGTGTGACAACCATTGGAAAAAATGATCACGGCACCAATTCCATTACCAAGTGCATTGGAAGCTCCATCAAAAACCATAGTCTATTGGGATCTTGCCTCAGGTCCTTCATATAGTCTAGGTTCTTCACAATCTGTAACTAGCATAATATTCTCATCCGGGAACTCGAAATTCATAGATTGATCTACAACTTGATGAGCCAAGTGATCTTCCAGTACACTTCCCTTGATTTCCTTCTGAGTAGTGTACTGAATGTCGTATTTTGTCAAGACTATTTACCATCGGGCTATTCTTCCGGAGAGATCGGGATTCTCGAAGATGTATTTTATGGGATCCATCTTAGAGATCAACAAAGTAGTATGTGTCAACATATATTGTCTTAGTCGGCGAGCAGCCCATGCCAAAGCGCAACAAGTTTTCTTGAGCAGTGAGTATCTTGTTTCACAGTAGGTAAACTTTTTGCTAAGGTAGTATATTGCATTCTTTTTTTGACCATACTCGTCATGCTGGCCCAATACACACCCTATTGAGTTCTCTAACACTGTTAGGTACATGATCAGAGGTCTTCCTTCAACTGGTGGCATCAGAATCGGGGGTTCTTGGAGGTACTCCTTGATTTTTTCAAAGACTACCTGACAATCATTGTTCCACTTCACTACCTGATCTTTCTTCAGCAACTTGAAGATCGACTCACAAGTAGCGGTCAGATGGGAAATAAACTTGGCGATGTAATTCAGTCGTCCCAAGAAACCTCTGACTTCCTTCTCAGTATGGAGAGCAGGCATTTCTTGGATGGCTTTGAATTTGGCAGGGTCCACTTCAATACCTTTTCCATTGATGAAGAAACTCAGAAGTTTACCGGATCTTACCCCAAAAGTGCATTTGTTTGGATTTAACCTTAGCTTGTACTTATTTAGTCTCTCAAACAACTTGTGTAGATTGTCAAGATGTTTTTCTTTTGTATAGGATCTAGCTATCACGTTTTCGATGTAGAACTCTATCTTATGATGTATCATGTCATGGAACAAAACTACCATAACACGCTGGTATGTTGCGCCGACGTTCTTCAACCCAAAAGGCATAACCTTGTAATAGAAAGTGCCCTACCGTGTAACAAAAGTAGTCTTCTCCATGTCTTCAGGTGCCATCTTGATCTGATTATAACCTGAGAAGCCGTCCATGAAGGAGAATACTTTTTTTTGAGCGGTATTGTCAACCAGGACATCAATATTTGGAAGCGGAAAGTCGTCCTTGGGGCTCACCCTATTTAGATCCCTGTAGTCTACACACATACGCACTTTGCCATCTTTCTTGGGTACTGAAACCACATTTGAAACCCACTGAGGATAGGATGTAACAGCTAAGAAACCTGTGTTGAATTGCTTCATAACCTCGGCCTTGATTTTTTGGGACATCTCGGGACGCATACGACGAATCTTATGCTTAATTGGAGAATAACCCTCTTTCATTATTAGGCGGTGAACCACAATATTAGTATCGATACCTGACATGTCTTCGTACGACCAAGCAAAGATCTCAACATAATCATGCAACATCTGGATTAATCAGTTCTTGACACTATCTTCTAGGTTGGAACCTATCTTGACTTCTTTCATGTCCCCTGCAGTACCCAAGTTTATAACCTCGACTGACTCTTCATGCAGTTGTATAGATTTTTCCTCTTGCATCAATAGTTTGGAAAGTTCTCCAGGTATTTCATAATCTTCCTCGCCTCCATCCTCGGCTTGGTAAATCATATTTTCAAAGTCATAAGTGGCAATAGCAGAATTGTTATCAATGGGATCCAAAGTGGACCTGCAATTTATTGTGTGAGTGTATGTAAGAACACATAGCTATTTTGAAAGTAGTAAAATAAAAGAAAGAACAAAGAGTGTAAATTTTGAAATGTAAACATCCAATGATTTATTGAATGAAAATATGTTAATGAAATGACAACCCTAACAAATGAACCATTATGCCCCGGGTAAGGCATAAGGCTTAAAGTTATTGTTTAAAGATTACATAGACAAAACTTTGAAAGCAATAAAACAGAAAGTAGCATTTACTCCTGACTAAAGGAGATTGCAATAAGGTCTTCAGTCTTCCAGTTGCTGAGCCCGTTGCCCGTGGTGGGAAAAATCCAGCTGTCTAGATCGTAGTCACTATCAGCATCTTCTACCGCGTTGACTCTATTGTTGCTAACACGAAATTGTGGTCTTCTGGAACTAACATGGTGCACAACCCTCTGAGCCTCTATAGTGAAAACCAAACCAAATTTGTCAAATTTGTATGGAATGTCAGGAAGCTGACCCCAAGTAGTGCAACCACCTTCTTCTACAATAGCTCTAGCACCTATCAAAGAAGCCATTCTTGGTGGAACCATGGTAACCTTGGGAATAGCAGAAACGTCTTCAATAGAGATTGGAGGGACACCTTCAAAAGTATGGCAGCGAGTTTCGATGAATTCGTCGTCCATATCAACATACCTGAATGAATTCAAGTGACTTACCATATACTCTTCTTCATCACAAACTGTAACAACCTTTCCTTTCACGGGATACTTTAGCTTTTGATGCAACATAGAGGTAATAGAACATGCCCCATGAATCAAGAGCGTCTAAGTAAACATGAATAGGCTGGTCAAATATCCATTACACATAAGGTGGAATCTAATACCTATGAACCTACAATGATTGAAAGATCCACCTATTCGTGCACCATCCTCTTTGAACCGTCAAAGGCTCTCACCATGATATCACTAGGTTTCAGTGTAACCCCTTCACAATCAAGCATGTCTAGAGCACCCTTCGGTAGAACATTCAACGAGGAACCCATGTCAACCAACAAATGAACTAAAGTAGTTCCCCTGTATTCAAAAGAGACATACAGGGCCTTATAATGGTTTCTTCCTTCGGGAGTCAAATTAGCATCAGAAAAGCCTAACGCGTTACCAGTCGTCAGGCTAGCAACACAACTTTCAAATTGATCGGTAGGGATTTCTTGTGGCACGTGAGCGGACTTCAAGAACTTCACCAAAGCCTGCACATGGGATTCAGAACACAATAAAAGGGATAACATGGAGATCTTAGAGGGGTCTGCCCCAGCTACTCAATAATCTTGTAATCACTTTTCTGAATGATTTTTAATACCTTCTCCAACTCTTTCCTGGAGGGATCTTCAACTGTAGCTTCTTTAGGTGCATCCATCTAGAAAGGCCTTGTCATCTGTTCTTTTCCCCGAGTCGCAGTAACTGACTCGGTAGTGGTAACACGAACTGGTGTGGTGGAAGTCTTTAGAGAGATTTCAGGAGAGAAAACCATTCCACTTCTAGTAACTTTACTGGTCCCAAATATATTGTCAACAGTGGGATCAGTAACTTCAGTACCTTCATTTTCAGTAGTCAATGGCTCTTACTTGACGCCATGGTAGTAGAGATCGGCTCCATAGTTCCAAGGGATAGCTTTGTCCGAGGAATACAAAATTGGTCCGGGTGCGGTGATTATCAGAGGAGTAACTCTAGGTTTGGCAGTAATCTTTATAGAACCATTGGAAGTGATCCTAACAGGAGTACCGAAAATTACAAATACCTCTTCCATCTCCAAGTCTTGAAGCAAATTCTCCACAGAGGGAGTCTTCTCAACTAGAATCATGTGGTTGTCCATCAGACGCTGAATACCTTCTTTCAGCAATTTGCAGCCATTGGGTTGAGCTGTGCAGCAGTAGCATATTTCAATACAACCTAGAAATAAACTAGATTGCAATAGATTCTTCTTAATAATTAGGAGGGGAGTTGTTAATTCACTTACATTAGAAACATATGAAACATCATCAATAACCATAATGTCTTTATCGTGCTTAGGCATAGGTGCAGTAATCACATTGGGGGTCTTGGGAGGATCAAACTTAATTTCTTTATTGTCAATCATGTCTTGAATTTTATTCTTCAAGGCCCAACAACTATTGGTGTCGTGCCCGGGGCTATTAAAGTGATAAGCGCATCTTACATTTGGATTGTACCAAGGAGAGGAGGTGTTGGGGTTCTGAGGAGGATCCCTTAACGTTATCAGCTCTGCTTTCAATAGATGTTGTAATGTATGAGATAATGACATGTTGATCTTAGTAAATTGTCTTCTGGGTGCGTCTGATCTACACTAATTATTTTGCTGATGTTGTTGAACAGGTGCCAGATTAGAAATTAGACAGCTCCTACAGAATGGTTACGATCGCCTCTAGCACGACCCTTCTGGCCATAGACAATATTAACTTCTTTTTTCCCATTGAACGTCTTCTTCAAAGCACTTGAAGATGCAACCACTTGAATTTTTCCACTTCGGATTCCACCTTCAACCAGTTCCTCCGTTAATATCAGCTCAATGAAACCAGATGAAGAGCTTCTGATTAAATGATTGAAGAAAGACCCTGTCAAAGTTCCCATGAACATATCAACCAGCTCCATATCAGACAAAGGAGGTTGCACTCTTCCATCTAGATCCCTCCACTTCTGTACATACTCTTTAAATCCTTCATTCGAGCCCATAATCATACTCTATAATTGCACACGAGTTGGTGCAAGGTCATCATTGTATTGTTATTGTTTATAGAAGGCAATAGCCAAATCTTTCCAAGTACGAATTGTAATATGGTGGGAGAACTGGATTTTGGTTTGCGTTTTATTGCAAATGTTGCGGATAGTAAGAGTCGCCACCGACTTTTCTTTTATCTAATAAAGGAAAGGGTGAAAAGAACAGAAAAAACCTTTGAGAATTTTGAGTTCGGGGGGGGGGGGGGGGGGTAGGTTATGAAAAGGGAAGGTGTTAGCTCCCTTTTCATCTGTAGTTATCTATGGGCTCTTAATCGCTAGCTCACTTTGAAAATGCTTTGTGAATGTGTGTTTGAAAATATTTTGAAAAATGCCTAAGTGTGGCAACTTTGTAATGATTCTTGTATTAGTTAAAAATGAAGATGTGAAAAACACAAGAAGGGGGGTTGAATTGTTAAAACTTGAAATCAAATGCAGACAAAACGTTATTTTTATCCTGGTTCGTTTAATCTCAAACTACTCCAGTCCACCCGTCAAGATGATTTTGCCTCTCTCCAACGAGGTCTTAATCCACTATATTCAACTGAATACAAATTTGCTTTAACAACTGCTAAAGCCTTCTTGAGTCTAAACCACAGACCGGTTTCTCAAGGAAATTCTTTCACAGAAAAATGAACAAATGTGTGTTTGATGTTTTCTACAAAAACTATATATCACAACTGTGATAATACACAAATGAAGCTTATATGAAACTAGATTGCTAGAGCTATATAATAATCAATTGAGAGCTTTTAGCAAAAGTGAGAACGAGCTTGATGATGATTGCTTTTGGCGTGTATATGCGTGTAAGGTACTGTAGAGCATTAGCCAGTTCACTTCTCATTGATTTGTTTAAATACTTCTTGGAATAGATACGTTGATGCCAATAATTCCATTTCAATGCTCATTACGTTCTTTCCATATTGAGAAGATCTTTGTCTTGGAATAAAGCCGTTGGTAATTAATCTGCCTTGAATGCAGTACCGTTGACACTTCAGAATGTTCTGCTTGATTAAGATCAGAGTGTTCTTTTGCTTTAGCTTAATCTGATTGCTTCTGAGTGATGATGACGTTGATAAGATCATGATCATAATCAGATTGTGTGGAGCGTAGATTCTGTTCATCAGACTTCAGCGTAAGCACATGATTTTATCTTCTGATGCTGATGTTGATACTGATGTTCTGATGCTGATTTCATCAGAGTTTCTTGTAAATACACAACATAATTTTAAGTAGCATCTATGTCTTATATAACACTCATAATTCATTTAATCTTGTATTTTGTTATCATCAAAACTCTAACTGAGGGTTGTAGAATCAAACTATGTTCTAACAATCTCCCCCTTTTTGATGATGACAAAAACTAGATTTTTTTCAATTAAAATAAAGTGATGAAAGTATCAGAGTTTAAGAATAGAGAGGAAACGGTATCAGAGCTAATCAGATACAGAGAAAGAGTTATCAGAGCTGAGAGGGTAAGAAATAAAATTATCAGAGTCAAGATGAGAAAAACTCCCCCTGAGTTGATTATTTCCTTTTGATTCCTTGAGTATCAGAACTTTATTGATCCTTTCTTTAAGCATCAGAATTTTGCTTTATCAGAGTTCTTCAGATTCTTGTACCTGTAAGCTTTTCAGAACAAAGAACTTCAAATATAAAAGAATGTTAGAATGTTTGATACTTTTGTCTCAGTAAACCGTTATTGAAAAATATCATTCTTTCTCCCCCTTTTTGTCAGCTATCAAAAAGCATATATAATCAGAGTTAAAAAGGATTAGAGCAAAACACGTTTGTATTAAAACATAAGAAATGAGAGTTTAGAACAAGTAGAAATATTACAGAACAAACATGTAAACAGAACAAGGAAAACAAAAAAAATCTAAGAAGAAGAAGGAAGTCGTGTGAACAGCGCTTCCAACATGCTCTTGATTTGTTCGCTGGTTTCTGTTTGCTTTGCTACCATGTTTACAATGGATTCAATCTTGATATCCTGCTTGTCCATCCGTTCATTCATCATCATGTCTGATCTCTTCAGATCCTCCAGAGTCTGCCTATCAATAGAGGAGGATTGAGGATCTTCAGATACAATCTGCTTATCAGAGCTTGCTGTAGCTTCTTCTGCTTCACCCAAGTCTTCAGCTTGAATAACCTGTTCTTCAGCAGCTTGAACTTGAGATGCTGGACGCTTTTCAGACTAAGGCTCACTGTCCAGATGCATAACTTCTTCCTTCAGCACTTTGCTCAGAACTGGACCTTCCATTTCCTTCAGCAAATTGCTAAAGTTCTGCTGAACCTGTCCATAGCTCTGGTCTTGTAGCTTGAAAGTTTCAGCGCATACCCATCTTCTGAATTGAGTCCAGAGATGATCTGATACAGCAGGATCAACAACTTCTAGAGTTGCTTGTTTCAAAGAAGATATCCATTTCTGCATATCTGTTTCAAAGTTCAAGATGCTGGAACCAACATCTGGTTGTTTCAGTTTGGGGATAGCAGTTTTCTGGTTTATTGCAGCAAGGCGTTCAAGGATTGTTAGATCAATGACTGTCTTGCTGTGGTTTTCTGTATTTTTCTTGGGTGAGGGAGTAGGAGAATCAGAAATAACGATTGGACTATGTGGGGTGTTTGGAGGAGTTGTTTCTGGTGAGGATGGTAGTTGAGGTATGTTAACAGTTGTACCACAAGGCAATTGAATGGCCAAGGGTTATGGTTTAGGAGACTCAGAGGTTTGAGCCTCAGAGTTTTGTGTCTCAGGTTGTGGAGTTTGTGCATGTGGATGAGATGGTGGATTATTTTCTGGTTGGGTAGAGGATGGTTGTGGAATTTCTTGTTCTGGTATAGGAGAGAGTGGGGTTTCTGGAATGGGTGAAAGTGGATTTTCTGGTATTGGTGAAAGTGGAATGTCAGGTTGTGGAGAAATGGGAATTTCTGGTTGTGTATTTGGATTGATTGTTTCAGGAGCGGAAGAGTGTTGTTCTATGTCAGACAGAACTTGTGCAAGTTCTGGTTCTGGAATGATTGTAGTGTTTGGATTTTGTGGTTTGGAGCGGGATCTTCTGAGAGTTAATGACTCAGAAGGGTCAAAGTCTTCGAAATCTTCATAGGTTTGGGGAGTTGGGATATCAGAAGGAATTGGAGTTGGAGTAGGAATGAATGTGGAACCAGCAGTTGAATTTAAAACAGATACAGAAACATGATTACCTCTTTTCTTTGGAGTCTGTTGTGATGATCCTTCTGGAGCAGCTTTTCTCTTCTTAGTCTTCTTTAGAGCAACCTCTGGTGCCTTCTGCTGAAGATCTTGAATGTTCAGATTGGGAGCTGTTCCATCAGCTTTGCACGCATCTAAGTATCTCAGAACTATTTGAGGCTTGGAGTCAATCTCTGAGAACATGGGGAAGTCGTCCAGAGGAATTCTTCTGCTGGAGATTTCAGCAAAAGGAGTAACGCTGGGCTCCTTCTTAATGTTCTCTATCAGCTTCATCTTCTTGAGATTCTTGGCATTCAGCTGCTTGCCAACAGATGGTTCCAAGGTGCTGATCTCTTGTGCTTCTGTCAAGTGCTCAATCAGCCTATTCTCAGTCAGAATATCTGATATCAATCTGCCCAAGGGTATCCAGTCCCTTTTAGTGCGTTCTTCTTCTCTAGTCTCCTTGACGCTGGTTCTCAGATGGTTGAATAGAAGATGAGCTAGATTGATCTTTACCTTCTGATTCATAAAATATATCAGAAACTGCTGATCTATGTTTATGTAATCAGGAGAGCTTATAGGCTTCCTGTGATTGAAACAACCCAGAATAATATTTGCCCAAATTTTGTGCTTATCTTTCAGATCCCTTATCTTGCTGGAGGGAAGCCCCAACGTGAAAATTTTCCTTGCTATAACAGCAATATCTGAGCACCTTTCAGCCATGTCTATACAACGAATGCCACCACCATTGTAGCCAATCAGACGAGCAATCAAATCTTCAGTTATCACAATTTTCTTCCCCATTATATAAGAGGTGACTTGGTGATTTGAGGAAGAGGCGTGAATCCAGAATTACTTAACCAAAATAGGGAAAGTTGGACCCACCAACCTGTCAAAGTATCTCTCCCAACCTTGAGCTTGAATTTCTTCTGATAAATCAAAACCATTTTCCTTCAAACTGTTGAAATCCACAATAATCTCTGACAGAACTTCCAGGTTCTTGACTGGAGTGAGTAGCATTCTGAAAGGAACCTCATATTGCTTAGCTGATGCATCTTTCTGGGAACCTGAAGAGATATTTCTGGAAGACGCCATTGTTCACACGAGGCTTTGAGAAAAAAAATGAAAGGGTTTTCTTGAGCAGTAAGAACACAAACACAGATATCAGAGAAAATGGTTGAAAACGAAAGTAAGGGTAAACGCTGTGAATGTGTGTTAATGGTGTTTAAATAGATTTTGAAAAAGTTTTTGAAAACATAAACGCTTAAGAGAGAGAAATAAATCATGATTAATAGCATTAATTGATTGCTGATTTTAGGGGATTTCAGAAAGATACTTAACGGTTACCAGTGACATGTGTCTCAATGCAACCAATCAACGCTTTGCCTTTTCAGAAGCGTGTACGCGTGTTCAGCCTCAGGAACCAGCTGATGACTGCATGACACTTGTTTGCTTTAAGTGAACATCACTTCTATCCTTGAACTGAAGAGCTCAGAGCTTCATGGATAGATCTGATACAATCTATATTTCTAAAAATCTGAAAGAGGATTGATCAAAAGTTCACAGAATAAACATGATTCTGAAGGTTAATATATAAAATTAAAACAGTTTTATTCTGGACAGAGCTTCATGCTGAGATGTTTCAGAATGAAGTTGAACCTATCTTCAGAAAGTGGTTTTGTAAAGATATCAGCCCATTGATGGTCTGTATCAATAAATTTTAAGTTTAAAATGCCTTTCTGAATATAGTCCCTAATAAAATGATGTTTTATTTCTATATGCTTAGCCCTAGAATGCAAAATGGGATTTTTACTTAAGCAAATAGTAGAAGTATTGTCACAGAGGATAGGAATGTTACTCTCAAATATCTGGAAGTCCTCAAGTTGAATTTTCATCCAGAGCATTTGTGTGCTGCATCCAGTTGCTGCTATGTATTCAGCTTCTGCTGTTGATAGAGCAATTGTGGATTATCTTTTGCTGGACCATGAGATTATATTTTCTCCCAGAAACTGGAAACTTCCAGAAGTACTTTTACGTTCTACTCTGTCTCCAGCGAAATCAGCATCACCGTAACCTACTAAGCTGTAATCACTTGATTTTCTATAAAACAAACCCAGATTAGTAATACCTTTCAGATACTTGAAAATTCGCTTAACTGCTGTTAAGTGAGATTCTCTAGGATCTGATTGGAATCTAGCACAAATGCAAACACTGAATAGAATGGCAGGCCTTGAAGCCGTCAGATAGAGAAGAGAACCAATCATACCTCTGTAGACTTTCTGTTCTACCTTTTTGCTTACCTCTTCTCTTTCCAGAATGCACGTGGGATGCATTGGAATCTTTGATGGCTTACATTCTGAGAGATCAAATTTCTTCAGAAGCTCTATGACATATTTGCTCTGATGAATGTAAGTTCCTTCTGGGGTTTGATTGATCTGGATGCCCAGAAAGAATTTTAGTTCCCTCATCAGGCTCATCTCAAATTCTTCCTGCATACACTTAGCAAATTCTCTTCCCAGAGAAGGTTTAGTAGATCCAAATATAATATCATCAACATAAATTTGACAGACTAAAATGTCATTCTTAACTGTCTTACAGAATAAGGTTGTGTCCACCTTCCCTCTGGTGAATTCCTTTTCTAACAGGAAGTTACTTAATCTTTCATACCAAGCTCTGGGAGCTTGTTTCAGACCATACAGTGACTTCTTCAGTTTGAAAACATATTCTGGATTTTTTGAACTTTCAAAAACAGGGGGTTGGTGCACATATACCCCTTCTTCTATATATCTATTTAAGAATGCACTCTTGACATCCATCTGATACAGAGTGATGCCTTTATTAACAGCAAAAGAAATTAAGAGTCTGATAGATTCTAACCTGGAGACTGGAGCAAAGGTTTCTGTATAGTCTATCCCCTCTTGCTGACTATAACCTTGTGCTACCAATCGTGCCTTGTTTCTGACAACTTCACCTTGTTCATTCAGCTTGTTTCTGAACACCCATTTTGTTCCAATGACGTTGAATCCTTTTGGTTTAGGAACCAGATCCCATACGTCATTCCTGGTGAATTGATTCAGCTCCTCTTGCATTTCTAGAATCCAGTCATTGTCCAGAAGTGCTTCATCAATAGCGGATGGTTCAATCAGAGAGACAAGTCCCATGAGGGATTCTTTAGAGTTTCTGAAGCTAGATCTTGTTCTGATTGGATCTTCCTTTCTTCCCAAGATTGTTTCTTCTGGGTGATCCATGCTGCTTTTGGATGGTCTTTTCTGAGGTGGATCAACAGAAGATGCTGGATTGCTTGCAATGCCTCTTTCTGATGTTGAGGGAGTGTCTCTGTTAAGAGCTTCTGATGACTTGTCTTCAGTACCTATGAATTCAACTTCCATACCTGCAAGTGATTCATTCTGCTTTGACTTTTGAGAGTCAAGCTTGTCATTAAAACGAACACTGATTGATTCTTCCACAATCTGTGTTTCTGTATTGTATACTTTGTACCCTCTTGAGCGTTCAGAGTATCCTAACATAATACACTTCTGTGCTTTAGAGTCAAACTTGTTCAAATAATTCTTAGTATTCAAAATAAAACAAGTACATCCAAATGGATGAAAATATGAAATGTTGGGCTTTATGTTCTTCCACAATTCATATGGAGTCTTTTCCAGAATAGGTCTTATGGAGATTCTATTCTGAATGTAGCACGCTGTGTTTATTGCCTCTTCCCAGAAGATCTTAGCAATGTTAGTCTCGTTGATCATGGTTCTGGCCATTTCTTACAATGTTCTGTTCTTTCATTCTACAACTCCATTTTGCTGAGGAGTTCTAGGACAAGAGAAATCATGCAGAATGCCTTTGTCATTAAAAAATGATTCAAAATCTTTGTTTTCAAACTCTCCACCATGATCACTTCTGACTTTGACGATTCTAAGATCCTTTTCATTCTGAACTTGGTTACAGAAGGTGACAAACACAGAGTGTGACTCGTCCTTGTATCTTAAGAACTTTACCCATGTCCATCTGCTATAGTCATCTACGATTACTAACCCATACTTCTTGCCACTGACTGAAGCAATTTTAACTGGTCCAAATAAGTCAATGTGCAGAAGTTCTAATGGCTTAGAGGTAGAAACAACGTTTTTAGATTTGAAAGCAGGTTTTATAAACTTGCCTTTCTGACATGCTTCACACAGAGCATCTGAATTGAACTTCAGGTTAGGAAGTCCTCTAACCAGATTGAGTTTGTTAATCTGGGATATTCTTCTCATACTAACATGCCCCAATCTTCTGTGCCAGATCCACTGCTCGTTGTTAACAGACAGAAGACACTTTACATTCTGACTTTTCAGTTCAGAAAGTTTGATTTTGTAAATGTTGTTTCTCCTCTTTCCATTAAATAGGATAGTCCCATCTTTATGACTAACAACTTTACATGAATTTTGATTAAAGATTATATCATAACCGTTATCACTTAATTGACTTATGGATAACAGGTTATGCATTAATCTATCTACTAATAAAACATTACTGATAGAGGGAATATTTCCGTTACCTACTGTTCCAGAGCCAATGATCTTTCCCCTCTGATTACCTCCAAAGCCTACGTGGCCTCCAGGCTTAAGTTCCAGGCTTTGGAACATATGCCTTCTTCCCGTCATGTGTCGTGAGCATTCAGAGTCCAGGTACCATGACTGGTGTTTCTGCTTTGCTGCTAAAGATATCTGCAACATGTATTATTTTATCCTTAGGTACCCATATTTTCTTGGGTCCTGATTTGTTAGTTTTACCAAAACTCTGGTTGAATTTTGGTTTGACAGAAAAATTACTACTGGTATATTTAATGTCGTGTGTGTGCCCATATACAAAGTGTGAATTAAGAGGAGTTCGTTTAATAACTAAATCCATGGCATTCTTTGGTGTAGGTACCTTACCTTGGTATCCTATTCCTTTTCTGCCGTTTCTGCTAACTCCATAGATCATTGAAGCCATCTTGCTTCTATCTATGCTTTTAGCTAGAAACTTCTAGAAGCTGTGATCATACTCCTTGATGATCTCATCAGCACTACTGGGAGTTTCAGGAATTGTTTCCTTCTGAGAGTTTTGTAACATATTTTCTAGTTTTGAAACTTTATTTTTCAACTCAGAATTCTCCAATTTGAGACTCTCAGTTTTATCAGAGGTAGAAGCAAGATCCCTTTTCAGGTTTCTGAATTTGACTCTGATTTGCTGATATCGTTCCAGAATCTCATTGAGGCTTTCAGCTAGTTCAGCCTTAGTAAAATTAATAGCAAAGTCAGGAAATACCTCTTCTGTGTCTGATTCAGAGTCTGATTCAGAAGCTTCACTATCTTCTGCTATGTTCGCCATGAGAGCTATGTTTGCTCTCTCATCATCTGATTCTGAGTCAGCTTCAGACGTGTCAGAGTCATCCCATGTGGCCATGAGACTTTTCTTCTTTTCCTTGCCAAACTTTCTTCTGGGCTTTTCCTTCTGAAGCTTTGGGCATTCACTCTTGTAGTGTCCTTGCTCATTACACTCATAGCAGATGATGTCTTTGTTATTTGGCTTTCTGCTTCCTGAAGAGCCTTCAGATCTTCTGTGTCCAGAGGAGGATTCTGACCTTCTGTATCTGGAGGAAGATTCATTCTGGTTCTCAGATCTTCTGGGATTCCTGAACTTTCTTTGCCTCTGCTTCCACAGTTGGTTCACCCTTCTGGAGAGGAGAGACATTTCGTCTTCTTCTAATGAGGACCCATCAGAGGTTTCTTCAACAGCCTGCAAAACCTTGGAGTCAGATTTTCTATTAGATTTCAAAGCTAATGGCTTACCTTGATTTTGAGGTTCATCAGCTTCTAGCTCTATCTCGTGACTTCTGAGGGAGCTGACAAGTTCCTCCAGAGTGATTTTGTTGAGATCTTAGGCTAGCTTCAGCGTTGTGACCATTGGCCTCCACTGTTTTGGCAAGCTTCTGATGATCTTCTTGACATGATCAACAGTAGAATACCCTTTGTCCAGAACTTTGAGACCAACAACCAGAATCTGAAATCTTGAGAACATTGTTTCAATAGATTCACTTTATTCCATCTTGAATGCCTCATACTTCTGAATGAGTGCAAGAGCTTTAGTTTCTTTCACTTGAAGGTTGCCTTCATGCGTCATTCTGAGATAATCAAACATGTTCTTGGAAGTGTCTCTGTTTGATATCTTTTCATATTCAGAGTAAGAGATAGCATTGAGAAGAATGGTTCTGGCCTTGTGATGATTCTTGAAATCACGCTTTTGTTGATCAGACATTGCTTTCCTGTCAATCTTATGACCACTTGCATTCACAGGGTGCGTGTATCCATCTGTCACCATATCCCACAGATCAGCATCATGGGCTAGAAAGAAGCTTTCAATTCTGTCTTTCCAGTAATCAAAGTTCTCCCCATCAAAGACTGGAGGCTTTCCACTGAATCTGTCTCTTTCTTCGTTGTTGTCATTGCTGATGTTGTGATGAGTTCCTGCCATAGTGTTTTTCAATGCTGGATCTTGTACTGACACGGTTAAGTGTTATGAACTCAGATCATTGGCTCTGATACCAATTGAAGATGTGAAAAACACAAGAAGGGGGGTTGAATTGTTAAAACTTGAAATCAAATGCAGACAACACGTTATTTTTATCCTGGTTAGTTTGATCTCAAACTACTCTAGTCCACCCGTCAAGGTGATTTCGCCTCTCTCCAACGAGGTCTTAATCCACTATATTCAACTGAATACAAATTTGATTTAACAACTGCTAAAGCCTTCTTGAGTCTAAACCATATACCGGTTTCTCAAGGAAATTCTTTCACAGAAAAATGAACAAATGTGTGTTTGATGTTTTCTACAAAAACTATATATCACAACTATGATAATACACAAATGAAGCTTATATGAAACTGTTGTACCCCAAATTTTGACCTAAGATATCATCTCCCATCTGCATCATTTCATTGCAAGTGTTTTGATCTATTGATTTTAAAAATTCATAACTTTTCGAGTCGAGAGCTATTTATTTCTGAACACTAAATTTATTAACTGGTTCATGCTAAAACAATGTTTATTAATTATTTATTATCTTAAATTTAAATAATTGGAATTTGTCTTCAATTGTTATATAATTTAAAGATTTATAGATAATAAAATAAATATTAGAAAAGAGGCATATTAATCGTTCAGACAGTGTTTATTTATTATTCACTATTTTAAATTTAAATAATTGGAATTTATTTTCAGTTATTACATAATTTAAAGATTTATGAATAATATAATAAATATTTGAAAAAGTTCATTAATTGGTCAATAATGGTTATTTAATTATTTATCATTCTAAGTTAAATAATTGAAATTCAATTTTTAATTATTACAATTTAGAAAATTATGAATAATGAATTAAATAATTGAAACTATTAATTGATCAATGATATTTATTTATTTGTTTATTATTCTGAATTTAAGTAATTGGAATTTATTTTCAATTATTATATAATTTAAAGAATTATAAGCGATAAAATAAATAATTAGAGGGAAGGAAGGAATTAATTGGCAAATATTGGAATTTTATTCATTTTATTCTAATTGTACAATTATTGTGTAAATACTGTATTTATTTACAACGAATTTACAATAATAATTTTTTTACAAAGTTAAAATGAAATAAAAACTATTCTAATGCTTTCTAATTCTAAATCTTCTATCCAAGGCCTTTTTGTCTGCTCATTTGATTTTACCTGCAAAAACGATTAAAAGAAAAAATTAGAATTGAACAAATAATTAAAAGCAGAAAAATTATTTAGTGTTCATCATTAAAAGCAACGGCTGGAATCAGTTTACCCTTTTTTGCAAATCACGGGATTTCTCCCGGTTCACAAAAAGGAGAGGAATTTTTATTTTCATAAATGAATGCACATTTTAAAACATGCACAAATTCATGTTTTGTCAAAATTGTTTTTTAAAGTAAAAACTGCATAATTCAAAAATCAAGATGCATAAATTTAATTTTTGGTCAAAACTGCATAGTCCATAAATCAACAGCATATGCAAGTTCACAAGGCCAAAGTGTAACGTAAACATGCCATGCACATAGAAGAAGCCAAAACAAATAGGCTCCACACTGTACCACATGGTTAACAAAAGAAGCATGCAATTCAAAACAATTTTTGCAAGCATAATATATTCCATTTTCATCATGTTCCAGCACTTTTGCAATTTCAGAAAAAACAGTACACATCATTTTATGCATCAATGTACTTGAGAGAGAGAAGAGAGAAAGAAAATTGGTTTTGCAGGTTTTGGTTTAGGCAGAAGGAATTATAAGACAAAGCTACAGCAGTAACTCAGTAAAATAAAGAAGCACAAGAGTAGAATATAAACAAACTGGATGAAACAGTATGATGCAGAGGCCAGGAATATTGTAAAATATTCAAATCTCCAACCAACAAAAGCCTAAGCCTGTAACATATACAAGGAAGGAAAACATTTGTTATAACATAACATAAAAAAATCACTTCAATATACATTCATCTATCTATCTCCCAGCTTAAAAACTCAGAAAATTGTTGTCAAACAAAAAAAAACAAAATTTTCTCCAAGTTCTAAACCAGAACAACCTAAACCATTCCTACTGTCAAGCCAAAATGTCTTATGGCCAAACCTCAAAACCCACTGCATAAACCATTTTCAAAACCTGCTGCCTTAAGCCATAGAAATCAATAACCATTTCAACCACCATTAAAACTTCAATAACCTGCTTAAGCCATAGAAAACTAACAACCTGATTGAGCCATCAAACCAATACCAACAAAATCATTCAAAACCATCGTACCATATAACCTACTGCACTACCAATAACCTGCTATCTGCATTGCCAAAACCTGCCTACTGTCTAAACAAAAATCCACAGCATGGCCTAAACAAGGAACCATCATCCCTACCATCAAACATACGCCATAAACCGATTTCCATAAAACCATCACAGATATCAAAACCATATATCAAACAGTACCATCCATAACCATGGCAAAAACCTGCTGATAGCCATTTTCAAAAATACCATCAAGGCCTCAAATGCTCATCATAGGCCATTCTAAAAAGTAACGGTAGTATAGGCGAGAAGAAGAAAAGGAATTGCCAAGCCATTTCAACATTAGCAAATCAAAGCGTCCAGCAAAATAGCCAACAGAAGTGTGGAATAAGCAACTCAGTGTCAAACACCGGGCCTCAGAAATCTTCATCACTGGCCAACACGAAAGCAACCAAAAATAACGATAGCAAGTACCAAGGCAAGAAGAAGAAAGATACGAATATAGAATACCGGTGGTCCGAAGCAGCACGCACCCTCCTTCTCCGTTCCAGCCTCCTACGCGCTCCAACCTCCCTCCTCCTTCTCCGGGTAATATTTTCACCCTCTTTGTTTTCTTTCATAATACCTCAATAATCATTGCAATAAGATAAGAATCAGAAATGAACATAAAACAAAAACATGCATTCATAATCAAAACCTAATGAGTTGAAGATTACGTTCGTACCGTGAATCCGTAACTATCGCTCTAACGCCTTGACCGGAGGGAAGAAGAGGTTGAAGACAACTGATGGCCGTGGCAAAGAGTTCGGAGGCGAAACTCAGGGACTCAGAAGCAAAGAAGCGACGAGGATGATCGGCGAAGAAGACAACGCAAGCGATGAGCGCCGTTTTCCCCAAAACCTAAATCCCTAATTCAATTATCAAAGCGTGTTTAACCTAAAACAAAATCATGGAATAATGGACCTTCTAAAACATACCCCCCAACATTCTTCTGTGTATTCATGATTTTGGGCCCTCTAAAACCCTTAGCCCATACATTTGGTTACTTGTTCACCCCTTTATTTCTAAAACACCTCTGCTTTTTCTTTATTCTCTTTTAGTTTTTCTTTAGAGCTTTATTAATAAGTTAATCAAATAGTTGTTAATTAAGTCAAACACATTTTAATAATTGACCAATTTTATTAATTTAAACCCTTAGGATTTAATTTGGTAATCTTAGTATCTTTTTAAAATTAGACTTAAGTTAGTAGCATTAAGTTTTAATTTAATCATTAAAAAAATTCTTAAAGTAATACTTTTATTTATATTAAAAAAGACATAAAAATATCAAAACTCTAAAAACCCATAAAAAAATAGAAATTAAAACTTAAAAAAAAACATTTTATCTTTTCTTTAATAAATCCTCTCGCTTTAATTAATATTACACAAAAATACAAAAATACATATTTATACCATTTAGTCATTCATTTAACTGTTGTTATTTAATCACTATCTGCTTAATTTTGTCTGTTTAATTATTTCATATCTACTTGTTTATTCTGTTTACGTTTAAATCCAAGGAAATTGTTTAATTTTTGTCGACTTCATGTCATCAAAAAACATCGTGCGAATACCCTCATTCATTAAAAACTTAGGATAATTTTCCCAAATATCCAATTTCTTCAAAAAACTCACACCTTTTAAGTCAAAACTTCGACATTAGGTCGTCGTACCTTCAAGAACCCGTCCGTACCCCTTTTTGACCAAAACAATTTATTTCGATCAAACAAACGAATTTTAATAAACAGATATTTCAAAAGGTTCCTATAGGATACTATAGATGCATTGGGTGCTAATACCTTCCCATTGTATAACCAACCCCCGAACCATAGACCTCTTTTCAAAAAACGCCTTGTATTTTCATTACTTTTAAAAGTATTATTTTACATTGCATACTTTAGGGTTTTATTTCGCTCTTTTCCCTTTTCCCTTGGAAATAATAAAGCGCGGTGGCGACTCTTGCTTTTGTGATACGAATTAATTAATAATTCGATCTCCGATTTACCCCGCTACATTTTTTATCGCTACAGAAACTAGATTGCTAGAGCTATAGAATAATCAATTGAGAGCTTTTAGCAAAAGTGAGAACGAGCTTGATGATGATTGCTTTTGGCGTGTATATGCGTGTAAGGTACTGTAGAGCATTAGCCAGTTCACTTCTCACTGATTTGTTTAAATACTTCTTGGAATAGATACGTTGATGCCAATAATTCCATTTCAATGCTCATTACGTTCTTTCCATATTGAGAAGATCTTTGTCTTGGAATAAAGCCGTTGGTAATTAATCTGCCTTGAATGCAGTACCGTTGACACTTCAGAATGTTCTGCTTGATTAAGATCAGAGCGTTCTTTGGCTTTAGCTTAATCTGATTGCTTCTGAGTGCTGATGACATTGATAAGATCCTGATCATAATCAGAGTGTGTGGAGCATAGATTCTGTTCATCAGACTTCAGCGTAAGCACATGATTTTATCTTCTGATGCTGATGTTGATACTGATGTTCTGATGCTGATTTCATCAGAGTTTCCTGTAAATACACAACATAATTTTAAGTAGCATCTATGTCTTATATAACACTCATAATTCATTTAATCTTGTATTTTGTTATCATCAAAACTCTAACTGAGGGTTGTAGAATCAAACTATGTTCTAACAAAAAATGCGTACAAAGTGTTTATTTTTGAAAATATTTCAGAAAAAGTGTTATTGTGAGAAAAGATGTTTTGTTTTATTTTTTTGTGTGAGCAAGCGATATAGAACTATCTACCTACTCAAAAGTCTTTCGTGTTATTTTCCTCTTCCTTTAGATAGTACTACCCTACCATTAGTTAGTAGGAGACCCTATCATTGGATGTGAAGGTACAGACGTAAGATCTTCATTATGGTCATAGAAGGCAACACATAGGGATACCTTAGCAATTCAAAGGGACAATCATCATATATTTGTAGGCAACATCGAGGGACAAGATAATTTCTCGTATGCAACTCGAGGGATATCGAGGGACTATGATCTTTATGATGATTTTAACCGAGGGTCTTTGCTAAGGGTATCCCTACGTTCAAGGGACATGACCATCTTTATCCGAAGGCAACAAGTGAGGTTATCCTAGAGGTGCATGTGTGAATGGTGATTCAATTCAGTTATTTATCTTGATTAGGGTTATCTAGCGGTTGGTTTTAGATCTTGTCATACAATCCTATTAGCATACATCTAGCATTTATATACAAGGTATAAAGTACGGAAAAGGAAATGTGCGGAAAAGTAAAGGTGCAGAAAGTAAACCTAAGCTATTACAGGGCTTCAAAGAAGGGGGTACAAACCATAAAATCAAGGAAAATAGAAAGTAAAACCCTAATTTAAACTATTATAACCCATTAGCAGTTACATAAATTGGGACAAACTAATGCGAAAGTAATAAAAACATGTGAAGATAAAAGAAAAGGGAAGAAATTGTTTTGGCAATTGTTTGATGAAAAAGATTTGATGATTAACCTAAATCTAATTGATTTTAATTGATTAAAAAATGTTAGTTTAATTAAACAAATGAAACCCTAAAATCTAAGTTTATTTAATTTAATTGCGAAAACCTAAAAAATTTAAATTAGGGTTTGTTAGTAAAAACCCAAAACTAAATTAGGATTAATTAAATAAAACCTAAAATTAAATTAAAACCTAAAATAAAATTAGAAATCTAAAATTAAATTCGAAACCTAAAAATAAAATTAGGGTTTTGAAAAAAATGGTTTGTAAAAAATGAAAAAAAAGGAGAAACAAAGAGTAAGAATAATAGAGAATTAGACCAAAATAAACCAAATAAGTAGGGGTGGGTGTTGAACCCACTCCCTCTGGATCTTCCAATAACACAATCACCACCAGGCCAAGTGCGCCTTGGTGATAGGAGTTGGCTTTAACGCTTTTTGTAGTAAACCTGCAAAAATAGGAAAAAATATGAAGAAAACAAAATAGCAAAAGGCAGGATTGAACACGTGCCCTTTGATACCAATGCCTTAACGTGCGTGCTTCAACCGTTGGGGCGATAATACATCCGTTCATCTATATCAAACAATAAATATGTAATATAAACAAAATTCTTAAATCGGAGAGGCGCCAGAGCCCTAGCTCCGGTCGTCTTCTCCGGTAGCATTTTTTTTAAAACCTACAAAACAAGAGAAGTTAGCAGTCTAAAACCATCCTACCCCCCTAAATCGAGGGCTGTGCGTTTGATGGGATGATTTTTATAGGATAAAACTCAATGATTTGGCTGCTATACAAAAGACAACATGGATTCGGTGTAACCATGGTGTTTCATGGTTTTGGCTGCATGGGATCTCCACGATGATCCAGGCCTGTACAAAGACATCTCAGAAGCATGATAAATGTATTAACATGGCTTAAAACAAAGTAAAAATAAGATATGAAATTTATGAACATCATGAAACCGACGAGTCTATGCAATGTGATTTCACACGTTTTGAATCATCAAGATCAATCCAACCTTACTCTGTATGCTTGATGGAAGTGAATAGAGTGGCTGTTTGTGGTAAGAGCGTTTGTAATAAGGATTTTGGAATTTTAGGGTTCTTGAAAAAGTTTGATATTTTTTGACAATTTTGAGGAAACGGTTTTCGTGTGGTCTTGCATGGGAATGAATGATATTATATAGTGAACAATTAGGGCAAAGACAAGTGGACTTGGACCTTGTGTAAGAAGATATGATTTTGTCTTATTTATTTTATATTATTAATGAATAAATGAAAAAATAATAAAAATAATAAAAATAAAAATAGGCCAAGGGGTGTATGAATGAGTTTTGAGGTGCATAAGGATTATAGAGCACGTTTGAACTCTTAAATAATGGCCCAATAGCCTAAAATGTCAAGCTTGCTCAATTTGAACTTCATGCATTTGCTCAAAATTTCCCCAACTTCCAATGGCCATAACTCACTCAATTTTCATCTTTTGAAGGTGATCTTGGACTTTTTGGAAAGCTCAAGATGTCATATACAAGTTCTCTTGATGTAAGTTTCCTTGACAAAAAGTGTCTTTTGTTGACTTTTGAAATGACCTATAATGTATTGGCTCATATCTCTCAAATGAAGCATTTTTTGGACTTGAGCATAGAGATACGAAGTTGTAGAGAATTGAATTTACTTTAAAATGGGCTTTGGTTGGGGAAAAGATGATGAAGCATGTGAATGTTATGCTTGGTCAAAGTTCAATTGATTTTTCCTAAGGAAACCCTAATTTGGAAACTTTTGACCTTTGATGATCTGAGGGCTTTTCTTGAGGAATCATGTTCAACCCTTGATCAAATGTTGAATATCACTTCAAAATGCTGATGTTGACCAAAATCTTGAGTTTTGACTGTATGTTGACCACTGTTGACTTTTTACCCACTATAGTTAATTTTCAGTCATTTGAGCAATTAATTGAGCAAACTTGTGATGTAAGGCATGAAACTTGATATGAACATTCTTGAAGACATATAAATAACCATGAAAACCATTTGAGACCTTAGAAATCCAAGCTTCCTTGAGAGATACCAAACCCTACTTATGAATCCATTGCTTAGGAGGATAATTTGTCTGATCAATTCTTGAGCCACCTTGAGCATTTGAGAGCCTTAGGAGAAAATCTTGAATGAAAAATGGGAGGGAAAATTTTGGGGTACAACAGATGCCCCTGTTCAATCTTCTTAAACCTGAAGAGTTAGACTGGCATGTCTGCCATTCTTGACTTGAAGGTAGAAGATGATTAAACACATAAGTGCCCAGAAATTTGCACTCGCCTGTGCAAGAAGTAACATTGCTGGTTGATAATATTACTTAAATGGGCTTAAAGATGCCATTCAGAGAGGTGACAAAGATTCGTCAGAGATGGGCTTATAGATGCCATCCAAAGTAACTGTTGATAGAAGTATCAGCATGAGTCTATGTTCGACTATATCCAAGGAATGCTTTTCAGAATGAATCCATCCGATCCTATATGAAGGAAATGCTTTTTAGAATAAATCTGAAGGAAAATGCTTTTCAGAACAAATCTTCTGAAGGAAAGTGTTCGTCATGTAGATAGTCGCCCCGTCGTATTTCGGGAATTGATCCACAATCTGTTTTTTTGTTGGTAAACCCATTATGTTTTGGGATTCATACCACTTGGTGATAAAGATAGTCACCCCGTACTGTTTCATAAATTGATCTTCATCTGACCATAAATAAAGATATTTTCCTCGTTGTTGTACCCCAAAATTTTCCCTCCCATATTTCTCAAGACATTGCAAGAATAATCTCCAAGTTGCTCAAGATGGCTCAAGAGTTGGACAGTCAAGTTATCTCCTAAGGCAGTCAATTCAAAATCAGAGTTTTGTGTTGCATCAAGGTCCTTACATCCAAATGACCTAAAGTGCTCTCCAATATCCTAATATGTTCTCAAGTTCATCCATGTAAAATTTCAAGCCTTGCAGAGAAAGTTTGGTCAGTCAATTGCTCAAGAGGTCCAAAAATCGACTGTGCTAGGGCAAAAGTCAACTGTGACCTATAAATAGTCAAACCTCAAGTTTTTTTGTCAACATTCTCATTTTGAAGGATAATTCATCATTTTATCAAGGGTTGATCATGATTCATCAAGGATTGCTCAAAATTCATCAAGATTCAAAAGTTGCTAAATTAGGATTTTGCAGGAAAAGTCAACTCAACTTTGACCAAGCATAAATTTCTCATACTTTATGAGAAATGACCCATCAAAAGCTCATTTTGAAGAGGATGAAATTTACTACAATCCATATTCACACCCCAAGATCAAGAAATTCACTCATAAAAAGTTACAAATTTGGACATTATAGGTCATTTTTGAAAGTCAACAAAAACACCTTTTTTGCCAAAGCTTATAACTTGAGCATGGAATATCAAAATGAGATGGGACCAAAAGGGTTGGTTAGAGGACATCTCAAGGTTTCTAAAAAGTCCAAGAACACCTCCAAAAGTTCAAAATTGAAGAAGTTATGCATTGCTGAAGTTGGGCATTTTTCCAAAATTGCCAAAAGTCAACTATCCCCAAAACATCAAATTTTGTCAAAAGGCCCCACTTTTTTCCACTTGATTTGATCTTGTCACACTACACACGTGTCCTATCTTCAGTCTTGTGTCCATTTGTTGATTTTTCTATTTTATTTGATTTTTATTGAATTAATTCATTTTAAATCAATTTAAATCCAAATAAAATCTAAATATTGATAACTTGGTATCTTTTTGATTGATATAGGTCTTAAATATCATCATGTACACAATCAAATCCGAATCAAGCCATATCATGAACAAAAAGATGGAATTTGGACATTTTTGGAAGCTTTTTAATGGTGAATCAAATCACATCTTCAAGCATCAATGCACAAAGATTCAAAGCCCAAAACTTGACCTAATGCATTGCTTTATACTTATACAAACCAAAGGCACGAGAAATAGAACCTAGAGGCTGCCAAATCACAAAAGTAAAACTTAAAGAAAGCTTGAAAAAGCTTGAAACTGAAATCACCCTTAGAGTCCAATTCAAGGCCAAAACTCAACGTGGTTCTATTGCTGGACATCCACTGAGTTTGTAGCAATCAAAAGCAAGGCCATTCACATCCCCAATCACGCTGTAAGTATCCCTGGAAACCGCCCTGCATATGAAATTGCAACCTTTCATTCTTGCATTTTTTTGACAAACCATGAACATGTTCTTGATCCTTGTATGATTTCAAAACTTTCTGCAATATTTGATTGTGTTTTTATAGCCTGTAATGCCATACCCGAAACTAGGGTTTTTGGTTCTTGTTTTTAGGCGTTTTAGTTTCAGGCAAAATCAATGCAAGCATGGGCATAAACGTGATAAGTGGAAGGAGACGAACACAACCATGTGTTTGGAATTAATTTCCATGGCCTAGAGAAGATTTTAGGATCGACCTAGGGATTTAGTTGCGGATTCAAATCCGCAGGAAAAAGAACCAGGGTTCAGTGGAGAAGATGAAGACGTGCCCTCTCCCCATTGGACGATTTCAAATCTCGCGCGTTTTTTTATAATTCTGGCATATTCATTATTTTCTCCATATATTAATTGTCGCTTATTATAATAACAAAAGAAGCGTAGTGGCTCAGTGGCTAAGGCGTGTGTTCATTGGCTAACAGGACCTGGGTTCGAATCCCAGGTCCCCCACATATTTGTTATTATTTTCTTTCAGGTGTTCCAGCGTATCTCATGCCTTGCAGCACACCATACTCCTTCAAATCTCCAAACGCCAGATGGCCCCAGGCCAGATCTGGTGGCCAGGATTGAACGTGCACCATGTGCCCTAGTCAACATGCACACGTGGGATCAGAAAAGTCCACCAGGCCAACGTTAACGGGCCACCAAAACTGCTAATCTCACCCCAATCTGGGCCCAAACCCCCTTGAGTATACATATTTCTCACTCCCTTTATTTTCTTTTTATTATTTCTTTTAATTAATTGTTTTGTTTTATTATTTTTTTAACCAATTAAACTTTTTTCTCATAAAATAAAAAAAAACAAAAAAATATATTTTATTTATTAAAATTAATTTCAGTACTTTATTTTTTGTAAATAAATATTAACGCAATTAATTTAGCTTTAATTAGGTATAACTCTTAATATTTTTGTAATAATTAAAATTAATTTAGATTATTAGGTTTTACTAACTTTGGCCAAATTTATTTTATTTCTTTAAATATCCAAAAATCCAAAAATATCTTTTTCTTAATTAATTAATTAATTAATTTAATTAACTTAGTTTATTTCCTTTTAATTCAAAAAAATAACAAAAAAATCTTTTCTTTCAAAAAAGAGTCAAAACCCTAGAACTCGCATTCGATTTAATTTTTCGCACACGTACCATTTTATTCAATATTGTAATTGCTTCCGGAATGTAATAGCTTTAAATATGACCTTTAAATTATTTTATCGCTTTATTTATTTTCCGTATTTTAATTTCAATGGTTGTTTTTGGCGATGTAAATACCCGACGCCTTGTAATAATTAGATTTAATTTCCGTAAATTATAATTTGTTAGATGTTTGATAATAGGGAATGCATGACAAGATCAAATGTTTAAACCTAAAATCAACATAGATAACCATTGACATGTACAAAGATAAAATTAACCGAAATAACACACTCGCACATGCGCACTCTTAGGGTACACCTCACTTGGTTGCCTTCGAACATGGTCATTGAGTATAGGAAGTTTTAGAGGTCACCCTCTTGTCCAAAGATCATAGTTGCCTCGTAAAAAATGATCTAAGACATTAGGGTTACCGCTAAGGCGTCCTAACATTGCTTTAGTGACCACACGTCCCTTAATCGAATTGACCCTTAAACTCCAACGATGATGCTACCTACTCATTCAATGTGGGATAGCATTGTCTAAAGGACATTGGCACAGATTAATTCCTTTTTCAAGTAGGTAGATGGTTCTTAAATACTTGCTCTTTCAAAACAAAATAAAACTTTTCGCACTTACACTTTTCAAACAAAAAACTTCTTTCAAACCCACAAACACAAAGAAAAGCAATTTTTGAAAACACTTTGAGCAAGTACCTAAGAGCCCGTGGATAACCACGGATAGAAAGGGTGCTAACACCTTCCCTTTCTATAATCTACCCCCTGGACCCGAGAAACATCTCGAAAAAGGAATTTTTTTGTGCTTTTTTCCTTTCCTTGTTGGATAAAATAAAAGTCGGTGGCGACTCTTGCTTACCGCGACATTTTGCAAACACAAACGCAAAACGCGAACCAGCATTCCAAAACGGTCAGTTCTCTCCCACCGTATCACACTCGTCTTATTTAGGGAGTTAATCTTTGTTCGGTTGTATAGATAGTTTCCTCGTCCTGTTTCGGGAGTTATTCTTCAACCTGTTTATGTAGATAGTCGCCCGTCCTGTTTCGGGAATTGATCTACCATTTGTTTCCACAGATAGTTGCCCTGTCTTATTTCAAGAATTAATTTGTATCTGGTCATACAGATAGTTTCCCTGTCTTGTTTCAGGAATTAATCTGAGGCCTGTTTGAAAATTGTTGACGATATTTGTCTGTTTGTAGACTTTCACCTAAAAAGATAAAGAGTTAGCTATATGCATTGTGGTGATGTATAAAATGCATTGCGTAATAATGTTCTCAAAGTAAATGAGAGTGTGCTATATGTATTTCATATGCATATTCTATGATAGTGGTCAATGATGTATAGATGTGAGATGTCATTGAAGCGTATTGGTAGCTACGTATAACATCTTTGCCTAGGGGAAATAAATCCCTGATTGTTGCTGGAGATGAAGAATATGTGTAATCTTCAATGTTGTCTCGAATGTTTCCATTGGGGATTCCTGCTCTCTATTTAAGGATACTCCGCTGGGGAATGTTGATTTCTGCTTGAGAAGAAGAGTTCAAGAACATTGGTCGTTCATCGCTCTACTGGGGGAATTTAATTCTTATATACCCTGACTGGGGATAAAAGAGATGGATAACCTTCCGAGGTGCTGTCTGACCGAGTTTCTGATATGAATGTCGACTTGTACGGGGAGGATAAGGTTAAGCAATATTTAGTCTAGTTTCAGATTCCATAGCAACTCTCTGGGGATAACAGTCTGGACTGCCCTTTGCTGGAGAGAGGAAATTTTGCCTGTGATTTGCGATAGTCAAAGGAATAGACTCAAGATGGAAAGACTGTATTCTGCTGGGGAAATAAACCCTGTTGGGGAAATAAACCATATTGAGGAAATAAAACCCTAATGGAGAAACACTCTGCGGAGGAATACTCTTGCTGAGGAGACGAGTCATGTTGGAGGAGAGAATTTTGTGGGGGATTTTATAGTGCTAGAGAAATAAACTCAGCTGGGTAATAAAATTCTTGTGAACTATGCTGGTGGCATAATCTCTGATGAGGATTAGGACTCTGTAGGCCGGCGACATTACCGGGGGAAGGATCATACTCCCTTATCTGCTAGGGGGGATCTGCTGGGGAGTATGGTCATGTTAATCCAGGCTTGCGAGGAATTTATCTTTGTTAAAGATGAGTTGGGGAAGATGACTCTGTGGGGATAATCCCATGGAAGTTGTTCTGTGGGGACTTGTGGATGACTTAAATGTTATCCCACCTCCTAGAGTCTTAAGTGCATGCTAATTCCTGTTTTTATGCATATATTTGTTGACAATAATCATATTCATATGCATATGTTCATTCAATTTAGTCATTGGACGTTTTCGCAAACAAAATAGAAAAAGTAAAACAAAAATTTGAAGTTTGAAATTATATTTATATTGATAGTTTTCCCCTAAACAGGCGATTATTGTACAAAGAGACATAAATCATAGTAAGAGGAAATCATCGTGAAAATGAGGAAGAGTACAAAGTGAAAACAAAACATATAGCTATGTGGAAATAATCTCGCAGGCTTTCAACTCTGCTATTGCCCCTATGTCTTCGAGCATCTCATCCCTCGTTGTCGGAAGAAGTTGACTGGATTAATCAGTACCATTTGAACTTGACGTTGGTAACAAAGCTGGATGTAAGTGATCTAACGGGACATAGTCGCATGCTTTAATCCCTAACTTTTTCCTGGACCGCCCTTTCGGGTTTTCAGTCCACCAGGATACCCTTTTTTGCCCAAGCCGCCTTTTCAGGTTTTCGACTTGCCGGGTGCACAATCTCTCTCTCTCTCTCTCTCTCTCTCTCTATATATATATATATATATATATATATATATATATATATATATATATATATATATATATATATATATATATATATATATATATATATATATATATATATATATATATATATATATATATATATATATATATATATATATATATATATATATATATCCCTAATTTTTGCCTGAACCCTTTTGGTTCGCCAGATGCCCTTATTTTTTCCTAGGAAAGTCAACCTAGCAGATCGTTTTTTATGCGTAGTATCTTTTGACTATGCCCGCGTTCACAGGGTGCGAAAAATATTCACCATCCATGGTGGTAAGTATCATGGCGCTGCTAGAAAATATTTTCTTGATTACAAATAGTCCTTCGTAGGTGGGAGTCCATTTGTCCCTGGGATTACCTTGCGGTAGAATGATGCACTTTATTACCAAGTCACTCGCCTGATATACCCGATGCTTGATTTTCTTATTGAAGGCTCTGATCATACCCTTCTGATACATATGATCGTGATAGACAACTGCCAACCTCTTCTCTTCAATCAAATTTAACCGGTTTAGCCTCGTCTGAATCCATTCGTCTTCGTCTAAATCTACATCTTTCTTAGTTCTCAGAGAGGGAATTTGAACTTCGACAGGTAGGACAATTTCCATACAATAGACTAAGGAGAAAGGGGTTTCCCCAGTTCATGTTTGAGATGAAGTGCGATAGACATGAAGAGAAAATGGTAACATCTCATGCCAATCTTTATATGTCACCATCATTTTCTGTATAATCTTCTTAATATTCTTATTGGCGGCTTCCACTGTGCCATTCATCTTCGGTCGATACATAGAAGAATTGTGGTGTTTGATCTTGAACTGCATGCAGAGTTCCATGATCATATTGTTGTTAAGATTGGTACCATTGTCTGTAATAATTCTCTCGAGGATGCCATACCAACAGATAAGGTTATGCTTAATGAATTGGGCGACAATATTCTTAGTAACAAAGGCAAATGAGGTTGCTTCAACCTACTTTGTGAAGTAGTCAATGATGACGAGGTGTTAGAACAAAGTTTGAATCTACTACCCTAAGTTTAAGTTTTGATGATAACAAAATGAAATGATATATTAATTATGTGATTCATGTAAGAACTATTTGCTACCTAAAAATTACCTTTCTGTTTTACAGAAACTCTGATAGGTATCAACAAGAGTGCATCGTAATCAGCATCAGAATATTGGATATCAACATCAGCATCAGAAGATGCTATATCAGAATACCAGAATCAGAAGAACAACTCACGCGAATGCTGAAGCTTGATGAACAGAACTGCGCTCAACACTCTGATAAAGACAACAACAGTTCATCAACACTTAAGCAGAGTCAGAATGAGCCAAAGCCAGAACACGCTTTAAGTAGCAACGGTACTGTGCATTCAAGGCGAATTATTACCAACGACATCATTCCAGACAAGATCTGCTTAATAAGGAAAGTTTGTTATTGGCATTGAATCAAGATTATTGCTCCAACGTTCAACAATTTCAGTGCTATATAAACAAGACAATGAAGATTGAATTGGCTAATGCTCTACATCAATTTACATGCCTAAAAGCTATTCATCATCTTCTCATTCTCAGTTTGCTAAAAGCTCCAATTTCCTTACTCAATTATTTTAGCAATCTAGTTCAATAAGCTTAAGTTGTGTAATATCACAGTTGTGATAAACAGTTTTGTAGAAAACATTCACACACCTAGATTTCTCTTCTTCGTAAGAAAGTGATTCCTTGACAAACCGGTTTGTGGTTTGCATCAAGAAGGCTTTAGCAGTTGTTAAAGCATATTGTAATATTTAGTTGAATATAGTGGATTAAGACCTCGTTGGAGAGAGGTGAAATCACCTTGACGGGTGGACTGAAGTAGTTTGAGATCAAACGAACCAAGATAAAAATATCGTTTTCATTGCATTGATTTTAAGTTTTACAATTCAACCCCCCCTTCTTGTGTTTTTCACTTCTTCAATTGGCATCAGAGCGCCTGGTTCTGAGCTAAAACACTTAACCGTGTCAGTACAAGATCCAGAGTCAGAAAAACACAATGGCAGGAACTTATTCTCACACCAGCAATTACAACCATGAGGACAAAGACAGATTCAGCGGCAAACCTCCAGTCTTTGATGGAGAAAATTTTGATTACTGGAAAGACAGAATTGAAAGCTTCTTTCTGGAACATGATGTTGATCTGTGGGACATGGTGACAGATGGATACACGCACCCTGTGAATGCAAGCGGTCAGAAGATTGATAGGAAAACAATGTCTGACCAACAAAAGCGTGACTTCAAGAATCACCACAAGGCCAGAACCATCCTTCTCAGCGCCATCTCGTATGCTGAATATGAAAAGATCTCCAACAGAGACACAGCAAAGAACATGTTTGACTCACTCAGAATGACGCATGAGGGCAACGTTCAGGTCAAAGAAACTAAAGCTCTGGCGCTCATTCAGAAGTATGAAGCATTCAAAATGGAAGAAAGTGAATCCATTGAAACAATGTTCTCAAGATTCCAGATTCTGGTAGCTGGTCTCAAGGTTCTGGACAAAGGTTACTCTACTGCTGATCACGTCAAGAAAATCATCAGAAGCTTACCAAAGCAGTGGAGGCCAATGGTCACAGCTCTAAAGCTAGCAAAAGATCTCAACAAAATTTCTCTGGAGGAACTTATCAGCTCCCTCAGAAGTCATGAGATAGAGCTAGAAGCTGATGAACCCCAGAAGCAAGGTAAGCCTTTAGCATTAAAATCTAACAAAAAACCTGAGTCTAAAGTTTTGCAGGCAGTTGAAGAAACATATGATGGATCCTCATAAGAAGAAGACGAACTCTCCCTCCTCTCCAGAAGAGTGAATCAACTGTGGAAGCAGAGGCAAAGGAAGTTCAGGAATCCCAGAAGATCTGATCAGAATGAGTCTTCTTCCAGATACAGAAGGACAGAATCTTCCTCTGGACATAGAAGATCTAAAGGCTCCTCAGGAAGCAGAAAGCCAAACACCAAGGACATCATCTGCTATGAGTGCAATGAGCAAGGACACTACAAGAGTGACTGCCCAAAGCTTCAGAGGGAAAAGCCCAAAAAGAAGTTTGGAAGAGAAAAGAAGAAAAGTCTCATGGCCACATGGGATGACTCTGACTCGTCTGAAGCTGACTCAGAATCAGATGATGAGAGAGCCAACATAGCTCTCATGGCTAACATTTCAGAAGATAGTGAAGCTTCTGAATCAGACTCAGAATCAGACACAGAAGAGGTATTTCCTGACTTTGCAGTTAATTTTACCAAGGCTGAACTTGCTGAAAGCCTTAATGAAATTCTGGAAAGGTATCAGCAGATTAGAGTTAAATTCAGAAACCTGAAAAGGAATCTTGAATCTGACTCTGATAAGACTGAGAGTCTTAAATTGGAGAATTCTGAGCTTAGAAATAAGATTTCAAAATTAGAAAATACTTTACAAAACTCTCAGAAGGAACCAATTTCTGAAACTCCCAGCAACGCTGATGAGATCCTCAAGGAGTATGATCATAGTTTCCAGAAGTTCCTTGCTAAAAGCATAGATAGAAGCAAAATGGCTTCAATGATCTATGGAGTTAGCAGAAACGGCAGGAAGGGAATAGGATACCAAGGTAAGGTTCCTACACCAAAGAATGTCATGGACTTAACCATTAAACACACTCCTCTGAATTCACACTTTGTGTATGGTCACACACATGATATCAAATACACTAGCAGTAAGTATTCTGTGAAACCAAAATTCAACCAGAGTTTTGGTAAATCTAACAAATCAGGACCCAAGAAAATCTGGGTACCTAAGGATAAAATAATACATGTTACAGATATCTTTAGCAGCAAATCAAAAACACCAGTCATGGTACCTGGACTCTGGCTGCTCGTGACACATGACGGGAAGAAGGCATATGTTCCAAAGCCTGGAACTTAAGCCTGGAGGCCACATTGGATTTGGAGGCAATCAGAGGGGAAAGATAATTGGCTCTGGAAATGTAGGTAATGGAAATCTTCCCTCTATTAATAATGTTCTGCTAGTAGATGGATTAATGCATAATCTGTTATCCATAAGTCAATTAAGTGATAACGGTTATGATATAATCTTTAATCAAAAATCATGTAAAGCTGTTAGTCAGAAAGATGGGACTATCCTGTTTAATGGAAAGAGGAAAAACAACATTTACAAAATCAAACTTTCTGAACTGAAAAGTCAGAATGTAAAATGCCTTCTGTCTGTTAACAACGAGCAGTGGATCTGGCACAGAAGATTGGGGCATGTTAGTATGAGAAGAATATCTCAGATTAACAAACTCAATCTGGTCAGAGGACTTCCTAATTTGAAGTTCAATTCAGATGCTCTGTGTGAAGCATGTCAGAAAGGCAAGTTTGCAAAACCTTCTTTTAAATCAAAAAACGTTTTTTCTACCTCCAATCCATTAGAACTTCTGCATATTGACTTATTTGGACCAGTTAAAACTGCTTCAGTCAGTGGCAAGAAGTATGGGTTAGTAATCGTAGATGACTATAGCAGATATACATGGGTAAAGTTCTTAAGACACAAGGACGAGTCACACTCTGTGTTTGTTACCTTCTATAACCAAGTTCAGAATGAAAAGGATCTTAGAATTGTTAAAGTCAGAAGTGATCATGGTGGAGAGTTTGAAAACAAAGATTTTGAGTCATTTTTTAATGACAGAGGCATTCTGCATGATTTCTCTTGTCCTAGAACTCCCCAACAAAATGGAGTTGTAGAACGAAAGAACAGAACATTGCAAGAAATGGCCAGAACCATGATCAATGAGACAAACGTTGCTAAGATCTTCTGGGCAGAGGCAATAAACACATCGTGCTACATTCAGAATAGAATCTCAATAAGACCTATTCTGGAAAAGACTCCATATGAATTGTGGAAGAACAGAAAGCCCAACATTTCATATTTTCATCCATTTGGATGTACCTGTTTTATGTTAAATACAAAGAATTATTTGAACAAGTTTGACTCTAAAGCACAGAAGTGTATTATGTTAGGATACTCAACGCTCAAGAGGGTACAGAGTATATAATACAGAAACACAAATTGTGGAAGAATCAATCAGTGTTTGTTTTGATGATAAGCTTGACTCTGAAAAGTCAAAGCAGAATGAAGTTTTTGCAGGTATGGAAATTGAATTTACAGGTTCTGAAGACAAGTCATCAAAAGCTCTCAACACAGACACTCCTTCAACGTCTGAAAGGAGCACTGCTAGCAATCCTACAACAGCTGCTGATCAACCTCAGAAGAGATTACCCAGAAGCAGCTTGGATCACCCAGACGAAACTATCTTAGGAAGAAAGGAAGATCCAATCAGAACAAGAGCAAGCTTCAGAAACTCTGAAGAAACTCTCATGGGACTTGTGTCTCTGATTGAACCTTCTTCTATTGATGAAGCACTTCTGGATAACGACTGGATTCTGGCAATGCAAGAAGAGCTGAATCAATTCACCAGAAATGACGTATGGGATCTTGTTCCCAGACCAAAAGGATTCAACGTCATTGGAACAAGATGGGTGTTCAGAAACAAGCTAAATGAACAAGGTGAAGTCATCAGAAACAAAGCACGACTGGTTGCACAAGGTTATAGTCAGCAAGAGGGGATAGACTATACAGAAACCTTTGCTCCAGTCGCCAGGTTAGAATCTATCAGACTTTTTATTTCATTTGCTGTTAATAGAGGCATCACTCTGTATCAGATGGATGTCAAAAGTGAATTCTTAAATGGTTATATAGAAGAAGAGGTTTATGTGCACCAACCCCCTGGTTTTGAAAATACAAAACATCCAGAACATGTTTTCAAACTAAAGAAGTCACAATATGGTCTGAAACAAGCTCCCAGAGCTTGGTATGAAAGACTAAGTAACTTTCTGTTAGAAAATGGATTCACCAGAGGGAAGGTGGACACTACCTTATTCTGTAAATTTGTTAAGAATGACATCTTAGTCTGTCAAATTTATGTTGATGATATTATTTTTGGATCTACTAATCCTTCTCTTGGAAGAAAATTTGCTAAGTGTATGCAGGCAGAATTTGAGATGAGCCTCATGGGGGAACTGGAATTATTTCTAGGAATTCAGATCAATCAAACTCCAGAGGGAACTTACATTCATCAGAGCAAATACATCAGAGATCTTCTGAAGAAATTTGACCTCTCAGAATGTAAGCCATCAAAGATTCCAATGCATCCCACGTGCATTCTGGAAAGAGAAGAGGTAAGCAAAAAGGTAGAACAGAAGGTCTACAGAGGTATGATTGGTTCTCTCCTTTATCTGACAGCTTCAAGACCTGATATACTATTCAGCGTATGTATTTGTGCTAGATTCCAATCAGATCCTAGAGAATCTCACTTAACAGTTGTTAAGCGAATTTTCAAGTATCTGAAAGGTACTACTAATATGGGTTTATTTTATAGAAAATCTAGTGATTACAGCTTAGTAGGCTACTGCGATGCTGACTTTGCTGGAGACAGAGTAGAGCGTAAAAGTACTTCTGGAAGCTGCCAGTTTCTGGGAGAAAATCTGATCTCTTGGTCCAGCAAAAGACAATCAACAATTGCGCTATCAATAGTAGAAGCTGAGTACATAGCAGCAGCAGGATGTAGCACACAAATGCTCTGGATGAAAAGTCAGCTTGAAGACTTCCAGATCTTTGAGAGTAACATTCCTATACTCTGTGACAATACTTTTGCTATTTGCTTAAGTAAGAATCCCATTTTACATTCTAGAGCTAAGCATATAGAAATAAAACATCATTTCATTAGGGACTACATTCAGAAGGGAATTTTGAACTTAAAATTTATAGATATAGACCATCAATGGGATGATATCTTCACAAAACCCCTTTCTGAAGATAGGTTCAATTTCATTCTGAAACATCTCAGCATGAAAATCTGCCCAGAGTGAAAATGCTTTAATTCTATATACTCATCTTCAGAATGTATTTGTTTTACTGTGAACTTCTGATCAATCTCTTTTCAGAAAGAAAGAACATGCAGATTGTATCAGATGCTAGTCTTAAAGATCTGAGCATTTCAGCTCAAGGATAGACGTGCTGATCACTAAATCAAACAAGTGTCATCCAATCATCAGCAAATCTCTGAAGCAGAACACGCGTGCACGCTTCTGAGAAGGCAAAACGCTGATTGGGTGCATTGAGACACATGTCTGGTAACCGTTTCAAGTATCTTTCTCAAATCCCCCAAAATCAGCAAGCATTAAATGAAAGTAATCATGTTTTTAAAACGTAATCATGATTTTATTTCTCTTTCTTGAAACCGTTTACACTTTCAAAATATTCTGAAGTCTATTTAAGCATGTTAACTTCTCACATTAATCTTTTACAGTTTCTCATAATCTCTCAAATATTTTCTGCATTTTCTCTGTGTTCATCTCTTTCAAACTTAAACCCATTTTCTCAGTTTTCTCAGAAAAACCCTAAGTGTGAACATGGCAACCTCCAGCAGTGCTTCTGCAGGTTCTTAGAAGAAAGCTTCCTCTGAACAGTACCAAGTTCCATTCAGAACACTCCTTACACCAGTGAAGAATCTAGAAGTGTTGTCTGAACTGATTATTGATTTTGGCAGTCTGAAAGAGAATGGTTTTGACTTGACAGAAGAAGTTAGGGCACAGAAATGGGAGAGATATTTCGTCAGGTTGGTTGGACCAACATTCCCAATGTTAGTCAAGGAGTTCTGGATTCATGCATCCGCTTCAACGCATCAAGTCACCTCCTACATAATGGGCAAGAAGATTGTGATCACTGAGGATCACATAGCAAAACTGATTGGTTACAGTGGCGGTGGCGTCCGCTGTATTGATATGGCTGAAAGATGTGCTGATGTTGATGTCATAGCACATCAGATTTTCACCCATGGGGTGCCCAGCAGCAAGATTAGAGACCTAAAGGATCACCACAGAGTTTGGGAGAAGATCATTCTGGGTTGCTTTAATCATAGGAAGCCAACAAGTTCCCCTGATTACATAAATATAGATCAGCAGTTTCTGATCTATTTTATCAATCAGAAGGTAAAAATCAACTTGGCTCATCTTCTGTGTAATCACCTCAGAACAAGCATAAAGGAGACCAGGGAAGAAGAAAGAACAAAGAGGGATTGGATACCCTTTGGAAGGTTAATATCAGATATTCTGACTGAGAATAGGCTGATAGAGCACCTGATAGAAGCTCAAGAGTTAAGCACCATTGAACCAACAGTTGGCAAGCCTCTGAACGCGAAGAATCTGAAGAAAATGAAATTAATAGAGAATATCAGAAAGGAACCCAACATTACTCCTATTGCTGATATCACCAGCAGAAGAGTCCCACTGAATGACTTTCCCTTATTTTCTGAGATAGAATCTAAACTAGTGGTGGTTCTCAGATACTTGGACGCGTGCAAGGCTGATGGTGCAGATCCCAAGCTGAATACTAAAGATCTGCACCAAGATCAACCAGAAGTCTCACTGAAGAAGACAAAGAAAAGGAAGGCCCCTTCAGAAGGAACATCCCAGCAGACTCCCAAGAAAAGAGGTAATTTATCTGCTGCTTCTGTTTTAAATTCTTCTGCTATTCCAACATCAATCCCAACTCCAGCTTCTCATGAAATCCCAATCCCCATCCCAACAATAGATGAAACCGAACCAGAAGATGACCCTTCTGAGGCACTAAAACTCAGAAGACCCCGCACCAAACATCCAAAACCAACAACTTCAACAACATCAGAACTTGACAAAGTTCTGTCTGACATTGATCAACATGCTTCTGATAACCTCTCCAATAATCCAAACATTGAACCAGATATTGCCCACTCTCCTCAACCAGAACATCCTCTCTCACCCATTCCAGAAGAACCACTTATTCCTGAACAACCAGAAATTCCTCCTCCTTCTCCATAACCAACAATTCCTTCTCCCTCTCCTCAACCAGAAATTCCTCAACCATCACCTCAACCTGAGTTTCATCATTCTGAAACTCCATCTCCTCCATCCCCTGAACCACACTCTCCTCAATCCTCTGAGCCACAACCTCTGGCAATCCAGCTGCCATGTAGAACAACCGTAACCATAGCCCAGCTGCCATCCTCGCCAGAATCTACCCCACTAAATACTCCAAAAACCCCACACAGTCCAATTATTATTTCTGACTCTCCCACTCCATCTCCCAAACAAGCATCTCCCAAACAAACTACAGAAGACCCCAACAGGACCTTCATAGATTTAACAATCCTTGACCGTCTTGCTGATCTCAAAAATAAAATAGCCATTCCAAAACCAAAACAACCAGATGTTGGCTCTGGCATTGTGAATTTTGAAACAGGTCTGCAGCAGTGGATTGCTTCTCTGAAGCAAGTCTGTCCTGGAATGATTGATCCTGCAGCCTCAGACCAGCTCTGGACACGATTCAGAATTTGGGTACGTGCTGAAGCTCTAAAATTGCAAGACATCAATTATGAGCAAGCACAGCAGAATTTCAGCAAGCTTCTGAACGAAGTAGGAAGTCAGCTGCTGAAAGAAGACGTGCTCCTTCTGGATAGTGAGCCATGGTCTGAGAAGTGTCCAACTTCAAAAGTGCAGCCAGAAGAAGATCAGACAGTTCAAGCTGAAGCCAATCAAGCTGAAGATGTTGCAGAAAGCTCTCAGAAGCTCCCTGCTTCTGATGTTTCTCAAGCTGCCTTGGACAGGCAGACTCTGGAAGAGCTGAAGCTGAATGATATTTGTCTGCAGCAAAGGATGGATGAAAATGATCAGAAGATGAAGGAAAGGATGGATGTGCAGGATAGCAAGATAGATACAGTAGTCAGCATGGTGCACAAGCAGACTGAAACTGCTGATCAGATTAAGGCAATGCTGGAGACTCTGTTCACACGCCTTCCTCCCCAACCTTAGATTTTCATTCATGCCATTTTCATTTTTTCTTTGCATATCTTCTGTACTGTTTTTGTCTGGCTCTGAATATTTTAATATAACAAGTTTTTCTGCTCTTATCGTTTTAGCACATCACTTACACTTTTTGATTGCTGACAAAAATGGGAAGAACAAGAATGATATTTTTCAATAACGGATTACTGAGACAGAAAATCTCAAACATTCTAACTATGATATACTTGAATATGTTTTCTATTTTTGCTTAAGTCTACAGGTACAAGAATGCTCTCTGATTCACTGAAGACCAAAGCCCTGATACTCTGACCCAAAGAAAAGCTCTGATAACGCTCTGATATTCTGATCTGAAGCTCTGCTCTGATATTCTGATCTAAAGCTTCTGATAGTCAAAGCTCTGATATTCTGATGTTCAAAGAAAGTCAATAAAGATCTGATCCTGAAGAATTCTTGGAATCAAAAAGGGAAGTTATAAATTCAGGGGGAGTATCTCCGATCCCAACTCTGATATCTCTTTATCACTTATCTTTGATAACTTCTTACTCTGTTACATCTCATCATTTAGTTATCTCTGATACCTTTTCACGTTACTTTCAATTAAAAATATCTAGTTTTTGTCATCATCAAAAAGGGGGAGATTGTTAGAACAAAGTTTGAATCTACTACCCTAAGTTTAAGTTTTGATGATAACAAAATGAAATGATATATTAATTACGTGATTCATGTAAGAACTATTTGCTACCTAAAAATTACCTTTCTGTTTTACAGAAACTCTGATAGGTATCAGCAAGAGTGCATCGTAATCAGCATCAGAATATTGGATATCAACATCAGCATCAGAAGATGCTATATCAGAATACCAGAATCAGAAGAACAACTCACGCGAATGCTGAAGCTTGATGAACAGAACTGCGCTCAACACTCTGATAAAGACAACAATAGTTCATCAGCACTTAAGCAGAGTCAGAATGAGCCAAAGCCAGAACACGCTTTAAGTAGCAACAATACTGTGCATTCGAGGCGAATTATTACCAACGGCATCATTCCAGACAAGATCTGCTTAATAAGGAAAGTTTGTTATTGGCATTGAATCAAGATTATTGCTCCAACGTTCAACAATTTCAGTGCTATATAAACAAGACAATGAAGATTGAATTGGCTAATGCTCTACATCAATTTACACGCCTAAAAGCTATTCATCATCTTCTCATTCTCAGTTTGCTAAAAGCTCCAATTTCCTTACTCAATTATTTTAGCAATCTAGTTCAATAAGCTTAAGTTGTGTAATATCACAGTTGTGATAAACAGTTTTGTAGAAAACATTCACACACCTAGATTTCTCTTCTTCGTAAGAAAGTGATTCCTTGACAAACCGGTTTGTGGTTTGCATCAAGAAGGCTTTAGCAGTTGTTAAATCAGATTGTAATATTCAGTTGAATATAGTGGATTAAGACCTCGTTGGAGAGAGGCGAAATCACCTTGACGGGTGGACTGGAGTAGTTTGAGATCAAACGAACTAGGATAAAAATATTGTGTTCATTGCATTGATTTTCAGTTTTACAATTCAACCCCCCCTTCTTGTGTTTTTCACTTCTTCATGAGGATGAAGCGATGTCCGTTGGAAGCAGCTGGTTTGATCTCTCCAATCATATCAATGCCCCACATTGCAAACGTCCAAGGAGTAGTCAAGACATTCAGAGGTACTGGAGGCACGTGTACTTTGTCAGCATTGATCTTGCACTTGTGACAAGTTCTTGAGTGGTAATGGTAGTCAGTTTCCATAGTCGACCAATAGTAACCCGCTCTCAAAATCTTCTTAGCCATAGTATGCCCACTAGAATGAGTACCAAAGATACCTTCCTGCATATCTTCCATAATCTTCTCCACTTCTTTCTTGTCCACACAATGAAGTAGAGTCAAATCATGGTTGCGCTTGTACATAATTCTATTGCTCAGGAAGAACTTAACTGAGAACCTCCTTAAGAACTTTTTGTCATTAATAGATGCTCCTTCATGGTATTCTTGAGCCTCGAGGTATCTTTTCACTTTATAAATCCAAGGTTTCTCTTCTACTCTGTCAGTGTCAACTTCGTAATAATGTGTCGGTTCGTCCAATCTTTCGATAGTAATTCGAGGAGCTTCGTTATCCCATCTAACCTTTGAAACAACCGGCTGAAAATCATCAAAACAATGAAGTCGCCATCGAACGTCTTTTATCCCACATGTAGGGAAAGGTAAACATCGAGAAAACATGAGAAGGGAGAAGTCACGGTCTTGCAACCGAGAGATCGGGTAAGGGAGTCTGTTACGCGAGGGGAAGGTATTAGCACCCCACACGCATGTAGTACTCTACGGTATCCACTCTTGTTATCTATCTTATGGGCGTGTTTAATCTATGCTTACTGTTTACTATACTACTGAAGGGAAAATGCATGCAAACGAAAAGGGAAAATAATGTAGGGAAAATAAAATTGTGCTCATATGGGCCCTACCCCAATGCCTACGTATCCTTTTTGAGGAATCAGAGCTACCGTAGTTCGGCTCATATGTTTTTGTTTTTTTTGTGTTTTTTATGGACAATTTTAATTTCGCTTTATGCCGCAGCTCGACCTTTGGAGACTTATGCGTTGGCACAGAAGTAAACTAATCATGTCCTTACCTGAAAAGGGTTTTAGATAAAAGGGTGCTCGAGTGCACAAAATGATTTGAATTGGTTTATATTTTTGTTACCTTGAAAAAGGGTTTAACTATGATTAACATGTTTTTGATTTGCTAAGAAGAGAAGTTTTTGTTTTGAATGCACATGCAAAAGGGAAGAAAAGAGTCTAAGGGAGACTAGCCTATTTCTAAACCTAATGTTATCATACAATGGTAGTCCTACGCCAAGGATGAAAGGGGAAGTTTCTACCTAATGTCAGCATGCATGGTTTGCAATCTAAGGTCTATCTTGCGTTCGAACGGAGCAAGCGCATCCTAAGGGAACATGGTATGTACAAGGATAAAGCAAGCAAGCTAGAAAAAAAGCACACCTAAAGAGATCCTGCCTAGGTTAGCATGTTGAAGAAAAGTCTAAAAAAACTATCCTATAGGGAGCATGCAATGAGAGCGAAGTCGTGATCTCAATTTCTAAATTGAGTGACTTATCGATCAACAAGAAAAGAAAGCAATAAAATCCTATAGGGAGCATGCACTGAGAGCGAAGTCGTGATCTCAATTGCTAAATTGAGTGACTCATCGATCGATAAGAAAGTAAACAAACACAAGCACAACACATATAGCAAATGAAGTGCGTAATGCCTCTTTAAACAGCGACTTCGAGCGCACGCTCTTTATTTCCTACTTCTCATGGTATCTAGAAAGCAATAAAGTGCGAAAATGGGGAATAAAATGAAGGTCACGGTGATACCGAACGGAGAAGGTCCGCTGCCTCTTCAAAACCACACAACCAATAAGAAAGCTCTACGGAAGCTGCTCCGCACGAGTGATCAAATAATTAGTCTCCAAGCATTCCCCATTGCGAAAGTTACATCAATATAATATCACAAAATCTTAGCTAAAAATGATAATGAGAATGATCATCGAACATGAAAATAATAGAAAACTCTAATTAAACATCTAAAGAGAATTTCTAAAATCAATAAGAATTTCTACTATTTTTGTATCTCTTTTATCATCAACGTTATGAGAAGAATACAATAAGGAAAAAAACAATTAAATCTAAAACAGAGGGGTGTTGAAGTTTGGATTAGGTGTGTAGTGTAGCAAGGGTGCTAGGCCCATTAGATGAAGTCCAATGGCAGGTTTTTATTGCTTCCAATTTTCCAAAAAAATGGCCACGGGCCTCCTTGAAATATGGATCGGTCCACTTCCCTTACACCAACACCTGATTCAGCTTATTAAAAGAAACAAGTAATAGTTAAAAAAACAAAAACTAAATGTTGAAAAGGGGTTAGGGTTATAAAATATTGGGACTACTCGACTTCTCCGTCCTTCCAACGGCGGCGCGATACCCCTATCAACAACGATATCCGCCTCCCATTCTCTCTTCTTTTCATCACCGTCGTGTCCATCTATATAAACCTTATCCTTCGAGTTCGTCCCAACTGTTTCACCGCTGTGACAAATAATTCGACCGTGCAACATTGTTTATAGTGAACTCGTATTGTTCTTCTTCAAACCCGCACCATCATGGATATCATCCTCTTCGTCGATCAAAATTGCAGCGTGGTCGCGAAAAGCTCGCCGGAACTGAGAATTGTTCTGGTGCTTGTTGCGAATGCTTCAAGACGGAATTGAAAAGACTCTCAGCGATCAGTGATATGCTCACTTTAGGTGATAGGCTTCAAATTCATCTTGATCTTGTTCCGCTTCTACCAATTCTTCTTCTTCCTGTCTCGATTATTTTCTTATTTTGAATTGCTTCGTTATTATGTATTTTATTATGTGAGGCGTTTTTTGCTATGAGCCTTGTGTGTAGTAGTTGATTAATGATGCGCAAAGTTTGAAGAACGAAGATGTGTATTGTGAAATTGTTGCTCGATGAAGATGAAGCTCAACAGAGTTTGGAAGGTGACTATCGTATGAAGATGACAATGATGAATGATCCAAGGTGCGTCGAAGTTGAATCTCAAAGAAGATGTCGAGATTGTTCTTGCAATGATGATGGTGGTCGAAGATGATATTGTGAAGCTTTTCTTGGTGGTTTTCCCTAAGTTGTAAAGAATGTTAAATGGTGATGATGAAAGAGCCTGAAGGACGTTGAGAAATGGATGGAGCAATGAATCAGAGAGAGCCTTCAAAGAGAGCTTCTGGTGAGTTTTTTTTTGTTTTTCTGTTCTGTGTAAAATAGATCGTGAAATCTCTCCCTCTCTCTTCATTTGATTGTGTTAATCGTTTTTGTAATCTTCTTGCAATTAATTGATGATTGAATGATGGTGATGATACAAGAAGATGAAGATTGAAGGTGGTTACGTTTTCTTCTGTAGTGTTGTTGATGTTGTTATTGTAAATCAGAGAATTTACAGAAGAATGGATGCAATTTGAAGATGATGACGAGCGTCTTGCAGAAGTGAATGGAAAAGATGTGTGCTGCGAGAGAAATGAAGAGCTATGAGTTTCATGTCATTCTTCAGAGAGTCTTTGCGATTATTTTTTGATGGTGAGTTCTTGGATCTTTTTTCTTGTGATTTTCTCGATGAAAGTATTGACTCAAACCCTTCCCTCCATTCTGCTTCTCTCTTCTTCCTTTTATATTATTATGTTATGCATATGCTGTTAGATCTATGGGAATTGGAAAGTTGGTTACAGTTGGTTAGGGGCTTAGGGTTGTTAGGTAGTTAGAAACGGTTGAGGAATGGGAAAATGGTTAGGAGGTTTGTCATTCTGTTTGGTTATATGGCAGTTGGAGAGTTTGTTATTCTGTTTGGCAGTTAGTTGGAGTTGGTTTTTTATTTTATTTTTTGTTTGGCAGTTTACAGAGAATATGGTTAGGGAAAGTGGTTAAAAACTGTTAAAGGGTTGTTTTGAATTGGTTATGGATGTTACAATTTGGTTAAATTCTAAACTGGTTTTCTATACTGCTTTATGCAGGTTTTTGTGGTTAACTGCTTTTGAAAATTGCAGGGCTGGTTGTGGAACATTTGCTCTGAGTTTTAACGGAACTGGTTTTTTGAATGTGTGCAGGCTGAGTTTGGGTTGCAGGGCATGGTACAGGCTGATTCCCTCCGACTCAATTCTTTTTCTATTTTCATTTTTCTGCTATGCTGATCTGTGGGACACGTTTTTTATATTTCAGATGAGTGCAAGGCTGATTTGAGTCGTAGCTTAATGTTGATGAATATGGGAAGTTGCTGAACTCCTGGAAGAAACATGAAGATAGGTGGAGAAAATCTTGGGCATAACATGGAACATTAACAAGATGAAGTCATGATAGAGCCTAGGATGAAACTTAAGTCCAAACCAAATTTTGTGTAATTTTCTTGATCATGTAATGTAATTGAAAGGGGATGTAATTTGATATTTCATTTAGTAAATAGGAAAGCTCTCTTGAATCAAGTGTTAAATGATCTTATAGCTTCTTGAATTCATATGAAGTATTCTCCCGAATATTCAAAGTGCTTCTTTCTTTCAAATTATATTTTGACATTCCATTTTCTTTTCCTCCAATATTTCCTTTAAATGCCTTTGTATGGATTCAAATACTCATGATATAAATCTAAAATATTTGCAAGGTTTCAAAAGAGACTTGAATCTTGAATGAATCCATGAGAGGATATTTGGATGATATTTTGATGGTTGGATGAATTCGATGCATGCCTTTTCATACTTGTGATTTGAATTCCAAGAAAATCCACGCAAATATTTAAGAACTTTGATTTTCTCCAAATCCACTTCAAATATTAATGAATGAATTCTAATCAAACTACAGCTTCAGTGAATCCCTAATTCAGTTCAATTTTCCGATCTAAACCAAATTTGCGTGTCAAGCAATAATAAATTTGAAAGAATGACGCCTTGATTACAATCCACATCTTGTACCATGTCCCGACTATATGAGCACTAGAATAATGACGTCTTGGACCCCTGAAGAAGATATTCAAGATGACTTTGAACTTAGACCTTAGTTCACATAGTCTTTACTTAAACCTTTAGTGAAACCCTAGTGATCCCGCCCTTGACGAGGATGACAGCCTTATAGCTTGACGGGGGAGAAGTTCACAATAATTAAGAATCCAAACCCTAGTTCCATAAACCACAGTTACTGGGAAACCAACTGATTCAAGCCCGAGTGAAGATGAGAACCACCAAATCCATAGAAACCCTAATTCCATCATATCATTGATCCCATGCCAAATTATGTTGTTAGAGAATGTATGCAATGTTAAATGACCTAATGGAGTTATGTACATGAGAAAAGCGCGACAATGCATAAACCAGATAAAAGTAGAAGGGTAGGACAAATTTGGGGTATTACGACCTTGAACATAGGTGACATCATAGAAATGTGTCTGCTAACTGATTCTCTTCTCTTGGGATATGCTCGAAAGTAATATCCTCGAAGTACGGGATTAAGGTTAACACATTTTCTCGATAAGGAATGAGATTCAGATGCTTCATGTCCCATTCTCCCTTAATCTGACTAATTACAAGGGCTGAATCCCCGTATACGCTCAAGAACTTGATTCTTAGATCAATAGCTGCTTCAATACCCATGATGCACGTTTCGTATTCGGCCATGTTGTTAATGTTGTACCTTAATTTTTTCCCATAAGATCCCTTCATCATACCATATTGATTCAATCACAACAAGATCACAAAAGGGCTTTTGGTTATCCTCCCTATCTTTAGCTTTGCTTTTTGAGGAATCACCAAGCACCTTGACTTGTTTTTCTTTTGTGATCATGCATGTTTTATTTTGACTTTCCTTTTAATTAATGAAATGCAATGTTGGTTTGTCTCACTTGTTATGATGTAGGTAAAAGCAATGTGGCTTAGCAAGTTGATGCATGGGTTCATGAGTTTATTTCCATGCCCTAGTCAGTAAAGCTTGAGAAATTCAAACCTCACCATTGAAGTTGTTTTGGAAGAAATGGCATGGCAAGGTTTAATTTGTTTCACCACATTTCAAAGTTATCAAGATTGATTCAAAAGTACAAGGGGTTGATTGAAGAAGTTGTCATGGTGGGACAAGGCCTTGTTCCCATTAGTCACAAGTGCATATTTCTCTTAATTCTCAAGATATGGAAGCGGTTTTGGTTGCTATGAGTTATCATTATCATCCTCAACAACTACTATCTACAAATCAAAACTGTTGGTACAAGAAGGTTGTTTAAAATTGTCAAAGTTCCTCAAAGCATTTTCTTGATCTAGGAGCTAGGGTTTTGAACTTTAAAGAAGTATATCTTGCTCATCTTTTGGTATTTTTGAGTGATTCTAAAAACATCCTTCTCTTTAAATGGTTATTAACAAATCACTTCAAAAATTTCAAGCATTTTTCATGTGGAAGAAACTTGATGATGAAGAAAGATTACAAGTCCTCCAGATGAACCCCCAACTTCCCATGCGTGACTTCAAATGATCATAACTTGGTCAATTTTTATCACCTTGAGCCCAATATTTTTCCATAATGATCTCGAGGATGTGAACTTTATTCCTTATTTTATGTGCAAAGTGAGAAAATGGATGGAGGATGCCTTAAGGATACAAAAGATTATAGGTCAATTCATGATTTTTTGCCAACTTCAACAATTCATAACTCTCTCAATTTTTGGAGATTTTGAATGGTTCAAGTTTCAAAATATCATTCACGAGGTCTATATTTTTTGGTCAAGAGAAAATTCTAAGAGGAAGGCCATGTTTGGATGCAAAAAATTATAGGTCACTTTTGAAGAAAAACTTGAAATATTTCTAAGTATGGAAAGTCAACCTTTTTTTCTTTTCAACTTTGACTCATTGCAACTTTCATCTCAAACATCTATTTGATTTTATTATTTTTCCATTTCAAAGCTTGTAATCTCATCTTTCTAAAGCATCAAGAACAACGCCTTAAGACCCCTTGGGCTGAGAATGCCATTGTTTCAAAAGTGGTAACTTGGAATTGAAGTTTCATCCCAAGTCAGAATTTTAATTTCATGTTACAACTTCTAACCCTAAAATTAGCAAGCGTTTTGGGTCTAAACATGATTAGCCAACTTTCCCAAGTGGATTAGTGCATTAAAATGCGCGTTTTGGATGAGTTTTAACAAAAGAGAAGTCACACTTTCTTCATGATGCAGACCCACATGAATTCCCTCCAAATTACATCACTCACCCTTCCTTTTGATCCCATTTGCTTCTCCTATAAATACATGAGTCATCCCATTCGTTTTCTCAAGCTTGAACAACCAAAATCATTCTGCCAAACTCGCTCTATAACTCACTTTTCTGCAACTTTAAAATCATTGTTCAAGCCTTTTTCAACCCATTTTTTCTATCAATTCACCTTCCTTGATCTTCCCTGAAGCTAACAGAAGAAGAATTGAGCCTTGAAACCTTCTGAATTGATCTGACCAAGTCCATTTACAAAGCTCTGCAACTGAACTTCAATGGGTAGATTTCTCCATCAATTCTTCCAAACTTTGATATCATTGTGAAGCTCTCATTTCCCTGGTTCTAGTTGCAACACTTTCTTTTATCTGGAAACACATTTTGGCCATCAATTTTCAAATTCCTGTTCAAAACTTTCCTTCCAAATTGCTTGAGTTACAATTTATATAAATTTTTCGCGAATGTGTGGTTGTCTTCATCTTGATGAGATGAAGCGAATGGTGCCGGTCTCGTGCTCTAATTTTATAGTTTGAGCAAGCTCGATTTGAGACTGACTGGAGGTTGAAGATGACCAACGTGTCATCCTTCAACCAATGAAATATCGCCATTTGGAATTTTTGAATATTTGATTTAATTATTGATCATATGTGTTATTCACTAATGACCATCATATGCACAACACGTATGATCCATTGGATCAACTTACTAACCAGCTTTGACTCTCATCCATTGGTCCATATTTTTTTGACTTTATTTTATTTTCTGATCTTTATATTTAAATTGTTTTAAACTTCAAAAAATCATAGAAAATTCATTTTAAGTCCAAAAAATCTGAAAAAGTTATGAAAAATATTTTTGATTTTTCTCTTTCTGATTTTCATTTTTTTACAATTTTATTTTGTGTTTTGATATTTTTTTATTATAAATTTTCACTTTATTTGATTTGTTTTAAATGTTTAAAAATACTTTTATGCATTTTTAAATTCTAAAAAAAATATGGAATGATCTAATGTTATTGTGACAAATATTAGTGACCTCATTTATTTTTTATTTCTGACTTGGTTATTTTTTTTATCATTTTTTGTTTATTTTACTCATTTTTTTTGAATTTTAAAAATAGTTTTTGACTTAAAAAAATTACCAAATATTTTATAAAAAGATTTGAGTTCATTTCTGATTTTTCTATGGTCTTACTTAATCTTTCTTGATTAATATGAACATAGTTGATATTTTTCTCTCTTATTTCTATTTTAAATATTTAAAAACCCTTTTCAATGCATATATTAAATGTAATATTATTTTGTATTATTTTCTGGCTGATATTGGGTTGAATTTTTGATCATGAACTTTATTAACATCATTGGATCCATGGTTTTGATTCTAACTCCATAAAAATGGATAAATGGTTTTAATAATAGTTTGATTAAATTTTAATTCAAAAATGGTTTGTATATTCTTTCCCACCCTTCTTCATCTCATCCCTTTCTTATTGCACTAAGTGTTATTGGAGCATGATCTCTATATCATGTCTCAAAACAAATGGTGGATAGATTGCTATTGACCGACCTCAAAATAGGTGCGACTTCTATATAAGTCCACTTAAGATTGCTTAACATAGCGCTAAATTTTATCCCAATTCGAATAAATGATCATTCGTGGCCCAAACCCATGTTTATAAGCCCAAGTATGTTAATTTGATCTCTTTGATCCAATAACCTTGAGATTCATTTTGTGGAGGCTTTGGTTCTACCAATCCTCTAATGGTTCTACATCACTTTTGGTAAACGCGGATCACTTAAACATCGCTGATCATTAAATTTTACATTGAGGATTCTTAAATGGATGATATACTTGATATAAAGCAAATGCAATTCATTGTGTAGAGGATTTGGTTCTACCAATCCTCTAATGAATTCCAAATGCAAGATTCAAGATGGTCATCCAACTAACCACTAATTATTGACAATTGATTTTATTTTATACTTTTACTTTATGCTTTATTTTATGCTCTTTACTTTATGGACCATTTACTTTAGCATTTACATTTCATGCTATTTTTCATATTTTCTCACTTGAGCCTCTTTATATTCTTGTCATTTTTATTTTGCTCACTTGAGCTTTTCTTTTCTTTTTTAAGATACTTAATAATCAACATGAACCATAAAAAAATTTAACGATACATGGACTATTTGGTTACTATCCTTGGCATTATGGAGTATTGGACTTCTTGGACTTAGGATTAGAAACCTTGGCCTATGTTGGAGACCTTGTGACCTTAATTGATATTTTGTCTGGAGTTCTTGAGGTTTACCTCAAGACATTGGGTTGTTTGTTTGTTTTGTATGCAGGTTATTGTGATTACATACTTTGTTTGTAATATGGAATTCACCCGTATACAACCTTTACTCTGCCCAATTTTTGTGAAGACTTAATACACTTGAATTTTGGTTCTCTCGAGAGGTCTAGTATCTTTGCTAGTTTGGTTTCAATCCAAAGAATGGGAAGTCTATCTTGACTCATAATGTCAAGTATTGGCTTCTTGTTGGTTAAATGGTTCTTCTCCCTAGCTTTTACCTCATGCTCTAGGACAGTCTCTTCTTCTCCTCCTATCTTTTTTAATTTCAAAAATCTTCTCTCTCCTTTTGAAAACTCTTCTTGTTTTTAAACTTGAACCACTTTCATAATAAACTTGGACTTATGTCCATGCATTTTCAAAACATTTTCATAAATAAACTTCAATCAACTTAATAATACCTTGACATTTTTTATGAGAAGACTAAAATTCAATCAATCTCATTTCAAACCATTTTTCCACTTTGGCTTTTTTAATTTAAAAACTTTTCTTAAAAGATTGGACTCTTGTCAATCCTTGTAGTGATGCAAACGACTATACTTATAAATATGTAGCGAAGTGAGATATTTTCCACTTGGGTGTTGAGTGAGGCATTATTGATTTTAAAATCCAAGCCATATCTTCAACTTTGAGATGATGCAAATTCTCCTTTCTCATAATTATGGGTAGTAAGTATGTTTTCCACATGGATAATAACGATAATGTCTTATCTCATAAAATTAACCAACACACTTGTGTTTTAAATTTTTTAAAGGTGAACTACGTGTACCCTAATCCCCTATTGCACGAGAGGTGGTACACAGGCACTAAAGGTTCACAAACATGGCGGGTGAAAAAAATCATAAAAAATACTTCTTTTCTCACCTCCACCATCTATTTTTTATACAACATTTTATAGCCAAAATATACAGATTTTTTCAAAGAGGTTCATGCGGAGTACCGTAGATGTTTAGGGTGCTAATACCTTCCCTTTGCATAACCAACCCCCTTACCTAGAGTCTTTCCCCCTCTTTTTGGGTTACTCACTCTTTTTCCATTCCTTTGGAAACAATAAAGCGCGGTGGTGATTTTTATTTTTGATCTGTATAAGTCTAGTCAATCCAATGGCTTAGTCTTAAACATTTCTACCGCTACAGTTAGTACAGTCAAAGTATAATCTAGAAGTGAAAGGCGTATGGCAACCCTGAGGAGTGATAATTACAACACCAATTCCATTTCCAAGTGCGTAGGAAGCTCCGTCGAAAACCATAGTCCATCACGGTCCTGTCTCATGTCCTTCATACGGTCTAGGTTCTTCACAATATGTAACTTGCATAATGTTCTCGTTCGGGAATTCCAAATTCGTAGATTGGTAGTCGTCTATATCTTGATGAGCTAATTGGTCTGCTAATACACTTCCTTTACTCGCTTTTTGAGTGGTGTACTGAATATCGTATTATGTTAGGACCATTTTCCATCTGGCTATTCTTCCAGAGAGAGTGGGCTTCACGAATATGTATTTGATGGGATTCATTTTAGAAGTCAATAAGGTGGTATGTGTCAACATATACTGTCATATTCGGCGAACAACCCATGCCAAAGTGCAACAAGTTTTCTCGAGTAGTGAGTATCTTGTTTCACAGTCGGTAAACTTTTTTCTAAGATAGTTGTTGTACCCCAAAATTTTCCCTCCCAGTTTTCATTCAAGATATTCTCTTAGGATTTCTCAAATACCCAAAATGGCTCAGGATTTGATCAGACAGATTCTCCTCCTAAGCATTCAGTCCACGACTAGGGTTTGATACTTCTCAAGAAAAATTGAGTTTCTAAGGTTTCAAGTGGTCTTCATGGTTCTTCATGTATTCTCAAGGATGCTCGTGTCAAGTTTCAAGCCTTGTATCACAAGTTTGCTCAGTCAATGGTTCAGATGACTGAAAATCAACTATATTGACCCAAAAGTTTACCTTTTCAAGATCAAGTTCAAACGATGGTAACTTCTTCATTATTCGATATTTTTTGAGTGGTTCTTTTTGCGTATGACTCTCCTTGACGTCATCTCCAACTTCTCTTTACAAGTAAAGAGCCGATTATATGCGAAAGACCATCAAAAATTCGAATACTTTAGAGGCCGCTTTCTAGACTTTGACCTAATCTCAAGCAACTGTTGTCTGACTTCCAAGAATTGTAAGTTCCTCGATTTTCAAGATCTTGAGACGATTATTTTTGCACATTGTCATAAGCGATGTCATCAATAAGTTCTCTTCAAGGAATAAAGTCAAAATTGTGTTTAGAAGACCTTGAAATTTATCGAATTGTCATAGGTCATTTTCTTGATTAAGAGTGTTTTTAACTTCTAATCTCAACTCATGCCTTAATTGATTTAGGATCTTGGTGAAAAGGATTTGAGGATTCATTTGAATAATGTTTTTGATTTCAATTCAAGTTAGAAAAACATCATGTGATATCACAGGTTTCGTCCAAATTCTCTATGGTTCATTCGTGTGAATTATTTTGTATTCAAGATATCAAAGACGAGTTCACTAAAATTTTCTCAAATTCATTCAAGCTTTGGAATGAAAACATGATAAAGTTATGCTTTGATTCATGGTTTCTCTAAGTTACAATTCTCATGAACCAAATCAAATTTTCGAACCTAATTCAAAGTTCATGGCTATTCATCTAGTTCCAAGCACATCATTATTCAAATGCAAGACTTTTTCTTAAGTCGCATTTCAGTTCAAGATAATTCAAGTTTATTCAAGAATCCAAGATTACAACAAGGCATCATTGTTATTTAAAAGTGAATTTGAATACATTTTACAAGTCTCCAAATCTTAAAATTCAAATCACAAATGGAAATCGCAATGTTACAAAAGTTCGCAATGTTACAAAAATTCCTAACAGATAAAGAGTTTATTAAACTACAAAGAAATTTTCTTCATCTTCAAGTCTTCATCAAGCACTTTAAGTTGCTCTTCATCAATTTTCTCTATTGTCCAATTTTCTCATACATGTAACAAAAGAGAAGAAAAAAAAGGAAAGAAATGGTTAACATACAATTTATATTTGAACATGAACAAAATTTTTCATAGAGTTTTCTCTTCAATTTCATCATTAGGGTTTTGTTTAAAGAATCAGATTATAGTTTGTTTCTCAATCGTGTTCATGCGCCAGAAAGCCTCATACAAAAATCAGATTCTATCATTGGCCCAAAGTTGTTCCTATTGCAAATCACGAAAGTAATTTGGTTCACAATAGGACAACTTAAGAGATATGTTACTGCAGTAAAAAAAATGGTTTCCAAACCAGGCCAAAACCGTGACCAGTCCCAAACCTGCACATACTGTCAAAACCGCTGCAGTAAAATAGTCCAAAAAAAAAATTGCAATGCTGCCCTGTAAAACCTGTACCAAGCCAGTCCAAAGATTGCACACAAAAAAGCAAAACAGAAGCTGCATCGAAAAAATATAGAAACAACATAGCCTATTTGTTCAAACTCTCATATTTTCCCCTCAAAATCTTTGTTCTCATTCAATATAAAAAAACTGATACCATAACACAAAGGGGAGGATCCATTATAAAAAAAAGAAAGAGCAACATTTATGTTCAAAAACACATTAAAGCTAGACATCAAAAAATCCCTATTTTATGTTCATCATTTTCTTTAAACAAAACCCTTAAGAAACCAAAACAAAAAAAGGAAGATCTCACCCTCAAAAACTCAGAGCAACCTGCCTTCACCTTCACCGTTAAGCTCACGAGACCCGACCTCCGCCTCTTTTGAAACTCCACACTGCTCCTTTCATCTTCAACAATTTCCAGCAATAATATAAACAATCGTCATATTCAAACATCAATCAAGTTTTTAAATCGAAAGCAAAAGGAAAAGAACAAACTCACACTGTACCTTTTCTCTGTCGCCGGCCAAAACCTCCCCGCCAACATAAGGGTGATCGAGGGAGATATAGCCGCGAGTAGAGATCAATGAGAAACAGAGAAAGTCGGAGGAGTACAGAGGGATTTTGGTTTGTTCAGTTACGCGAGAGAGACAAAGGAGCGTATCGCGAGTGAGATGGCATGGGAGAGAAAGAGAAGAACAGAGGAAGGGCATATCGATGAAGGCAGAGAGAAGAAGAGAGGAAAGTGTTGTTTTATTAAGAAGAGGCGTGGAATACTAGGGTTAGTCAATTATTTTTATTTTAGATAAAGAAAATGGGGCTTGGACCTTGACCAGGTCTGACCCGAGTTTGGGTTATCATGGGCCTATATACCACCCATTTTGGCTCGTACACCCCCACCTCCCTTTTATACTGATAAATAATATGGATCAATGACTAAGCCCAAAGTCCGAATTCCAACACACTAGCCTGTTCCATTTGCTGCTCTTCGCACCTCACATCTTACTTTTTTTTCTTTCTGTTTCACTAAAATTAAAAAAAAACTATCTTGGGCCTGATGCTTTAGCCCACCCAAATTCTGTAGTATATACCCCATTTTCTATTTCATATATATATTTTTTAATTTCTAATTTAGTTTATATTTAAATTAGTTTAGATATTATTTAATAACTATAGAGTTAATTTAGATTATATTTAATTTAGTAATTTTATAATTAGCTTAGTTTAGGTTTAATTTAGTAACTTAGAATTTTAAGTTAGTTTAGAATTATTTTAATAACTTTATTTAATTTAGATTTAATTTTATTAATCTTTAGTTTTAATTTTAAAATTCAATTGAATAAAAAATACAATTTCAAAATTATTTAATTTTCTTAATTAGTTTATTTAGGGATTTTGTGAATAATTTAGTTAATTAAGTTTTTTTCTTCTTTTGTTTAGTTAACATTCTTTTAAATTGTTTAATTTCTTCTTGATAAAAAAAATATAGAATAGGATTTTATTTCCTTTATATTTTTATTTTTTTCTTTATCTAAAATAAATACCAAAAAATATATATACATATGATTTAATCTCTTTTAATCAATTATTTTCTTTTATAGAATAGGTTTTTATTTTCTCTTCAAAATTTCTCACAAACAAAAAATACCAAGAATATTATTTTCATATTTTTATTTTGCTAATTAATTTTTATTTTATAGATTGGTTTATTTTAATTAACTATGTATTTTTAATTAGATTGGGTTATATTGCTTGTTTATTTAGACTTTTAATCGCATTGTCGATTCGATCCATCCCCATTTGTAAATTTGTATCTCCCATTCCTGAAAGCTCTATAATAGCGTAGAATTTTAATTTCCGCAATTTACTGTTTTCCTTTATACTGTATAGTAATTAGGCGTGTATGATAAGATATAAAATCAAATGATAGATAACCATATACTTCAAGATAAAATAACTGAAAACAAATCACTTTTCGCACACGCACACCTTTAGGGTTAACCTTGCTTGTTGCCTCAGAAAAACAGCCATGTCCCTCGAATATAGGACACTTTAGCAAATACCCTCGATAAAAATATTGTGGTCCCTCAATGACCCTTCGATGTTGCCTTTGGTAAAACGATCTTAGTCCCCTAATAAAATTGCTAAAGAGTCTCATAAGTTGCCTTCTATAATTGTACGATGACCCGCGCCTGTCCCTTTACATCCAATTGTTAGAACAAAGTTTGAATCTACTACCCTAAGTTTAAGTTTTGATGATAACAAAATGAAATGATATATTAATTATGTGATTCATGTAAGAACTATTTGATGCCTAAAAATTACCTTTCTGTTTTACAGAAACTCTGATAGGTATCAGCAAGATTGCATCGTAATCAACATCAGAATATTGGATATCAACATCAGCATCAGAAGATGCTATATCAGAATACCAGAATCAGAAGAACAACTCACGCAAATGCTGAAGCTTGATGAACAGAACTGCGCTCAACACTCTGATAAAGACAACAACAGTTCATCAGCACTTAAGCAGAGTCAGAATGAGCCAAAGCCAGAACACGCTTTAAGTAGCAACGGTACTGTGCATTCAAGGCGAATTATTACCAACGACATCATTCCAGACAAGATCTGCTTAATAAGGAAAGTTTGTTATTGGCATTGAATCAAGATTATTTCTCCAACGTTCAACAATTTCAGTGCTATATAAACAAGACAATGAAGATTGAATTGGCTAATGCTCTACATCAATTTACACGCCTAAAAGCTATTCATCATCTTCTTATTCTCAGTTTGCTAAAAGCTCCATATTTCCTTACTCAATATTTTAGCAATCTAGTTTCCATAAGCTTAAATTGTGTAATATCACAGTTGTGATAAACAGTTTTGTAGAAAACATTCACACACCTAGATTTCTCTTCTTTGTAAGAAAGTGATTCCTTGACAAATCGGTTTGTGGTTTGCATCAAGAAGGCTTTAGCAGTTGTTAAAGCAGATTGTAATATTCAGTTGAATATAGTGGATTAAGACCTCGTTGGAGAGAGGCGAAATCACCTTGACGGGTGGACTGGAGTAGTTTGAGATCAAACGAACCAGGATAAAAATATCGTGTTCATTGCATTGATTTTCAGTTTTACAATTCAACCCCCCTTCTTGTGTTTTTCACTTCTTCACCAATGATAGGGATTCTTATCAATCAATGGTAAGATAGAAATATCTAAAAGAGGAGGAAAAGAACTAAGACTTTTTGAGTAGGTAGAACGTTCATAGTTGCTTGCTCGCAACCATTTTCAAAACAACATCTTTCAAACACACCAACACTTTCAAAATGAAATATTTTCAAAAGTCAACACTTTGTATGTATTCTTATAGAGACGAGAATCACTACAAAGTTCGCCTAAACGAAGGCACTTTTAAAAAATACTTTCAAACTGTCACAAACACATTTCAAAAAAATCATTTTCAAAGTGAGCTAGCAACTAAGAGCCCGTTGATAACTACGGATGAAAAGGGTGCTAACACCTTCCCTTTTCATAACCTACCCCCTAAACTCAAGAAAATTATCAAAAGGTCTTTCTTGTTTTTTCACCATTTCCTTTATTGGATAAAATAAAAGTCGGTGGCGACTCTTTCTATTTGCAACAATTGCAATAAAATGCAAAACACCCAAGTCAGTTTTCTCACCATATTACAGAACTGGCGACTCTGCTGGGGAATAAACTTAAAAGTGGGGTTACCTTAGAGACTAGATCACATTTAAAATGTTTTCATTTGCTTGACTTGCTTGGTTTACATTTTGGGTCCATGTTTGGATTTTGAATAGATCCTCTACCTGGATTTGGGAACATTATTAGGTAAGTAGCAAAGATTATGGAGACTGTACAACGTAGACCGATATGGTTGAAACAATAGCTACATTAGTGTGACACTTTTGTGGGTACCGGTATCCCTTATAGCGAATTAAGGAGAATACGAGACCGCTTTGTGGTGTCATGAAGCACTAACTGACCTTAGAACCTTTAATTGAACAACTTGGCCATTATGAAGTAGTGAGATAGCCGGCTTTGGTGCAGTCCGAAGTTGGTTGATACTCGATACTACGCTCATTGAGATCGGACTTTTGGGATATTTCGGTCGCCAAAACAGAGGATTGCGCTGAAACAATGCCCAATGAAGAAAGATTAATGATATTGAGATCCCCTAAAACCCGATTACTTTCTAGGACAGGTTGAACCAACTAAACTTCAAGAGGGTACTTACGTATGAACCTCATGCAAGCCTAAACCTAAGGACTTATTTGCTTTGTGTGTATATGTTTACTTGTACATAACATCATGACATCATACCATGGCATTTTGCACTAACCATTTTAAGGACTTTGGGATTAATCTTTGTGCTGTTTTGTAGGATATGGCTTCCATGCAAAGAAATACCATCCGAATCAACCTTGTGAAAGTTCCTCCTCAACTTAAGGAGTTAGCATCCAGGGTGCCCAATGATTCTTCTTTCACCAAGAAGTATGGTCGGCTCATCAACTTGGTTATCCAAAACTTTGAAGAAGGCATGGTACATGTGCTTTTTCAATTCTTTGATCCTAAGCACCATTGCTTCACATTTCCCGATTACCAACTAGTTCCCACCATGGAGGAGTTCTCTCAAATCTTGGGAGTGCCTATTCTTGATCAAATACCCTTCACTGGTATTGAGAAAGACCCGAGACCTGAGGAGATTTCTCGAGCTTTACATTTACAATGATCCGAAATTGTGGAAAATTGGGAAACAAGAAGTGGTGTTAAGGGTTTTCTAGCCAAGTTTCTGTTTGAGAAGGCTCAACAATTTTGGGATGCTCTAGATTTGGAAGCTTTTGAAGAAGTTTTGGCTCTTTTAATCTATGGGATGGTACTGTTTCCTAACCCGGACCAACTCATATATGTGAATATGGTCAAAGTTTTTCTATCTTGTAACCCGATGCCTACATTACTCGGAGACATTTTGCATTCTCTTCATGCTCGCACCATGAAGAGAAGGGGGATTCTTATGTGTTGTACTCCTTTGTTGGCTAGGTGGTTTATTTTACACCTTCCTCGATCAGTTTTGAAGAATGAGCAAGGCATGAGATGGTCTAATAGGTTAATGTCACTCTCGCATTCAGATATTCATTGGTGTTATCGATCTTTTGAGAATGTTACGTTATTTATCGCTGCGGGGAATTCCCTAATGTCCCTCTTTTTAGAATTAGGGGAGTTATCACTTATAATCCTTGCTTGGCTCAACGAAAATTTGGGTATGCAAGGAGGGATGGTCCTCATGACGCGCTTGTCCAAGGTATTGTGTTTGACTATGAGAACGATGTCCAAGGTCACCATCAAAGATTTATATGAGCTTGGGGCATGGTGAACAAAGTTGATAGTAAAACTTTTGGGGCATAAGAACTCCATTCCTTTGGAGCCTTATCTCAAGTGGGTGAGAGCTCACACTCAAAAACTCATGATGCCATATGAGGCCATCCTACCTATCATCATGGAGCCTACTATTGAAGGAGATGTTCCCTATACCTTTCTTAATTCTCACATGCCTACTACTCTCAAAGAATTGCAAAGATCGTGGATTCAACACAAAGGGGAGCGAGACACCTTTGAAGCCCAATTCTGTGAAGGTGAGAAGAAGGTGTTGGAACTTACGCGGAAACTTCATGAGAAGTAGAACTTGAATGTCTATATCGGTCTGAAGAAGAAGCGTCCATGGGAGACCTGAGTCCTTTTTGTATTAGCTCATTTTTGTTGTTTTTCTTTCATTGTAAGTCCAAGAGGTAACTTCTAACCTTGTTTGAACTTATTAATACAATTAATGTTTGTTCCTTATTTTGTTTAAACAAATTTAAATCTTAAAAGTCCTTGAAAGCATTGCATTCACATTACATGCATCATATCATAAGCAGGTTTTTTGACACAGGTTTCCTCATATTTCTACTGTTTATTTCAGTATAAGATGGATCTTGAGCAGACTGTGAAGGACTTGCAGGCATAAAACTCTCAATTTTAAGAAACCCTGCTCAACTTGGAAAAAGGGCAGCATGAAATGATGAAGCTCTTCATAACAAAGAAGAAGACCAATAAGAGAGCCGTAGTCAATATGGGGAAGAGATTCAAGGGACCCGTACGACAAGTGCAAGTGGAGGATGACTCCTTCGAGGAGGATGAGAACCAAGACGAAGATGCTAGGAGCACCCGTGCTGGGGGTGGTAACAATCAAGTCCCTGAGGACGAGGATTATTTTGACGAACAATATCCACCGGCTGAAGACACATATAAGCAACTGGAAGACACATTAAAGATTGTGGAAGTCCAAGGTGTGCCTAGCTTAGATTTTGGTAATTTGGGTTTGGTTCCTGGGGTAGTCATTCCCCACAAATTCAAGATTCAAATCTTTGTTAAGTACGATGGTGTTTCGTGCCCAAAGCATCACTTGAGATCTTACGTCCTCAAAATTCAACCGCATACCACTGATAAGAAGTTATGGATACTGTGATACGGTGGGAGAACTGACTTGATTGTTTTTCGTTTTATCGCAAATGTTGCGGTTAGCAAGAGTCTCCACCGACTTTTCTTTTATCCAAAAGGAAAGGTAAAAAAGCACAGGAAAGACCTTTGAGATTATTTCTTGAGTTTGGGGGGTAGATTATGAAAAGGGAAGGTATTAGCACCCTTTTCATCCATGGTTTTCCATGGGCTCTTAGTTACTTGCTAGATCACTTGCTTTTGTTGTTTGAAATTGTGCTTGGTGTGGTTTTGAAAGTATTTTGTAAAAGAGGCCATTGTTTAGGCAATCTTTATAATGATTCTCGTTCGTAAGAATGTATACAAAGATGTTTGTCTTTTTGAAAATGTTTTCAATGTTTGTAAGATGTTTGGAAATGTGTGTGTTTGTTTTTGAAAATAACAAGGATATTTGTTTTGAAATGGAGAAAGTAACTAAAAGTAATCTACCTACTCAAATTTCTTTCTTGTTCATTTTTTTCTTTGATATTATTGTCTTACCATGGATTTGGTAAGCAACCCCATCTTTGGATGTAAACGGTACGGGCGTGGGTCATCATATAGCCATGATTAGCAATGTTGCAAGGTACCTTAGCATTTTTTGAGGGACTAAGATCATTTTGTAAGGCAACTTTGAATAGCGTCATAGAGGGACTATGATCTTATATTTGTTTGTTTTGCTAAGATACTTCACATGCGTAATATGGCCATTTTGTATAAGGCAACCAAGTGGGATAACCCTAAGGGTGCTTGTGTGCAAGTGTGTCATTTTCATGCTTGATTTTGTCTTGGATTAGGGTTTTCTATTTGATTGATTTTATCTTTCCATACAAACCCTAATTACTAGCATATTATATAAAAGCGATAAATTATGAAATTTAAAGACTACTACGCTATTACAACACTTTGTAGGAGGGGGGGTATACAATTTATGAATGGGGATTGCAATAATATAAACCTAATTAATCTATTATAACCAAATTGAATTTGTATAAATATTGGAATAAATAATGTACAAGATAAATTAAATATGCAAAGATGTATATAAATGCAAAAGAAGATTTTGTTTGATTTTTTCACATGGAAAAAGTTTTAACCTAAACCTAGTAAATGAATCAATATTATCTCAAATTAATTAAGAAAAGGAAATTATTTTTTAGAGAAAGTTTTTTAATAAACCCTAATTCTAATTTATCAAAAGGAATAAATTTCTTTGAGAAAAATTAAGTATTTTTTTATGTCTTTTTGTCTTGAAAAATAATATGTGGTATTTAGGAAGTATTTTGGTCTTTCTATATGTTAAAATAAATATTTAATAGGTGTGAAGAAAAATAAATATTTAACCTAATTCTATTTTAATTTACAAGTTTATTAAAAAAAGATAGTATATAACTTAAATAAAAAATAAATATTTTTTATGAGAAAATAAAATAAAATAAAACAAAAAATATAATATTTATCATTTTTATATTTTTTATGATTAAGAAAATATATTTGATAAAATAAAAATAAAAATAAAATAAGTAAATAAAGTATTTGGGCCAGGGGTGTCATGAGTAAACTGGAAGTAGCATATTAGCAAAAAAATAAGAGGACCAAGAACTGAAGCACATGCTGCAAACAACAAAAAAGGTTGGAAAAATATGGGAAAAAATGCAAAAGGCAGTGCCAAGGCTCGAACCCGTGACCTAGGACATTTTTGCGCGCTGCCTTACCACTGGGGTGGTTGTACATCCGTTAGTCTAAGTGAAAACACAAATACATAACACAAAACATTATCTTTCTCTGTACTTCATCTTCAACCTTTGGCCAGGCGGACCCCCTGTAACTTTTTCATTTCTCAACAAAAATGGAAAGTGATAACATGAACACTACATCGTTTTACGTCACGATTCTAACCATGTGCATAACTAAAACTATAAGTCCAAGATCAGAGAGAATTTTGTTGGCCCTAATTCTTAACCTAATTTTTTCAGAAACTTCAAACATAAAATTCTCTAAACTCAAGCCAAATAAATGCAAGCTATGGATATGTACAACTTCATAGCAATGCTGTCTACATTCTAGATTCACAAATGGAAAGCTAACTATGCATGTATTAAGAGTTAGAAAAACAGAAAACTCACCTTGAAAATGGAAATCGTGCTTTGAAAATAAGCTTACTCTAGGATGCTGTGATGATCAGGTTAGCTTCCTTGAACATCTAAGAAGCTAATGCAATGCTTAGCTTGTCTTGAGGGTGGCTGCAATAGTCTTGAGAAGTCCACCTGTGTTACTCTGTTTTTTAACTTCAACAATGGGGAAGATAGAGTTACAGTGATGTTTCAGGGAATGGGATGGTTTACTTATAAGGTAAGGAAGCTTGGGAAAGCAAAAGGCTTGAAAACACACGATTGAAATGGAAGATTCAGTTCACAAGTCAGAAATGGCAAGTTTGGAGGCTTGGTATGCAACTTCTGATTCTAGGGTGTTTCAAGGCTTGGGCATCCGTGGTTTTAGTTGCAAAATGATGGCTTTATATAGAGCAAAAGGTTGGAGGACTTGTGCTTGCTCAGAAGTAAAAGATCACATGTCTTGCTACATTTCTTATTTTTGAAGCAAGTGCGAGAAGTGACTTCTTAAGGCATGATTCTGATCTTGTAGGGTGGATTGAAGCTTTAAACATGTTTAGTTCAGGTTTAGAGACTTGGTTTGTGCAGAAAGAACAAGTCCAAGGATCAAGAAATGGAAAATGCAAAAAGCATGCTTTTCAAAAATGGCAATGTTGCCTTTCTTCCAAAAATGGCTATTTTCTTGTACAATGCATTGAATGCTTGGCTTTAGGGCATGGAACCTTGTTCAATCTATTAATGGTGGAGTGACAAATGATTTTGAGGCCTGAAAAGTGAAGATTCTATAGCCAATTTGCAAATTTGAAAACTTGTTCTTCATGAAAATGACCTATAATCAAAGTGATAAAACCCTAACTCCATCTCTTCGATTCTTCCTACTCAAGAATGATATCAAGGAGTTATTTGACATTTTGGAAATCTTGCAATGTTCTCTACAACCCATATTTGAAATGCTTTTGAAAATTCCTCTTGTAACTAGGTGAAAAGTTGCCATGAAGTTAGGTTAAAAACCTGCCTAACTAGGGCAAAATTTCACTAAGTTATTTTAGTTCATGAGCATGTATTCACAAAATTATATCTTGAGATCCAAGCATCTTTAGGATAAATTGTGTGAAGAAAAGTTGTAGATTTCATGGAGATCTACAACTTTCATGTTAGGAACTTCCTTTGAATCATCTTGTATCATGGTGATAATTTGGCTTAAAGTTGAGAAAAAATAAGAAATTTTCTATACTTAGAAAACTTTCTAAGTTAGAATTTTTCAACTTTCAAATCCAAATCTTAAATATTTGATTTCTTGATGAACAAGTTTCACATTTTGATATGTTTTGATGAATTTTGATCCTTGGCACTTGAATTTGACCAAAAAGTCAAAGTTTGACTTTTCAGTATACAATTGACTTTTGATCAGTTGACTGAAAAATTCATCTGTCAATCCAATGAATTTGTAATGTTTTGAACCATGCCATTAGGTCAAGATGATGCAATTGAACTCTTGAGATCATTATTTAAACCAATTGACCATTTGCTAGGTGAAAAAAAATCAGAAATTACCCCCTTCTTAGTAAAAACCCTAATTTTAACCATTTTGCCCTTTTGATGATTTGATCAAATTTCTTGAGGAATTATGGTCCAAACTTGATAAAATGATACATATGAGTCTAAGATGTTGATGTGGATAAAAAATTATGAAGTTTTGACTAAAAATTGGCCATGGTTGACTTTTCCCCCAATACAACTGATTTTAAGGTCAACTGTCTAATTGACTGATCAAAAGTGTGATTCAAAGCTTGAAACTTGACATGAGTAATCTTGGGGGTACCTAATGATCCTTGAAAGTCAAATGAAGCATTGGTAGTCCAAAAATCCTTGTGCAAACTCAAACCCTAATTTTGGTCATAAGTGCACGAGGAGATGTCTTGAGCTGGTCAAACCCTAATGCAGTCTTGAGTCAAAGAGATCTTGTGAGAAAATTCTTGATAAGTGAGAGGGAAAATTTTGGGGTACAACAGCTGCCCCTGTTCAATCTTCTTAAACCTAAAGAGTTAGACTGACGAGTTTTGCCATTCGTGACTCGAAGGTGGAAGATGATTGGACACTAGAGTGCCCATAAATTTGCACTTGATGATGTAATGATAGAAGGAATGGGCTTACAGATGCCATTTGGAGAGATGACAAAAAGTTATAGGAGATGGGCTTAAAGATGAAATCAAAGGTGATTGTTGAATTGTAATTTGCAAGCTGGAAGGATGAGTATCAGAATGGCATCCGTGGCTGGAGCGTATCTGTACTATATCTGAAAGTCGAATCCGAATGAATATCATAATGGCATCTGTGTATGAAGTGTATCTGTATTGTATCTAAAAGTCGAATCTGAATGAATATCAGAAGGGAATCTGTGTCTGGAGCGTATCTGTATTGTATCTGAAAGTTGAATCTGAATGAGTATCAGAATTGCATCCGCATCTGGAGCATATCTGAACTGTATTAAGAGGTTGAATCTGAATGAGTATCCGAATGGCATCCATGTCTGGAGCGTATTTGAACTGTATCAAGATTGAATATTGTTAACAGTAGCTGTTAATCTTATCCTGAAAAGGGTAAAATGTTAGCTAAAATACAAAGTCATGTTGCGTGAAATGTATGATGTAATGTATTTGCTTTATCAATGTTTATGATATGTGGATGCAATGTATGCGTATGTGAGATAATTTTCTGTATTGCCGTTGGATAAACCCCTGACTGTTGCTGAGGATATGTAAGTCTTCATGTCTTGAAGTTGAACTGTTGATGAATTTCTCTTTGAGAAATAAACTCTTGTTGTAAGGAAAACACCGTATACTGCTTGTAGAATCCTGTTGGGGAATCCTGAGAAATTTGACGACTTCTACTGGGGATCAATAATTTGAAATTTTGTTCCGTTGGGGATTTAAACGAGGTACTGCAGGAGGTTACTTATGGAATAGCCTAGAGACATTTCTCTATCCTTTCAACCTATTAGTAATTTTCTTTCCTATTTTGTTTTATTTGTAAATAGTAATTATGTTCAAATGCATATGCTCAACAATGAATCATTGGATGTTTTTGTAAACAAAACACGAGTGTAAAGAAAAGACAAATAGTTTTTGCACTTTCAACGAAATATTTTGTATTGACTTTGAGTAAGTATTTTTTGTACAAGGAGACAAACATTCTAGTAAGAGAATGCTGTCGTAAAAAATGAAAGTTTTGGTACAAAGAAAAGATAACTATGTGTACAAAAAATCCCATGGGGTTTCCATTCTGCTATAGCCTTCGTATCTCTGAGCATCTTGTCTATTTGTTGCCTTGTCCGAAGCTGATTGAATTGATCAGAACCTCTGAGTTTATCATTGGAAGCTAAAGGTTGTCCATAAAGTGATCCAACGGGATATAGTCAAATGCTTTAATTCCCTAACTTTTTCCTGGACCGCCCTTTCGGGTTTTCAGTCCACCGAGAAACCCTTTTTTGCCCAAGTCGCCCTTTCAGGTTTTCAACTTGCCGGGTGTACAGATTTTTGTTTTTGCCTAACTTTTTCCCGAACCTTTTTGGTTCGTCGGGATGCCCTTGTTTTTCCTAGGTGTGTCAACCTAGCGGGTCTCTTATGCGTAGTATCTTTTGACTATTTCTGCGTTTGCAGGATGTGGCAGGTCGCCGCCATCCATGGTGGTCAAGATCATTGCCCCACCAGAGAAGATGTTTTTGATTACAAATGGTCCTTCATAGGTAGGAGTCCATTTTCCCCTGGAATCACCTTGTGGCAAGATGATACGTTTGATTACTAGATCCCTAACTTGATACACTTGGCGTCTGACTTTCTTGTTGAAAGCCTTGATCATCCGTTTTTGATACATTTGACCATGGAAAACAACAATAAGTCTCTTTTCATCAATCAAATTTAGTTGATCAAGTCGAGTCTGGATCCAATCGTCTTCGTTCAACCCTGCATCCTTCATAATCCTTAGAGAGGGGATCCGAACCTCGATAGGCAAGACAACTTCCATGCCGTAAACCAAAGAATAAGGTGTTGCCCCGGTTGATGTGCGATCTGTGGTACGATACCCGTGGAGAGCGAATGGTAGCATCTCATGCCAGTCTTTGTATGTGACTGTCATTTTCTGTATAATCTTTTTAATGTTTTTATTTGCCGCTTCGACAACACCATTCATCTTTGGCCGATAGGGAGAAGAATTGTGATGCTGAATCTTAAATTGCTCGCACAATGCGGTGATCATAGTAATGTTGAGATTTGTATCATTGTCAGTGATGATCCTTTCGGGGATACCGTACCAGCAAATGAGATTTTTCTTGATGAAGCGGGCAACAACGTTCTTGGTGACAGAAGCGAAGGAAGCTGCCTCCACCCACTTTCTAAAATAGTCAATGGCCACTAGGATGAATCAGTGTCCATTGGAGGCTGTCGGCTTGATTTCCCCAATGGACACCGAGGAACCGGAGGTACATGCACCTTGTCAGCATAAATTTGACACTTATGGCAGGTTCGAGAGTGTTGATAGAAATCTGCTTCCATGGTAGACCAGTAATAGCCTGCCCGTAGGATTTTCTTTGCCATTGTTAGCCCACTGGAATGGGTGCCAAAAGTGCCTTCGTGTAATTTGGCCATGATCCTTTCAGATTCAACCTTATCTATGCACCGAAGTAACACAGAGTCATGATTGAGTTTGTACAAGATGCCATTACTAAGGAAGAACTTAGCAGAGAATCTCCTTAAGAACTTATTATCATTTATTGAAGCTCCTTCTGGGTATTCTTGAGCCTCGAGATACCTCTTGACTTCATGAAACCAAGGCTGGTCCACTACTTCTTCAATATTAATCTCGTGACAGTGTGCTGGTTCCTCCATTCGTTCGATGGTGATCTGGGGAGCCTCGTTATCCCAATTAAGTTTAAACATTGATGACATTGTGGCTAGAGCATCTGCTAGCTGATTTTCTTCTCGCGAGAAATGCTCGAAGGTAATCTTCTCAAAATGTGGTAGCAATGTCAAAACATGTTCTTTGTAAGGGATAAGGTTTGGGTGTTTGGTGTCCCATTCCCCTTTGATCTGACTGATGACCAAAGCTGAATCTCCAAACACATCTAAGGGTTTGATTCCCAGGTCTATGGCAGCTCTGAGACTGAAGATGCACGCTTCGTATTCCGCCATGTTGTTTGTACAACTGAAGCAAAGTCTGGAAGTAAAGGGAGTATGACAACCTTTCGGAGATATGAGTACAACATCAATACCATTTCCAAGTGCATTAGATGCCCCATCAAAGAACAGGGTCCACCGGGATCCTTGTTCAGGTCCATCGTATGGCCTGAATTCTTCGCAGTTGTCTAGTGTCATGATATCTTCATCCGGGAATTCAAACTTCATGGACTGATAGTCTTCTACAGCTTGGTGAGCAAGATGATCAACTAGCACACTGCCCTTTATAGCTTTCTGGGTAGTATACTGTACGTCGTACTCTGTTAGGATCATCTTCCATCTAGCTATTCTCCCAGAAAGAGCAGGCTTCTCAAAGATGTATTTTATCGGATCCATTTTAGATATCAACAAGGTAGTATGAGTCAGCATATACTGTCTTAGCCGGCGAGCAGCCCATGCCAGAGTGCAACAAGTTTTCTCGAGCAGTGAATATCTGGTTTCACAATCGGTAAACTTTTTTCTCAGGTAGTAAATAGCGTGCTCTTTTCGGACAAACTCGTCATGCTGCCCCAATACACACCCTATTGAGTTTTCTAAAACAGTCAGATACATGATCAACGGTCTTCCCTCGACTGGTGGCATCAACACAGGAGGATCTTACAAGTATTCTTTGATTTTGTCAAAAGAAACTTGGCACTCATCATTCCATTTGACTACTTGATCTTTCTTCAATAGTTTGAAGATTGGCTCACAAGTAGCTGTCAGGTGAGAAATGAATCTGGAAATATAATTCAAACGCCCCAAGAATCCTCTGACTTCCTTCTCAGTACGAGGAGCAGGCATCTCTTGTATTGCTTTAACTTTGGCAGGATCGACCTCGATACCCTTTTTACTGGCGACAAAGCCTAGGAGTTTACCAGACTGTGTTAGAACAATGTTTGAATCTAGTACCCTATATTTAAGTTTTGATGATAACAAAGTGAAAAGATATAGTAGATAAATATTTTATGATTGAATTATATGCTGCCTAAAATTACTATGCTCTGACTTGCAGATATGCTGATTAAAATAAGCAAGATCGCGTTTTCAGCATCAGAATATGATTTCATACACCAGCATCAGAAGTTGCTGAATCAGAACGTCAAGATCAGATGATCAACGCTTGCACATGCTGAAGCTTGATGAACAGAACTGCGCGTAAAACAATCTGATACAGAATCAAATCAGTCCATCAGCAGCGAAGCAGAATCAGAATGAGCCAAGCCAGAACGTGCATTGAAGAAGCAACGGTACTGTGCATTGAAAGCTAATCAATACCAACGGCATCATTCTAGACAAGATCTGCTCAAAAAGGAAAGCTTGTTAATAGCATTGAATCAAGAATATTTGCTTCAACGTTCATCCTCTCACGTGCTATATAAACCAAGCTTTGAAGATTATCACGGCTAATGCTTCCAAACTCTCTACACGCACAAAACTGAACAATAATCTTCACTCTACAAGTTTTGCTAAACCAACAAACTCTGATACTTTATTAGCGTTTAGCAACCTAGTATTCTAAGCTTCATTTGTGTAAACATCACAGTTGTGATATAGTTTTTGTAGAAAACATTCACACACATTTGCTTATACCTTTGTAAGAAAGTGTTGCCTTGACAAACCGGATTGTGGTTTGAATCAAGAAGGTTTTAGCAGTTGCTAAAGCAGATTTGTATTCAGTTGAATATAGTGAATTAAGACCTCGTTGGAGAGAGGCGAAATCACCTTGACGGGTGGACTGGAGTAGTTTGAGATCAAACGAACCAGGATAAAAATACCTTGTCATTTGCTTTAAGATTCCAGTTTTTCAATTCAACCCCCCCTTCTTGTGTTTTTCACCCCTTCAATTGGCATCAGAGCGCCTGGTTCTGAGCTAAAACACTTAACCGTGTCAGTACAAGATCCAGCGTCAGAAAAACACAATGGCAGGAAACAACTCTCATTTCAGCAATGACACCAATGAGGACAGAGACAGATTCAGCGGCAAACCTCCAGTCTTTGATGGAGAAAACTTTGACTACTGGAAAGACAGAATTGAAAGCTTCTTTCTAGCACATGATGCTGATCTGTGGGATATGGTGACAGATGGATACACGCACCCTGTTAATGCAACTGGTCAGAAGATTGATAGAAAATCAATGACTGATCAACAAAAGCGTGATTTCAAGAATCACCATAAGGCCAGAACCATCCTCCTCAGTGCTATCTCCTATACTGAGTATGAGAAGATCTCTAACAGAGACACAGCTAAGAACATCTTTGATTCTCTCAGAATGACGCATGAGGGCAACATTCAAGTCAAAGAAACAAAAGCTCTGGCGCTCATTCAGAAGTATGAGGCGTTTAAAATGGAAGAATCTGAATCCATTGAAACTATGTTCTCTAGATTCCAGATTCTGGTAGCTGGTCTCAAAGTTCTGGACAAGGGATACTCTACTGCTGACCATGTCAAGAAGATAATCAGAAGTTTACCCAAGCAGTGGAGGCCTATGGTTACTGCTCTGAAGCTGGCGAAAGATCTCAACAAAATCACTCTGGAGGAACTTATAAGCTCCCTCAGAAGTCATGAGATAGAGCTAGAAGCTGACGAGCCTCAGAAGCAAGGTAAGCCTATAGCTTTAAAATCTAACAGAAAATCTGAATCTAAAGTTTTGCAGGCAGTTGAAGAAACATCTGATGGATCCTCATCAGAAGAAGACGAGCTTTCTCTTCTCTCCAGAAGAGTAAATCAACTGTGGAAGCAAAGACAAAGGAAGTTCAGGAACCCCAGAAGATCTGATCAGAACGAGTCTTCCTCCAGATACAGAAGGACAGATTCTTCCTCTGGATACAGAAGATCTGAAGGCTCCTCAGGTAGCAAGAAGCCAAATACAAAAGACATCATCTGCTACGAGTGCAATGAGCAAGGACACTACAAGAGTGACTGTCCAAAGCTTCAGAGGGAAAAGCCCAAAAAGAAGTTTGGAAGAGAGAAGAAGAAAAGTCTCATGGCCACATGGGATGACTCTGACTCGTCTGAAGCTGACTCAGAATCAGATGATGAAAGGGCGAACATAGCGCTTATGGCTAACATTCCAGATGACAGTGAAGCTTCTGACTCAGACTCAGAATCAGACACAGAAGAGGTATTCCCTAACTTCGCTGTTAATTTTACAAAGGCTGAACTTGATGAAAGCCTCAATGAAATTCTGGAACGTTATCAGCAGATTAGAGCTAAATTCAGAGACCTGAAAAGGACTCTTGAATCTGACTCTAATAAGTCTGAGAGTCTCAAATTGGAAAACTCTGAGCTGAGAGATAAAATTTTAAAATTAGAAAACTCTTTACAAAACTCTCAGAAGGAACCAATTGCTGAAACTCCCAGCAACGCTGATGAGATCATCAAGGAGTATGATCATAGTTTCCAGAAGTTCCTTGCTAAAAGCATAGATAGAAGCAGAATGGCTTCAATGATCTATGGAGTTAGCGGAAACGGCAGGAAAGGAATAGGATACCAAGGTAAGGTTCCTACACCTAAGAATGTCATGGATTTAGTTATTAAACACACTCCTCTAAATTCACACTTTGTGTATGGTCACACACATGACATCAAATATACTAGTAGTAAGCACTCTGTGAAACCAAAATTCAACCAGAGTTTTGGTAAAACTAACAAATCAGGACCCAAGAAGATCTGGGTACCTAAGGATAAAATAATACATGTTGCAGATATCTTTAGCAGCAAGTCAGAAACACCAGTCATGGTACCTGGACTCTGGCTGCTCACGTCACATGACGGGAAGAAGGCATATGTTCCAAAGCCTGGAACTTAAGCCTGGAGGCCACGTTGGCTTTGGAGGCGATCAGAGGGGAAAGATAATTGGCTCTGGAACTGTAGGTAACGGAAATCTTCCCTCTATTAATAATGTTCTACTTGTTGATGGATTGATGCATAACCTGTTATCCATAAGTCAATTAAGTGATAACGGTTATGATATAATCTTTAATCAAAAATCATGTAAAGCTGTTAGTCAGAAAGATGGGACTATCCTTTTTAATGGTAAGAGGAAAAACAACATTTACAAAATCAAACTTTCTGAACTAAAGAGTCAGAACGTAAAATGTCTTCTGTCTGTTAACAACGAGCAGTGGATCTGGCACAGAAGATTGGGGCATGTTAGTATGAGAAGAATATCTCAGATTAACAAACTCAATCTGGTCAGAGGACTTCCAAATTTGAAGTTCAATTCAGATGCTCTGTGTGAAGCATGTCAGAAAGGCAAATTTGCAAAACCTTCTTTTAAATCCAAAAATGTTGTTTCTACCTCTAAGCCATTAGAACTTCTGCACATTGACTTATTTGGACCAGTTAAAACTGCTTCTGTCAGTGGCAAGAAGTATGGGTTAGTAATCGTAGATGACTATAGCAGATGGACATGGGTAAAGTTCTTAAGACACAAGGACGAGTCACACTCTGTGTTTGTTACCTTCTGTAACCAAGTTCAGAATGAAAAAGATCTTAGAATCGTTAAAGTCAGAAGTGATCATGGTGGAGAATTTGAAAATAAAGATTTTGAGTCATTCTTTAATGACAAAGGCATTCTGCATGATTTCTCTTGTCCTAGAACTCCCCAACAAAATGGAGTTGTAGAACGAAAGAACAGAACATTGCAAGAAATGGCCAGAACCATGATCAACGAGACAAACGTTGCTAAGATTTTCTGGGCAGAGGCAATAAACACAGCGTGCTACATTCAGAATAGAATCTCAATAAGACCTATTCTGGAAAAGACTCCATATGAATTGTGGAAGAACAGAAAGCCCAACATTTCGTATTTTCATCCATTTGGATGTACTTGCTATATGTTAAACACTAAGAATTATTTGAACAAGTTTGATTCTAAGGCACAGAAGTGTATTATGTTAGGATACTCTGAACGCTCAAGAGGGTACAGAGTATACAATACAGAAACACAGATTGTGGAAGAATCAATCAGTGTTCGTTTTGATGATAAGCTTGACTCTGAAAAGTCAAAGCAGAATGAAAATCTTGCAGGTATAGAAATTGAATTTGCAGGTTCTGAAGACAAGTCATCAGAAGCTCTCAACACAGACATTCCTTCAACGTCTGAAAGAAGCAATGCTAGAAATCCTACAACTGCTGCTGATCAACCTCAGAAGAGATTACCCAGAAGCAGTTTGGATCACCCAGAAGAGACTATTCTAGGAAGAAAGGAAGATCCAATCAGAACAAGAGCAAGCTTCAGAAACTTTGAAGAAACTCTGATGGGACTTGTGTCTCTGATTGAACCTTCTTCTATTGATGAAGCACTTCTGGACAATGACTGGATTCTGGCAATGCAAGAAGAGCTGAATCAATTCACCAGAAATGACGTATGGGATCTTGTTCCAAGACCAAAAGGATTCAACGTCATTGGAACAAGATGGGTGTTCAGAAACAAGCTTAATGAACAAGGTGAAGTCGTCAGAAACAAGGCACGACTGGTTGCACAAGGTTATAGTCAGCAAGAGGGGATAGACTATACAGAAACCTTTGCCCCAGTCGCCAGGTTAGAATCTATCAGACTTTTAATCTCATTTGCTGTTAATAGAGGCATCACTCTGTATCAGATGGATGTCAAAAGTGCATTCTTAAATGGTTATATAGAAGAAGAAGTGTATGTTCACCAACCCCCAGGTTTTGAAAATACAAAACATCCAGAACATGTTTTCAAACTGAAAAAGTCACTGTATGGTCTGAAACAAGCTCCCAGAGCTTGGTATGAAAGGCTAAGCAACTTTCTGCTTGAAAATGAGTTCACCAGAGGAAAAGTGGACACCACTCTATTCTGTAAAACAGTTAAGAGTGACATTTTAGTCTGTCAAATTTATGTTGATGATATAATCTTTGGTTCTACTAATCCTTCTCTTGGAAGAAAATTTGCTAAGTGTATGCAAGCAGAATTTGAGATGAGCCTCATGGGGGAACTGAAGTTCTTTCTAGGAATTCAGATCAATCAAACTCCAGAGGGAACTTACATTCATCAGAGCAAATACATCAGAGATCTTCTGAAGAAATTTGACCTCTCAGAATGTAAGCCATCAAAGATTCCAATGCATCCCACGTGCATTCTGGAAAGAGAAGAGGTAAGCAAAAGCGTAGAACAGAAAGTCTACAGAGGTATGATTGGTTCTCTCCTTTATCTGACTGCTTCAAGACCTAATATTTTATTCAGCGTATGTATTTGTGCTAGATTCCAATCAGATCCTAGAGAATCTCACTTAACAGCTGTTAAGCGAATTTTCAAGTATCTGAAAGGTACTACTAATCTGGGTTTGTTTTATAGAAAATCTAGTGATTACAGTTTAGTAGGCTACTGTGATGCTGATTTCGCTGGAGACAGAGTGGAACACAAAAGTACTTCTGGAAGCTGCCAGTTTCTGGGAGAAAATCTGATCTCGTGGTCCAGCAAAAGGCAATCAACTATTGCTCTGTCAACAGCAGAAGCTGAGTACATAGCAGCAGCTGGATGCAGCACACAGATGCTCTGGATGAAAAGTCAGCTTGAAGACTTCCAGATTTTTGAGAGTAACATTCCTATTCTTTGTGATAATACTTCTGCTATTTGCTTAAGTAAGAATCCTATTTTACATTCTAGAGCTAAGCATATAGAAATAAAACATCATTTCATTAGGGACTATATTCAGAAAGGAATTTTAAACTTGAAATTTATAGATACAGACCATCAATGGGCTGATATCTTTACTAAACCCCTTTCAGAAGATAGGTTTAATTTCATTCTGAAACATCTCAGCATGAAAGTATGCCCAGAATGAAAATGCTTTAATTCCATATTTTTAACTTTCAGAATGTATTTATATTACTGTGAACTTCTGATCAATCTTCTTTCAGAAAGTTAGAACATGCAGATTGTATCAGAGGCAAGTCTAAAGATCTGAGAGTCTAATCTCAAAGACAGACGTGCTGATCACTACATCAAACAAGTGTCATCCAATCATCAGCAAATCCCTGAAGCAGAACGCGTGCACGCTTCTGAGAAAGGAAAACGCTGATTGGGTGCATTGAGACACATGTCTGGTAACCGTTTTTAAGTATCTTTCTCAAATCCCCCAAAATCAGCAAGCATTAAATGCAAAAGTAATCACGCTTGTTAATGGCAATCATTATTTTTTTTCTCTCTCTTAAAAAACGTTTAATTTTTCAAAATAATTTTTGAAATCCTTATTTAAGCACATCATTCTTCATGTTTATTCTTTACGCTTACTCATAATCTCTCAAGTATTTTCTGCATATCTCCTTCAAAACCCTAGCTTTTCTCAAATCACTCTCAAGCTTTTGTGTGAGAAAAATGGCATCCTCCAGCATTTCTGCAGGAAATCAGAAGAAAGAAACCTCTGAGCAATATCAAGCGCCTACCAGAACTCTTCTCACACCGGTAAAGAATCTTGAGGTTCTCTCTGAATTAATCATCGATTTCGAAAGTTTGAAGGATAATGGATTTGACCTAACTGAGGAAGTCAAAGCTCAAAAGTGGGAGAGGTACTTTGATAGGTTGGTTGGACCAACTTTCCCAGAGCTTGTCAAGGAATTTTGGATTCACGCCAAGATTCATAAACATCTAGTCATCTCTTCTGTCATGGGAAAGAAGATAATAATTTCTGAAGACCTCATTGCTAGGTTAATTGGTCAAAGTGGTGGTGGAGTCCGTTGTGTGGACATGGCTGATAGATGCCCTGATATAGGTGTGGTAGCAAACTGCATTTTCACTCTTGGTTTTCCCAGCAGCAAAATCAAGGATCTGAAGGATCACTGCAGAGTGTGGGCCAAGATTGTTCTGGGCTGTTTCAATCACAGGAAGCCAACAAGCTCTCCTGATTATATAAACGTGGATCAGCAATTTCTGATCTACTTTATTGATCAGAAGGTGAAGATCAATCTGGCACACTTCCTGTTCAACCATCTGAAGGCTAGTGTAAAAGAGACTAGAGAAGAAGAAAGGACCAAAAGGGACTGGATACCGTTTGGGAGGCTCATATCAGATATTCTGACAGAGAATAAGCTGATAGATTATCTGAGCGAAGCTAAAGTGCTGAGCAATTTTGAACCATCTGTTGGAAAACCGCTGAACGCTAAGAACCTGAAAAAGATGAAGCTGATAGAAAATATCAGGAAGGAACCCAGAGCTTCTTCAACTGCTGACATCTCCAGAAGAAGAGTGCCTCTGAGTAATTTCCCAAGTTTTTCTGAAATGGAATCCCAACCTGATATGTTTCCCAAGTATCCAGATTCATACAAGGAAGAAGATGCAGGTTCAAAGCTGAAGATCAAAGATCTGAGTCAAGTTCAACCTGAAGTGACTCAGAAGAAGACAAAGAAGAGGTAAGCAGAAGGATCATCTCATCAGACTCCAAAGAAACGAGGTAATACATCTGCTGCTCCTATTTCAATTTCATCTACTATTCCAACATCTGCTGCCCATCCTCAAACCTCTCACAGAATATCCATCCCAATCCCTTCTATTGATGAAACCATACCAGAAGACCCTTCTGAGGCCTTACTACTCAGAAGAACCAGAATTAAAATTCCCATTAAAATTACCAAACAACCAACTGTTTCCACAACACCAGCACTTGATAGAGTGCTAGCTGATATTGAGCGTGAACATGCTTCTGTTCAACCTCACTCTGAACCACCAAATATTCCTCCTCCACAACCTGAACCAGAAATTCAACCTGAACCAGAAATACAACCAGAACATCAACCAGAACCAGAACCACAATCTCATCAACCAATCACAGAAGAACCTCTGATTCCTGAGCAATCAGAGATTCCACCCCCTCAACCAGAAAATAATCCTCCCTCACCTCAAACAGAGTTTCACCGCTATGAAACCCCATCTCCTCATCATTCTGATCCCCACTCACCTCAACCTTCACCGCTGGCAATCCAGTTGCCATGTGGAACCACCATTGTCAGACCCCAGTTACCATCATCAGAGGAATCAACACCTCCAAAAACTCCAACCACTCCAATAGACATATCCTCTGACTCTGATAACCATCCTCCAAAACAAACAGCACCTCAGCACACCTCTGAAAACCAATCCTCTGAAAACCCCAGCAAAACATTCATTGACTTAACAAGTCTTGAACGTCTTGCTGATTTAAGACACAAATTGGCCATTCCCAAACCAAAGCAACTAGATGTTGGCTCTGGTATTTTGGACTTTGAAACAGGTATGCTGCAATGGATTGCTTCCTTGAAGCAAGTCTGTCCGGGGATGATCGACCCTGCTGCTTCTGATCAGCTCTGGTCACAGTTCAGAGTATGGGTTCGTGCTGAAGCACTCAAGCTGCAGGACGTCAACTATGAGCAGGCTCAACAGAACTTTAGCAAGCTGCTGAAGGAAGTTGAGAGTCAACTGCCTCAAGAAGTTGTGCTCCCTCTGGACTCTGAATCTTGGTCTGAGAAAGAGCAAGCTGCACAGGTGCAACCAGCAGAAGAAGACAAGACCCTTCAGGAAGAAAATCCAGCAGAAGATGTAGCTGAAAGTTCTGAGAAGCTTCCTCCTGCTGAAAGTTCTCAAGCTGCCTTGGACAGGCAGGCTCTGGAAGAATTAAGGCTGAATGACTTGCGTCTACAGCAGCGGATGGAAGCGAATGATCAGAAGATGGAAGCAAGAATGAATGTCCAGGACAGCAAGATTGATACTGTTGTCACCATGGTTCAGAAGCAGAATGAAACTTCTGCAAAGATTCAAGCAATGCTGGAAAGCCTGTTCTCACGCATGCCCCCACAACCTTGAAATTTTTTTTCATGCATGACATTCTCTATATTTTCTTCATTTTCTGATGTACTTTTGACTATGTTTTGACTATGTTTTGACTATGTGTGTGTAATGTTCTTTTGCTCTGAACTATTTTTAATATAATTTGTTTTTCTGATCTAAATTGTTTTAGCACATCACTAACACTTTTTGATTGCTGACAAAAAGGGGGAGAACAAGAATGATATTTAAAATCAATAACGGCTAACTAGACAGAAATTCTCAAACATTCTAACTCTATTACTTGAAATGTTTTTCTGTTTTGTTGTTAAGTCTACAGGCACAAGGAAGCTCCGAACACTATGAAGACTAAGAACTAGAAGCTCATGTTGCTCTGATCAAATATGAAGTTCTGATATATGAAGCTCTGATTGTCCTAACACTCTGATCCTAAGCAAAGCTCTGACAGGAAAAGCTCTGAAGCTCTGCTCTCTGATAAGTCAAAGACTTATAATCTGATGCTCAAAGATAGAAAAAGATCTGACTCTGAAGAACACGCATATCAAAGGGAAGTAACAAACTCAGGGGGAGTATCTCTTAACTCTGACTTCTCCGTACTTCTTATTCTGATACATAGCTCTGATAACTTTTCACGTTATTTTTCATTTAAAATATCTAGTTTTTGTCATCATCAAAAAGGGGGAGATTGTTAGAACAATGTTTGAATCTAGTACCCTATATTTAAGTTTTGATGATAACAAAGTGAAAAGATATAGTAGATAAATATTTTATGATTGAATTATATGCTGCCTAAAATTACTATGCTCTGACTTGCAGATATGCTGATTAAAATAAGCAAGATCGCGTTTTCAGCATCAAAATATGATTTCATACACCAGCATCAGAAGTTGCTGAATCAGAACGTCAAGATCAGATGATCAACGCTTGCACATGCTGAAGCTTGATGAACAGAACTGCGCGTAAAACACTCTGATACAGAATCAAATCAGTCCATCAGCAGCGAAGCAGAATCAGAATGAGCCAAGCCAGAACGTGCATTGAAGAAGCAACGGTACTGTGCATTGAAAGCTAATCAATACCAACGGCATCATTCTAGACAAGATCTGCTCAAAAAGGAAAGCTTGTTAATAGCATTGAATCAAGAATATTTGCTTCAACGTTCATCCTCTCACGTGCTATATAAACCAAGCTTTGAAGATTATCACGGCTAATGCTTCCAAACTCTCTACACGCACAAAACTGAACAATAATCTTCACTCTACAAGTTTTGCTAAACCAACAAACTCTGATACTTTATTAGCGTTTAGCAACCTAGTATTCTAAGCTTCATTTGTGTAAACATCACAGTTGTGATATAGTTTTTGTAGAAAACATTCACACACATTTGCTTATACCTTTGTAAGAAAGTGTTGCCTTGACAAACCGGATTGTGGTTTGAATCAAGAAGGTTTTAGCAGTTGCTAAAGCAGATTTGTATTCAGTTGAATATAGTGAATTAAGACCTCGTTGGAGAGAGGCGAAATCACCTTGACGGGTGGACTGGAGTAGTTTGAGATCAAACGAACCAGGATAAAAATACCTTGTCATTTGCTTTAAGATTCCAGTTTTTCAATTCAACCCCCCCTTCTTGTGTTTTTCACCCCTTCAGACTGTACCCCAAATGTACACTTGTTTGGATTCAACCTCATCTTGTACTTCTTCAGTCTCTCAAACAGTTTTTGTAAGTGTTCAAGATGCTCTTCTTTCGTTTGCGATCTGGCTATCATATCGTCTACGTATACCTCTATCTCATGATGTATCATGTCATGAAATAAAGCTACCATGGCGTGCTGATAGGTTGCCCTAGCATTTTTCAGTCCAAATGGCATCACCTTGTAGCAGAATATGCCCCACTGCGTGACAAAGGTTATTTTCTTCACGTCCTCAGGCGTCATTTTGATTTGGTTGTAACCTGAGAATCCGTCCATGAAGGAAAACACTTTGTGTTGTGCCGTATTGTCAATTAGGGTATCAATGTGGGGGAGTGGAAAGTCATCCTTAGGGCTTGCCCTATTCAAATCTCGGTAGTCCACATACATTCGCACCTTGCCGTCCTTTTTGGGCACATGAACAACATTGGCAACCCATTAGGGGTAAGAGGTGGCAGCCAAGAATCCAGCGTTAAATTGCTTCATGACCTCTTCTTTAATCTTTTCTGACATATCAGGCCTCATTCGACGTACCTTTTGCTTTACTGGCGGACAATCTTCTCTTGTAGGCAGACGATGTACCACAATATCTTCATCAAGTCCTGGCATGTCTTTATATGACCAGGCAAAGACTTTGACATAATCATGCAACAGCTGAATCAAACGCTTCTTGATACTAGGTTCCAGATTGGCACCCACCTTGACCTCTTTTTTATCTTCTTCAGTACCTAGGTTGATTGTATCCATGGGTTCCTCGTGAGGATGAATGGTTCTTTCTTCTTATTGTAGCAGTCTGGCCAGTTCCCTTGGTACTTCACAATCTTCCTTACCTTCGTGTTCGGCTTGGTAGATTAGATTCTCAGAGTCATGAAAGGCCATAGCAGTATTGTTACCCATGGGATCCAGAATGGATGGATACCTGCATTGTAAGTGTGAGTGTGTGTAAAGGTATAACTATCTTTAAAAGAAAATAAAATGTAACAGAAAGAAAACAATGAGCACAAAAGTTTGTACGCGAAAACGTCCATGATTCATTGATGTCATATGAAGATGAAATAATAACCCTTACAAATGGACCATTGTGCCTCGGGTAAGACACAAGGTTTTAAGAGTGCGAATTTTTTTTGAATATTAGAAATCCAACAAAATGTAAAGATAAATTACCGTGGGATAAAAGTGATTGGGACGAAGTCTCTAGCCTCCCAATTGCTGAGTCCTCCATTGACAGTCGGAAAGATACAATCCTCCAGGTTGCAATCATCTTCACCATCTTCTACCGCGTTGACCTCACGGTTGCTAATCTTTAAGGGTGGCCCTCTAGCATGGGTATGACATACAACCTTTTGAGCACTTGAAGTGAATCCTAGGCCAAACTTGTCATACTTATACATGATATTCAGAAGTTGCCCCCAGATGGTGCATCCACCTTCCTCTACCATTGCTTTGGCGTCCTTTAGTGATGACATCCGGAGTGGAGGTCTTGTAATCTTGGGAATCTAAGACACAGTCTTGGTCACTGCCACCTCTTGGAGGACCTCTTCGAAGTGTTGAAATGAAGTTTCAATGAATTCGCCGTCCAATTCCACATATATGAAGGAATTGAGATGGCTGATCATGTATTCTTCCTCTCCATGTACGGTGATAATCTTCATTGAACCGAGTACTTCAGCATCTGGTGCAATGTAGAGGTAACATCACTAGCATTATGGATCCATGGTCGGTCTAGCAGGCATGAATATGAAGGGCGGATGTCTATCACATTAAAAGCTGAATTGAAGGTTTGGGTTCCAACCTTTATGGGAATGTCCACCTCCATATGCACCATCCTCTTCGAGCCATCAAATGCCCTCACTACTATGTTGCTTGGCTTCAAAGTCAATCCTTCACAGTCAAGTCTGTCAAGAGATTTTTTGGGTAATACATTCAAAGATAAGCCAGTGTACACCAAGACATGGGCCACGGTGGTTCCCCTACATTCCACTGAGACATGCAAGGCCTCATTGTGCTTTCTTCCCCTTGGTGTCAAATTAGTATCCGAGAAGCCTAGGCCGTTATCCGCTGTCAAGTTGGCCATGCACTCTTGGAACTGATCAGCAGACGTCTCTTGAGGCACATGGGCTATTTTTAGGAACTTTACCAAGGCTTTCGCATGTGCCTCGGAACACAGTAGTAATGCTAGCATGGAGATTTTAGAGGGATTTTGCCCCAATTGTTCAACTACATCGTAGTCGCTCCTCTTTATAATTTTTAGGATCTCCTCCATTTCTTTCTTGGAAGCCTCATGGATAATCAGTGATTGAGCCTTCTTCTGGACAAGCTCCACTTGAATACTCTTTCCTCAAGTCTCGACAGCAGGGGTGTCGGTAGGAATGATAACAGGAGTTGTAACAACTTTGTCAATAGGAGAACTTGCAGAGATGATTATGGGTATGGAAGTAACCTTTGAAGCAGCCACATGGATGATCACGGGTCCAAAAACTACTTTTAGGGGAGAAATTTATGGAGAAAAGATCCTACCGTTTCGGGTAATTTTACTAGTTCCAGTAATATTGCTGATGTCAAAATCTTCTTCTTTGGAGTTTATCTCTTTGGTGGCCGACCAGTCTTGTTTGATGCCATAGTAGTAAATGTACCCTCCGTAATTCCACGACACGATTTTGTCTGATTCATATGGGACTAGCCCAAGCATTGTGATTATTAGAGGAGTTGATTTTGGAACTGATGTAATTCTAACGGGTCTTTTGGTGGAGACCCTGGAAGAATTGGCGGAAATGGTAATGATTGAAACATCTTCAACAGGAATAGGTGAAACAGGAGTTTTTTCAAACAAAATCTCTTTGTTATCTATCAGGCATTGAATGCCTGCCTTTAACAAAGGGAAATCAGTTGGTGATGACAAGCAGAGATGGCAAACTTCATTACAGCCCGGGAACACACCGGATTTCAACAAGTTTATCTTAATGGTCCGAAGTGGAGTCATGAGTTCATCAACTGTGGTAACAAACAAATCTTCTTCACTAGCATTGGTATTGTGACCATGTCTGGGCATAGGAGCAAAAATGACATTTGGCTTCACGGGCGCATCAAACTCAATTTATTTTGCTTCAATGAGGTCTTGTATTTTGTTTTTCAAGGCCCAACATTTATCTCGTGACCAGGACTTTCAAAGTGATATGCGCAACGGGCATTGGGGTGATAATGAGGGGATGTGGTATTGGGGTTTTTAAGAGCTTCTTTCAAGGTTGCCAAGTTGGATCTCAGAAGATGCGGTAATACTTGAGACATAGTCATGTTAATTCTGGTGAATTTCCTGACTGGCCTTTCCACCCTTGGTTGATTACTTCTTTGTTGATCAGATGTAGGCTTGGGAATCATAACAGCCCCCACCATTGGTCGGTGTTCGGCCCAATCTTGGTTCCTTTGCGGATATACAACAGCTACCTCTTTCTTCCCGATGAAAGGCTTCCTTACAGCTGTAGAAGAAGATAAATCCTTCTGAATCTTTCCACTTTTTATGCCAGCTTCCACCCTCTCTCCGGTTAATATTAGTTCAGTAAAGCCTGCAGATGAACTTCCGATTAAATGGTTGAAGAAAGGGCCAAATAAGGTCCCTAAGAACATGTCCACCAATTCCCTTTCAAACAGAGGGGGTTGAACTCTTCCAGCCAAATCTCTCCATTTTTGTGCGTAATCCTTGAAACCTTCATTTGAAGCCATGGCCATACTCTGGAGTTGAGTAGGAGTAGGCACCAAATTAGTATTGTATTAATATTGCTTGTAGAAAGCTGCGACAAGATCTTCCCAATTATGGATGTTGGCTCTTTCTAGCTGGTAAAACCAGTCGAGTTGTGTTCCAGACAAACTATCCTGGAAAAAGTGCACCCATAAGTCTTTATCAGTGGTGTGGGGTTGGATTTTTCTCACATATGATTGGAGATGCATTTTAGGGCATGACACTCCATCACATTTTGCAAACAAAGGCACTTTGAATTTCAGAAGAATCATAATCCCCGACACTAGTCCCAATTCCTCAAAGTCTAAGCCCAACACCTTTTGGATTTCTATCGCGCTCAACCGCTCTTCAAGATGTTTATACTTATCATCAGTTGGAGGATACTGTTCCTCAGAGTAGTCTTCCTCTTCTTCCTCCTCTTCTTCTAATTCTGACGGATAGCTGTTTCCTTGCCTTTCCCTTCTCCTTCACCGGATGTTGTTACAAAATTCAAAGTCCTTCTTGTCTGCCCATGAAATCTTCTTCCCATGTTTAAGACTCTGGTTACCTTCTTTGTTTTCTTTTTCCTCTCTTCAGCCAACAGAGTCTTCAACTCTTCTTGCCCCTTGGCTAGGGTCATGAGCAATTGTTGAAACTGCGTATTCTAAGCTTGAAGATCTTTCACTGTTTGCTCGAGATCCATTTTACTGAAATAAACAATAGAGAGATGAGGAGACTTGTTGCAAAAGACCTGTTTATGTTATGATGAATGATATGTGCATATGCAATGTTTTCAAGGATTTCAAAGATTTAAATTTGTTTTAGACAAAAAGGAAACACACGTTATATTAATAAGATAAAGTTTGAGTACATCAATGTCCCTTGGGCAAAATAATACAAAACTCTAAGATAGAAAAGTAGTGCACATCCTCTTTGGTGCAATGTAGGCATTCAGAGTCTTCTCCTCATGAAGTAGCCTAGTGAGTTCCAAAACCTTCTTCTCGCTTGCGTAGAATTAGGCTTCGAAAGTATCTCGCTCTCCTTTGAGTTGTATCCAATCCCTTTGGAGGTCTTCAAGAGATGTGGGCATGTCAGGATGTAGGATAGTGTATGGAACATCTCCTTCCTTAACAGGCTCAATGATTACTGGGAGAATGGAGGGGTAAGGCATTATAAGATTCTGAGCATGAGTTCGTACCCATTTGAGGTAAGGCTCAAGAGGGATGGAATTCTTGTGCCCCAAAGTATTTCTATCCACCTTGTTTAGCATCCTCCAAGCTCGGATAAATCTCCGGTGAAGACCTTGACCGTCGTTGTTGTAGTCGAATACCAAACCTTGAATCCGCATCTCGTGTGGGCCATCCCTTCGGGCGTAACCAAACTGTCTTAAGGTTAAACATGGGTTGTAGGTGATACCTCCCCTAACGGTCGACAATGATAACATTCTCTTTGGATTAGGAGCACCAATGAATGTCTGAATGTTTGAGTGTCATTAACCTTTGTGACCACCTTGAAGCTTGCTCATTCTTTAAGAATGATTGGGGAAGATGAGAAATAAACCATCTTGCCAGGAGAGGGGTGCAACACATAAGGACACCTCTTTTCCTCATTGTGCGAGTGTGAAAAGAGTGTAGGATATCCCCTAGCAATGTAGGCACCGAGTTATGTGATATGAAGACTTTGGCAGAGTTCACATCTATGAGTTGGTCAGGATTTGGAAACAAAACCATCCCATAGATGAGAAGAGCCACAATTTCCTCAAAGGCTTGCAAGTCTAAGTAAATCCAACAACTTTGGGCTTTCTCAAACAGGAACTTTGCTAAGAAGCCTTTGACACCACTCCTAGTTTCCCAATGAGTTGTGACATCAAATGAGTGCAAGTGTAGAGCTTGAGCAATCTCTTCTGGCTTTGGATCTCTTTCTGTACCGTTGAAAGGTAGTTGATTGAGAATGGGAATCCTTAAGAGTTGGGAGAAGTCTTCCAAAGTAGGCACAAGTTGATAGTCGGGAAATCTGAAGCAATGGTGAAAAGGATCAAAGAAATGAAAGAGCACCTTCATCATATCCTCATCTGTGTTGGAGGTGACCAAGTTGAGTAGACGACCATGTCTCTCGGTGAATGGAGAGTTTTCAGGAATCCTTGAAGCTAGCTCCTTAAGCTGTGGAGGAATTCTTACAAGGTTGACTTGAATAGTTTTCCTGCGAAGTGAATCCATATCCTACAAAACAAGAACAAAGATGAATCCCCAAAAATCCTTGAAATGGTTAGTGGATGTATATGATGTTTATGATGTCCATGATGTTATGTACAAGTATGCATATACAAGCAAATCAAACAAGTCCTTAGTTTAGGCTTGCATGGAGTTTTATAGGTAAGTATCCTCTTGAAGTTTAGTTGGCTTAAACCTGTCCTAGTAATAGTAACCGGGTTCTAAGGAGCTCAATATCACTGGATTGTTTCCTTGGTCATTGTTTCAGCTCAAACCTCTTTAATGGCGACCGAAATATCCCAAGAAACCAAACCTCAATGAGTGTAGTATCGAGTATCTACCAACTTCGGACTGCACCAAAGTCGGTCATCTCACTACATCCTAAAGGCCAAGTTGGTCAAGTAAAGGTTCTAGAAGTTCATTAGTGCTTCATGACATCACTCAACGGCCCCATATTCTCTTTGATTAACTCAAAGGCTACCAGTACCCACAAATATGTCGCACTAACATAGCTATTGCTTAGACCATGTCGGTATACCCCACACAGTTTCTACAACGTATTGCTACTTACCTATAATGCATCCTAAATCTGGGTAGAGGATTCAAACCCAAACAAAGAACCATAATATAAAGAATACAAATCAAACAATGTAAGCAAGTAAATGTGATCTAATCCCTAAGGTAACCCCACTTTTAGAATATTCCCCAGCAGAGTCGCCAGTTCTGTGATACGGTGGGAGAACTGCCTTGATTGTTTTGCGTTTTATCGCAAATGTTGCGGTTAGCAAGAGTCGCCAACGACTTTTCTTTTATCCAAAAGGAAAGGTAAAAAAGCACAGGAAAGACCTTTGAGATTGTTTCTTGAGTTCGGGGGGTAGATTATGAAAAGGGAAGGTATTAGCACCCTTTTCATCCATGGTTTTCCATGGGCTCTTAGTTACTTGCTAGATCACTTGCTTTTGTTGTTTGAAATTTTGCTTGGTGTGGTTTTGAAAGTATTTTGTAAAAGAGGCCATTGTTTAGGCAATCTTTATAATAATTCTCATTCGTAAGAATGTATACAAAGATGTTTGTCTTTTTGGAAATGTTTTCAATGTTTGTAAGATGTTTGGAAATGTGTGTGTTTGTTTTTGAAAATAGCAAGGATATTTGTTTTGAAATGGAGCAAGTAACTAAAAGTAATCTACCTACTCAAATGTCTTTCTTATTCATTTTTTTCTTTGATATTTTTGTCTTACCATGGATTTGGTAAGCAACCCCATCTTTGGATGTAAACGGGACGGGCGTGGGTCATCGTATAGCCATGATTAGCAATGTTGCAAGGTACCTTAGCATTTTTTGAGGGACTAAGATTATTTTGTAAGACAACTTTTTATAGCGTCATCGATGGACTGTGATCTTATGTTTGTTTATTTTGCTAAGATACCTCACATGTGTAATATGTCCATTTTGTATAAGGCAACCAAGTGGGATAACGCTAAGGGTGCTTGTGTGCAAGTGTGTCATTTTCATGCTGGATTTTTTCTTGGATTAGGGTTTTCTATTTGATTGATTTTATCTTTCCATACAAACCCTAATTACTAGCGTATTATATAAAAGCGATAAATTGCAAAATTTAAAGATTACTACGCTATTACAACACAATTTATGAATGAGGATTGCAATAATATAAACCTAATTAATCTATTACAACCAAATTGAATTTGTACAAGTATTGGAATAATTAATGTACAAGATAAATTAAATATGCAAAGATGTATATAAATGCAAAAGAAGATTTTGTTTGATTTTTTCACATGGAAAAAGTTTTAACGTAAACCTAGTAAATGAATCAAGATTATCTCAAATTAATTAAGAAAAGGAAATTTTTTTTTAGAGAATTTTTTTTAATAAACCCTAATTCTAATTTATAAAAAGGAATAAATTTCTTTGAGAAAAATTAAGTATTTTTTTATGTCTTTTTGTCTTGAAAAATAATATGTGGTATTTAGGAAGTATTTTGGTCTTTCTATATGTTAAAATAAATATTTAATACGTGTGAAGAAAAATAAATATTTAACCTAATTCTATTTTAATTTACAAGTTTATTAAAAAAAGATAGTATATAACTTAAATAAAAAATAAATATTTTTTATGAGAAAATAAAATAAAATAAAACAAAAAATATAATATTTATCATTTTTATATTTTTTATGATTAAGAAAATATATTTGATAAAATAAAACTAAAAATAAAATAAGTAAATAAAATATTTGGGCCAGGGGTATCATGAGTAAAATGGAAGTAGCATATTAGCAAAAAAATAAGAGACCCAAGAACTGAAGCCCATGCTGCAAACAACAAAAAAAAGGTTTAAAAAATATGGAAAAAAATGCAAAAGGCAGCGCCAAGGGTCGAACCCGTGACCTAGGGCATTTTTGTGTGCTGCCTTACCACTGGGGTGGCTGTACATCCGTTAGTCTAAGTGAAAACACAAATACATAACACAAAACACTGCCTTGCCCTGTACTTCATCTTCAACCTTTGGCCAGCCGGACCCCCTGTAACTTTTTCATTTCTCAACAAAAATGGAAAGTGATAACATGAACACTACATCATTTTACGTCACGATTCTAACCATGTGCATAACTAAAACTATAAGTCCAAGATCAGAGAGAATTTTGTTGGCCCTAATTCTTAACCTAATTTTTTCAGAAACTTCAAACTTAAAATTCTCTAAACTCAAGCAAAATAAATGCAAGCTATGGATATGTACAACTTCGTAGAAATGATGTCTACATTCTATATTCACAAATGGAAAGCTAACTATACATGTATTAAGAGTTAGAAAAACAGAAAACCCACCTTGAAAATGGAAATCGTGTTTTGAAAATGAGCTTGCTTTAGGATGCTGTGATGATCAGGTTAGCTTTCTTGAACCTCTAGGAAGCTAATGCAATGCTTAGCTTGTCTTGAGGGTGGCTGGAATGGTCTGGAGAAGTCCACCTGTGTTACTCTATTTTTGAACTTCAACAATGGGGAAGATGGAGTTACAGTGATGTTTCAGGGTGTGGGATGGTTTACTTGTAAGGTAAGGAAGCTTGGGAAAGCAAAAGGCCTGAAAACGCACGAGTGAAATGGAAGATTCAGTTCACAAGTCAGAAATGGCAAGTTTGGAGGCTTGGTATGCAACTTTTGATTCTAGGGTGTTTCAAGGCTTGGGCATCCATGGTTTTAGTTGCAAAATGATGGCTTTATATAGAGCAAAAGGTTGGAAGACTTGTGCTTGCTCAGAAGTACAAGATCACATGTCTTGCTACATTTGATGTGTTTGAAGCAAGTGTGAGAAGTGACTTCTTAAGGCATGATTCTGATCTTGTAGGGTAGCTTGAAGCTTTAAACATGTTTTGTTCAGGTTTAGAGACTTAGTTTGTGCAGAAAGAACATGTCCAAGGCGCAAGAAATGGAAAAATGCAAAAAGTATGCTTTTCCAAAATGGCAATGTTGCCTTTCTTCCAAATATGGCTATTTTCTTGTACAATGCATTAAATGCTTGAGTTTAGGGAATTAAACCTTGTGCAATCCATTAATGGTGGAGTGAATAACGAGTTTGAGGCCTGAAAAGTGAAGATTCTACAGCCAATTTGCAAATTTGAAAACTTGTTCTTCATGAAAATGACCTATAATCAAAGTGATAAAACCCTAACTTCATCTCTTCGATTCTCCCTACTCAAGAATGATCTCAAGGAGTTCTTGGACATTTTGGAAAGCTTGTAATGTGCTATACAACCCATATTTGAAATGATTTGGAAAATTCCTCTTGGAACTAGGTGAAAAGTTTCCATGAAGTTAGGTCAAAAACCTGCCTAACTAGGGCAAAATTTCACTAAGTTATTTTAGTTCATGAGCATGTATTCACAAAATTATATCTTGAGGTACAAGAATCTTTAGGACAAATTCTATGAAGCAAAGTTATAGATTTCATGGAAATATACAACTTTCATGTTGGGAAATTCCTTTGAATCATCTTGTATCATGGTGATAATTTGGCTTAAAGTTGAGAAAAAATAAGAAATTTTCTATACTTAGAAAATTTTCTAAGTTAGAATTTTTCAACTTTTTGAATCCAAATCTTAAATCTTTGGTTTCTTGATGAAAAAGTTTCACATTTTGACATGTTTTGATGAATTGTGATCCTTGGCACTTGAATTTGACCAAAAAGTCAAAGTTTGACTTTTCAGTATACAATTGACTTTTGATCAGTTGACTGAAAAATTCATCTGTCAATCCAATGAATTTGTAATGTTTTAAACCATGCCATTAGGTCAAGATGATGAAATTGAACTCTTGAGATCATGATTTAAACCAATTGACCATTTTCTAGGTCAAAAAATCAGAAATTGCCCCTTCTCAGTCAAAACCCTAATTTTGACCATTTTGCCCTTTTGATGATTTCATTAAATTTCTTGGGGAATTATGATCCAAACTTGATCAAATGATACATATGAGTCTAAGATGTTGACGTGGATAAAAAATTAAGAAGTTTTGACTGAACATTGGCCATGGCTGAATTTTCCCCCAATACAACTGATTTTTAGGTCAACAGTCCAATTGACTGATCAAAAGTGTGATTCAGAGCTTGAAACTTGACATGAGTAATATTGGGGGTACCTAATGATCCTTGAAAGTCAAATTAAGCATTGATAGCCCAAAAATACTTGTGAAAACTCAAACCCTAATTTTGGTCATTAGTGCATGAGGAGGTGTCTTGAGCTGGTCAAACCCTAATGCAGTCTTGAGTCAAAGAGATCTCGTGAGAAAATTCTTGATAAGTGAGAGGGAAAATTTTGGGGTACAACAGATACACTTCTTTTAAGAGAGTCTGTCTAGGACTCAGTTAGAGTGGTTTTACCAGTTGGAGGGCTCTATCATTCATACTTGGGAAGATTTGGCCACTACTTTTTACTGTCAATATCAGTATAATGCTGATCTGGCGCCAACCAGGGTACAGTTACAAGGAATAACCATGGGTTCCAATGAAGGCTTCAAAGAATATGCGCATAAATGGAGAGACCTGGCTAGCAGGGTGCAACCACCATTGACGAATAGGGAGGTGGTGGTTATGTTTATGGGAACATTGACTGGACCATTTTTTAACTTGCTAATAGGGAGCTCATCATCTGGTTTCACTAAGTTAATCTTGACTGGTGAAAGGGTTGAGAGTGGTATTAAAAGCGGGAAGATTCACATGGCCTCCGCCTCTACATCAAATGCTATGAAGAAACCATTTACTGGAAAAAAGGAAGCTAATTCCTTATATGGTTCAAGGGGCCATGATAATAAGGACCATTGTCAATCTGTAAATACAGTTCTGATCTCCAATCCGACTTCTACTCAAAGACCACAACCATAAGCTAACAACCAAAGACCTGATATTCTAAGAAGACAATTTACAAGGATCAACATGTCACTATCTCAAGCCCTACAACACCTGTTGAAGGCCAATTTGGTGACATTGAGGGATCCCCATTCAAATCCCAATGTTTCATCTCTAAAGTACAACCCAAACGCCAAATGCGCTTATCACTCCAATAGTCCCGGACATGACACTGATCATTGTTGGGCTTTGAAATGCAAAATTCAAAACCTCATTGATAATAAGACTGTTGTACCCCAAAATTTGCCCTCCCTTGCTTCAGGAAACCATCTTAGATTTTTCAAAGTCCCCCGAAACAAATCCAAGTCCTGGGTTATCCTTTTGCCCAAACAAGCCACTTACAAGAGCAAGATGGTCTCACAAACTCCGGAAACAACGCTTCATCTTGAGGAAAATCAAATTCTAAGTGCTTCTTTAAAATAAGTGTTTTTAGAAAAAATCAGCGCTCCAGAACTTCTGGACCCATTCCAGATGAAGACGGTCAGAAGTTGCAAGCTTGGCTCAGCGTGGTCAGAAGTTGGCTCTTCAGCAGCTATATCAGTTCAATCAGAAGTTGTAAACGTGGTTCAGAGTGTAAGCCTCAAACAGAACATGCCCCTTCAGCAGTTACACAAGCTCAGTCAGAATTTGCTAAAGGAATGCAAGAGAAACAGGAAAGTATGAAGGCTCCTTCAGAACAGGTTGAAATCAGAAGATGAAAGGTCAGAAGGATAGGTGTCACATTGATACAGAATCTCTAAGTCCAGATTGTCCAGAAGTAGATCCAAGGAACATACCGGAAAGCCAGGAGAATTTCCAGAGCATGCTAAGACAACAGGTGGCCAAGACCAGAGCATGGTTTACGCTGCTGATTCAACGCTGGTTTCCCTTACCAGAATGTTGGTATTGACAGGTCTTGTCACCATTTAATGCCCATTAATGCTTCCAACCACTCCTGAGCATTCACGTGTGGCTTGGAAAATGCTTTTGCACAGATTCTGGCATGGGTCTTTACGCCACCGCCCACTTCAGAGGTCACTTCTCCCCAATCTACGCCTGCTGCTGCTACCTAGGCTGAAAGATAGCTGTTATCACAACTTCCCAGGAATTTCTGTCAAAGAACAAATTCAAACTCTGTTGGCGCCTTAAATGTTCAAGGCATCCACAAGAACTTTTCCTATAAATAGAGAGCTTTCATCACTGCAAAGGGAGTTCAAGAAAAGAAACAGAAAAACTACTAAGAGAGAAACGAAACTCCTAGCAACATAACATTCTGAAACTCTGCCAAAATCTCCAGCTTTGTTTCATAACTTTAAGTTTCTTACCTTCAATTTCATCAAACATCCAGCTCATTTCTGTAAACCAAAAACGTTCTTTCCAAACTTCTGACCCTATACACGTATACACCTTCACTTCCCCTTTTCCAAATCTGTCCAGAACAACCACCAGAACCAAAAGCTACCTTTCACCCACCATTTTCCAGACAGTCAGGTAAGCACCTGCTGACCCTCACCACACTGTTAAGCATCATCAGCTATGCATATTCAAGTAACATAATGTAAATATTCATGTTATTGCTGTTTATGTTCTGAGGACTTTCATACCTCAGAACATTCTGAGCCAGTATAGGACTTGCCTGTGACCTTGGTGATTCTGACCTCTGAAACATTTTTGCTATTTTGCTGGATCTGTTCCAAATATGTTTCCTGTTTTATGGAGTAACAACAGGATTGCAGATGTTCTGATTAGTACAGGGAAAAGCCAAATGCTGACTTTGACGTTAGCACATCTGAAGCCTGTTTTGCTGTCAATGACATCAGAACCTCTGAGAGTTATTGCCTTTTCAGCAGAATCAGAACTTCTGGTTTTTCCACTAACAAACTTCTGTCTTGCAGCGCAGGGAAATCAGAATTTCTGGTTTCCCCACTAACAAGGTTCTGTTTTGCAGGTTCTAGAGTCAGAAGTTCTGACTCATCCAGTTTCACCAACAGGTTGATCATCTGACAGCGGATCTGGGTCAGAACTTCTGATGGCCTCCCAACAGCACGCGGGCTCCCTCTCTCTCTCTATATATCTTGTTTTTCGCTATTTTCTTTTTTGTCTATTTTTCTCGTTGAACCCCCCATGTACAAATGTGTATCCCCCTCCCCTAATTGTTGTAATAGCGTGGGATTTTATATTTCCGCTTCTTATTGCTAGTAATTAGGACATGTATGGCAAGATAAAATCAATGAAATAGAAAAACCTAATTCAAAGAAAAAACTCTTGTATGCAATAAAACACACTTGCACACTAACACGCCTAGGATACTCCACTTTGTTGCCTTCAAATAATTGGGCCATATTGCATGTTGAATTTCTTTGGGTAAAACAAACAATCAAAATGATCATAGTCCCTCAAAATTTTTGCCTAAATGAATGATCAAGTCCCTTTTAAAAATTGCCCAAAGACATTTAACGCCGTTGCAATTATGGTCTAAACGATGACCCGCGCCCGTCCCTTTCATCTCCTAATACAAGATTGTCCACCAAATGCAATGGTGGAACAAAATTGTCAAAAGGTTTAAAACATAACAAGAATCTTTGAGAAAACTTTAGGGTAGATAACTCCTAAGTACTTGTCAATTTGCAAAGAAAACACTTGCCTATTTTCAAAACCCACTTCACAAACACTTTCAAAATCAACTTTTTTCAAACCCCTGAAACATCTTTTTAAAAGATAAAACACCTTTTGTAAAACATTCGAGTAAAGAATTGTTACAAGGTTAGCCTAGCACAAGGCATCTTTTCAAAACATTTTCAAAACCACACACAAAGCACCATTTCAAACAATTAAAAACCAAGGCAAGTTGATCTAAGCGAGTACCTAAGAGCCCATGGATAACCATGGATAGAAGGGGTGCTAATACCTTCCCCTTCTATAATCTACTCCCCGAACCCAAGAAAAATCTCAAAGGTTTTTGCTGTGCTTTTTAAACCTTTCCTTAGGATAAAATAAAAAGTCGGTGGCGACTCTTGCTCAACCGAAACATTTGCGAAAACAAACGCAAAACCATAGTCAGTTCTCCCACCGTATCACAGAACTGGCGACTCTGCTGGGGACATATTTTTAAAGTGGAGTAACCTTAGGGCTTAGATCACCCTCTTGCATGACCAATTGTTTGATTTGCTTGCTTTATACTTGGGCTCTATTGTTTGGGTTTATAATCCTCCACCCGGATTTTGGGAAACATTCATAGATAGCAATACGTTGTGGAAACTGTGCGGGGTATACCGACGCGGTCTAAGCAATAGCTATATTAGTGCGACATATTTGTGAGTACCGGTAACCCTTGAGTTCAATCAAGGAGAGTACGGGGCCGCTGAGTGATGTCACTAAGCACTAATGACCTAGAACCTTACTTGACCATCTTGGCCTTTTGTTAGGGGTAGTGAGATGACCGGCTTTGGTGCAGTCCGAAGTTGGTAGATACTCGATACTACACTCATTGAGGGTTGTTTTCTTGGAATATTTTGGTCGCTAGTTAAGTGGCTAAACCAAAACAATGAACAATGAAAACAATCCAGTGATATTGAGCTCCTTAGAACCCGGTTACTATTTATAGGACAGGTTTTTTAAGCCAACTACACTCAAGAGGGTACTTACCTATGAAACCCCATGCAAGCCTGAAACTAGGGTTTGGTGTGATTTGCTTGTACATATGTCTTGTGCATACATCATGAACATCATAAAGCATCATATGCATTTACTAACCATTTCAAGGGTTTGGATCTTCATCATTGTTCTTGTTTTGTAGGTCATGGAAATGCCTCGCAGAAATACCATTCAAGTCAACCTTGTGAGAATCTCTCCTCAACTCAAGGAGATCACTTCAAGAATTCCGGAAAATTCATCCTTCAGTGAAAGACATGGTAGACTGATCAGCCTAGTCAACACCAACATTGAGGAAGATATGATGAAAGTGCTATTCCAGTTCTTTGACCCTCTTCACCACTGTTTCACTTTCCCTGATTATCAGTTGGTTCCCACTTTGGAGGAGTTTTCTCAACTCCTAAGAATCCATATCCTTAATCAACTACCCTTCAACGGTACGGAGAAGGAACCAAAGCCTGAAGATGTTGCTCGAGCATTACATCTACAACCATCTGAAATCAAGGGGCGTTGGGAAACCAGAAGCGGCGTCAAAGGATTCTTAGCAAAGTTCTTGTTTGAAAAGGCACAAGAATGTTGGAACTCATTGGACCTACAAGCCTTTGAAGAGATTGTGGCACTCCTTATCTATGGGTTGGTCTTGTTCCCAAATCCTGACCAATTGGTAGATGTCAACGCTGTCAAAATCTTCTTGTCCAGAAATCCAATACCAACATTGCTCGGGGACATTCTTCACTCATTTTACACACGAACAATGAGAAAGAGGGGTGTCCTCATGTGCTGTACTCCTATCCTCGCAAGGTGGTTTATTTCGCACCTTCCACAATCTGTCCTGAAGAATGATCAAGGTACAAGGTGGTCCCAACGGTTGATGACTCTTACTCATTCTGATGTTCATTGGTGTTCTCGGTCCAGAGAAAATGTCATCATTGTCGATCGCTGCGGAGAGTTTCCTAATGTTCCTTTGCTTGGAATCAGAGGAGGTATCACCTACAATCCTTGCCTAGCTTTGAGACAATTTGGATATGCACGGAGGGATGGCCCTCATGACATGCTGATTCCTAGCCTAGTTTTTGACTTCGACAACGATGCGCAAGGACTTCGCCAAAGATTCATCAGAGCTTGGGGAAAACTTAACAAGGTTGATAGCAAGACTCTGGGACACAAGAACTCCATCCCTCTTGAGCCCTATCTCAAGTGGGTACGAGCCCGAGCCCAAAGTCTAATGATGCCTTATCCTCATGTACTCCCAGTGATTAAAGATCCCGTCAATGAAGGAGAGGTCCCCTACACCATCCTGCATCCAGACATGCCTACATCGTGGGAAGAAATGCAGAAGAGTTGGATTCAGCTCAAGGAGGAACGGAACACTTTTGAAGCTAGCTACTACTCCAGTGAAAAGAAGGTTCTAGAGCTTACCCGCCAACTCCACGAGCAAGAGGCCCTCAACACCTACATCGCACCGAAGAGGATGCGCAATGTCTTTCTGCCTTGAGAAGTTTATGTTGTAACATTTGGCCCATGGGGCATTTATGTACTAACAGATTTCTTCTTATTAATATGACGTGCGTTCTTCTTTGTCTGAAACAATTTTGAATGTCCTAAATCCTTGAATGCATAGCATAAGCATACCATTCATCATGTGCATAAACAGGTCTCACTCCAAGGTTCCTTATCTATCTGCTGTCTATGTCAGCAGGATGGATCTCGAGCAAACAGTCAAAGACCTACAAGCTCAGAATGCACAATTCCAGCAACTCCTGATGACTTTGGCTAAAGGTCAGGAGGATATCAAGACTCAACTGGAAAATAAGGACCCAGTGAAGAAGAAGAAGAAGAGGGTTGGAGTGGCCACTTTGGGGAGAAGATTCAACGGAGAAGCTCGGAGAGTGCTTGAATTTCCTCCAACTTCTGATGAAGGGACTAGTAAAAGAGATCAAGTTGTGGTGCCTTCCGAGTCTGATGCAGAGGAGGAAGAAGTTGAAGAGGATGAAGATTATTCTGACCAGCAGTATCCTCCAGCTGATGACAAATATAAAGGATTAGAAGACAGATTGGCTGCTATGGAATTGCAAAGGGTACCGGGTTTAGATTTTGAAGACATGGGCTTGGTCGCCGGAATTGTGATTCCCCCAAAATTCAAAGTACCAGTGTTTGTAAAGTACGATAGGCTATCCTGTCCCAAGATGCATCTCAGGTCTTATGTGAGAAAAATTCAACCCTATACGGCAGATAAAAACCTCTGGATTCACTTCTTTCAAGACAGCCTGTCGGGAGCTCAGTTGGAATGGTTTTATCAGTTAGAAGGAACCAGTGTCAGAAGTTGGGAAGATTTGGCCACCGCTTTTTACAAACAATACCAGTATAATTCCGATCTTGCTCCTACTCGTACCCAACTTCAGGGTATGTCACTAGGAACAAGTGAGGGATTCAAAGAATATGCACAAAAATGGAGGGATTTGGCTGGCAGGGTGCAGCCTCCTTTAACTGATCGTGAGCTCGTTGATATGTTTCTTGGGACCCTATCTGGGCCATTTTTCAATCATTTAATTGGTAACTCTTCTGTGGGGTTTACTGATTTGATCTTAACAGGCGAGAGAATTGAGGCTGGCATCAAGTCAGGAAAGATTCAGAAGGGTGTTGCTGCAAGTATTGAGAAGAAGCCGTTTAAGAAGGAGACATCTATGGTATATTCTCAAAGAAGAGCAGGGAAGGTGGAGCGTCGGCCGACTGTGGGGGCCGTAATGATTCAAAACACTCCAAGCGAGCAGCCTCGCTATAACCAAACCAGACCAAATCAGCAACGGGTAGAAAGGCCACACCGGCAATTCACCCGTATTAATATGACTCCAGCACAGGTGCTTCCCCATCTGTTGAAATTAAATCTTGCCACTATCAAGGAAGCGCCAAAGAATGTGAATACGTCTTCCCCGCATTATCATGCCAATGCTAAGTGCGCCTACCATTCAGACAGTGTTGGACACGACACCAATGATTGTTGGGCACTCAAGCATAAGATTCAGGACCTGATAGAGGCTAAGGAAGTAGAGTTTGACGCTCCAGAAAAACCCAATGTGATATCTGCACCTATGCCGAAGCACGGTCGGAATGTCAATGCCATTGACAAGGATCTGTATGTTGCTGACATTAGTGATCTGACTACTCCACTGTTAACCATTAAGTTGAATTTGTTGAGGGCCGGGATCTTCCCGGGATGTAAAGAAGATTGTTATTGTTGCCACTCTCTGCCGTTTGATTTTCCGCTATTGAAGAAAGGCATCCAAGGCCTCATGGATAGCCGACAAATTTTGTTCGAAAAAGTTCCTGCCGTTCCAGTTCATGTTGAAAATGTCTCAATCATAACCATTCACGCCAATCTTTCCGAGGCCGTCAAAAAGCCAGTTAAGATTACACCAGCTGCAAAGTCTATACCTTTGAAGATAACAATGCCGGGGCCTGTTCCCTATGTTTCTGAGAAGTCGATACCTTGGAACTATGGTGGTGACATCTACTACCATGGTATCAAGCAAGTTGAAATAATTGAAGAAGATTCAGATGATGAAGAAGCCAGCATTAGTAATATTGCGGGCACCAGCAAAATCACCAGGAGTGGGAGGATATTTTCTCCAGAGATTGCTCCTCCAAAAGCAGTCTTTGGACCCTCATCATCTAAAGAAGTCATCCCTGCACCAGTAAAGCTCTCTGCCAGAACTCCTTTGATTGAAGAAATTTTCGTTCCTAGTGCTGTCTCTCCTACCGTTGCCGATAAAGGAAAGGGAATACAAGATGAGCCCGTCAGGACGAGGGCTCAACCCTTGGCGATTCCAGAAGCTTCCAAGAAAGAAATGGACGAGATTTTGAGGATAATCAAGAGAAGTGATTATGATGTGGTGGAACAGTTGGGGCAAACCCCCTCCAAGATCTCCATGCTGGCACTGTTACTTTGCTCAGAAGCGCACGCTCAAGCTTTGATTAAGTTTCTGAAGGCAGCTCATGTGCCCCAGGAAACCTCTGCAGATCAATTTCAACATTGCGTGGCTAGCCTGACTGCAGACAATGGGCTAGGTTTTTCTGATGCCGACCTGGCCCCTAAAGGCCGAAACCACAATGATGCGTTGCATATTTCAATCAAGTGTCGCGGAACCACCCTTGCACATGTTCTGGTTGATATCGGTTCATCACTGAATGTTTTGCCTAAGAAGGCCTTGGACCGGCTAGATTGCGAAGGTTTGGAATTGAAGCCGAGTGATATTGTCGTCAGAGCTTTCGATGGATCGAAGAGAATGGTCCATGGAGAAGTTGAGATTCCTATCAAGATAGGTACTGAGGTGTTTAAATCCACTTTCTACGTAATGGACATTCGTCCATCATACTCCTGCCTGCTGGGTAGACCTTGGATACACCATGCTGGGGCAGTCACCTCCTCCCTGCATCAGATGCTGAAGTATCCCGTAAAGGGAAAGATCATTACTGTCCATGGTGAAGAAGAGTACATGATTAGCCATTTAAATTCTTTCCGATATGTGGAGGTTGAAGGGGAGTTCATTGAGACACCGTTTCAACATTTCGAAGAAGTGCCTCCCGAGATAGCAATGGCGAAGTTGGCAGCTGAGACACCGAGACAGATGGCCAGAATGGCATCTCTGGAGGATGCAAGGGCTGCAGTTAAAGAAGGGAAGAATTCAGCGTGGGGGCAGTTACCCGATTTTCCGCATAAAGCTGACAAGTCTGGATTAGGTTTCACAGCTGCCGGTCAGAAGGCTATGCGCCGGTCAAAGATTGAGAGAGCGCCAGTCAAAATTTCTCCTTACGGAATCAACGCCTTGGAAGATGAAGACAAGGACAGCAACATTGAAGATTGGGTTTATCCAACTGTCGGAGGAGGATTGAGCAATTGGGGGGCTAAGGACTTTGTCCCCGTTACTTTTATTCCTCAGTAATTTATCTATCGAACATTTCCTATTTTGGTCTGTAATATTTTACTTTCAAACAATCCGTACACTATCTTTTCCACCTCCTGCCTTGCCCGGGGCATGTAGGTCCACTTGTAAGGGTTTTGACTATTTTTCATATTCATATGCCATGTTTAAATGATTCATTGGACGTTTTTCATTTGATAAACTACTTGTGTTCATTTTCTTTCCTTTTGCATTTTTGTCTAAGGATGGCTATCCCTTACACACACCCACACTCACCAATGCAGGTACCCATCCGTTCCGGATTCCATGGGTGACTATTCTGCTGTATCTTTCGATAACTCTGAAGACCTGGTCAATCTAGCCAAGTATGAAGATGACGAAGGTTGTGAAGTACCAGGGGAACTAGCCAGACTCCTGCAACAAGAGGAAAGAGCCATCTTACCGCATGAAGAGCCATTGGAAACTGTCAACTTGGGAACCGAGGAGAATCGGAAGGAGGTGCAAGTGGGTGCCAACCTGGAACCAGAAGTTAAGGAACGCTTGGTACAGTTACTGAATGAGTATGTTGAAATCTTCGCTTGGTCCTATGAAGACATGCCAGGTCTAGACACCGACATCGTCGTTCACCGTCTCCCCACAAGAGAAGACTGTCCACCGATTAAGCAAAAAGTTCGCCGAATGAGGCCTGACATGTCCGAAAAAATCAAAGCAGAAGTAATGAAGCAGTTCAATGCTGGCTTTCTGGCTGTTACGTCCTATCCTCAATGGGTCGCTAACATTGTGCCAGTGCCTAAGAAGGATGGCAAAGTCAGAATGTGTGTGGACTACCGGGATTTGAATAGGGCCAGCCCTAAGGATGATTTCCCGCTACCTCATATTGACATCTTGATCGACAATACAGCTCAGCATAAGGTGTTTTCCTTCATGGACGGATTCTCGGGCTACAATCAAATCAAAATGGCCCCCGAGGATATGGAGAAAACAACTTTTGTCACACAATGGGGCACTTTCTGTTACAAAGTGATGCCGTTCGGGCTGAAGAACGCAGGGGCAACTTATCAACGCGCCATGGTAGCTCTATTTCATGACATGATACATCATGAGATTGAAGTTTACGTATACGATATGATAGCTCGGTCACAAACAGAGGAAGAGCACCTTGAACATCTGGAAAAGCTGTTTGCCAGATTGAAAGAATACAAGCTCAGGCTGAATCCGAGTAAATGCACTTTTGGAGTTAGGTCTGGTAAACTCCTGGGATTCATTGTAAGCAACAAAGGCATTGAAGTCGATCCGGCAAAAGTAAAGGCAATACAAGAGATGCCTGCTCCCCGTACTGAAAAGGAAGTTAGAGGTTTCTTGGGGCGCATAAACTATATTGCCAGATTCATCTCACATCTGACTTCTACCTGTGAGCCAATTTTCAAACTCTTGAAGAAAGATCAGGTAGTTGAATGGAACGACGACTGCCAAGCTGCTTTTGATAGAATCAAGGAGTATTTGCTAGAACCTCCTATTCTGATGCCACCCGTCGAAGGAAGACCATTGATCATGTATTTGACCGTTTTGGATAACTCAATGGGGTGTGTTTTGGGCCAGCATGACGAGTCTGGTCGAAAAGAGCATGCTATTTATTACCTTAGCAAAAAGTTTACCGACTGTGAGACTCGCTACTCACTGCTCGAGAAAACTTGCTGCGCTTTGGTATGGGCTGCTCGCCGACTAAGGCAGTATATGTTGACTCATACTACCTTGTTGATTTCCAAAATGGATCCCATCAAGTATATCTTCGAGAAGCCCGCTTTATCTGGAAGGATAGCTAGATGGCAAATGATCTTAACTGAGTATGACATCCAGTACACCACCCAAAAAGCTATAAAAGGGAGTGTATTAGCTGACCATCTGGCTCACCAGGCTATCGAAGACTATCAACCCATGAGATTTGATTTCCCGGACGAGGACATCATGAATTTGGACAACATTAAAGGTAACGGACCGTATGACGGACCCGAAAAGGGATCCCGATGGACCCTGTGCTTTGATGGTGCTTCAAATGCACTTGGAAACGGCATTGGCGCAGTACTCATTTCTCCGGAAGGATGCCACACTCCTTTCACGGCCCGACTTTGCTTCAGCTGCACAAACAATATGGCTGAGTATGAAGCCTGCATCTTTGGTCTCAAGGCTGCTATAGACTTGGGGATCAAATCTTTGATCGTATTCGGGGACTCGGCTTTGGTCATCAGCCAGATCAAAGGAGATTGGGATACCAAGCATCCTAATCTTATTCCATACAAAGAACATGTTCTAACATTGTTGCCTCACTTCGAGCAAATTACCTTCGAGCACTTCCCGCGAGAAGAGAATCAGCTAGCAGATGCTCTGGCCACAATGTCCTCCATGTTTAAACTCAACTGGGATAACGAGGCTCCCCAAATCACCATCGAGCGAATGGATGAACCCGCGCATTGTCACGAGATTAATACCGAAGAAGTAGTGGAACAACCTTGGTTCCATGAAATCAAAAGGTACCTCGAGACCCAAGATTATCCTGAAGGAGCTTCCGTGAATGACAAGAAGTTCTTAAGGAAATTCGCTGCTAAGTTCTTCCTGAGCAACGGCATCCTTTACAAACGAAGCCATGATTGTGTATTACTCCGGTGTGTGGATAAAGCTGAAGCAAAATTGATTATGACCGATATACACAGCGGACCATTTGGCACTCACTTGAGCGGGCATACAATGGCTAAGAAGATCCTAAGGGCAGGCTATTATTGGTCTACCATGGAGGCTGACTGCCATCAACATTCCCGTACTTGTCACAAGTGTCAAGTCTATGCTGACAAAGTTCATATCCCTCCGGTTCCCCTCAACGTCCTGACTGCCCCATGGCCCTTTGCAATGTGGGGCATTGATATGATTGGAGAGATCAAACCCACGGCTTCCAACGGACATCGCTTCATCCTGGTTGCCATTGACTACTTCACTAAATGGGTCGAAGCAGCTTCCTTCGCCTCTGTCACCAAAAATGTGGTTGCCCGCTTTATCAAACATAATCTCATATGTCGGTATGGTGTTCCCGACAGGATCATCACAGACAATGGTACAAATCTGAATAACACAATGATCACTGCATTATGCGAACAGTTCAAGATTTATCATCACAATTCATCTCCCTATCGGCCGAAGATGAACGGTGCTGTTGAAGCTGCGAACAAAAATATTAAGAAGATTATTCAGAAAATGACAGTCGCTTACAAAGACTGGCGTGAGATGTTACCGTTTGCGCTGCATGGATACCGTACGACGATACGTACTTCAACTGGGGCAACCCCATTTTCTTTGGTTTATGGCATGGAAGCTGTTTTGTCTATGGAAGTTCAGATCCCGTCTCTAAGGATTATGAAGGATGCAGGTTTGAATGAGGATGATTGGGTGCAGACCCGACTTGATCAACTCAATCTGATCGACGAAAAGCGACTTGCGGCTATATGTCATGGTCAGACGTATCAAAAACGGATGATCAAGGCCTTCAATAAGAAAGTCAGACGTCAAGTGTATCAAGTCGGAGATCTAGTAGTCAAGCGGATTATCTTGCCGCAAAGTGATCCCAGGGGCAAATGGACTCCTACATATGAAGGACCATTTGTGATCAAAAGCATATTTTCTGGTGGTGCGATGATTCTGACCACCATGGACGGCGACGATTTGCCGCACCCTGCGAACGCAGACATAGTCAAAAGATACTACGCATAAAATAACCCGACAAGTCGAAAACCCGAAAGGGCGGCTTGGGCAAAAATGGGTATCCCGGTGGATCGAAAACCCGAAAGGGCGGTTCAGGCAAAAATTAGGGATAAAAACAAAAAAAATCTGTACACCCGGCAAGTTGAAAACCCGAAAGGGCGACTTGGGCAAAAAAGGGTTTCCCGGTGGATCGAAAACCCGAAAGGGCGATTCAGGCAAAAGTTAGGGAATTAAAGCGTATGACTATGTCTCGTCGGATCACTTCAAGGACGATCTCTTCATCGACCGGTTCCAGGTTTCTGATCAATCCAGCCATCGTCAAACGAAGCATTGAATGGACAGAGGTTCGGAGTTGTGAAAGCTACAGCAGAATGGAATCCCATGGAATTATTTCACATAGCCATCTTTGTTTTGTATAAATTTTTCAAATATTTACGACAAGATCCTCTTACTAGGATGATTGTCTCCTTTGTACAAATATACCCAAAGAAAATCAATACAAATACTCTTCCCAAAATTTGTGTCATTTCCCTTTTTCTTTTTCTCTTGCACTATTTGTTTTATTTTGAGAAACGTCCAATGTTTTGTTACATAGGCATATGCATTTGAAACATGATCACTTCCTAATTGAATCTAAGAAAAGGATTACTGATAGGATGAAAGTACAAACGGACATTTTGACACCCTTTCAAAGGAAATCCCTCAAGATCTGTAATCCACATCCCTGGCAAACCCTGAGGTCCATCTCCAGCAGACCCTCGGAGCTTATCCCCAGTAAGGTTCTGAAAGGTATTCCCCGCAGAGTACGGACGTCCCTCCCGAGTTTTATTCAAAGTTATTCCTCACAGAGGCTTATAACTGGGTTATCCTCAGCTAACAACCAGGAGAGATCGCGCTCTCCAAAGTTCTTCCCATCCCCAGCGGAGTTCCTCAAAATTCCCCCAACAGTAACTTATCAATACAATCCCCGGAGGAGTTTTATCTTTGCAAAATCCCCAGCCAGAGAATCTTCTGGAAATCATTTTTCCTCAGAGTTTAAGCTTCAGTATCCCCAGCAGATCAAAAGCTTCAAATGGACAATCCCCAACGGAGTCAGACTTTTGAACCTTCTCCCCACAGAGTTTTTAGGAAGAAAAATCTTGAGTTCCCCCAAGTGAAATCTCCAGAGATACTTCTCTCCAAGCTGAAGATTCTCAATCTGGCCTTCCCAGCATTAAGTCTACTAGTTTGGTACTCCCCAGTAGAAGACTCCAGGAATTCCCCAGAAGATTGGTATACAACCCAAGCTCCAGGTTCCCCAGCAACAACCGAGGATTTATTTCCCCCGGCAGCAATCAAGATTCCTTTATCTTCCGCTGTCCCGGATTCATCTATCCTATGCAAGACAACTCTCCAGCTTACATGCACATCCATTTACATCCATAACACAAAATACACATTGTATCATGCATCATAGCATTGCATACGACTAACTCTTTGCCTTTTCAGGTAAGATCAGTCGACAGACTAAAATCATTCAACTTCAAGATTTCTGAAAACAGTTCACGGGTTCTCCAAGTAAACGGATGTTAACCTATCACTTGTTCAGATTCTTCTCAAGACTTCTGAAAACAGTTCATGGATTCTTCCCAAGTAACGGATGTTAATCTATCAACTTGTTCAGATGCAACTTTTGAAAACAGTTTACGGATGCTTCCCAGCAACGGATGTTGTTCTATTGCTTATTCAACTTCAAGATTTCTGAAAACAGTTCACGGGTTCTCCAAGTAAACGGATGTTAACCTATCACTTGTTCAGATTCTTCTCAAGACTTCTGAAAACAGTTCATGGATTCTTCCCAAGTAACGGATGTTAATCTATCAACTTGTTCAGATGCAACTTTTGAAAACAGTTTACGGACGCTTCCCAGCAACGGATGTTGTTCTATTGCTTATTCAACTTCAAGATTTCTGAAAACAGTTCACGGGTTCTCCAAGTAAACGGATGTTAACCTATCACTTGTTCAGATTCTTCTCAAGATTTCTGAAAACAGTTCATGGATTCTTCCCAAGTAACGGATGTTAATCTATCAACTTGTTCAGATGCAACTTTTGAAAACAGTTTACGGACGCTTCCCAGCAACGGATGTTGTTCTATTGCTTATTCAACTTCAAGATTTCTGAAAACAGTTCACGGGTTCTCCAAGTAAACGGATGTTAACCTATCACTTGTTCAGATTCTTCTCAAGACTTCTGAAAACAGTTCATGGATTCTTCCCAAGTAACGGATGTTAATCTATCAACTTGTTCAGATGCAACTTTTGAAAACAGTTTACGGACGCTTCCCAGCAACGAATGTTGTTCTATTGCTTATTCAACTTCAAGATTTCTGAAAACAGTTCACGGGTTCTCCAAGTAAACGGATGTTAACCTATCACTTGTTCAGATTCTTCTCAAGATTTCTGAAAACAGTTCATGGATTCTTCCCAAGTAACGGATGTTAATCTATCAACTTGTTCAGATGCAACTTTTGAAAACAGTTTACGGACGCTTCCCAGCAACGGATGTTGTTCTATTGCTTATTCAACTTCAAGATTTCTGAAAAATAGTTCACGGGTTCTCCAAATAAACGGATGTCAACCTATTGCTTGTTCAGACCTCCAATTCAGAAGTGGTCCAAAGCTTGGACATTTTCCTGATATTCCCTTCCAGATGGCATCTTTAAGCCCATCCCCGACAAGTTTCTATCACTCTCCCAGATGGCATCGTTAAGCCCATCTCCAAATGGCATCTCTAAGCCCATTCCCGCATCCAGTGCTTTGACGAGTGCAAAATTCCGGGCACTCTACTGTCCAATCTCCTTTTACCCTCGAGTCACGAAAGGCAAGCTTGCCAATCTAACTCTTCAGGTTCAAGAAGATTGAACAGGGGCAACTGTTGTACCCCAAAATTTGCCCTCCCTTGCTTCAGGAAACCATCTTAGATTTTTCAAAGTCCCCCGAAACAAATCCAAGTCCTGGGTTATCCTTTTGCCCAAACAAGCCACTTACAAGAGCAAGATGGTCTCACAAACTCCGGAAACAACGCTTCATCTTGAGGAAAATCAAATTCTAAGTGCTTCTTTAAAATAAGTGTTTTTAGAAAAAATCAGCGCTCCAGAACTTCTGGACCCATTCCAGATGAAGACGGTCAGAAGTTGCAAGCTTGGCTCAGCATGGTCAGAAGTTGGCTCTTCAGCAGCTACATCAGTTCAATCAGAAGTTGTAAACGTGGTTCAGAGTGTAAGCCTCAAACAGAACATGCCCCTTCAGCAGTTACACAAGCTCAGTCAGAATTTGCTAAAGGAATGCAAGAGAAACAGGAAAGTATGAAGGCTCCTTCAGAACAGGTTGAAATCAGAAGATGAAAGGTCAGAAGGATAGGTGTCACATTGATACAGAATCTCTAAGTCCAGATTATCCAGAAGTAGATCCAAGGAACATACCGGAAAGCCAGGAGAATTTCCAGAGCATGCTAAGACAACAGGTAGCCAAGACCAGAGCATGGTTTACGCTGCTGATTCAACGCTGGTTTCCCTTACCAGAATGTTGGTATTGACAGGTCTTGTCACCATTTAATGCCCATTAATGCTTCCAACCACTCCTGAGCATTCACGTGTGGCTTGGAAAATGCTTTTGCACAGATTCTGGCATGGGTCTTTACGCCACCGCCCACTTCAGAGGTCACTTCTCCCCAATCTACGCCTGCTGCTGCTACCTAGGCTGAAAGATAGCTGTTATCACAACTTCCCAGGAATTTCTGTCAAAGAACAAATTCAAACTCTGTTGGCGCCTTAAATGTTCAAGGCATCCACAAGAACTTTTCCTATAAATAGAGAGCTTTCATCACTGCAAAGGGAGTTCAAGAAAAGAAACAGAAAAACTGCTAAGAGAGAAACGAAACTCCTAGCAACATAACATTTTGAAACTCTGCCAAAATCTCCAGCTTTGTTTCATAACTTTAAGTTTCTTACCTTCAATTTCATCAAACATCCAGCTCATTTCTGTAAACCAAAAACGTTCTTTCCAAACTTCTGACCCTATACACGTATACACCTTCACTTCCCCTTTTCCAAATCTGTCCAGAACAACCACCAGAACCAAAAGCTACCTTTCACCCACCATTTTCCAGACAGTCAGGTAAGCACCTGCTGACCCTCACCACACTGTTAAGCATCATCAGCTGTGCATATTCAAGTAACATAATGTAAATATTCATGTTATTGCGGTTTATGTTCTGAGGACTTTCATACCTCAGAACGTTCTGAGCCAGTATAGGACTTGCCTGTGACCTTGGTGATTCTGACCTCTGAAACATTTTTGCTATTTTGCTGGATCTGTTCCAAATATGTTTCCTGTTTTATGGAGTAACAACAGGATTGCAGATGTTCTGATTAGTACAGGGAAAAGCCAAATGCTGACTTTGACGTTAGCACATCTGAAGCCTGTTTTGCTGTCAATGACATCAGAACCTCTGAGAGTTATTGCCTTTTCAGCATAATCAGAACTTCTGGTTTTTCCACTAACAAACTTCTGTCTTGCACCGCAGGGAAATCAGAATTTCTGGTTTCCCCACTAACAAGGTTCTGTTTTGCAGGTTCTAGAGTCAGAAGTTCTGACTCATCCAGTTTCACCAACAGGTTGATCATCTGACAGCGGATCTGGGTCAGAACTTCTGATGGCCTCCCAACAGCACGCGGGCTCCCTCTCTCTCTCTATATATCTTGTTTTTCGCTATTTTCTTTTTTGTCTATTTTTCTCGTTGAACCCCCCATGTACAAATGTGTATCCCCCTCCCCTAATTGTTGTAATAGCGTAGGATTTTATATTTCCGCTTCTTATTGCTAGTAATTAGGACATGTATGGCAAGATAAAATCAATGAAATAGAAAAACCTAATTCAAAGAAAAAACTCTTGTATGCAATAAAACACACTTGCACACTAACACCCCTAGGATACTCCACTTTGTTGCCTTCAAATAATTGGGCCATATTGCATGTTGAATTTCTTTGGGTAAAACAAACAATCAAAATGATCATAGTCCCTCAAAATTTTTGCCTAAATGAATGATCAAGTCCCTTTTAAAAATTGCCCAAAGACATTTAACGCCGTTGCAATTATGGTCTAAACGATGACCCGCGCCCGTCCCTTTCATCTCCTAATACAAGATTGTCCACCAAATGCAATGGTGGAACAAAATTGTCAAAAGGTTTAAAACATAACAAGAATCTTTGAGAAAACTTTAGGGTAGATAACTCCTAAGTACTTGTCAATTTGCAAAGAAAACACTTGCCTATTTTCAAAACCCACTTCACAAACACTTTCAAAATCAACTTTTTTCAAACCCCTGAAACATCTTTTTAAAAGATAAAACACCTTTTGTAAAACATTCGAGTAAAGAATTGTTACAAGGTTAGCCTAGCACAAGGCATCTTTTCAAAACATTTTCAAAACCACACACAAAGCACCATTTCAAACAATTAAAAACCAAGGCAAGTTGATCTAAGCGAGTACCTAAGAGCCCATGGATAACCATGGATAGAAGGGGTGCTAATACCTTCCCCTTCTATAATCTACTCCCCGAACCCAAGAAAAATCTCAAAGGTTTTTGCTGTGCTTTTTAAACCTTTCCTTAGGATAAAATAAAAAGTCGGTGGCGACTCTTGCTCAACCGAAACATTTGCGAAAACAAACGCAAAACCATAGTCAGTTCTCCCACCGTATCACAAAGACCATTGAGTTTGATCCTTCTCCAACTCTGAATGTAATCATTGCGCCTATTCCAAATCATGGAAAAGATGTCAACGCTATTGAAGATACTGCTTTTGTTTCCTCTGTTAATGACTTAACCACCCACTGGAAATTGTTAAAGAAAGTTTGTGGAAAGCTGGGGTTTTCCCTGGTTGTCTAAAAGACTGTTGCTGCTATGCCAAATAAGAAGATGGCTGTGAATGGTTGAAAAAAAGTGTCCAACACCTAATAGATAGCCATGAGATCCTATTTGAAAGAACTCCATCTGTAAAAAGTTTGACTGAAGTTGTACCTCAAGAAGTTGAAGACATATTCATCATCACTATCTCCAACAAACCTATTAGGGTCACCTCAAAAGGTCCTATTAGGATTTCTAATGAACCGAAGATCGCTCCATTAATAATGACCACACTGGGGCCAATCCCTTATTATTCTGATAAGGCGGTACCCTGGAATTATTGGGTTGAAGTATACTACCATGGTATTAAAAAAATACTCCTGGGTTGATGAAGACAAGACTAATGACATTACCAACATTGATGGCTCTAGTAAGGTGACAAGGACAGAGAGAATCTTCTCTCCTAACATTTCACCTTCAACCACCACAACTACACCTATTCACATTACTGTTGATAAAGCTAGTACTGATGCTAGGGGCAAAGAAAAGATGATTGTGCCTGCCAGGACGGAGGCGCCTGCCAAAGACATTACTGCTGAAGAACCCTCTACCCAAGAGATGGAGGAGATTTTGAAGATCATAAGGAAGAGTGATTATAAGATGGTAGAAAAGTTGGGGAAAACCCCCTCAAAGATTTCTATGCTATCTTTATTACTATGTTTTGATGCGCATGCTCAAGCATTGATCAAATTTTTGAAGAAAGCACATGTTCCTCAAGAGACAACAACCGATCAGTTTGAAAATTGTGTGGCGAATTTGACAGTCGATAATAGATTGGGATTCTCGGATACTAATTTAACTCCAGCCAGTAGAAATCACAACAAGGCTTTGCATGTATCCATTGAATGCAAAGGGACCACTCTAGCCCATGTATTGGTGGATATTGGGTCTTCTCTGAACGTCCTGCCCAAAGGTGCTCTAGATCAGTTGGGTTGCAAAGGTTTGGTGTTGAAGCCAAGAGACATAGTGGTAAGGGATTTTGACAGATCCAAAAGGGTGGTACATGGAGAGGCTGACCTCCCCATCAAAGTTGGTTCTCAAATTTTCAATTCTACTTTCTATGTGATGGACATCTGTCCTGCTTACCCTTGCCTACTTGGACGCCCCTGGATACATGGGGTAGGAGCAGTGACTTCCACTTTGCATCAAAAATTGAAATATCCAGTCGAGGGAAAGGTTGTTACTATTTGTGGTGAAGAAGAGCTCATGGTTAGCCACCTGAATTCGTTTAAGTATGTCGAGATAGACGACGAGTTCATAAAAACTCGATGTCAAGCCTTCTAAGTGGTCTCTCCCATGGTCGCTGCCGCTAAAGTCTCTTCTGACCTTCTAAAAGCTACTCAAGATGTGCCGGGTGAAGCTACTGGTAAAAAAACACATTCGTACCGAAACTTATTTATCCCGAAGGAAGGGGAAATATCGATAAAACCACAAGAGGATGGATAAGATTGTCTTGCAACCAGGACAAAGGGTAAGGGAGTTCGTTATGCAAGTGGAAGGTATTAGCACCCCTCACATCCATTGTACTCAACGTGATTCATTTTGTTTGTTTGCTTCTAAGGGTGTGTTTATCTATAACTATACTTGCTTAAGGGGAAAGAAATGGTTTTTTATTAGTGCGTTCGTGAGGGTCTGGCAACCCTTTGCCTACGTATCCAGTGAAGGAATCATAACGCCTTAGTTCCTCTAGAAAATGTTGGTTTGTTGGTGTTTTTTAGTGGGTGACGTTAACGCACACTTTCTAGCAATAGGCACGACCTGTATCGCGGTAGAACGAAGATAACATGCCCTTTGGGGGAAGTTTTGATTTGTTGAGTGTTTTACGAGTTTTAAAATGAATTTGAGTAATGGTTAAATGTTTTTGAATTTTTGGTTTGTGAATGATAAGTTTTAATCTTAATTACAAAATAAAAGTCAAAGGGGGAAAGTCTACCCTAATGTTGTCATGCATGGGTTCCAACCTAAGGTCTAATTAGTTCACATCTTAAATAAGAGGAAACTATCATCCTAAGGGAGAATTCTTATAAGCACAAAGTAAAAGTGAAAGTGTTTGTGAAGAGTGATCATGCATGGTGATCATAGCAAAAAGTGACGACAAAATGAGTAGTATCGTGAAAGGTGTAAATGGAATGCTCGATGTATGGGGATTGAATCAGGTTATGATTAACCAAGGGGTGTACTTGATTAATCTAGTGAGAGTAGGTGCTCCTACCTTCAACTATGAGACCCTTTGTGCATGGAAACACTTGGTATATGGACCAAAGTGGTTGATTCTGGTTATGGTTAACCAAGGGCAAGACTTGATTAACCTCGTGAGAATCGCCATGCCCAAACTCAACTATGAGACCCTTTAAGAAGATGCTTGGTATGTAAACCAAGGGGAGAGAAGCTGCTTTAATGGATAAGATAAAAATAAAAATCCCATACAAGGTAGCTATATGCATGCTCCTAGAAAGTGGGACTAGCGTGACACTAGTATTCTAAATGACCAATTGAAACAATCGATCAAATAATTGTCACTGTAGAAAAGCCCAGAACCAAACTATGAAATGTGTGCAAGTGTGCATTTGTAAGTGGATACCTTCTCATTGATGATGAGCCCAAGAGGAGGCCATGTGTTCTAATTGGATGACATATGGGATGGGGGTACAAATTTATAAATGGGGATGAAATACAAGCCTAATTAAATTATTACAACCATATTGAATAAATGAATAACAATAAAAATATAAAAAGGAAAATAGTGTACAAAGAAAGAAAAAAAACTTTATGTATTGACACATATCCTTATGCATCGACACATTCCACTTATTGTTTCTGAAAAAATCAAAATCAACTCAGTATGAGTCAATACATAATGGTATGTATCGACTCATTTCTTGTTTGTGTCGACACATTCGTGTTTTGTGTCAACTCATACACCTTTCTTGCCCCTGGAAATAAAAAACAACACAGTATGAGTCGACACATAAGGGTTTGTGTCAACTCATTTCCGTTTTGTATCAACACATGCGCATTTTATGTCGACTCATAACCTGTTTTGTGCCTGATATGCATCGATTCATAGAGACATGTGTCGACTCATACTACTATTTTTTATTTCTAACATTGTTCTGCTACATGTAAAAGTCAGTTCTCAACATATAATTGATAAAAATGAAAAGCAAGCATGTGGTTAGCTTAAAGGGTATGATATATACATTTATCTTTAAAAATGAATCGCTAATGATGCTTGAAATAAAGAGCTCAAAGTCAAGAAGACTTACCTTGAAATTGAAATTTGTGTTTTGAGTTTGAATACCTTTCAAGAGGCTATGATAATCAGAGTGGCTTTAGTGAACCTATAGGAAGTTGCTCCAATCCTTACATTATATTGAGATATGCAAGGTTGTACAGGGGGTTGAAGGTTTTTTGTTTTTGTTTTCCTTTGGGTTGCTACTGTTTTTTTGTTGCTGCTATTTTTCTTTTCTGGTTTTACAGTGTTTTTCTTCTCTTCCTCTCACAGTGTTTTTCTCTCTCTTTTCGCCGTTGTCTCTTTTTCTCTCTCTCAATATTGTTATCGTCTCTATTTATTTTCACACCAAACTCTCCTCCCTCAATACTGCTCTTGTATCATTTTTCTTCAATATTGCTCCCCCTTTTTTCTACCGTTTTTCTACTATTTTATTGGTGAATCAAGTGAGGTTTTGGGGGGGAAAATATGATATGTTTTGAACAATTTTGTAAGCTGATTTGTTGCTTTTTTGATACATGTTAGGTTTAGCCTATTTGTTTGCAAGGATTTTCAGTACTTGGAATATTCCAGACAACAGGTCTATGCATCAATTTTGTGGACACTTTTATGCAGGGCTACAACAGATTTTTGGACTGTTATACGTGGATAGTTTTGGTGTAGGAACAACAGGTTTTGGACTGATATGCTGCAGAATGGACAACATCAGTTTAGACAATTTTGTGGGGCTATTTGGTGCAAACTTTTGTCCTTATACAACAGCAAATTGGACAACATTATTATGCAGGTTTTGATAGTTTGGACAGGTTTTTTTGCGTGTTATATTTAGACAGTTTGGACTGATTTTGGGCCTGTTATATTTGGACAATTTGGACTTGTAATGAGAAATTCCTTTGTATGGTTTCAAATGGTCATGGCATGAATAAAAATTGCAAAATAACCAAATTACTTGAATCTTGAATATAGTAACTTGTGATGTAAGGAATTGGTGACTTGTGAACCAACGACATTATATGAAATACCAATTTCCATTATTTCTAATTTGTAATCCAAATCCAAGCTTTCTTTCTCTTTCAATTTCGAATCTTCGTGACGAATTCAAACCACTTTGAAAATGATAGATGCCATCTTAGTTCAAAATTTAGTCCCTCAAGAAACTCCTCAAATAAAATTTTAATCCATATGAGAAGAATTACGTGGTTTCACCCCTTAAACCTCTTGATAAGCAATTGACTTGTAGTAGGAGATAAAGCTCAATGTGACCTTGAAGCAAAAATCTTAGTTTCCTGAAAACACTGTGAAACTTTAATATTACACAACCACTAAACTCTTGGACCTCAGGTGTCTTTATTCAATGAAATGCATGATATGCAAATGAACTAGTGAAGATGATGTAGATGAAATGCGATGCCTAAGCCAGACAAAAGTAAAACAAGTAGGACAAATTTGGGGTATGACAACCGCCCCTATTTAATTGTCTTAAACCTGAAGGTGAGATTGGCGTCAGCCTTTCGATCATTCGAGGTAGAAGATGATTAAATACTAAGACCTGGAATTTTTCTTGGAGAGATGGTGTGAGTGTTATTATTTGTGATGTCTGTTGGGGATGAAAAATGAACTTTCAGGTGAACTGGTCATGATGGATGAAGGTGATTGAATAACGATGGCTTGTACTGGGGTAACCGTGCTAATACAAGGTTCTCGAGGAAGTGGGTGTTAAAGTGACTGAAAAGATATGGTTGATGATGTCGTGGTGACGGAAAGTTGGATTAAAGACAACATGATAACTTAAAGACAATGGGAAAACTCGATGACAGTGGAGAATCCATTGTGTGGGATTCACGACCCAAAAAGAAAGTTAAAGACAACGGGTAAAGATCAGCATATGATCTTTGACCCAAGAGAAAGGTAAAGACAACGGGTAATGATCTACGTATGATCTATGACCCAAGAAAAGATAACATGAGGATAAGATCTATGAGCGACCTACGACCATAGAAAAGATAACATGAGGGTAAGACCTACGAGCGACCTACGACCCTAGAAAAGACAACGTGAGGGTAAGACCTACGACCCTAGAAAAGGTAACGTGAGGGTAAGACCTACGAGCGACCTACGACCCTAGCAAAGATAACATGAGGGCAAGACCTACGAGCGACCTACGACCCTATAAAAGATAACGTGAGGGTAAGACCTACGAGCGAACTACAACCCTATAAAAGATAACGCGAGGGTAGGACCTACGAGCGACCTACGACCCTATAAAAGCTAACGCAAGGGTAAGACCTACGACCCTATAAAATATAACATGAGGGTAAGACCTACGAGCGACCTACGACCCTAGAAAAGATAACGTGGGGGTAAGACCTACGAGCGACCTACGACCCTATAAAAGATAACATGAGGGTAATACCTACGAGCGACATACGACCCTAGAAAAGATAACATGAGGGTAAGACCTACGAGAAACCTACGACCCTAGAAAAGATAACGTGAGGGTAAGACCTACGAGCGACCTACGACCCTAAAAAAGATAACATGAGGGTAAGACCTATGAGCGACCTACGACCCTAGAAAAGATAACTAATGGTAAAACCTACGAGCGACCTACGACCCTAGAAAAGATAACAAGAGGGTAAGACCTACGAGCGACCCACAACCCTAGAAAAGATAACGTGAGGGTAAGACCTAAGAGCGACCTATGACCCTAGTAAAGATAACGTGAGGGTAAGACCTACGAGCGACCTACGACCCTAGAAAAGATAACATGAGTATTGAGAGTTGGGGAGTACAATGTACAAGCACCATGGTTTCTTTTTTTTTGGTTGGTAGTGTAATGACGGATGTCAACTGGGAATTATAAGGATGATATTATTTGTGGAGATGTTTTATTGCTTTGAGGATTGATTTGGGGCTTTCGGGAAAGGACCAAATTTGGCTCATGTTTCATATGCATCTTAAAGTGTGGCATAATGATTCATGGATATGCTATGAATTTGAGGATACAATGTAATATACAGTGATAATTATTGTATGCAAAGTGTCAAATATTAGGCTCACCGGGGTCCATTGTCTGTTGTCTTGAGATGCCAAAACAGATTGGTGCTTGAAAACTTCAAGAATTGAGTTGTAGCCTTGTCGAGTTCACTAGGGATTAAATCTTGCTGAGGAGGAGTAGCTTGATCTGACTTTCTTCATAGGCTGGACTTCTTTTGGATGTCTGAGTAGAGATGTGGATCTCATAAAATTCCCCAAGTTTCTCGATGTTGGAGAATCAGATGCTCAACCGTCTGTAAGGAAGTGACAAGGATGAAAACTTGGTCGAGGTGACCATTATGACTGGCTACCTGCACAGAAAAACAAACACTTGAACGCCATGGCATTCCCTTGGGATTCCTCTATATCCATGTAATGTCATGTTTCGTATCTTATCTTGTGATTATTATTTCCTTATTGTTTTCAATGCAATGCTTAACAAAGAATTTAAATCACAATTCCCACACGAAAAATAAAGTAAAAAGGACATAACAAAGACTTTTTGGTGGAAGGGAAAATTTTATTAATGAGCTTGGCCTATGAATAGGCATTCGTACATGGAAACAACTCCTAAATGAGGAAGTTTCAAAGAAAAGACATAATATAATAAGTAAAATGGCAATAAGAAAATCTCGAACTTCCATTAAAACTGATATTGCTATAGTTCCCATATCCCAGATTATCCTAGCACCGAGCTTCCAAAAGATAATAATTGAACCGATCCATCCAGTTTTAGAAGGGTGTACTTGTTATTCGTGAAGATTTTTCAGACTGCATGCTCTCGCTTTTTGTCCCTAATTTTTTCCTGGACCGCTCTTTCAGGGTTTCAATCCACCAGGATACCCATTTTAGCCTAAGTCGCCCTTTCGGGTTTTCAACTTAGTGGGTTATTCTTTTTTTCTTTTTTTAGCCCTATCTTTTGCCTAAGCCGCCCTTTCGGGTTTTCGAGTTAGCGGGTTATTCTTTTTTTTTTCTTTTCTTTTTAGCCTTAACTTTTGCCTAAGCCGCCCTTTCGAGTTTTCAACTTAGCGGGTCTTTTTATGCGTAGTATTTTTTTATTGAGTCTGAATTGGATGGAAGTGGAATGTCTTCCCCATCCATCTTAGTCAAGATTAGAGCACCTCCTAAGAAAGCTTTCTTCACGATGTACGACCCCTCATAGTTGGGATTCCACTTGCCTCTTGGATCAGAGTGAATTGGGAGAATCTTCCTTAAGACCAGGTCACCTATGTGGAACTCTCGAGGTCGAATATTTTTATCAAATGCTCCCTTGAGACGCTGTTGATATAACTGACCGTGATAAATGGTTGCTAGGCACTTCTCTTCGATGAGATTGAGTTGGTCGAGCCTTTTTTGAATCCATTCTACTTCATCAAGTTTAGCATCCATCAGAATCCTCAAGGAAGGAATCTCCACATCAACTGGGAGCACCACATACATACCATAGACTAGTGAAAAAGGAGTTACCCTAGTTGAAGTACGCATCGAAGTTCGATATCCGTGTAGAGCAAAGGGAAACATCTCATGCCAACCTTTGTATGTTCTCACCATTTTCTGAACGATCTTCTTTATGTTCTTGTTAGCGGCTTCAATTTCCCCATTCATCTTTGGACGATAGGGTGATGAATTATGGTGCTTAATCTTGAATTCTTAACACATTTCCTTCATCAATTTGTTGTTGAGATTCGACCCGTTATCAATGATGATCTTGTTAGGAGTTCCATACCGACATATGATTTCTTTCTTGATGAAGCGGGTAACAACTTGCTTGGTCACATTTGTGTATGAAGCCGTTTCTACCCATTTGGTGAAGTAGTCAATAACAACGAGAATGAACCTATGTCTATTTGAAGCGCTCGGCTCGATCCGTCCAATCATATTAATTCCCCATATTGCAAAGGGCCATGGTGAAGTCATCACATTTAAAGGGGTGGGAGGAATATGCATCCTGTCTGCGTAAACCTGACATTTATGGCACATCTTCTCATACACACAACAGTCACTTTCCATCGTCATCCAAAAATAATCTGCTTGTAGGATTTTCTTGGACATGGAATGTCCACTGGCATGAGTCCCAAAAGAGCCCTCGTGAATTTCTCGTATGATGGATTCTGCTTCGTGTCTATCCACGCATCTGAGCTGAACCAAATCATAGTTTCTTTTGTACAGAACGTCTCCTGACAGTAAAAACTTGGAGGCTAATCTTCTAAGAGTCTGCTTATCACATATTGTAGCACCCTCAGGGTATTCTTGCTTCTCAATATATCTTTTGATGTTGAAATACCACTGATTTTTCCCCGACACGTCTTCAGTTGTGAGACAATGAGCAGGGAAAACATGTGCTGGCTCCTTGTAATGAAGGATCCTTATATCGGGTGAATGATTCGGGTAACTGACTTTGAACATTGCAGCTAAAGTTGCTAGAGCATCTGCCAATTGATTTACTTCTCTAGGAATGTGCTCAAAGGTGATCTCATCAAAAGCGGGAAACAACTCTAATATGTAATCTTGGTATGGAACTAAATTAGGGTGTTGTGTATCCCAATCACCCCGTACTTGATATATCACTAAGGCACAATCCCCATAAACTTCAAGAATCTTGATCTTCAAATCAATGGCTTCTTCAAGACCCATTACACATGCTTCATATTCTGCGACATTATTCGTACAATCAAAACATAACCTGGCTGTGAAAGGTATGTGAGTATTGCATGGAGAAGTCAGAACTACCCTAATACCATGGCCCATGGCATTTGATGCACCATCGAACGTGAGAGTCCATCGATCCCCTGGTTTGGGTCCTTCTTTATCATCAAGTTTCATAACATCCTCGTCTGGAAAATCAAACTTCATTTACTGATACTCTTCCAATGGCTGGTGGGCGAGATGATCAGCAAGAATGCTACATTTGATAGCCTTTTGTGTGACGTACTGGATGTCATACTTAGATAAAAGCATTTTATGCCGAGCCAATCTGCCTGTAAGTACTGGTTTCTCAAAGATGTACTTTATTGGGTCCATCTTAGATATCAAAAGTGTAGAATGTGTCAACATATACTTCCTTAAAAGTGTAGTATGTGTCAACATATACTGCTCTTACGTGGGCAGCTCGACATTTGAGGCAGTATATGTTGACACATTCTACACTTCTGATATCTAAGATAGATCCGATAAAGTACATCTTCGAGAAACCAGAACTTACAGGCAGATTGGCTCAGTGGCAAATGCTTTTGTCTGAGTATGACATCCAGTACGTCATGCAAAAGGCTATCAAAGGTAGCATTCTTGCTGATCATCTCGCTCACCAACCATTGGAAGAGTATCAGCCCATGAAGTTCGATTTTCCATACGAGGATATTATGAAACTTGATGATAATGGAGGACCTGAACCAGGGGAGGAATGGACTCTCACGTTCGATGTTGCTTCAAATGCTATGGGTCACGGCATTGGGGCAATTCTGACCTCTCCATGCAACACTCACATACCTTTCACTGCCAGATTATGTTTTGATTGCACGAATAATGTCGCTGAATACGAAGCTTGTGTGATGGGCCTTGAAGCAGCCATTGATTTGAAGATCAAGATTCTTGAAGTTTATGGGGACTTTGCCTTAGTGATACATCAAGTACGGGGTGATTGGGATACACGACACCCTAATTTAGTTCCATACCGAGATTACATATTAGAGTTGTTGCCCGCTTTCGATGAGGTCACCTTTGAGCACATTCCTAGAGAAGCAAATCAACTGGAAGACGCTCTGGCCACTTTAGCAGAAATGTTCAAAGTTAGTTACCCGAATCATGCACCCAATATAAGGATCTGTCGTTACAAGGAGCCAACACATATTTTCCCTGCTCATTGTCTCACAACTGAAGATGTATCAGGCGAAAGGCTGTGTGTTGTACCCCAAAATTTACCCTCCCATATTCTTCAAGATTTGGCAAGGTCAAGCTTCAAAATATCTCAAGGGTTGCACAGTCTAATTGCCTCCTAACACAGTCAAAATTAGGGTTTTGGTTCTTGCAAAGAAATTGAGGTTTTCAAGGGTCCAATTAAGTCCTATATGCCTATATACATTGTCAAGCATCCATATGTCAAATTTCAAGACTCACAGCATCAAGTTGCCCAGTCAAAAACCCTAATTGCTCCACAGTCAACTGCAGGGGCAAAATGGTCATTTGACAGTCAAAAGTCAAAATTTTTGGTCAACATCTTATTTTGAAGCCACAATCATCATTTGATCAATTCTTGATCATGATTTCACAAGCATGGCTCAGAAAGTCTCAAGATGCAAAAGTTTCTATTTTTGAACAACTGAAAAGTCAACTGCAAATTGACCAAGGCATAACTTTTTCATGGTTTATTAGAAAAATCCCATTCAATGCTCATTTTGAAGGGGATGACATTTCCTACAACTCCTCTTCACACTCCAAGTCCAAGAAATGCTTTCACAAAAAGTTATCAATTTCAACATTATAGGTCATTTTCAAAAGTCAACAAAAAGGCACTTTAAGTCAAAGATCATAACTTGAGATTGGTAAATCAAAATGAAATGGGACCAAAGGCATTGGTTAGAGGACTTCAAGACCTTTCCAAAATGTCCAAGAACATGTTCATAGCTTCAAAATTGAGCAAGATATGCATTGGAGAAGTTGGGAAATTTTTGGGAATTTTCAAAAGTCAACCTTGCCTAAAAAGCTTCAAATTTGCTAATGGGCCTCAAATTCTTTCTTGAATCATTACCCAAAGCCTATGCACGACCCATTGAACTTAAAATGATTTATTTTCTTATTTTTAATTAATTAATTGAATTGTTATTATTATTAATTCATTTAATTGGTTTTAATTGTAGAAAAATATCAAAGCATGGTTGTCAAATCTTTTTATGCAGCAAATATACTCCACACATGCTAAAGATTTCGTGCATCACTCAAGGGGACAAGATCTTCCATAATTGGCAAGGTTTTCATGGAAAAAAGATTGAAAATCACATAATTGAAAATCAAATATTCAAGTCATAATTCATGGACTTTTGGGCCAAGTTTTTGACCTAATTCTGATCACATACATATGCAAGAGCTAACCCTACTCAAACAGACACGAAAAAGCTGCTGAAGCCATAGAACAAGATTGCAAAAAAACTCAAGAACATTGTGAAAACTGAAATCCTATTTGCAGGACAATTCAAGACCAAAAATAGTTTCCAATACATTGTTGGACCTTCCAGGAAGCGTTTTCCATCAAAAACTAATCCTAACACGCAAAGAATCAGAGAATACAAGTGACATAGTTTGCTTTATTTTCCAGATTTGCACATCACGATTCATGCATTTTTAATACATTTGGTTGATTGTTTTGTGTTCACAGCATTCAGGCAAAGCTTTTGGTATGATTTAATTCCATTAATATGCCTTGAAACGCCAGTTACCATGAACGACATTTAGGGTTTCTGAAGCTTTCAATTAGGGCTTTCTTGTTGAGGAAAAATTAAACCTTGAGACCTATGCAGTTGAATTCAGGAGCTCAATACGAGTTGAATGACAACCTCGCGCTCAATTTATTTAATCTGTGGGCGTATTCGCTATTTTTAGGACTTTCACTTAGTGGGGGTTTAAAACCCCAGCTATCTTATTCATGTTGCAGGTGAAAACGAGGAAGAAGATGGACATGGCATTACACTACTGGAGCATTCAAATCTGGCGCGTTTCTTTTTGTTTTATACCATTAACATTTGTTTCTTTTATATAATAATTGTTTCCCACTAATACTACAAACGCGCTTGAATGGTTGGATGGTGGATGACACGCTTGGCAAACGCTGGGACCTGGGTTCGATTCCCAGGTCCCCCTACATAATTCATAATTTTTGTGTTAACATGTTCTAGTGCAGCATTCGTTCCATGTCCCACCATGCATCCTCACGCCTGAGCTTGCCACGCCCTCATGATGATCAATCCAGTGGTTACAGAATGAAGAGCATGATGCACTCTAGTCAACCAACGTGCACACGATCAGGAAAGTCAGCTGGGCTCTATGCTTCAATGGGCCAGAATTCCTCAAACAAACCTCCACATGGGCCTGACACCCCCTTAGTTTGCATGCTTTTTAATTTAATTTTCTTTTCTTTCTAATTCTTTCTAATTCTTTTTAACTGTTTTAATTATTTTTATTAATTCACCATTAATAAACTTTTCATAATAAAATCAGAAAATCAAATTGTAAAATATTTTAATTTATTAATTTCCTCACTAATTTATTTTTTGTAAATAAACTCTAATAACTAATCTAGGTTAATTTAGGTTTAGAATTCAATCTTTTCTTAATAAATAAAAAATACATAGAATTAGGTTTTTGACATTTTTATCTTTTTCTTAATTAATTAATTATTTTCATCATTATCTATTATTGTTATTAATTACTATTATTTTTGTGAATAACATGTAAATTAATTAACTAGTAAATTAGGTTAACTTTAATATTTTCTTTAATAACTAAAAATAACTTAGAATTAGGGTTTCCTTTTAAATTCTTTTCTTTATTTCCATAATAAATACAAAAAACATAAAAAACATTTTCTTTTCTTTAATTAAATAATTTAATTTAATTTAATTTCTCAAAAGGGCCCAACACCCTCGGACGTCCTGATTTTAATTCTTTTCGCGCATTGTTTCTCTTATGGATTATTATGTAACTGCTTTCCGGATGTAATAGTAATTAGTTTTTTTTTACTTTCCGCATTTTTATCAAAAACGGGTCTTTGTAATTTGGCGATGTATAGACTCGCGCCTTGGAATAGCGTAGCTTTTATATTTTCGTCTTTTAATTTTCCGTACTCCTAAATTCTAAATTGCATGAAAGAATGTATGGTAATTAAAAATAACGCGTAGCTCACAATGCCATGATCAAAGATAACTGTTAAACATGAAAACAACACACAATACACACACCACTTCTAGGGTACGCCTCACTTGTTGCCTTCGAAACGTGGTCGTCAAGAATAGGACGTTTTAGCGGTCGCTCTGATGTCTAAGATCCAGTCGCCTCGAAACAGTTGCCTCGGATAAAAGGATCTAGGACATTAGAGTTGCTTCTAAGGTGTCCTACTATTGCTTCGGTGACCATACTGTCCCTACAAACGAATTGACCCAAACACCTCCAACGGTGGTGCTACCTACCTCTCAATGGTGGGATGGCACTACCTTAAGGATAAAAACTCAGCCTAATTCCTTAGGGTAGGTAGATGACTCATGGATATTTGCTCTCTTCAAAAGCGAATCAAAATACTTTTCACACCTCACACTTTCAAAAAGCTTTCAAAACAAATTTTTCAAACACTCTTGAGGACAGATACAAGAGTTATTCAAAAATATTTCAAAGAAACTTTTTCAAAACCCACTCACATCTTGAAAAACAAACATTTTGAAAACATAAGAGCAAGTATCTAAGAGCCCATGGATAACCATGGATAGAAAGGGTGCTAACACCTTCCCTTTCTATAAATCTACCTCCCGAACCGAGAACTATTCTCATAAGGAATTTTGCTGTGCTTTTGTCCTATCCATGTTGGAGAAAATAAAAGACGGCAGTGACTCTTGCTTCTGCGACATTTCACGAACCAGCTTAAAAACAGTCAGTTCTCATTCCCACCAATCACAGAACTGGCGACTCTGCTGGGGAAACTTAAAGTGAGGTGTACCTTAGGATAGCTCATACTTGTGTTTTCAATTGCTTTGTTTTGTTTGCTTTATTATTGTGGGCATTGTCTTGGAGTTTCATAGATCCTAACCCGGATCTAGGGATACCCTGTTAGGTAGCATAAGCTGTGAGGGACCTGTCCGGCGTAGACCGACACAGGTGAAGCAGTGGCTACGTTGGTGTGGCACCTTGGTCTGTACCGATATCCCTTGTGTCGCAACGAGGAGAATATGGGTCTTATGAGGAGTCATTAAGCACCAATCGACCTTAGAACCCTAATTGACCCAACTTGGCCATAGAACAGTAGCAGTATGCTACACCCATTGAGGCTAAACTATCGCGATGGTTCTGGCCGCAAGAAAAGATTGCGATGCTGGAGTTATGACCGATTGAGGGTATTCAGTGATATTGGGATCCTCTAGAACCCGGTTACTTTTGATAGGACAGGTCTTAACCAACAAACTGAAAGAGGGTAGTACCTGAGCTTCACGCTGGCCTAAACCCTAAGGGCTGTCTTGTGTGACTTGTTTGCCTTATCATGTTTGCCTTTGTGAATATTTGTGGTGTGCTTCATCACAACATCATGCCATCATAGACATTGCATGCATCCTGCATAAGGACTGACACATTTCAAAGACAAGAGGGTTTCACCTTTGCTCTGTTTTGTAGGACATCATGATGCCTGTGCGAAGGAACACTATCCGGCTCAACTTTGTTCACCCACCTGATTTGCTTAAAGAGTTGGTTGACAGAATTCCAAACACTGCTTCCTTCATCCAGAGGCATGGTTCTCTTCTCGGTTTAGTCACTTCAAAATGGGACCAACAACTGATGAGTGTCCTGACCCAGTTTTATGATCCCTTGTACAATTGCTTCACCTTTCAAGACTTCCAGCTGGTCCCTACCCTGGAAGAATTCTCTGATTTGCTTGGTATCCCTATCTTGGATCAGACTCCCTTCATTGGTTGGGAAAAGACTCTTAGGCTTGAGGAGATCGCTGCAGCCCTTCCCTTGACCGACAAAGAAGTAATGGACAATTGGGTGACTAGAAGTGGAATTAAGGGCTTTTTGGCTAAGTTTCTGATTGGTAAAGCTAACAGTTTCTGGAATGATTTAGACTTCAGGGTGTGCGAAGACATTCTGGCTCTCTTAATCTATGGTCTAGTCTTGTTTCCTAATCCTGATAACTTCATTAACGTCACTGCCATAAGGATCTTCATGTCTCGGAACCCTGTTCCCACTCTCTTGGGTGATATCCTACAACAACTCTATGCTCGTACTGCCCGAAGACGAGGAACTCTGTGGTGTTGTATTCCTTTGTTAGTGATGTGGTTTATTTCGCACCTCCCTAAGTTCGTGCTGAAGAACAAAGAAGGAAGAGGTTGGGCTCATAGGTTAATGTCTCTCACTGATAATGACATCATTTGGACTTTCAGGGGTTTGGATGAGGTAGCTGTTATTGATCGTTGCGAAGAATATCCTAATGTTCCTCTGATTGGTACCCAAGGAGGAATCTCTTATAACCCATGTCTAGCTCTCCGTCAGTTTGGAAGAGCCAGAAGAGCAGGGCCTCATGAGATGTTGGTGCCTCACATCAGTTTTGAGTTTCAGGTAGATAGTGACGAGCTGCGTCGTAGGTTCATCAAAGCTTGGGACATAATTCACAAAGCTGACCCACATGAGTTGGGACCGAAGACTTCTCTACCTATGGAATCCTACTACAGATGGGTCCGCATCCGCGCTCAGAATTTAGGTATGCCATATGAAGCTGTCAGACCCATCATTCTTGAATATCCTGATAGAGATGGGGCTCCTCCAACTGTTCTGCCTCCTCAGATACCTACTGATGTTGATACACTAAAGAGGTCTTGGGCACAACTACAAGAAGAACGGGATTCTTATCGGGAAAAGTTCAACGAGTAGGAATTGAAGATCCAAAAGCTGACAAAGCAGTTAGAGAACGAGAGGGCCTTGAATGACTACATCCGTACTGAGAAGAGGAGACCCTGGGATCACTGATGAGCTTTGGATGTCTTTTACAATTTTTATTTCCCTTTTCAGCATTTCCATTTTATGTATCGCCTAAGGGCAATCTGTTGAACAATTTAAATTTCAAAGTGAATCTAATAAAGTGTGTTCCTTTTTGTTTACAAAGTTGAATCCCGATTGTCTTTGAAAACATAAATCATACGCATTCCATTCATCATGTGCATCACAGGTACTCTTCTTTTCAGGTTGCTTAATGTTCTTCGCTGTTTATTTCAGCAGCCATCATGAATCCTGAATCATCTACTGAGCAATCCATCAAGGCCCTCCAGGCTCAGAACGCCCAGTTCCAAGAGTTGATCATGAGTTTAGCCCAAGGTCAAGAGGAATTGAAGGCTCTGCTGGTCAAGAAGAAGAAGAAGAGAACTGTACTATTCAACACTGACCGGAGGTTTGGCAACAAACTGCAAAATGAGGTTGATCAAGCTGGTTCTTCTGTAGGTAAAGGCAGTCCCCAAGGGGGAAGGGTTCCTAGTCCTGTGGTCTCTAACAACGAGACTGATTTCAATGAAGAGCAGTACCCTCCAGCTGAAGACAAGTACAAGAAGTTAGAGGATCGGCTGAATGCCATGGAAATTCAACAAGTGCCTGGGTTGGATTTTGGAGACCTGGGTCTATCTTCTGGTGTGGTGATCCCACACAAGTTCAAAGCACCATCTTTCGCAAAGTATGACGGGGCGTCCTGCCCTAAGCTACATCTCAGATCTTATGTGCGGAAGATCCAGCCATATACGGTGGATAAGAACTTATGGATCCATATTTTCCAGGAGAGTCTTTCAGGGACTCATCTCGAATGGTTCTATCAGCTGGATGGAACCAAGGTTCGTAACTGGGAGGACTTGGCTACTGCTTTTTATAAGCAGTATCAGTATAATGCCGACCTCGCTCCTACACGTACCCAACTCCAGGGTATGTCGCTAGGATCGGGAGAAGGTTTTAAAGAGTACGCGCAGAAGTGGAGGGACCTGGCTGGCAGGGTGCAGCCGCCGTTAACCGACCGTGAACTCGTGGACATGTTCTTAGGGACCCTATCCGGACCGTTCTTCAATCATCTCATTGGCAATTCTTCTGCATGGTTTACAGATCTCATTCTGACTGGTGAGAGGATAGAGGCTGGGATGAAATCAGGGAAGATACAGAAAGGTGCGTCCTCAAGTTCTGAGAAGAAGCCTTTTAAAAAGGAAGCCAGTGCTGCGTATGGCCCCAGGAGGCAAAATAAACTAGAACGCCGCCAAGCTGTCAACGCGGTGGTAATTGCAAAGCCTGCTGCCGCTCCTCGGCAACCTAATCAACCAAGGGGTGAGAGACCCAGAAGAGAATATACTCGGCTTAGTATGACCTTGTCGCAGATCTTGCCGCAACTGCTATCGACCAACTTGGTGACCGTCAGAGAAGCTCCGAAGGTGGTAAACACAACCTCTCCGAAGTACAATCCAAATGCCCGCTGTGCTTATCACTCTGATAGCCCGGGGCATTCTACTGATGATTGCTGGGCCCTGAGGAATAAGGTTCAAGACCTTATTGATGCTAAAGAGGTTCAGTTCGAGGCGCCCGAGAAGCCTAATGTGGTGATAGCTCCCTTGCCCGATCATGGAGTAAATGCTATCAGGGAGGACGACGAAGTGGAGGAATCTGAATTCAACAACTGGATTTACCCGATGACCGACAATGGGCTGAACAATTGGACTGCAAAAGACTACATACCTGTTACTTTTGTTACTCAGTAATGAATTCCTTTGTTTTTTATTTGTAATGAACAATAAATTGAAACTTTATGGCCCGTGTCTTACCCGGGGCACCGTTGGTTTCATTTGTGAGGGCTTATTACTTGTCATTTCCATATATCATGAATAAAAGCATTGGACGTTTTTCGCATTTCAAATCTTGTGCTCCCTTTCTTTCTTTCTTTATATATTGCAAAACAGCTATATTTACACACACTCACTTATACAGGTTCCAATCCACTCTGGATCTCACTGGTAACGACTCTACTACTGCCAGTTATGACTTCGAAAATCCGATCAACTTAGCCGAAGACGAAGGTGAAGATGATTGCGAAGTGCCTGGCGAGCTTGCAAGACTGTTACTCCAGGAAGAAAGGGCCATTCAGCCGCATGAAGAGCCAGTGGAAACGGTAAATCTGGGTACTGAGACAGATAGAAAGGAAGTCAAGATTGGTGCCAATCTAGAGCTCAGCGTGAAACAGCGGTTGATTCAAATGTTGCATGATTATGTGGAAATCTTTGCCTGGTCCTACAAAGACATGCTTGGGTTGGACACCGATATTGTGGTCCATCGCTTGCCTACCAAGGAAGAATGCCCTCCGGTTAAACAAAAGGTCCGCCGTATGCATCCAGAGATGTCCGAGAAAATCAAGGCTGAGGTTATGAAACAATTCGATGCTGGGTTTCTAGCAGTGACTTCCTACCCTCAGTGGGTCGCCAACGTGGTTCAGGTGCCAAAGAAGGATGGCAAGGTCCGAATGTGTGTTGACTACAGGGATCTAAATAGGGTGAGCCCCAAGGATGATTTCCCCTTGCCTCACATCGACGTTCTGATTGACAATACTGCTCAGCACAAGGTGTTCTCCTTCATGGATGGGTTCTCAGGTTATAATCAAATCAAGATGACTCCTGAAGATATGGAAAATACTACCTTTGTTACTCAGTGGGGAACCTTTTGCTACAAGGTCATGCCTTTTGGACTGAAAAATGCTGGGGCAACCTACCAACGTGCCATGGTTGCTTTACTTCATGACATGATCCATCATGAGATTGAAGTGTACGTCGATGATATGATTGCAAGGTCCCAAACTGAGGAGGAACACCTTGACCATCTACAGAAGCTGTTTGACCGACTGAAGTTATACAAGCTGAGATTGAATCCAAACAAGTGCACATTTGGAGTAAGATCTGGAAAGTTGCCAGGCTTCGTCGTGAGCGACAAAGGTATTCAAGTGGACCCTGCCAAGGTTAAAGCCATACAAGAGATGCCAGTTCCTAAGGCAGAGAAAGAAGTCAGAGGCTTTCTAGGACGTCTGAATTACATTGCCCGGTTCATCTCGCACCTAACTGCTACTTGTGAACCAATCTTCAAGCTGCTGAAGAAAGATCAAGTAGTACGTTGGAATGATGAATGTTAGGCCGCTTTCGACATAATCAAAGAGTATCTCCAAGAACCACCCATTCTTATGCCACCGGTTGAAGGGAGACCTCTAATACTATACTTGACAGTACTTGACAGCTCAATGGGGTGTGTGCTGGGGCAGCATGACGAGTCTGGCCGAAAAGAGCACGCCATTTATTACCTTAGCAAAAAGTTTACCGACTGTGAGACCCGATACTCACTGCTCGAGAAAACTTGCTGCGCTTTGGTATGGGCTGCTCGCCGGCTGAGACAGTATATGTTGACTCACACTACTCTCTTGATTTCAAAAATGGATCCAATAAAGTACATATTCGAAAAGCCTGCTCTGTCTGGAAGAATATCAAGATGGCAGATGATCTTGACAGAATACGACATCCAGTACACGACTCAGAAAGCTATCAAGGGGAGTGTGTTGGCAGACCATTTGGCACACCAGGCAGTGGATGACTACCAGTCAATGAACTTTGAGTTTCCTGACGAGAAGATCATGATAGTGACTGATTGTGAAGTACCTGGACCAGATGAAGGACCTGAGGAAGGATCCCAATGGTCTATGCACTTTGACGGATCCTCCAACGCTTTGGGTAACGGTATCGGCGCTATGATCATATCCCCTCAAGGCACTCATACTCCACTTACTGCCCGGCTATGTTTCAACTGCACCAACAACATGGCGGAGTATGAGGCATGCATCATGGGTCTTCAAGCTGCAATTGACCTAAGGATCAAGTTTCTAAGTGTCTTCAGAGATTCTGCTCTCGTGATCAATCAGATCAAAGGCGAGTGGGATACGAAACACCCAAACCTTATTCCTTACAAAGAGTGTGTGTTGACATTGATCCCCCATTTCACAGAGATAACTTTTGAACACTTCCCAAGAGAGGAGAATCAGTTGGCGGACGCGCTGGCTACGATGTCTTCTATGTTCAGGGTCAAATGGGACAACGAAGCTCCTCAGATCATTATTTGGAAACTGGACGAACCTGCATATTGTTGTGATCTTGAGGCCGAGATGGTAACTGAAAAACCCTGGTATCATGAAGTGAAGAGGTACTTGGAAGCCCAAGAATACCCTGAAGGTGCATCTGTCAATGACAAGAAGTTCCTGAGAAGGTTCGCAACGAAGTTCTTCCTCAACAATGGCATTCTATACAAGCGAAACCATGATTCAACTTTACTGCGTTGTATGGATAAGACTGAAGCAGAAAGAATCATGGCAGAGCTACACGAAGGTACCTTCGGAACACATTCCAGTGGACATACCATGACAAAGAAAATCCTCCGGGCAGGATATTTCTGGTCCACAATGGAAGCCGACTGTTACCAACATTCTCGGACATGTCATAAGTGCCAGATCTATGAAGATAAAGTACACGTTCCTCCAGTCCCTCTGAATGTCTTGACTGCACCTTGGCCTTTTGCAATGTGGGGTATTGATATGATCGGCGAGATTAAACCTACGACATCCAACGGGCATCGCTTCATCCTGGTAGCGATTGATTATTTCACAAAGTGGGTTGAAGCAGCTTCCTACGCTACCGTAACCAAGAACGTCGTGGCACGGTTTATTCGGCACAATCTGATCTGTCGATACGGCGTCCCGGAAAGGATCATTACGGATAATGGTACCAATCTCAATAATAAGATGATCACTGAGCTCTGCGAGCAATTCAAAATACAGCACCACAACTCTTCTCCCTACCGGCCGAAGATGAATGGGGATGTCGAGGCAGCGAATAAGAATATCAAGAAGATTGTGTAGAAGATGACAGTGACCTACAAAGATTGGCACGAGATGTTACCGTTTTCTCTTCATGGGTACCGTACCTCAGCAAGGACGTCAACTGGGGCAACTCCCTTTTCCTTGGTCTATGGCATGGAGGCAGTCTTGCCGATTGAAGTCCATATACCCTCTCTCCGGATAATGAAGGATGCAGGCTTGAGCGAGAATGACTGGATCCAGACTCGACTTGATCAATTAAACCTAATTGACGAAAAGAGACTCACTGCTATTTGTCATGGCCAAACGTATCAAAAGCGGATGATCAGGGCATTTAACAAGAAAGTCAGACCACAAGAGTATCAAGTTGGGGACCTGGTAACCAAACGCATCATTCTTCCTCAAAGTGATCCTAGGGGCAAATGGACCCCTACGTACGAAGGGCCATTTGTGGTTAAACATGTCTTCTCGGGAGGAGCCGTGATTCTAACCACCATGGATGGTGACGACCTTCCTCACCCCGCCAATGCAGACATAGTAAAACGATACTACGCATGATAAAAGACCCGCTAGGTTGACATACCTAGGCAAAAATTAGGGCTTCCCGGCGAACCAAAAGGGTTCGGGCAAAAATAAGGGATGAAATGAAAAAAAATCTATACACCCGGCAAGTCGAAAACCTGAAAAGGCGGCTTGGGCAAAAATGGGTATCCCGGTGGACTGAAAACCCGAAAGGGCGGTCCAGGCAAAAGTTAGGGATTAAAGCGTAATACTATGTCTCATTGGATCACCTTGCATCCAGAATCAGGTATCAACATTAGGTTCAGACGGCATCGATCAATCAACTTCATCTTCAACTAAGCAGCCAAGTGATGAGACGCTCGAAGATATAAAGGCGATAGTAGAGTTGGAACCCAGTGGGATTATCTTTCTTCACATAGCTGTTTTGTTTTCCTTTTTCACAAAATTGTATAAACTCTGTTTGTTCGGCGGCATTCTCTTACTAGGATGTCAGCCTCTTGTACATAAACGCCTATTTACAGGCAAATTCAGAAATCAATACAAAATTCACTTTTCAGACCAATTGCCAATTGTTTTTCCCTTTTTCTGTTTTGTTTTGTAAAGAACGTCTAATGTTCAATTGTGATATATGCATTTGACACTAATTGCTAACTCATAAATATTCGCATGCGAAACAAAGGACTAATTACAGGTGACATCAGAAACAGGGGCAATAATGAGTTGTCTAAGCAATCTAATTGCTCTGTCCACCAAGGTACCAAGATAAATTCGGCTGAAGAATGTAACCTAGATACCTTCACTCCCCGCCGAGTAAGACAAGACTCAACAATACTCTCCCCCGAGAAGAGTTGGTCTCCCATCATCCCTGACAAGGCACAATATCTCCAACAAGTCAACAACACTCTCCCCAAGCAGAGTTGGGCTACTGTCAGCCTTAAGGAAGTTGGGTATCCCCAGAAATTATCAATATTCTCCAGCAGAGTATACAGATATCCTCAGCAAGCATCCCCGATAGTCTTAATATTCCTCGACGAAATATAAGATTGTTCCCCGGTGGAATACAGACACCCCAGTGGAACTACTTCCCCAGTACAGTCCAAAGGTTTCCCCAGGAGAGTTGAATCAATCTACCCAGTAGGAAGCTTATCCCCAGTAGATTCTGGAAGCTTATCCCCTGCAGAGTACGAAAGCTTCTCCCCGGCTTTGTTCAAAGGTTATTTCCCAATCAGGATATAACTGGGTTATCCTCAGCCAATTTCCACGGAAAGATCGTCCCCGGCGAAGTCTTCCTATCCCCAACGGAGTTCATCGTCCAACAAAACTCATCAACGGTATCCCCAGCGGAGTTACCATCAGCATCTCAGTGAAGCACCTTTCTCCCCATAGAGTATTTCCCCGCAGAGTAATCTCTCCGGCAAAGTTTATTCCTCAACGGAGTCATCTTCTCCTACAGGTTTATTCTCGCAACCGTCATCCCCAGCGGAAATGAAGAACTCTATTCTTCAACATCAGACCAGGATCCAACAAACTCCCGGCATCCGTCAAGGATTTATTTTCCTAGACAAAAATACATTCACAAACATCACATCTTCATACATTATAACATGCACATACGCATCATGAACATATAATCCCATTTATTCTGAGAACGTCATGCATTTCATACATCATAACATTGCATACAACTAACGTTTTGTCTTTTCAGGACAAAGGTCAATACAAAGATGATTACTATCAACTGTCGCAATTCCAGATTCGATACCTGTATCTAGCCAGGGCATATCTGTGAGCGATTACCTGTGGATTCGACACCTGTATCTAGCCAGGGCATGTCTGCATTCCGGACTCGATTCCTGTATCCAGCCAGGGCACGTCTGAAGAGTTTGAAGATCCGATTCCTGTATCCCGCCAGGGTGTATCTGTTGATGACTATTTTCCGGACTCGATTCCTGTATCCAGCCAGGGCACATCTGAAGAGTTTGAAGATCTGATTCATGTATCCTGCCAGGGTGTATCTGTTGACGACTATTTTCCGGACTCGATTCCTGTATCCTGCCAGGGCACGTCTGAAGAGTTTGAAGATCCGATTCCTATATCCTGCCAGGGTGCATCTGTTGACGACTATTTTTCCGGACTCAATTCCTGTATCCAGCCAGGGCACGTCTGAAGAGTTTGAAGATCCGATTCCTGTATCTTGCCAGGGTGTATCTGTTGACGACTATTTCCGGACTCGATTCCTGTATCCAGCCAGGGCACGTCTGAAGAGTTTAAAGATCCGATACCTGTATCCTGCCAGGGTGTATCTGTTGACGACTATTTTCCGGACTCGATTCCTGTATCCTTCCAGGGAACGTCTGAAGAGTTTGAAGATCCGATTCCTGTATCCTGCCAGGGTGTATCTGTTGACGACTATTTCCGGACTCGATTCCTGTATCCAGCCAGGGCACGTCTGAAGAGTTTGAAGATCCGATTCCTGTATCCTGCCAGGGTGTATCTGTTGACGACTATTTTCCGGACTCGATTCCTGTATCCAGCCAGGGCACGTCTAAAGAGTTTGAAGATCCGATTCATGTATCTTGCCAGGGTGTATCTGTTGACGACTATTTTCCGGACTCGATTCCTGTATCCAGCCAGGGCACGTCTGAAGAGTTTGAAGATCCGATTCCTGTATCCTGCCAGGGTGCATCTGTTGACGACTATTTTTCCGGACTCAATTCCTGTATCCAGCCAGGGCACGTCTGAAGAGTTTGAAGATCCGATTCCTGTATCTTGCCAGGGTGTATCTGTTGACGACTATTTCCGGACTCGATTCCTGTATCCAGCCAGGGCACGTCTGAAGAGTTTAAAGATCCGATACCTGTATCCAGCCAGGGCGTATCTATTGACGACTATTCCAGACTCGATACCTGTATCCTACCAGGGCACGTCTGAAGAGTTTGAAGATCCGATTCCTGTATCCTGCCAGGGTGTATCTATTGACGACTATTTTCTGGACTCGATTCCTGTATCATGCCAGGGCACGTCTGAAGAGTTTGAAGATCCGATACCTGTATTCAGCCAGGGCGTATCTGTTGACAACTATTTTCCGGACTCGATTCCTGTATCCTGCCAGGGCACGTCTGAAGAGTTTGAAGATCCGATTCTTGTATCCAGCCAGGGTGTATCTGTTGACGACTATTCCGGACTCGATACCTGTATCTAGCCAGGGCACGTCTACATAAAGAGTTTAAAGATCAACCCTTGTAACAGGCCAGGTAATTATCTTTCTTTCTTAGGTACGCAAGTTCTCGCTAAGGAGTCTCTTACGCGATCGACACCGAGATGGCATCTATAAGCCCATCCACATACCAACAGTCCCTAGATGGCATCTATAAGCCCATCCTCATATCCATCATCTCTCCAAATGGCATCTGTAAGCCCATTCTCGACATCATACTGCCGACACACTACTATGCGAGTGCAAATTTCTGGGCACTCTAGTGTTCAATCATCTTCCACCTTCGGATTACGAAAGGCACGCCAGCCAATCTACATCCTCAGGTCTAAGAAGATTGAACAGGGGAAACTGTTGTACCCCAAAATTTTCCCTCCCGTATTCTTCAAGATTTGGCAAGGTCAAGCTTCAAAATATCTCAAGGGTTGCACAGTCCAATTGCCTCCTAACACAGTCAAAATTAGGGTTTTGGTTCTTGCAAAGAAATTGAGGTTTTCAAGGGTCCAATTAAGTCCTATATGCCTATATACATTGTCAAGCATCCATATGTCAAATTTCAAGACTCACAGCATCAAGTTGCCCAATCAAAAACCCTAATTGCTCCACAGTCAACTACAGGGGCAACATGGTCATTTGACAGTCAAAAGTCAAAAATTTTGGTCAACATCTTATTTTGAAGCCACAATCATCATTTGATCAATTCTTGATCATGATTTCACAAGCATGGCTCAGAAAGTCTCAAGATGCAAAAGTTTCTATTTTTGGACAACTGAAAAGTCAACTGCAAATTGACCAAGGCATAACTTTTTCATGGTTTATCAGAAAAATCCCATCCAATGCTCATTTTGAAGGGGATGACATTTCCTACAACTCATCTTCACACTCCAAGTCCAAGAAATTCTCTCACAAAAAGTTATCAATTTCAACATTATAGGTCATTTTCAAAAGTCAACAAAAAGGCACTTTAAGTCAAAGACCATAACTTGATATTGGTAAATCAAAATGACATGGGACCAAAGGCATTGCTTAGAGGACTTCAAGACCTTTCCAAAATGTCCAAGAACATGTTCATAGCTTCAAAATTGAGCAAGATATGCATTGGAGAAGTTGGGAAATTTTTGGGAATTTTCAAAAGTCAACCTTGCCTAAAAAGCTTCAAATTTGCTAATGGGCCTCAAATTCTTTCTTGAATCATTACCCAAAGCCTATGCACGACCCATTGAACTTAAAATGATTTATTTTCTTATTTTTAATTAATTAATTGAATTGTTATTATTATTAATTCATTTAATTGGTTTTAATTGTAGAAAAATATCAAAGCATGGTTGTCAAATCTTTTTATGCAGCAAATATACTCCACACATGCTAAAGATTTCGTGCATCACTCAAGGGGACAAGATCTTCCATAATTGGAAAGGTTTTCATGGAAAAAAGATTGAAAATCACATAATTGAAAATCAAATATTCAAGTCATAATTCATGGACTTTTGGGCCAAGTTTTTGACCTAATTCTGATCACATACATATGCAAGAGCTAACCCTACTCAAACAGACACGAAAAAGCTACTGAAGCCATAGAACAAGATTGCAAAAAAACTCAAGAACATTGTGAAAACTGAAATCCTATTTGCACGACAATTCAAGACCAAAAATCGTTTCCAATACATTGCTGGACCTTCCAGGAAGCGTTTGCCATCAAAAACTAATCCTAACACGCAAAGAATCAGAGAATACAAGTGACACAGTTTGCTTTATTTTCCAGATTTGCACATCACAATTCATGCATTTTTAATACATTTGGTTGATTGTTTTGTGTTCACAGCATTCAGGCAAAGCTTTTGGTATGATTTAATTCCATTAATATGCCTTGATACGCCAGTTACCATGAACGACATTTAGGGTTTCTGAAGCTTTCAATTAGGGCTTTCTTGTTGAGGAAAAATTAAACCTTGAGACCTATGCAGTTGAATTCAGGAGCTCAATACGAGTTGAATGACAACCTCGCGCTCAATTTATTTAATCTGTGGGCGTATTCGCTATTTTTAGGACTTTCACTTAGTGGGGGTTTAAAACCCCCGCTATCTTATTCATGTTGCAGGTGAAAATGAGGAAGAAGATGAACGTGGCATTACGCTACTGGAGCATTCAAATCTGGCGCGTTTCTTTTTGTTTTATACCATTAACATTTGTTTCTTTTATATAATAATTGTTTCCCACTAATACTACAAACGCGCTTGAATGGTTGGATGGTGGATGACACGCTTGGCAAACGCTGGGACCTGGGTTCGATTCCCAGGTCCCCCCACATAATTCATAATTTTTGTGTTAACATGTTCTAGTGCAGCATTCGTTCCATGTCCCACCATGCATCCTCACGCCCGAGCTTGCCACGCCCTCATGATGATCAATCCAGTGGTTACAGAATGAAGAGCATGATGCACTCTAGTCAACCAACATGCACACGATCAGGAAAGTTAGCTGGGCTCTATGCTTCAATGGGCCAGAATTCCTCAAACAAACCTCCACATGGGCCTGACACCCCCCTTGGTTTGCATGCTTTTTAATTTAATTTTCTTTTCTTTCTAATTCTTTCTAATTATTTTTAATTGTTTTAATTATTTTTATTAATTCACCATTAATCAACTTTTCATAATAAAATCAGAAAATCAAATTGTAAAATATTTTAATTTATTAATTTCCTCACTAATTTATTTTTTGTAAATAAACTCTAATAACTAATCTAGGTTAATTTAGGTTTAGAATTCAATCTTTTCTTAATAAATAAAAAATACATAGAATTAGGTTTTTGACATTTTTATCTTTTTCTTAATTAATTAATTATTTTCATCATTATCTATTATTGTTATTAATTACTATTATTTTTGTGAATAACATGTAAATTAATTAACTAGTAAATTAGGTTAACTTTAATATTTTCTTTAATAACTAAAAATAACTTAGAATTAGGGTTTCCTTTTAAATTATTTTCTTTATTTCCATAATAAATACAAAAAACATAAAAAAAAGATTTTCTTTTCTTTAATTAAATAATTAATTAGGATTTAATTTAATTTAATTTCTCAAAAGGGCCCAACACCCTCGGACGTCTTGATTTTAATTCTTTTCGCGCATTGTTTCTCTTATGGATTATTATGTAACTGCTTTCCGGATGTAATAGTAATTAGTTTTTTTTTACTTTCCGCATTTTTATCAAAAACGGGTCTTTGTAATTTGGCGATGTATAGACCCGCGCCTTGTAATAGCGTAGCTTTTATATTTCCGTCTTTTAATTTTCCGCACTCCTAAATTCTAAATTGCATGAACGAATGTATGGTAATTAAAAATAACGCGTAGCTCACAATGCCATGATCAAAGATAACTGTTAAACATGAAAACAACATACAATACACACACCACTTCTAGGGTACGCCTCACTTGTTGCCTTCGAAACGTGGTCGTCAAGTATAGGACGTTTTAGCAGTCGCTCTGATGTCTAAGATCCAGTCGCCTCGAAACGGTTGCCTCGGATAAAAGGATCTAGGACATTAGGGTTGCTTCTAAGGTGTCCTACTATTGCTTCGGTGACCACACTGTCCCTACAAACGAATTGACCCAAACACCTCCAACGGTGGTGCTACCTACCTCTCAATGGTGGGATGGCACTACCTTAAGGACAAAAACTCAGCCTAATTCCTTAGGGTAGGTAGATGACTCATGGATATTTGCTCTCTTCAAAAACGAATCAAAATACTTTTCACACCTCACACTTTCAAAAAGCTTTCAAAACAAATTTTTCAAACACTCTTGAGGACAGATACAAGAGTTATTCAGAAATCTTTCAAAGAAACTTTTTCAAAACCCACTCACATCTTGAAAAGCAAACATTGAGAAAACATAAGAGCAAGTATCTAAGAGCCCATGGATAACCATGGATAGAAAGGGTGCTAACACCTTCCCTTTCTATAAATCTACCTCCCGAACCGAGAACTATTCTCATAAGGAATTTTGCTGTGCTTTTGTCCTATCCATGTTGGAGAAAATAAAAGACGGTGGCGACTCTTGCTTCCGCGACATTTCGCGAACCAGCTTAAAAACAGTCAGTTCTCATTCCCACCGATCACACTGTGGTACTTCGACATCAAAAGATATCTTGAGAAGAAAGAGTACCCCGAAGGTGCTACAATTTATGATAAGCGGACTCTTAGAAGGTTGGCGTATAAGTTTTTACTGTCAGGAGACGTTCTGTATAAGAGAAACTATGATTCAGTTGTGCTCAGATGCGTGGATAGACACGGAGCAGAATCCATTATACGAGAAATACACGAGGGCTCTTTTGGGACTCATTCCAGTGGGTATTCCATGGCCAAGAAAATCCTACGAGCAGGTTATTTCTGGATGACGATGGAAAGTGACTGTTATCTATATTCCAAAATATGCCACAAATGTCAGGCTTACGCAGACAGGATACATGTTCCTCCCACTCCTTTGAATGTGATTACTTCACCAAGGCCCTTTGCAATGTGGGGCATCGATATGATTGGGTGAATCGAGCCGAGCGCTTCAAACGGACACAGGTTTATCCTCGTTGCTATTGACTACTTCACCAAGTGGGTGGAAGCGATTTCGTACAAGAATGTGACCAAGCAAGTTGTCACTCGTTTCATCAAAAGAGAGATCATTTGTCATTATAGAACTCCTAACAAGATCATCACTGATAATGGGTCGAATCTAAACAACAAGATGATGAAGGAAATGTGTGAAGAGTTCAAGATTGAGCACCATAATTCATCACCTTATCGGCCGAAGATGAATGGGAAAGTTGAAGCCGCTAACAAGAACATAAAGAAGATCATTTAGAAAATGGTGAGAACTTACAAAAATTGGCATGAGATGTTTCCTTTTGCCCTGCACGGCTATCGAACTTTGGTGCGTACTTCCACTGGGGCAACTCTGTTTTCACTAGTCTATGGTATGGATGCAGTACTCCCGGTCGAAGTGGAGATTCCTTCCTTAAGGGTTCTGATGGATACTAAGCTTGATGAAGCTTAATGGATTCAAACGAGACTCGACCAACTCAATCTCATCGAAGAAAAGTGTCTGGAAGCCATTTGTCACGGTCAGTTATATCAACAGCGTCTCAAGAGAGCATTTGACAAGAAGATTCCGCCTCGAGAGTTCCACACAGGTGACCTGGTCTTAAGGAAGGGTCTCCCAATCCACACTGATCCAAGAGGCAAGTGGACTCCCAACTATGAGGGATCGTACATCGTGAAGAAAGCTTTCTCAGGAGGTGCTCTAATCTTGACAAACATGGATGGGGAAGAAGTTCCGCTTCCAGTCAATTCAGACTCAGCCAAAAAATATTACGCATAAAAGGACCCGCTAAGTCGAAAACCCGAAATGGCGGCTTAGGCAAAAGTTAGGGCTAAAAAAAAATAAAAAAAGAATAACCCGCTAAGTTGAAAACCCGAAAGGACGACTTAGGCAAAAATGGGTGTCCCGGTGGATTGAAAACCCGAAAGGGCAATCCAGGAAAAAATTAGGGACAAAAAGCGAGAGACTGCAGTCTGAAGGCTCTTCACGTACACCCTCCTAATGCGGGATGGATCAATCTAGCCATTATCCTTTGGAAGCACAACACTATGACGACCTAGGATACGAGAAATATAGCAATATCAGTTTTAATAGAAGTTCGAGTATTTCTTATTGCCATTTTACTCGTTGTATTTCTTTTCTTCTCTGCAACTTCCTCATTTAGGATTTGTTTCTATGTATGAATGCCCTCTCACGGGCCAAACTCATTAATAAAAATAAAAATTTGCCCTTCCATTAAAAAATCTTTGTTATGCTCTTTTACTTTATTTTTCGTATGCGAATCGTGATTTAAATTCCTTGTTAAGCATTGCATTGAAAACAATAAGTCAATAATACTTACAAGCTAAGATGCGAAACACTACATTACATGGATAGGAAGGCATCCCAAGGGAATGCCGTGGTGTTCAAGTGTTATCTCTTCTGTGCAGGTAGCAAGTCACAACGGTTTCCTTGACCAAGATTTCATCCTAGTCGCCTCCTTACAATCGACCGAGCGCCCGATTCTCCCACACGGAGAGACTTGGGGCATTGGTTGAGATCCACGTCTCTTTTCAGTTATTCACAAAAAGTCCAACACATGAAGGAAGTCAGATCAAGTCATTTCTCCTCAGCAATATTTAATCCCCCAATGAACTCGACAAGGCTAACTCTGCTCTCTCAAAATTTCAAGCACCAATCCATATTAGTACCTCAAGATGACGAGCAACCGATCCGAATGAGCTTTTGGCACTTTACATACAATAATCATCACGACATATTGAATTGCATCCTCAAACTCATAGCATATCCATGGATCATCATGTCACACTTCAAATGCATATGAAGCATGAGTCAGATTTGGTACCTCTCTCGAAAGCCCCAAATCAATCCCAAATCAACAAAACATCCCCACAAAGAATATCATCCTCATAATTCCCAATTAACATCTGTTATTACACTACCAACTAAAGTAAACCATGGTGTTAATACGTCATGCTCCCCAACTCACGTTTACATTTCCTAAGGTTGTAGGTCGTCCGTAGATTTTACCTTCATTTTATCTCTCTCAAGGTCGTAGATCGTCCGTAGATCTTACCTTCGCATTTTAAGGTCGTAGGTTGCTCGTAGATCTTACCTTCGTATTATCTTGTTTTTAGGGTCGTAGATCATTCATAGATCTTACCTTCACTTTATCTCTCTTAGGGTCGTAGGTCGTCCGTAGACTTTACCCTCTCTTCATCTTGTTTTTTTAAGGTCGTAGATCGTCCGTAGATCTTACCATCGCGTTATATTTTTAGGGTCGTAGATCGTCCGTAGATCTTACCATCGCGTTATATTTTTAGGGTCGTAGATCGTCCGTAGATCTTACCTTCGCTTTATCTCTCTTAGGGTCGTAGGTCGTCTGTAGACTTTACCCTCTCGTCATTTTATTTTTAGGGTCGTAGATCATCCGTAGATCTTACCATCGCGTTATATTTTTAGGGTCGTAGATCGTCCATAGATCTTACCTTCACTATATCTCTCTTAGGGTCATGGGTCGTTCGTAGGTCTTACCCTCACGTTATATTTTTAGGGTCGTAAGTCTTCCACAGACTTTACCCTCGTGTTCTCTTTAAGTTTCTTATGAATCCTACCTTCAGTCACCACGACATTGTCAACCATATCCTTTCAGTCACTCTGCCGCCCACTCCCTCAAGAACCTTGTATTGGCACCGTTACCCCAATACGAGCTACCATTGTTCAACCATGTTTATCCATCATGACCAGTCCACCAGGAGACCATTTTGTCCTTCCCCAGCAGACATTCACACCAATGAATGACACTCACACCATCTCTCCAGGGCAAATTTTGGGTCCTGGTATTTAATCATCTTCCACCTTGAACTTTCGAAAGGCTGACGCCAATCTCACATTCAGGTTTAAGACGATTAAATAGGGGCAGCTGTTGTACCCCAAAATTTTCCCTCTCTTTTCACAAAGCATCATCCTAGACCCTCAGTTTTGCTTCTATCAAGTTTCAAGTCTAGAATCACAATTTTCCAAGAAAGTCATTCACAAGGGCAAAATGGTCAAATGCACTCTGAAAAGTCAAACTTTGACTTTTGGTAAAAAAATCAAGTTTCAACAATTATATTTCATCAAGACAAGAAATGGGTTCATCAAGAAGTCAAAAATCAGAAATACTTTGAGAAAAGAAAGAAATCAATTTTAAATACTTGGAAAATTTTCTAAGTGGTAAGAGATTTCAGAACTTCTGGGCCAAATTCCACGCAAGTGCAATCAAAATTTGCAAGGACGGTTCAGAACATGGCTCTCCAGTCAGAACATATGGGGTCTGTGTTCTTTGGTCAGAACATAACTCCTCAGCATATGGAGGTTACGTTCCACGCTTCAGTCAGAACATATGGAGGCTTTGTTCTTTGATCAGAACATGACTCCTCAGAGTTTCATTCTTCAGCATATATAGGCTATGTTCTGCTTTCCATTCAGAACATCATCAAACCCCAAAACCTCGTTCCACCCAATCCACTGTGCTATTATGATAATCCCTGCCACCAGCTGCCACAACACTCCAAGGTGCTGCTGATCCAATCCACGCCTGCGTTTTTCTCAAACCCCATAATTACACCAAATTAGCATACCAAAACTGTGATAAAAAAGAAAAGGAACAGTATTCCAAAAGTGTTTAAAACTCATTTGTTTTCCCCCCCAAAACCACAACAAATCCATCTATAAATAGTTTGTTCCATCACACGTTCAAAGGGCTAGCTTTTGAAGAGAGGATTATCAAATACACGAAAAAAAAGAGAGAAAAAAAAGAAACACTCAAACACTCATAAACTTAGAATTTTCCAAATAAAAAGCCTTTGTTTTTCCCTTTGAAACAAAGAACTTAACATTGTTGTTTCCTGTTCGTGCAAACCCCAGAACATTCAAAGGCAGTAGCTCAAATCCTAAACCCACACTTCAGGTTCAAGGTAAGTCATTCTAACTTTGAAACTCTCATTCAGAACATCATTTAACATGTAAATAATATGATGTTGATGCTGCCCATATCATTGCATAAGTAGAAAAAACTGTGGATCAGAACTTCTAAAATAATGCTAGGCTCAGAATTAGGATTAGAACTTCTATAAACTGTCATGCTTTTATCCTTCTGATTTGTTGTTATTAAGATATGAACAAGTTACAGATGTTCTAACTAATGTAAGGGAGGAAATAAGGCATACTACAGAACTTCTGAGTTCTACTCACTGTTTTAACACATATAGAACTTCTGTAATTTCCTCACTGTTAACACGCACAAAACTTCTGAATTTTTTCTCATTATTCTAACATTCAGAACTTCAGCATGTAGTGACCCAGAACTTTTTTTCCTGCCCTCTAACATTTCTTTCAGGATTCCATTGGTATCAACCCAGAATTTCTGATCACCTCTGACGTTTCATTCTGGACCACAACGCGCCTGGCATCAAAACTTTTGATCCCTTTCGTTTTGCTTTCAGCAACATGATGATCCTATTTCTCTTTATCTTTCCTTTTTTCTCTTTTATTTTATTATTAGTACTATTTTTTTTTTTTATAAAAAAGACATAAAAGAAAAAAACATTTTCTTTCATTAACTAATTATTTTTTCTTTTAGTTTATTAAAACAGAAAAAAACCTTTTCAAAACAAAAACAAAACAAATATTTTTTTTTATTTCTTTCATTGTACATTTCGATATGGTTGTAATAGTTAAATAGGATTTAAATTCTTACCCCTCCCCATGTTCTACTTAGCACCACCCTCTCTCTCTCTCTCTCTTTATTTATTCATTTATTTTTTACTTTATTACTTCAGAATTTTCTTAACTCTTTTTTTTGTTTTAGTTTTAAAAAAACTAAATAATCACCTTTTCGATTAATCAGATAATTCTTATTAATTAGTTTAAATTTAATTTGGTAATTTTGTTTATCTCAATATGTGATTTATTTTAATTAACATCTTTTGTTATTTTGCTTAGTTATAAAAATCACAAAAATATATATTAGAATATTTTAGAATTAGATTCTAGCTTACTTTTGAGTTCATAATTTATTTAAGATTTGATTTATGAAGCCATAAAAATATTTATAATTTAAGTTTCCTTATTTGTTCAAACCTTGAAACCATACCTTAGGTAGCTCCATGAGGCGATTAAACCCCGTTCAGATCGCCTTATGTCAAAATAGACTTTTAGTCCACTTGTACATAACATACAATTATATTTGTAGTTTCCCTCTTAACCTTTTTCTTTTGTAATTAAAACTCAACTGTCACAAATCAAAAATTCAAAAACACTTTAATCATTACTTGAATTTATTTTAAAAGTTGCAAAAAAACTCAACAAATTAAAACTCCCCTGAAGGGCATGATATCTTCGTTCTACCGCGATATCGGCCGTGCCTATTGCTAGAATACGTGCGTTAGCGTTGCCCACTAAAAAACACAAACAAACTATTTTCTAGAGTAACTACGGTGTTCTAATTCCTTTATTGGATACGTAGGCAAAGGGTCGTGAAACCCTCACGAACGCAATAATAAAAACCATTCATTTCCCCTTAAGTAAGCATAGTTGTAGATAAATACACCCTTTAAGACAAGCAAACAAAATGGATCCCGTTGGGTACAACGGATGTGAGGGGTGTTAATACCTTCCCCTCGCATAACCGACTCCCTTACCCTTTCTCTTGGTCGCAAGACCATCTTATCCATTCCCTTGTGGTTTTATCGATATTTCCCCTTCCTTCAGGATAAATAAAGTTCGGTGGCGGCTCTGTGTTTTCTTCCGGTAGCTTCACTAGTCCCGACAATGTTACTGATATCGGAGTTATCTTTCTCAAAACTTGAATCTTCGGCAGCTGGCCAATATTGCTTGATATCATGGTAATAGACATCCCATCCATAATTCCATGGTACAGTTTTATATGACAAATACGGGACTGGTCCAGGCATTGTAATTATCAAAGGAGCTACTTTTGGAACTGGTGTAATTCTAACGGGTCTTTTGGTGGAGACCCTGGAAGAATTGTCGGAAATGGTCACAATGGAAACATCATTATAAGAAACAGTTGGAACAAAAGTCTTTTCGAACAAAATCTCCTTGTTACCCATTAGGCATTGAACGCCTGCTTTCAACAAAGGACAGCTGGTTGGTGAGGACAAACAGAAATGACAGCATTCATCACAGCCCGGGGAAAAATTGGCATTCAATAAGTTCTTTTGGATAGTCAGGAGTGGGCATAGAGGCAGAAATGACATTGGGCTTTTCTGGCGCATCGAATTCAATCTCTTTGGCTTCGAGGAGGTCTTGTACTTTTTTCTTTAGAGCCCAACAGTTATTAGTGTCATGGTCGGGACTCTTAGAGTGGTATGCACAGTGGGCATTAGGATGATAGTGAGGAGAGGTTATGTTAGGGTTCTTTGGAGCTTCTTTCAAGGTCACTAGATTGGATCTTAACAGATGTGGTAATACTTGAGATAGGGTCATGTTAATTCTGGTGAATTTTTTGACTGGTCTTTCCATCCTTGGTTTGTTGTTTCTTTGCTGATCAGGCACAAGTTTAGGAATCATAACAGCCCCCACCATTGGACGATGTTTGGTACTATCTTGATTTCTGAGGATAAACATCAACCACTTCCTTCTTTCCGACGAATGGTTTCCTTACAGCAGCAGAGGATGCATATTTTTGAATCTTTCCACTTTTTATTCCGGCTTCTACCCTTTCTCCGGTCAATATTAGTTCAGTAAAACCTGCCAATGAACTCCCAATTAGGTGATTGAAGAAGGGACCAGACAAGGTGCCCAAAAACATGTCTACTATATCTCTTTCAGATAGAGGAGGTTAAACTCTTCCGGCTAAGTCTCTCCATTTCTGCGCATAGTCCTTGAAGCCTTCACTTAAAACCATGGTCATACTCTGGAGCTGAGTACGGGTAGGCGCAAGATCAGTGTTTTATTGGTATTGTTTGTAAAAGGTTGTAGCAAGATCTTCCCAGTTATGGACATTGTCTCTTTCTAACTGATAAAACCAATCAAGTTGAGTTCCAGACATATTGTCTTGGAAGAAATGTACCCATAAATCTTTGTCGGCGATATGGGGCTGGATTTTACTCACATAGGACCAGAGATGCATTGTAGGTCATGAAACTCTGTCATATTTGGAGAACACGGGTGCTTTGAATTTTGGAGGAATGACAATCCCCGACACTAAACCTAATTCCTCAAAGTCCAAGCCAGGAACTTTTTGGATTTCCATTGCGCTCAACCACTCTTCTAACTACTTATACTTGTCGTCAGCTGGAGGGTATTGTTCTTCAGAATAGTCTTCTTCTTCCTCTTCCTCTTCTGAATCAGACTGAACAACTGTTTCCTTACCCTTCCCATCTTGGTTGTCTTTCTCACCGGATGTCGTTGCAAAGTCTAAGGCCCTTCTTGTCTGCCCTTGGAATCTTCTTCCCATGTTCAAAATTCTGGTTGTCTTCTTCATCTTCTTTTTCTTCTCTTCCACCAGCAAGGTCTTCAACTCTTCTTATCCTTTGGCCAGAGTTAAGAATAACTGTTGAAACTGTGCATTTTGAGCTTGGAGGTCTTTCACCGTTTGCTCGAGATCCATCTTACTGAAATAAACAGTAGAGAGATGAGGAAACTTGTTGCAAGAAACCTGTTTATGTTATGATGAATGATAAATGCGTATGCAATGATTTCAAGGATCTTAAGATTCAAATTTGTTTTAGACAAAAAGGAAACACACGTTGTATTAATAGATTAAAGCTTGAGTACATCAATGCCTTCTTGGGAAAAACAAATACAAGAAACTCTAAGATAAAAAGGTAGTTCGCATCCTCTTTGGTGCAACGTAGGCATTCAGAGTCTGCTTCTCATGAAGTAGCCTAGTGAGTTCCAAAACCTTCTTCTCGCTTGCGTAGAATTGGGATTCGAAAGTATCTCGCTCCCCCTTGAGTTGTACCCAATCCCTTTGTAGGTATTCAAGAGAGGTGGGCATGTCAGGATATAGGATAGTGTATGGAACATCTCCTTCCATGACAAGCTCAACGATTACCGGGAGAATGGAGGGGTAAGGCATCATAAGACTCTGAGCACAAGTTCATACCCATTTGAGGTAAGGCTCAAGAGGGATAGAATTCTTGTGCCCCAATGTCTTGCTATCTACCTTGTTTAACATCCTCCAAGCTCGGGTAAATCTCTGGCGAAGGCCTTGATCGTCGTTGTCGTAGTCAAATACCAAACCTTGAATCAGCATCTCATGTGGGCCATCCCTTCAGGCATAACCAAACTGTCTTAAAGCTAAACAAGGGTTGTAGGTGATACCTCCTGTGATACGGTGGGAGAACTGACTTGAGTTTTTGCATTTGTATTCGCACTTGTTCGGTTTAGCAAGAGTCACCACCGACTTTTTATTTTATCCTACGGAAAGGTTAAAAAGCACAGGAAAAACCTTTTGAGATGTTTCATGGGTTAGGGGGGTAGATTATGAAAAGGGAAGGTATTAGCACCCTTTTCATCCATGGTTATCCATGGGCTCTTAGTTACTTAGTTTAGATCACTTGCCTTTTGATTTTCAATTGCTTGAAATGGTGGTGTGTGTGTGTTTTTGAAAATGTTTTGAAAAAGATGCCTTGTCTAGGCAACCGTTGTAACAATTCTTTACTCGAATGTTTTACAAAGGTGTGTGTCTTTTTGAAAAGATGTTTCAAATGTTTTTGAAAGTTGTTTTGAAAGTGTGTTGTGGAGTGGATTTTGAAAAGTAGGCAAGTGTGTTTTGCAAGTTGATCAAGTAACTAAGAGTTGTCTACCCCTAAATTTACTCAAAGATTTTTCTCAGGTTTTAACCTTTTTAACAGTATTGTTCCACCATTGTATTTGGTGGACAATCTTGTGTTAGGATGTTAATGGGACAGGTGCGGATCATCGTATGGACCAGGAATGCAATGGTGCCAAGTGTCTTTGGCAATTTGCTTGAAGGGACTATTATCATTTTGTTTAGGCAACTTTCGAAAGCGTCATCGAGGGACTATGATCATTTTGAATCATTTTGTTTTGCCAAAGAAACTCAACGTGCAAGCATGGCCCATTTTGGAAGGCAACAAGCTGGATTACCCTAGAGGTGCAAGTGTGAATTGTGTATTGATTGTCATGCATTTGTCTTGTATTTAGGTTATCTAGCGGTTGATTTTGAATCTTCGCATACAAACCCTAAGTCTAAACATGGTATAATTGAAAGCGATAAATTGCGGGAATTTAAATTCTACTCTATTACAAATAAGTATCCGGGAATGGGGGTACAAATATTTACAAATGGGGATGAGACTTATTAGGAGAGTAGTGTCCAAATATATTTACAACCAAATTGAATCGCATTCTCAAAATGTAATGTATCAATGTATAAGAATAAAAGATAAGCAAATGTATTGGTGTAAGTGCATGTGATTATTTACAAGTAATGAAAAATAATGTTAACCTAATACAATATTAAGTATTTTATTTATTCCTTTTGTATTTTTGTTAATATGTACAAAAGATTTTAAGAAAAGAAAAAGATTAACTTAAAAAATCTAACTTTTATGTATTTTGTTAATGTTTTATATACAAAAGTTTTAATTAAAGAAAAAAAGAAAAGTTTTAAGAAAATTAATGTTTTATGTATTTTAATTTATATTTTTATGTACAAGGTTTTAAATTAAAAAGGTTTTAATAAAAGACAAAAAAAGAAAGTGTTTGAGCACCAATGGATGTCTGAACGTTTGAGCGTCATCAACCTTTGTGACCACCTTGATCCTTGCTCATTCTTTAATACAGATTGGGGAAGATGCAAAATAAACCATCTTACCAAGATAGGAGTGCAACACATGAGGACACCTCTTTTCCTCATTGTGCGAGTGTGAAAAGAGTGTAGGATATCCCATAGCAATGTAGGCACTGGGTTGCGGGATATGAAGATTTTGACGGTGTTCACATCTATGAGTTGGTCGGGATTTGGAAACAAAACCATCCCGTAGATGAGAAGAGCCACAATTTCCTCAAAGGCTTGCAAATCTAAGGAATTCCAACAGTTTTGGGATTTCTCAAACAAGAACTTTGCTAGGAAACCTTTGACACCACTCCTTGTTTCCCAATGAGTTGTGACATCATATGAGTGCAAGTGTAGAGCTTGAGCAATCTCTTCTGGATTTGGATCTCTTTCCGTACCTTTGAAAGGTAGTTGATTGAGAATGGGAATCCTCAAGAGCTGGGAGAATTCTTCTAAAGTAGGCACAAGTTAATAGTCGGGAAATGTGAAGCAATGGTATAAAGGATCAAAGAACTGAAAGAGCACCTTCATCATGTCCTCATCTATGTTGGAGGTGACCAAGTTGAGCAGGCGACCATGTCTCTTGGTGAATGGAGAGTTTTCTAGAATCCTTGAAGCTAGCTCCTTAAGTTGTGGAGGGATCCTTACAAGATTGACTTGAATGGTTTTCCTGCGAAGAGAATCCATATCCTACAAAACAAGAACAAAGATGAATCTAAAAATCCTTGAAATGGTTAGTGAATGTGTATGATGTTATGATGTTCATGATGTTATGCACAAGTATGTATGTACAAACAAAGAAAACAAGTCCTTATGCTTAGGCTTGCATGGAGTCTTATAGGTAAGTACCCTCTTGAAGTTTAGTTGGCTCAACTTGTCCTAGTAATAGTAACCGGGTTCTAAGGAGCTCAATATCACTGGTTTGTTTCCTTGGTCATTGTTTCAGCACAAGCCTCTTTAATGGCGACCGAAATATCCCAAGAAACCAAACCTCAATGAGTGTAGTATCGAGTATCTACCAACTTCGGACTGCACCAAAGCCGGTCATCTCACTACATCCTAAAGGCCAAGTTGGTCAAGTAAAGGTTCTAAAAGTTCATTAGTGCTTTATAACATCACTCAGCAGCCCCGTATTCTCTTTGATTAACTCAAAGGCTACCGGTACCCATAAATATGTCACACTAACGTAGCTATTGATTAGACCATGTCGGTATACCCCGCATAGTTTCCATAATGTATTGCTACTTACCTATAAGGTATCCCAAATTTGAGTAGAGGATTCAAACCCAAACAAAGAACCATAATTTAAAGCATACAAGTCAAACAATGAAAGTAAGTAAATGTGATGTAACCCTAAGGTAACCCCACTTTTAAAATTTTCCCCAGCAGAGTCGCCAGTTCTGTGATACGGTGGGAGAACTGACTTGAGGATTTTGTGTTTGATTGCAAATGTTGCGGTTAGAAAGAGTCGCCATCGACTTTTATTTTATTCAAAAGGAAAGGTGAAAAAGCACAGCAAAGACCTTTGAGATTATTTCTTGAGTTCGGGGGGGTAGATTATGAAAAGGGAAGGTATTAGCATCCTTTTTATCCATGGTTTTCCATGGGCTCTTAGTTACTTGCTAGATCACGTGCTTTTGTTTGAAATTATGCTTAGTGTGGTTTTTGAAAGTATTTTGTAAAGAGGCCATTATTTAGGCAATCTTTGTAATGATTTTTGTTTGTAAGAATGTATACAAAGATGTTGATCTTTTGAAAATGTTTTGAAAGTGTAAGTGTTTGTTTTTGAAAATAACAAGGATGTTTGTTTTGAAATGGAGCAAGTAATTAGGAGCAATCTACCTACTCAAATGTATTTCCTGTTCATTTTCTTTTACTTTGACATTGTTGTCTTACCATTGATTTGGTAAGTAACCCTATCTTTGGATGTAAACGGGACGGGCGTGGGTCATCGTATAACCATGATTAGCAATGTTGCAAGGTATCTTAGCATTCTTTTTGAGGGACTAAGATCATTTATAAGGAAACTTAGATAGCATCATCGAGGGATCATGATCTAATATTTGCTATGTTTTTGCTAAGATACCTTACATGCGTAATATGGCCATTTTGTATAAGGCAACCAAGTGGAATAACCCTAGGGGTGCTTGTGTGCAAGTGTATCATTTTCATGCTTATTTTTGTCTTGAATTAGGGTTTTCTAAGTATTGGTTTTAGTCTTTCCATACAAACCATAATTACTAGCATGTTATATAAAAGCGATAAATTGCAAAGTTTAAAGTTACTACGCTATTACAACTTTTGTAGGGAGGGGGGTATACAAATTCATGAATGGGGATTGCAAGAATTTAAACCTAATTAATCTATTACAACCATATTGAATGTATATCAATGTACAAGGAAATAAATAAATACAAAGTATAAAATGAATGAATGTACAAAAAATGTAAGATGTAAAGAAAATGTATTTTTGTTTATTTTTTCATGAAAAAAAGATTTTTGTCTTAACCTAATTAAATAAAGAAAATAATTTATTAAGTTTAAATTTTATTAAGAAAATATTTTTGAATAAAACCCTAATTCTATTTAGTTGATTAAAAGAAAATAAGCTTAGAAAAAGTATTTTAAATATTTTTATCTTGAAAATATTTATAGTATTATAAAATATTTTTAGCCCTTTTTATATAAAAAATAATGTATTTAAATTAGTATGAAAGAAAATAACTAAAACCTAATTTTATTTATATTTATAAGATAATAAGTAAAAAATAAATAAAGTATAATTAATAAAAATATTTATTTGTGAGAAAAATAAAATAAACTAAGTCAAAATATAAATATATCATTTTTTTGTATTTTATGATTTTTTTAGTATTTAGAAAATATATTTAAGAAAACAAAAATGAAATAAATAAAAAAATAAACAAACTTAGGCCATGGATATAAACATAAGGCAGGGGGTCAGAAATAGTAAAAAAAGTTAGGCCCAATCATTTGGAGGCCCAGGCGCTGCAAGAATCAAAAAAATGTGAAGAAATGTGAAAAATAGCAAAAGGCAGCGTGTTGAGGTTCGAACCCATGACCTCTTGATTAGCAGCGCGCTGCCTTACCATTGGGGTGGCTATACATCCGTTAATATAACTGAAATGATAAATATATAATACAAAACAAGTCCTGAATACACTTCATCTTCAACCTCCAGCCGTACCACCTGTATCTTCACCATTTCTCAATAAAAATGAAATATGCAAACATGAAAGTTGCTCCATTTTTCCATACGAATCCAACCATATAAACATCATAAGCTATAAATCAAAGATGAATGAGAATTTTTGAAAGTACCAAATTCTGACCTAATTATTTTTAGAGGTTCAGATTTAAAATTCTAACTACTCAAGCAACAATAATGAAATCTAAGGACATGTACAGCTTCAGGGAAATGATGTCTACATTTTATCTTCACAAGTGCAAGCCTAACAATGCCTAAATATGAAGATATAAGTTCAAGAAAAATACCTCAAAACTGGAAATCGTGAAATGGATTTGAGCTTGTTTCAGGCAGTGCTGATGATCAGGTTAGCTTCCTTGGACCTATAGTAAGCTAATGCAATGGCTGGCTTGAGATGAGGGTGGCTGGAATGGTCTGGAGAAGTCCAACTGTGATTCTCTATTTTTGAACTTAGAAGTAGATGAAGATGGTGTTACAGTTTGCAAACAGGGATAAGGATGGTCTGTATTTGGTATGAGGAAGCTTTTGAAACAAAAAGGCCAAGAAATGCACGAGTGGTTTTGAAGATTTAAGTTCAAAATCAGAAATGACACAAAGATGGAGGTTTTGTGCAATCTCTGTTTTCAGGGAGTTTTTTAGGCTTGTTTTTTTGTGTCTTTCTTGCAAATAACTTGTGTGGTTATATGAAAAAGATTAGAGGACTTGAGGAGGTCAGAAAAGCAAGATAAAGACTTATGGCTATGTTACTTGATTTTGAAGAAAAGTGACAATATAGTTCCAAGATGAAGTACAAGCATGGCCGAAGTTTATGGGAGGCTCTAGACGTGTTTATTTTTCCTTTGACATTGCTTGTGATTATAAGGAACAAGTTAGGAGCTCTATGCATTGACTTTGTGATTAAAGCCTCTTTACAAGAATGGAATGGTTACTTTGTGCCATAAATGGAAAATTTGCTTGGATAAAGCTTGAATAAAGTGGATAATAGCTCAAAATCAAGTGTAATCTTATGATTATGGAGAGATCTTGAGGTTTAGAGGCCTTAAAAACAAGATTGTGCAACATAGGTTTGAAATTGAATTCTTGTTCATCACAAAATGCCTTGTAATTCAAGTGACAAAACCCTAACTTCATCTCTTCGATTCTCCCTCCTCATGAATGATCTCAAGGAGTTATTTGACATTTTGGAAAGCTTGAAATGTGATATACAACCCATCTTTGAATTGATTTTTAAGATTCCCCTTGGAGCTATATGAAAAAGTTCCATAAAGTTAGGTCAAAATCCTGACCAAATTAGGGCAAAATTTCACTAAGTGTTTAGTTTCATGACCCTATGTTCATAAAATTATAACTTGAGATCCAAGAACTTTTGGAGGAAGTTGTGTGAAGCAAAGTTGTATATTTCATGGAGATATACAACTTTCATGTTGGAATTTTCTATTGAATCATCTTGAATCATGGTGAAAATTATGTTCAAAGTTACGAAAAAACATGAAGTTTCCAACACTTAGAAAAATTTCTAAGTTTAAAAATTTTGACTTTTCAAAATGAAATCTTGACTTTTTGATTTCTTGATGAATAATTTTCATATTTTTACATGTTTTGATGAATTATGATCTTTGGCACTTGAATTTGACCAAAAAGTCAAAGTTTGACTTTTCAGTATACAGTTGACTTTTGATCAGTTGACTGAAAAATTCATCTGTGAATCCAATGAACTTGCATTGTTTTGAACCATGCCAATAGGTAAAAATGATGCACGATTATAATTAGCAACTTGCCAGAAGTGATTAGCATCATGAAACGCACGATTTGGCTGAGTTTTGATCAAGTTTGAGTCACACTTTCTTCATGATGCAAACCCACACAAATTCCCTCCAAAATGCATCATTCACTCTTCCTTTCATTACCATTTGCCTCCATATAAATATAGGGTCATCCCCCATCCATTTTCCCAAGCTTAGAGAGCCAAGAACACCCTGCCAAAACCTCATACAAACCCACTTTTGTTGAATTCAGTTTTTGAAATTTAAGCTTCCTTTTCCAAAATTCTTTGCGCATTCATCATCCTTGAGCTTCATACAAAGTCTCCAGCACTTAAACCAATCAAAACGATCCATAATTCAAGCTACAAAAGTCCAGTTTCAGAGCTTCTTACTTGAACTTCAAAAAGGTAGAATTCTTCACCAATTGAATCTAAATCAAGCACTAATCTATTCTACGTCTTTGTCTGAGAGAGAAATCCCAAATTGAAGGTGCTCTCTATTTTGTGAGTTTTTGATTCATAGCTCTCTCCATACTTTATATAAATTTGGCGCGATGGTTGTGTTAGAATCGTCTTAAAGAGACGAGTTCAATGATGCTAGCTAGGGATCCTAATTTTTCCATTTGAAGGATCTCAAAAAATCCCCATTGCAGGGTGTCTGGAGGTTGAAGACGATGACATGTCTCGTCTCAGCCAATGATAGCGTGCCAAGCGTTTTAATTTCATTGGTTGCCCTTTTTCTGATCACATGCGTGTTTCACTAAGGTCCATATCAAGCACATCGCGTCTGGTCCATTGGATTAGCTTACTAACGCGTTTTGACTTTGATCTGATGGTCCACATCTTTTTGGTTTTATTTTATTTTCTTATTTTTATATTTTATTTGATTAAATTTTCAAAAATTTATAACTCTTTTATTTTTTATCCAAAAATTATGAAAAAATTCACAAAAATACTTTGAATTATTTTTGATCTCATGAATTTTTTTTTACATTTTTTTTAACATTTGGTATTTTTTATATTTTTTGTATTATTTGCTTTCTTTTAATTACTTAAAAAATACTTTCTGGCATTTTTTAATTCTGAAAAAATTCATAAATATTATTTTGCATATTTTTTACTTTCTGGAAATTTTATGGAATTTTATGTTGAGGTTTACTATTTTTGATCTATTTTATGTTTCTTTTAGCAATTTTAAATAGTTTAAAAATAGTTTCTGACTTTTAAAAATCACCAAAATTTTTATAAAAATATTTGGATCCATTTCTGATTTTTCTATGGCCTTATTTTGTATTTCTTGATTAATTTGAACATAATTGATATTTTCCTCATTATTTTCTATTTTTTAAACATTTTTTAATCCTTTTAATGTATATATTAAAGATGTTATTATTTTGTGATTATTTTCTGGCTGTCTTGAGTTGATTTTTTGATCATGACTTTATTAACATCATTGGATCCATGGTGTTGAGTTTAACTCTACAAAAATGGATGAATGATTTTAATAATAGTTTGATTAAATTTTTAATTCAAAAGTGGTTTATTCATCTTTTTTCCCTAATCCTCTTCATCTCACCCCCTTCTCATTGCACTAAGTGTTGTTGGAGCATGATCTCTATATCATGTCTCAAAACAAATGGTGCATAGATTTCTATTGACCGGCCTCAAAATAGGTGCGACTTCTATATAAGTCCACTTACGATTGCTTAACATAGCACTAAATTTTGTCCCGATTCGAATAAATGATCATTCGTGGCCCAAACTTATGATTGCAAGCCCAAGTATGTTAATTTGATCTCTTTGATCCAATAACCTTGTGATTCATTGTGTGGAGCCTTTGGTTCTACCAATCCTCTAATGGATCTACAACACCTTTGGTCAACGCGGATCACTCAAACATCGTTGATCATTAAATGGTACTCGTGAGAATTCCAAATGGATGATATACTTGACAAAAAGCAAATGCAACTTGTTGTGTGGAGGCTTTGGTTCTACCAATCCTCTAATGAGTTCCAAATGCAAGTTTTAAGATGGTCATCCAACTAACCACTAATTATTGACTTGTTTTATCTTGTGCTTTTATTCTTCTTTATGATTTATGTACTATTTATTTTTTATCATTTACATTTCATGCCATTTTCATCTTTGCTCATTTGAGCATTTATTTTCTTGCCATTTTTACTTTGCTCACTTGAGTTTTTCTTTTCCTTTCTTAAGATACTTAATAATTAACATAAACCCTAAAAACCTTTAATGGTACTTGGACTATTTGGTTACTATCCTTGTCATTATGGAGTATGAGACTTTTTCTTGGACTTAGGATTAGAAACCTTGGCCTATTTTGGAGACCTTGTGATCTTATTATTTTGTCTGGAGTTCTTGAGGTTTACCTCAAGACATTGGGTTGCTTGTTTGTTTTTGTGTGCAGGTTTTTGTGATTATATTCTCTGTTTGTAATCTGGAATTCACCCGTATACAACCGTTACTCAGCCCAATTTTTGTGAAGACTTAATAGACTTGAAGTTTTGGTTCTCTCAAGAGGTCTAGTATCTTTGCTTGCTTGGATTCAATCCAAAGAATGAGAATTCTATCTTGGCTCATAATGTCAAATTTTGGCTTCTTGTTGGTTAGATGGTCCTTATCCTTAGCTTTTATCTTATGCTTTAGGATAGCCTCTTCTTCTCCTCCCATCTTCTTTAATTTCAAAAATCTTCTCCCTCCTTTTGAAAACCCTTCTTGTTTTGAAACTTAAACACTTTCATAATAAACTAGGACTTATGTCCATGCATTTTCAAAAACATTTTCATAAATAAACTTCAATTAACTTAATGATACCTTGGAATTTTTGTGAGAAGACTAAAATTCAATCAATCTCATTTCAAACCATCTTGCCATTTTGGCTTTTCATCTTTAAAATTTTCTCAAAAAAAGATTAGACTCTTGTCAATCCTTGTAGTGATACAAACAACTATACTTCTACAATATGTAGTGAAGTGAGATATTTTCCACTTGGGTGTTAAGTGAGGCATTGTTGATTTTAAAATCTAAGCCATATCCTCCACTTTGAGATGATGCAAATTCTCCTTTCTCATGATTATGGGTAGTAAGTATATTTTCCACACGGACAATGACAATGATGTCTTATCTCTTAAAACCAACCAACACACTTGTGTTTCAAATTTTTAAAAGATGAACTACGTGTACCCTGATCCCCTATTGCACGAAAGGTGGTACGTAGACACTAAAGGTTCGCAACCGTGATGGGTGCAAAAATCATAAAAATATATTTCTCTTCTCACCTTCACCATTTATTTCCATACAACACATTTTATAGCCAAAATATACAAATTTTACAAAGAGGTTCCTACGGAGTACCATAGATGTTAAGGGTGATAATACCTTCCCTTTGCATAACCAACCCCCTTACCTTGAATCTTTCCCCATCTTTTGGGTTATTCGCTCTTTTCCCATTCCTTTGGAAACAATAAAGCGCGGTGGCGATTTTTATTTTTGATTTGTATAAAGTCTAGTCAATCCAATGGCTTAGTCTTGAACATTTCTACCGCTACAGAAAAATAGCGACTTCACTTGGGACAGATTAACCTCTTGTTGGTCCATCCCTAAGTGGGTTGAGCCTATCTTTGTTTATATATGTATATGTGTTATTGTTGTTTATGTGTTATATTTTTTATATATGTTTGTTTGGATTTTCTTGGTTTTCAGGGTGCTTGGTGATTACTCATAAGTCCTATACCCGGAATTGGGCAAACTTTAAGATAAGACGGACGGTATAGTCGTGTTAACTTTGAGGGAGTAATCCAAAAAAAGGAGGCATGAGATCCCCCACTCAGTGGAGGCCCCTTTGACTGTAGTGTCGTTTACCGAGTAATCAGGAAGACGTACTGTTTTCGACCTGAGAGCCTGCTGAAACTGAGGATCGTAGAATACCAAATCCATCTTGGCCTTTTAGGTGTAGTGCGGAAGCTATGACGGAGTAATCCGGAAATAGTTGTCACGCGATACTACGCTCGGACGAGTCTTTCTTGAGAATATTACTAATTACCGAGTTAATCGGGAAGTTGGTAATATCTGAAAGAAGGATGTAGACTCTGGGAACCTCTAGAACCTTGTTCAGCAGGTGATAACTCTTAGACCAACACCTTATGGGTAGTACCTTTGACCTCATGCTCGTGACGTTGAACCTATGAACCCTATATATATATATATGTGATCTTGTGTGTGATTGTTGCATCATGCATCCATGCACTCATAAGCATCTTTTGAAGAAAACAATATTTCAAGGGATTTAAAGGTTGACTATTTGTGAATATCTCAAGTACTTTTAACCATGGATTCTAAAAAGATAAAGATCGGAAAATACAGTTTCAAGGATCCCAAGATAGATGAGTTGGTCAGTCTAATTCCAGATATTGAGTGTCCTGCTGACTTTCGGAAGAAGTATGGATCCATTATTCCTCTCATGAAACTGAAGATGAAGGAGGGTATTCTCCCGACCTTGGTCCAGTTCTATGATTCAGTGTATCACTGTTTTACTTTTCCCGATTATCAGTTTATGCCTACACTAGAGGAGTATTCTTATCTATTGGATTTACCCATTACCAATCGTGTTCCTTTTACTGGTTTGGAGGGTGAGCCAAAACCACATGAGATTGCTGCTTTGATTCATCTGGGGAAGTCTGAGGTGGAAGCCCATATGACTACCAAAGGAGGAATTGGAGGATTACCGGCTCAGCTCTTATTGGAGAAAGCTCGTTACTTTGCCAGAATGAAGAGTATGATTGCTTTTGAGGCCATCTTTGCTCTACTAGCTTACAGATTGTTCTTATTTCCTAGTGTGGACAAGTTTGTCGACATTAACACCATCAAGATTTTCATGATTGGAAACCCAGTTCCTACACTATTGGGTGATTCTTATTACTCTGTTCATCTTCGGAGTTCCTATCATGGAGGAATGATTATCTGTTGCACGCCCTTGTTGTACCGGTGGTTCATCTCTCATATGCCTCAGTCTGATGCTTTTTGGGATGTCAAGAAGGAACCCCGTTGGGATCCTAAGATCATGGAACTTACTCACTCGGATATTGATTGGTATCATCGAGCTTATCAGGATATGGAGATTATTGACAGTTGTGGTAGTTTCCCCAATGTGCCTCTTCTTGGTACAAAGGGAGGAATTAACTATAACCTTGTTCTTGCACGGAGACAACTTGGTTATCCGATGAGGGATAAACCGAACAATATTCATTTGAGTAGTTTCTTTCTGAAGGAAGGAGAAGACCACAGAGAAGCTAGGGAACAAATTGAGAAGGCATGGCGTCACATTCACAAGAAGAGTAGGAAGGATTTGGGACCCAGGGGTGCTGTTTCTTTGGAGCCATATCTTCAGTGGGTATGATCGAGAGCCATTCAGTTGAAGATACCGTATACTCGGGAGAAACCCATGCCTGATCTATTTGTGAGAACCACTCCTCCTTTATTAGATGATCTAGAAGAACTACAACTCGCTTTGGTTAGGATGCAATAGGAAAGGGATGCTTGGAAGAACAAGTTCCAGAATTTAGAGAGTTCCTACAGAGCAGACCTGAAGGAGAAAGACGATTTGATCGAGATCCTTGAGATTCGAGCAGTAGAGTCTATGGAGAGGTAAGGGGATTTATTTTCCCCTAAGCCTCAAATAGGTGCTGATTACTCACTTCCTAATTCAGATGATTGGAAGGAGGTTGCCATCAGACATGCGGAAGAAAATGAGAGGTTGAGGGCTCAGATCGCCAGGCTCACAGGGAAGCGTCAGCGTACAGATTGATCTCTATCAATTCTTTTTCTCAGGATTTTAGATTGTATTTTCATCTTATACTTGGGATCATTGAAACTTGTAATCCATTTTGAAGCTATTATAATAAAAAATTTCAATATTTCAAATGCGTTATTATTTTGATGTTTGCAATATGTCTATAAGTCTTAAATCCCTTGAAATATTAAATAATAAAGTAAAAATAATCATATGCATTGCATATCATGCATCATATTGCACATATTTCTTGCATTTATTATGCATATCCAGGTGCCTTACCAAGCTTCTTTACTCCATTCAGCAAGCTGACTCATCACTACAACACTCAGGCTAATTTTTAAAAGAAGACGGACAACTTAGAATAGGAGAATCGCGAGCTGCGCGAAGAAGTTTCTGCTTTGAAGGCCGACTTGGCCAATTTGACTACTCTGATGGAAGCTCTGGTGGTTGCTCAGAATCAGCCATTGAGTGTTCAACCTCAACCAACAAGGGAAAATACTGAAGTTCCGACTGTTCTTGTATCCGCTACTCCGGCTGTTATTCAAAACCGTATGCCTCAAGGTTATCCGTGGGGAATGCCAGAGAATTTTGCACCTGAAGGTTTCAATCTGGGCCCTCAAGATGCTCCAGTGGTTCAGACTGTTGTTACTCTGGCGCCTCCTATGGTGCATGTTGTCCCTGCTGCACCTCCTTCGGTGAATTTGGTTCCGTTTGTTAATGAAGATGTGTGTCGTCCTTTCCCTCCGCCAAGTGAAGACTTGGGTCTTTATGACAGAATGGATGATTTCTAAGAGCAGTTTGATAGAATGCAAAGAGAGATGAAGGCTTTTAGAGGAAAAGAGCTATTTGGGCAGAATGTGAATGAGATGTGTTTGGTCTCGAATGTAAAAATACCTACTAAGTTCAAGGTCCCAGAATTTGAGAAGTATAAGGGCAACACTTGCCCTCGTGCTCACTTGGTGATGTACGTCAGGAGAATGTTTACCCACACTGATGACCAGCGTCTGCTGATTCACTTTTTTCAGGATAGTTTGACCGGCACAACATTGAAGTGGTATATGAGTTTAGACAACGCCAACATCCATACTTTAAATGATTTGGAATAAGAATTCATCAAACAATACAAGTACAATGTGGACATGGCGCCTGACCGTGACCAACTTAGGGCCATGGTTCAGAAAGACATGGAATCGTTCAAAGAGTATGCACAGAGATGGCGCGAAGTAGCTGCCCAAGTAATTCCTCCCATGGAGGAGAAAGAAATGACAAAAAAATTTCTGAAGACGCTGGGTGCTTTCTACGAAAGGATGGTAACAAGCCCACCAAGTGATTTTACAGAGATGGTAGGAATGGGTGTCCGCCTAGAAGAGGCAGTAAGAGAAGGCCATTTGACGAAGGCTGAAGGATCTGGAGGTGTGAAGAAGCCATCTTATGGGATTTCCAAGAAGAAAGAGGGGGATACAAATGCTGTTATACAAGAGAGGAGAGTGAATGCTCCTAGAAGGAATTACCAGTGCCACCAGCAAGTCACCTCAGTTACTCATGTAATGAGTGCCGCTCTGACTACTGTGGCTTACCAAAGACCGTCCTAGTAGGGGAACCAAGGGAATAATAAGAGAAGGGAGAACTATGACACTATTCCCATGAGCTACGCAGAACTACTACCAGCATTGATTCAGAAGAAGTTAGTCCAGACACGACCACCTCCCGTCGTGCCATCACCATTGCCTTGGTATTATAAGGCAGACCAAACGTGTGCTTTTTATCAAGGAGTACTAGGGCATAGTGTTGAGAATTGTTATCCTTTAAGGACTGAAGTACAAAGGTTGGTGAAGTCTGGAATTCTATCTTTCAAAGACATGGGACCTAATGTGAAAGGCATTCCTCTACCCAAGCACGGGGGAATGGATGTTGTAAATATGGTGGCTGGTTGTCCAAGTGACTTTCGGATTTTTGACATTAATCTGGTTAGAGGAGATTTGGTGAAAATGCATGCAGACCTCTGTGAATTCAGCTACTATACGCATGACCATGCCGGTTGTGCTGTTTGCAGTACAAACATACATGGTTGCGAGAAGATAAAGGTTGATTTACAGGAGATGATGGATGAGGGTTTAATCTATATAATCAGGCCTAGGGAAGAATATGAAGAGGAAGTGAATATGGTTTCTGGATGTCCAGGTGAATTCAGAATTTTTGATATAGAGTATTTGAATGAGGATCTCGTGCAGTTGCATGCTACCTCCTGCCGTACTGCCGGTCAGGTGGAACACCAATATGGATCCTGCATAGTTTACTGTCGAGACCACCGATGATGTTCTATTGTGAGGGAGGGTGTTCAGTTTCTGTTAGACAATGGAACTATCAAGATCACAGGTCAGAGAGATGATTATCATGAGATTAATATGGTTGAAGTTTATTTAATGAAAGAAGAGTCAGAGGAAGAGTATGCCTCCGCGGATGAGTATTTCTCTTCAGACAAAGATTTGTTTGCCGGAAATGACTTTTTGATGTCTGATTGTGTTGAGGAAGGGGTAAACATCATTGTGCCTTGTTTTGGTGCATCCGCTCATCTTAAAGTGGAGTACCATAGCAAACCAGCTGTTACCCCATTAGTAATTAGTCTTCCAGGTCCTAATCCCTACAAATCAGATAAGGTTGTGCCTTACAAATACAACGCTACGATCTTAGAAGATGGGGTGAAAGTTCCCATCCAGCCAATGCCTGATGTTGGAAATATAGCTGAAAATAGCAGGGTGACCCGTAGCGATCGTGTGTTTACGCCGGTTGTACGAAGAGATATTGTTGTTGGAAATAAAATTGCTGAGAATGATGAGCCTAAGAAGACTACAGGAGAGACTAGCGGGGCCAAATTAGAGAAAGAAGAGGATGATATCTTGAAGATAATTAAGATGAACGACTACAGAATTGTAGATCAGCTACTGCAGACTCCTTCAAAGATATATATCCTAGCTTTATTGATGAACTCCTCTGCTCATAGAGAATCATTGATGAGAGTACTAGACCAAGCTTTTGTGGAAAGTGACATGCCATTAGATCAATTCAGCAGCATAATTGGAAACATTACGTCATGTAACAACTTGAGTTTCTGCGATGATGAGTTACCGGATGAAGGGAGGAATCACAACCTGGCCCTCCACATATCTATGAACTGCAAGAATGATTCGCTGTCCAATGTGCTAATTGATAATGGATCCGCGTTAAATGTTATACCAAGGAGTACTCTCATGAAGTTAAAGTATCAAGGAGCACCTATGTGCCCGAGTGGCATCATTGTGAAGGCTTTTGATGGGTCAAGGAAATCTGTCATCGGTGAAGTGGACTTACCCATCCATATAGGACCACATTTGTTCATGATAACCTTCCAGGTTATGGACATTATTCCCACATATAGTTGTTTGCTAGGATGGCCATGGATACATGAAGCAGGGGATGTCACTTCAACTCTGCATCAGAAGCTAAAATTTGTGCGTGAAGGGAAGGTAGTGATCATAAATGGGGAGCAGGCATTATTGATATCCCATCTATCCTCTTTCAGTATTGTAGAAGCGGATGAGGCTGCTGTTGGAACCCAGTTCCAAGCCCTATCCATTAACAACATAAGGAAGAATGAGAATTCCGTAGTCTCGCTGAAGGACGCACAACAGGTTGTGTGCAATGGTCATAATACAGTTTGGGGACGAATTGAGGATCCACCCGTGAACAAGAACATAACTGGTTTGGGTTTCTCTTCGAGGAATGGAAAAGGCAGAAGTTTGAAGTCAAAGTCTTTTGTGAGTAGTTATCATGATGTTTTCCGCAGCAGAGGCTACCTCCATCCAATTGGTTATGGAATTAATGTTGTTGAAGAGGATGGAGCAGAGAAGGAAGTACCAAACTATGTGATGCATGGAGTCCGAGTTCAGAACTGGGGCACCATTAATGTTCCTTCTTGCATACATGTTTCAAATTAATTTGTTTTGTTAATCTGTTTCTTTCTTTTGAAAAGCTTTCACTCTGCCCAAGGTGAAAGTATTAATGATGTAGGGCTTATCTGTTTGCTGTGAATTTTAAGATCATTAATAAAATTTGTCTTTGCTTCCCAAATTATGTCTTTATTTTCTGCTTTATCTTGGGAAATGGTAATAAAAAAAAATAAAAAAATAAAAACCTTTCAAAATAAATAATAACTGAAAATTAATTTGCATGATCACTTGTTATGTGTGTCAGTTTCTAAAAGCAATCATAAATCATATGTGCAGATTAATTAAAAACCCCGTTGAATACAATGACCCTGCACCCTCTCCCAACTTTGAATGTCATGTGTTTGGGGCTGAAGAAGAAGATTATGATGAGATTCCAGAAGAGGTCTCACGGTTGCTTGAGCACAAGGAAAATACCATTCAGCCATGTAAGGAGCCTTTGGAAGTGATTAATTTGGGTTCGGAAGAAGATTCGAAGGAAGTCAAGATTAGAGCATCGTTGCATCCTGATGTAAAGAGCGGGTTGATTGAGCTGTTGAAAGAGTATGTGGATAGTTTTGCTTGGTCTTATCAAGATATGCTTGGTCTAGATACAGATATTGTCGAGCATCGTTTACCGTTGAAGCCAGAGTATCCGCCGGTTAAACAAAAGCTGAGAAGAACCCACCCAGATATGGCAGTAAAGATTAAAGAGGAGGTCCTAAAGCAGATTAATGCTGGTTTTCTTGTGACGTCAGTGTATCCTCAATGGATTGCCAATATTGTCCCAGTACCGAAAAAAGACGAAAAAGTCTGCATGTGCATAGATTACAGAGATCTAAATAAAGCTAGTCCAAAAGATTATTTTCCATTGCCTCACATCAACATGTTAGTGGATAACACAGCAAAATTCAAGGTATTCTCGTTCATGGATGGATTTTCCGGATATAATCAAATAAGAATGGCTCCAGAGGACATGGAAAAAACAATGTTTATCACACCCTGGGGAACATTCTGTTACAGAGTGATGCCCTTCGGGTTGAAGAGCGCTGGTGCAACGTGCCAGAGGGCTATGACAACCCTATTCCATGATCTGATGCACAAAGAAATCGAAGTATATGTTGATGATATGATTTCCAAATCCCAAACTGAAGAAGGGCATATGAAGATTTGTTGAAGTTGTTTCAGCGTTTGAGGAAGTATCGTCTTCGCTTGAATCCAAATAAATGCACCTTCGGTGTTCGATCGGGGAAATTGTTGGGTTTCATTGTTAGCCAGAAAGGAATCAAAGTTGACCCTAATAAAGCCAAAGAAATTCAAGAAATGCCAGCACCAAGAACTAAAAAGCAAGTCAGAGGTTTCCTCGGGCGTTTGAATTATATTTCCAGATTTATTTCCCACATGACTGCAACATGCGAACCAATCTTTAAGTTGTTAAAAAGGATCAAGGTTGTGTGTGGACAGATGACTGCAAAAGGGCATTTGAGAGTATTAAAGAATATCAGCTTGAGCCTCCTATCTTGCTCCCTACCATAGAAGGAAGACCGTTGATTATGTATCTAACAGTGTTAGATAAATCCATGGGTTGTATTCTGTGACAACAGGATGAAACAGGGAAGAAGGAGTTCGCCATTTATTATCTCAGCAAAAAGTTAACTAATTGTGAGTCGCGGTATTCCACGCTGGAAAAGACGTGTTGTGCTTTGGCCTGGGAGGCAAAGCGTTTGTGGCAGTATATGTTGAATTATACCACTTGGTTGATCTCCAAAATGGATCCAATCAAGTATATTTTTGAGAAGCCTGCTCTTACTGGGAGAATTGCCCGCTGGCAGATGTTGTTATCTGAATATGATATCGAGTATCGCACTCAAAAGGCTATTAAAAGTAGTGTGTTGGCAGATTACCTTGCTCACCAGCCGGTGGAAGATCATCAGTCTGCAGAATATGAATTCCCCGATGAGGATGTGATGTTCCTGAAAGTGAAAGATTGTGATGAACCATTGCCTGAGGAAGGCCCTGACCCTGAATCTCGTTGGAGTATGGTATTTGATGGAGCTTTGAATGCTTATGGTAAAGGAATTGGTGTTGTGATTGTCACTCCCCATGGATCACACATTCCTTTTACTGCAAGGTTAACATTTGATTGCACTAATAATATAGCAGAATATGAGGCTTGCATCATGGGTTTTGAGGAAGCTATTGGTCTCAGAATCAAAATTCTAGATGTGTATGGTGATTCAGCCTTGTTAATAAATCAGATTAAAGGAGAATGGGACACTCGTCACCCTGGCTTGATCCCTTACAAAGATTATGCTAGAAGATTACTACCCTTCTTCAATAAACTTGAATTCCATCACATCCCTAGAGATGAAAATCAAATGGCGGATGCTCTGGCAACTATGGCTTCCATGTACCAAGTGAATACTTCGAATGGTATACCCCGAATTATGGTTCGACGGCTGGATAGGCCCGCTCATGTGTTTACGACAGAGGAGGTAGCAGATGAAAAACCTTGGTATTATGATATCAAGCATTTTCTTCAGACTCAGGAATACCCGATTGGTGCGTCGAGGAAAGATAGAAAGACACTGAGAAGATTGGAAGGTTGTTTCTTCCTCAATGAAAATGTGTTATACAAGAGAAATCATGACATGGTCTTTCTCAGATGCGTGGATAGACACGAAGCATACATGTTGATGCATGATATTCATAAAGGTTCATTTGGAACTCATGCTAATGGACATTCGATGGCTAAAATGAATGCTAAGGGCAAGTTATTATTGGTTGACAATGGAATATGACTGTTACAAATTTGCAAAGAAGTGCCATAAATGCCAAGTTTATGCAGACAAGGTCCACGTGCCTCCAACACTTCTCAATGTGATTTCCTCCCCATGGCCTTTCTCTATGTGGGGTATTGACATGATTGGGATGATAGATTCCAAAGCTTCAAATGGGCACCGTTTTATCTTGGTAGCAATTGACTACTTCACCAAATGGGTAGAGGCCACTTCATATTCCAATGTTACCAAACATGTGGTTGTGCGTTTCATAAAAAATAATCTTATATGCCGGTATGGTGTGCCGAGCAGAATCATCACTGACAATGGCTCGAATTTGAACAACAAGATGATGACAGAACTGTGTGAAGAATTAAAGATTGTCCATCACCATTCATCTCCATATAGGCCAAAGATGAATGGGGCTGTTGAAGCTGCTAATAAGAATATCAAGAGAATTATCCAGAAAATGGTTGTTACTTATAAGGATTGGCATGAAATGCTCCCTTTTGCTCTGCATGGATATCAAACATCTGTTCATACTTCAACAGGAGAAACCCCATTCTCCCTGGTGTATGGAATGGAAGCTGTACTCCCTGTCGAGGTATAGATTCCCTCATTGCGTGTGATAATGGAAACCAAATTGACAGATGCTGAATGGGTCCAGAACAGGTTTGACCAATTGAATTTGATTGAGGAAATGAGAATGACAGCTTTATGTCATGGGAAGTGATATCAGAGAAGAATGAAGAAAGAATTTGAGAAAAAGGTCAAACCTCATGAATTCAGAGAAGGCGACCTCGTGCTCAGGAAGATCATGTCTTTCAACACTGATTCTAGGGCCAAGTGGACTCCCAATTTTGAAGGCTTGTATGTTGTCAAGAAAGCCTTCTCTGGTGGTGCATTAATTCTTGAAACTATGGATGGCGAGGAGTTCCCACGTCCCATGAATGCTAACGCAATCAAGAAATACTTCGCCTAAAGAAATAAAAGAACAGCTCGCTAAGTTGAAAACCTGAAAGGGAGGATTTGGCAAAAAGGAGCATCTCGGTAGGCCAAAAACCCGAAAGGGCGGTCTAGGTAACAATTAGAGACATAAACTGAATAAATTTCCCGCTAAGTTGAAAACCCGCAAGGGCAGCTTAGGCAAAAGTTAGGGATTTTCTTGGCAAGTAACTACGTCAGACAAGACTTGATCGTTGAAGCAACAATCTTCTCGGATCCTCACCATACTTCAACAAAAGCTGCTGCTCAGGATTTCAAAAGTTGTTAGGGGGAATAGTGGTCATTGTATCTCAATGTATCTTTTCCGTTATGTATTACCATTTTCCAAACTTTGTAATCATCCATGGAGTCTCGCCATTCGCAGACTACCATTCTATTAATGAAATTCGAGCTTTACCCAATTCTTTGCGTTCTTATTTTATTTAGCTTGCAAAGACTCCATTTATTACTGATAATAACTTTCAAAGCAAAAAGATAAAAAAACAAAATTGTTTTTTCAAAAAAAAAGAGAGACTTTACTATTTACTTTTACTTTGAGATTTGTGATGAAACAATGACAACAAAAATGGTGATCCCAGGAATGAACAAACTCCAGTTGTTTTAGGAAGATTTATTTCCTTCATCAAGTTTTTCTCAGGTCATTTTGATGGTATGTGCACGATCTTTGTATGTTTCTCAAATAATTAAAGACTATACCAATCGGTGTAAGGTGCAGTATTGGGTTTGTGATCCTATTGTCCCCAGTCAGGTCTTGGTTCATGTTTGATTTTGGGTTTGCATGGTCAGAAGCCTCCATCCCAGATTCCCCAGCGAAGTCTTCCCTCATATGATGAAAGGTTTTTATTCCCTTGGTGTGCTGAGACGTCGCTCTTTCTGCAGTATTGGCATAATTCTTGGTGCTTAGTTCCCAGGCAACTAGACCAGGGCAATATCTTTTGTGATAAGTGTTAAAATGATTATCAACCTTTGGGTTTTCACCCACCAAGTGCTGGGTGTAATTTAAAATCCCCATGGGTTTGACCTCTTTCTATAATGTTGACTTCTTGATCCCCGGGAAGGCTATCCCAGGGCATCTTTTGTTGGATTAAGTTTTCATGATGTAAAGTTTCAATCCGCATTTCTCTCCAGAGAGATAAGCTTGAATTCCCCAGTGAGGTTTGATTGTTTCAACGTCAGTCTGCTTTATTTGAGGTTGTTCTTGCAATCTCCAATAAGCATGTTGCTTTTGGAAAACTGGTTTTTTCGATGAAGCCGGGAGAAGGATGTTCTATCCTGGTATCTGTTTGTTTTGGCTACCTCCGGATTATGTTTCTCCTCAGTGAATTTAAGGCAGGCAATAGGTTTGGTTTCCGCAGTTGGTTTTTACCTTTCTTGGAATGATCTTTCTGGTTGAAGTTTAGCCAACTGTTGTTAGTACCTGGGGCGGTTTTTGTTTGTGTGTACTGATTGTGTATCTTTCTTACCAGCATATGCACGATAGCACTCATACATTCATACATACATCATGCATGGCTAAAATTTATAAATCATTGTTCATTGACATTGTGTTTTGACCTTCCTGCAGCGCTATTTGCTTAGTTGAATCTGGTTTTCCATCTTGAGTTTATTTCTCAAAGGATGTATCTTCATTGGTCATCTTGCTCCAGTTTATTTCTGATTTGGATCTCTGGTTGCATGACAATAATAGTTACTTTGGATTTCTGAAAACTTTGAGTTTTGGTTGTGCATTTATTTTGCACGGGAAGACTTTATCTCTTCAGCAGGAATATCGTGGCATTCCCCGGGAAGTCATGTTTCTATCCCCAAAAAGTCATTCCTCTTTGCAATTCCCCGTGACAACAAGTAACAAATCTCTTTATTTGAGACAGCTTGTGTTTGATTTATTCCAGGAAGATTTCCTTGGTTAAAGAAGAAGTTGAGACATGTTCTAGGTGAAACACCAGAAATTTGGGGATAACTTGATATATTTTCTCTTTCTACCTCCAGTGAACGTTGATAGTTCATCGTTAGTGAACAACGGTGATATGATATATTTTCTCTTTCTACCTTTAGTTAATGTCGGTAGGACATCGGCAGTGAACATCGGTGTTTGTTATCTTTTTGCTATCTTCAGTGAACGTTGATAGTTCATCGTCAGTGAACGGTGGTGATATGATATTTTCTCTTTCTACCTTTAGTGAATGTTGGTAGGACAACGGCAGTGAATGTCGATGTTTGTTATCTTTTTTCTATCTTCAGTGAACGTTGATAGTTCATCATCAGTGAACGGCGGTGATATGATATATTTTCTCTTTCTACCTTCAATGAACGTTGGTAGGACATCGGCAGTGAACATCGGTGTTTGTTATCTTTTTTCTATCTTCAGTGAACGTTGATAGTTCATCGTTAGTGAACAGCAGTGATATGATATTTTCTCTTTCTACCTTCAGTGAATGTTGGTAGGACATCGGCAGTGAACGTCGGTGTTTGTTATCTTTTTGCTATCTTCAATGAACGTTGATAGTTCATTGTCAGTGAATGGAGGTGATATGATATTTTCTCTTTCTACCTTCAGTGAATGTTGGTAGGACATCGGCAGTGAACGTCGGTGTTTGTTATCTTTTTGATATCTTCAGTGAACGTTGATCGTTCATCGTCAGTGAACGGCGGTGATATGCTATTTTCTCTTTCTACCTTCAGTGAATGTTGGTAGGACATCAACAGTGAACGTCGATGTTTGTTATCTTTTTGCTATCTTCAGTGAACATTGATAGTTCATCGTCAGTGAACGGCAGTGATATGATATGTTTTCTCTCTTTACCTTCAGTGAACATTGGTAGACCATCGACAGTGAACGCCGATGCTTGATTCAATTATTTTGGTCCACCAATGATTTATTTTCCTGGTAGAGTCGCTCCTTTGTTTCTTCATTTTTGTTTCATCCCCAGTGATACTTTGTGTCTCTTTGGTACTGATCATATGCATAAGCATTTTCATGGCATCTTAGGGCCAAAAATAGGGTTTGTTTTATATTTAAGTATCTTCGATCGCGTCAACACGAAGATTTTTAACCTTTGTATCTCCGGATAGAAGAAACTTAAATAAGGGAAATGTTGTACCCCATTTTTTACCCCTAAGATCCCTTCATCATACCATATTGTCTCAATCACAACAAGACCACAATAGGGCTTTTGGTTTTTCTCCCTATCTTTAGTTTTACTCTTTTTGAGGAGTTACCAAGCACCCTGACTTGTTTTATTTTGTGATCATGAATATTTTGCTTTGATTTTCTTTCTAACTAATAAAATGCAATGTTGGTTGGTCTTACTTGTTAAAAATGTAGGTAAAGGCAATGAGGTTTAGCAATTTGTTTCATGGGTTCATGAGTTTATTTCCATTCCCTAGTCATCATAGCTTGAGGAGTTCAAACTCCACTATTGGAGTGGTTTTGGGAGAAATGGCATCACAAGGCTTACTTTGGTTCAACATATCTCAAATTTATCAAAATTGATTCAAAAGTACAAGGGGTTGAGGGAAGAAGTTGTCATGATTGCACAAGGTCTTGTTCCTATTGGACACAAGAGTATATTTCTCTCAAATTTCAAGATATGGAAGTGATTTTGGTGGCTATGATTCCTCATCATCAACCTCAACAACTTTTATTCACAAAGAAAGTACATTGGCACAAGAAGTTTGTTCAAACTTGTCAAAGTTCCTCAAAGCATTCTCTTGATCTAGATGCTAGGGTTTTGAAATTCAAAGGAGCATATCTTGCTCACCTTTTGGTAATTTTGAGTGATTCCAAAGACATCCTTCTCTTCAAAGAGTTACCAACAAATCACTTCAAAATTTCCAAGGAGTTTTCATGTGGAAGGAACTTGGTGAAGAAGAAAGGTTACAAGTCATCCAGATGAATCCCCAATTTTCCATGTGTGACTTCAAATGGTCATAACTTGGTCAATTTTTATCATCTTGAGCCCATTATTTTTCCATGATGATCTTAAAGATGTGTACTTCATGCCTTGTTTTATGTGAAAAATGAGAAAATGGATGGAGGCTGCCTTAAGAATGCAAAAGATTATAGGTCATTTCATGATTTTTGGCCAACTTCAACAAGTCATAACTTGCTCAATATTTGGAGATTTTGAGTGGTTCAAATTGAAAAATGTCATTCAAGATATCTACTTAATTCCATATTTTTTGGTCAAGAGCAAATTCTAAGTGGAAGGCCTTGTTTGGATACAAAAGATTATAGGTCATTTTTTAAGAAGAATTTGAAATATTTCTAAGTATGGAAAGTCAACTCTTTTTCTTCAACTTTGACTCCATGTAACTTTCAGATCAAGCATCCATTTGATTCCATTATTTTTCCTTTTCAAATCTTGTAACCTCATCTTTCCAAAGCATCAAGAATTATGCCCTAAGACCCCTTGAGTTGGAAATGCCATAGATTTGAATTTGGTAACTTGAAACTGAATTTTTCACAAAGTCAGGATTTTGAAATCTTTATTTTGGCTTCTAATCACAAGTTTTCCATGCGTTTTTGTCTCTAATTATGATTAGCAACTTGCCATAAGTGATTAGTATCATGAAACACACGATTTGGCTGATTTTTGATCAAGTTTGAGTCACACTTTCTTCATGATGCAGACCCGCACAAATTCCCTCAAAAACACATCATTCAGTCTTCCTTTCATTCCCATTTGCTTCCCTATAAATAGAGGGTCATCCCCCATCCATTTTCCCAAGCTTAGAGAGCCAAGAACAGCCTGCCAAAACCTCATACGAACCCACTTTTGTTGAATTCAGTTTTTGAAATTTAAGCTTCCTTTTCCAAAATTCTTTGCGCATTCATCATCCTTGAAGTTCATACAAAGTCTCTAGCACTTAAACCAATCAAAACGACCCATAATTCAAGCTACAGAAGTCCAGTTTCAGAGCTTCTTACTTGAACTTCGAAAAGGTAAAATTCTTCACCAATTGAATCCAAATCAAGCACTAATCTATTCTACTCCTTTGTCTGGTTCTAATGTTGCTTACAATTTTTAAATTAATTGAGAATTGAGAGAGAAATCCCAAATTGAAGGTGCTCGCTATTTTGTGAGTTTTTGATTCATAGCTCTCTCCATACTTTATATAAATTTTGCGCGATGGTTGTGTTAGAATCGTCTTGAAGAGACGAGTTCAATGATGCTAGCCAGGGATCCTAATTTTTCCATTTGAATGATCTCACAAAATCCCCATTGCAGGGTGTCTGGAGGTTGAAGACGATGACATGTCTCGTCTCAGCCAATGATAGCGTACCAAGCATTTTAATTTTATTGGTTGCCCTTTTTACGATCACATGCGAGTTTCACTAAGGTCCATATCAAGCACAGCGCGTCTGGTCCATTGGATTACTTACTAACTCGTTTTGACTTTGATCTGATGGTCCACATCTTTTTGGTTTTATTTTATTTTCTGATTTTTATATTTTATTTGATTAAATTTTCAAAAATTCATAACTCTTTTATTTTTTTACCCAAAAATTATGAAAAAATTCACAAAAATACTTTGAATTATTTCTGATCTCATGAATTTTTTTTTTTACATTTTTATTTTAACATTTGGTATTTTTTATATTTTTTGTATTATTTGCTTTCTTGTAATTACTTAAAAAATATTTTCTGACATTTTTTAATTCTAAAAAAGTTCATAAATATTATTTTTCATATTTTTGACTTTTTGGAAATTTTATGGAATTTTATGTTGAGGTTTACTATTTTTGATCTATTTTATGTTTGTTTAAGCAATTTTAAATAGTTTAAAAATAGTTTCTAACTTTTAAAAATCACCAAAATTTTTATAAAAATATTTGGATCCATTTCTGATTTTTCTATGTCCTTATTTTTTATTTCTTGATTAATTTGAACATAATTGATATTTTTCTCATTATTTTCTATTTTTTAAACATTTTTTAATCCTTTTAATGTATATATTAAAGATATTGTTATTTTGTGATTATTTTCCGGCTGTCTTGAGTTGATTTTTTGATCATGACTTTATTAACATCATTAGATCCATGGTGTTGAGTTTAACTCCACAAAAATGGATGAATGATTTTAATAATAGTTTGATTAAATTTTTAATTCAAAAGTGGTTTATTCATCTTTTTGCCCTAATCCTCTTCGTCTCACCCCCTTCTCATTGCACTAAGTGTTGTTGGAGCATGATCTCTATATCATGTCTCAAAACAAATGGTGCATAGATTGCTAATGACCGGCCTCCAAATAGGTGCGACTTCTATATAAGTCCACTTACGATTGCTTAACATAGCACTAAATTTTGTCCCGATTCGAATAAATGATCATTTATGGCCCAAACTTATGATTGCAAGCCCAAGTATGTTAATTTGATCTCTTTGATCCAATAACCTTGAGATTCATTGTGTGGAGGCTTTGGTTCTACCAATCCTCTAATGGATCTACAACACCTTTGGTCAACGCGGATCACTTAAACATCGTTGATCATTAAATGGTACTTGTGAGAATTCCAAATAGATGATATACTTGACAAAAAGCAAATACAACTTGTTGTGTGGAGGCTTTGGTTCTACCAATCCTCTAATGAGTTCCAAATGCAAGATTCAAGATGGTCATCCAACTAACCACTAATTATTGACTTGTTTTATCTTGTACTTTTATTCTTCTTTATGCTTCATACTATTTATTTTTTATCATTTGCATTTCATGCCATTTTCATCTTTGCTCATTTGAGCATTTATTTTCTTGCCATTTTTACTTTGCTCACTTGAGTTTTTCTTTTCCTTTCTTAAGATACTTAATAATCAACATAAACCCTAAAAACCTTTAATGGTACTTGGACTATTTGGTTACTATCCTTGGCATTATGGAGTATGGGATTTTTTCTTGGACTTAGGATTAGAAACCTTGGCCTATTTTGGAGACCTTGTGATCTTATTATTTTGTTTGGAGTTATTGAGGTTTACCTAAAGACATTGGGTTGCTTGTTTGTTTTTGTGTGCAGGTTTTTGTGATTACATTCTCTGTTTGTAATATGGAATTCACCCGTATACAGCCGTTACTCTGCCCAATTTTTATGAAGACTTAATAGACTTGAAGTTTTGGTTCTCTCAAGAGGTCTAGTATCTTTGCTTGCTTGGATTCAATCCAAAGAATGGGAATTCTATCTTGGCTCATAATGTCAAATTTTGGCTTCTTGTTGGTTAGATGGTCCTTATCCTTAGCTTTTACCTTATGCTTTAGGATAGCCTCTTCTCCTCCTCCCATCTTCTTTAATTTCAAAAATCTTCTCCCTCCTTTTGAAAACCCTTCTTGTTTTGAAACTTAAACACTTTCATAATAAACTTGGACTTATGTCCATGCATTTTCAAAAACATTTTCATAAATAAACTTCAATCAACTTAATGATACCTTGACATTTTTGTGAGAAGACTAAAAGTCAATCAATCTCATTTCAAACCATCTTGCCATTTTGACTTTTTATCTTTAAAATTTTCTCAAAAAAATATTAGACTCTTGTCAATCCTTGTAGTGATGCAAACAACTATACTTCTATAATATGTAGTGAAGTGAGATATTTTCCACTTGGGTGTTGAGTGAGGCATTGTTGATTTTAAAATCCAAGCCATATCCTCCACTTTGAGATGATGCAAATTCTCCTTTCTCATGATTGTGGGTAGTAAGTATGTTTTCCACACAGACAATGACGATGATGTCTTATCTCTTAAAACCAACCAACACACTTGTGTTTCAAATTTTTAAAAGATGAACTATGTTTACCCTGATCCCCTATTGCATGAAAGGTGGTACGTAGGCACTAAAGGTTTGCAACCGCGGCGGGTGCAAAAATCATAAAAAATATACTTCTCTTCTCACCTTCACTATCTATTTCCATACAACACATTTTATAGCCAAAATATACAAATTTTACAAAGAGGTTCCTACGGAGTACCGTAGATGTTTAGGGTGCTAATACCTTCCGTTTGCATAACCAACCCCCTTACCTTGAATCTTTCCCCCTCTTTTAGGTTATTTGCTCTTTTCCCATTCCTTTGAAAACAATAAAGCGCGGTGGCGATTTTTATTTTTGATTTGTATAAAGTCTAGTCAATCTAATGGCTTAGTCTTGAACATTTCTACCGCTACACCACACCTGTCACAGAGTCAGTCGAGACTCGGAGCAAAGATATTTTGGTTGAGCCTCTCCAGACCAAGGCGCATTCGGAATCCATTCCAGAGCGACTACAATATGGTCGAACAGTTGGGGTAGACCCCTTCCAAGATTTCAATGATGGCCCTATTGTTGTGCTCCGAAGCTCATGCAAAGGCTTTGGTAAATTTCCTCAAGACTCTCATGTGCCGCAGGAAACCTCCGTTGATCAATTTGAAGATTATGTAGCTAGTTTGACCGCTGATAATGGACTGGGTTTTTCTGATGTTGATTTGACTCCCAGGGGAAGAAAACACAATGGTGCGTTGCGTGTCTCCATCAAATGCAGGGGCACCACTTTGGCCCATGTTTTAGTGGATATCGGATCATTGATGAATGTTATTCCCAAAAAGGCTTTTGACAGATTAGACTACGAAGGTTTGACTCTGAAGCCCAGCAATATTGTGGTGAGGGCTTTCGACGGTTTAAAAGTAATGGTGCACAGGGAGGTGGACATCCCTATCAAAGTTGGTTCTCAGACCTTTGACGCCACCTTCTACATGATGGACATCCGACCATCTTACTCCTGTTTGTTAGGACGCCCTTGGATCCATGGGGCTGGAGTTGTTACTTCCACTCTGTATCAGATATTGAAGTACCCGGTGAAGGGAAAGATTGTCACAGTACGTGGTGAGGAGGAGTACATGGTAAGCCACCTAAACTCTTTCAGGTATGTGGAAATGGATGGCAAATTCATCGAGACTCTTTGTTAGAATTTTGAAGATGTGCCTCAGACCATGGCTGCAACCGAGACTGTTACCAGTATACCAAAGGTCACCAGACCTCCCTTTAAAATGGCTTCTCTCAAGGATACCAAGGCAGTCATTGAAGAATATGGGTGTACCATTTGGGGTCAGCTCCCTGACATTCCATACAAATCTGATAAGTTTGGTTTGGGTTTCACTTCAGGGGCTCAAAGGGTTGTTCGTCATGCTCGCGTCGGAGGACCTCCCCTATGCATAAGCAATCATGGGATCAACGATTTAAAAGACAATGATGGTGACTATGACATGGACAACTGGATCTTCCCTACTACCAACGGTGGACCCAGTAACTAGACAGCTAAAGACTTTGTGTCGATTACTTTTATTTAGGAGTAATTGTCTTTTTGTTTTTCTGGATATATAATAAATGAACAATATAAACTTTATGGTCTTGTGTCTTACCCGGGGCACAATGGTTCATTTGTGAGGGGTATCATTTTTCAATGTCATATGTCATTAATAAAGCATTGGATGTTTTGCACATAAATTTTGCGCTCTTTGTTTTTTTCTGCTTTTATTTTATCAATGCAGTTATGCTCTTACACACACTCACACATCAAACTGCATATCCATATCCACTATGGATCCCATTGGTAACGGTTCTGCTATTGCTGGTTATGACTTTGAAAATCCGATCAACCAAGCCGAGGATGAAGGCGAGGAAGATTGTGAGGTACCAGGAGAACTTGTCAGACTATTACAATGGGAAGAAAGGGTTATACATCCTCATGAAGATCCAGTTGAGACAGTGAATCTGGGTACAAAAGCGGATAGAAAAGAAGTCAAGATAGGTGAAAATTTGGAGCTTAGTGTCAAACAACGATTGATTCAGATGTTGCATGATTATGTTGAGATCTTTACTTGATCATATAAGGACATGCCAGGACTAGACACTGATATTGTGGTTCATCGTCTGCTAACTAAAGAACATTGCCCTCCAGTAAAGCCGAAGGGCCGTCGTATGCATCTTGAAATGTCAGAGAAGATCAAGGCAGAAGTTATGAAACAGTTCAACGCTGGGTTCTTAGTTGTCACCTCTTATCCATAATGGGTTGCTAACGTAGTTCCGGTGCCTAAGAAGGACGGCAAGGTAAGTATGTGTGTTGACTACAGATACTTGAACAGGGCAAGCCCCAAGGATGACTTCCCGCTTCCCCACATTGATGTTTTAGTTGACACACCGTACAATATAAGATCTTCTCCTTCATGGACGATTTCTATGGTTACAATCAGATCAAGATGGCACCCGGAGACATGGAGAAGACAACCTTCATCACACAATGAGGCACTTTCTGTTATAAAGTGATGCTGTTTGGGTTGAAGAATGTTGGGGCAACCTATCAGCGAGCTATGGTAGCTTCGTTCTGTGATATGATTCACCATGAGATAGAGGTCTATGTTGACGACATGATAGCTAGATCTCAAACAAAAGAAGAGCACCTCAACCACTTGTAAAAATTGTTTGATAGGTTGAAGACATACAAGTTGAGATTAAATCCGAACAAATGCACCTTTGGGGTAAGGTCTGGTAAGCTCCTAGGTTTCATTGTCAGCGACAAAGGTATTCAAGTAGACCTTACCAAGGTAAAAGCTATACAAGAGATGCTTGCTCCTCGCACTGAGAAGGAAGTTAGAGGTTTCTTGGGATACTTAAATTACATTGCCAGGTTCATTTCCCATCTAACTACTAATTGTGAGTCAATCTTTAAACTCTTGAAGAAAGATCAAGTGGTAAAGTGGAATGACGAATGCCAAACTGCCTTTGATAGAATCAAGGAATACCTTCGAGAGCCTCCAATTCGGATGCCTCTGATTGAAGGAAGACCTTTGATAATGTACTTAACAGTGAGATAATTCAATGGGGTGTGTGCTGGGGCAGCATAACGAGTCTGGTCGAAAAGAGCATGCAATATACTACCTTACCAAAAAGTTTACCGACTGTGAAATAAGATACTAACTGCTCGAGAAAACTTGTTACGCTTTGCCATGGGCTGCTCGCCGACTAAGACAGTATATGTTGACTCACACTACCTTGTTGATATTTAAGATGGATCCTATCAAGTACATCTTCGAGAAGCATGCTCTCTTCAGAAGAATAGCAAGATGGAAAATGGTCCTGACCGAATACGATATTCAATATACGACCCAAAAAGCAATCAAGGGAAGTGTATTAGTTGATCATTTGGCTCATCAGGCCATGGAAGACTACCAATCCATGAACTTTGAATTCCCGGATGAGAATATTATGTTAGTGACTAACTGTGAAGAACCTGGACCGAATGAAGGACCTGAGAAAGGATCCTGATGGACTATGGTTTTTGATGGAGCTTCCAACGCACTTGGCAATGACATCGGTGTTGTAATCATATCTCCCGAGGGCTGTTATACTCCTTTCACCGCCAGACTATGTTTCAACTGTACCAACAATATGGCTGAGTATGAAGCATGCATCATGGGTCTCAAAGCTGCTATTGACCTAAGAATCAAGTTCTTGAGTGTTTCTGGAGATTCGGCCTTGGTAATAAGTCAAATCAAAGGAGAGTGGGACACGAAGCATCCTAATCTCATCATGTACAAAGAACATGTGTTGACACTGATTCCACACTTTAAAGAAGTCCCCTTTGAACATTTTCCACGAGAAGAGAATTAGTTAGCCGATGCGCTAGCTACTATGTCATCTATGTTCAAGGTCAGATGGGATAATGAGGCTCCTCGGATCACTATTGAGAGATTGGATGAACCAACTTACTGCTATGAGATCAATACTGAAGGGGTAACAGACAAACCTTGGTTAGACAAAGTGAAAAGGTATCTCGAAGCCCAAGAATACCCTGATGGGGCATCTGTCAATGATAAGAAGTTTCTGAGAAGGCTCTCTGCAAAGTTCTTCCTCAATAATGGAACTCTCTACAAGTGCAACCACGACTCTACTTTACTTTAGTTTGTAGACAAGAGCGAAGCAGAGAGGATTATGGCAGATTTACATGAAGGTACCTTTGGCACCCATTCTAGTGGACAAACCATGGCTAAAAAGATCCTATGGGCAGGATACTATTGATCCACTATGGAAGCAGACTGTTATCAGCATTCACAGACTTGTCACAAATGCCAGATCTATGCTGACAAAGTACATGTGCCTCTGGTTCCCCTGAATTTATTGAGTTCTCCTCGGCCCTTTACAATGTGGGGCATTAACATGATCGGAGAAATCATACCTACTGCTTTAAACGGGCATCGTTTCATCCTAGTCGCCATTGATTACTTCATAAAGTGGGTTTAGGATGCTTCATTTGCTTCTATTACCAAGAATGTTGTGGCATGGTTCATCAAGCATAACCTTATCTGTCGGTATGGCATCCACGAAAGAACCATTAAAGATAATGGTACAAATCTCAACAACACTATGATCACCGAACTCTATAAGCAATTCAAGATCTAGCATCATAACTCTTCTCCTTACCGGCCGAAGTTGAATGGCGTTGTAGAGGCTTCTAATAAAAACATTAAAAAGATCATACAGAAGACGACAGTGACATATAAAGAATGGCATGAGATGTTACCATTTGCCCTTCATGGTTACCGCACCTCAGCACGTACGTCAACAAGAGCAACACCTTTCTCTCTGGTGTATGGTATGGAGGTTTTCCTACCTATTGAGGTCCAAATCCCTTCTTTGTGAATCACGAAGGATGCAGGTTTGAATGAAGATGAATGGATCCAGACCCGCTTGACCAATTGAACCTGATTGACGAGAAAAGGTTAGCGGCTGTTTGTCATGGTCAGATGTACCAGAAGCGTATGATCAAGGCTTTTAACAAGAAGGTCAGACGACAGGTATATCAAGTTGGTGATCTGATAATCAAGCGCATAATTCTGCCGCAAGATGATCCCAAGGGAAAATGGACTCCCACATACGGAGGGTCATTTGTGATCAAGAACATGTTTTCTGGTTGAGCCGTGATCTTAACCACTATGGACGGTGACGACCTTCTTCGCCCTGTGAATGCATACATAGTTAAAAAATATTACACGTGAATAAAGACACGCTAGGTTGACTGGCCTAGGAAAAAATAAGGGCATCCCGACGAACCAAAAAGGTTCGGGCAAAAATTAGGGATAAATACAAAACAAATCTATACACCCGGAAAGTCGAAAACCTAAAAAGGCGACTTGGGAAAAAAAGGGTATCCCGGTGGACTGAAAACCCAAAAGGGAGATCCAGACAAAATTTAGGGATTTAAAAGCGTATAACTATGTCACGTTGGATCACCTTGCAACCAGACTTCAGTATCAACTATCGAGCTTAAACAGTACCAATAAATCCAATCAACTTCGGACAAGTAGCAAAGTGATGAGACGCTCAAAGACATAAGGGCAATAGCAGAATTGAAACTCAATGGGATTATTACACATTGTTGTTTTCTCTTTGTACACTATTTTGTATATTTTTCATTTTCACGACGGAATTCTCCTACTAGAATGTCAGTCTCTTTGTACAAAAACGCCTATTATAGGCAAAACTTCAAAATCAATACAAATATTTTCTTTGAAAGTACAAAACTTTTCGTTTTATTTTTTCTGTTTTGTTTTGCAAAAAACGTCCAGTGATTATTTTTGACATATGCATTTGAATATGGTTAATGTTTACAAATACTTGCATAAAAAACAAAAAGACAATTGCTAATGACTTTAAGAAATGGAACAAAGTCCAAAAATCCATCTGTAGTCCCCGCAGTTATGTTCTCCAGAAGGTACAAAGTCAGAGTCATCCTACTGCAAAGTCATCGCTACATCTTCAGTATACGTCCTAATGATGTCTATGTACCCACATAGTGAAAACAACCAAAGTTTTAACCTCTTCTTCCCCAAGCAAGAATTACCTCCTCCAACAATGTTCCCTCAGAGAACTGAAATCCATGTTCCCTAGCTAAGTTTTATAATCTTAAACAGTTTATAAAGCCTCGCCCCCGGGGAGAATACTGAAGCCTGGATACGACCAAGATAACAGTTCAATGTCTACAATTACTGCAAAGCCTAGAACCGGTCAGATAGCAGTTAATTTCATATTCCCCGACAATTCACGGTGAAGCCTGGAATATGACCATATACCCGTCAGTCTTATTGTCTTCATCAAGTCGCTGTGAAGCCTGGATCCTGGCCAGATAACAGCTCGCTTTCGTCTCTCCAATCAAGAGATAACTCCCCAGTAGAGTAACGGACAACCAAAGGAATAAGAATCCCCACAAAGAGACTTCTTATGAAGTCAACATCTACTTTGGGTGGCATCTTTAAGCCCGTCTCTGATGACTCTCTGTCATATTCTCCAAATGGCATCTTTAAGCCCGCTTCCTACACAATCAACCATCACATCATTGAGTGCAAATTTCTGGGCACTCTAGTGTTTAATCATCTTCCACCTTCAGATCACGAAAGGCAGGCAAGCCAATCTAAATCTTCAGGTTTAAGAAGATTGAACAGGGGCAGCTGTTGTACCCCAAAATTTGCCCTCTCATTTTCTTTTAGGATTTTCTTTTACATGGGTGGTTGCACACTTTGGCTTGAGGAAAGTAAAATTGCAAGATGAATAAAATATCCTTCGATTGGAACATCAAAGGTCCTTCGATTGAAGCATTAGAGCTTCCTTCAAATGGAGTATCAGAGCCTCATTTGATTGAAGCATCAGAGCTTCCTTCAATTGGAGCATCAGAGCTTCCTTCGATTGGAGAATCATAGCTTCCTTCAAATGGAGCATCAAAGCTTCCTTCGAATGGAGCATCAGAGCTTCCTTCTATTGGAGCATCAGAGCTTCCTTCGATTGGAGCATCAGAGCTTCCTTCGATTGGAGAATCAAATATTCCTTCGATTGGAGCATCCGAGCTTCCTTTGAATGGAGCATTAGAGCTTCCTTCGATTGGAGCATCAAAGCTTCCTTTGATTGGAGCATGATATCTTCTTTCGATTGGAGCATCAAAGCTTCCTTCAATTGGAACATCAGAGATTCCTTCGATTGGAACATCAGAACAAAGTGTCCTTTGATTGGCATACCAAGGCAGAGTATCCTTTGAATGGCATATTAGTGCATAGATATCTTAATCTAAAATGTTCTAATAAGGGAAGTTCTGAATACTTCGAATCAGAACTCAGAACCATCAAAGGGAAGTTCTGAATACTTCGAATCAGAACTCAGAACCATCAAAGTCAGAGTCATCCTACTGCAAAGTCATCGCTACATCTTCAGCATACGTCCTAATGATGTCTATGCCCCCACATAATGAAAACAACCAAAGTTTTGACCTCTTCTTCCCCAAGCAGGAACTACCTCCTCTAGCAAAGTTCCCTCAGAGAACTGAAATCCATGTTCCCCAGCTAAGTTTTATAATCTTAAACAGCTTATAAAGCCTCACCCCTGGTAGAGTTTATTTCCCTAGTTGCGGAAGTCCATCCCCCAACGAAGTTTATTTCTCTACGTTGGTAAGATTTTCCAACAGAGCATCTTCTCCCCAGCGGAGCATTCTCAAGCAGAAGTCAAATATCCTCGGTAGAGTATCCTCAAACAGAAAGAGGAAATCCCTGGAAAATCATCTCCATTCATTATGCCTAATACAAATAAAAGAATAACTTTTCTTATATACCAAACAGCAGTCCGGGAGTTAACTTCCCAGTACTCTCCATCAAGCAGTCAGAGATTTATTTTCTCAGACTAGGAAATGTTGTAACAACATTCCATGTTCATACATTATGGCATGCGCATATATATTACATACAACACAATCTCATTTATTTTGAGAACATCATTACCCGGTGCATTTCATACATCATGACATTGCATACGACTAACTCTTTATCTTTTCAGATAAGATCAATCAACAAACACCATTAACTGCTTATATGGCCTGACAGTTTTCTCAAAGGCTACATCTGAAGAAGGGCTATTTCTGAATTTTCCTTAGAAAAATCATTCTCAAGACCTCTACTGGTTCAGTTTGAATCGACCAATGATTTATTGTGATTCTTTTCCAGTAGATGCTTTCACTGGTTCAGTCAAATTGACCCTAAGATTTCTATGATTCTATTCCAGTTAAAGATAACTCAAGGCCTCTACTAGTTCAGTTTAAATCAACCAATGATTTATTCTGATTCATTTCCAGCGGATACTTTCTCTGGTTCAGTCAAATCGATCCTAATATTTTTTTGATTCTATTCCAGTTAAAGATAATTCAATACCTCTGCTGGTTCAGTTTAAATCGATAAATGATTTATTCTGATTCATTTCCGGTGGATACTTTCTCTAGTTCAGTCAAATCGACCCTAAGATTTCTCTGATTCTATTCTAGTTAAAGATAACTTAATACCTCTGTTGGTTCAGTTTAAATCGACTAATGATTTATTCTGATTCATTTCTGATGCATACTTTCTCTGGTTCAATCAAATCGACCCTAAGATTTTTCTAATTTTTATCCAGTTGAAGATAATTTAATACCTCTGCTGGTTCATTTTAAATCGACCAATGATTTATTCTGATTTATTTTCGGTGGATACTTTCTCTAGTTCAATCAAATCAACCCTAAGATTTTTCTGATTCTTATCCAGTTGAAGAGAATTCAATACCTCTGCTGATTCAGTTTAAATCAACCAATGATTTTATTCTGATTTCTTTTTCGGTACACACTTTCTCTAGTTCAGTTGAATCGACCCTAACATTTCTCTGATTCTATTCCAATTAAAGATAACTCAAGACCTCTACTGGTTCAGTTAAATCGACACTAAGATTTTCTGATTTTTTATCCAGTTAAAGATTATTTAAGACCTTTCTTTGGTTCAGTTAAATCGACACTAAGATTTTCTGATTCTTATCCAGTTAAGAATACTGAAGCCTGGATACGACCAAGATAACAGTTCAATGTCTACAATTACTGCAAAGCCTGGAACCGATCAGATAGCAGTTAATTTCATATTCGCCAACAAGTCTCGGTGAAGCCTGGAATACGACCATATACCCGTCAGTCTTATTGTCTTCAACAAGTCGCTGTGAAGCCTGGATCCTAACCAGATAATAGCTCGCTTTCGTCTCTCCAATCAAGAGATAACTCCCAAGTAGAGTAACGGACAACCAAAGCTCCTAGACTCTATTCCCCCAAAACATTCCCCAGCGGACTCCTCCTCAGACAGCAGGAATAAGAATCCCTACAAAGAGACTTCTTATGAAGTCAACATCTACTTTGGGTGGCATCTTTAAGCCCGTCTCTAATGACTCTACGTCATATTCTCCAAATGGCATCTTTAAGCCTGCTTCCTACACAATCAACCAGCACATCATCGAGTGCAAATTTCTGGACACTCTAGTGTTCAATCATCTTCCACCTTCAGATCACGAAAGGCAGACGAGCCAATCTAAATCTTCAGGTTTAAGAAGATTGAACAGGGGCAGCTGTTGTACCCCAAAATTTTCCCTCTCATTTTCTTTTAGGATTTTCTTTTACATGGGTGGTTGCAAACTTTGGCTTGAGGAAAGTAAAATTGGAAGATGAAGAAAATATCTTTCGATTGGAACATCAAAGTTCCTTCGATTGAAGCCTCAGAGCTTCCTTCGAATGGAGTATCAGAGCCTCATTCGATTGGAGCATCAGAGCTTCCTTCGATTGGAGCATCATAGCTTCCTTTGATTGGAGCATCAAAGCTTCCTTCAACAGGAGCATCAGAGCTTCCTTCGAAAGGAGCATCAGAGCTTCCTTCGATTGGAGCATCAGAGCTTCCTTCGATTGGAGCATCAGAGCTTCCTTCGATTGGAGCATCAGAGCTTCCTTCGAAAGGAGCATAAAAGCTTCCTTCGATTGGAGCATCAGAGCTTCCTTTGATTGGAGCATCAGATCTTCTTTCGATTGGAGCATCAGAGCTTCCCTCGATTGGAACATCGGAGCTTCCTTCGATTGGAACATCAGAATGAATTGTCCTTTGATTGGCATACCAAGGCAGTGTATCCTTTGAATGGCATATTAGTGTAGAGATATCTTAATCTAAAATGTTCTAATAAGGGAAGTTCTGAAAACTTCGAATCAGAACTCATAACCATCAAAGGGAACAAAGTCAGAGTCATCCTACTGCAAAGTCATCGCTACATCTTCAGTATACGTTCTAATGATGTCTATGTACCCAAAGAGTGAAAAAAACCAAAGTTTTAACCTCTTCTTCCCTAAGTAGGAATTACCTCCTCCAGCAATGTTCCCTCAGAGAACTGAAATCCATGTTCCCTAGCTAAGTTTTATAATCCCAAACAGTTTATAAAGCCTCACCCCCGGTAGAGTTTATTTCCCTAGTTGCGGAAGTCCATCCCCCAACGGAGTTTATTTCTCTACATTGGTAAGATTTTCCAACAGAGCATCTTCTCCCCAACGGAGCATTCTCAAGCAGAAGTCAAAGATCCTCGGCAGAGTATCCCCAAACGGAAAGAGGAAATCCCTGGAAAATCATCTCCATTCATTATCCCTAACGGAAATAAAAGAATTACTTTCCTCAGATACCAAACAGCAGTCCGGGAGTCAACTTCCCAGTACTCTCCAGCAAGCTGTCAGGGATTTATTTTCCCAGACTAGGAAATGTTGCAACAACATTCCATGTTCATACATCATGGCATGCGCATATATATTACATACAGCACAATCTCATTTATTTTGAGAACATCATTACCCGATGCATTTCATACATCATGACATTGCATACGACTAACTCTTTATCTTTTCAGATAAGATCAATCAACAAACACCATTAACTGCTTATATGGCCTGACAGTTTTCTCAAAGGTTACATCTGACGAAGGGCTATTTCAGCATTTTCCTCAGAAAAATCATTCCCAAGACCTCTACTGGTTCAGTTTGAATCGACCAATTATTTATTTTGATTCTTTTCCAGTAGATACTTTCTCTGGTTCAGTCAAATCAACCCTAAGATTTCTCTAATTCTATTCCAGTTAAAGATAACTCAAGGTCTCTACTGGTTCAGTTTAAATCAACCAATGATTTATTCAGATTCATTTCTAGCGGATACTTTCTCTGGTTCAGTCAAATCGACCTTAAGATTTCGTTGATTCTATTCCAGTTAAAGATAATTCAATACCTCTGTTGGTTCTGTGAAAATCGACCAATGATTTATTCTTATTCATTTCCGGTGGATACTTTCTCTAGTTCAGTCAAATCGACCCTAAGATTTCTCTGATTCTATTCCAGTTAAATATAACTCAATACCTCTGTTAGTTCAGTTTAAATCGACCAATGATTTATTCTGATTCATTTCTGGTGGATACTTTCTCTGGTTGAGTCAAATCGATGCTAAGATTTTTATGATTCTTATCCAGTTGAAGATAATTCAATACCTCTGCTGGTTCAGTTTAAATCGACCAATGATTTATTCTGATTCATTTTCAGTGGATACTTTCTCTAGTTCAGTTAAATCAACCCTAAGAGTTTTCCGATTCTTATCCAGTTGAAGATAATTCAATACCTCTACTGGTTCAGTTAAATCGACACTAAGATTTTATGATTTTTATCCATTTAAAGATAATTCAAGACCTTTCTTTGGTTCACTTAAATCGACACTTAGATTTTCTGATTCTTATCCAGTTAAGAATACTGAAGCCTGGATACGACCAAGATAACAGTTCAATATCTACAATTACTGCAAATCCTGGACCCGGTCAGATAGCAGTTAATTTCATATTCCCTGACAAGTCCTGTGAAGCCTGGAATACGAGTAGATAACAGTCAGTCTTATTGTTTTCGGAAAGTCATTATGAAGCCTGGATCTCGACCAGATAATAACTCGCTTTCGTCTCTCCAATCAAGAGATAACTCCCCAGTAGAGTAACAGACAACTGAAGCTCCTAGACTCTATTCCCCCAAAGCATTCCCCAGAGGACTCCTCCACAGATAGCATGAACAAGAATCCCCATAAAGAGCCTTCTTATGAAGTCAGCATCTACTTTGGGTGGCATCTTTAAGCCCATCTCAAACGACTCTCCGTCTATTCTCCAAATGGAATCTTTAAGCCCGCTTCCTACACAATCAACCATCATATCATCAAGTGCAAATTTCTGGGCAATCTAGTGTTCAATCATCTTCCACCTTCAGATCATGAAAGGTAGACAAGCCAATCTAAATCTTCAGGTTTAAGAAGATTGAACAGAGGCAGCTGTTGTACCCCAAAAGTTGTCCTCTCATTTTCTTTTAGGATTTTCTTTTACATGGGTGGTTGCAAACTTTGGCTTGAGGAAAGTAAAATTGAAAGATGAATGAAATATCCTTCGATTGGAAAATCAAAGGTCCTTCGATTGAAGCATCAGAGCTTCCTTCGAATGGAGTATCAGAGCCTCATTAGATTAGAGCATCATATATTCCTTCGATAGGAGCATCAGAGCTTCCTTTGATTGGAGCATCAGAGCTTCCTTCAATTGGAGTATCAGAGCTTCCTTTGAATGAAGCATCAGAGCTTCCTTTGAATGGATCATTAGAGCTTCCTTAGATTGGAGCATCAAAGCTTCCTTTGATTGGAGCATCAGAGCTTCTTTCGATTGGAGCATCATAGCTTCCTTCGATTGGAACATCAGAGCTTCCTTCAATTGGAACATCAGAATGAAGTGTCATTTGATTGGCATAGCAAGGCAGAGTATCCTTTGAATGGCATATTAGTGCAGAGATATCTTAATCTAAAATGTTCTACAAAGGGAACTTCTGAATACTTCGAATCAGAACTCAGAACCATCGAAGGGAACAAAGTCAGAGTCATCCTCTACTGCAAAGTCATCGCTACATCTTCGGCATACATCCTAATGATGTCTATATCCCCACAGAATGAAAACAACTAAAGTTTTGACCTCTTCTTCCCCAAGCAGGAATTACCTCCTCCAGCAAAGTTCCCTCAAACCACTGAAATCCATGTTCCCCATCTAAGTTTTATAATCTCAAAAAGTTTATAAAGCCTCACCCCCGGTAGAGTTTATTTCCCTACTTGCGGAAGTCCATCCCCCAACGGAGTTTATTTCTCTACATTGGTAAGATTTTCCAACAGAGCATCTTCTCCCCAGTGGAGCATTCTCAAGCAGAAGTCAAATATCCTCGGCAGAGTATCCCCAAACGGAAAGAGGAAATCCCTGGAAAATCATCTCCATTCATCATCCCCAATGGAAATAAAAGAATAACTTTTCTCATATACCAAACAGCAGTCCGTGAGTTAACTTCCCAGTACTCTCCAGCAAGCAGTCAGGTATTTATTTTCCCAGAATAGGAAATGTTGTAACAACATTCCATGTTCATACATCATGGCATGCGCATATATATTACATACAACACAATCTCATTTATTTTGAGAACATCATTACCCGATGCATTTCATACATCATGACATTGCATACGACTAACTCTTTATCTTTTCAGATAAGATCAATCAACAAAAACCATTAACTGCGTATATGGCCTGACAGTTTTCTCAAAAACTACATCTGACGAAGGGCTATTTCAAAATTTTCCTCAGAAAAATCATTCTCAAGACCTCTACTGGTTCAATTTAAATCGACCAATGATTTATTCTGATTCTTTTCCAATAGATACTTTCACTGGTTCAGTCAAATTGACCCTAAGATTTCTCTAATTCTATTCCAGTTAAAGATAACTCAAGGCCTCTACTGGTTCAGTTTAAATCAACCAATGATTTATTTTGATTCATTTCCAGTGGATACTTTCTCTGGTTCAGTCAAATCGATCCTAAGATTTTGTTGATTCTATCAAGTTAAAGATAATTCAATACCTCTGCTGGTTCATTTTAAATCGACCAATGATTTATTCTGATTCATTTCCGGTGGATACTTTCTCTGGTTCAGTCAAATCGACCCTAAGATTTCTTTGATTCTATTCCAGTTAAAGATAACTCAATACCTCTATTGGTTCAGTTTAAGTCGATTAATGATGTATTCTGATTCATTTCTGATGGATACTTTCTCTGGTTCAGTCAAATCGACCCTAAGATTTTTCTGATTCTTATCCAGTTGAAGATAATTTAATACCTCTGTTGGTTCAGTTTAAATCGACCAATGATTTATTTTGATTCATTTTCGATGGATACTTTCTCTAGTTCAATCAAATCAACCCTAAGATTTTTTTGATTCTTATCCAGTTGAAGATAATTCAATACCTCTGCTGATTCAGTTTAAATCAACCAATGATTTGTTAGAACAAAGTTTGATTCTACAACTCTTGGTTAGAGTTTTGATGATAACAAATAAGAATAAATAAATACAAAGAACAAATATGCACCTTAAAAATATGTTTTATGTATGCAGAAGTTCTGATCATATCAGCATCAGAAGATAAGCCATAAGTGTTACACGCTGAAGCAATCAGAACATACGCTGAAGATTGGTAACCAGAACCTGCGCTTAATTATAGTAAACTCTGATTCTGAACAAGAACATATCAAACCAAGTCATCAATATTCTGAAGTGTCATCATCAGTAAGGAGAAAAGACTCTGAAGCGTTATTGAACATTCAAGACAGCATCAATTCCAACGGCTTCCTTCAGACAAGATCTTCTCCAAAAGGAAAGTGTGTTAATAACATTAAACATGCTTTATGATCAACGTCATTACACTACCTATATAAACAAGTCAGCTTTCATAATGAAGCACGTACGTACACACAACGATTTCTCTAAGATCACCACCCACGCATATTCAAGATGCAAGCAAATTCATTATTTATTCCAAGCTATAAACATGTGTAATTTATCACAGTTGTGGTAAACCGTTTTTGTTATAAAAACAACAACACATATTGTTTAATCTATTGAAAAAGAGATCTTTGAGATTAACCGGATTGTGGTTGTACTCAAGAAGACTTTAACAGTTGTTAAAGTAGCTTTTGTAATCTTGTTGAGATTAGTGGATTAAGACCTCGTTGGAGAGAGGCGAAATCACCTTGACGGGTGGACTGGAGTAGTTTGAGATCAAACGAACCAGGATAAAAATACCGTGTGTTTAAGCTGTTTTAGATCCAAGTTTTCAATTCACCCCCCCCCCCCCCTCTTCTTGTGTTTTTCACATCTTCAATTGGCATCAGAGCGCCTGGTTCTGAGCTTAAACACTTAACCGTGTCAGTACAAGATCCAAGCATCAGAAAAACACTATGGTGGGACCAAGCCAAAACATCAGCAATGGCAACAATGAAGACAGGGACAGATTCAATGGTGAACCTCCAGTCTTTGATGGAGAAAACTTTGACTACTGGAAAGACAGAATTGAGAGTTTCTTTCTGGCCCATAATGTTGATCTGTGGGACATGGTGACTGATGGATACACGCATCCTGTGGATGGACATGGTCAGAAGATAGACAGGAAAATGATGTCTGATCAGTAAAAGCGTGAATTCAGAAACCACCACAAGGCCATAATAATTCTCCTCAGCGCCATCTCATATTCAGAATATGAGAAAATATCAAACAGAGAAACTACCAAGAATATGTTTGACTCTCTGAGAATGACGCATGAAGGCAACATTCAAGTCAAAGAAACTAAGGCCCTTGCGCTCATTCAGAAGTATGAGGCATTCAAGATGGAAAATAGTGATTCAATAGAAACTATGTTTTCAAGATTTCAAATTCTTGTTGTTGGACTAAAAGTTCTTGACAAAGGTTATTCTACTGCTGATCACGTTAAGAAGATCATCAAAAGCTTTCCCAAACAATGGAGGCCAATGGTCACAACACTTAAGCTAGCCAAATATCTCAACAAAATCTCTCTGGAAGAACTTGTTAGCTCCCTCAGAAGTCACGAGATAGAGCTAGAAGAAGATGAACCTCAAAATCAAGGTAAGCCATTAGCTTTAAAATCTAACAGAAAATCTGACTCCAAAGTTTTGTAGGTTGTGGAAGAAACATCTGATGGATCCTCATAAGAAGAAGATGAAATGTCTCTCCTCTCCAGAAGGGTGAACCAACTATGGAAGCAGAGACAAAGGAAGTTCAGAAATACCAGAAGATCAGAAAAATCAGAATGAATCCTCCTCCAGATACAAAAGGTCAGAATCCTCCTCTAGACACAGAAGATCTGAAGGTTCTTAAGGATACAGAAAGCCAAACAACAAAGACATCATCTTCTATGAATGTAACGAGCAAGGGAACTAGAAAAGTGACTTCCCAAAGCTTCAGAAGGAAAAACCCAAAAAGAAGTTTCTCAAAGAAAAGAAGAAAAGCCTCATGGCTACATGGGATGATTCTGACACATCTGAAGCTGACTCAGAATCAGATGATGAAAGAGCAAACATAGCTCTCATGGCAAACGTATGAGAAGACAGTGAAGCTTCTAGTTCAGATTCAGAATCAGACACTGAAGAGGTATTCCCTAACTTTACCATAAACTTTACTACGGCTGAACTTGCTGAAAGCCTAAATGAAATTCTGGAAAGGTATCAGTAGATCAGAGTCAAATTCAGAAACCTGAAAAGGAATCTTGCCTCAGACTCTAATAAGACTCAGAGTCTCATATTGGAGAATTCTGAGTTAAGAGAAAAAATTTCAAAATTAGAAAACCAGTTGCAAAACTCTCAGAAGGAAAAAATCTCTGAAACTCCCAGCAATGTTGATGAGATCATCAAAGAGTATGAACACAACTTTCAGAAGTTTCTATCTAAAAACATAGACAGAAGAAAGATGGCTTCAATGATCTATGGAGTTAGCAGAAATGGAAGAAAAGGGATAGGATATCAAGGTAAGGTACCTACACCGAAAAATGTCATGGACTTAGTTATAAAACGCACACCACTCAATTCACATTTTATATATGGGGACACACATGACATAAAATACACAAGTAGTGATTATTCTGTCAAACCAAAATTCAACCAGAATTTTGGTAAAACTAACAAATCAGGACCCAAGAAAATGTGGGTACCTAAGGATAAAATCATACATGTGGCAGCTATCTTTAGCAGCAAGGCTAAGACACCAATCATGGTACCTGGACTCTGGCTGCTCACAACACATGATGGGAAGAAGGCATATGTTCCAAAGCCTGGAACTTAAGCCTGGAGGCCACGTGGGCTTTAGAGGCAATCAGAGAGGAAAGATCATTGGCTATGGAACAGTAGGTAATGGAAATCTTCCCTCTATAAGTAATGTTTTATTAGTCGATGGATTAATGCATAACATGTTATCCATAATTAAATTAAGTGATAATGGTTATGATATAATCTTCAATCAAAATTCATGCAAAGTTGTTAGTCAGAAAGATGGGACTATCCTATTTAATGGAAAGAGGAAAAACAACATTTATAAAATAAAAATTTCTGAACTAAAGAGTCAGAATGTAAAATGTCTACTGTATGTTAACAACAAGCAATGGATCTGGAACAGAAGATTGGGACATGTTAGTATGAGAAGAATATCTCAGATTAACAAATTCAATCTGGTCAGAGGACTTCCTAACTTGAAGTTCAATTCAGATGCTCTGTGTGAAGCATGTCAAAAAGGCAAATTTGCAAAACCTGCTTTTAAATCCAAAAATGTTGTTTCCACCTCTAAGCCATTAGAACTTCTACACATTGACTTATTTGGACCGGTAAAATCTGCTTCAGTCAGTGGCAAGAAGTATGGGTTAGTAATCGTAGATGACTATAGCAGATGGACATGGGTAAAGTTCTTAAGATACAAGGACGAGTCACACTCTGTGTTTGTTACCTTCTGCAACCAAGATCAGAATGAAAAGGATCTTAGAATTGTCAAAGTCAGAAGTGATCATGGTGGAGAATTTGAAAATAAAGATTTTGAACTATTCTTCAATGAAAAAGGCATTCTGCATGATTACGCTTGTCCTAGAACTCCCCAGCAAAATGGAGTTGTAGAATGAAAGAACAGAACATTGCAAGAAATGGACAAAACCATGATCAATGAGACTAACATTGCTAAGATCTTCTGGGCAGAGGCAATTAACACATCATGTTACATTCAGAATAGAATCTCCATAAGACCTATTCTGGAAAAGACTCCATATGAATTATGGAAGAACAGAAAGCCCAACATTTCTTATTTTGACCCATTTGGATGCACATGTTTTATTCTGAATACAAGAAATTATTTGAACAAGTTTGAATCTAAAGCACAAAAGTGCATTATGTTAGGATACTCTGAACGCTCAAGAGGGTACATAATATACAATACAGAAACACAGATTGTTGAAGAGTCAATCAGTGTTAGGTTTGATGATAAGCTTGACTCTCAAAAGTCAAAGCAGAATGAATTCCTTGCAGGTATGGAAGTTGAACTCACAGGTACTGAAGACAACTCATCAGAGGCTCTCAACAGAGACACTCCCTCAACAGCAGAAAGAGTCACTGTAAGCAATTCATCACCTTTTGTTGATCAACTCCAGAAAAGACTATCCAGAAGCAGCATTGATAACCCAGAAGATACAATACTGGGAAAGAAGGAAGATCCAATCAGAACAAGATCAACATTCAGAAACTCTAAAGAATCTCTCATGGGACTGGTTTCTCTGATTGAACCAACAACAATTGATGAAGCACTTATGGACAATGACTGGATTCTAGCAATGAAAGAGGAACTAAATCAATTCACCAGAAATGACGTATGGGATCTGGTTCCCAAACCAAAAGGATTCAACGTCATTGGTACAAAATGGGTGTTCAGAAACAAACTGAACGAGCAAGGTGAAGTCATCAGAAACAAAGAACGACTGGTAGCACAAGGTTATAGTCAGCAAGAGGGGATAGACTATACAGAAACCTTTGCTCCAGTCGCCAGGTTAGAATCTATCAGACTTTTAATATCATTTGCTGTTAATAAAGGCATCACTCTGTATCAGATGGATGTCAAAAGTGCATTCTTAAATGGCTATATAGATGAAGAGGTATATGTGCATCAACCTCCTAGTTTTGATAGTTCCAAAAATCCAGAATATGTTTTCAAACTAAAGAAGTCACTCTATGGTCTGAAGCAAGCTCCCAGAGCTTGGTATGAAAGACTAAGTAACTTTCTGTTAGAAAAGGAATTCACCAGAGGGAAAGTGGACACAACCTTGTTCTGTAAGACACTTAAGAATGACATGCTAGTATGTCAGATTTATGTTGATGACATCATATTTGGATCCACTAAACCCTCTCTAGGAAGAGAGTTTGCTAAATGTATGCAGACAGAGTTTGAGATGAGCCTAATGGGGGAACTCAAATTCTTTCTGGGAATTCAGATAAATCAAACTCCAGAAGGAACTTACATTCATCAGAGAAAATATGTTAGAGAACTTCTGAAGAAATTTGATCTCTCATAATGTAAGCCCTCAAAGATTCCAATGCATCCCACGTGCATTATGGAAAAAGAAGAGGTAAGTAAAAAGGTAGAACAGAAGGTCTACAGAGGTATGATTGGTTCTCTTCTCTATCTGATGGCTTCAAGGCCTGACATTCTATTCAGTGTTTGCATTTGTGCTAGATTCCAATCAGATCCTAGAGAATCTCACTTAACAGCAGTTAAGAGAATTTTCAAGTATCTGAAAGGTACTGCTAATCTGGGTTTGTTTTATAGAAAATCAAGTGATTATAGCTTAGTAGGATACTGTGATACTGACTTTGCTGGAGACAGAGTAGAACGTAAAAGCACTTCTGGAAGCTGCCAGTTTCTGGGAGAAAATCTGATCTCATAGTCCAGCAAAAGACAATCTACAATAGCACTATCAACAGCAGAAGCTGAATACATAGCAGCTTCCGGATGTAGTACGCAAATGCTCTGGATGAAAAGTCAACTTGAAGACTTCAATATATTTGAGAGTAACATCCCTATCCTCTGTGACAATACTTCTGCTATTTGTCTCAGTAAAAATCCTATTTTGCATTCTAGGGTTAAGCATATAGAAATAAAACATCATTTTATTAGGGACTATATTCAGAAAGGGATTCTTAACTTAAAATTCATTGACACGGACCATCAATGGGCTGATGTCTTTACAAAACCTCTTTCTGAAGATAGGTTTAACTTCATTCTAAAACATCTCAGCATTAAGCTTTGCCCAGAATAAATTGTTTTATTTACATATCTTAACCTTCAGAATTTTAGTTATTTTCTGTGAACTACTGATCAACCTGCCTTCAGAATTTTAGAAGTACAGATTGCATCAGAATCTATCCATGAAGATCTGAGTGTTTCATTTCAAGGATAGAAGTGTGTTGTTCACGTAAGCAAACAGTTGTCATCCATTCATCAACTACCTTCTGAGGTTGAACACGCGTTCACTTTTCTGAAAGGTCAAAAGCGCTGATTGGATGCATTGAGACACACATCATGGGTAACCGTTCCAATATCTTTCTGAATCCCCTAAAATCATCTGTCATTAATGCTTATAATCATGACTAATTGTTTCTCTCTCTTACTGTTTATTCTTTCAAGAAAATCTATTTAAACTCAAGTTTCACTCTTTACATTCTTTCACTTTTACTCTCTCAATACCTTTTATTGTTTTCAGTTTGTACTTTCAAAAACCCTTTCATCTTTCTCAAAATTCTTGTGTGAACATGGCTTCTTCAAGCGTCCAAAACATCAGTACTCAGGAAACTGCTTCTATGGAACAGTACGAAGAACCATACAGAACGCTACTCACTCCCATTGACAATCTGGAAGTTCTTTCAGAACTGATTGTTGACTTTGAAAGCCTTCAAGAAAACGGCTTCAATCTCTCTGAAGACGTCAATGCTCAAGGATGGGACATATATTTTGACCGTCTTCTAGGGCCAACATTTCCAATTCTTATCAAAGAATTCTGGATACATGCTTCCTCCTCAAACCATCAAGTTACCTCGTATGTCATGGGGAAGAAGATTGTCATTACAGAAGACCTAATTTCAAGACTTATCGGTTACAATGGTGGAGGTGTTAGATGTATTGACATGGCTGAAAGATGTTCTGATGTTGCTTCTATTGCAAGGGAAATATTTACTCTGGGTCTACCCTCCAGCAAGATTAGGGATCTGAAGGATCATCACAGAATTTGGGCTAAAATAATTCTGGGATGCATCAACCACATGAAGCCAACTAGCTCTCCTGATTACATAAACATTGATCAGCAGTTTCTGATCTACTTTATCTCCAAGAAGACTAAGGTAAACCTTTCTCACTTGCTATTTAATCATCTGAGGACCAGTGTAAAGGAAACAAGAGAAGATGATCATACCAAAAGGGACTGGATACCCCTAGGAAGACTCATATCAGATATTCTGACAAAGAATAGGCTGATAGAGCATTTGACTGAAGCACAGGAAATTAGCTCACTAGAAGTAACTGCTAGGAAGCCTCTGAACGCAAAAAATATGAAAAAGATGAAAATCATTGAGAACATCAAGAAGGAACCCAACGTTACTTCTTTTGCAACCATCACTTCCAGAAGAATTCCTCTAGATGATTTTCCTCTTTTCTCTGAGATTGACTCCAAGCCTGAGATAATTGTCAGATATATGGATGCGTGTAAGGCAGATGGCACTGCACCAGAAATAAATATCCAGGACTTACATCAGGCTGCTCCAGAAGTTTTTTTGAAGACCAAGAAAAGGAAGGCAGCAGCAGAAGGATCATCCTAGAGGACTCCAAAAGCTGCTAAAAAGAAAGGTAATCCTTCCTCTGTTACTGTTTTAGAATCAATAACTATATCAACATCTGAAAACATAACTACCCAATCAGAACATCCAACCCCACAAACTTTTGATGACTTTGACATAGGGATTGATCCATCGGAAACTCTAAGTCTAAGAGAAACTCACTCCCTTCCTATCAATCTAAATCCTGAACAAACTCAACCAGAACTTACCAAAGTTCTGTTTGATATTGACTCTTTTGACAAAGACATTTCAGCTCCCACACCATAAAATCCAAATCCTCAAATCCCTGATAATCCAAACTCCGAAACTACAACAAATGTTCCATAACAAGATATTCCACTACCTATCTCTCCATAACAAGATATTCCTCATCCACCATCACCTCAACCTGAACAATCACAACCAGAAGCTCAAACTTTTTGAGAATCAACCATCTGAGACCCATGAACCAGAACTTCACAATATTTCAACCAACCAATCTGAAGAACCTACTTCAAATTCAGATACAATCCCAATCCTAGGAATCACTGAACCACTTGCCATTCGCATGCCTCTCACCATCCTGTACATTCCACAAATTCCTTATTCTCGGGAATCCACACCACCAAATTCCCCAACCAGTCCAATCATCATACCCGACTCTCCCACTCCTTCACCCAAGAGCAATCCAACTGACAACGTAAGACTTGTCATTGATCCAACTGCATTGGAACGATTAGCTGCTATATCTCACAAAACTGCCATTCCCAAACCAAAACCAACTGAAACCACACCAGATGTTGGTACAAGTTTGTTGATGTTTGAAACAGGAATACAGGAATGGAGACCCTCCTTGAAGTATGATAGTCTAGAGATGACTAATCATGCTGCTTCTGATTATCTATGAACAAGTTTCAGAAACTGGCTAAGTTCTGAGACATTAAAGCTAAAAGAACAGAGCTATGAACAGGTTCAACGGAATTTCAGTGATATGCTAAAGGTTTTTGAAGACCAAGTTCTGAGTCATCTGCTCAAGAAGGAGATTCTCCCTCTGGATAATGCTCCCTGGTCAAAACATCGTCTCTCAGATGAAGTTCAACCAGAATTAGAAGGTCTCACCCTGACTGCTGCTCCAGAAGAGATGATCTCAACAGAGGAAATGGTTCAATGTGATCAAGCTGCAGAATGCTCTGAGAAGCGTCCATATACTGAAGAATCTCCAGCTCCTTCCTATGTCATGCAAACTCTGGAAGAATTGGAGAGAGCAAATGCTATTATCCAGGAAAGGTTAGATAAGCAGGAGCACACTAACAAAGAAATCAATAGCATCTTGGGCAAACAAGAAGAGTCTAACTCCCAGATCAAGGGCTTGCTGGAAGCTTTGTTCACACGCCTTCCTCCTCCCTCTTAGATTCTTTTCTATTTTAAATTTGTTTATCTGTAGCGTTTGTTTTATATTGCTTCTGTTCTGGACTACTTATCATTGCTTCTTGCTTTTAATATAAATCAACTATTTTGGCTCTGATTATATTTCCTTTTTGATAACTGACAAAAATGGGGAGAAAGTAAGATATTTTCAATAACGGTTTACTGAGACAGAAGTCTCAAACATTCTGGACTACTTAACCTGTATCTTCTGAAAAGCTTGAACAGGTACAAACTCTGATGAAATACGCAGTTAAAATATGACGAAAGGCACAATTAAACTCTGATGCTCATGGACTCAAGGAACTTAAGGGAAGTAATCAACTCAAGGGGAGTTTTTCTTCTTTATTCTAAAACTTTTTATTCTTTATTTTTTAATTGAAAAATCTGGTTTTTGTCATCATCAAAAAGGGGGAGATTGTTAGAACAAAGTTTGATTCTACAACCCTTGGTTAGAGTTTTGATGATAACAAATAAGAATAAATAAATACAAAGAACAAATATGCACCTTAAAAAATGTTTTATGTATGCAGAAGTTCTGATCAGATCAGCATCAGAAGATAAGCCATAAGTGTTACACACTGAAGCAATCAGAACATACACTGAATATTGGTGACCAGAACCTGCGCTTAATTATAGTAAACTCTGATTCTGAACAAGAACATATCAAACCAAGTCATCAATATTCTGAAGCATCATCAACAGTAAGGAGAAAAGATTCTGAAGCGTTACTGAACATTCAAGACATCATCAATTCCAACAGCTTCCTTCAGACAGGATCTTCTCCAAAAGGAAAGTGTGTTAATGACATTAAACATGCTTTATGATCAACGTCATTACACTGCCTATATAAACAAGTCATCTTTCAAAATGAAGCACGTACGTACACACAAAGATTTTGCTAAGATCACCACTCACGCATATTCAAGCTACAAGAAAATTCATTCTTTATTCCAAGCTATAAACCTGTGTAATTTATAACAGTTGTGGTAAACCGTTTTTGTTAGAAAAACAACAACACATATTGTTTAATCTATTGAAAAAGAGATCCTTGAGATTAACCGGATTGTGGTTGTACTCAAGAAGACTTTAACAGTAGTTAAAGTAGCTTTTGTAATCTTGTTGAGATTAGTGGATTAAGACCTCGTTGGAGAGAGGCGAAATCACATTGACGGGTGGACTGGAGTAGTTTGAGATCAAAATAACCAAGATAAAAATACTGTGTCATTAAGCTATTTTAGATCCAAGTTTTCAATTCAACCCCCCCCCCCCCCCTTCTTGTGTTTTTCACATCTTCATGATTTTATTCTGATTTATTTTCTGGTAGACACTTTCTCTGGTTCAGTTGAATCGACCCTAACATTTCTATGATTCTATTCCAGTTAAAGATAACTCAAGACCTCTACTGGTTCAGTTAAATCGACACTAAGATTTTCTGATTCTTTATCCAGTTAAAGATAATTCAAGACCTTTCTTTGGTTTAGTTAAATCGACACTAAGATTTTCTGATTCTTATCCAGTTAAGAATACTGAAGCCTGGATACGGCCAAGATAACAGTTCAATGTCTATAATTACTACAAAGCCTGGAACCGATCAGATAGAAGTTAATTTCATATTCCCCGACTAGTCGCTGTGAAGCCTAGAATATGACCAGATAGCACTCAGTCTTAGAGTAACGGACAACTGAAGCTCCTAGACAATATTCCCCCAAAACATTCCCTAGTGGACTCCTACTTAGACAGCAGGAACAAGAATCCCCACAAAGAGACTTCTTATGAAGTTAGCATCTACTTTGGGTGGCATCTTTAAGCCTATCTCCATCGACTCTCCATCGTGTTTTCCAAATGGCATCTTTAAGCCCGCTTCCTACACAATAAACCATCACATCATCGAGTGCAATTTTATGGGCACTCTAGTGTTCAATCATCTTCCACCTTCAGATAATGAAAGGCAGACAAGCCAATCTAAATCTTCAGGTTTAAGAAGATTGAACAGGGGCAGCTGTTGTACGCCAAAATTTGCCCTCTCATTTTATTTTAGGATTTTCTTTTACATGGGTGGTTGCAAACTTTGGCTTAAGGAAAGTAAAATTGGAAGATGAATGAAATATCCTTCGATTGGAACATCAAAGGTCCTTCGATTGAAGCATCAGAGCTTCCTTCGAATGGAGTATCAGAGCCTCATTATATTAGAGCATCAGAGCTTCCTTCGATTGGAGCATCAGAGCTTCCTTCGATTGGAGCATCAGAGCTTCCTTCAATTGGAGCATCAGAGCTTCCTTCAAATGAGCATCAGAGCTTCCTTTGATTGGAGAATCAGCGCTTCCTTCGATTGGAGCATCAAAGCTTCCTTCTATTGGAGCATCAGAGCTTCCTTTGATTGGAGCATCAGAGCTTACTTCAATTGGAGCATCAGAGCTTCCTTTGAATGGATCATCAGAGCTTCCTTCGATTGGAGCATCAAAGCTTCCTTTGATTGGAGCATCAGCGCTTCTTTTGATTGGAGCATCAGAGCTTCCTTCGATTGGAACATCAGAGCTTCCTTCAATTGGAACATCAGAACAAAGTGTCATTTGATTGGCATACCAAGGTAGAGTATCCTTTGAATGGCATATTAGTGCAGAGATATCTTAATCTAAAATGTTCTAATAAGGGAAGTTCTGAATACTTCGAATCAGAACTCAAAACCATCGAAGGGAACAAAGTCAGAGTCATCCTACTACAAAGTCATCGCTACATCTTCAGCATACGTCCTAATGATGTATATGTCCCCACAAAATGAAAACAACCAAAGTTTTGACCTCTTCTTCCCCAAGCAGGAATTACCTCCTCCAGCAAATTTCCCTCAGAGAACTGAAATCCATGTTCCCCAGCTAAGTTTTATAATCTCAAACAGTTTATAAAGCCTTACCCCCGATAGAGTTTATTTCCCTAGTTGCGAAAGTCCATCCCCCAACGGAGTTTATTTCTCTACATTGGTAAGATTTTCCAACAGAGCATCTTCTCCCCAGTGGAGCATTCTCAAGCAGAAGTCAAATATCCTCGGCAGAGTATCCCCAAACAGAAAGAGGAAATCCCTGGAAAATCATCTCCATTCATCATCCCCAATGGAAATAAAAAGAATAACTTTTCCCATATACCAAACAGCAGCCCGGGAGTTAACTTCCCAGTACTCTCCAGCAAGCAGTCAGGGATTTATTTTCCCAGACTAGGAAATGTTGCAACAACATTCCATGTTCATACATCATGGCATGCGCATATATATTACATACAACACAATTTCATTTATTTTGAGAAAATCATTACCCAATGCATTTCATACATCATGACATTGCATACGACTAACTCTTTATCTTTTCAGATAAGATCAATCAACAAACACCATTAACTGCTTATATGGCCTGACAGTTTTCTCAAAGGCTACATCTGACGAAGGGCTATTTCAGAATTTTCCTCAGAAAAATCATTCTCAAGACCTCTACTGGTTCAGTTTGAATTGACCAATGATTTATTCTGATTCTTTTCCAGTAGATACTTTCACCGGTTTAGTCAAATCGACCCTAAGATTTCTCTGATTCAATTCCAGTTAAAGATAACTCGAGGTCTCTACTGGTTCAGTTTAAATCAACCAATGATTTATTCTTATTCATTTCCAGCGGATACTTTCTCTGGTTCAGTCAAATAGATCCTAAGATTTTGTTGATTTTATTCCAGTTAAAGATAATTCAATACCTCTGCTGGTTCTTTGAAAATCGACCAATGATTTATTCTTATTCATTTCCAGTGGATAATTTCTCTGGTTCGGTCAAATCGACCCTAAGATTTCTCTTATTCTATTCCAGTTAAAGATAACGCAATACCTCTGTTGGTTCGGTTTAAATCGACTAATGATTTATTCTGATTCATTTCTGATGGATACTTTCTCTGGTTTAGTCAAATCGACCCTAAGATTTTTCTAATTCTTATCCAGTTGAAGATAATTCAATACCTCTGTTGGTTCAGTTTAAATCGACGAATGATTTATTCTAATTCATTTTCGGTGGATACTTTCTCTAGTTCAATCAAATCAACCCTAATATTTTTCTGATTCTTATCCAGTTGAAGATAATTCAATACTTCCGCTGATTCAGTTTAAATCAACCAGTGATTTTATTCTGATTTCTTTTCCGGTAGACACTTTCTCTGGTTCAGTTGAATCGACCCTAACATTTCTCTGATTCTATTCCAGTTAAAGATAACTCAAGACCTCTACTGGTTCAGTTAAATCGACACTATGATTTTCTGATTCTTTATCCAGTTAAAGATAATTCAAGACCTTTCTTTGGTTCAGTTAAATCGACACTAAGATTTTCTGATTCTTATCCAGTTAAGAATACTAAAGCCTGGATACGGCCAAGATAACAGTTCAATGTCTACAATTATTACAATTCCTGGAACCGATCAGATAGCAGTTAATTTCATATTCCCCGACAAGTCGCTGTAAGGCCTAGAATATGACCAGATAGCAGTCAGTCTTATTGTCTTCAGCTAGTCATTATGAAGGCAGGATCCTTACCAGATAACAACTCGCTTTCGTCTCTCCAATCAAGAGATAACTCCCCAGTAGAGTAACGGACAACCGAAGCTCCTAGACTGTATTCCCCCAAAACATTCCCCAGTGGACTCCTCCTTAGACAGCAGGAACAAGAATCCCCATAAAGAGACTTCTTATGAAGTTAGCATCTACTTTGGGTGGCATCTTTAAGCCCATCTCCAACGACTCTCCATCGTATTCTCCAAATGGCATCTTTAAGCCCGCTTCCTACACAATCAACCATCACATCACTGAGTGCAAATTTCTGGGCACTCTAGTGTTTAATCATCTTCCACCTTCAGATCATGAAAGGCATACAAGCCAATCTAAATCTTCAGGTTTAAGAAGATTGAACAGGGGCAGTTGTTGTACCCCAAAATTTGCCCTCTCATTTTATTTTAGGATTTTCTTTTACATGGGTGGTTGCAAACTTTGGCTTGAGGAAAGTAAAATTAGAAGATGAACGAAATATCCTTTGATTGGAACATCAAAGGTCCTTCGATTGAAGCATCAGAGCTTCCTTCGAATGGAGTATCAGAGCCTCATTCGACTGGAGCATCAGAGCTTCATTTGATTGGAGCATCAGAGCTTCCTTCGATTGGAGCATCAAAGCATCCTTCAACTGGAGCATCAAAGCTTCCTTCGAATGGAGCATCAGAGCTTCCTTCGATTGGAGCATCAGAGCTTCCTTCAATTGGAGCATCAGAGCTTCCTTCGATTGGAGCATCATAGCTTCCTTCGATTGGAGCATCAGAGTTTCCTTTGATTGGAGCATCGGAGCTTCCTTCAAATGGAGCATGAGAGCTTCCTTCGATTGGAGCATTAGAGCTTCCTTTTATTGGAGCATCAGAGCTTCCTTTAATTGGAGCATCAAAGCTTCCTTCGATTGGAACATCATAGCTTCCTTCGATTGGAACATCAGAACGAAGTGTCCTTTGATTGGCATACCATGGCATAGTATCCTTTGAATGGCATATTAGTGCAGAGATATCTTAATATAAATGTTCTAATAAGGGAAGTTCTGAATACTTCGAATCAGAACTCAAAACCATCAAAGGGAACAAGGGTTGGTCGAAGGGGCTTTAGAGAGGGAAACTTTGAATATTTTCAAATTCAAAAAAGGCGCCAAGTTGACCTGTCCAGATTCACTCAGAATTCCAAAATGGTATGATATATCTCAAAATGGCAATCTTTTAATTTGCTTGTTTCTATTTTCAATACCATGTTTAATGGTTGGTCTTTAATGCCATGATCCTTTCCCCATTTCCTTGTCTCCTCCACCTCCTATAAATACAAGACACATATTGTATCACAGGGGGGAAGTTGAAGCAAGTTGTAAAGGACATACATTTTTTTGCACACGAACAGATCACGCTGCCACATTGCTCAAAGAAATCCCAAAAGTGTCCCAATCAAAGCACTTTTTTTTGGAAGGCACCTTCAGCCCAAACGAAGACCAGATTCTTGTTCCTGAGACATCCAGGAGTCCACACCAGCTCCTAAGCAAGTGTCTACTTGCCCAGGGGTGTCAAATTGAAGCATATAACAACTACAATCCATACATACAAATTCCAATTTCAGTCAAGGTAAGTCATCTTGACCTTGCATCTTTCGTTTTAGCATAACATGTAAATGGCCATTTATTTATTTTTCTTTGTTTTTGTACTTTTTGGTTTGTTTGCTTTTCTTGTCCAAATATGTGTTGGAACTAACTTGTACAGACTCAAATGAAATACAAAAAGGGTGTGAATGAAGGACCTACACTCATGCTACTCTGCAGGTCTATATTGCTTCATAGGCCAATCGAAGGAAGCAGAAAAGGTGGCAATCAAAGGTTGCTCACACCAACTCCTAAACTGATCGAAAGGAAGTAAAAGAAAGGTGAATCAAAGGAGTCCACTGCGTGAGTCGAAAGGCAGCTTCCCCTTCGGATCGAAAACCCCCCTTTTCTCCCTAATCGAAGGATGCCCCTTTGTATTCTTATTTTTCTTTTGTTATTTTATTTATTTGACTTTTTATCATTTAAATTAACTTTAAATCAAAAAATCACAAAAAAAAAACATTAGGTTAGTGTTTTATTAGTCAAATTAATTTTGTAAACAAATTAATTAATTATTTTAACATCTTTCTTAAAATTAAATAGACTTAGGATTTTTAAGTTAATTTCTTTTTCATAACAAAAACAACAAAAAAAATTTTATTTAATAGTTCTTATGTTTTTTTAGACATAATATTTATTTCGCGCGTGTTATTTTTATTCTTGCATTTTATATAAATAATGTAACTGATTATGGGATGTAATAGTCTAGACTTAAAATTCTGCATTTCGTTTTCTTACACCTATAATGTATCTCTCCTAGATCCGTGTAATAACTTAGTGTTGTACCCCAAAATTTTCCCTCTCATTTATCAAATATTTTCTCACAAGATCTCCTTTGGTTCAAAACTGTACAAGGATTGATCAGCTCAAGACACCTCCTTAAGCATTGATGACTGAAATTAGGGTTTGATATTGCACAAGGATAATTGAACTTTTAATGCCTCATATGACTTTCATGGATCATTATGGACCCCCAATATTTCTCATGTCAAGTTTCAAGTCTCACATTCTTGCTCAGTCAATTGAGCAGTTGACCTAAAAATCAGCTGTATTTGGAAATAAAAGTCAGTTGTGGTCAATTTACAGTCAAACTTCATAATTTTTTATCCATATCAACATTGTGAACTCATATATGTCATTTTATCAAGTTTGGACCATAATTCCTCAAGAAATTTGATCAGATCATCAAAAGGGCAAAATGGTCAAAATTAGGGTTTTGACTGAGAAAGGGCAATTTCTGATTTTTGACCTAGCAAATGGTTAATTGGTTTGAGACATGATATCAAGGTTTCAATTGAATAATTTTAACCTAATGGCATTACTCAACATCCCTCAAGATCAATTGATTGATAGTTGATTTCCAATCAACTGATCAAAAGTCAACTGATACAGTGAAAAGTCAAACTTTGACTTTTTGGTCAAAATCAAATGTCAAAGATCACAATTCATCAAATCATGTCAAAATATGAAACTTGTTCATCAAGAAATTAAAAATTCAAGATTTCATTTTGAAAAGTCAAAGTTTCCAAACTTAGAAATTTTTCTAAGTGTTGAAAACTTCATATTTTTCACAACTTTGAGCCAATTTTTGACCATGATGCAAGATGATTCAAAGGAAACTCTTAACATGAAAGTTGTAGATCTAAATGAGATCTAAAAAATTGCTTTACACAACTCCTTTTAAAAATTCTTGGATCTCAAGTTATTAATCCATGAAATCATGGTCATGAAACTAAAACACTTAGTGAAATTTTGAGCATTTTTGTCAGGATTTTGACCTAACTTCTGAGCCAAGTTGCACATAGTTCCATTTGGATTTGGAAAAAGTGATTCAAATAGGGGTTGTAGAGAACATTACAAGATTTCTAAAAAGTCCAATAACTCCTTCAGATCATTTGTGAGCAAGGAGAATCGAAGGTCGGAAGTTAGGGTTTCAAGTTGTTTTACAAGGAAGAATTTTGTGATGAACAAGAATTCAAATCCATGCTAGGCTACACAATATTTGCTTTGCGGGCCTCAAGCTTATTTGGCACTCCATAATTAAATGTTTGCACAGCTGTTAGAGGCTTCAACTCAAGCATTCAATGCATTTCCCATGCTTATTTCCATTTTGGGAAGAAAATGCACATTGCCATTTTGAAAAAGTAGCTTTATGCACACAAAAATTTCTTGAGCTTTGCACTTGTTCTCTTCTGATCATACACAACCTATAACCCAAAAGAAATTTATCTCAAGCCTCTAACAAGTCAGCCCATGCTTGTACTTTACCTTGAAACCATACTTTCACTTTTCTTCAAAATCAAGCAACATAGCCATAACTTGTACTTGTGTGATTCTGACCCTCTCAAGCCTCACATCCTTTTCCTTACTTATGCACAAGTCATTTGCATCAAAACACACGCATACGCAAGCCCTCAAACTCCCTAGAACTGAGAACTGTAACACAAAACTCCATTCTTGCATAATCTGACCAAAAACTTGAAACTCACATCTCCCTCGTGCGTTTCCAAGACTTTTGGTTCCTAAAGCTTCTAAACATCAAATACAACTCATCCCTAACCCTGTTCCATAACTGTAACTCCATTTTCATCAACCTCCATAACAAAAAATAGACTTCTGCAAGTTGACTTCTCCAGAACTCCTCAGCCACTTTCATCCCAAGCCAAGCATCACATTAGCTTCCTGGGAACTTGAGGAAGCTAACCCAATCACTAGAACTCATCAAAAGCTACTCAAACTCAAAACACGATACCCTCTTGCAAGGTGAGTTTTCTGACTTTTGAACTCTTCATATAGGCATCATTAATGTTTAATTTGTGAATGAAAAATGTAGATATCATTGCCCTAAACCTAACCATGTCCATAGTTTTCATTAATGTTGCTTGAGCTTAGAGAATTTTAAGATTGAAGTTTCTGGAAAAGTTAGGGTTCAGATTAGGGCCAATAAAATTCATGTTTGTCTTTGATCTTTAGTTTTAATGCTTTACATTTCTGAAATCATGAGGAAATTTGCCACAAGATTCATGTTTACACTTTTGCAAGTGGATGAGAAATGAACAAGATGCAGGGGGTCTGGCTAGGCGCGAGGTTGAAGATGAAGTTGTCTTCAGGAAGCAGTTTCTAATATATATTTATGCTTTTATTATATGAACGGATGAAACAGGCCACCCCAGTGGTACAAGAAGCGCGCGTATATTGGAAGGTCCTGGGTTCGAGCCCCAGCGAGACCTTTTGCAATTTTCATATTTTTTTTTCATTTTTTTGTTGAATCAGGCGCCTGGGCCAGCAGAACATTGGACCTTTGTTTCTTTTTGCTAACTTTCTAACCCCTTTAACCATTTCCAACCCCCCCCCCCCCCCCTGACTTTTATATTTTATTATATTTTATTTTTCTTTATTATTTTTTTTATTACTATTATTTTTATTATCATTATTATTTTTATTAATAAAAAATCCAAAAAAATATTTAATTTATTATTTTTACACTTATTTAATTTTTTTTTATAAAATCAAAAGAATAAAAACATTTCTTAATAAATTAATTTCTTTCTTAATAATTAATATTTTAAGTTTAATTATTATATTATATTATTTTCTTGTAAATTAAAATCAATTTAGGACTTAGGACTTTTAGTTAATTAATTTTATTTACTAGTTTAATTAAATTCACAAAAAACCTTAAAAAAACTTGTTTTCTTTAATAAATTAATTTCTTTTATTAACTTAATTTTAATTTTCTTATTCTAGTCAATTATCTTATTTTAATTTAATTAGGTCAAAAACCTTTAATAACAAAAATCCATTCCTTATCCATTCATACTTGTACATTATATTCATTTTATTTCTTGTACATTTATTCAAATTCAATATGGTTGTAATAGATAATTAGGATTTTAATTTCTTGCAATTTTACCATTTGTAATTTGTACACCCCCTCCCCAAATGATGTAATAGCGTAATAATTTTAATTTCCGCAATTTGTCGCTTTATATAAATGCTTGTAAATTAAGGTTTGTATGGCAAGAATAAAATCAACAAGTAGCAAACCCTAATTCAAGATAAACAAGCATGTAAATCAAACACATTTGCACACTTTCACCCTTAGGGTAATTCCACTTTTTTGCCTTTCAAAAATGGCCATGTTATGCATGTGGGATATCTTAGCAAAAAAAACAAACAAAATACAAGATCATAGTCCCTCGATGACGCTATCAAAGTTGCCTTTCAAAGATGATCTTAGTCCCTTAAAGAAAATGCTAAGATATCTTACAACATTGCTAATTATGGTTGTACGATGACCCTTGCCCGTCCCTAAACATGAAAGACTTTTGAGTAGGTAGAATGTTCTTAGTTGCTTGCTCATTTTCATACCAAAATATCCTTTCTATTTTCAAAACAAACACCAACACTTTCAAAACATCTTACAAACTTGAAAACATTTTCAAAGGATTAACACTTTTGTATAGATTCTTACGAACGAGAATCATTACAAAGTTTGCCTAAACGATGGCACCTTTTCAAAATACTTTCAAAAACCACACAAAGCACATTTTCAAACAAAAGCAAGTGATCTAGCAAGCAACTAAGAGCCCGTAGATAACTACGGATGAAAAGGGTGCTAATACCTTCCCTTTTCATAATCTACCCCCCGAACTCAAGAAAACATCTCAAAGGTCTTTCCTATTCTTTTCAGCCTTTCCTTTTGGATAAAAGAAAAGTCGGTAGCGACTCTTGCTAAACCGTAACATTTGCGATAAAATGCAAAACAACCAAGTCATTTCTCCCACGGTGTTACAGAACTGGCGACTCTGCTGGGGAATATTTCAAAAGTGAGGTTACCTTAGGGCTAGATCACATTTATTTGCTTTCATTGTTTGACTTGTATGTTTTACATTTTGGTTCTTTGTTTGGGTTTGAATCCTCTACCCGGATTTGGGATACCTTATAGGTAAGTAGAAATACTTTGTGGAAACTGTGTGGGGTATACCGACATGGTCTAAGAAATAGCTATGTTAGTGTGACATATTTGTGGGTACCGGTAGCCCTTGAGTAGTCAAGGAGAATACGGGGCCGTTGAGTGATGTCATGAAGCGCTAACTAACTTCTAGAACCTTTACTTGACCAACTTGGCCATTAGGACGTAGTGAGATGACCGGCTTTGGTGCAGTCCAAAGTTAGTAGATACTCGATACTACACTCATTGAGGTTTGGTTTTTTGGGATATTTCGGTCGCCATTAAAGAGGCTTGCGCTGAAACAATGCCCGAGAAAACAAACCAGTGATATTGAGCTCCTTTAAAACCCGGTTACTATTGCTAGGACAGGTTTGAGCTAACTAAACTTCAAGAGGATACTTACCTATGAGACTCCATGCAAGACTAAACCTAAGGAATTGTTTTTTTGGTTGTATATATTTACTTGTACATAACATCATAAACATCATAACATCATACTCATACCCACTAACCATTTCAAGGATTTTTGGGATTATCTTTGTTCTGTTTTGTAGGACAGGGATTCTATTCGCAGAAAAACCATTCAAGTCAATCTCGTAAAGATCCCTCCTCAAATTAAAGAGTTAGCATCAAGGGTTCCTGAGAATTCTCAATTTACCAAAAGACATGGTTGCCTCCTAAACTTGGTTACCTCCAACACTGATGAGGACATGATGAAGGTGATCTTCCAGTTCTTTGATCCTCTACACCATTGCTTCACATTTCCCGATTATCAACTTGTGCCAACTTTGGAAGAATTCTCCCAACTCTTGAGGATTCCCGTTCTCAATCAACTACCCTTCAATGGTACGGAAAGATATCTAAAACCAGAAGAGATTGATCAAGCCCTACACTTGCAACCATCTAATGTCACAACTAATTGGGAAACAAGGAGTGGTGTCAAAGTTTTCTTAGCCAAGTTCTTGTTTGAGAAAGCTCAAAACTGTTGGAACTCCTTGGACTTGCAAGCTTTTGAAGAAATTGTGGCTCTCCTCATCTATGGGATGGTTTTGTTTCCAAATCCTGACCAACTCATAGATGTAAACGCCGTCGAAATATTCATGTCTCGTAACCCGGTGCCTACTTTGTTAGGAGACATCCTACATTATTTTCACATTCTCGTTATGAGGAAAATGGGTATTCTCATGTGTTGTACTCCTCACTTGGAAAGATGGTTTATTTCGCATCTTCCCCAATCTATATTGAAGAACAAGCAAGGTTTAAGGTGGTCACATAGGTTGATAACACTCAGATATTCAAACATTCATTGGTGTTCCCGATCTGTGGAGAATGTTACTATCGTCGACCGTTATGGAGAATTCCCTAATATCTCCTTGTAGCGGTAGAAATTTTCAAGACTAAGCCATTGGATTGACTAGACTTTATACAAATCAAAATAAAAATCGCCACCGCACTTTATTATTTTCAAAGGAATGGGAAAAGAGCTAATAACCCAAAAAGAGGGGGAAAGGTTCAAGGTAAGGGGGTTGGTTATGCAAAGGGAAGGTATTAGCACCCTAAACATCTACGGTACTCCGCAGGAACCTCTTTGAAAAAATCTGTATATTTTGGCTATAAAATGTTACATGTAAAATAGATGGTGGAAGTGAGGAAAGAAATATATTTTTTATGATTTTTGCATCCGCCGCGGTTGCGAACCTTTAGTGCCTACGTACCACCTTTCGTGCAATAGGGGATCAGGACACACGTAGTTCATCTTTTAAAAATTTGAAACACAAGTGTGTTGGTTGATTTTAAGAGATAAGACATCATTGTCATTGTCCGTGTGGAAAACATACTTACTACCCACAATCATGAGAAAGGAGAATTTGCATCATCTCAAAGTGGAGGATATGGCTTAGATTTTGAAATCAACAATGCCTCACTCAACACCCAAGTGGAAAATATCTCTCTTCACTACATATTGTAGAAGTATAGTTGTTTGCATCACTACAAGGATTGATAAGAGTCTAATATTTTGAGAAAGATTTTAAAATAAAAAGTCAGTGGAAAAAATGGTTTGAAATGAGATTGATTGACTTTTAGTCTTCTCACAAAAATGTCAAGGTATTATTAAATTGATTGAAATTTATTCATGAAAATGTTTTGAAAATGCATGGACCTAAGTCCAAGTTTATTATGAAAGTGTTTCAAGTTTCAAAACAAGAAGGATTTTCAAAAGGAGGGAGAAGATTTTTGAAATTAAAGAAAGTGGGAGGAGATGAAGAGACTATCCTAAAGCATAAGGTAAAAGCTAGGGATAAGAACCATCTAACCAACAAGAAGCCAAAGTTTGACATTATGAGCCAATATAGAATTCCCATTCTTCAGATTGAAACCAAGCAAGAAAAGATACTAGACCTCTTGAGAGAACTAAACTTCAAGTGTATTAAGTCTTCGCAAAAATTGGGCAGAGTAATGGTTGTATACGGGTGAATTCCAAATTACAAACAAAGTATGTAACCACAATAACCTATACACAAAACAAACAAACAACCCAATGTCTTGAGCTAAACCTCAAGAACTCCAGACAAAATAATCAGATAAGATCACAAGGTCTCCAAGATAGGCCAAGGTTTCTAATCCTAAGTCCAAGAAAAAGTCCTATGCTCCATAATGCCAAGGATAGTAACCAAATAGTCCAAGTACCATTAAAGTTTTTTATGGTTCATGTTGATTATTAGGTGTCTCCAAAAGGAAAAGAAAAGCTCAAGTGAGCAAAATAAAAATGACATAAAAGTAAATGCTCAAGTGAGCAAAGTTGAAAATAGCATGAAATGTAAATGCTAAAAGTAAATGGTACATAAAGCATAAAAATAAAAGCATAAAGTAAAGTCAATTGTTAGAAATTAGTGGTTAGTTGGATGACCATCTTTAAACTTGCATTTGGAACTCATTAGAGGATTGGTAGAACCAAAGCCTCCACACAACAAGTTGCATTTGCTTTTTGTCAAGTATATTATCCATTTGGAATTCTCAAAAGTGCCATTTAATGATCAACGATGTTTAAGTGATCCGCGTTGACCAAAGGTGTTGTAGATCCATTAGAGGATTGGTAGAACCAAAGCCTCCACACAATGAATCTCAAGATTATTGGATCAAAGAGATCAAATTAACATACTTGGGCTTGCAATAATAAGTTTGGGCCACGAATGATCATTTATCCGAATCGGGACAAAATTTAGCGCTATGTTAAGCAATCGTAAGTGGACTTATGTAGAAGTCACACCTATTTTGAGGCCGGTCAATAGCAATATATGTACTTCATATTTGGATAAATAATATAGAGATCACCATCCCTTAACATGTAGCACAATTAAAAAAGAAAGCGATAAGATGAAGAGGGAGGGGAATGATAAGCTAATTTGTATTACCACTTCAAAATTCTTTCATCTTTAAATTCAATCACTCCTATAGATGGATTAAAGTACTAAATATATCATTAATCCAAAGCACCAAAAATGAATTAAATAATTCACTCTTTTGTAGATTTGAATTGATGAACATTTATCCAACTTCATCTACATCACAAAGTCCATTGAGTTTAAAGAGAAATTGGACATTTAAAATTGCAATCCAAACCAACAATCGAAAAGAGTGAGTAGAAAAAGAATTTTGGATCAAAGCTGCCCCAAAACAAGGCAAAAAAATGCATTTTGTCCATGTGTAAATCGATTGCACTACTGTGTAAATCGATTTACACAGTACAATTTTCAAAAATCTGCACGAAATTACTTATATGCAATCAATTGCACTGTTACTACAATTGATTGCACGCTGTTACAGACAGCAAAACAACATTTTAAAAGGCCAAATTCTTGTTCAAACTTTCCATCAAATACCTTATGATCATGGATCCAATTGAGCACAAAAATTCCATCAAATTATGATAAAATAACACCATTGGAATCACAAAATAATGCTCAATGAATCAAACTCAAAGATCAACAAGAGATCACATTGTGAAAGATGAATTATCCAACTTACCAAAGGTGGATCTAAAGAATTATCAAAACAACTTCAAGAATTTACTTCAATTCAACCACAAGAATCAATTGCCCAAGCTTAGATGTAGAGAATTGATAAGAAAAAGTGTTTGGATGAAGGTTTAGCTCAAAGATTAGTAAGCTTCAATGCAAACTTACTAACTTTTTGAAAATGGAGCTTTGAGTGAATTTGGTAGATGGAGAGAATTGAGAGATTTTTTAGCAAGGTGGATTTGGCTATCAAAAGCTTGAAATTTGAATGAAATGAGGGCTCTATTTATAGAGTTTAGGATTGGGATTAGTGGTAATTTGGTAATTGATTCTTTGAGCCAAAATTTGAATTAATGATAATTCTTTCAAAAATTAGAACCAAAATTTGAATTAATGATAATTCTTCATAAAAATGAAAGATTGGCACTAAAATTTGAATTAATGGTATATCTTTCAAAAATGAAGAAAAATTGGAGCCAAAATTTGACAAGCTTAAAATGCTGATTTTTTTTCAAATTTTCACACTGTGCAATCGATTGCACTATAGTGCAAATCGATTTGCACAGTGTATTTTTTCAAAAATGGCGCAAAATGCACTATGTGCAATCGATTGCACTCTAAGAGCAATCGATTGCATCAGTGACAAAAATGAATTTTTGTTAATTTTTCCTTTGCAAATAGAGATTTTAGGAAAATAATACCAGAAATCCTTATTTGTCAGATGCTTCGACTTGGTACCTACAAAACAAAAATATACAAAGAGAGAGACAAATATTTTTTTTGTATTTTGATTAGAAGTTAGTCAACAACACATATACAAAATACACAACTAAGGTGCTTGGAGATTCCTCAAGAGCAAACTTAAAGATAGGAGATATAAAAAGAGGAAGAACCAACCCTAATGTGATCTTGTTATGATCGAGTTGATATGATAAGATAGAGGAATCTTAGGGGGGGAAATTGGGGTACAACAACTGCCCTTATTTAAGTCTTCTATCCAGAGATACGAAGGTTAAAAATCTTCGTGTCAACGTGATTGAAGATACTTAAATATAAAACAAGCCCTATTGTTGTCCCTAAGATACCATGCAATGCTTATGATTATGAATGCATGTGAACAGTACCAAAGAGACGCAAAGTATCACTAGGGATGCCACAAAAATGGAGAAACAAAGGAGCAACCCCACCAGGAAAATAAATCACTGGTGGACCCAAAAGAATTGAATCAGAGAGGATGATAACAAGCATCGACATTCAATGTCGATGGTCTACCAACGTTCACTGAAGGTAGAAAGATAACAAACACCAACATTCACTGAAGGTAGAAAGATAACAAACACCGACGTTCACTGCCGATGTACTACCAACGTTCACTGAAGGTAGAAAGAGAAAAATATATCATACCACCACCGTTCACTGACGATGAACTATCAAAGTTCACTGAAGATAGCAAAAAGATAACAAACACTGACGTTCACTGCCGATGTACTACCAACATTCACTGAAGGTAGAAGGAGAAAATATATCATACCACTGCCGTTCACTGATGATGAACTATCAACGTTCACTGAAGATACTAAAAAGATAACAAACACCGACGTTTATTGCCAATGTACTACCAACGTTCACTGAAGGTAGAAGGAGAAAATATATCATACCACCGCCATTCACTGATGATGAACTATCAACATTCACTGAAGATAGCAAAAAGATAACAAACATCGACGTTCACTGCCGATGTACTACCAACATTCATTGAAGGTAGAAGGAGAAAATATATCATATCATCACCGTTCACTAACAATGAACTATCAACATTCACTAAAGATAGCAAAAAGATAACAAACACCGACGTTCACTGCTGATGTACTACCAACGTTCACTGAAGGTAGAAGGAGAAAATATATCATATCATCGTTGTTCACTGACGATGAACTATCAACATTCACTGAAGATAGCAAAAAGATAACAAAAACCAACATTCACTCCCGATGTACTACCAACATTCACTGAAGGTAGAAGGAGAATATATATCATACAACTGCCATTCACTGACGATGAACTATCAACGTTCACTGAAGATAGCAAAAAGATTACAAACACCAACGTTCACTACCGATGTACTACCAATGTTCACTGAAGGTAGAAGGAGAAAATATATCATACCACCGCTGTTCACTAACGATGAACTATCAACATTCACTGAAGATAGCAAAAATATAACAAACACTGACGTTCACTGCCGATGTACTACCAACGTTCACTGAAGGTAGAAAGAGGATATATCATACCACCGCCATTCACTGACGATGAACTATCAACGTTCACTCAAGATAACAAAAAGATTAAAAAAACACTGACGTTCATTGTCGATGTACTACCAACGTTCACTGAAGGTAGAAGGAGAAAATATATAGTTTTCCCCAAAATTCTGGTGTTCCACCTAGAACGGGTCTCAACTTCTTATTTAACCATGGAAAGTCGCCTGGAGAGGATCAAACATAAGCTGTCTCAAATAAAGAGACTTGCTATTTGTTTTCATGGAGGATTGCAAAAAGAAATGACTTTCTGGGGATAGATATATGGCTTCCTGGGGAAAGAGGTATGACTTCCTGGGGATAGAAATATGGCTTCCTGGGGAAAGAGGTATGACTTCCTGGGGAAATGCCACAATATTCCTGCTGAGGAGATAAAGTCTTCTCGTGCAAAATAAATGCACAAACCAAAACTCAAAGTTATCAGAAATCTAAAGTAAATAATATTGTCATGCAACCACAAATCCAATTCAGAAATAAACTAGAGCAAGACAGCCAACGAAGATACATCCTTTGAGAAATAAACTCAAGAGGGAAAACCAAATCCACCTAAGTAAGGAGCGCTGCAGGAAGGTTAGAACACAATGCCAATGAAAAATGATTTGTAGCAATGCATGATGCATGTATGAATGTATGAGTGATATTGTGAATATGCTGGTAAAAGGATACATAATCAGTACAAACAAACAAAACCGCCTCAGGTACCAACAACATTGGGCTAAACTTCAACCAAAAAGAGCAATCCAAGAAAGGTAAAAGCAACTGCGAAAACCAAACCAATTGCATGTCCTAACTTCACTGAGGAGAAACATAATTCGGATGTAGCCAAATCAAACAGATACCAGGATAGAACATATTTCTTCTGGTTTCATCGGAGAAACCCATTTTTCAAAAGCAACATGCCTACTGGAGATTGCAAGACCAGCCTCAAATAAAGCAGACTAACGTCGAGACAATCAAACCTCACTGGGGAATTCAAGCCTACCCCCCTTGGGAAAGATGCGGATTGAAACTTTACATCATGAAAACCTATTCCGACAAAAGATGCTCTAGGATATCCTTCCCGGGAAATCAAGAAGTCAACACTAATGCCAATACTGCAAAAAGAGCGATATCTTAGCACACCAAGGGAATAAAACCTTTCATCATATGAGGGAAATATTCGCTGGGGAATCTGGGATGAAGACTTCTGACCATACAAACCTGAAATCAAAAGTGAACCAAGACTTGGTTGGGGATAATGGGACCACAAACCTAATACCGTACCTTGCACCCACTGGTATCGTCTTTAACTACCTGAGAAATATACAAAGATCATGCGTATACCAGCAAAATAACCTGAGAGAACCTTCATGAGGGAAATAAAACTTCTCAAAACAACCAGAGTTTGTTCATTCCTGGGATCACCATTTTTGTTGTCATTGTTTCATCACAAATCCCAAAGTAAATTGAATTATAAAGATCTCTCTTTTTTATTGTAAAGTCAATTTTTCTTTTTTAATCTTTTTGCTTTAACATTTATTATCAGTAATAAATGGAGTCTTTGCGAGCTAATTAAAAATAAGAACACCAAGAATTGGGTAAAAGCTCGAATTTCATTCATAGAATGGTAGTTCGTGAATGGAGATATTCCATGGATGATTACAAAGTTTGGGAAATGGTAATATATAATGGAAGAGATACATTGAGATACAATGACCACTATTCCCCCTAACAACTTTTGAAATCCTGAGCAGCAGCTTTTGTTGAAGTATGGTGAGGATCCGAGAAGATTGTTGCTTCAACGATCAAGTCTTGTTTGACGTAGTTACTTGCCAAGAGAATCCCTAACTTTTGCCTATGCTGCCCTTGCGGGTTTTCAACTTAGCGGGAAATTTATTCTGTTTATGTCTCTAATTTTTTCCTAGACCGCCCTTTTGGGTTTTCGGCCTACCGAGACGCTCCTTTTTGCCTAAGCCACTCTTTCGGGTTTTCAACCTAGCGATCTGTTCTTTTATTTCTTTAGGCGAAGTATTTCTTGACTGCATCAGCATTCATGGGACGTGGGAACTCCTCGCCATCCATAGTTTCAAGAATTAATGCACCACCAGAGAAGGCTTTCTTGACAACATACGGGCCTTTAAAATTGGGAGTCCACTTGCCCCTAGAATCAGTGTTGAAAGACATGGTCTTTCTGAGCACGAGGTCGCCTTCTCTGAATTCACAAGGTTTGACCTTTTTATCAAATACTTTCTTCATTCTTTTCTGATATAACTGTCCATGACACAAAGCTGTCATTCTCTTTTCTTCAATCAAATTCAATTGGTCAAGCCTGTTCTGAACCCATTCAGCCTCTGTCAATTTGGCTTCCATTATCACACGCAACGAGGGAATCTCTACCTCAACAGGGAGTACAACTTCCATTCCATATACTAGAGAAAATGGGGTTGCTCCTGTTGAAGTGCGGACAGATGTTCGATATCCATGTAGAGCAAAAGGGAGCATTTCATGCCAATCCTTATAAGTAACAACCCATTTTCTGGATGATCTTCTTGATGTTCTTATTAGCAGCTTCAACAGCCCCATTCATCTTTGGATTGTATGGAGATTAATTGTGATAGACGATCTTGAATTCTTCGCACAGTTCAGTCATCATTTTGTTATTCAAATTCGAGCCATTGTCAGTGTGATCGGTGGATCTGGAACTGACTGTTTAACGCTGGTTCGCGAAATGTCGCGGTAAGCAAGAGTCGCCACCGTCTTTTATTTTCTCCAACATGGAAAGGACAAAAGCACAGAAAAATTCCTTATTGAGATTAGTTCTCGGTTCGGGAGGTAGATTATAGAAAGGGAAGGTGTTAGCACCCTTTCTATCCATGGTTATCCATGGGCTCTTAGATACTTGCTCATTGTGTTTTCAAAATGTTTGTTTGCTTTTCAAGGTGAGTGGGTTTTGAAAAAGTTTCGTTTGAAAAAAATCTCTAAGTAACTCTTGTATCTGTCCTCAAGAGTGTATGAAAAATTTGTTTGAAAACTTTTAGAAAGTGTAGGTGTGAAAAGTATTTTGTTTGTTTTTGAAAAGAGCAAGTATCTATGAGAATCTACCTACCCTAAGGAACTCGTCTGTGTAAATGTCCTTTAAAGTAGTGCCATCCCACCATTGAGAGGTAGGTAGCACCACCGTTGGAGGTGTTCGGGTCAATTCGAGGTTCGGGACATGGTGATCACCAGAGCAATGGGAAGACACCTTAGAAGCTACCCTCATGCCAGGTTCCCGGATCATGAGGACTTGCTAAGACATCCTCTACTCGACGATCACCTTTCGAGGGGCAAGGCAACAGTGAAGCGTACCCTAGGGGTGGTGTGTGAATTGTGTGTCATTTTCAGTTTATTGTTTATCTTGTCATGCATTGGTGATCTACGCTTTGATTTTATTTTTGGGCATTCATTCTTTCATGTTATTGTTTAACAGTTAAAGATGCGGGATTTTAAAGTGCGGAAAAGATAAAAGGTCCTACGCTATTACAAAGGCGCGGGTCTACAACGCCAAATTAATCCAGACCCGATTTAAAATAAAATGCAGAAAATAAAAGCCTAATTAACTATTACAGGGCTTTGGAACAAGTACATTATATTTACAACAGAAATAAATAAAACGCGCGAACAAGAACGTAATCGAATGCGAGGGCGTTGAACCCTTTGAAGGAATTTAAAATAATTAAGTTAAAATAATCAAGTTAAATAAAAAGAAACTTTTTTTTATGTTTTTGTATTTATGACATTAAAGAAGATTAAATTAATTAAAAGTCAAATAATTAATTCTAATTCTAATTGTTTTTTTAATTTATTAAAGAAAATGCATTAAAGTTAAAACCTAGAATTAAAACTAAATTAATTATAAAATTTATTTACAAAATTAATGGTTGATGATACTTATAATAAAATATTTAATTAATTAAAAATTAGGGTAAAAAGGGTCAAAGATCTATTTTTATTATTTTTGGTTTATTGTGAAAAAAAGAATTAAATTACAACCTAAAATTAAATCTAAATTAATTATGGGATTTATTTACAAAATTAATACTAAAAATAAAATATTTATTATTTTTATCTTTTTCTGATTTTTTATGGTATTTTATGATTTTATGAAAATAAATAAATCAAAGAAATAAATGAAATTAATTAAAATAAAGAAAAGAAAAATATAAGAAAAGAATAGAGAAAGCAAACCCTAGGGGGTTCAGTCCCACATTGGGAGGTAAAGTCCATGTGATTAGGCCCATTATGTCTTGGCCCTTCTGACTTTTGCGTTGGCATGTGAGATGGTTGACTCAAGCCTATGGTATTCCTCCAATCTGCGCCTTTGATTTGATCCCATTGGACGCGTGGACGTTGGATTCTGAAGGTGCATGATGTGCCTTGATATTGAACCTGCATGTGATTGCTTATTGAAAAATAATATGGAAGCAATGTAGACCTGGGGCTCGAACCCAGGTCATGTACGTTAACAACAAAGCCTTCTACCAACTGAGCTGATTCACGTGTGTTAATATATAATGGATAACAAATATAATAAATAAAACAAGCGTTAATGTTGATTCTTCGCGCGAATTTTTAAACTGGCCAATCCATTGACGCCACGAGGTCATCTTCTTCCTCGTCCCTGAAACACACATACATTAAGCAATGTTTTTTACGTGTTCTCCTAGGCCAGCTATTAAAAAATAGCGATTAGCCCAGGAACACTCATAAATTGAGCGCGAGCATGGCTTCTTCTTCGTCCAGGTGCACTGATCATGACTATGATACTGTGGCTTGCTAATTTTACCTCATCTTAAAACCCCTAATTCAAAACCCTGCAAACCCTAAAAAGCAACAATGGCATAATCGTATACAAGGCATAAAAACACAATTAAATACATGGGTTAGCTTCAGAATAGCATGAGGAATGTAAATCAACAATTAAAACTTGTAATGAACGCATGAATGAGGATGCACGATCATGGATTTTTTTTTTGTACAGGGGCGGTTCATGTTACCAATTCCGGGCGTTTTGATGAGCGTTTGTGATTGGAAAACGTTCAGTAGTGCTTGAGGAAGCTAATGAGATAGGTTTTGAGACTTGAATCGCCTTGCAAAGGTGTTTTCAGATTTGAGTTTCTTGCAAAAAATTTCAAGTTTGATTTTAGCAATAGGGCGCAGCTTCTCCTCCAATTTTGTTGTGTATCAACTGTATATACCCTAGGCAATGTGTTTGGATGAGAGTTATGGCCAATAATGCCTTGCATTGATGTTTAGGATTTTAACATAAACCTCCATTATCACACCTTCCATTTTTGCCTTATTTTGAATTCTTGCCTTATTTGAGCCTTAGCACGAAAATGGTCTAGACTTAATGGTAGTTCAAGGCTAGTTAAGGCCAAATATTTCATTCAATCAAACTTTTTGATTTTTTCTTGATTTTAAAAGATTTAAACTTAATTAAATCCAATAAAATTAATTAAAAATGAAAAAATTAATTTAAAAAAATGAAATAAAAGGTGGGACACGTGGGAAGCATGGCCAAGTTAATTCAAGTGGAAAAAGTGGGCCCCTTTTGTCAAAAATGAGGTTTCAAGGATAAATGATTTTGGCCATTTCACAAAAATTTCCCAACTTCTCCAATGCATAACTTGCTCAATTTTTAAGATTTGCTCATGTTCTTGGACATTTTGGAAATTTTTTTGAGTCCTATAACCAATGTCCTTGGTCCCATGTCATTTTGATTTACCAATCTCAAGTTATGGCCTTTGACTTAAAGTCCCTTTTTGTTGACTTTTGAAAATGACCTATAATGGTGAAATTGATAACTTTTTGTGAGAGCATTTATTGGACTTGAATTATGAAGATGAGTTGTAGGAAATGTCTTTCTCTTCAAAATGAGCTTTGGATGGAATTTTTCTGATAATCCATGTGAAAGTTATGCCCTGGTCAATTTCAGTTGACTTTTTCAACTGTCCAAATAAGGAAACTTTTGCATCTTGATGATTTTTGAGCCAAGCTTTGAGAATCATGATCAAGCATTGATCAAATGATGTTTGTGGCTTCAAAATGATATGTTGACCAAAAATTTGAACTTTTGACTGTCAAATGACCATTTTGCCCCTACAGTTGACTATAGTGCAATTAGGGTTTTTGACTGTGCAATTTTGAGCTGAATGTCTTGAAACTTGATATGAGGATGTTTGACCATATTTGTAGGCATATGAGACTTGATTGGATCCTTGGAAACTTCATTTTCTTGATCAGAACAAAAACCCTAATTTTGACTGTTTAGGAGGCCCTTGACTGTGCAACCCTTGGGGACTTTTTGAAGCATGACTTGGCAATTCTTGAAGAATATGGGAGGGCAAATTTTGGGGTACAACAGTTGCCCCTGTTCAATCTTCTTAGACCTGAGGATGCAGATTGGCTGACGTGTCTTTCGTAATCCGAGGGTAGAAGGTGATTGAACACTAGAGTGCCCAAAAATTTGCGCTCACATAGTAGCAATGCGATGATGGGAATGGGCTTATAGATGCCATTTAGAGATTGAAGAGTAGGATGATGGGCTTATAGATGCCATCTGGACGTTGATCGCATAAGAGATTCCTTAGCGAGAACCTGTATACCTGCAAAAGAAAAATGAGTACCTGACATGTTGCAGGAGCTGGTTTTAAGATGCTTGGTATAGATGTGTCCTGACTGGTTACAGGAGCTGAGTCTGGATCTTCAAAAGGTGATGAATGAAACAGGGGTGGTTGCTACCTCAGCATGAGCAGTGAGAGAACCTTGGGTGACTTTAACTTCAACAACGCTCGTTGAGAAAATCTTGGTGGGAATTACCATCTTCGCAGGATCGGGAAGAGAACCATAGGCAATTATAATCTCAAAAGCGGACGTTTGAGAAAAACCTGAAATGAATTATCGTCTCCACAACGTTGGGAGAGAACCATAGGAAATTATAATCTCAAAAGCGGACGTTTGAGAAAAACCTGAAATGGAATTATCGTCTCCACAACGTTGGGAGAGAACCATAGGAAATTATAATCTCAAAAGCGGGCGTTTGAGAAAAACCTGAAATGGAATTATCGTCTCCACAACATCGGGAGAGAACCATAGGAAATTATAATCTCAAAATCGGGCGTCTGAGAAAAACCTGAAATGGAATTATCGTCTCCACAACGTCGGGAGAGAACCATAGGAAATTATAATCTCAAAAGCGGGCGTCTGAGAAAAACCTGGAATGGAATTATCACCTCCACAACGTCGGGAGAGAACCATAGGAAATTATAATCTCAAAAGCGGGCGTCTGAGAAAAACCTGAAATGGAATTATCGCCTCCACAACGTCGGGAGAGAACCATAGGAAATTATAATCTCAAAAGCGGGCGTCTGAGAAAAACCTGGAATGGAATTATCACCTCCACAACGTCGGGAGAGAACCATAGGAAATTATAATCTCAAAAGCGGGCGTCTGAGAAAAACCTGGAATGGAATTATCACCTCCACAACGTCGGGAGAGAACCATAGGAAATTATAATCTCAAAAGCGGGCGTCTGAGAAAAACCTTTGATAACTTCTACTGAGTCTTCATCAGAAAGATCTGTTTGGGGTCGATTTAGCTGGACTAGAGAAGGCCTTGGACTGGATAAGAAATCTTTGGAGTCGATTAAATGAACCGGTCTAGGTCTTGAAATATGATTGAGAATTTAACTGAATCTTTCCTGAAAGATAGAGGTCAGTCATATGCAATGCATGATATGGATCAAGCGATGATGTTCTCGACATAAATGAAATTTGTATGATGCGTCTATGCATGCTATAATGATGTATGTGATGTTTAGGAATGTATGTTTTCGTCTAGGAAAGTAAATCCTTGACGGGTGTCGGGAAGTCATATCCTGGGCTGATGTTTGAAGAATAGATTTCGCTTCCGCTGGGGATGATAGTTGTAAGAATACCGGTAGGAGAAGATGACTCTGTTGAGGAATAAACTTGGCGAATGGATAACTCTGCGGGGAGAAAGGTACCCTGACGATCTTGTTGGGAAGCGATACTCTGTGGGGAGAGAGATACTTTGTTGAGTGTTGATGATAACTTGCTGTGGATACCATCGTTATATTGGAAGTGTTAATGGACTTCGCTGGGGATAAGAAGACTCCGTCGAGGACGCTCTTTCCGTGGCTTTTGGCTGAGGATAACCCAGTTATATCCTGTTAAGGAAATAACTCTTTAAATAAATCCGGACGACGCGTTCGTGCTTTGCTAGGATAAGCTTCCAGAATCTACTGGGGATAAGCTTACTGCTTGGGGAGATGGATTCCAACTTCTTGGGGAAACTGGATTGGATTCTCCTGGGGAAGTTTTGAGATGTATCGGGGGAAGTGACACCACTGAATGTTTGATATACCGCCGAGGAACAATCTTTAGACCAAGACCGCCGGGGATACTTGTTAAGAATGCATGTACTGCTGGGGAATGTTGAGATCTGCTGAAGGACACCCAACTTCCTTAAGTTTGATAACTTTGCTTGAAGAAGAGTGTACTGGCTGCTTACTCTCTGGGGAATTAGGATATCTGGTTATGTTCTTTAGCTGAACCTACCTTGGTACCTTGGAAGATAGAACAATTAGATTGCTTAGACAACTCTTTATTGCCCCTGTTTCTAATGTTACCTGTAATTAATCCTTTGTTTCGTATGTAAATATTTATGAGCTAGCAAATTATTGTCAATGCATATATCACAAATTGAACCTTGGACGTTCTTCGCAAAACAAAACAGGTGTAGGTGTTTAGGTATTGGCTTGCATTTTTGGTAAATTCCAAGTGTATGTGTGAATGTCATGACTGATGTCATAACATTCTAGTTCAGGTTGTACTAACTCTTTAGGTACATGTGCAGAAAAATATTGTAATTCAAATACTGATGTTTAGAAGTGTGTATCTGAGCATGTTTGCAAAATGATCACATTTTGCTAATCAGTAGACAGGTTTTTCTCAGATGTCATAACAGATGTTATGACATCCTGTTCTGAACTAGCAGGATTGGATAAGTCTGAGTTTTTTCAGGAAATAACTCAGTCCTTCCTAAACAGAATCCTGCGTTTTCTGAGGAGTAACCTAGCTCAATCCTAACCTGATCAATAAAGTACTGTGACCTGGTCTTTAGGTCAAACGGAATCAACCCTAGGTTCTTGGAAACCCTAACTGAAGTTGCAGCTGCTATATATTCAACAGAGCTGCGGTTTTTGAAGTAATCCCTGCTGATTGATTAGAAGATCAATTTTGTAATCTGTATAGATTTGTTTATTGTACTCCAAGCAATTATCATTGTGATAAGTGCCGTGGAATAGGTTTCAATTGTAAGGGTTGTGTAGCACTCAAAGCTTTGAAGCAAGAGTGTTTGAATGTTACTTGACTAAAGCTGTGAAGCAGAGTCAAGTTAGTTGTGTACATCACTCAAAGCTGTGAAGCACGAGTGATTGTGTTACTTGATTAAAAAGCTGTGAAGCTTAATCAAGTGTGTGTTTTGAAGAGTGTCTTCATCAATTCTCAAGTCAAATTGGTTTATGTATCACTGCTGTGATTGAGGGGGAGTGAGTAGGAACTCAGGTTTAAGTTGTACTTAGATTAGAATTGCATTGGGTAGGTCTTAAGTGAAGGAGATAAACTGGTTGGTTTATTCCTGAATTAACATCTCTTATAGTGGATTCTCTCCCTGGCTTGGTAGCCCCCAGAGTAGGTGTTGTTGCACACTGAACTGGGTAAACAATTGACTGTGTTATTTACTGCTTTTGTATTTACTGTCATATAGTAAGTCAGATACGATGTCATAACATTGGACGTGACATTGAGTATCTGTAGCCAGAATTTCAATTGGCATCAGAGCAGGCACCCTGCCTGTATTACTGGGTGAGATCTAGGGATATCACTTTCTGGCACTATGGACAAAGAAGGAGTTTTTGGAAATAGACCACCCATTCTGGATGGAACTAATTATGACTACTGGAAACCTCGTATGATTGCCTTCCTAAAATCTCTGGACAAAAAGGCTTGGAGAGCTGCTGACAAAGGATGGATTCATCCCACCATAACTGAGGAAGATGGGACAATCAGTCTGAAGCCTGAGGAAGATTGGAGTAAAGAAGAAGATGAGCTAGCCCTGGGAAATTCCAAAGCTCTAAATGCCTTGTTCAATGGAATTGATAGAAATATTTTCAGATTAGTTCATCAATATGAACTGGCCAAGGAAGTTTGGGACACTCTCAAAACTACTCATGAGGGAACTTCCAAAGTAAAAATGTCAAGGCTTCAAATGTTGACCACTAAGTTTGAGAATCTAAAAATGATGGAAGATGAAACCATTCATGAGTTTCACATGAACATCTTGGAGATTGCCAACACCTCAGGAGCACTGGGAGAAAAAATGTCAGAAGAAAAACTGGTGAGGAAGATTCTCAGATCCTTGCCTAAAAGATTTGCAATGAAGGTGACTGCCATAGAGGAAGCCCAGGACATTAGCAAGTTGAAAGTGGATGAACTTATTGGGTCTCTTCAGACTTTTGAGATGGGAATCACTAATGATGATGTCAAAAAGAACAAGAGCATAGCACTTATGTCCAACACTGATGTTGAAGAAAACATTTCAGAAGCTATAGCCATGCTAGGAAGACAGTTCAACAAACTCATCAAAAGAATAGATCCAAAGTCAAGGTCTAATGTTCATAACATTTCCTCTGACATTGACAGTTCCAGCAGAAGACCAAGATCAGATGAGAAGGGAGTTCAAGGCAGAGGAATTCAATGCCATGGTTGTGAAGGATATGGGCATATTCGAGCTGAATGTCCTACCTTTCTTAAGAAACAAAAAGGAATGACAGTTACTTGGTCTGACTGTGATTCAGAAAGTAATTCTGAAGAAGAGACTGCCAAACGAGTTACTGCTTTAACTGGTGTTTGTACCTCTGAAAGTGACATCAGTGATGAAGAGGTGACTTTTGAAGAACTGGCTGAAACGTACAAGGAATTGTGTATCAGAAGTACTGAAGTCTGTGTGCAGAATAAGAAACAATCAAAACTCATCATAAAGATGGAGGCTGAAAAACGGGCAAACCTTGAAACTATAAGTCTTCTAGAAGGAGAAGTTCAATTGCTGAACTCACAACTGAATCAAATGACAAAATCTGTCAAGATGTTGACAAATGGAACTGACAAATTGGAAGAGATCCTACAGATTGGACAAAATGTGGGAAATAAATCTGGTCTAGGATTTATGAAAGCAACGAAATCTGGTTCTGGTAGGCAAATGTCAAAACAGATGTCTCAACACAACTCTCGACATCAGGAACAGAAACATATGAGGAAAAGGTACCAAAGATGGAAATGTCATCATTGTGGTAGATATGGCCACATAAAGCGTTTCTGCTTCAGATTACATGGATACCCTAATCAGAATTCAGGTGTCAAACCTAAGTCTAAAAAGGTACCACATGCTCCTCAATGGAAGAAAAAGGCTACTGCACTGATAGCTCACACTTCCCTGAGGGTCTCTGCAAAGGAAGACTGGTACTTTGACAGTGGATGTTCCAGACATATGACTGGAATCAAGAACCTCCTCAATAATGTTAAGCCTCACACCACCAGTTTTGTGACCTTTGGAGATGGGGCTAAAGGTGAAATCAAAGGAGTTGGTGATTTGAACTGCCCTGGAGTTCCAAGTCTAAATGAAGTACTGCTGGTGAAAGGACTGACCGCTAATCTCATTAGTATCAGTCAACTGTGTGATCTAGGATTCAAGGTCAATTTCTCAAAATCTGAATGCCTTGTAATCAATGACAAACAAGAGATAGTAATGAAAGGAGTCAGATCCAAAGACAACTGTTACTTATGGGAGGCTGAGAACACTAATTTCTCATCTGTGTGTTGCATTGCAAAAGAAGAAAAAGAGGTGAAACTGTGGCACCAAAAACTTGGCCATCTTCACCTAAGGGGTATGAAGAGGATCATCTCCTTGGAGGCAGTCAGAGGGATTCCAAAACTGCTAATTGATGAAGGAAGAGTTTGTGGTGAATGTCAGGTGGGTAAGCAGACGAGGATGTCACATCCAAAGTCAAGACATCTGACCACCACTAAGGTTCTAGAACTCCTCCATATGGATCTGATGGGACCAATGCAAGTAGAAAGCCTTGGTGGTAAAAGATATGCCTATGTGGTTGTGGATGATTTTTCCAGATTCACCTGGATTAATTTCATTAGAGAAAAATCAGATGCATTTGAAGTCTTTAGAGAACTGTGCAAAAGAATTCAAAGAGAGAAGGAAGGATGTATTGTCAGAATCAGAAGTGATCATGGCAAGGAATTTGAAAACAGCAAGTTTGATGACTTCTGTGCTTCAGAAGGAATCAGTCATGAGTTTTCTTCTCCCATAACACCTCAGCAAAATGGAGTTGTGGAAAGAAAAAACAGGACCATACAAGAATCTGCCAGAGCAATGTTACATGCCAAAAGACTTCCTATGTATTTTTGGGCTGAAGCTATGAATACAGCTTGCTATGTTCATAACAGGGTCACCTTGAGAAAGGGAACCTCATCCACCATATATGAACTCTGGAAAGGAAGAAAACCAACTGTGAAGTACTTCCATGTGTTTGGCAGCAAATGCTATATCCTGTCTGATCGGGAACAGAGAAGAAAACTGGACTCCAAAAGTGATGAAGGCATATTTCTAGGATACTCCTCAAACAGCAGAGCTTATAGAGTATTCAACTCCAGAACCAAAACCATGATGGAATCAATAAATGTCATAATTGATGACTATCATGAAGAAACAGATGTTCCTTGTACTGTTGAGACATTCTTTGAGACTTCAACCCAACAGGATGATCTACCCAACTCCACCACAACAGAATCAGAATCAAAGGAAGCTAGCAAGACTCCTTCCATCAGAATTCAGAAGGATCATCCAAAAGAGCTCATCATAGGAGATCCTAATAGTGGAGTCATCACAAGATCTAGAGAAATCATCTCAAATTCTTGTTTTGTGTCCAAAATAGAACCAAGAAATGTCAAGGAAGCCTTAACTGATGAATATTGGATTGGTGCAATGCAAGATGAACTGAACCAATTCAAGCAACATGAAGTTTGGGAACTGGTTCCTAGACCTGAAGGAACTAACATCATTGGGACAAAATGGATATTCAAGAACAAGTCAGATGCTGAAGGAGTTGTCACCAGAAATAAGGCGAGACTTGTTGCTCAAGGATACACCCAAGTTGAAGGGGTTGACTTTGATGAAACCTTTGCACCTGTAGCCAGATTGGAATCAATCAGACTCTTGTTGTCAATTGCTTGTCTTCTGAAGTTCAAGTTATTTCAGATGGATGTGAAAAGTGCCTTTCTAAATGGGTACTTAAATGAGGAAGCTTATGTGGAACAACCTAAAGGTTTTGTGGATCCAACCCATCCTGATCATGTCTACAAATTGAGAAAAGCTCTATATGGGCTGAAACAAGCTCCTAGAGCATGGTATGACAGGTTAACAAAGTTTCTCTCAGACAAAGGCTACAGAAAAGGAGGCTTGGACAAAACTCTATTTGTCAAAACTGAAGGAGGGAAGTTGATGGTTGCCCAAATATATGTTGATGACATAGTGTTTGGCGGAATGTCAGAACATATGGTTAAACACTTTGCTGACCAGATGCAGGCTGAATTTGAAATGAGTCTCATGGGAGAACTAACTTATTTTCTTGGACTACAAGTCTCACAGATGGAGGACTCAATCTTCTTATCTCAAAGCAAGTATGCTAAGAATATTGTAAAGAAGTTTGGTATGGAGAATGCAAGTCACAAAAGGACTCCTGCTCCTACTCATCTAAAGCTCTCCAAAGATTCAAGTGGGGTTAAGGTGGATCAAAGTCTGTACAGAAGCATGATAGGAAGCTTGTTGTACTTAACTGCCAGCAGACCTGATATTGCCTTTGCAGTTGGAGTTTGTGCTAGATACCAAGCTGATCCCAAAGTCAGTCATATCAATCAAGTGAAGAGAATTTTGAAGTATGTAAGTGGTACTTACAACTATGGATTGTTGTATACTCATGGCTGTGAACCGACTCTGACTGGTTACTGTGATGCTGATTGGGCTGGTAGTGCTGATGATAGAAAAAGCACCTCTGGAGGATGTTTCTTTTTGGGAAGTAATCTGGTTTCCTGGTTCAGCAAGAAACAGAATTGTGTGTCTCTTTCCACCGCTGAAGCTGAATATATTGCAGCTGGTAGTAGTTGCTCTCAAATGTTATGGATGAAACAGATGCTCACTGAGTATAATGTCACACAAGATGTTATGACATTGTACTGTGACAATCTGAGTACAATCAACATATCCAAGAATCCCATTCAGCATAGCAGGACCAAACATATTGACATACGACATCACTTTATTAGAGACCTTGTAGAAGAGAAGACCATCAAATTGGAACATGTTGCCACTGAGCTACAGCTGGCTGACATTTTTACCAAGGCTTTGGATGCAAACCAATTTGAAAACTTAAGGGGTAAGCTGGGTATTTGCCAACATGAGGAATTGTAGCAATTAATTTTGCTTAAAACAAAGACCAAAGGACTTATGCCTGTTCTGATTGGTTTAAAATTGTATTTTCTCATTTCCTACAACTCTTTTAAGAAGTTGAATAGGCACTCCTTTGCTTCGTTCCTCTCTCGTCTTCTCATCAATCAGGAATTTCTTCTCATTTGCTGTTGGTCCTTCAAAACTGACAAAATGTCTCAAACGCCATCATCATCCAATACGACCATCTCAACCTCTTCATCTGATCAAGATTCTGGGACAATCTCTTCCTGTCTGGACTCTGATGTTCTGGAGATCTGTTCTCATAGAATTAACTCCACCAAGGCCAAAGAGTTGAGAACAAGACATACAGGTAATCCATCTCATCCTTCCTCTTCAGTTCCCCCTGAAATTGCAAATAGGGAAGGGACAGCCTATGTTAATCAAGCAATAGCAAAAATTGTTTCCCGAATTCTGAACGAGAACCACTCAGTTCCTGGCATTTCTGTTCCTCTGAACCAAGAAAACTCAAATGCTGAAACAAATCCAAATGTCTCTAAGAATGTTGAGACATCAAACAAAGAGAGAAATGCTGACATTGCTCACAAGAAAAGAAAGAAGCCTGAATTCTCTGGATCTGATGACAGTACTTGAAGGATGTTTGCTACTTGGTGGTGTTGCTGGTGGAGTTTGGAAAGTGTGTTCTGCTGTTGTCTGCTGCTGATCTTATTATTTTGTTTTGGATAACTTTATAAACATGTAATCTTTGGCCCATTTGTGGCTAAAGTGGGGGAGAATATTTTGGCACTGCTTAATTAGTACTTGACACTATATTTTTCTGCTGTCACTTCTTTCTGCTGCTATCTATCTATCTCTGATTGTTTAGGGACTTTAGCCAAAAATCTGCCAAAGGGGGAGTTTGTAGGTGTTTAGGTATTGGCTTGCATTTTTGGTAAATTCCAAGTGTATGTGTGAATGTCATGACTGATGTCATAACATTCTAGTTCAGGTTGTACTAACTCTTTAGGTACATGTGCAGAAAAATATTGTAATTCAAATACTGATGTTTAGAAGTGTGTATCTGAGCATGTTTGCAAAATGATCACATTTTGCTAATCAGTAGACAGGTTTTTCTCAGATGTCATAACAGATGTTATGACATCCTGTTCTGAACTAGCAGGATTACAGGATTGGATAAGTCTGAGTTTTTTCAGGAAATAACTCAGTCCTTCCTAAACAGAATCCTGTGTTTTCTGAGGAGTAACCTAGCTCAATCCTAACCTGATCAATAAAGTACTGTGACCTGGTCTTTAGGTCAAACGGAATCAACCCTAGGTTCTTGGAAACCCTAACTGAAGTTGCAGCTGCTATATATTCAACAGAGCTGCGGTTTTTGAAGTAATCCCTGCTGATTGATTAGAAGATCAATTTTGTAATCTGTATAGATTTGTTTATTGTACTCCAAGCAATTATCATTGTGATAAGTGCCGTGGAATAGGTTTCAATTGTAAGGGTTGTGTAGCACTCAAAGCTTTGAAGCAAGAGTGTTTGAATGTTACTTGACTAAAGCTGTGAAGCAGAGTCAAGTTAGTTGTGTACATCACTCAAAGCTGTGAAGCACGAGTGATTGTGTTACTTGATTAAAAAGCTGTGAAGCTTAATCAAGTGTGTGTTTTGAAGAGTGTCTTCATCAATTCTCAAGTCAAATTGGTTTATGTATCACTGCTGTGATTGAGGGGGAGTGAGTAGGAACTCAGGTTTAAGTTGTACTTAGATTAGAATTGCATTGGGTAGGTCTTAAGTGAAGGAGATAAACTGGTTGGTTTATTCCTGAATTAACATCTCTTATAGTGGATTCTCTCCCTGGCTTGGTAGCCCCCAGAGTAGGTGTTGTTGCACACTGAACTGGGTAAACAATTGACTGTGTTATTTACTGCTTTTGTATTTACTGTCATATAGTAAGTCAGATACGGTGTCATAACATTGGACGTGACATTGAGTATCTGTAGCCAGAATTTCAACAGGAAAAGAAAAACAATTGGCACGTTTAACTGAAAAGTATATTTGTATTGATTTTTGAATGGCCCGAAAATAGGCGTTTTGTGTACAAGAGGCTGACGTCCTAGTAAGAGAACGCCGCCGAACAAAAGAGTTTATACAAATTTTGTACAAAAGAAAATAAAACAGCTGTGTGAAATGAATGATCCCACTGGGTTTCAACTCTGCTATTGCCGTTATATCTCCGAGCGTCTCATCACTTGATGACCTAAACGAAGATGAAGTTGACTGATCGATGCCGTCTGAACTTGATGTAGATACCGGATTCTGGATGCAAAGTGATCAATGAGACATAGTATTACGCTTTTATCCCTAATTTTTGCCTGGACCGCCCTTTCGGGTTTTCAGTCCACCGGGATACCCATTTTTGCCCAAGCCGCCTTTTTAGGTTTTCGACTTGCCGGGTGTACAGATTTTTTTTATTTCATCCCTTCATTTTTCCCGAACCCTTTTGGTTCGACGGGAAGCCCTAATTTTTGCCTAGGCATGTCAGCCCAGCGGGTCTTTTTATGCGTAGTATCTTTTTACTATGTCTGCATTGGCGGGGTGAGGAAGGTCGTCACCATCCATGTTGGTTAGAATCATGGCTCCTCCTGAGAACACATGTTTAACCACAAATGGCCCTTCGTACGTAGGGGTCCATTTGCCCCTTGGATCACTCTGAGGAAGGATGATTCGCTTGATTACCAAATCCCCAACTTGATATTCCTGTGGTCTGACCTTTTTGTTAAAATCCCTGATCATCCGTTTCTGGTACGTCTGACCATGGCAGATAGCAGCGAGTCTCTTCTCATAAATAAGGTTTAACTGATCAAGTCGTGTCTGAATCCAATCATCCTCGTTCAGATTTGCATCCTTCATTATCCGGAGAGATGGTATTTGCACTTAGATCGGTAAGACTGCCTCCATGCCATAAACCAGAGAGAAAGGAGTTGCCCCGGTTGACGTCCTAGCTGAGGTACGGTACCCATGTAGAGCGAACGGTAACATCTTGTGCCAATCTTTATAGGTCACTGTCATCTTCTGCACGATTTTCTTGATATTTTTATTTGCTGCTTCTACAGCCCCATTCATCTTCGGTCTGTAAGGAGAAGAATTGTGGTGCTGTATTTTGAACTGCTCGCAGAGCTCAGCGATCATCTTATTATTCAGATTGGTACCGTTGTCTGTAATAATTCGTTCAGGAACGTCGTACCGACAGATCAGATTATGTCGAATGAACCGTGCCACAACAGTCTTGGTTACCATAGCATAAGACGCTGCTTCGACCCACTTCGTAAAATAATCAATCGCCACTAGGATGAAGCGATGCCCGTTAGATGCCGTAGGTCTGATCTCACCAATCATGTCAATGCCCCACATTGCAAAAGGCCAAGGTGCGGTCAGAACATTCAGGGGAACTGGAGGAACATGCACCTTGTCTGCATAAACCTGGCATTTGTGACACGTCCGAGAATGTTGGTAACAATCAGCTTCCATTGTAGACCAGTAATACCCTGCCCGAAGGATCTTCTTTGCCATTGTATGCCCACTGGAATGTGTACCGAAGGTCCCTTCATGTAGCTCTTCCATGATCTTTTCTGCTTCCGTCTTATCCACACGACGCAGTAAGGTTGAATCATGGTTTCGCTTGTACAAGATGCCGTTGCTAAGGAAGAACTTTGCCGCGAATCTTCTCAGGAACTTCTTATCATTGACAGATGCACCTTCAGGGTATTCCTGAGCTTCCAAATATCTCTTCACCTCATGGTACCAGGGCTTCTCAGTCACCAATTCAGTCTCGAGATCGCAACAGTATGCCGGTTTGTCCAGTTTCCAAATGATGACCCGGGGAGCCTCATTGTCCCACTTGACTTTGAACATAGAAGACATTGTAGCTAACGCGTCCGCTAACTGATTCTCCTCTCTCGGGAAATGTTCAAAGGTTATCTCTGTGAAGTGGGGGATCATTGTCAACACACATTCTTTGTAAGGAATAAGATTCGGATGTTTCGTATCCCACTCGCCTTTGATCTGGTTGATTACGAGAGCGGAATCTCCGAAGACACTCAGAAACTTGATCCTTAAGTCAATTGCAGCTTTGAGTCCCATGATGCACGCCTCATACTCCGCCATGTTGTTGGTGCAGTTGAAACATAGCCAGGCAGTGAGTGGAGTATGAGTGCCTTGAGGGGATATGATCACAGCGCCGATACCATTACCCAAAGCATTGGAGGCTCCGTCAAAGTGCATAGCCCATCGGGATCCTTCCTCAGGTCCTTCATCCGGTCCAGGTACTTCACAATCAGTCACTATCATGATGCTTTCATCCGGAAATTCGAAGTTCATTGACTGATAGTCATCTACGGCCTGATGTGCCAAGTGGTCTGCCAATACACTTCCCTTGATGGCTTTCTGGGTTGTGTACTGAATGTCGTATTCCGTCAAGATCATTTGCCATCTTGCAATTCTCCCAGACAGAGCAGGCTTTTCGAATATATACTTTATAGGGTCCATCTTTGAGATCAACAAGGTAGTGTGAGTCAGCATATACTGTCTCAGCCGGCGAGCAGCCTATACCAAAGCGCAGCAAGTTTTCTCAAGCAGTGAGTATCGAGTCTCACAGTCGGTAAACTTTTTGCTAAGGTAATAAATGGCATGCTCTTTTCGGCCAGACTCGTCATGCTGCCCCAGCACACACCCCATTCAGTTATCAAGTACTGTCAGGTAAAGTATCAGAGGTCTCCCTTCAACCGGTGGCATAAGGATAGGTGGTTCTTGGAGATACTCTTTGATTTTGTCGAAAGCAGCTTGACATTCATCATTCCAACGTACTACCTGATCTTTCTTCAGCAGCTTGAAGATTGGCTCACAAGTAGCAGTCAGGTGTGAGATGAATCGAGCAATGTAATTCAGGCGTCCTAAAAAACCTCTGACTTCCTTCTCTGTTCTGGGAACTGGCATCTCTTGAATAGCTTTAACCTTGGTAGGGTCCACTTGAATACCCTTGTCGCTTACAACGAAGCCTAGCAACTTCCCGGATCTTACCCCGAAGGTGCACTTGTTCGGGTTCAACCTCAGCTTGTACAATTTCAGACGGTCAAACAGTTTCTGCAGATGATCAAGGTGTTCTTCCTCAGTTTGGGACCTTGCGATCATGTCGTCAACATACACTTCTATCTCATGATGGATCATATGATGAAATAAAGCAACCATGGCACGTTGGTAGGTTGCCCCAGCGTTCTTTAGTCCAAAAGGCATGACCTTGTAGCAGAAGGTGCCCCACTGAGTAACAAATGTAGTCTTTTCCATGTCTTCAGGAGCCATCTTGATCTGATTGTAGCCTGAAAAACCATCCATGAAAGAGAACACCTTATGCTGAGCTGTATTATCAACAAGGACATCAATGTGAGGTAGAGGGAAGTCATCTTTGGGGCTGGCCCTGTTCAGATCCCTGTAATCGACACACATTCTGACCTTACCGTCTTTCTTTGGTAGCGGCACCACATTAGCAACCCACTGAGGGTAAGAAGTCACTGCAAGGAACCCAGCATCGAACTGCTTCATAACCTCGGCTTTAATCTTCTCAGACATCTCTGGACGCATACGGCGGACCTTTTGCTTAACCGGAGGGCAGTCTTCCTTAGTAGGCAAGTGATGGACCACAATATCGGTATCCAACCCGGGCATGTCTTCGTAGGACCAGGCAAAGATCTCCATATAATCATGCAGCATATGAGTCAACCGTTGCTTCACGCTGAGCTCTAGGTTGGCACCAATCTTTACCTCTTTCCTGTCTTCTTCAGTACCCAAGTTTATTGTTTCCACTGGCTCTTCATGGGGTTGAATTTCCCTTTCCTCTTGGAGTAACAGTCTTGCAAGCTCGCCAGGTACTTCGCAATCATCTTCACCTTCGTCTTCGGCTAAGTTGATCGGATTTTCGAAGTCATAAGTGGCAGTAGCAGGGTCGTTACCAGTGGGATCCAGAGTGGATTGAAACCTGTATGAGTGAGTGTGTGTGTAAATACAGCTGTTTTGAAATATATGTAAAGGAAGGAAAGACAGAAAAGGAGCATAAGATTTGTAATGCGAGAAAACGTCCAAGATTTTCATTTATGATATATGAAATGACAATTTATATGCCCTCACAAATGAAACCACGGTGCCTCGGGCAAGACACCGGGCCATAGAGTTTATTATTGTTTATTACAAATACCAAAAACATAGGAATTCATTACTTAGTAACAAGAGAAACAGGTAGGTTGTCCTTCGCACTCCAATTGCTAAGTCCACCGTCAGTTGCCGGGTAAATCCAGCTATCAAACTCAGCTTCATCCACTTCATCCTCGTCCCCAATAGCATTCACTCCATGAGCAGGCAGGGGAGCTGTCACTACATTAGGCTTCTCAGATGCCTCAAACTGTACCTCCTTGGCGTTAATAAGGTCCTGCAGCTTGTTCCTTAACGCCCAACAATCATCAGTGGAATGCCCCGGGCTATCAGAATGATAAGCACAACGAGCATTCAGATTGTACTTAGGAGATGTAGTGTTGGGCAACTTCGGAGCCTCTCTGACAGTCACTAAATTTGTGGATAGCAACTGTGGCAGGATCTGCAATAAGGTCATGCTCAAACGGGTAAACTCTCTCCGGGGTCTTTCAGTCCTTTGAGGATTGGTTGGCCGAGGAGCGGCAGCAGGCTTGGCAATCATTACCGCACTGACAGATTGGAGACGCTCAGGTCGCTCTGGTCTCCGGGAGCTATATACAGCACTAGCCTCCTTTTTGAAGGGTTTCTTTTCAGCACTGGAGGAGGCAACCTTCTGTATCTTCCCCGATTTTATACCGGCCTCAATCCTTTCACCAGTCAGGATCAGATCAGTAAACCCAGCAGAGGAATTACCAATGAGATGATTGAAAAATGGACCAGATAGGGTCCCCAAAAACATATCCACCAGCTCCCGGTCTGTCAATGGTGGTTGCACCCTGCCAGCCAGATCTCTCCATTTCTGGGCGTACTCCTTAAAACCTTCACCCGACCCTAGCGACATACCCTGGAGCTGGGTACGCGTAGGAGCGAGGTCGGAATTATATTGATACGGCTTGTAAAAAGCAGTGGCCAGATCCTCCCAGTTACGAATGTTGATTCCATCCAGCTGATAGAACCATTCGAGGTGAGTCCCTGAAAGACTCTCCTAGAAGAAGTGGATCCATAAGTTCCTGTCTGCTGTGTAAGGCTGGATCTTCCTTACATAAGAACGGAGGTGCATCTTGGGACAGGAAGCCCCGTCATACTTCACAAAGGCGGGTGCCTTGAATTTGTGTGGAATCATCACCCCAGTAGATAACCCCAAGTCTCCGAAATCCAGTCCAGGTACACGCTGAATTTCCATAGCTTTTAATCTGTCCTCCAGCTGCTTGTACCGGTCTTCAGCAGGAGGGTACTGTTCGTCGTTGAAGTCTGTTTCAGTATCAGAGACCACAGGAGTAGGGACCTCCCTTTCTTGGTGACTACCTTCCCCCACAGATGGAGTAGTCCTCTCAGCCTCATTTTGCAAGGTGTTCCCGAGTCTGCGCCCAGTGTTAAATAGCACAGTCCTCCTCTTCTTCTTATTCTTCTTCAGAAGCATGGTCTTCAACTCTTGTTGACCCTGAGCCAAACCCTTGATCAGCTCCTGAAATTGGGCGTTCTGCGCCTGAAGAGCCTTGATAGATGCCTCGGTTGATGATTCAGGGTTCATGATGCTGAAATAAACAGCGAAGAACAGTCAGCAGCCTGAAAAGAAGAGTACCTGCGATGCATATGATGAATGATATGTGTTTATGCAATGCATTCAAGAGTTCGAAAATTCAAATTTGTTGTAGACAAAAAGGAACACACGTTATTATTAAGAAAATAATTGTTCAGTACATTAAAGCCTCATAGGCAAACATTACAAAGCAGATCAGTCCCAAAAGACACTACGCATCCTCTTCGGAGCAATATAGGCATTGAGATTCCTTTCCTCGTGCAGTAAGCGGGTGAGCTCCAGGACCTTTTTCTCACTGGCATGTAGATTGGTTTCCAGAGAATTCCGTTCTTCCTTAAGCTGGATCCAACTCTTCTGCATCTCTTCCCAGGACGTGGGCATGTCAGGATGTTGAATGGTGTAGGACACCTCTCCTTCCAAGTCTGGCTCTTTGATCACGGGGAGAACATGAGGATATGGCATCACCAGCTTCTGGGAACGGGCTCGTACCCATTTGAGATAAGGCTCCAATGGGATGGAGTTCCTGTGCCCCAGGGTCTTGCTGTCTATTTTGCTGGGCATCCTCCAAGCTTTGATAAATTTCTGGCGAAGTCCTTGCGTATCCTTGTCGAAGTCAAGAACTATGTCAGGAATTAACATCTCATGAGGGCCATCTTTTCGAGCATAACCAAACTGTCTCCAAGCCAGGCACGGGTTGTAAGTAATACCTCCTCTGATTCCAAGTAAAGGAACATTAGGGTACTCCCCACAACGATCCATGATAGTGACATCCTCTCTGGACCGAGAACACCAATGTATATCTGCATGTGTAAGAGTCATCAACCGTTGTGACCACCTCAAACCTCGCTCGTTCTTCAAAACTGATTGTGGAAGGTGCGAAATAAACCACCTTCCCAGGAGGGGAGTGCAGCACATAAGAACACCCCTTTTTCTCATGGTTCGAGTGTAACATGAGTGAAGGATGTCCCCCAGCAACGTAGGTATAAGATTCCTGGACATGAAGACCTTGACAGCACTGATATCTATAAGCTGATCTGGTTTAGGGAACAACACCAACCCATAGACAAGGAGGGCTACAACTTCTTCAAAGGCTTGCAGGTCAAGGGAATTCCAACACTCTTGGGCCTTCTCAAACAGAAACTTTGCCAAGAATCCTTTGATACCATTTCTGGCTTCCCAATGCCCCTTGATGTCAGATGGTTGTAGGCATAATGCTTTAGCTACTTCTTCAAGTTTTGGTTCCCTTTCTGTACCGTTGTAGGGTAGTTGATTGAGAATGGGAATCTTCAGAAGCTGGGAAAACTCTTCTAAAGTAGGCACCAGCTGATAATCTGGGAAAGTAAAACAGTGATGCAGAGGGTCAAAGAATTGGAAAAGGACCTTTACCATCTCTTCCTCAATATTGGTATTGACCAGGCTGATGAGTCTACCATGCCTTTCACTGAATGACGAGTTCTCGGGAATCCTGGATGTAAGCTCCTTAAGCTGAGGAGGGACCCTTATAAGGTTGATCTGAATTGTCTTTCTGCGGATAGTTTCCATGTCCTACAAAACAAGAACAAAGATGAAGATTCGAACCCCTGAAATGGTTAGTGGATGCATATGATGCTGTATGATGTTATGATGCTATGGTTAAACACCACAAATATTTACAAGGGCAAACATGTAAGGCACACAAGTCACACAAGATAAGCCCTTAGAGTTTAGGCCAGCATGGGGTCTGGGTATTACCCTCTTGAAGTTGGTGGGCTCAAACCTGTCCTATCAAAGTAACCGGGTTCTAAGGATCTCAATATCATTGGATTGCTTTCATTGTTCATCGTTTCGATTTAGCCACTGACTGGCGATCAAAATATCCCAAGAAAACAACCCTCAATCGAGTGTAGTATCGAGTATCAACCGACTTCGGAGTACACCAAAGTAGTTATCTCACTACCCTAAAGAGGCCAAGATGGTTCAATTAAGGTTCCTAAGGTCTGTTGATGTTTCACGACACCACGCGGAGGCCCCGTACTCTCCTTGATTGACTCAAGGGTTACCGGCACACACCAAAGTGCCACATCAACGTAGCAGACTGCTTCAACCATGTCGGTATACCCCGCACAGTTCCCTCACAGCCTTGTTGCTACTTTCTAAGAAGGTATCCCCAGATCCGGGTTAGGATCTATAGAACTCCCAAGACAGTCCCACAATTTAAAGCAAACAAGTCAAAGCAATTGAAAACACAGTGATCTTAGTCCTAAGGTACACCTCACTTTAAAAGTTTATTCCCCAGCAGAGTCGCCAGTTCTGTGATCGGTGGATCTGGAACTGACTGTTTAACGCTGGTTCGTGAAATGTCACGGTAAGCAAGAGTCGCCACCGTCTTTTATTTTCTCCAACATGGAAAGGACAAAAGCACAGAAAAATTCCTTATTGAGATTAGTTCTCGGTTCGGGAGGTAGATTATAGAAAGGGAAGGTGTTAGCACCCTTTCTATCCATGGTTATCCATGGGCTCTTAGATACTTGCTCATTGTGTTTTCAAAATGTTTGTTTGCTTTTCAAGGTGAGTGGGTTTTGAAAAAGTTTCGTTTGAAAAAAATCTCTAAGTAACTCTTGTATCTGTCCTCAAGAGTGTATGAAAAATTTGTTTGAAAACTTTTAGAAAGTGTAGGTGTGAAAAGTATTTTGTTTGTTTTTGAAAAGAGCAAGTATCTATGAGAATCTACCTACCCTAAGGAACTCGTCTGTGTAAATGTCCTTTAAAGTAGTGCCATCCCACCATTGAGAGGTAGGTAGCACCACCGTTGGAGGTGTTCGGGTCAATTCGAGGTTCGGGACATGGTGATCACCAGAGCAATGGGAAGACACCTTAGAAGCTACCCTCATGCCAGGTTCCCGGATCATGAGGACTTGCTAAGACATCCTCTACTCGACGATCACCTTTCGAGGGGCAAGGCAACAGTGAAGCGTACCCTAGGGGTGGTGTGTGAATTGTGTGTCATTTTCAGTTTATTGTTTATCTTGTCATGCATTGGTGATCTACGCTTTGATTTTATTTTTGGGCATTCATTCTTTCATGTTATTGTTTAACAGTTAAAGATGCGGGATTTTAAAGTGCGGAAAAGATAAAAGGTCCTACGCTATTACAAAGGCGCGGGTCTACAACGCCAAATTAATCCAGACCCGATTTAAAATAAAATGCAGAAAATAAAAGCCTAATTAACTATTACAGGGCTTTGGAACAAGTACATTATATTTACAACAGAAATAAATAAAACGCGCGAACAAGAACGTAATCGAATGCGAGGGCGTTGAACCCTTTGAAGGAATTTAAAATAATTAAGTTAAAATAATCAAGTTAAATAAAAAGAAAGAACTTATTTTTTTTTATGTTTTTGTATTTATGACATTAAAGAAGATTAAATTAATTAAAAGTCAAATAATTAATTCTAATTCTAATTGTTTTTTTAATTTATTAAAGAAAATGCATTAAAGTTAAAACCTAGAATTAAAACTAAATTAATTATAAAATTTATTTACAAAATTAATGGTTGATGATACTTATAATAAAATATTTAATTAATTAAAAATTAGGGTAAAAAGGGTCAAAGATCTATTTTTATTATTTTTGGTTTATTGTGAAAAAAAGAATTAAATTACAACCTAAAATTAAATCTAAATTAATTATGGGATTTATTTACAAAATTAATACTAAAAATAAAATATTTATTATTTTTATCTTTTTCTGATTTTTTATGGTATTTTATGATTTTATGAAAATAAATAAATCAAAGAAATAAATGAAATTAATTAAAATAAAGAAAAGAAAAATATAAGAAAAGAATAGAGAAAGCAAACCCTAGGGGGTTCAGTCCCACATTGGGAGGTAAAGTCCATGTGATTAGGCCCATTATGTCTTGGCCCTTCTGACTTTTGCGTTGGCATGTGAGATGGTTGACTCAAGCCTATGGTATTCCTCCAATCTGCGCCTTTGATTTGATCCCATTGGACGCGTGGACGTTGGATTCTGAAGGTGCATGATGTGCCTTGATATTGAACCTGCATGTGATTGCTTATTGAAAAATAATATGGAAGCAATGTAGACCTGGGGCTCGAACCCAGGTCATGTACGTTAACAACAAAGCCTTCTACCAACTGAGCTGATTCACGCGTGTTAATATATAATGGATAACAAATATAATAAATAAAACAAGCGTTAATGTTGATTCTTCGCGCGAATTTTTAAACTGGCCAATCCATTGACGCCACGAGGTCATCTTCTTCCTCTTCCCTGAAACACACATACATTAGGCAACGTTTTTTACGTGTTCTCCTAGGCCAGCTATTAAAAAATAGCGATTAGCCCAGGAAGACTCATAAATTGAGCGCGAGCATGGCTTCTTCTTCGTCCAGGTGCACTGATCATGACTATGATACTGTGGCTTGCTAATTTTACCTCATCTTAAAACCCCTAATTCAAAACCCTGCAAACCCTAAAAAGCAACAATGGCATAATCGTATACAAGGCATAAAAACACAATTAAATACATGGGTTAGCTTCAGAATAGCATGAGGAATGTAAATCAACAATTAAAACTTGTAATGAACGCATGAATGAGGATGCACGATCATGGATTTTTTTTTGTACAGGGGCGGTTCATGTTACCAATTCCGGGCGTTTTGATGAGCGTTTGTGATTGGAAAACGTTCAGTAGTGCTTGAGGAAGCTAATGAGATAGGTTTTGAGACTTGAATCTCCTTGCAAAGGTGTTTTCAGATTTGAGTTTCTTGCAAAAAATTTCAAGTTTGATTTTAGCAATAGGGCGCAGCTTCTCCTCCAATTTTGTTGTGTATCAACTGTATATACCCTAGGCAATGTGTTTGGATGAGAGTTATGGCCAATAATGCCTTGCATTGATGTTTAGGATTTTAACATAAACCTCCATTATCACACCTTCCATTTTTGCCTTATTTTGAATTCTTGCCTTATTTGAGCCTTAGCACGAAAATGGTCTAGACTTAATGGTAGTTCAAGGCTAGTTAAGGCCAAATATTTCATTCAATCAAACTTTTTGATTTTTTCTTGATTTTAAAAGATTTAAACTTAATTAAATCTAATAAAATCAATTAAAAATGAAAAAATTAATTAAAAAAAAATGAAATAAAAGGTGGGACACGTGGGAAGCATGGCCAAGTTAATTCAAGTGGAAAAAGTGGGCCCCTTTTGTCAAAAATGAGGTTTCAAGGATAAATGATTTTGGCCATTTCACAAACATTTTCTAACTTCTCCAATGCATAACTTGCTCAATTTTTAAGCTTTGCTCATGTTCTTGGACATTTTGGAAAGTTTTTTGAGTCCTCTAACCAATGTCCTTGGTCCCATGTCATTTTGATTTACCAATCTCAAGTTATGGCCTTTGACTTAAAGTCCATTTTTGTTGACTTTTGAAAATGACCTATAATGTTGAAATTGATAACTTTTTGTGAGAGCATTTCTTGGACTTGAAGTATGAAGATGAGTTGTAGGAAATGTCTTTCTCTTCAAAATGAGCTTTGGATGGAATTTTTCTGATAATCCATGTGAAAGTTATGCCCTTGTCAATTTCAGTTGACTTTTTCAACTGTCCAAATAAGGAAACTTTTGCATCTTGATGATTTTTGAGCCAAGATTTGAGAATCATGATCAAGCATTGATCAAATGATGTTTGTGGCTTCAAAATGATATGTTGACCAAAAATTTGAACTTTTGACTGTCAAATGACCATTTTGCCCCTACAGTTGACTATAGTGCAATTAGGGTTTTTGACTGTGCAATTTTGAGCTGAATGTCTTGAAACTTGATATGAGGATGTTTGACCATATTTGTAGGCATATGAGACTTGATTGGATCCTTGGAAACTTCATTTTCTTGATCAGAACAAAAACCCTAATTTTGACTGTTTAGGAGGCCCTTGACTGTGCAACCCTTGGGGACTTTTTGAAGCATGACTTGGCAATTCTTGAAGAATATGGGAGGGCAAATTTTGGGGTACAACAGTTGCCCCTGTTCAATCTTCTTAGACCTGAGGATGCAGGTTGGCTGACGTGTCTTTCGTAATCCGAGGGTAGAAGGTGATTGAACACTAGAGTGCCCAGAAATTTGCGCTCACATAGTAGCAATGCGATGATGGGAATGGGCTTATAGATGCCATTTAGAGATTGACGAGTAGGATGATGGGCTTATAGATGCCATCTGGACGTTGATCGCATAAGAGATTCCTTAGCGAGAACCTGTATACCTGCAAAAGAAAAATGAGTACCTGACATGTTGCAGGAGCTGGTTTTAAGATGCTTGGTATAGATGTGTCCTGACTGGTTACAGGAGCTGAGTCTGGATCTTCAAAAGGTGATGAATGAAACAGGGGTGGTTGCTACCTCAGCATGAGCAGTGAGAGAACCTTGGGTGACTTTAACTTCAACAACGCTCGTTGAGAAAATCTTGGTGGGAATTACCATCTTCGCAGGATCGGGAAGAGAACCATAGGCAATTATAATCTCAAAAGCGGACGTTTGAGAAAAACCTGAAATGAATTATCGTCTCCACAACGTTGGGAGAGAACCATAGGAAATTATAATCTCAAAAGCGGACGTTTGAGAAAAACCTGAAATGGAATTATCGTCTCCACAACGTTGGGAGAGAACCATAGGAAATTATAATCTCAAAAGCGGGCGTTTGAGAAAAACCTGAAATGGAATTATCGTCTCCACAACGTCGGGAGAGAACCATAGGAAATTATAATCTCAAAAGCAGGCGTCTGAGAAAAACCTGAAATGGAATTATCGTCTCCACAACGTCGGGAGAGAACCATAGGAAATTATAATCTCAAAAGCGGGCGTCTGAGAAAAACCTGGAATGGAATTATCACCTCCACAACGTCGGGAGAGAACCATAGGAAATTATAATCTCAAAAGCGGGCGTCTGAGAAAAACCTAAAATGGAATTATCGCCTCCACAACGTCGGGAGAGAACCATAGGAAATTATAATCTCAAAAGCGGGCGTCTGAGAAAAACCTGGAATGGAATTATCACCTCCACAACGTCGGGAGAGAACCATAGGAAATTATAATCTCAAAAGCGGGCGTCTGAGAAAAACCTGGAATGGAATTATCACCTCCACAACGTCGGGAGAGAACCATAGGAAATTATAATCTCAAAAGCGGGCGTCTGAGAAAAACCTTTGATAACTTCTACTGAGTCTTCATCAGAAAGATCTGTTTGGGGTCGATTTAGCTGGACTAGAGAAGGCCTTGGACTGGATAAGAAATCTTTGGAGTCGATTAACTGAACCGGTCTAGGTCTTGAAATATGATTGAGAATTTAACTGAATCTTTCCTGAAAGATAGAGGTCAGTCATATGCAATGCATGATATGGATCAAGCGATGATGTTCTCGACATAAATGAAATTTGTATGATGCGTCTATGCATGCTATAATGATGTATGTGATGTTTAGGAATGTATGTTTTCGTCTAGGAAAGTAAATCCTTGACGGGTGCCGGGAAGTCATATCCTGGGATGATGTTTGAAGAATAGATTTCGCTTCCGCTGGGGATGATAGTTGTAAGAATACCGGTAGGAGAAGATGACTCCGTTGAGGAATAAACTTGGCGAATGGATAACTCTGCGGGGAGAAAGGTACCCTGATGATCTTGCTGGGAAGCGATACTCTGTGGGGAGAGAGATACTTTGTTGAGTGTTGATGATAACTTGCTGTGGATACCATCGTTATATTGGAAGTGTTAATGGACTTCGCTGGGGATAAGAAGACTCCGTCGAGGACGCTCTTTCCGTGGCTTTTGGCTGAGGATAACCCAGTTATATCCTGTTAAGGAAATAACTCTTTAAATAAAGCCGGACGACGCGTTCGTGCTTTGCGAGGATAAGCTTCCAGAATCTACTGGGGATAAGCTTACTGCTTGGGGAGATGGATTCCAACTTCTTGGGGAAACTGGATTGGATTCTCCTGGGGAAGTTTTGAGATGTATCGGGGGAAGTGACACCACTGAATGTTTGATATACTGTCGGGGAACAATCTTTAGACCAAGACCGCCGGAGATGCTTGTTAAGAATGCATGTACTGCTGGGGAATGTTGAGATCTGCTGAAGGACACCCAACTTCCTTAAGTTTGATAACTTTGCTTGAAGAAGAGTGTACTGGCTGCTTACTCTCTGGGGAATTAGGATATCTGGTTATGTTCTTTAGCTGAACCTACCTTGGTACCTTGGAAGATAGAACAATTAGATTGCTTAGACAACTCTTTATTGCCCCTGTTTCTAATGTTACCTGTAATTAATCCTTTGTTTCGTATGTAAATATTTATGAGCTAGCAAATTATTGTCAATGCATATATCACAAATTGAACCTTGAACGTTCTTCGCAAAACAAAACAGGAAAAGAAAAACAATTGGCACGTTTAACTGAAAAGTATATTTGTATTGATTTTTGAATGGCCCGAAAATAGGCGTTTTGTGTACAAGAGGCTGACGTCCTAGTAAGAGAACGCCACCGAACAGAAGAGTTTATACAAATTTTGTACAAAAGAAAATAAAACAGCTGTGTGAAATGAATGATCCCACTTGGTTTCAACTCTGCTATTGCCGTTATATCTCCGAGCGTCTCATCACTTGATGACCTAAACAAAGATGAAGCTGACTGATCGATGCCGTCTGAACTTGATGTAGATACCGGATTCTGGATGCAAAGTGATCAATGAGACATAGTATTACGCTTTTATCCCTAATTTTTGCCTGGACCGCCCTTTCGGGTTTTCAGTCCACCGGGATACCCATTTTTGCCCAAGCCGCCTTTTCAGGTTTTCGACTTGCCGGGTGTACAGATTTTTTTTATTTCATCCCTTCATTTTGCCCGAACCCTTTTGGTTCGACGGGAAGCCCTAATTTTTGCCTAGGCATGTCAGCCCAGCGGGTCTTTTTATGCGTAGTATCTTTTTACTATGTCTGCATTGGCGGGGTGAGGAAGGTCGTCACCATCCATGTTGGTTAGAATCATGGCTCCTCCTGAGAACACATGTTTAACCACAAATGGCCCTTCGTACGTAGGGGTCCATTTGCCCCTTGGATCACTCTGAGGAAGGATGATTCGCTTGATTACCAAATCCCCAACTTGATATTCCTGTGGTCTGACCTTTTTGTTAAAAGCCCTGATCATCCGTTTCTGGTACGTCTGACCATGGCAGATAGCAGCGAGTCTCTTCTCATCAATAAGGTTTAACTGATCAAGTCGTGTCTGAATCCAATCATCCTCGTTCAGATTTGCATCCTTCATTATCCGGAGAGATGGTATTTGCACTTCGATCGGTAAGACTGCCTCCATGCCATAAACCAGAGAGAAAGGAGTTGCCCCGGTTGACGTCCTAGCTGAGGTACGGTACCCATGTAGAGCGAACGGTAACATCTCGTGCCAATCTTTATAGGTCACTGTCATCTTCTGCACGATTTTCTTGATATTTTTATTTGCTGCTTCTACAGCCCCATTCATCTTCGGTCTGTAAGGAGAAGAATTGTGGTGCTGTATTTTGAACTGCTCGCAGAGCTCAGCGATCATCTTATTATTCAGATTGGTACCGTTGTCTGTAATAATTCGTTCAGGAACGTCGTACCGACAGATCAGATTATGTCGAATGAACCGTGCCACAACAGTCTTGGTTACCGTAGCATAAGACGCTGCTTCGACCCACTTCGTAAAATAATCAATCGCCACTAGGATGAAGCGATGCCCGTTAGATGCCGTAGGTCTGATCTCACCAATCATGTCAATGCCCCACATTGCAAAAGGCCAAGGTGCGGTCAGAACATTCAGGGGAACTGGAGGAACATGCACCTTGTCTGCATAAACCTGGCATTTGTGACACGTCCGAGAATGTTGGTAACAATCAGCTTCCATTGTAGACCAGTAATACCCTGCCCGAAGGATCTTCTTTGCCATTGTATGCCCACTGGAATGTGTACCGAAGGTCCCTTCATGTAGCTCTTCCATGATCTTTTCTGCTTCCGTCTTATCCACACGACGCAGTAAGGTTGAATCATGGTTTCGCTTGTACAAGATGCCGTTGCTAAGGAAGAACTTTGCCGCGAATCTTCTCAGGAACTTCTTATCATTGACAGATGCACCTTCAGGGTATTCCTGAGCTTCCAAATATCTCTTCACCTCATGGTACCAGGGCTTCTCAGTCACCAATTCAGTCTCGAGATCGCAACAGTATGCCGGTTTGTCCAGTTTCCAAATGATGACCCGGGGAGCCTCATTGTCCCACTTGACTTTGAACATAGAAGACATTGTAGCTAACGCGTCCGCTAACTGATTCTCCTCTCTCGGGAAATGTTCAAAGGTTATCTCTGTGAAGTGGGGGATCATTGTCAACACACATTCTTTGTAAGGAATAAGATTCGGATGTTTCTTATCCCACTCGCCTTTGATCTGGTTGATTACGAGAGCGGAATCTCCGAAGACACTCAGAAACTTGATCCTTAAGTCAATTGCAGCTTTGAGTCCCATGATGCACGCCTCATACTCCGCCATGTTGTTGGTGCAGTTGAAACATAGCCGGGCAGTGAGTGGAGTATGAGTGCCTTGAGGGGATATGATCACAGCGCCGATACCATTACCCAAAGCATTGGAGGCTCCGTCAAAGTGCATAGCCCATCGGGATCCTTCCTCAGGTCCTTCATCCGGTCCAGGTACTTCACAATCAGTCACTATCATGATGCTTTCATCCGGAAATTCGAAGTTCATTGACTGATAGTCATCTACGGCCTGATGTGCCAAGTGGTCTGCAAATACACTTCCCTTGATGGCTTTCTGGGTTGTGTACTGAATGTCGTATTCCGTCAAGATCATTTGCCATCTTGCAATTCTCCCAGACAGAGCAGGCTTTTCGAATATATACTTTATAGGGTCCATCTTTGAGATCAACAAGGTAGTGTGAGTCAGCATATACTGTCTCAGCCGGCGAGCAGCCCATACCAAAGCGCAACAAGTTTTCTCAAGCAGTGAGTATCGAGTCTCACAGTCGGTAAACTTTTTGCTAAGGTAATAAATGGCATGCTCTTTTCGGCCAGACTCGTCATGCTGCCCCAGCACACACCCCATTGAGTTATCAAGTACTGTCAGGTAAAGTATCAGAGGTCTCCCTTCAACCGGTGGCATAAGGATAGGTGGTTCTTGGAGATACTCTTTGATTTTGTCGAAAGCAGCTTGACATTCATCATTCCAACGTACTACCTGATCTTTCTTCAGCAGCTTGAAGATTGGCTCACAAGTAGCAGTCAGGTGTGAGATGAATCGAGCAATGTAATTCAGGCGTCCTAAAAAACCTCTGACTTCCTTCTCTGTTCTGGGAACTGGCATCTCTTGAATAGATTTAACCTTGGTAGGGTCCACTTGAATACCCTTGTCGCTTACAACGAAGCCTAGCAACTTCCCGGATCTTACCCCGAAGGTGCACTTGTTCGGGTTCAACCTCAGCTTGTACAATTTCAGACGGTCAAACAGTTTCTGCAGATGATCAAGGTGTTCTTCCTCAGTTTGGGACCTTGCGATCATGTCGTCAACATACACTTCTATCTCATGGCAATATTTCCTCAAACGCTGAAACAACTTCAACAAATCTTCTATATGCCCTTCTTCAGTTTGGGATTTGGAAATCATATCATCAACATATACTTCAATTTCTTTGTGCATCAGATCATGGAATAGGGTTGTCATAGCCCTCTGGTACGTTGCACCAGCGTTCTTCAACCCGAAGGGCATCACTTTGTAATAGAATGTTCCCCAGGGTGTGATAAACGTTGTTTTTTCCATGTCCTCTAGAGCCATTCTTATTTGATTATACCCGGAAAATCCATCCATGAACGAGAATACTTTGAATTTTGTTGTGTTGTCCACTAACATGTCAATGTGAGGCAATGGAAAATCATCTTTTGGACTAGCTTTATTTAGATCTCTGTAATCTACGCACATGCGTACTTTTCTGTCTTCTTTCGGTACTGGGACAATATTGGCAATCCATTGAGGATATACTTATGTCACAAGAAAACCAACATTAATCTGCTTTAGGACCTCCTCTTTGATCTTTACTGCCATATCCGAGTGAGTTCTTCTCAACTTTTGTTTAATTGGAAGACACTCTGGCTTCAACGGCAAACGATGCTCGACAATGTCTGTATCTAGACTAGGCATATCTTGATAAGACCAAGCAAAAATATCCACATACTCTTTCAACAGCTCAATCAACCCGCTCCTTACATCAGGATGCAACGATGCTCCAATCTTGACTTCCTTCGGATCTTCTTCTGAACCCAAATTAATCACTTCCAAAGGCTCCTTATATGGCTGAATGGTATTTTCCTCGTGCTCAAGCAACCGTGATACCTCTTCTGGAATCTCACCATAATCTTCTTCTTCAGCCCCAAATACAGGACAATCAAAGTTGGAAGAGGGTGCAGGGTCATTGTATTCAGTGGGTTTTTTAATTAATATGCACGTATGATTTATGATTGCTTTTAGAAACTGACACATATAACAAGTGATCATGCAGATTAATTTTCAGTTATTATTTATTTTGAAAGGGTTTTTTATTTGATTACCATTTCCAAAAAAAAAGCAGAAAATAAAGACATATTTTTGGAAGCAAAGTCAACTTTTATTAATGATCTTAAAAGTCAAAGCAAACAGATAAGCCCATACAATACTTTCACCTTGGGCAGAGTGAAAGCTTTTCAAACGAAAGAAACAAGTTAACAAAACAAATTACTTTGAAACATGTATGCAAGAAGGAACATCAATGGTAACCCAGTTCTGAACTCGGACTCCATGCGTCACATAATTCGGTACTTCCTGCTCTGCTTCATCCTCTTCAACATCATTAATTCCAGAACCAATTGGATGGAGGTAGCCTCTGCTGCGGAAAACATTGATAACTGTTCACAGAAGACTTTGACTTCAAAATTTTGCCTTTGCCACTACTTGAAGAGAAACCCAAACCAGCTTTGTTCTTGTTCACGGGTGGATCCACAAGTCGTCCCCAAATTATATTATGACCATTGCGCATAACCTACTGCGCGTCCTTCAGGGAAACCACATAATTCTCATTCCTTCTTATGTTTTCGATGGATAGGGCTTAGAACTGGGTTCCAACAGCAGCCTCATCCGCTTCTACAATACTGAAATAGGATAGATGGGATATCAACAACGCCTGCTCCCCACTTATGATCACTACCTTCCCTTCACACACATATTTTAGCTTCTGATGCATAGTTGAAGTGACAGCACCTGCTTCGTGTATCCATGGCCGTCCTAGGAAACAACTATATGCGGGAATAATGTCCATGACCTCGAAGGTTATCAAGAACAAGTGCGGTCCTATATGGATGGGCAAGTCTACTTCACCGATGACAGATTTTCTGGACCCATCAAAAGCCTTCACAATGATGCCACTCAGGCGCATAGGTGTTCCTTGATACTTTAACTTCATGAGAGTAGTCCTCGGTATAACATTCAACGCAGATTCGTTATTAATTAGCACATTGGACAGTAAATCCTTCTTGCAATTCATAGAAATGTGGAGGGCTAAGTTGTGATTCCTCCCTTCATCTGGTAACTCATCATCGCAGAAACTTAAGTTGTTACATGATGTAATGTTTCCAATTACGCTGCTAAATTGTTCCAATGGCATGTCATTCTCCATAAAAGCTTGGTCTAGTACTCTCATCAAGGATTCTCTATGAGCAGAGGAATTCATCAATAAAGCTAGGATAGATATCTTTGAAGGAGTCTGCAATAGCTGATCCACAATTTTGTAGTCGCTCATTTTAATTATTTTCAAGATATCGTCCACCTCTTTCTCTAATGTAGCTCCACTAGTATCTCCTGCAGTATTCTTCGGTTCATCATTCTCAGCAATTTTCTTTCCAGCAACAACGTCTTTTTTGAATAACTGGCGCAAACACACAACCACTATGGGTCACTCTGCTACTGTCAACTATATTTCCAACATCTGGCATTGGCTGGATGGGAACTTCCACCCCATCTTCCAAGATTGTAGTGTTGTATTTGTAAGGCACAACCTTATCCGATTTATAGGGAACAGGACATGGCAGACTAATTATGAGTGAGGTAACAGTTGGTTTGCTATGGTACTCCACCTCAAGATGAGCGGGTGCACCAAAACAAGGCACAATGACGTTTACACCTTCCTCGACACAATCGGCCCTCAAAAGACCATTTTCTGCCAACAAATCTTCGTCTAAAGAAAAATACTCATCCGCAGAGGCATATTCTTCCTCTGAATCTTCTCCCATCAAACAAACTTTAACCATATCAATCTCGTGATAATCATCTCTCTCACCTGTGATCTTGATAGTTCCATTATATAACAGCAACTGAACACCCTCCCTCACAATAGAACATCCTCGGGGGTCTCGACAACAAGCTATGCAAGATCCATATTGGTGTTCCACCTGACCAGCAGTACGGTAAAAGGTAGCATGCAATTGTACGAGATCTTCATTCAAATACTACACATTGAAAATTCTGAATTCACCAGGACATCCAGAAACCAAATTCACTTCCTCTTCATACTCCGCCCTAGGCCTGACTATATGGATTAAACCTTCATCCATCATCTCCTGCAGATCAGCCTTTATCTTCTCGTAGCCCTGTATATTTGTACTGAAAATAGCACAACCGGCATGGTCATGCGTATAATAACTGAATTCACAGATGTCTGTGTGCATCTTCACCAAATCTCCTCTAACCAGATTAATGTCAAAAATCCAGAATTCACCTAGACAACCGGCCACCATATTTATAGCATTCACTCCTCCGTGTTTGGGTAGAGGATTGTCTTTCACATTAGGTCCCACGTCTTTGAAAGATAAAATTCCAGACTTCACCAACCTTTGCACTTCAGTCCTCAAAGGATAACAATTTTCAACACTATGCCCTGGTGCTCCCTGATGAAAGGCACACGTCTGGTTTGCTTTGTAATACTAAGGCAATGGTGATGGTATGGCGGGAGGTGGTCGTGTCTGGACCAACTTCTTGTGAATGAATGCTGGTAGTAGATCTGCATAGCTCATGGGAATAGGGTTATAGTTCTCCCTTCTCTGATTATTCCGTGGGTTCCCTTGTTGGCACTGTCTTTGATAAGCAACGGTAGTCGGAGCGGCATTCATAACAAGAGTAACTGAGGCGACTTGCTGATGATGCTGATAATTCCTTCTAGGAGCGTTTACCCTTCTCTCTTGCATAACACCATTTGTATCCCCCTCTTTCTTCTTCGTAAACCCATAAGCTAGATTTTTCACACCTCCAGATCCTTCACCCTTTGTCAAACGGCCTTCTCTTACTGCCTCTTCTAGGCGGACACCCATTCCTACCATCTCTGTAAAATCACTCGGGGCACTTTCTACCATTCTTTCGTAGTAGAAAGCACCTAGCGTCTTCAGAAAAATTTTAGTCATTTCCTTCTCCTCCATGGGAGGAATCACTTATGCAGCCACTTCGCGCCATCTTTGTGCATACTCTTTGAACGATTCTCTATCTTTCTGAACCATGGCCCTAAGCTGGTCATGGTCAGACACCATGTCCACATTGTACTTGTATTGTTTAATGAATGCTTCTCCCAAATCATTAAAGGTATGGATGTTGGCGCTGTCTAAACTCATGTACCATTTCAATGCTACACCGGTCAAACTATCCTAGAAAAAGTGAATCAGCAGACGCTGATCATCGATGTGGGTAGACATTCTCCTTACATACATCACCAAGTGAGTACGAGGGCAAGTGTTGCCCTTATACTTCTCAAATTCTGGGACCTTGAACTTAGCAGGCATTTCGACATTCGGGACCAAACACAACTCATTCACATTCTGCCCAAATAGCTCTTTTCCCCTAAGAGCCTTCATCTCTATTTGCATTCTATCAAACTGCTCTTGGAAATCATCCATTCGATCATAAAGACCCAAGTCTTCACTCGGCGGAGGGAAAGGACGACATATATCTTCATTAACAAACGGAACCAAATTCACCGAAGGAGGTGCAGCAGGAACAGTATGCACCACAGGAGGTGCTAGAGTAACAACATTTTGAACCACTGGAGCATCTTGGGGGCTCAAATTAAAACCTTCAGGTGTAAAATTCTCTGGAATTCCCCACGGATAACCCTGAGGCATACGGTTTTGAACAACAGCCGGAGTAGCAGATTCAGAAACAATTGGAACTTCAGCATTTACCCTTGTTGGTTGAGGTTGAACACTCGGTGGCTGATTCTGAGCAACCACCAGAGCTTCCATCAGAGTAGTCAAATTGTCTAAGCCGGCCTTCAAAGTAGAAACTTCTTCGCGCAGCTCGCGATTCTCCTGTTCCAAATTGTCCATCTTCTTTTTGAAGTTAGCCCGAGTGTTGTAGTGATGAGTCAGCTTGCTGAACGAAGTAAAAAGCTGGGTAAGACACCTGGATATGCATAGTCAATGCAAGAAATATGTGCAATATGATGTATGATATGCAATGCACATGATTTATTTTTTACTTTATCGTTTAATATTTCAAGGGATTTAACGTTTATAGACATATTGCAAACATCAAAATAATAACGCATTTGAAATACTAAAAACTTTTATTATAATAACTTCAAAATGGGTTAAAAATTTCAATGATCCCAAGTTAAAGATGAAAATACAATCTAAAATTCTGAGAAAAGGAACTGATGGAGATCAATCTGTACGCTGGCGTTTCCCTGTGAGCCTGGCGATCTGAGCCCTCAACCTATGGTTTTCTTCCACATGTCTGATGGCAACTTCCTTCCAAACATCTGAAGCAGGAAGTGAGTAATCAGCACCTGTTTGAGGCTTAGGAGAAAATAAATCCCCTTGCCTCCCCATAGACTTTACTGCTCGACTCTCAAGGATCTCAATCAAATCATCTTTCTCCTCCAAGTCTGCCCTATAGGAACTCTCTAAAGTCTGGAACTTGTTCTTCCAAGCATCCCTTTCCTGTTGCATCCTAACCAAAGTGAGTTTCAGTTCTTCTAGATCATCTAATAAGGGAGGAGTGGTCTTTACAAACAAATCAGGCATGGGTGTCTCTTGAGTATACGACATATTCAACTGAATGGCTCTCGATCGGACCCACTGAAGATATAGCTCCAAATAAACAACACCCCTAGGTCCCAAATCCTTCCTAATCTTCTTATGAATGTGATGCCAGGCCTTCGCAATCTGATCCCTAGCTTCCCTATGGTCTTCTCTTTCCTTCAGAAAGAAACTACTCAAATGAATACTGTTTGGTTTATCCCTCATCGGATAACCAAGTTGTCATCGTGCAAGAACAGGGTTATAGTTAATTCCTCCCTTTGTACCAAGAAGAGGTACATTGGGGAAACTACCACAACTGTCAATAATCTCTATATCCTGATAAGCTCGATGATACCAATCAATATCCGAGTGAGTAAGTGCCATGATCTTAGGAGCCCAACGGGGTTCCTTCTTGACATCCCAAAAAGCATCAGACTGAGGCATATGAGAGATGAACCATTGGTATAGCAAAGGCGTGCAACAGATAATCATTCCCCCATGATAAGAACTCCGAAGATGAATAGAGTAATAAGCATCACCCAACAGTGTAGGAACCAGGTTTCCAATCATGAAAATCCTGATAGAGTTAATGTCGACAAACTTATCCACATTAGGGAATAAGAATAATCCATAAGCAAGTAAAGCAAAGATGGCCTAAAAGCAACCGTACTCTTCATTCTGGAAAAGTAACGAGCTTTCTCCAATAAGAACTGAGCTGGAAATCCTCTAATCCCTCCTTTGGTACTCATATGGGTTTCCACCTCAGACTTCCCCAGATGAATCAAATCATCAATCTCATGTGGTTTTGGCTCACCCTCTAAACCAGTAAAAGGAACACTATCGGTAACGGGTAAATCCAATAGATAGGAATACTCCTCCAGTGTAGGCATTAACTGATAATCGGGAAAAGTAAAGCAGTGATACACCGGATCATAGAATTGGACCAAGATCGAGAGAAAACCCTCCTTCATCTTCAACTTCATGAGAGGAATAATGGATCCATACTTCTTCCGAAAGTTTGCAGGACACTCAATCTCTGGAATTAGACTGATCAACTCATCTATCTTGGGATCCTTGAAACTGTATTTCCCGGTCTTTCTCTTTCCAGAATCCATGGTTAAAAGTACCTGAGATATTCACAAATAGTCAACCTTTAAATCCCTTGAAATATTGTTTTCTTCAAAAGATGCTTATGAGTGCATGGATGCATGATGCAACAATCACACACAAGATCACACATGTAGGATTCATAGGTTCAACGTCACGAGCATGAGGTCGAAGGTACTACCCATAAGGTGTTGGTCTAAAAAGTTATCACCTGCCGAACAAGGTTCTAGAGGTTCCCAGAGTCTACATCCTTTCTTCGGATATTACCAACTTCTCGATTAACTCGGTAATTAGTAATATTCTCAAGAAAGACTCGTCCGAGCGTAGTATCGCGTGACAACTATTTCCGGATTACTCCGTCATAGCTGTCGCACTACACCTAAAAGGCCAAGATAGGTTTGGTATTCTACGGTCCTCAGTTTCAGCAGGCTCCCAGGTCGAAAGCCGTACGTCTTCCCGATTACTCGGTAAACGACACTACAGTCAAAGGGGCCTCCACTGAGTGGGGGATCTCATGCCTCCTTTTTTGGGATTACTCCCTCAAAGTTAACATGACTATACTGCCCGTCCTATCTTAAGGTTTGCCCAAGTCTGGGTATAGGACTTATGAGTAATCACCAAGCACCCTGAAAACCAGGAAAAATCGAGACAAACATATATACAAATCATAACACATAAACAACAATAGCACATATACAGATATAAACAAAGATAGGCTTAACCCACTTAGGGATGGACCAGCAAGAGGTCAATCTTTCCCCAGTGAAGTCTCCATTTTTCTGTAGCGGTAGAAATGTTCAAGACTAAGCCATTGGATTGACTAGACTTTATACAAATCAAAATAAAAATCTCCACCGCGATTTATTGTTTCCAAAGGAATGGGAAAAGAGAGAATAACCCAAAAAAAGGGGGAAAGATTCAAGGTAAGGGGGTTGGTTATGCAAAGGGAAGGTATTAGCACCCTAAACATCTACGGTACTCCGCATGAACCTCTTTGAAAAAATCTGTATATTTTGGCTATAAAATGTTACATGTAAAATAGATGGTGGAAGTGAGGAAAGAAATATATTTTTTATGATTTTTGCACCCGCCGCGGTTGCAAACCTTTAGTGCCTATGTACCACCTTTCGTGCAATAGGGGATCAGGGTACACGTAGTTCATCTTTTAAAAATTTGAAACACAAGTGTGTTGGTTGATTTTAAGAGATAAGACATCATCGTCATTGTCCGTGTGGAAAACACACTTACTACCCACAATCATGAGAAAGGAGAATTTGCATCATCTCAAAGTGGAGGATATGGCTTGGATTTTAAAATCAACAATGCCTCACTCAACACCCAAGTGGAAAATATCTCTCTTCACTACATATTATAGAAGTATATTTGTTTGCATCACTACAAGGATTGACAAGAGTCTAATCTTTTGAGAAAGATTTTAAAATAAAAAGTCAAAGTGGAAAAAATGGTTTGAAATGAGATTGATTGAGTTTTAGTCTTCTCACAAAAATGTCAAGGTATCATTAAGTTGATTGAAGTTTATTTATGAAAATGTTTTTGAAAATGCATGGACATAAGTCCAAGTTTATTATGAAAGTGTTTCAAGTTTCAAAACAAGAAGGGTTTTCAAAAGGAGGGAGAAGATTTTTGAAATTAAAGAAACTGGGAGGAGATGAAGAGACTATCCTAAAGCATAAGGTAAAAGCTAGGGATAAGAACCATCTAACCAACAAGAAGCCAAAGTTTGACATTATGAGCCAATATAGAATTCCCATTCTTCGGATTGAAACCAAGCAAGCAAAGATACTAGACCTCTTGAGAGAACCAAACTTCAAGTGTATTAAGTCTTCGTAAAAATTGGGCAGAGTAATGGTTGTATACGGGTGAATTCCAGATTACAAACAAAGTATGTAATCACAATAACATGCACACAAAACAAACAAACTACCAAATATCTTGAGGTAAACCTCAAGAACTCCAGACAAAATAATCAGATAAGATCACAAGGTCTCCAAGATAGACCAAGGTTTCTAATCCTAAGTCCAAGAAAAAGTCATATGCTCCATAATGCCAAGGATAGTAACCAAATAGTCCAAGTACCATTAAAGTTTTTTATGGTTCATGTTGATTATTAGGTGTCTCCAAAAGAAAAAGAAAAGCTCAAGTGATCAAAATAAAAATGACATAAAAGTAAATGCTCAAGTGAGCAAAGATGAAAATAGCATGAAATGTAAATGCTAAAAGTAAATGGTACATAAAGCATAAAAATAAAAGCATAAAGTAAAGTCAATTGTTAGAAATTAGTGGTTAGTTGGATGACCATATTGAAACTTGCATTTGGAACTCATTAGAGGATTGGTAGAACCAAAGCCTCCACACAACAAGTTGCATTTGCTTTTTGTCAAGTATATCATCCATTTGGAATTCTCAAAAGTGCCATTTAATGATCAATGGTGTTTAAGTGATCCGTGTTGACCAAAGGTGTTGTAGATTCATTAGAGGATTGGTAGAACCAAAGCCTCCCCATAATGAATCTCAAGATTATTGGATCAAAGAGATCAAATTAACATACTTGGGCTTGCAATAATAAGTTTGGGCCACGAATGATCATTTATCCGAATCGGGACAAAATTTAGCGCTATGTTAAGCAATCGTAAGTGGACTTATGTAGAAGTCGCACTTATTTTGAGGCCGGTCAATAGCAATCTATGTACTTCATGTTTGGATAAATGATATAGAGATCACCATCCCTTAACATGTAGCACAATTAAAAAAGAAATGGATAAGATGAAGAGGGAGGGGAATGATAAGCTAATTTGGATTACCACCTCAAAATTCTTTCATCTTTAAATTCAACCACTCCGCTAGATGGATTAAAGCACTAAACATATCATTAATCCAAAGCACCAAAAATGAATTAAATAATTCACTCTTTGGTAGATTTGAATTGATGAACATTTATCCAACTTCATCTACATCACAAAGTCCATTGAGTTTAAAGAGAAATTGGACATTTAAAATTGCAATCCAAACCAACAATCAAAAAGAGTGAGTGGAAAAAGCATTTTGGATCAAAGCTGCCCCAAAACAAGGAAAAAATTCATTTTGTCCATGTGTAAATCGATTGCACTACTGTGTAAATCGATTTACACAGTACAATTTTCAAAAATCTGCACGAAATTGCTTATGTCAATCAATTGCACTGTTACTGCAATCGATTGCACGCTGTTACAGACAGCAAAATAACATTTTAAAAGGCCAAATTCTTGTTCAGACTTTCCATCAAATACCTTATGATCATGGATCCAATTAAGCACGAAAATTCCATCAAATTATGAGAAAATAACACCATTGGAATCACAAAATAATGCTCAATGAATCAAACCCAAAGATCAACAAGAGATCACATTGTGAAAGATGAATTATCCAACTTACCAAAGGTGGATCTAAAGAATTATCAAAACAACTTCAAGAATTTGCTTCAATTCAACCACAAGAATCAATTTCCCAAGCTTAGATGTAGAGAATTGATAAGAAAAAGTTTTTGGATGAAGGTTTAGCTCAAAGATTAGTAAGCTTCAATGCAAAGCTTACTAACTTTTTGAAAATGGAGCTTTGAGTGAATTTGGTAGATGGAGAGAATTGAGAGATTTTTTAGCAAGGTGGATTTGGCTATCAAAAGCTTGAAAGTTGAATGAAATGAGGGCTCTATTTATAGAGTTTAGGATTGGGATTAGTGGTAATTTGGTAATTGATTCTTGGAGCCAAAATTTGAATTAATGATAATTCTTTCAAAAATTAGAGCCAAAATTTGAATTAATGATAATTCTTCATAAAAATGAAAGATTGGCACTAAAATTTGAATTAATGGTATATCTTTCAAAAATGAAGAAAAATTGGAGCCAAAATTTGACAAGCTTAAAATGCTGATTTTTTTTCAAATTTTCACGATGTGCAATCGATTGCACTATAGTGTAAATCGATTTGCACAGTGTATTTTTTCAAAAATGGCGCAAAATGCACTATGTGCAATCGATTGCACTCTAAGAGCAATCAATTGCATCAGTGACAAAAATGAATTTTTGGTAATTTTTCCTTTGCAAATAGAGATTTTAGGAAAATAATACCAGAAATCCTTATTTGTCAGATGCTTCGACTTGGTACCTACAAAACAAAAATATACAAAGACAAAGACAAATATTTTTTTGTATTTTGATTAGAAGTTAGTTAACAACACATATACAAAATACACAACTAAGGTGCTTGGAGATTCCTCAAGAGCAAACTTAAAGATAGGAGATATAAAAGAGGAAGAACCAACCCTAATGTGATCTTGTTATGATCGAGTTGATATGATATGATATGATAGAGGAATATTCGGGGCAAAAATTGGGGTACAACAGCTGCCCTTATTTAAGTGTCTTCTATCCGGAGATACGAAGGTTAAAAATCTTCGTGTTGACGCGATTGAAGATACTTAAATATAAAACAAGCCTTATTTTTGTCCCTAAGATGCCATGCAATTCTTATGATTATGAATGCATGTGAACAGTACCAAAGAGATGCAAAGTATCACTAGGGATGCCACAAAAATGGAGAAACAAAGGAGCAACCCCACCAGGAAAATAAATCACTGGTGGACCCAAAAGAATTGAATTAGAGAGGACGATAACAAGCATCGACGTTCACTGCCGATGGTCTACCAACGTTCACTGAATGTAGAAAGATAACAATCACCAACGTTCACTGAAGGTAGAAAGATAACAAACACCAACGTTCACTTTCGATGTACTAGCAACGTTCACTGAAGGTAGAAAGAGAAAAATATATCATACCACCGTCGTTCACTGATGATGAACTATCAAAGTTCACTGAAGATAGCAAAAAGATAACAAACACCGATGTTCACTGCCGATGTACTACCAATGTTCACTGAAGGTAGAAGGAAAAAATATATCATACAACTTCCGTTCACTGATGATGAACTATCAACATTCACTGAAGATAGCAAAAAGATAACAAACACCGATGTTTACTGCCGATGTACTACCAACGTTCACTGAAGGTAGAAGGAAAAAATATATCATACCACCGCCATTCACTGACGATGAACTATCAACGTTCACTGAATATAGCAAAAAGATAACAAACACTGACGTTCACTGCCGATGTACTACAAACATTCATTGAAGGTAGAAGGAGAAAATATATCATATCATCGCCGTTCACTAACGATGAACTATCAACGTTCATTGAAGATAGCAAAAAGATAACAAACACCGACATTCACTGCCGATGTACTACCAACATTCACTGAAGGTAGAAGGAGAAAATATATCATATCATCGTCGTTCACTAATGATGAACTATCAACGTTCACTGAAGATAGCAAAAAGATAACAAACACAAATGTTCACTGCCGATGTACTACCAACGTTTACTGAAGGTAGAAGGAGAAAATATATCATACCACCGCCATTCACTGACGATGAACTATCAACGTTCACTGAAGATAGCAAAAAGATAACAAACACCAACATTCACTGCCGATGTACTACCAACGTTCACTGAAGGTAGATGGAGAAAATATATCATACCACCGCTGTTCACTGATGATGAACTATCAACATTCACTGAAGATAGCAAAAAGATAACAAACACCGACGTTCATTGCTGATGTACTACCAATGTTCACTGAAGGTAGAAAGAGGATATATCATACCACCGCCGTTCACTGACGATGAACTATCAACATTCACTAAAGATAGCAAAAAGATAACAAACACTGACGTTCACTGCCGATGTACTACCAACGTTCACTGAAATATAACAACCATTTCTTACAAAGATGTTTCAATATTAACCATTTCCGCCAATCCTTCCAGGGTCTCCACCAAAAGACCCTTTAGGATTACATCTATTCCTAAGGTGACTCACTGATAATTACTATGCCAGTGCCGATCCCGTACTCATCAGATAAAACTGTCCCTTGGAGACTCGATTTTTGAGAGGGCTGACCCCGACATCGGTAACATTGCAGGAACCAGCAAAACAACCTGAAGTGGAAGAGTATTCTCCCCTGAGATTTCTCCTCTGAAAACTGTTATCGGTCCTGTTGACACTACTACCACAGTCCCTATGGTTACCCCTACTGATACCCCTACCGCCGAGTCGATCGAGACTCGGGGCATAGGCATTTTGGTTGAGCCTGTCTGAATGAAGGAGCAATCAATATCTATCCCAGAAGCCTCCAAGAAAGAGATGGAAGAAATTTTGAAAATTATAAAGAGAAGCAACTACAATGTAGTCGAACAGCTAGGGAAGACTCCTTCAAAGATCTTTATGTTGGCTTTACTGTTGTGCTTCGAGGCTCATGCGAAGGCCTTGGTGAAATTTCTTAAAATTGCCCATGTGCCATAGGAAACCTCTGCTGGCCAATTCCAAGACTGTGTGGCCAGTTTGACCGCTGATAACGATTTAGGCTTTTCTGATGCTGACCTGACACCTAGAGGGAGGAAACACAACGAGGTGTTGCATGTCTCTATTGAATGCATGAGAACTACTTTATCCCATGTCCTGGTTGATACTGGTTCATCTTTGAATGTGATACCTAAGAAGGCTCTTGATAGACTAGACTATGAAGGTCTGACCTTAAAACCCAGTAACATAATGGTAAGGGCCTTCAACGGTAAGAAGAGAATGGTGCATGGAGAGGTGGACATCCCCATTAAAGTTGGAACTCAAACCTTTGATTCAACTTTCTACATGATGGACATTCGTCCTTCCTATTTCTGTTTATTGGGCCGACCTTGGATTCATGACGCTGGTGCCGTTACCTCTACAATACATCAGATGCTGAAATACTCAACCAAGGTAAAAATCATCACTGTCCATGGAGAAGAGGAATATATGGTCAGTCATTTGAACTCCTTTAGATACGTAGAAATGAATGGTGAATTCATCAAAACTTCGTATCAGAATTTCGAGGAAGTCCCACAAACAGTGGCAGCAACCAAGATTGTTTCCCAAGTCCCAAAGATTACAAGACCTCCGCTAAAGATGTCTTCACTGAAAGATGCCAAGGCAATAGTCGAAGAAGGTGGGTGTACTATTTGGGGCCAACTCTCGGATATCCCTTACAAATCTGAAAATTTTGGTTTGGGTTTCACTTCAGGAGGCCAGAAAGCTGTTCGTCGTGCTCGTGTCAGGGGACCACCTTTATGGATCAGCAACCATGGAGTCAACGCAGTGGAGGATAGTGATGACAGTTGTGACCTAGAAGATTATATTTTCCCAACCATCAACGGAGGACTCACCAACTGGGAAGCCAAATATTTTGTCCCAATTACTTTTATCCAACAATAATTGTCTTTAAATTTTTATTGGACTTGTAATAATTAAACATTTAAGACTTTTAAAACCTTGTGTCTTGCCCGAGGCACGACGGTCCATTTGTAAGGGTTGTTACTTCATTTTCATATGTCATCAATGAATCATGGACGTTTTTGCATGCAAACTTTGTGCTCTTTGTCTTTCTTTTCTACATTTTTATTTCTTTCAAAGATAGTTATGCTCTTACACACACTCACATATCAAAATGCAGATCTACATCCACTCAGGATCCCATGGGTAATGATTCTGCTATGGCCTATTGTGACTTTGAAAATCTAATCTACCAAGCCGAAGACGAAGGTGAGGAAGATTGTGAAGTGCCAGGGGAACTAGCCAGGTTGCTACAATAGGAAGAAAGGACCATACAGCCCCACGAAGAACCAGTGGACACAATTAACTTAGGTACCGAAGAGGACAAGAAAGAAGTCAAGGTGGGTGTCAATCTGGAACCTAATGTCAAGAAGCGTTTAACTCAGTTACTACATGACTATGTTGAGGTCTTTTCCTGGTCATACGAAGACATGCCAGAACTTGATGCTGATATCGTGGTCCATCGTCAACCAACAAAAGAAGACTGCCCTCCGGTAAAACAGAAAGTCCATTGCATGCGGCCAGACATGTCAGAGAAGATCAAGACTAAAGTCATGAAACAATTCAACACCGGATTCTTAGCCGTCACTTCCTATCCATAATGGGTCGCCAATGTTGTTCTAGTGCCTAAAAAGGACGGCAAAGTACACATGTGTATGGATTACTGATATTTGAATAGGGAAAGCCCTAAGGATGATTTCCCACTTCCGCATATCGATATCCTGGTTGACAATACCGCACAGCATAAAGTATTTTCCTTCATGGATGGTTTATCAGGCTATAATCAAATCAAAATGGCACCTGAGGACATGGAGAAAACAACCTTTGTCATACAGTGGGGCATTTTTTGTTACAAGGTTATGCCATTCGGGTTGAAGAACATTGGGCCAACTTATCAGCGTGCCATGGTAGCTCTATTTCACGACATGATCTATCACGAAATAGAGGTCTTTGTGGATGACATGATAGCCAGATCTCAAACTGAAGAGGAACATCTTGACCATTTGCAGAAACTGTTTGAAAGGCTAAAGAAATATAAGCTAAGGTTGAACCCTAATAAATGCACATTTGGGGTGAGGTCCGGTAAACTCTTAGGCTTCATTGTCAGCGGTAAAGGTATCGAAGTGGACCCTGTCAAGGTGAAATCAATACAAGAAATTCCTGCTCCTCACACCGAGAAGGAAGTCAGAGGATTCTTAGGATGGCTTAACTACATCGCCATATTCATTTCTCACTTAACCGTTACTTATGAACCAATCTTCAAATTACTGAAGAAAGATCAAGTAGTGAAATGGAATGATGAATACCAAGCTGCATTCGACAAGATCAAGGAGTACCTTCAAGAGCCTCCTGTTTTGATGCTGCCAATTGAGGTAAGACCTTTAATCATGTATCTAAATGTCTTGGAAAATTCAATGGGGTGTGTGCTAGGGCAGCATGACGAGTCTGGCCGAAAGAGCATGCTATATACTACCTGAGTAAAAAGTTTACCGACTATGAAACAAGATATTCACTGCTCGAGAAAACTTGATGCGCTCTGGTATGGGCTACTCGCCGGCTAAGACAATATATGTTGACCCATACTACCTTATTAATATCCAAGATGGATCCAATTAAATACATATTCGAGAAGCCTGCCCTCTCTGGGAGAATAGAAAGATGGCAGATGATTCTGACTGAATACGACATTCAGTACACTACCCAAAAAGCGATAAAGGGTAGTGTGTTAGCCGATCACCTTGTTCATCAGGTTGTGGATGACTATCAGTCCATGAAATTCGAGTTCCCAGATGAAGACATCATGTCGGTAAGCAATTTTGAAGAACTCAGACCATATGACGGACCTGAACAAAGATCCCGATGGACCTTGGTTTTTTACGGAGCCTCAAACGCACTCAGCAATAGCATAGGTGATGTAATCATATCCTCTGAAGAATGTCATACTCCCTTCACTGCAAGACTTTGTTTCAACTATACCAATAACATGGCAGAATACAAAGTGTGTATTTTTGGTCTCAAAGATGCCATAGATTTGGGAATCAAATCCTTAAGTGTATTTGGAGATTCATCCTTAGTCATCAGTCAGATCAAAGGAGAATGGGACACGAAGCACCCTAATCTCATCCCCTACAAAGAACATGTGTTGACATTAATCCCACATTTCGAGGAATTTACCTTTGAGCATTTTCCACGAGAGGAAAATCAACTAGCGGGCATGCTAGCCACTATGTCATCCATGTTTAAACTCAAGTGGGGTAACGAGACTCCCCAGATCACCACTGAACGGATGGATGAACTATTTTACTATAACGATATCGATGCTAAAGATATAGTGGACAAGCCTTGGTTCCATGAAGTTAAGAGGTATCTCGAGGCTCAAGAGTATCCAGAAGGAGCTTCAGTCAATGATAAGAAGTTCTTGAGAAGATTCTCTGCTAAGTTCTTCCTTAGTAATGGCACTCTCTACAAGCGCAACCACGACTCTGTTTTACTTCGTTGAATAGACAAGGTTGAGGCAGAAAAGTTCATGGCTGATCTACATGAAGGCATTTTTTGCACCCATTCCAGTGGGCACACGATGGTTAAAAAGATCCTACGAGCGGGGTACTACTAGTCTAACATGGAAGCAGATTTCCATCAAAATTCACGAACCTGTCACAAGTGTCAGATCTACACTGACAAAGTACATGTGCCTCCAGTTCCTCTAAACATCCTGACTGCTCCTTGGCCATTCGTGATGTGGGGCATCAATATGATTGGGGAAGTAAAACCTATAGCTTCTAATGGGCCTCACTTCATCTTGGTGGCCATTGATTATTTCACGAAGTGGGTTGAGGCAGCTTCTTTCGCTTCCGTTACCAAGAGTGTTGTAGCCCGATTCATCAAATAGAATATCATCTGTCGGTACGGTATCCCACAGAGAATCATCACAGACAATGGTATGAATCTCAAAAATACTATAATCATTGCACTATGCGCGCAATTCAAGATCCAACACCATAATTCTTCTCCTTACCGGCCAAAGATGAATGGTGTTGTTAAAGCCGCAAATAAAAACATCAAGAAGATACAAAAAATGACAGTAACCTACAAAGACTGGCATGAGATGTTACCATTTTCTCTCCATAATTACCGTACCACGGCGCACACATCAACGGGGGAAACTCCCTTCTCCTTGGTATACGGCATGGAAGTTATTCTACCAATTGAAGTTCAAATACCTTCTCTGAGAATCATAAAGGATGCAGGGATGAATAAAGATGATTGGATCCAAACTCGGCTTGACCTGTTGAATTTGATTGATGAGAAGAGGCTTACGGTTGTCTGTCATGGTCAGATGTACCAAAAACGTGTGATCAAGGCTTTTAACAAGAAGTTCAGACGTCAGGTATATCAGGTTGGTGACTTGGTAACCAAGCGTATCATATTGCCACAAGGTGATCCCTGGGGCAAATGGACTCCTATATACAAAGGACAATTTGTGATAAAAAGCATATTCTCTGGTGGAGCAATGATCCTAAACACTATGGATGGTGACGATCTTCCTCACCCTGTGAACGCGGACATAGTCAAAAGATACTACGCATAAGAGACCCTCTAGGTTGACACACCTAGGAAAAACAAGGGCATCTCGGCGTACCACAAAGGTTCGGGAAAAAATTAGGGATAAAATATTTTTAAAAAATTGTACATCTGGCAAGCTGAAAACCCGAAAGGGCGGCTTGGGCAAAAAAGGGTGTCCCGGTGGACTGAAAACCCGAAAGGGAGGTCCAGGCAAAAGTTAGGGAATTAAAGCGTATGACTATGTCTCATTGGATCACCTTACAGACAATCTTTAGCATCGACTGACAAGCTCAAATGGGTCTAATCAATCCAATCAACTTCGGACAAGGCAGCAAGTGGAGAAGACGCTCAGAGACACGAAGGCTATAGCGGAATGTGAACCCCATGCGATTATTTCACATAGCTATCTTTTATTTGTATCAAATTTTCATTTTCTACGACGACATTATCTTACTAGAATGTTCGTCTCATTGTACAAAAATACTTATTCAAGTTAATACAAAGATATCCCTTTGAAAGTGCAAAACTATTTGTTTTTCTTTTATTTCCGTGTTTTGTTTGCGAAAACGTCCAATGATTATTTTTGAACATATGCATTTAAACGTGACTACTGTTTACGAATGAACAAAAAAAGAGGAACAGAAAATAGAAAGACAATCACTAATGGCTTTAAGAAATAGGACGATATCTTTAGACTATTCCATAAAATCCCCCACAAATACTTTTCCAGCAAGAGCGGAAAACGGGACATCCCACTACAGGATCGCTAACATATCTCCAAGTATGCAGCTTAATGATATCAAGCTCTCTCACATCCCTGACAGAACAAAACTTCCAGTTACCGCTCCTAAGATTCCCCAGTAAAAGTCGCCTAGTTTCTCAGGATTCCCCAATAGGATTTCACGAGGTCTACAAGCAATATACGGCGTTTCCCTTACACAACAGAGTTTATTTCTCAAACAAATGGAAACTCATCAACACTTCCAAAACATGAAGACTTGCACTCCTCATTCTCAGCAATGCTCAGGGATTTATTTTCCCTGACTCCAACAATACTACGGCATAATAATTAATGTGTCCATACGTTACATCCATACATCATAGCATTGACTACACAGATACATACAACACAATCTCATTTATTTTGATAACATCATTGTACCATGCATTTCATACATCATGACGTTGCATACAAATAACCTTTCATCTTTTTAAGAAAGATCAATCAACAGAAAATTATCGTCAAATTTTCAGCAAGTCAATTACAGATCAATTCCCAAGAAAGGACTGGTCAACCATCTACATAACAGATATTTCTTTCAGACCCCTGCCAGTTCAGTTTAAATCTCCCAACGGTTTATTCTGATTCTTTCCCGCAGACGTCTTCTCTGGTTTAGATAAATCTATTAATAATTTGTTCTGATTCTTCTTCAGATCCCTGCCAGTTCAGTTTAAATCTCTCAACGGTTTATTCTGATTCTTTCCCGCTGACACTTTCTCTGGTTCAGATAAATCACTCAAAGGTTTACTTTGGTTCTTTCCAGTTAAAGAATATTCAAGATCTCTTTTGGTTTAGTTTAAACCCCTCAGCAGTTTATCTTGATACTTTCTAAAGGAACACTTCGGGTTCAGATAAATCTCTCAATGGTTTATTCTGATTCTTTCCCGCAGACGCTTTCTCTGGTTCAGATAAATCACTCAAAGATTTACTCTGATTCTTTCCAGTTAAAGAATATTCAATATCTCTTTTGGTTCAGTTTAAACCCCTCAATGGTTTATCCTGGTACTTTCCAAATGAACACTTCGGGTTTAGATAAATCTCTCAATGATTTATTCTGATTCTTTTCGCAGACACTTTCTCTGGTTCAGATAAATCGCTCAAAGATTTACTCTGATTCTTCCCGGTTAAATAATATTTAAGATCTATTTTGGTTCTGTTTAAACCCCTCAACGGTTTATCCTGATACTATCCAAAGGAACAATTCTGGTTCAGATAAATCGCTCCAAGATTTATTCTGATTCTTCCCAGTCAAATAACATACAAGACTTCTTATGGTTCAGATAAGTCACTCCAAAGATTTATTCTGATTCTTTTCCAGTTGAAATCAAGTTTCAGACTTAGTCCATTTTCTGTCAACAGTCACCTTTGGATGGAATCTACAAGTCCATCTCCGACAAATCTCCATCATTCATCCAAATGGCATATATAAGCCCATTCACAATTCATCTTCGAGTGCAAATTTCTGTACACTTTAGTGTCCAATCATCTTCCACCTTCAAGTCACGAATGGCGGATCCGCCAATCTAACTCTTCAGGTTTAAGAATATTGAACATGGGCAGCTGTTTTACCCTAAAATTTTCCCTCTCATTTATCAAATATTTTCGCACAAGATCTCCTTTGGTTCAAAACTGTACAAGGATTGATCAGCTCAAGACACCTCCTTAAGCATTGATGAGTGAAATTAGGGTTTGAGATTGCACAAGGATAATTGAACTTTTAATGCCTCATATGACTTTCATGGATCATTATGGACCCTCAAGATTGCTCATGTCAAGTTTCAAGTCTTGGATCACATTCTTGCTCAATCAATTGAGCAGTTGACCTAAAAATCAATTGTATTTGGAAAAAAGTCAATTGTGGTCAATTTATAGTCAAACTTCATAATTTTTTATCCATATCAACATTGTGAACTCATATATTTAATTTGATTAAGTTTGGACCACAATTCCTCAATAAATTTGATCAGATCATCAAAAGGGCAAAATGGTCAAAATTAGGGTTTTGACAGAGAAAGGGCAATTTCTGATTTTTGCCTTAGCAAATTGTTAATTGTTTTGAGACATGATCTCAAGGTTTCAATTGCATAATTTTGACCTAATGGCATGACTCAAAACATCCCTCAAGATCAATTGATTGATAGTTGATTTCCAGTTAACTGATTAAAAGTCAACTGATATAGTGAAAAGTCAAACTTTGACTTTTTGGTCAAAATCAAATGTCAAAGATCACAATTTATCAAAATATGTCAAAATATGAAACTTTTTCATCAAGAAATCAAAAAGTCAAAATTTTATTTTGAAAAGTCAAAGTTTCCAAACTTAGAAATTTTTCTAAGTGTTGAAAACTTCATATTTTTTCACAACTTTGAGCCAATTTTTCACCATGATGCAAGATGATTCAAAGGAAACTCTCAACATGAAGTTGTAGATATCAATAAGATCTAAAACATTGCTTTATATAACTCCTCCTAAAAATTCTTAGATCTCAAGTTATTAATCCATGAAATCATGGTCATGAAACTAAAACACTTGAAATTTTGAGCATTTTGGTTAGGATTTTGACCTAACTTCTGAGCCAAGTTTCACATAGTTCCATTTGGATTTTGCTAAAGTGATTCAAAGAGGGGTTGTAGAGCATATTACAAGCTTTCTAAAAAGTCCAAGAACTCCTTGAGATCATTTGTGAGCAAGGAGAATCGAAGGTCAGAAGTTAGGGTTTCGAGTTGTTTTATAAGGCAGAATTTTGTGATGAACAAGAATTCAAATCCATGCTAGGCTGCACAATCTTTTCTTTGAAGGCCTCAAACTTGTTTGGCACTCCATAATTAAACGTTTGCACATCTGTTAGAGGCTTCAACTCAAGCATTCAATGCATTGCCCATGCTTATTTCCATTTGGGGAAGAAAGTGCACATTGCCATTTTGAAAAAGTAGCTTTATGCATAAAATCTGTTCTTGAGCTTTGCACTTGTTCTCTTCTGATCATACACAACCTATAACCCAAAAGAAATTTGTCTCAAGCCTCTAACAAGTCAGCCCATGCTTGTACTTTACCTTGAAACTATATTTTCACTTTTCTTCAAAATCAAACAACATAGCCATAACTTGTACTTATGTGATTCTGACCCTCTCAAGCCTCACATCCTTTTCCTTACTTATGCACAAGTCATTTGCATCAAAACACACGCTACACAAGCCCCCAAACTCCTAGAAATCAGAACTGTAACACAAAACTCCATTCTTGCATAATCTGGCCAAAAACTTGAAACTCACATCTCCCCCGTGCGTTTCCAAGCCTTTTGGTTCCTAAAGCTTCTAAACATCAAATACAACTCATCCATGACCCTGTTCTATAACTGTAACTCCATTTTCATCAACCTCCATAACCAAAAACAGAGCTCTGCAAGTTGACTTCTCCAGAACTCCTCAACCATTTTCAGCTCAAGCCAAGCATCACATTAGCTTCCTGGGAACTTGAGGAAGCTAACCCAATCACTAGAACTCGTCAAAAGCTCTTCAAACTCAAAACACGATACCCTCTTGCAAGGTGAGTTTTCTGACTTTTGAACTCTTCATATAGACATAATTAATGTTTAATTTGTGAATGAAAAATGTAGATATCATTGCCCTAAAGCTAACCATGTCCATAGTTTTCATTTATGTTGCTTGAGCTTAGAGAATTTTAAGATTGAAGTTTCTGGAAAAGTTACGATTCAGACTAGGGCCAATAAAATTCATGTTTGTCTTTGATCTATAGTTTTAATGCTTTACATTTCTGAAATCGTGAGAAAATTTGCCACAAGATTCATGTTTACACTTTTGCAAGTGGATGAGAAATGAACAAGATGCAGGGGGTCTGGCTAGGCGCGAGGTTGAAGATGAAGTTGTCTTCAGGAAGCAGTTTCTAATATATATTTATGCTTTTATTATATGAACGGATGAAACAGGACACCCCAATGGTACAAGAAGCGCGCGGATATTAGAAGGTTATGGGTTCGAGCTCCAGCGAGACCTTTTGCAATTTTCATAATTTTTTTTCATTTTTTTCTTTTTTTATTGAATCAGGCACCTGGGCGAGCAGAACATTGGGCCTTTGTTTCTTTTTGCTAACTTTCTAACCCCTTTAACCATTTCCAAATCCCTCCCCCTGACTTTTATATTTTATTATATTTTATTTTTCTTTATTATTATTTTTTATTATTATTATTATTATCATTATTATTTTTATTAATAAAAAATCCAAAAAAATATTTTATTTATTATTTTTACACTTATTTAATTTTTTTTTTATAAAATCAAAAGAATAAAAACATTTCTTAATAAATTAATTTCTTTCTTAATAATTAATATTTTAAGTTTAATTATTATATTATATTATTTTCTTGTAAATTAAAATCAATTTAGAATTTAGGACTTTTAGTTAATTAATTTTATTTACTAGTTTAATTAAATTCATAAAAAACCTTTAAAAAAACTTGTTTTCTTTAATAAATAAATTTCTTTTATTAACTTAATTTTAATTTTTTTATTCTAGTCAATTATCTTATTTTAATTTAATTAGGTCAAAAACCTTTAATAACAAAAATCCATTCCTTATCCATTCATACTTGTACATTATATTCATTTTATTTCTTGTACATTTATTCAAATTCAATATGGTTGTAATAGATAATTAGGGTTTTAATTTCCTGCAATTTCCCCATTTGTAATTTGTACACCCCCTCCCCAAATGATGTAATAGCGTAATAATTTTAATTTCCGCAATTTATCGCTTTATATAAATGCTAGTAAATTAAGGTTTGTATGGCAAGAATAAAATCAACAAGTAGCAAACCCTAATTCAAGATAAACAAGCATGTAAATCAAACACATTTGCACACTTGCACCCTTAGGGTAATTCCACTTTGTTGCCTTTCAAAAATGGCCATGTTATGCATGTGGGATATCTTAGAAAAAAAACAAACAAAATATAAGATCATAGTCCCTCGATGACGCTATCAAAGTTGCCTTTCAAAGATGATCTTAGTCCCTTAAAGAAAATGCTAAGATATCTTACAACATTGCTAATCATGGTTGTACGATGACCCTTGCCCTTCCTTTTACATCCAAAGATAGGGTTTCTTACCAAATCAATGGTAAGATAACAATGTCAAAGGAAAGAGGAAATAAACATGAAAGACTTTTGAGTAGGTAGAATGTTCCTAGTTGCTTTATCATTTTCAAACCCAAATATCCTTGCTATTTTTAAAACAAACACCAACACTTTCATAACTCTTACAAACTTGAAAACATATTCAAAGGATTAACACTTTTGTATACATTCTTACGAACGAGAATCATTACAAAGTTTGCCTAAATGATGACACATTTTAAAATACTTTCAAAAACCACACAAAGCACATTTTCAAACAAAAGCAAGTGATCTAGCAAGCAACTAAGAGCCCGTAGATAACTACGGATGAAAAGGGTGATAATACCTTCCCTTTTCATAATATACCCTCCGAACTCAAGAAAACATCTCAAAGGTCTTTCCTGTTCTTTTCAGCCTTTCCTTTTAGATAAAATAAAAGTCGGTGGCGACTCTTGCTAAACCATAACATTTGCGATAAAATGCAAAACAACCAAGTCAGTTCTCCCACCGTGTTTCACTTAGGATTTATTTTTCTGCATTTTATTTTCCGCACATTTATTGCTTTATTATTTTACTATATTAGTGTTAGTAAATAGGCTTGCATGGAAAGACGGTAAATTAAAACGTTAGTTAACCTAACAGAAAGACAAAAATAACTGAATCTCAACACACTTGCACATGCTCACCCCTAGGGTATCTCCCACTTCGGTTTCCTTCGGAAAAACAGTCATGTCCCTTGAAACGGGGACACTTTAGTAAAGACTCGTAAATCAAAAAGATCATAGTTCCTCGATGACCCTACAGTTGCCTTACGCTAAATGATCTAGTCCCTAAACAAAATTGTTAAAGTGTTCTTACATGTTGCCTTTATGAATGTAAGCGTGCCTTTGATTGTCCCTCAAACATCCAAACGATGGGGATACCTACTCACTAATAGTATGGTAGCACTGTCTAAAGGATAGGAGTAAAAAAACGACCCTTTTCGAGTATAAAAGTAGATAGTTATTAGAAGTTTGCTCAAACATTTTGCACTTGCACAAAAACTACTTTTCAAAAGACATTTCAAAACACTTTGTATACTTTCTCCATTATCTTGAGAAACATTACAAAGTTCTTCGTACTAAGGCATTTTCAAAATATTTTCAAACACAAATCACAAGGGTATGTTAAAAATGAGCAAACCTCTAAGAGCCCGTGGAAACCACTGATGGAAAGGGTGCTAACACCTTCCGTTTCCATAATCTACCCCCCTTACTCAGAAAAATCTCGAAAAAGGTCTTTTTCTATTCTTTTCACCCTTTCATTTGTTGGATAAAAGAAAAGTCGATTGCGACTCTTGCTTACCGCACATTTGTGAATACAAAACACAAACCAGTATAACAGTCGGTTCTGCCATCGCATCACAGGTAAGAATCCCTCAAAAATGGTAATATTTTAATGTGTCTGATTTTGCCTTCAAAGCCTAGTTAATGGTTGTCCCTTTCCATTTCCCTGTATATCACATCTCTATAAATACAGGCCTAAGGATACATTGTCAAGGGTGGAGAAAAAACCATAGAAAATAAAGAAACACTCTTGCCACACTCACACCACCAGCTAGACGCTGCATCACACACAATACTTATTACCAATCGAAGTTGCAGGCTGACCGCCCACAAAAACATTTTGGCCTATACACGCATCAGCAGGCGAAAACCTTGCCTCCAGGTACACGCACATTGCCCCATACGAGCCACATGAAAACTTCTCAAAATCTCCAAAAGCTGCCAAAATTGAAGCACGCTTTGCAAGCCATCTCCATCCAAAACAAAGCATCCCATTGGTAACAAATCTTAGATCTTAAATTCATCTCATGTGTAATTTAATTTTGATTGTTACATGGAGTTTGTGATTGTTAAGTAACATGATACCTTTATTAAGCATGTGAAATAGATTCCTTTAAATCTCAATCTAGGCATCCTTGTCATTTTGGATTGTGCAACATGCATGTGGGGATTTCGAATTTTAAATTGCTTTACCTTGTATGCTTTGTCTACTTTACTTTTGAGGGTTTTGCTTGGGTTTACTTTTAAAGATCCTACACCCAGATCTGGGGCACCTTTTTAGGTAAATAGAAATAGATCGCGGTGACTGTATGGTGTAAATCGATATGGTTGAAATGATAGTTGCGTTGGTGTGACACTTTGGTTGGTACCGGTATCCCTTATGTTAAATCGAGGAGAATACAAGGCCGATGCATGGTGTCATAAAGCACTAACGAACCTTAGAACCTTAGTTGAACAAACTTGGCCATTAGAAAGTAGTGAGATAGCCGACCTATGTATAAATCTGAGGATTGGTTGATACTCGATTCTACACTCATTGAGATCGGACTTTCGGGATATTTTGGCCGCGAGAAAAGATCGCCTGAGCTGAAACAATGCCTGATAAAGAAAGATCAGTGATATTGAGACTCCTTAGAATCTGGTTATTATTACTAGGACATGTTGAGCCAACTAAACTTCAAGAGGGTACTTACCTACAAACCCCATGCAAGCCTGAACCTAAGGTGGCTTGCGTGACTTGTTTGCTTTTATTATCTAACAACTTGAATACCTTGCAGGGTTTTGTTTATGTCCAATGACTTGGATTTCATGCAAGACATATGTGTCTTCATCACTCTACATTTTTTCTTGATGCATGTCATACACATCATAACATCATACCATAACATGTCCTTAACCATTTCAAGGATCTCAAGGGTCTGTGGTGCAGGTTATGATAAACCGGGCGTCTAGCAAGAGGCAAGGAGATTTATTTTCCTCTATCCAATGCCGTCAAAAGACCAAATCACAATAACTTGAGTCAGGGGCTATGACTCACTTGATATGGTGACCTTGATTCTCGTAGAAGGACATTCAACGATACGAAGTTCTTCAATCAAAGTTGCAGTCAACTCCTAACATCTTCTTGTGTTTACCCCACGAGATCCTTGAAAACATCACATATGCATATCATACATGTCATTGCATAGCAGGTATTCTTAAGATAGGTTTCTTATCTTTTCGCTGTTTATTTCAGCAAAAGAAATGGCTCTTGAACAAACAGTAAAGGACCTTAAGACTCAAAATGCTCAGTTCCAACAAATATTCCTGGCTCTGGCTAAGGGGCAAGAAGATCTGAAAGCTCTTATCATCAAAGAGAAGATGAAGAAGGCAAAGAAACCAGTTAGTGTCTTGAATATGGGAAGAAGACATAGATGACCAGCCAAGAGAGCTCTAGATCTTTTAACTCCATCAAATGAGGGGGATAATCATGAAGAAGATAACAACCCGGAGATTGATAAAGAAGAAGATGAATACTCTAAGGAACAATATCCTCCTACTGATGATAAATACAAACAGCTAGAGGATCATCTCAATGCTATAGAGATTCAGTAGATACCTGGCTTGGACTTTGAAGAGTTAGGGCTGATTTCTGGAGTGGTCATCCAACCAAAGTTCAAGGTTCCCACATTTTCTAAATATGACGGGATCTCTTGTCCTAAACTTCATTTGAGATTATACGTCAGAAAGATCCAGCCTCACACTACTGATCGGAAGTTATGGGTCCATTTCTTCCAAGAAAGTTTGGCCGGAACTCAACTGGAGTGGTTCTATCAGTTAGAAGGAACTGACATTCATACCTGGGAAGACTTAGTTGTTGCTTTCTACAGGCATTACCAATATAATGCTGATCTCGCTCCAACCCATACACAATTGCAAAGTATGTCTATGGGTTCCGACGAGGGTTTCAAAGATTACGCCCAGAAATGGATGGATCTTGTAGGGAGAATCCAACCTCCTTTGTCTGATAGGGAGCTGGTAGACATGTTCTTGGGCATTTTGTCTGGTCCATTCTTCAACCACTTGATTGGAAGTTCTTCGGATGGGTTCACTGAGCTGATACTGACAAGTGAAAGAGTCGAAAGCAGTATTAAGAATGGGAAGATTCCAATGGTTGCACCTTCTAATGTTGAGAAGAAGCCATTCGGTGGCAAGAAGGAAGCTAATATTGTATATGGCTAGGAGGGACGTGCTAGAGGTAACCACAACCCATCTGTGGGGTAGTACTGGTCTCTAATCCTACGCTTGTGCAACGTCATCAATAAGGGAGTCAGCATAAGGAGGTCGCGCCTAAGAGACAATTCACGAAAATCAACATGTCACTAGCTCAAACGTTATAACACATGTTGAAGGCATGATTGATTACGTTCAAGGCTCATTTACTGAATCCCAATACTTCTTCTCCTAGATACCACCCCAATGAAAGGTGTGAATACCATTCTGATAGTCCTGGATATGATATGAATCGCTGTTGGGCCCTGAAGAACAAAATTCAGGATATGATTGACACTAATGAGATTGAATTCAACCCTCCAGAGACTTACCACGTGATCACTGCTCCTAGGCCAAATCGTTGAGAGCTCCTAGTTCATTTGTGATTTTTCAATTGTAATTTCCTTTGCTTGTTCAAACAATTAATGTCATGTCAAACTTTGGTTTTCCCATTAATGTGTTACATATGTTTGTCTTGAACTATGTCATTATATTTAAACTGCTTTCTTACTTTCTTTTTGTGATATTCGACTCTTGGTTAAAATTTGTAAGCCTTTAGAGGGAGGATGACGAAAACAATACCACAATATCTACAGTATGCCTTTGAACAAACCTTGTTGACGATGTACAGGCGTTGTTTCAAATCCTAAACAGTGGAGTTATAAGGAAGATAATCCCTAATCAACCCCTTTGAGCCTAAGAAGCCGGATTTTTCTTTTCACACAAATTAGAACCCTTAATCATAAACTGGGGCAGGGTAGTCTCTCAGTTAATTCAAAGGTGCGTTCCAATCGCAAGCCTTCCTCTGGTACACGATAAGCTGTGTCAGAGTTATCATTCTAAAACAGAAGACGATGATGGTTCCGCATAATCATTAAAATAGACAGTCATTATCTCTCAAAATAAAAGCCCAATAAGTCAAAAACCTATGAAGGAGACTTAAGAAAAAACTGGGGTATCCCGCTGACTGTAATCACAAAAGAAATGGTTCAGGAAATAGTAGGGATAACAAAATCAAAAAAAGATGTCTTACAAATCCTCAACAAAAAAAGAAAAGGTCACAAAAATGATTGCCTTCTCAAACAAACGTTCAATTTCTGAACCATCACCAAGTATCAGAGCAATGATTCCAGACTCAATTGGAATCTAAACACACAATTAATTGAGCATAGGATTGAAGAACATCGTGAAGAACGGGTTGGGTACAAATAAAATTTGAGCATTTATCCTTTGTTTCTTAAACCGTGAACCAGACCACATTAAAACCCTTAAAAGTCCTAGCTAAAGCATGGGTTAATTCTAAAGCATACTGTTACAAAGGGTATCCTGACTCCTGTAAGGTTTGCTATTAAATCCTGAGTTGCTATCGCACTCCTACAAAATTTGTTTGTTTTACTTAAAAAATGAATTTTCAAACTTAAAGACAGACATAAGCTTTGCATTCTTCAATACCATCGCTTACATAAAACTATTTGTTCAACAGTAGAGAAATTCACAGACGAATATTCAATGAACGAAAATCCTCTCAATGGACAAAATCACCTCAGATAGAAAAAACATTTCAAGTAACAGGCCTTCCATAACTAAGGGGAATGACATGGTGCCTAGCTGATCTGGGGGCAGTCGATTCAAGATTCAAGAAATCTCTCATAAAGTCCTTAATAGCTGGGGCAGGTCTCCATCACTTGGGGCATCAAGCGTGATTTCCATCAAAAGAGCATGTACAATTAAACAAGACCAATGTTCCCCAATGGATTTCTTCTCAAAACAACAAAACAGGAATTCTCAGCGGAAACATTCTAAATAAAGCAGACTCTCTTCTAGAAATGGTTCAGGTACGATCCAGAGACGAATGTCATCCTGACACTTATTCCAGATTCTCGTCTAGAAATGGTTCAGGTACAATCCAGAGACGGATGTCATCCTAACACTTATTTTAGATTCTCCTCTAGAAATGGTTCAGGTACGATCCATATACAGATGTCATCCTGACACTTATTCCAGATTCTCCTCTAGAAACGGTTCAGGTACAATCCAGAGACGGATGTCATCCTGACACTTATTCTAGATTCACCTCTAGAAACGGTTCAGGTAAGATCTAGAGACGGATGTCATCCTGACACGTACTCCAGATTCTCCTCTAGAAATGGCTCAGGTACGATCTAGAGATGGATGTCATCCTGACACTTATTCCAGATTCTCCTCTAGAAACGGTTCAGGTACGATCTAGAGACGGATGTCATCCTGACACTTATTCCAGATTCTCCTCTAGAAACGGTTCAGGTACGATCCAGAGATGGATGTTATCCTGACACTTATTCCAGATTATCCTCTAGAAACGATTCAGGTACAATCTAGAGACGGATGTCATCCTGACACTTATTCCAGATTCTCCTCTATAAATGGTTCAGGTACAATCCAGAGACGAATGTCATCTTGACACTTATTTTAGATTCTCCTCTAAAAACAGTTTAGGTATGATCCAGAGACGGATGTCATCCTGACACTTATTCCATATTCTCCTCTAGAAACGGTTCAGGTACGATCCAGAGACGGATGTCATCCTAACACTTATTCCAGATTCTCCTCTAGAAATGATTCAAGTGCGATCTAGAGACGGATGTCATCCTGACACTTATTCCCGATTCTCCTCTAGAAACGGTTCAGGTACGATCCAGAGACGGATGTCATCCTAACACTTATTCCAGATTCTCCTCTAGAAACGATTCAGGTATGATCCAGAGACAGATATCATCTTGACACTTACTCCATATTCTCCTCTAGCAACGGTTCAGATACGACCCAGATACGAATGTCATTCTGATACTTGTTCCAGATTCTTCCAAGTACAGTTTAGATACGATCCAAAGACAGATATCATTCTGACACTTATTCAATACATCTCCAGATAAAATCATGACATAGATTCACTATGACAATCCCCAAGCGGTTTATGGAGTTTCCTTTCCCCAATAGAGCTTATTTATCTAGCAATGGAAATCCATCTCCCAACAGTTTAACTTCAACAAAATTTGAAGATCTGCGTTCTTCATCCCCAACAACAATCAGAGATTTATTTTCCCTAATTCAACAACACTACAATAGAATAGTTGATACGTTCATACATTGCATTCATGCATCATTCTATAAACATCATACCATATGCAACACAAATGCATATATCACAATCTCATTTATTTTGAGAACATCATGCAATTCATACATCATGACATCGCATGAAATTGGTTTTACCTTTTCAGGTTAAATTAGTATACATACAAACATTATCTTTATTAAGCAGGTCAAAGATTAATGCCCGAAACCAGACGGGAAAACTATCTCAATGACCGACAAAAACAAGTTCCAGATTATTACCTTTAACAAGACAAGACAACTATCTGTGAATGGTTGATAGTAGATTAATACCTAAAACAAGCCAAGAAAACTATCTACATGAGCAGATTGAAGATTAATACCTGTAACAAGCCAGGAAAACTATTTTTCTTTCTCAGGTCAGAGATTAATACCTGAAACCATCCCGGACAACTATCTCAATGACCGACAAAAACAAGTTCCGGATTAATACCTGTAACAAAACAAGACAAATATCTATGGATGACTGACCGTATATTAATACCTGAAACCAAACAGGAAAACTATCTACACGACCAGATGAAACAATCTTACACGGGTTCCTTCTCATGATCTCTAGATGAAGTCTAACACGGACTCATCCTAAATCAATCTTACACGGGTTCTTTCTCATCATCCAGATGCAGTCTCACACAGACTCATTGTTGTACCCCAAAATTTTCCCTCTAATCCTTCAAGAATTCATCCTGAGCTCTCAGGTTTTCTCTTAAACAAGGCCAAGCCCTTTTATTATCGTTCCTTTCCAAGCAGACAATTTACAAGAGCCAAATGATCATTTGCAAGCTCTAAAGGCAAAGCTTCTACCTTGGAAAAATTAAATTCCAAATACTTGGAATTTTTCTCTAAGAAAGGGCGGTGTTTGAGAGAAAATGGCACTTCAGAGCTTCTGAACCAACCTCCAGGCAGAAATGGTCAAGAAGCTGCAAACTTGGCTCAGCACATAACATTCATCAGAACGTGGCTTTTTCAGCAGCTACGCAAAAGTTCAGTCAGAGTTTGCTAGAGAAAGCAACAAAGCCTGAAACTCCTTCAGAACATACTAGGATCAGAAGACAATGGGATCAGCAGTTTGGGTATAATACTGAAACAGAATCTCTAAGTCCACAATTTTCAGAGGCAGGTTAAAAGAGCATACTGGAAAGTCTGGAAAACTTTCAGAATTTGTTGAGGCAACAATAGGCCAAGGTCAGAGCATGATTTACGTTGTTCCTTTTGGTGAAGCAGAACTGCTGGCTCAGATTTTAGGTAATGATGCAAAATCCCCTATTACAAGATTTTGGATCTTGACAAATCTCATCACCATTTAATGCTCATTAATGCTCACAACCACTTCTGAGCATTCATCCAAGGGGTATCTCCACGTGTGGCTTGGTGATACCTTTGTGTAGGTTTAGGCATGGTTCTATGCGCCACTTTTCGCCTATAGGTGTCACTTCTCCTCAATCCTTGCTTACTGTTCCAGCCTAGGCTGAAAAGTTGTCCATCATCACAACTTTTCATGAACTTCCTTCAAGAATAAGTTAACCTCTACTGCATAATATTGGCGCCATTTAACGTTCAAAAATCACAAAGCCTTGCCTATAAATAGGACACCATTGTCCATCATAAAAAAAAGGAGAGAAGACGTGAGAAAACATCCAGAAAAAATTGCTAGAGAACAAACAGAAAACTCTAGTAAAGAAAAAGGAAACCTTGTGAATCTCTGTCCAAAAATCCCTGGTATTTTCACAAACTTTGAACTTCCTACCTCCAAACTTCATTAATACCCAGTCTGCTTTGTGACCAAAGAACACCCACACAGTTTCTTACCATACATACACATACCTTCTCAATCCACCCATTCTAAAAAGAACCTGTCCAGAACACCATCAGAGCTAAAGCTAGCTCCAACTCACAAATTTTCTTCCAACAGCCAGGTAAGCACCTGCTGACTCTCATCACGCTGCTAAGCATCATCAGCTTTGCATGCTCAATAAACATAATGTGAATATCATGTTGCTGCTGTATACGTTCTGAGGATTTTCATACCTCTGAATGTTTAAGTAGGGAGTGAATCAGTGTAGAACCTACCTGTGACTTTGTTGGTTCTATCCTCTGAAACACTTTGACACCTGCTGAGACTGTCCTAGACATGCCTTCTGTTTTGTGGAAAACTAATAAAATTGCAGATGTTCTGACTAGCACAGGGAGAAGCCAAGTTCTGACTTTGACGTTAACACATCTGGAGCCTGTTTTACTGTCAATAATATCAGAACTTCTGAAAATTATTGTATTTCCAGCAGGGTCAGAACTTCTGACTTCCCCACTAACAAACTTTTGCCTTGCAGCGCATGGGGGTCAGAACTTCTGACCTTCCCACTAACAGGTTTCTGTTTTGCAGGTGCCAGAGTCAGAAGTTCTGACTCATACATTTTCACCAAAAGGTTGATAATCTTGTAGTAGGCCTGGGTCAGAACTTCTGACTTCCTCTCAGGAGCGCGCTAGCCCTCTCTCTCTTTCTCTTTATCTTCCCTTTTTATTTTATTTTCTTATCTATTTTTCTCGTTGAACCACCCCCATGTACAAATGTGTATCCCCGTCCCCTAAATGTTGTAATAGCGTAGGATTTTACATTTCCGCATTTTATTGCTTTCAAATGTAAATGCTAGTAATTAGGATATGTATGGCAAGATAAAAAATCAATGAAATAGAAAATCCTAATTCAAGATAAACTCTTGCATGCAATAAAACACACTTGCACATGAACACCCCTAAGGTATCTCCACTTGGTTGCCTAAACAAATGGCCATGATATGCATGTTGAGTATCTATTGGCAAAACAAAAATAAAACAAAAGATCATAGTCCCTCGATGACGCTATCTTGGTTGCCTATACAAAATGATCTAGTCCCTTAGAAAATTGCTAAAGATACTTGGCAATATTGCTATCATGGTCTATACGATGACCCGCGCCTGTCCCGTTCAACATCCTAACACAAGGTTGTTCACCAAATACAATGGTGAAACAACACTGTTAAAAGGGTTAAAAACATAAGAAAGATCTTTGAGTAAAATAGGGTAGATAACTCTTAGTTACTTGATCAAAAAGCTTGCAAAAACATCCTTGCTATTTTCAAACACACTTCACAACACAATTCAAAAACATTTCTCAAAACAGACTTTCAAAACATTGAAATATCTTTTCAAAGACAATAGACCTTTGTATACATTCAAACAAGAATCATTACAAAAGTTGCCACAACGATGGCCTCTCTTCAAAAGCATTTTCAAAAAACCACACACAAAGCACCATTTCAAACAATTGAAAAGTAAACGCAAGTGATCTAAACAAGTAACTAAGAGCCCATGGAAAACCATGGATGAAAAGGGTGCTAATTCCTTCCCTTTTCATAATCTACTCCCCGAACCCAAGAAAAAATATCAAAGGTTTTTCCTGTGCTTTTTGACCTTTCCTTAGGATAAAATAAAAAGTCTGTGGCGACTCTTGCTAAATCGAAACATTTGCGAACACAAACGCAAAATCCCAAGTCAGTTCTCCCACCGTATCACAGAACTGGCGACTCTGCTGGGGAGTGCTGGAAAAGTGGAGTAACCTTAGGGTTTATATCACCTTTGCATGATTATCTTGTTTGCTTTAATTTCTTTACATTTGGTTCTCTTGTTTGGGTTTGAATCCTCCACCCGGGTTTGGGAAAAATTCATAGGTAAATAGCAATATGTTGTGGAAACTGTGCGGGGTATACCGACATGGTTGAAGCAATATCTATATTAGTGTGACATATTTGTGAGTACCGGTAGCCTTTGAGTCAATCAAAGAGAATACGGGGCCGCTGAGTGATGTCATAAAGCACTAATGAACTCTTAGAACCTTACTTGACCATCTTGGCCTTTTTTTAGGGGTAGTGAGATGACCGGCTTTGGTGCAGTCCGAAGTTGGTAGATACTCGATACTACACTCATTGAGGGTTGTTTTCTTAGAATATTTTGGATGCCGATTAAGTGGCTAAACCAAAACAATGAACATAGAAAATAATCCAGTGATATTGAGCTCCTTAGAACCCAGTTACTATTTATAGGACAGGTTGAGCCAACTAACTTCAAGAGGGTACTTACCTATGAAACCTCATGCAAGCCTGAAACTAGGATCTTGTGTGATTTGCTTGTACATGTGTTTGTGCATACATCATGAACATCATAAAGCATCATATGCATCCACTAACTATTTCAAGGGTTTGGATCTTCATCTTTGTTCTTGTAGGTCATGGAATCTCTTCGCAGGAAAACAATTCAAGTCAACCTTGTGAGAATCCCTCCTCAACTCAAGGAGCTTACTTCAAAGATTCCAGAGAATTCTCCCTTCAGTGAAAGACATGGCAGACTTCTCAACTTGGTCAACTCCAACATTGAAGAAGACATGGTGAAAGTTCTCTTCCAGTTCTTTGACCCCCTACACCACTGTTTCACATTCCCTGATTACCAACTAGTACCTACTTTGGAGGAATTTTCTCAACTCCTGAGAATTCCTATTCTTCATCAACTACCCTACAACGGTATGGAAAAAGAACCAAAGCCTGAAGATGTTGCTCAAGCATTACACTTGCAACCATCTGATATCAAAGGTCATTGGGAAACCAGAAGTGGTGTCAAGGGTTTCTTGGCAAAGTTTCTATTTGAGAAGGCACAAGACTGCTGGAATTCTCTAGATCTATAAGCTTTTGAAGAGATTGTGGCACTCCTCATCTATGGATTGGTCTTGTTCCCAAACCCTGATCAACTTATAGATGTAAATGCTGTTAAGATTTTCATATCTCGGAATCCTGTGCCTACATTGCTTGGGGACATCTTACACTCATTTTACACACGAACAATGAGGAAAAGAGGTGTTCTCATGTGTTGTACTCCTCTTCTAGCAAGGTGATTTATTTCTCACCTTCCCTAGTCAGTTTTGAAGAATGAGCAGGGTTTAAGGTGGTCACAACGGTTGATGACCCTCACACATTCTGATGTTCATTGGTGTTCTCGGCCCAGAGAAAATGTCATCATCATTGATCATTGTGGGGAATTCCCTAATGTCCCATTACTTGGCATTAGGGGAGGCATTACCTACAACCCCTGTTTAGCCCTAAGACAATTTGGGTATGCTCGAAGAGATGGCCCTCATGATATGTTGATCCCTGACCTAGTTTTTGACTTCAACAACGATGTGCAAGAACTTCGACAAAGGTTTATCAGAGCTTGGAGGATGCCCAACAAAGTGGATAGTAAGACACTGGGGCACAAGAATTCCATCCCCCTTGAGCCTTACCTCAAGTGGGTACGAACCCGCGCCCAGAGTTTTATAATGCCTTACCCTCACATTCTCCCCGTGATCAAAGAGCCTGTTATGGAAGGAGAGGTTCCATACACCCTCCTACATCCAGACATGCCAACATCATTGGAAGAATTACAAAAGAGTTGGATCCAACTCAAAGAAGAACTGAATACTTTTGAAGCCAGCTTTTATGCCAGTGAGAAGAAGGTTTTGGAGCTTACCCGCCGAATTCACAAAGAGGAAACTCTCAACACTTACATCACACCAAAGAGGATGCGCAATGTCTTTTTACATTAAGAATTTTGTAATATTTTTCCCATGGGGAACTTATGTACTAACAAATTTCTTCTTAATATGACGTGTGTTCTTTTTTGTTTGCAACAAATTTGATTTTCTTAATCCTTGAATGCATTACATGAATAACATATCATTAATCATATGTATAAACAGGTCTTCACACCAGGTTTCCTGATCTTTCTGCTGTTTATTTCAGCAAGATGGATTTGAAGCATACGGTTAAGGATCTGCAAGCACAGAATTCGCAATTCCAGCAACTCCTCATGACCTTAGCAAGGGGTCAAGAGGACCTTAAAGCACTGTTGGAAAAAGACAAAGAGAAAAAGAAGAAAAGGACTGGTGTGGTCACTATGGGAATAAGGTTTGAAAACCAGGCTAGAAAGGTTCTCGAGTTCTCTTCGACGTCTGATGAAGGGGTTGGTAAAGGAAAAGGAGTTGCGATGCCTTCCGAATCTGAAGTAGAAGAAGAAGAAGAGGAAAAGGATTAAGATTACTCCGAACAGCAATATCCCCCGGCGGATGATAAGTATAAAAATCTTGAGGATCGGTTGGCAGCCATGGAGTTGCAGAGGGTACCTGGTTTAGATTTTGAAGAACTAGGGCTGGTCGCTGGGATCGTCATTCCTCCCAAGTTCAAAGTACCTACATTTGCTAAGTATGATGGTTTGTCATGTCCAAAGATGCATCTGAGGTCATACGTCAGAAAGATCCAACCCCACTCCTCTGATAAGGATCTTTGGGTCCACTTTTTTCAAGATAGTTTGTCAGGCACGCAATTGGATTGGTTCTATCAACTTGAGAGATCTGATGTTCATAACTGGGAAGACTTAGTTGCTGCTTTCTACCGACAATATCAATACAATGCGGATTTAGCGCCTACTCGTACTCAACTACAGAGTATGGGTATGGCTTCTAATGAGGGATTCAAGGAATATGCCCAGAAGTGGCGTGATCTGGCTGGAAGGGTGTAGCCACCATTGTTGGATAGAGAGCTGGTTGACATGTTTTTAGGAACCCTGTCTGGCCCATTCTTCAATCATTTAATCGGGAGTTCATCTGCAGGATTCACTGAATTAATTCTGACCGGTGAAAGGGTCGAAGCTGGTATTAAAAATGGTAAAATTCAAAAAGATGCTTCCGCTTCCACTGCTGTTAAGAAGACCTTCCCAGCCAAGAAAGAAGCTTCTACTGTTTATTCCCAGAAAAATCAAGGAAGAACGGAGCGCCGACCAACGGTGGGGGCTGTGATGATTCAAAACTCCTCAACCGATCAGCCTCGCAGCAATCAACCAAGAGCTAATCAGCAAAGGGTAGAAAGGCCACAACGGCAATTCACCCGAATCAATATGACACCGGCTCAAGTCCTCCCTCATTTGTTAAAGCTAAATCTTACCAACTTGAAAGAAGCGCCGAAAAACCCTAATACCTCTTCTCCTTATTATCATTCCAATGCAAAATGTGCATATCATTCGGATAGTGTAGGGCATGATACCAACAACTGTTGGGCTCTTAAAAACAAGATCCAAGACCTGATAGACGCTAAGGAGGTAGAGTTTGATGCTCCTAAAAAGCCCAACGTGATATCCACTCCAATGCCCAAACATGGTCATAATGTCCATGCAATTGTGGAAGATTTTCATATTACCACTGTTGATGACCTTTTGACTCCCTTACCAGTGATTAAAGTGAATTTGATGAAAGCCGGGATATTCCCAGGCTATGGAAAAGACTGTTACTTTTGCTCAAACCTGCAAACTGACTTCCCACTGTTGAAATCAGGCATCCAACGCCTGATGGATACACAAGATATTATTTTTCAAAAGACTCTTGTTGATATTATCACTCATGTTACTCCTGCTACCTTTGTTACTCCTACCAATGACATTTCCATAATAACCATCTCCGACAATCTTCCCAAGACCCACAAAAGGCCTGTCAAGATTACCCCTGATCCTAAGTTTGTGCCGCTAAAAATCACCATGCCGGGGCATGTCCCGTATAAATCTAACAAGACGATACCATGGAATTACGGAGGAGAAATCTTCTACCATGGTGTCAAACAGATTGAATCAGCCCAAGAAAATTATGATGATGAAACCCTGATATAGGGAATATTGCGGGAACAAGCAAGATAACTCGCAGCGGAAGGATCTTTTCTCCGGAGATTGCTCCTCCACGGGCAGTCTTCGGACCCTCGAGAGTGTCTGCACCTGTCAAGCCATCTGTGAAAAGCCCGGTAATTGAAGAATTGGATGCTCCCGAAGCTAGACCCGCTGTTGATACTACCGATAAGGGTAAGGGGATACTAGAAGCGCCTGTCAAGACGAAGGCTCAGACTGTGGTTATCCCTGAGACCACCCAGAAAGAGATAGAAGAAATCTTAAAGATAATCAAGAAGAGCGACTACGATGTCGTGGAGCAGCTAGGGCAGACCCCTTCCAAAATCTCCATGATAGCTCTCCTACTCTACTCTGAGGCTCATGCTAAGGCCTTAATCAAATTTCTAAAGACGGCACACGTGCCTCAAGAAACTTTCGCAGACCAGTTTCAAGAGTGCGTGGCTAGCCTTACAACCGATAACGGTCTTGGTTTTTCTGATGCTGATTTGAACCCTAAGGGAAGGAAGCACAATGACGCGCTGCATGTCTCGGTAGAGTGCAGGGGGACTACACTTGCCCATGTCCTGGTGGATACCGGTTCATCTTTGAATGTTCTACCAAAAAAGGTGTTGGAAAGGCTAGACTGCGAAGGTTTGACTTTAAAACCCAATAACATCATTGTTAGAGCCTTCGACGGTTCTAAGTGGATGGTTCACAGAGAGGTGGACATCCCAATCAAAGTGGGTACCGAGACCTTCAACTCTACTTTTTATGTGATGGACATCCGTCCTTCATATTCATGCTTGTTGGGAAGGCCATGGATCCACTATGTTGGGGCAGTCACTTCCTCTCTACACCAAATGCTAAAGTATCCAGTTTAGGGTAAGATTATAACGGTGCACGGTGAGGAAGAGTACATGATAAGTCACCTCAACTCCTTTCGCTATGTGGAGTTGGATGGAAAATTCATATAAATGCCTTTCCAACACTTTGAAGAGGTGTCTCCTAAAGTCGCAGTTGCAAAGACAGTGACTGATGAGCCTATCATTACCAAGCCGGTGTCCTGGATGGCATCCCTCAAGGATGCGGAGGCTGTAATCAAAGAAGGAAGGAGTGCAGTGTGGGGGAAACTGCCTGATTTTCCTCACAAGACGGACAAGTTCGGATTAGGTTTTACTACTGCTGTCCAGAAGGCTGTGCGTCGCTCCTGGGCTGGAGGACCACCCTTTAAAATCACTCACCATGGAATTAATGCCTTAGAAGATGATGATGAAGAAGACGACTTTGAAGATTGGATCTTTCCAACCATTGAAGGAGGATTAAGCAACTGGGAGGTGAAAGACTTCATTCCCATCACTTTCATCAATCAGTAATTTATCTTTGAACAATTTCCTATTTTGGTCTGTAATAATTAAACAATTCGTACACTCTCTTTTTGCTTTATGCCTTTCCCGGGGCATATAGGTCCATTTGTAAGGGCTTGATTTCTTCATTATCATATGCCATATTTAATTAATCATTGGACGTTTTCATCTATAAACTGTTGTGTTCATTTTCTTTCCTTTTTCATTTGGTTTTGTTTAAGGATGGTTATCCCTCACACACACCCACACTCACAAATGCAGGTACCCATCCACTCCGGATTCCATGGGTGACTATTCTGCTTTGGCCTTCAGTGACTCTGAAGATATGGTCAATCATGCCGAGTACGAAGGTGATGAAGACTGTGAAGTTCCTGGAGAGTTATCTAGACTTTTGCAACAAGAAGAAAGGGCCATTCTGCCCCATGAAGAGTTGCTAGAGACCATCAATTTGGGAACAGAGGAAGACAAGAAAGAGGTAAAAGTGGGTGCCAACCTGAAGCCAAATGTCAAGGAGCACTTAGTTCAGCTTTTGAATGAGTTTGTTGAGATCTTCGCCTGGTCCTATGAAGACATGTCGGGACTGGATACAGATATTGTGGTTCACCGTCTCCCTACAAGAGAGGACTGTCCACCAATCAAACAAAATGTCCGCCGAATAAGGCCCGACATGTCTGAAAAGATCAAAGCTGAGGTGATGAAGCAATTCAATGCTGGTTTTCTGGCTGTTACTTCCTATCCACAATGGGTTGTTAACATCATGCCCGTGTCTAAAAAGGACGGCAAAGTCAGAATTTGTGTGGACTACAGAGACCTAAACAGGGCTAGCCCTAAAGATGATTTTACACTACCACACATTGACATCTTGGTTGACAACACAGCTCAACACAAGGTATTTTCCTTCATGGATGGATTCTCGGGATACAACCAGATCAAAATGGCCCCCGAAGACATGGAGAAGACTACTTTTGTCACGCAGTGGGGTACCTTCTGCTATAAAGTGATGCCATTTGGACTGAAGAATGTCGGGGCAACCTATCAGCGAGCCATGATAGCTTTGTTTCATGACATGATACATCATGAGATTGAAGTCTACGTAGACGACATGATAGCCCATTCACAGACAGAAGAAGAACACCTCAACCATCTGCAAAAGCTGTTTGTCAGGTTGAAGGAATATAAGCTAAGACTGAACCCTAGCAAGTGCACTTTTGGAGTCAGGTCTGGCAAACTTTTTGGATTTATCGTCAGTAATAAAGGCATTGAAGTTGATCCTGCCAAAGTCAAAGCTATACAAGAAATGCCTGCCCCTCGCACTTAGAAGGAGGTTAGAGGTTTCTTGGGATGCTTAAACTATATTGCGAGGTTCATCTCTCACCTAACATCTACCTGTGAGCCAATCTTCAAGTTGTTGAAGAAAGATCAGGTGGTTGAATGGAACAATAATTGTCAAGTTTCTTTTGATAAGATCAAAGAGTATTTGCTGGAACCTCCAATCTTGATGCCACCCGTCGAAGGAAGGTCGTTAATCATGTATCTGACAATTTTGGATAATTCAATCGGGTGCGTACTGGGCCAACATGACGAGTCTGGCTGAAAAGAGCATGCCATTTATTACCTTAGCAAAAAGTTTACCGACTGTGAGACTCGCTACTCACTGCTCGAGAAAACTTGTTGCGCTTTAGTATGGGCTGCTCGCCGGCTAAGGCAGTATATGTTGACACATACCACTTTGCTGATTTCCAAAATGGATCCGATCAAGTATATCTTCGAGAAGCCTGCTTTATCCGTAAGAATCGCTAGATGGAAGATGATCCTGACTGAGTATGATATTTAATACATAACCCAAAAAGCTATAAAGGGGAGTGTACTAGCTGACCATCTAGCTCATCAAGCCGTCGATTACCAATCTATGAGATTCAACTTCCCTAACGAGGATATTATGACATTAGACAACATCGAAGGTAACAGACCGTATGACAGACCTGAACAAGGATCCTGATGGACCCTGTACTTTGATGGTGCTTCAAATGCACTTGGCAACGGTATCGGGGCGGTACTTATTTCTCCAGAAGGTTGCCATACACCTTTCACTGCTAGACTCTGCTTCAGCTGCACCAACAACATGGCCGAATATGAAGCTTGTATTTTTGGTCTCAAGGCCGTAATTGACTTGGGAATCAAATCTCTAATTGTATTTGGGGACTCAGCTTTGGTTATCAGTCAAATCAAAGGAGAGTGGGATACTAAACATCCTAATCTTATCCCATACAAAGAACATGTCCTGACATTGCTGCCACATTTCGAGCAGATTACCTTCGAGCATTTTCCGCGAGAAGAAAATCAGCTAGCTGATGCTCTAGCTACGATGTCTTCCATGTTTAAACTCAACTGGGATGATGAGGCTCCCCAAATCAACATCGAGCGAATGGACGAACCTGCACACTGTCATGAGATTAATACCGAAGAAGTAGTGGAACAACCCTGGTTTCATGAAATTAAAAGGTATCTCCAGACTCGAGAATACCCTGAAGGAGCTTCAGTCAATGACAAAAAGTTCTTAAGGAGATTTGCTGCCAAGTTCTTCCTAAGTAATGGTATCCTATACAAGCGCAATCATGATTGTGTTCTACTTTGTTGTGTGGACAAAGCTGAAGCTGAGTTGATCATGACTGAAATACATAGTGGCACCTTTGGCACCCACTTGAGCGGACATACAATGGCTAAGAAGATTCTAAGGGCAAGCTACTACTGGTCTACCCTGGAAGCTGATTGTCATCAACATTCCCGTACTTGTCACAAATGTCAAGTCTATGCTGACAAGGTACAGATTCCTCCAGTTCCTCTCAATGTTCTAGCAGCTCCTTGGCCATTCGCGATGTGGGGAATCGACATGATTGGAAAAATCAAGCCCACTGCATCCAATGGACATCGCTTCATCTTGGTCGCTATTGATTATTTTACCAAGTGGGTCGAAGCAGCTTCCTTCGCCTCTGTTACAAAGAATGTGGTCGCCCGCTTCATCAAGCAGAACCTCATATGCCGGTATGGTATCCCCGACAGGATCATCACAGACAACGGTACAAACCTGAATAACACTTTGATCACCGCTCTGTGCGAGCAGTTCAAGATTCAACATCACAATTCATCTCCCTACCGACCAAAGATGAACGATACTATTGAAGCTGCGAACAAAAATATCAAGAAGATCATTCAAAATATGACGGTCACCTACAAAGACTGGCATGAGATGTTACCGTTTGCTCTGCACGGATATCGTACCACGGCGCATACTTCAACCGGGGCAACCCCATTTTCTTTGGTATATGGCATGGAGGTTGTTTTACCTATGGAAGTTCAGATTCCTTCCTTGAGGATCATGAAGGATACTGGTTTGAGTGAAGACGATTGGATTCAGACCCAGCTTGATCAACTTAATTTGATCGACGAGAAGCGACTTACTGCTGTTTGTCATGGTCAGACGTATCAAAAACGAATGATCAAGGCTTTCAACAAGAAAGTCAGTCGTCAGGTATATCAAGTCAGAGATCTTGTAATCAAGTGGATCATCTTGCCGCAAAGTGATCCCAGGGGAAAGTGGACTCCTACTTACGAAGGACCATTTGTGATCAAGAACATCTTTTCCGGTGGGGCAATGATTCTGACCACCATGGACGGCGACGACTTGCCGCACCCTGCGAACGCAGACATAGTCAAAAGATACTACGCATAAACGACCCGAAAAGTTGAAAACCCGAAAGGGAGACTTGGGCAAAAATGGGCATCCCGATGAATCGAAAACCCGAAAGGGAGGTTTAGGCAAAAATTAGGGATAAATAAAAAAATTTGTACACCCGGCAAGTTGAAAACCCGAAAGGGCGACTTGGGCAAAAAAGGGTTTCCCGGTGGACTGAAAACCCGAAAGGACGGTCCAGGCAAAAGTTAGGGAATTAAAGCGTATGACTATGTCTCGTCGGACCACTTTAAGGACAATCACTTCACGGACCAGCTCCAGGCTTCTGATCAATCCAATCATCCGCGGACGAAGCAACGAATGGACAAGATACTCAGAGTTGTGAAGGCTATAGCATAATGGGAACCCCATGGAATTGTCACACATAGCCATCTTCTTTGTATAAATATTTTTCCCAATTTTTTATGACAACATTCTCTTACTAGGATGATTGTCTCCTTTGTACAAAGATGCTTACAAAAGTTAATACAAAGATACTTCAAAGTACAGAAATCTGTTTGCCTTTTCTTTCTTTTTACACTTATGTTTTATTTGAAAACATCCAATGATTTGTTAAATAGGCATATGCATTTGAATATAACCATTGCTTACAAATAAAACGAAATGAGAAAGGATAATTACTGATAGGTCAAAAGTGTGGGAAAACGTCTTTAGGCTATTCCAGAAGAAATCCCCTACAGTATCCTCAACAAAGCTAAAACCTTGAGGTACATATCCCCAGCGGAGTTAAGTTTCAAAACTCCCATCAGAGTGAAGTCTCTAAACTCTCGATCCCCAATGGAGCCCGAAAACTTTGAACTACAAACCCTCAGCGAAGATGAAACCTTCTTCCCCAGCGAAGTCTAATTTCCAACTATCAATCCCCAGCGGGAACCATTCAGTTTTCCCCAACTTCCCTAGCAGGTTATCTTAAAAGTCTGAGAATCAACCAGATAACAATTAACTTTTTGTTTTATCCCCAACTAGGATAATTCCCCAGTAGATTGGCATACAACCCAAGCTCCTGATTTCCCCGGCAGAATAAACACTCTCCCCATAGAGTTATTTCCCAACAGAACAGATTCTAGTTCCTATTTCTCCATTTGAAGTCTCCCAGGTTTTAATTCCCCAGTAGAGGTCGTCGGATTTCTCCTTATTTCCCCAGGAAAGTCATGAAGGATTCTCATTCCCCGCAGAAGTTGCCAAAAGTCTTGTTAATCCCCACAAGTCACCAAGGATTTTCAATCCCCAGCGGTGGTCCCAGGATTTCTCATTCTTAACAATCAAAGATTTTTGGAATCCCCAGCGTCGGTCAAGGGTTTATTTTCCCCGACATCAGTCAAAGATTTCATTATCTCCAGCTATCAAGGATTTATTTTCCTCAACAAGACAGCTAATCAGCTTACATGCACATCCATTACATTCATATATCATGAACATTAATGGAACACATCTTATTGCATCATACATATCATGCAACATAACTTTGTGCTTTAGCTAACATTCTACCCTTTTCAAGATAAGATTAAAAAGCTATCGTTAACTACTATTCAGCGATTTCAAATGCAGTACAGATACACTCCAGACATGGAAGTCATTCTGCTACTCATACAGATCTCAATTTCAGATACAGTATGGATACACCCCCAGACACGACGGTCATTCTATTACTCATTCAGACTTCAGCAATCAGATACAGACTAGATACGCTCCAGACACAGAAGTCAATCTATTTCTCATTCAGATTCAACTATCAACTTCAAATTCAGATACACTCCAGACACGGAAGTCATTCTGTCACTTATCTAGATCCCAGTTATAGTACAGATACACTCCAGACACAGAAGTCATTCTGCTACTCATACAGATCTCAATTTCAGATACAGTATGGATACACCCCCAGACACGGTGGTCATTCTATTACCCATTCAGACTTCAGCAATCAGATACAGACTAGATACGCTCTAGACACGGAAGCCATTCTATTTCTCATTCAGATTCAACTATCAACTTCAAGTTCAGATACACTCCAGACACGAAAGTCATTTTGTCACTTGTCCGGACCCCAGTTACAGTACGGATACACTCCAGACATAGAAGTCATTTTGTTACTCATACATGTCTCAACTTCAGATACAGTCTAGATACGCTTCAGACACGGTTGCCATTATGTCACTCATTGGGAATTTATCCCCCAGCACATAGATGCTCCATATACAAATGTTTCTCTGTTACCCATTCAGAATACAGATACACTCCAGACGCGGCAGTCATTCTGATATTCATTCAAGAATCAAATATAATTATAGCTTGGATACGCTCCAGACACGGACGCCATTCCCTTGCTCATACGAACCCAGTCTCCAGATACAATTCAGATACGTTCCAGACACGGACACCATTCTGATGTTCATTCTACTGACATTCAACAGATACTTTGGATGGCATCTCTAAACCCATCTCCAGAAAGATTCTACCATCTCCAAATGGCATCTTTAAGCCCATTTCCTCAGCTACATTTCGATGAGTGCAAATTTACGGGAACTCTCGTGTCCAATCCTGTTTTACCTTCGAGTCACGAAAGGCAGATTCGCCAATCTAACTCTTCAGGTTCAAGAAGATTGAACAGGGGCAACTGTTGTACCCCAAAATTTTCCCTCTAATCCTTCAGGAATTCATCCTGAACTCTCAGGTTTTCTCTTAAACACGGTCAAGCCCTTTTATTATCGTTCCTTTCCAAGCATACAATTTACAAGAGCCAGATGATCATTTATTTTGAGAACATCATGCAATTCATACATCATGACATCGCATGAAACTGGTTTTACCTTTTCAGGTTAAATTAGTAGACAGAAAAACATTACCTTTATTAAGAAGGTCAAAGATTAATGCCCGAAACCAGACGAGAAAACTATCTCAATGACCGACAAAAACAAGTTCCAGATTAATACCTTTAACAAGACAAGACAACTATCTGTGAATGGCTGATAGTAGATTAATACCTGAAACAAGCCAGGAAAATTATCTACATGAGCAGATTGAAGATTAATACCTGTAACAAGCCAGGAAAACTATCTTTCTTTCTCATGTCAGAGATTAATACCTGAAACCAACCCGGACAACTATCTCAATGACCGACAAAAACAAGTTCCAGATTAATACCTGTAACAAGACAAGACAAATATCTATGGATGACTGACCGTATATTAATACCTGAAACCAAACAGGAAAACCATCTACACGACCAGATGAAGCAATCTTACACGGGTTCCTTCTCATGATCTCTAGATGCAGTCTAGCACGGACTCATCCTAAATCAATCTTACACGGGTTCTTTCTCATCATCCAGATGCAGTCTCACACAGACTCATTATTGTACCCCAAAATTTGCCCCCTAATCCTTCAGGAATTCATCCTGAACTCTCAGGTTTTCTCTTAAACAAGGCCAAGCCCTTTTATTATCGTTCCTTTCCAAGCAGACAATTTACAAGAGCCAAATGATCATTTACAAGCTCTAAAGGCAAAGCTTCTACCTTGGAAAAATTAAATTCCAAATACTTGGAATTTTTCTCTAAAAAAGGGGGGGTGTTTGAGAGAAAATGGCACTTCAGAGCTTCTGAACCAACCTCTAGGCAGAAATGGTCAAGAAGCTGCAAACTTGGCTCAGCACATAACATTCAGTCAGAACATGGCTTTTTCAGCAGCTACGCAAAAGTTCAGTCAGATTTTGCTAGAGAAAGCAACAAAGCCTGAAACTCCTTCAGAACGTACTGGGATCAGAAGACAATGGGATCAGCAGTTTGGGTATAATACTGAAACAGAATCTCTAAGTCCACAATTTTCAGAGGCAGGTTAAAAGAGCATACTGGAAAGTCTGGAAAACTTTCAGAATTTGCTGAGGCAACAATAGGCCAAGGTCAAAGCATGATTTACATTGTTCCTTTTGGTGAAGCAGAACTGTTGGCTCAGATTTTAGGTAATGATGCAAAATCCCCTATTACAAGATTTTGGATCTTGACAAATCTCATCACCATTTAATGCTCATTAATGCTCACAACCACTTCTGAGCATTCATCCAAGGGTATCTCCACGTGTGTCTTGGTGATACCTTTTTGCAGGTTTATGCATTGGTCTATGCGCCACTTTTTGCCTATAGGTGTCACTTCTCCTCAATCCTTGTTTACTGTTCCAGCCTAGGCTGAAAAGCTGTCCATCATCACAACTTTTCATGAACTTACTTCAAGAATAAGTTAACCTCTACTGCATAATATTGGCGCCATTTAACGTTCAAAAATCACAAAGCCTTGCCTATAAATAGGACACCATTGTCCATCATAAAAAAAAGGAGAGAAGACGTGAGAAAACATCCAGAAAAAATTGCTAGAGAAGAAACAGAAAACTCTAGTAAAGAAAAAGGAAACCTTGTGAATCTTTATCCAAAAATCCCTGGTATTTTCACAAACGTTGAACTTCCTACCTCCAAACTTCATTAATACCCAGTCTGCTTTGTGACCAAAGAACACCCACACAGTTTCTTACCATACATACACATACCTTCTCCATTCACCCATTCTAAAAAGAACCTGTCCAGAACACCATCAGAGCTAAAGCTAGCTCCAACTCACAAATTTTCTTCCAACAGCCAGGTAAGCACCTGCTGACTCTCATTTTGTTGCTAAGCATCATCATCTTTGCATGCTCAATAAACACAATGTAAATATCATGTTGCTGTTGTATACGTTCTGAGGATTTTCATACCTCTGAATGTTTAAGTAGGGAGTGAATCAGTGTAGAACCTACATGTGACTTTGTTGGTTCTATCCTCTGAAACACTTTGACACCTGCTGAGACTGTCCTAGACATGCCTTCTATTTTGTGGAAAACTAATAAAATTGAAGATGTTCTGACTAGCACAGGGAGAAGCCAAGTTCTGACTTTGACGTTAGCACATCTGGAGCCTGTTTTGCTGTCAATAATATCAGAACTTCTGAAAATTATTGTATTTCCAGCAGGGTCAGAACTTCTGACTTCCCCACTAATAAACTTTTGCCTTGCAGCGCATGGGGGTCAGAACTTCTGACCTTCCCACTAACAGGTTTCTGTTTTGCAGGTGCCAGAGTCAGAAGTTCTGACTCATACATTTTCACCAAAAGGTTGATAATCTTGCAGTAGGCCTGGGTCAGAACTTCTGACTTCCTCTCAGCAGCGCGCTAGCCCTCTCTCTCTCTTTCTCTTTATCTTCCTTTTTTTTAATTTTATTTTCTTATCTATTTTTCTCGTTGAATCACCCCCATGTACAAATGTGTATCCCCGTCTCCTAAATGTTGTAATAGCATAGGATTTTACATTTCCGCATTTTATTGCTTTCAAATGTAAATGCTAGTAATTAGGATATGTATGGCAAGATAAAAAATCAATGAAATAGAAAATCCTAATTCAAGATAAACTCTTGCATGCAATAAAACACACTTGCACATGAACATCCCTAAGGTATCTCCACTTGGTTGCCTAAACAAATGGCCATGATATGCATGTTGAGTATCTATTGGCAAAACAGAAACAAAACAAAAGATCATAGTCCCTCGATGACGCTATCTTGGTTGCCTATACAAAATGATCTAGTTCCTCGGAAAATTACTAAAGATACTTGGCAATATTGCTATCATGGTCTATACGATGACCCGCGCCTGTCCCGTTCAACATCCTAACACAAGGTTGTTCACCAAATACAATGGTGAAACAACACTGTTAAAAGGGTTAAAAACATAAGAAAGATCTTTGAGTAAAATAGGGTAGATAGCTCTTAGTTACATGATCAAAAATCTTGCAAAAACATCCTTGCTATTTTCAAACACACTTCACAACACAATTCAAAAACATTTCTCAAAACAGACTTTCAAAACATTGAAATATCTTTTCAAAGACAATACACCTTTGTATACATTCAAACAAGAATCATTACAAAGGTTGCCATAATGATGGCCTCTCTTCAAAAGCATTTTCAAAAAACCACACACAAAGCACCATTTCAAACAATTGAAAAGAAAACGCAAGTGATCTAAACAAGTAACTAAGAGCCCATGAAAAACCATGGATGAAAAGGGTGCTAATACCTTCCCTTTTCATAATCTACTCCCCGAACCCAAGAAAAAATCTCAAAGGTTTTTCCTGTGCTTTTTGACCTTTCCTTAGGATAAAATAAAAATTCGGTGGCGACTCTTGCTAAACCGAAACATTTGCGAATACAAACGCAAAATCCCAAGTCAGTTCTCCCACCGTATCACACTCATCCTAAAGCAGCCCCACACATTCTCCTTCTCATATATCTCCAGATGAAGTCTAACACGGACTTATCCTAAAACAACGCTACACAGGCTCCTTCTAATACATTTCCAGTTAACATTTAATTTCATCCTCCCCGGTAAGTTACTGTGAAGCTTGGATATCAACCAGAAAACAACCAACTTTCATCTCTCCAGTCCAGAGATAACTCCTCAGTAGAGCCCTGGACAACTGAAGTCCCTAGACTCTATTACCCAAGTAGTTTTCCTCAAGAAGGAGAATAACAGAAATCAACATTCCCCAGTGGAGTCCTCCTCAGACAGCAAGAACAGGAATCCCCACAAAGAGACCTCTTATGAAGTCATCACCTGCTTTAGATGGCATCTTTAAGCCCATCTCTAACAACTCTCAGTCATCTTTTCCAAATGGCATCTTTAAGCCCATTCCCTACACAGTAATCATCACATCATGCGAGTGCAAATTTCTAGGCACTCTAGTGTTCAATCATCTTCCACCTTCAGATCAGAAAGGCAAACAAGCCAATCTAAATCTTCAGGTTTAAGAAGATTGAATAGAGGCAGTGTTGTACCCCAAAATTTGCCCTCTCATGATTTCCAAAATCTTCCCTTGCATGGTTGGTTACAAACACTTGCTTGAAGAAAATAAAAATTTTTAAAGATGGCCAAGTGTTTTTCGATTGGCGCCTTAACAAGGTACTTAGATTGGTCATCTAAATCCTTTGAGCAAGTTTTGTTTCAAAGTCTTCGATTGGGCATTGGGTCCCCTTCGAGCAAGCTTTGGTTCACAAGCTTCATTTGGTCATATGGCCCCCTACAGGGTTGATTCGATTCACCAGCAGTAGCCCTCTACAGGTTGGCTTTGATTCACAAGCAGTAACCTCCTATACACTTGCTTCGATTGAATAATGGCCTCCTTCAAGTTGGTTTTTATTCACAAGACAAAAGCCTCTTCATACTTGCCTTTGATCTACAAGGCAAAAGGCTCCATTCAACTGACCTTCGATCCACTAGGAAAATACTCCTTATATGCTTGCCTTCAACGCGCAAGGCAAAAGGCTCCATTCAACTGACCTTCGATCCACTAGGAAAATACTCCTTATATGCTTGCCTTCAACGCGCAAGGCAAAAGCTCCCTCTCCAACTGGCCTTTGATTCACAAAACAAAGGCCCATTTTGACTTGCCTTCAATTCACAAGGCAAAGGGCTTCTCCAGGCTTGACTTCAATTCATTAGACAAAGGACCTCCTACATGCCTTCAATTCACAGAGCAAGAGCTTCTTCCATGTGCGCTTCGACCCACAAGGAAATGACTTTTTCTGTGCGTTCCTACAGCGCACAAGGAAAAAGGCCTCTTTTGACTTGCTTTTTATGCACAAGGGAAAGGCCCCCTCTTCAGCTTGCCTTCAGCGCACTAGGCAAATCCTACCTCTATGCTTGCCTTGAACAAGCAAGGCACAAGGCATACATGTGAGCTATTCGAAAGACACACAAATAGTTTCTTTGAAGAACATACATGTGATCCATTTGAAGGACACATAATTGTGGGAAACAAGTTTGTTTTGTCTTCTGATGGGTCTTGATCCTAGATGCTTGCTGGCCAAGGTCTTACATGCTGCCAGGCTCAAGCCTCCTGCATAAGTATATTCATGTCAAAGGAAGCTTCGATTGGCCATAATGAAATCTTTCGATTGGGCTAGTTGGGTAGTTTCAAAGCCAATCGAAGAATAAGGCAAATAGGGTCTCAATCGAAAAGGCCACCATGATGAGGCTTGGAGCCATTCGAAGGAGGCAACTCAGGGCAAATCGAAGAGCAAGTCTTGAGGACATTCGAAGGAGCCAAACAAGTCCAGGTTCATCCCAAGACCCAAAAGGGTAGGAATCCCTCAAAAATGGCAATATTTTAATCTGTCTAATTTTTCCTTCAAAGCATAGTTAATGGTTTTCCCTTGCCATTTCCATGCATATCACATCCCTATAAATACAGGCCTAAGGATACATTGTCAAGGGCGAAAAAACCATAGAAAAGAAAGAAACACTCTTTGCATACTCACACCACCAACCAGATGCTGCATCACACATAATTCTTATTACCAATCGAAGTTGCAGGTTGACCGCCCACAAAAACATTTTGGCCTATACACGCACCAGCCAGGCGAAAACCTTGCCTCCAGGTACACGCATATTTCCCCATACGAGCCGCACGAAAACTTCTCAAAATCTTAAAAAGCTTCCAAAATCGAAGCACACTTTGCAAGCCATCTCCATCCAAAACAAAGCATCCCATTGGTAAAAAATCTTCGATCTTAAATTCATCTCATGTGTAATTTAATTTTGATTATTACATGACGTTTGTGATTGTTAAGTAACAGGATACCTTTATTAAGGCATGTGTGTTGTACCCCAAAATTTTCCCTCTCATTTATCAAGATTTTTCTCACAAGATCTCTTTGACTCAAGACTGGATTAGGGTTTGACCAACTCAAGTCATCTCATCATACACTGATAACCCAAAATTAGGGTTTGGGATTGTACAAATATTTTTGGACTATCAATGCTTCATATTACTTTCAAGGATAATTATGGACCCCCAAGATTACTCATGTAAATTTTCAAGCCTTGAATCACATTTTTTATCAGTCAATTAGACAGTTGACCTAAAAATCAGTTGTATTGGGGAAAAAGTCAACCATGGCCAATTTATAGTCAAACTTCATAATTTTTGATCCACCTCAACATCTTGTACTCATATGTATCATTTTATCAAGTTTAGACCACAATTCCTCAAGAAATTTGATCAAATCATCAAAAGGGCAAAATGGTCAAAATTAGGGTTTTGACTGAGAAAGGGCAATTTCTGATTTTTGACCTAGAAAATGACCAATTGGTTTGAAGAATGATTTCAAGAGTTCAATTTCATCATATTGACCTAAATACATGGTTCAAAACATTGCAAATCCATTGGATTGACAGATGTATTTTTCAGTCAATTGATCAAAAGTCAACTGCATACTGAAAAGTTAAACTTTGAACTTTTGATCAAAATAAAATACCAAGGATCACAATTCATCAAAACATGTCAAAATGTGAAACTTGTTCATCAAGAAATCAAAGATTGAAGATTTTGTTTTGAAATTTGAAATTTTCTTAACTTAGAAATTTTTCTAAGTATAAGAAAATTTCTTATTTTTTTCTCAACTTTAAGCCAAATTCTCACCATGATACAAGATGATTCAAAGAAATTTCCCAACATGAAAGTTGTATATCTCCATGAAATCTACAACTTTTATTCACACAATTTCTCCTAAAGATGCTTGGATCTCAAGATATAATTTTGTGAATACATGTTCATGAACTAAAATAACTTAGTGAAATTTTGCCCTAATTTAGGCAGGTCTTTGACCTAACTTTATGGCAACTTTTCACCTAGTTCCAAGTGGAATCTTTGAAATAAATTCAAAGATGAGTTATAGAGCACATTATAAGATTTCCAAAATGTCCAAGAAATCCTTGAGATCATTCTTGAGTATGGAGAATCAAAGAGATGAAGTTGGCAATTTCTCACTTTGATTTCAAGCCATTTCATGAAGAACAAAATTCAAATCCTCAAGCATGTTATACAATCTTCACTTTTCAGGTCTCAAACTCATTTGTCACTCCACCATTAATTAATTTCACAAGGTTTCATGCCCTAAAGCCAAGAATTCAATGCTTTGTACATGAACATTTCCATTTTTGGCATAAAGGTGCCATTTCCATTTTGATAAAGAATAACTTTTGCAACTTTTCACTCCTTGAGCCTTGCACTTGTTTTCTCTGCACATAAGCAAAGCCAAAACAAAGAGAAACTTGCCTGAAGCCTCTACTAAACCAGACTACGCTTGTACAGCCCTTAGGGACTTGTCTCCTCACCTTGCTTCAAAAACAAGAAATGTAGCAAGACATGTGATCTTGTACTTCTGAGCAAGCATAAGTCCTCCAATCTTTTGCTATATATAAAGCCATCATTATGCAACTAAAACCACTAATGCCCAAGCCTTGAAACACCCTAGAATCATAAATTGCATACCAAGCCTCCAAACTTGCCATTTTTGACTTGTGAACTGAATCTCCCATTCCACTCGTGCGTTTTCAAGCCTTTTGCTTCCCTAAGCTTCCTTACCTTACAAGTGAACCATCCCACACCCTGAAACATCACTGTAACTCCATCTTCCCCATTGTTGAACTTTAAAAACAGAGTAACACAGGTGGACTTCTCCAGATCATTCCAGCCACCCTCAAGACAAGTTAAGCATTGCATTAGCTTCCTAGAGGTTCAAGGAAGCTAACATGATCATCACAGCATCCTAAAGCAAGCTCATTTCCAAAACACGATTTCCATTTTCAAGGTGAGTTTTCTGTTTTTCTAACTCTTGATACAGACATAGTTAGCTTTCCATTTGTGAGTATATAATGTAGACATCATTGCTACGAAGTTGTACATATCCATAGCTTGCATTTATTTGGCATGAGTTGAGAGAATTTTGGGTTTGAAGTTTCTGAAAAAATTAGGTTAAAAATTAGGGCCAACAAAATTCTCTCTGATCTTGGACTTATAGTTTTAGCTTTGCACATGGTTAGAATCGTGAGATAAAATGCTATAATATTCATGTTATCACTTTCCATTTTTGTTGAGAGATGAAAGAGTTACAGGGGGTCCGGCTGGCTAGAGGAAGAAGATGAAGTACAGGGCAAGGAAGCATTTTATGTTATGTATTTTTAGTTTCATTTGAACTAACGGATGTACAGCCACCCCATTGGCAAGGCAACACGCAGAAATTGCCTTAGGTTACGGGTCCGAGCCTTGGCGCTGTCTTTTTGCATTTTTCATAGTTTTTTCCACTTTTTTTTGTTTGTTTGCAGCTTGGGCTTCAACACTTTGGGCTTTGTTTTTTTTTCTAACCTCCTGCCTCCTGATTGCTTGCAGCACCCCCTGGCCCAACTATTTTCATTTATTTATTTTATTTTGTTTTATTTCATTAAAATATATTTTTCTTAAATATTATAAAATCATAAAAAAATATAAAAATGATAAATATTATATTTTGTTTATTTTATTTTATTTTCTCATAAAAAATATTTTCTTTAGTCATATATATATTATCTATTTTATTAAATAACTTTGCAAATTAATTTAAAATTAGGTTAAATATTTATTATTTTTTCTCACACTTATAAATATTTATTTTAACATGTAAAAGGACTAAAATATTTCATAAATACTATTTATTATCTTCAAGACAAAAATACAAAAAAAGTACTTAAAGAATTTTATTTTCTTTTAACAAGTTAGAATTAGGGTTAATCAATTTCTAAGAAATAATTTCCTTTTCTTAATTTATTAGGTTTAGTTCAAAACTTTTTTCATATAAAAAACAAAACAAAATCTTTTCTTGCATATACATATCTTTGCATATTTAATTTATATTATACATTATTTATTCCAATATTTGTACAAATTCAATTTAGTTGTAATAGTTTAATTAGATTTATATTATTGCAAATCCTCATTCATAAATTTTATACCCCCTCCCACAAATGTTGTAATAGCGTAGTAATCTTTAAATTATGCAATTTATCGCTTTTACATAACATGTTAGTAATTATGGTTTGTATGGAAAAATAAAAACAATAAAATAGAAAACCCTAATCCAAGACAAAATCAAGCATAAAAGTAACACACTTGTACACAAGCACCCCTAGGGTTACTCCGCTTGGTTGCCTTACACAAAAATGGCCATATTACGCATGTGAAATATCTTAGCAAAACAAACAAATATAAGATCATAGTCCCTCGATGACGCTATTTAGAGTTGCCTTACAAAAATGATCTTAGTACCTCAAAAATGCTAAGATACTTTGCAACATTGCTAATCATGGTTATACGATGACCCACGCATGTCCCGTCTACATACAAAGATAGGGTTGCTTACCAAATCAATGGTAAGACAACAATGTCAAAGGAAAAGAAAATGAACAAGAAAGACATTTGAGTAGGTAGATTACTTCTAGTTACTTGCTCCATTTCAAAACAACTATCCTTTCTATTTAAAAAAAAAACACATTTCCAAACATCTTACAAACATTGAAAACATTTTCAAAAAGACAAACATCTTTGTATAGATTCTTACGAACAAGAATCATTACAAAGATTACCTAAACAATGGCCTCTTTTACAAAATACTTTCAAAACCACACAAAGCATAATTTCAAAATAAAAGCAAGTGATCTAGCAAGTAACTAAGAGCCCATGGAAAACCATGGATGAAAAGGGTGCTAATACCTTCCCTTTTCATAATCTACCCCCTGAACTCAAGAAACAATCTCAAAGGTATTTCCTGTGCTTTTTCACCTTTCCTTTTGGATAAAAGAAAAGTCGGTGGCGACTCTTGCTAAACCGCAACATTTGTGATCAAACGTAAAACCTTCAAGTCAGTTCTCCCACCGTATCACAATGTGAAACAAATTCCTTCGAATCTCAATCTAGGCATCCCTGTCCTTTTGGCTTGTGCAGCATGCATGTGGGGATTTCGAATTTTATATATATATATATATATATATATATATATATATATATATATATATATATATATATATATATATATATATATATATATATATATATATATATATATATATATATATATATATATATATATATATATATATATATATATATATATATATATATATATATATATATATATATATATACTGATTTGTTTGCTAATGGAATGTTATAATTTTATTTGTGCTAACGATTGACCAACAACTCAGATGGTAAAAGGGAATAAGTGCAATCGAAGGGACTTGGGTTTGATACCCAGGTCATGTATTATGTTTTTTCTAACATGTCATATGTAGATCCAGTACTGGAAGGTCTTATACATGCTCACCATATACCGTCAATTCCATGCCATCAGATGCATATCTGATCCGGATCCAACGCCCTGAGCACACAGCCTCACCATAAACTCTCTTGGGGACCTCCCCACTGAATCCAAGGGCAAATCTGGGCTTCTCTCACTTGGGCCCAGCGAATTCCACTTCATACTCCTCTATTTTCTTTTGCTATTAGGCCGATTTATATTTTTGTTTTGTCTTTATTATGTACTTCTTTTAATTTTGTTTAATTTTGCTTAATCAGTAAAAACAAATAAAATCACAAAAAAAAACATTAGGTTAGTATTTTTTTAATTGAGTTAGTTTTTTAAATAAATTAATTAATTATTTTAACATTTTCTTTAAATTAAAATTAAGTAGACTTAGGCTTTGTTTTCTTTTATAAATAAAACAACAAAAAAGATTTCCTTTTACCTTAGGATTTTTAGGTGTATTTTTAATTTGCGCGTTTATTTATTTTCGCACTTTTCATATTATTGTAACTGCTTATGATTTGTAATAGAATAACTAGGACATTTATTGCTTTTATCTCCCCTTTTTTGGTTTGTAATTCCCCTTCCTCGAAGCCATGTAATAGTTTAGGATTTACATTTCTGCACTTTTAATTCCCGTACATATATTTACTGCTTAGATGTATGCCTAATAGGATTGCATGATAAGACTAATAATCAAACTCTAGCAAACCTAACACAAAAGACAAAAAATAATTAAATACAACACACTGACACATACACACCTCTAGGGTACTCCCACTTTGGTTGCCTTCGGAAAATAAAACAGTCATGTCCCTCAAAAGTAGGGACGCTTTAGCAAAGACCCTCGAATTAAGAGATCATAGTCCCTCGATGACCCTTCAGTGTTGCCTTTTGGTAAATGATCTAGTCCCTTAAACAAATTGCTAAAGCGTCTCTATATGTTGCCTTTATAATTGTACAATGACCCACGAATGTCCCTCATACATCCAACGACTAGGGTTACCTACTCACTAATAGTAAGATAGCATTGTCTAAAGGAAAAGAGGAAAAGATCGACCCTTTCTAGTATAAGTAGATAGTTCATATATGTTATGCTCAAAACAAGCTTTTACACTTACACAAAACAATTTTCAAAAACCTTTTCAAAATGCTTTATCAACACTCTTGAGGACTGATACAAGAGTCATCATAAAGCAAAACGCCGCACTAAGGTATTTTCAAAATACTTTTCAAAAACACACAAAAGCACAAGGTATTTCAAAGAATGAGCTAAAGCATCTAAAAGCCCATAGATAACTAGGGATGGAAAGGATGCTAACACCTTCCCTTTCCATAATCTACCCCCCTTACTCAGAAAATTCCCAAAAATGTCTTTTTTTTGTTCTTTTCACCCTTTCCTTTGTTGGATAAAAGAAAATTCGGTGGAGAATCTTGCTTACCACAACATTTGCGAACACAAACGTAAAACCAGTATAACAATCGGTTCTACCACCGTATCACAACAAGTCTTCAGCATCTGGACTTTATTAGAAACGTTTTCTTCAAATCTTTTAACTTTGTCTTCTTAAAACAGGTTGTGTTTTTAGAAACTAAGTTTTTAACATCAGGACTTCAGTAGAAACGTTGTCTTCAGATCTTCTAACTTTTTTACTTTGGAACACACTATCTTTAGAAACTTGAGTTTTTAGCATCTGGACTTAAGTTAAAACTTATGTCTTCGTATATTCTAAATGTTTCTTTAGAACTCGTGTATTCATATTAGAGATAACACTTAAGAGCCTTCTGAATGTTTTGCTATGATTCAACAGAACTTGTGTAGCACAGAAACAAAACTAATTCTCTTTTAATGTCTTAGTCACGCCATCCATCAGAAGCAGAATATGTTTGTTAAGTACTCAACAATAAAAAACATTAGAGTATCAAAATTGTTTATACAAACATACTCATTTGTTATCATCAAAACTTAGAGATAATATTGCAGAGCCAAATCCTATTCTTAAAACTTTGATGTTTTTAATCATGGTTGCTTGAACTTCAACCTTTTGAACATCTTGTATTTTGTAAGTAATGATTTAAACTTATTTAGGATGCCGCACTTTGATTATTTTTTATGCTAATTATTTTAAATTGCAATTATTTTATGTAACTCTAGGTATTACTGTAATGTAACTTTGGTTTTTACAAACATGTTTATGATGAATTTTATCTTGAATTAAGACATTTGATGTTTAGGAAAATAATGATAATATGTTAAACTATTTATTAAGAAAAAAAGTGATACATCATTAATATTTATATAAGGAAGAAAGAAAATTGGGTAACCCAATCCAACCCACAAATTTGTGGTTTTACCCAAATCGACTCAATGATATCATGAGTGGTTATTTTATCTCACACAAACCAGTGTATAATGTACGTGTTGGGTTATGATTTTGACTAAATTCAACCTAAACTGACCCATGTACACCCCTAGTTTTGAAGCTACTTAAAGCATGTATGATTTACCCTATTTATGATAGTTCTTGGGTAAGTCCAGTGCATGTTATTCCAAAGAAGGGAGGTATGGTCACTGTTCAAAATGAAAAAAATGAGTTGATTATAACAAGAATAATTATCAGATGGCGTATGTGTTTTGATTATTGGAGTTTAAATCAAGCTAGTCAAAAAGATCATTTCCCTTTACCTATCATTAATCAAATATTGGAAAGGCTAGTTGTAACACTCGAGCCGAATAGGGCGTGGATGTAACACCCGAGCCCGGAGAGGATAAATAGTGGTCATTGGATTCACATCAGAATGATAGGTATCCTGAGGTTGTACAGGTATGAGACTACATGGTTGAAGGAATTCTTATAAGAATTGTTTGGTACTACCTATACCAATAAGATGCGTCTTCTTTTCGGTAGCATGATAAATAAGAATGTCATAGTTAAGTGTGCTTGACTTGGAGTAGTATTTGGATGGGTGACCTTCTGGGAAGTTTACTAAAAATCGTGTGAGTAAGGACAAAGCATGTTGAAAAGATATGTGTTAGTCTGTGGAGTCAGTTGACAATCCCGAAAGTAGTATGAGGGGTTACAAAAAGTATCAGATCATACCTCTCCCAGTACGATGTGGTTCGGGAACAAACCAAGTGGAAGCTGGTGGGCATGTAACACCCGAGGCCAAATAACGCGTATAATGGTCACTGAATTCACATTGGAATGAAAGGGATCGTGAGGTGGTGCAAGTATGTGCATGCATGGTTGAAAGAATGCTTATAAGGATTGTTTGGTGCTACATATACTAACAAGATGCATCTTCTTTTCGGTAGCCTAACAAATAAGAACTCTATAGTTAAGCGTGCTTGACCTGGAGTACTATTTGGATGGGTGACCTTTTAGGAAGTTTCCCAGGAAGCGTGTGAGTAAGGATAAAGCATGTTTAAAAGACATGTGTTAGTTTGTAGGGTCAGTTGACAATCCTGAAAGCAATATAGAGTGTTACACTAGAAAGGTAAGCTTATTATTTCTTCTTATATGGTTCTTCAAGATACAATCATATTATTGTAAATCCTCTCGATCAAGAGAAGACCTTTTTCACATTTCGTTTAGAGTCTTAGCTAAACGCATGATGCAATTCAGATTAGGCAATGCTTTAGTAACTTTTCAAAGGTGCATGTTTTCTATCTCTTTTGGCATGATTAAAACTACCGTCAAGGTTTGTATAGACAACTTTTCTATATTTGGTAGTGATTTTGATAAATATCTTGATCACCTTAACGTTGTTCTAGAGATGTATACTGAACTAACCTAGTTTTAAATTGGGAAATTTTCTATTTAATGGTAACCGAAGGTATCACTTTAATACATAAAATTTCATCAAAGGGTATTCAGGTCGATCAAGCCAAAATATAGGTCATTGAAAAATTACTTGCTCCCATTAGTGTGAAAGGAATAAGAAGTTTTTTAGGACACATTGGTTTTTACCGACGCTTTATAAAAGACTTCTTAAAGATTGTTAAACCACTTTGATACCTCCTAACTAAAGAAAATGATTTTGATTTTAATGATGATTGTTTGAAATCTTTTCCTACTATTAAAGACAAGTTAGGCACTGCACTCGTAAGCGTCTCTTCATATTGAGAACTTCTCTGTGATGAAAGTGATTACGCGGTAGGAGCAGTTCTTGGTTAACTCCACGAGAAGGTTTTCCATGTAATTTATTATGATGGTAAAGTTTTAAATGAAAATTAGATTAATTACCCCACCATCGAAAAATAATTAATAATTATGGTATTCACATTGGAAATTTTTAGACATCTCTAATTGGCTCAAAGGTTAGTATCTTACAGATCATGCAGCTTTGGAGTATTTATTCAATAAAGAAGATTATAAGCCTATATTACTATGTTGGATATTTTTGTTACAAGAGTACAAATTAGAAATCAAATATGAGAATGGCATGGAAAATGTATTGGTGGATCACCTATCTAGGTTGGAAAATAATGAAGGAGTTAAGAAGGAAAAAACATTACTAAGAATTTCCTGGATGAGTACTTGATGACAATAAATGAGTGACATTGGTTTGTTTACATGGCCAACTACTAGGCTACAAAGAATTTTCCTGAGGGCTGCACTTGGTAACAGAAGAAACAATTTTACAAATAGGTTAATCAGTATCTATGGGATGAGCCCTATCTGTTTAAAATTAGTGTTTTTCACATGTGTGTTATCGGTGAAGAGGTGAGAAACATTACATGGAAATATCATAACTCAACCTATATATGTCACCACAACTATGAAAGAACTATAACCAAACTACTCCCAAGTTGCTTTTGGTGGGAATGTTTGTTTAAAGATTGTAAGTCGTATGTCCAATAATGTCCTGAATGTCAAAAAACATATAACATCTCAAAAAGAGATGAAATGTCCCTTATTGGTATGTTAGAAGTAAAACCTTTCCATTGTTAGGGTATGAATTCACGGGTACTTTTCCACCATCTAACTCTCATGTTTACATTATTGTATGTGTGGATTATGTAACCAGATGGGTTGAAGCCATTGGATTTGTTGATAAGATGCCCAAATTATTTCTTACTTTTTGAAAAATAATGTTTTTCTAGGTTCGGAGTCCCTAAAGTCTTGATTACTTATGATGACACACTTCTTCGATACATATTTAGAAGGTGTGCTTCCAAAATATAATGTGAAACACAAAGTATCCATGCCTTACCATCCTCAAACTTGTGAACAATTAGAAGTATCCAACAGGAAGTTGAAACGAATTATAGAAAAGACAGTTGTTCCATTTAGAAAAGATGGTCTAAAAATGTAGATTTCGCTTTCTAGGTGTATAGTACAACTTTAAAGACTCACTTGGTATTATCCCCGTATCGATTGGCCTATGGAAAATCTTATCACTTACTGGTCAAGCTAGAACATAAAGCTTCTTGGGCAATACAACTCCTAAACTTTGATGGAAAAGTAGCGGGAAAGAGAAGGATGTTGAAATTAGATAAGATGGAAGAGATGAGACTCTGAGCCTATGATAACATTTTGGTTTACAAGTATATAACTAAGAGGTATTGTGACAAGAACTTGGTGTAACGAGACTTTCAACCAAGATAAAAGGTTCTAATATACAACTCTCGACTAAGGTTATTTCCAGGTATGTTTAAATCAAAGTGGTATGGTGCTTTTATTATTACTAAAGTATTTGATAGCGGTGGTCTAGATATACATGATCTTGGGTATGCACACACTTTTAAAGTGAATGTCCAAAGGTTAAAACCATGTTCTAGAGAGGAGATACTAGTTGTAAAGGTGTCTTTAATACTCGACAAACGTTTAAAAAGAAACAGTCAAGCTAATGATGTTAAAAGAGCGCTTCATGGGAGCCAACCCATTAGATGATTTTTTATACTTAATTTGCATTTTAATTTCATGTTATTTTGTTTCTAGACGTTTTTGTGTTTTGCAGCAAGTAGTCGGGTGAAAACATACGAAGGTCATAAAAAATGAATGAAGAGAAAAGATGAAAATATAAAAAATTAGAAGAAAAATGACTAAAATACCATGTAATTACTCATATCGGGATACACATATCAATGTCACAATACAAGCTCATCGCGACCGTGATGCTACCCATCATGGTCGTGATAGGAACATTGCAAAAGAGACATTAGGGCATATGAAAGTTAGAAAGATACATAGGTTATCACAATCGTAATGATTTCCATCGTGGTCATGATGGGGTGCTGAAAAATACCTATAAAAGTCAATTTAAACCATTTGATCCACATCCAACATTTGAAGTAAAACATATCAACTGATTTTGAATGATGTCAAAGAAGATGTCTTAACATCTGCCTGTTAATCTGAACGTGTTTTCAGATTTTCTGTTTCTTGTTTTTAAGTGCACCTTGTTCAGGATTTGTGGGTTATAACTTGCGAAAAATATGGAGGAATATTTTTTGATATATCTCATATTTATGGTTTATATCTTAGCCTACTTTCATGGAGATTTTTAAGGGATTCAATATTTTTCAATATTGGTTTTTCAGCCCAGGCCCATAAAGAAGCTGTTGCGCCTTTATAAGGACTTGCATCCTTATTCGTTCTACTACAACATTTGAATAAAAATATACTTTGTGCATTTTAGAAGTCTAAGTCTTTTAATTGTAATACACTCTAGTATTGTTTCAATACTTGAGTTGTAATTTGATTTTTGAATTATGGATCATTCATCAACTTTTAAGTATTGAATTATTTAGGCTTTTTAAACTTAATAATTCTGTTGTTTTTCACTGTTAGTGATTGAAGGGATTTGAGGAGGGCCTCATACCTATGTGTGTCTTAGGTAGAAGTATATCATGGGTAGTGATTAAGTGATTAGATTTTAAACTGGTTGTTTATTGAGGGTCTATGAATTGATACTATTTAGTGGACTTGTCCCTGACTTGGTATCCCCTAGAGTAGGTGTTGTTATACACCAAACTGGGTTAACAATCGTTTATGTTTTTACTGCTTTTAATATTGTTGCATTTTATATTAACCTCAGATATTTGTGTCGTGACATCTCCTTCGACAGCACATATCTGATACCAGAATATCAATTGGTATCAGAGCAGGCATCATGCTCTGTATCTGGGTGAGATCTAGGGAAGATACTTTATAGTACTATGGACAAGGAAGGAGGATTTGTGAACATACCACCATTATGGATGGAAGCAATTATGACTATTGGAAACCACGTATGGTGGCCTTCCTAAAATCTCTGGACAGCAGGGCTTGGAAAGTTGTCATAAAAGGATGGAAACACCCTGTTAAATTGGGAGAAGATGGAGAACCTACTTCTATGTTAAAGCCAGAAGAAGACTGGTCTAAAGAAGAGGGTGAAATTGCACTTGGAAATTCTAAAGCCTTGATGCTATATTCAATGGAATTGACAAGAACATTTTCAGATTAGTAAATGCATGTGAAGTAGCTAAGGATGCCTGGGGAATTCTTCAATCTACCCATGAAGGCACATCCAAAGTTAAGATGTCAAGACTTCAGTTGCTCACCACCAAATTTGAAAATCTAAGAATGAAGGATGATGAAAGTATTAATGACTTCCATATGGACATTCTTGAGATTGCAAATGCATCTAGTGCTCTAGGAGAAAAAATACCCGAAGACAAATTGGTGAGAAATATGCTTAGGTCTCTTCCCAAGAGATTTGATATGAAAGTGACTGCCATAAAAGAAGCATAAGACATTGACAAGATGAGAGTGGATGAACTTGTTTGATACCTTCAGACATTTGAATTGACCATCAATGAAAGATCTGAAAAGAAGAACAAAAGCATAGCTTTTGTTACCAATATTGAAGATAGAAGAAGGGAGAGTATGTGGTGAATCCCAGATTGGAAAACAAACTAAGATGTCACATCATAAGATCTAACATCTAACCACATCAAAAGTTTTATAACTTCTTCACATGGACTTGATGGGACCTATGCAGGTTGAAAGTCTTGGTGGAAAGAAGTATGCATATGTTGTTGTAGATGACTTCTCTAGGTACACATGGATAAGTTTTATCAGAGAAAAATCATAAACTTTTGAAGTCTTCAAAGATCTATGTCAAAAACTTCAAAGAGAAAAGGATAATCATGTTATCAGAATCAGAAGTGATCATGGAAAGGAATTTGAGAACAATAAATTTGTTGATTTTTGTTCTTCTGAAGGAATCAGTCATGAATTTTCCTCTTCCATTACTCCTCAACAAAATGGGATTGTGGAACACAAAAACAGAACTCTTTAGGAATCTTCTAGAGCTATGATTCATGCTAAGAAGTTACCCTACCACTTTTGGGCTGAAGCTATGAAAAGTGCGTGTTATATCCATAACAGAGTTACTCTAAGAAAAGGTGTATCAGTCACCTTGTATGAAATATGGAAGTGAAGAAAACCTATTGTCAGATACTTTCATGTTTTTAGAATTAAATGTTACATCTTAGATGATCGTGAACAGAGAAGGAAGATGGATCCCAAGAGTGATCAGGGAATATTCCTGGGTTACTCTACAAATAGCAAAGCTTGCTGAGTATTTAATTCCAGAACTAAGGTTATGATGAAATCCATAAATGTTATTATTGATGATAGAGGATGGAATAATGAAGAAGGTGTCTTAGAAGATGTTGGAAAATCTTTGTCAGACATTCCAACAGAATCTAATGACAGAAGTATTGATCTTAATCCAACTCAAGAAGATCCTGAGCCTAGTCAACTTAATAAAGGGCCTTCAATCAGAATTCATAGAGATCATACTAAGGATCTTATTATAGGAGATCTAAATAAAGGAGTTACTACTAGATCAAGAGAAGGAATGTCAAAATCTTGCTTTGTTTTAAAAATCAAGTCTAAGAATGTCAAAGAAGCCTTAACTAATGAGTTATGGATTAATGTTATGCAAGAAGAACTAGAACAATTTAGAAGAAATGAAGTTTGGGATCTTGTTCTAAGACCTGAAGGAACAAATGTGATTGGCACTAAATGGGTGTACAATAATAAATCTGATGAGAAAGGGGTGGTAACTAGAAATAAGGCAAGATTAGTTGCACAAGGGTACACTCAAATTGAAGGAGTTGATTTTGATGAAACCTTTGCCCCTATGGCCAGACTTGAATCAATTAGACTACTCTTAGGAGTTGCTTGCATTCTAAGATTTAAGTTGTTTCAAATGGATGTAAAAAGTGCCTTCTTAAATGGCTATCTAAATGAGGAAGTTTATATGGAACAACCTAAGGGATTTATTGATCCAAGCTTTCCTAACCATGTGTACAAAGTGAAGAAAGCTCTATATGGATTAAAGTAGGCTCCAAGAGCTTGGTATGAGAGATTGACAGAATTTATTGGTGAGAATGGATATAGGAAAGATGGCATAGACAAAACTCTTTTTGTCAAGGAAGAAGAAGGGAAGATCATGATTGCACAGATTTATGTTGATGATATTGTGTTTGGTGGGATTTCAAATGAGATGGTTCAACATTTTGTCAAGCAAATGCAGTCAGAATTTGAGATGAGCCTTGTTGGTGAGTTAACCTACTTTCTTGGTCTGCGAGTTAAACAAATGGAAGATTCCATATTCTTATATTAGAGCAAATATGCAAATAATATAGTAAAGAAATTTGGGATGGAAAATGACAGTCACAAAAGAACACCTACTCCCACACATCTGAAGTTGTCTAAAGATGAAAAAGGAGTAAGTGTGGATCAAAGTCTTTATAGAAGCATGATAGGAAGTCTTATATATCTCACAGCTAGTAGACCTGACATTGCCTTTTCTATAGGGGTGTGTGCTAGATATCAAGCTGATCCTAAAGTTAGCCATGCCAACCATGTGAAGAGAATTATTAAATATGTGAATGGGACAAGTGACTATGGTATGTTGTATTCTCATGGATATATCTCTACTTTAGTTGGTTATTGTGATGCTGATTGGGCAGGAAGTGATAATGATAGAAAATTTACATCAGGATGATGTTTATTTCTAGGAAATAATCTTCTATCTTGGTTCAGTAAGAAGCAAAATTGCGTGTCTCTGTCCACTGTTGAGGCTGAGTATATTGTTGCAGGAAGCAATTGTTCTCATTTGGTTTGGATGAAACAAATGTTGACAGAATATAATGTCAAACAGGATGTCATGACATTATTTTGTGACAATCTAAGTGGCATAAATATATCAAAAAATCCTATTTGACACAGCAGGACCAAACACATTGATATTTGTCATCACTTCATAAGAGAGCTTGTTGAAGAAAAGATTGTTACCTTAGAACATGTAGCTACTGAATTACAACTAGCTGACATTTTCACTAAGGCTTTGGATGCAAACCAGTTTGAGAAATTAAGAGGAAAACTAGGGATCTGTATATATGAGGGTTTGTAGCAATTAAGGGCGTGCGGGAATATCATTAAAGTGAAATTATATCATTTATTATGTTTCCAACAAATCAAACATCTTAAGCAATCATTTCAAGACTATCTCAAATACTCTCCCACACTCTACGACGTTACCTCATTCTATTTTCACAACCTCTTCGTTCTCCTTTACATAAAAAGAACCCTTGCAATTTTCCATCTCACTGTTCAAAAATATTCAAAGATGTCACAACATCATGCTTCATCTCCCTCAAAGTGTTCTTCTGATGAAGCCAAGGCTTCTAGGTCAAAGTCTACCAACCATCCTGAGGATCTCTCCCTTGATAAAGTCTTGGTCGTCGCTCCTCTGACAACTATCCCACCTCTTGAGAATAAGGTCAAGAAACCCAGATCGTCACATGCAAAGAAATCCAAAGACGGGTTTGACACTTCTAAAGGTAATGCTCATAATACTACTGGTGATAGGTCAGAAGAAGACATTGTTAATGTTGATAGGAGTATTAGAAGGCTGGTAGATAGGGTTTTAAATGAGGGTTTTGTTGTGCCTGGGATTTCTACTCCTCTTTCCTGAATGCCTACTCAGGCTGACAAAGGTATTGATCCTCAAAATGTTGTTGAATCATCTACCTTAAAGAAAGTTATTGCTGAAAGTGAACTTGGTAAGTTTTCTACATATGTTCTAGAAGAAGTGGAAGCTGATGTTGAACAAGATGTTGAGACATCATCTGCTGAGAAGGACTCTTCTACTAAGGAAGATGGTGCTAGTTCTAAAACTGCAAAGAATCCAAATGTTGATAATGTGGTAAATGTTGATCAGTTGTCTGACAATGACCTTATTACCAATGTGGTGCCTAAAGTTGCTAAAAGGCTCAAATCTAGAAAGGTGAAGGTCATGGATGTCACTTCCCCTTCCAAGAGTATCAAGAAGAAGACTGTGTATGGTCTCCCAAATCCTTGGAGTAATGTGGTTCCTCCCTCCAACAAAAGAAAAGTTAGACCTGATAGCTCCTCAAATGATGATGAGGATGATGTCTAAGTCATCTCTCCTGTGAAGTGTAGCGACTGGTTTTTAAATCAGAGTTACGACTATTAGTTTTTATCCTAGGGAAGGGAATCTAACTGAAAACCCTAATTCGCATACAGAGATTCTAAGTTTCGTACTCAATTAGACGAAAGGAAGGTGTTAGGCACATTTCATCTACCTTGTTCACAAGGATATTAGGTTTTAGGTTTAGGTTTGGGGTAAATAGGATTTTAAGCTTTAATTATGGGAAAGGGTTTAATTTTTAATAGGAGAACTCGCTACGATTTTCAATCGTATGCCTACGGATCCTCTTAAGAGGAATCAGAGTCCCAATTCGTAGTTCGTATGGGGTTGGTGTTTTTTAGGGGTTTGCAAACATATTTTGAATCACCTCGCACTTTGATCGAGAGTAGTGATTGCGGAGATTTTGACTAAATGCGTAGTAAGTCAAAACATGTTTGAAACCCTTTTGCAAAAACAGTTGTCTAGATTAATTTGTTTACGAAAAATAAGTTTGATATTTTTTAGTGTTTTTTATTGGAATTTTTTTTATTAATAACCAAGTATTAAAATAATATTTCGCAAATAACCGGGTTTCGGAAAAAATTACGCAAATAACCATGTTTGAGATGGCTCCACAAAGGAGGAGCCATCTCAATTGGCGCATGAACCTCTTTTTTTAAGGGAGGCGCCATCTCACTTGGCGCCTAAGTGCTTAGGGCAAGCCCTAAGCCAAGTGAGATGGCACCTATGTACAAAATTAGGGCAAAAAATTTTTTTTTTATTTTCTTTCCTGCACGTTGCCTATTAGACAGAGATCAACAAAATGGATTTTTTATTTAAAAAAAAATAATTACATTCAACTGTTTTACATTAAAAGAACAGTAAAAAAATGGATACAAAAAATACTGGGAAAAAAAAAGTTACATCAGTGATCCCCAGGAACCCGGTAATGACCCACAGTTCCGCATCCCCGTCCTCGCCTTTCTCTTGCTGGGTGCCGTCTCGTTTCCTGCTACGGCAAGGTCGATGGCCCAGCGAAGTCAATGCGATCCGAATCCATAAAATCAGTAAGATCTCCATATCTCGAAGATCCGCTCTGGTACAGTCGGTTACCCATACCCTCAAAGTTTGGTCGTGTTGGCGGTGGGTGGGGTTCCATGGTTGGTCGGTAGCATTGGTCGTCTGAGTATGGGGGGTAGAAAGGAAATGGATCTTGGGGTGTTTGGTATTGTGGATGTTGGGTTGTTTGGTGATATGGTGGTTGATGGTAGGTTTGGTCGGCTTGGTCATAATCTTCTGACATTCCCATATCAGGGCTAAGGCTGGATGTTGAGGGCGCCATATTGGGATATGTGGAAGACTGAAATTGTGTCTGGGGTATGTGGGTGTGCTGGTATTGGGGTTGGTATTGTGGTTGGGTTTGAGGCATATCTGGGTATTGGTAGTTTGGCGGTGATTGTGGTTGGTAGTACGGCATTTGATTGTAGTTGTGTTGTGGTGGGGAATGTGGTTGTGTGTTTGTTGGTCTGTTTCTTCTTGGGGGTTGGTTTGAGGTTGATGGATTTTGGGTTTGTTGATGGGGAATCGAGGGTTGTGCCCATTGTGTGCGTGGGTCAACCAAGTACCTCGGATGAGACACGTGCATATCTGGGTTACTAACCTACCTGTACCACGACATATATTGATCAGTGTGTCGCATGTTACCTTGAGTAAGGAAAACCGGGGATTGTAAGATGTAGCGGTGATGCCTTTGCCACATTTTAAACCATTCTGGAGCAAATTCTTTCCAGTTGGTAAGACCCCACTGGGCGTCGACCCTTTTTAGATGCCAGGGGGACAAATCTGTTGGATCACTTGGTATCTCTTGGATCATTCCGAACTGCATCTTCACACGGTCGCTGTGGTGCATCTCCACAATGTTGAACCGAATGAGTGCAGTCTTTGCAGTCCAAGTTGCTGCATCCTCTGGGTTTGGAGAATGGCCCAAACCCAAATATGGTCTCCAGACGAACTGCGATAAAATTTAAATCAGGTAAGCGCAAAAGTAATGTATAAATAATTAAAATGAACAAAAGTTAAAAGCTACGACGTACGTCATCTGGGCCTAAGTGATCCAACAGATTCCGATAGAGTGCGACATTGAATCTGGGATTCTTGCCGTAATCCATACCCCTCACGCAGTACCTAAAGGAAATGAGAAACATGTTTTTAGCATATATTTTGGAAAGAGCAGAATAGTTATAAATGCTATAACTTAATGACTTACTTTGTTGCGTACGAGAAACCAAAAGTGTTGTTGTTGATGGGGTTTAAGGACTCCATCCTCCACCAACCCTAGGCTTGTAGTAAAAATGCGCACCCATAAAATATACATTTTTCCTTGACTGCGTTTTTGCACAAGGAACTGTATAGGTGGGCTAATACTGCAGAACCCCAACTATATTTTCTAGTTTTTTCAAAATTTGTTAGTAAATGTAAGTACATGAAATTTACACTATTTCCCGTACTTTCGGGAAATAAAAATGTACCAAAAGTATCATAATATACGTTCTGGCTTTTACTACTCGATCATTCTCTAAGGAATTTTCATTTAATTCCATACTTGCATAATGCCGTTTCAGGTCAGTGAGTAGTATTCCCTGCCCTCTTGCTCCACCACCTTCTACCATGTCCCTACCCAACAGTTCTTCACACTGTGAGTTGGGTTGTTGAACCGACCCGTTCACCGCCTTACCGTCGATAGGGAGGCCCAGTAGCATGTACACATCTTCGAGAGTGATGGTACATTCATCTATTGGTAGGTGAAATGTATGGGTCTCCGGTCTCCACCTCTCCAACATTGCAAGAATGAATTTTGAGTCAATGGTGCAGTTGGAGATCTTTATCACATGTCCAAAACCTGCATATTCCAGATAAGGGACGATAAATGGGTCGGGAGCCAGGTATTTGTGCAAACGGATTCTGAATCTTTGTGTATCCTGAGATCATAATTAAACAAGTGTAAGATTAATTAAGATGAACAACACGTTATTTGAAGTATGAAAAATGTATAACCAAAGAAGAGACTTACAAATGCCACAATGTTTTCCCTTGTGCCTCTGTGAGTATCTCCCATTGTTAGAAGAGCCATTGTTCAGAATGCTTGAGAGAATGAAAGACTTAGGAAGAAATAGAGAGTATGATAGACTTAAGAAATATTTCATAGCTGAGAGTGAGAGTTGTGTGGGTGTGAGAGATGTTTCATAAGGTATGTATTTATAGGATAATAAGTTTGATGTAGTGGTTGCATGCCTGCGATGTGTCACATTTGCATGCTTAGGGTGTTACACATATGCATGCATGCATTTACAAAAAATGTAAGGTGTCACTCTTGCAGGCTAGGTGGCAGCCCATGCATGTATCACGATTGGACAGTAAGGGAGGCGCCATCTCACTTGGCGAAAGAGTACAAAAATGAATGGTGTCGCCACCCCATTTGGCGAATAAGAGGTGTCACTTCTTACAGCATTGGCTCAGGCTACGTGACAGCCTTTGGGATTCCTTTCTTTGTTGCATGCAAGGCCATTGGAGTTGATGGGTGGAGTCTTACACAAAACATTTATGTGTGTAGAATAGGGCCAGGATAGGTGGCAGGCTAGGTGGCTGCATAAGCCCATGCATGTATCACGATTGGACAGTAAGGGAGGCGCCATCTCACTTGGCGAAAGAGTACAAAAATGAATGGTGTCGCCACCCCATTTGGCGAATAAGAGGTGTCACTTCTTACAGCATTGGCTCAAGCTACGTGACAGCCTTTGGGATTCCTTTCTTTGTTGCATGCAAGGCCATTGGAGTTGATGGGTGGCAGGCTAGGTGGCTGCATAAGCCCATGCATGTAATATTATTGGCAGCCTTGGGGGTTGCATCACTTACTTAATTGAATTTTTTTGCCTTACGTTGAACATAACATTCATTCACATAAACTGTAAAATTTTCCAACCTTCAAACATTCCAGCATTCATACCTTCATACAATCAATAAACCTAAAACATTCCAACCTTCAAACCTTAAAACAATTCTACACAATGGCCTATTCACCACAATTTGTTGTCAAAGCACATTTCAACGGTGAGACATACATGTGTCCCACAGTTGGGTTTTTGTTTAGAAACACCGACAATGTTCGATTTCTCTTAAACGGGAAAGCAAATTTCTCGTACTTTAAGAAAAGATTGGAGGCCAAACTTGAACGAGGCCCGGTATCCCAGATATTTTATCAGAGTCCAGTCTTTTTTGGCAACAACCAAGTTATTTTTTATAAGGTTGAAATTCAAGATGACGAGGATTTCCAGAACATGATTTCCAGCCATGTCTATTCTGGAAACGACTCTATTGAGTTGTACGTTTTGTTTCAAGAGCCTCCGGTGACACAGGAGGTAGAGCCTCCGGTGACACAGGAGGTTGATCCTTTGGAGAATGAGCAAGATGAGGTGGATGCAGTTGATGATGAAGAAGAAGATAACGAGTTAGAGTTTGATGAAATGGTGAACGACGATTCTGACGATGATGGCATTCCAAGTATTCCTACTGACAAAATCTACACACCACCTACGCACATGACAAACTTCAACATGGGTGGAGATGAACCTTCTACGGACTTGTTTTTCCAACCGTATATGCAGTCGGATGAAAATTTAAAAGAGAAGGACAAGTTTCGTAATAGAGAGGAATGCATAAGGGCCATCAAAAAATTTCACATGCTCAACTCGGTTGATTATAAGGTGGATCGTGTAAACCCGGAAAGGTACAAGATCAAGTGTGTCCACCCTGACTGTATGTTCAAGCTGACCGCATCATACAGACTAAGGGGTGACTGCTGGGTCATAGGTTCCATGACTACCCATACTTGTGTAAGTTCCACTCAATCACAAAACCACCGAAAACTCAACCATGATCTAATCTGTCAAGAAATCCTACCCCTGGTCAGCAACGACCCTTCTTTGAAGGTGAAAACAATCATCTCCCACATCACCACGGTTTTTAACTACACTCCGTCTTACCGTAAGGCGTGGTTAGCAAAGACTAAGGCGATTGAAAGGGTGTACGGAAACTGGGAGGACTCATACCGAGAACTTCCCCTCTACCTAAATGCACTCAAGACATATTCTCCAGGTAGTGTTTATGTTCTGGAAACATTGCCAGCATACGCCCAAGATGGTAGTCTACTACATGGCAACGGAATATTCAGTCGCGTCTTTTGGGCATTTCAACCATGCATCATAGGGTTTGCATCATGCAAACCAATTCTACAAATTGACGGGACTTGGTTGTATGGGAAGTACAAAGGCACGCTTTTGATGGCAGTTGCACAAGATGGCAACAATAACATTTTCCCCGTTGCGTTTGCCCTTGTCGAGGGGGAGACCGGTGGTGCTTGGAGCTTTTTCCTGAAAAATCTTCGTACACACGTGGCTCCTCAACCAGATCTCTGTGTGATCTCGGACAGACATGCCTCCATTGAAAGTGCCTATAATAATCCGGCAAATGGTTGGCATGACCCTCCTTCTACGCATGTCTATTGCGTCAGGCATATCGTCCAAAATTTCTCGAGGGAGGTCAAGGACAAAACATTGAGGAAAGCGGTGATGAATGCGGGATACGCACTGACACAGCCCACATTCAAATATTACCGCAACGAGATCCGTTTGTCTAACCCAGAAGCCGGTACATGGATCGACAATATACCGGTCGAAAAGTGGACTAGGTCATACGACAATGGCCAAAGATGGGGGCATATGACAACAAATCTTATTGAATCAATGAATGGGGTATTCAAGGGCATACGAAACCTCCCCATCACTGCCTTGGTGAAATCCACGTATTTTAGGATGGCTGTGTTATTTGCCAAAAGAGGTGAAATGTGGTATGCGGTCTTGCAATCAGGACAACTATGGAGTGAAAGCTGTATGAAATACATTAAGGCTGAAAGTGCTAAAGCCAACACTCACATGGTTACACGGTTTGACCGCCATAGCCACAACTTCATTGTGAAAGAGACAATTGACCACAATGAAGGCCTGGCAAGACAAGAATACAGGGTCATTTTACCTTCTCAATGGTGCGATTGTGGCAGGTTTCAAGCTTTTCGTATGCCTTTCTCTCATGTCATTGCCGCTTGTGCTCATACCCATCAAGACGCGCTTCAACTGCTCTCAAACGTTTATAAATCTGAAATGTTGCTCACTGTTTACAACAACAACTTTCCTTTGGTGGCAAAACCGGACTATTGGCATGAATACAACGGTGATATAGTTTGGCACAATGACCAAATGCGAAGGAACAAGAAGGGTCGTCCCAAAAGCAGGCGCATCACAACAGAAATGGACGATCTTGACAGGTTGGAAAGAAAGTGTGGTTTATGCCGTCAGGTCAGACACAATCGCAAAAACTGTCCGAATCGGGCGTCTAGCTCGACCACATAAATTTTGTAATACAATAAATCTTTTCAATATTTGTGTTGTAAACATTATGGGTTTTCCGTTAATAAAACTGTTAACACAATTTAAGAAATTCAATATAGGAAATTACATTAGGGTTTTCGCGTACAACAATGATTAACGATATTCAATCTAGGAAATTACAATTGTTAACACAATTTCATCTGACCCATGCATCATCAGCATTACATCACTGTCTGTTTTGACTTCCTCCAACCACACATTAGGTCTTCCTGTCGCATGCGAGGTTGTTGTTCGTTTTCGCTGGATCCTTCGAATTTTTTCCCCCTCGGCGATGTCTCCATCTAGCCACCGCATCAACTCCCGCTTCAGACGCTCCATGGAGTGAATGTGCCAGAATTTCATTTTCATCGCAGGTTTCGTGGCGGAGAATATAACGTAACCATATCTGCTAAAAATCATAGGCGACGTCATTACGTAAATAAGGGAGTACAAAATAAAAATACAGTGCGAGAAAGTGTGAGAAATTTTAAAGAAACGGATGAATTATTTATAAAACAGCAAAAAACCCTAGTTTTGCCCTAGGCGCCAAGTGAGATGGCGCCTCCTCTCATTTTTAAGGAGCATGCGCCATCTCACTTGGATAAAAGACAAGGGAGGCGCCAAGTGAGATGGCGCCTAGGGCAAAACCCTAGGTGCATGCGCCAATTGAGATGGCTCCTCCTTTGTGGAGCCATCTGAAACATGGTTATTTGCGTAATTTTTTCCGAAACCCGGTTATTTGCGAAATATTAATTTAATACATGGTTATTAATAAAAAAAATTCTTTTTTATTGTGTTAATTGCGAAGATCTTGATTAATGCATAATTAGAAAATATTTTAATGCAAATAATATAGAAAATAATATATGCAATATTGATATAAAAATGATTTGGATGATAATATAATGATATTTAAATAGTAAACAAAATATATTAGTATTAATAATTAATAATAAGAATAATAATATTCATATAAAAAAATAATTATAATAATAATAATATATACAAAAATAAGAAATAAATAATATTTGCATCTAATATGAAAATAAGAAAATAAAATTAATAGCTAATAATTATAATATAATAATAAGGAAATAAAATTAAAATATAATAATTATAATAAAAATGTAGGAAATAGTTAATTACCAAGGGGTGCAGTATCAGTTATGTAAGTAAAATATGGGGTGCGTAATTAGAAATCTGGCTAGGCCCATTAACAACTCATAACAGGGGGTGTGATTTGGTTTATTGGTTTAGTAAAATTACTAACGGGGGGTGCAAGAAGTAACTGGGCCTAGGCCCAGATGCTTGGGAGATAGGCTGAGGGATTGCATGGATGAGGGTGTACGTTAGTTATCCTGCAGACTTGGCATATGGACTTCTGATGAGAATCGTGTGGGTAGGATTCAAGGTGTATGATAATTAGTGTGGGCGTGCATGCATGGGATCAATACGAATCATATTACTTATTTTCATTCATTTTCTTCATTTTGGTTTTACAATTCAACACTATCTCTCTTTCTCTCTCAACACTACCCCTCTTTCTCTAAACTTAGCCTTCCAAACTTCCAACCCCAATTCCTTGAACACTCCGGCGGAGCTGTGGCAAACAAACTCTACCCCACCGTAAATCAGCCCTGACACCCAGCATACAAGAAGGAATAAAGCTAAGTGTGCTTACCCCTTTCGATTTCAGATTGAGTTCCTATCAAATTTGCGTTAACCCTTCTTCTTCTTCTTGTTTGTAGGTAATGGTGGTGTTTGATGATGATGACAAACAGAGTAGCGACGACGATGTATTTATCAGCGGCGGTTAGGGTTTCAGACGTTGAAATCCTAAATGCTTCCCTCTATCTTCGAGCTTAAATAGTAGGTGTTCGAATGTTCTTCTTTAACTTCTCCTTTTCAGTTTCTTCGTCTCCGTCTCCATCCCCTGTATCCCTCCTCGTTTCTATTCTTCCTTTCGTCCCCCTTTTCTGTTCTTGATATTTTGTATTTATAGTATTCTGATTTAGGGTTTTTTGAGCTATAAGTTTGTTAGCGTAGATTAGGGATTTAGAATCAAGTTAGGGATTAGATTCTTATTGATTGATTTTGTTTATTGTATGGGATTGTAACTAATTTATGGGATTTAATGATTGGATTTTGTTGATACTGTAATCATGGGCTTGTATTATAGAAAGATTTGATCTAATGTATATTTGCATATTTGATTTAATTTAAGATTGTTTTTTGAACTGTGCTGGAATTTGGTGTATTGGATATTCTGGAGATTTGTTTAGTTATAAATTATTTGATTTTGTTTTCAATCTCTACAGTAGATGTAACTATGTGCGTTAATTTATGGCCCGATTTGTACAGTTGTTGTTTCCCTTTTCATTGCAAAAGAAACACTTTTCAATCCAATGGGCCTTGCACACATTATTCCTATTTCAGCCCAGCATATTTTTTATTTACAGTAAAAAACAATTTTCTTAAACCAAGCTCAATTGGCCATCAGCCCAACGCTATATTATTATTTTTTTTTAAAATAACTAAACCAACAAAAAAACATTACTATAAAAAAGAAAACATTTCATTATTTATTTATTCATAATAATAAACAGTTTTTTCTTTTTTAGTAACAATACTTTTTTTCAACACATCAAATGGGCCAACGCAATAGACTTAGTTATTGATCAACACACCCCTCTTTTTACTAATGACAGCATTTAAATGGGCTAAGTTATTCAGAAATTACACCCCATTTTCTGCTGTTTGGATAACAAAATAGAAATAGGCCAACTAAATAAATTGCAACCACACCTCTTTTTTTACTAACAATAAAATAACACCTATATGTCTTTAATTGTTTTAATTTCAATAATAACAACTATTTAGTAGTTATTATTCTGAAATAACTTTACATTTTCAAATCGCATGGGCCATTAACCAACATGCCATGTGAATGGGTTCACGGATACACGAGTCTTTCTGATTTAGAAAGCCTCGCTTTCCTGAATTTAAGGTACACCCCTTAGTCGGATAAAGATGGGCCATCAGATATTGTTGTACATCTTTAATTGAATATTTCTTCAATTTTAATCTCGAAAAATAAAATCATTGAGGTGGGACAAATTTGGGGTACGACAGCTGCCCCTATTCAATTATCTTCCAGTCGAATAGCGTGAGAAAACTCGAGTCTTGCGCATTCTGATTGGAAGTTTATTAAATACTTGAATTATCCCAAAAAAAATTCGATAAGTATAAGGTTACACTGATATAGAATACCCTTACAGGTCTCAAGGAAGTAGGAAAAGTTGATGATGTATCGCTTACCAGGGTTTGATAACGAGGCAGATGGTCTTTGATCTTAAAGCGCAATTTTGTATGTCTTAGTTTGGTTTTGATTATCATCCCTTTAGAGGATGAATGCAACAATAATTGATGATGCATGTCTGCTTGAAGACTAAGGCCATGGGTTATGTTCACAAATTGTTGCACGACGTCTGAGGCGATAGGCTAGGGTTTCGCTTTCTTTCGAGCATCGCTGCATGAAGTCTGAGGCGATAGTCTGTGTTAGGGAATAACGAAACATATTGTTGCATGAAGACTTAGGCAATGGGTTAAGTTTGCAAATTTCTGCGTGAAGTCTGAGGTGATGAGCCAAATTTGATTCTCGAGCATCGCTGCATGAAGTCTGAGGCGATAGGCTGGATTTTATGGGATAAAGAAATACATTGTTGCATGAAGACTGGAGAAATGGGCTAAATTCTGTGGGATAAAGAAACACATTGTTGCATGAAGTCTGAGGCAATGGGTTAGGTTTGCAAATCACTGCGTGAAGTCTGAGGCGATAAGCTTTTGGTTTTCAGACATTGCTGCCTGAAGTCTGAGGCGATGGTCTGTGTTAGAATAAATAAACACATTGCTACATGAAGTCTGGGGAAATGGGTTTGGTTCACAAATCGCTGCGTGAAGTCCTATGTAATAGGCTAGATTTTAGTTTCGAGCATCGTTGCATGAAGTCTGAGGCGATGATCTGTGTTGCAGAATAAAGAAACACATTGTTGCATGAAGTCTGGGGCAATGGGTTAAATTCGCAAATTGTTGCGTGAAGTCTGAGGCGATAAGCTAAATTTTATTTTCGAACGTGTAGCGGTAGAAATGTTCAAGACTAAGCCATTGGATTGACTATACTTTATACAAATCAAAATAAAAATCGCCACCGCGCTTTATTGTTTCCAAAGGAATGGGAAAAGAGCGAATAACCCAAAAAGAGGGGGAAAGATTCAAGGTAAGGGGGTTTGTTATGCAAAGGGAAGGTATTAGCACCCTAAACATCTATGGTACTCCGCAGGAACCTCTTTGAAAAATCAGTATATTTTGGCTATAAAAAATGTGTTGTATATAAAATGGATGGTGGAGGTGAGAAAAGAAATATTTTTATGATTTTTGCACCCGCCGCGGTTGCGAACCTTTAGTGCCTACGTACCACCTTTCGTGCAATAGGGGATCAGGGTACACGTAGTTCCTCTTTGAAAAATTTGAAACACAAGTGTGTTGGTTGATTTTAAGAGATAAGACATCATCGTCATTGTCCATATGGAAAACATACTTACTACCCACAATCATGAGAAAAGAGAATTTGCATCATCTCAAAGTGGAGGATATGGCTTGGATTTTAAAATCAACAATGCCTCACTCAACACCCAAGTGTAAAATATCTCTCTTCACTACATATTGTAGAAGTATAGTTGTTTGCATCACTACAAGGATTTACAAGAGTCTAATCTTTTGAGAAAGATTTTAAAATAAAAAGCCAAAGTGGCAAAAATGGTTTGAAATGAGATTGATTGACTTTTAGTCTTCTCACAAAAATGTCAAGGTATTATTAAATTGATTAAAATTTATTCATGAAAATGTTTTGAAAATGCATGGACCTAAGTCCAAGTTTATTATGAAAGTGTTTCAAGTTTCAAAACAAGGAGGGAGAAGATTTTTGAAATTAAAGAAAGTGTGAGGACATGAAGAGACTATCCTAAAGCATAAGGTAAAAGCTAGGGATAAGAACCATCAACCACCAAGAAGCCAAAGTTTGACATTATGAGCCAATATAGAATTCCAATTCTTCGAATTGAAACCAAGCAAGAAAAGATACTAGAACTCTTGAGAGAACCAAACTTCAAGTGTATTAAGTCTTCGCAAAAATTGGGCAGAGTAACGGTTGTATACGGGTGAATTCCAGATTCCAAACAAAGTATGTAATCACAATAACCTGCACATAAAACAAACAAACAACCCAATGTCTTAAGGTAAACCTCAAGAACTCCAGATAAAATAATCAGATAAGATCACAAGGTCTCCAAGATAGGCCAAGGTTTCTAATCCTAAGTCCAAGAAAAAGTCCCATGCTCCATAATGCCAAGGATGATAACCAAATAGTCCAAGCACCATTAAAGTTTTTTATGGTTCATGTTGATTATTAGGTGTCTTTAAAAGGAAAAGAAAGGATCAAGTGAGCAAAATAAAAATGACATAAAAGTAAATGCTCAAGTGAGCGAAGATGAAAATAGCATGAAATGTAAAAATGCTAAAAGTAAATGGTACATAAAACATAAAAATAAAAGCATAAAGTAAAGTCAATTGTTAGAAATTAGTTGTTAGTTGGATGACCATCTTGAAACTTGTATTTGGAACTCATTAGAGGATTGGTAGAACCAAAGCCTCCACACAACAAGTTGCATTTGCTTTTTGTCAAGTATATCATCCATTTTGGAATCCTCAAAAGTAACATTTAATGATCAACGATGTTTAAGTAATCCGCGTTAACCAATGGTGTTGTAGATCCATTAGAGGATCGGTAGAACCAAAGCCTCCACACAATGAATCTCAAGGTTATTGGATCAAAGAGATAAAATTAACATACTTGGGCTTCCAATCATAAGTTTGGGCCACGAATGATCATTTATTCGAATCGGGACAAAATTTAGCGCTATGTTAAGTAATCGTAAGTGAACTTATGTAGAAGTCGTACCTATTTTAAGGCCGGTCAATAGCAATCTATGTACTTCATGTTTGGATAAATGATATAGAGATCACCATCCCTTAACATATAGCACAATTAAAAACTAAAGGGATAAGATGAAGAGGGAGGGGAATGGTAAGCTAATTTGGATTACCACCTCAAAATTCTGTCATCTTTAAATTCAACCACTCCTCTAGATGGATTAAAGCACTAAACATATCATTAATCCAAAGCACCAAAAATGAATTAAATAATTCACTCTTAGGTAGATTTGAATTGATGAACATTTATCAAACTTCATCTATATTACAAAGTCCATTAAGTTTAAAGAGAAATTGGACATTTAAAATTGCAATCCAAATCAACAATCAAAAGGAGTGAGTAGAAAAAGCATTTTGGATCAAAGCTGCCCCAAAACAAGGCAAAAATGCATTTTGTCCCTGTGTAAATCGATTGCACTATTACGTAAATCGATTTACACAGTACAATTTTCAAAAATCTGCGCGAAATTGCTTCTGTGCAATCGATTGCACTGTTATTGCAATTGATTGCACGCTGTTACAGACAGCAAAATAGCATTTTAAAAGGGAAAATTCTTGTTCAAACTTTCTATCAAATACCTTATGATCATGGATCCAATTGAGCACGAAAATTCCATCAAATTATGAGAAAATAACACAATTAGAATCACAAAATAATGCTCAATGAATCAAACCTAAAGATCAACAAGAGATCACATTGTGAAAGATGAATTATCCAACTTACCAAAGGTAGATCTAGAGAATTATCAAAACAACTTCAAGAATTTACTTCAATTCAACCACAAGAATCAATTGCCAAGCTTGGATGTAGAGAATTGATGAAGAAAAAGTGTTTGGATGAAGGTTTAGCTCAAAGATTAGTAAGCTTCAATGCAAAGCTTACTAACTTTTTGAAAATGGAGCTTTGAGTGAATTTGGTAGATGGAGAGAATTGAGAGATTTTTTAGCAAGGTGGATTTGGCTATAAAAAGCTTGAAATTTGAATGAAATGAGGGCTCTATTTATAGAGTTTAGGATTGGGATTAGTGGTAATTTGGTAATTGATTCTTGGAGCCAAAATTTGAATTAATGATAATTCTTTAAAAAATTAGAGCCAAAATTTGAATTAATGATAATTCTTCTTAAAAATGAAAGATTGGCACTAAAATTTGAATTAATGGTATATCTTTCAAAAATGAAGAAAAATTGGAGCCAAAATTTGACAAGCTTAAAATGCTGATTTGTTTTCAAATCTTCACGCTGTGCAATCGATTGCACTATAGTGCAAATCGATTTGCACGGTGTATTTTTTCAAAAGTGGCGCAAAATGCACTATGTGCAATCGATTGCACTTTAAGAGCAATCAATTGCATCAGTGACAAAAATGATTTTTTGTTAATTTTTCCTTTGCAAATAGAGATTTTAGGAAAATAATACCAGAAATCCTTATTTGTCAGATGCTTCGACTTGGTACCTACAAAACAAAAATATACAAAGACAAAGACAAACATTTTTTTATTTTGATTAGAAGTTAGTCAACAACACATATACAAAATACACAACTAAGGTGCTTGGAAATTCCTCAAGATAAAACTTAAAGATAGGAGATAGAAAAAGAGGAAGAACCAACCCTAATGTGATCTTGTTATGATCGAGTTAATATGATATGATAGAGGAATCTTAGGGGCAAAAATTGGGGTACAACAGCTGCCCTTATTTAAGTGTCTTCTACCCGGAGATACGAAGGTTAAAAATCTTCGTGTCGACGCGATTAAAGATACTTAAATATAAAACAAGCCCTATTTTTGGCTCTAAGATGCCATGCAAATGCTTATGCATATGAATGCATATGAACAGAACCAAAGAGACACAAAGTAACATTGGGGATGCAACAAAAATGGAGAAACAAAGGAGCAACCCCACCAGGAATATAAATCACTGGTGGACCTAAAAGAATTGAATCAGAGAGGAAGATAACAAGTATCGACATTCACTGTCGATGTCTACCAACGTTCACTGAAGATAGCAAAAAGATAATAAACACCGACGTTCACTACCGATGTACTACCAACATTCACTGAAGGTAGAGAGAAAATATATCATACCACCGCCGTTCACTGACGATAAACTATCAACGTTCACTGAAGATAGCAAAAAGATAACAAACACCGACGTTCACTGCCGATGTACTACCAACATTCACTGAAGGTAGAAAGAGAAAATATCATATCACCGCTATTCATTGACGATGAACTATCAATGTTCATTGAAGATAGCAAAAAGATAATAAACACCGACGTTCACTGCCGATGTACTACCAACGTTCACTAAAGGTAGAAAGAGAAAATATCATACCATCACTGTTCACTGACGATGAACTATCAACGTTCACTGAAGATAGCAAAAAGATAACAAACACCGACGTTCATTACCGATGTACTACCAACATTCACTGAAGGTAGAGAGAAAATATCATACCACCGCCGTTCACTAACGATAAACTATCAACATTCACTGAAGATAGCAAAAAGATAACAAACACTAACGTTCATTGCCGATGTACTACCAACATTCACTGAAGGTAGAAAGAGAAAATATCATACCACTGCCGTTCACTGACAATGAACTATCAACATTCACTAAAGATATCAAAAAGATAACAAACACTGATGTTCACTGCCGATGTACTACCAACATTCACTAAAGGTAGAAAGAGAAAATATCATATCACCGCCGTTCACTGACGATGAACTATCAACGTTCACTGAAGATAGAAAAAAGATAACAAACACCGATGTTCATTGCCGATGTACTACAAACGTTCAATGAAGGTATAAAGAGAAAATATATCAAGTTTTCCCCAAAATTCTGGTGTTTTGCCTGGAACGGGTCTCAATTTCTTCTTTAACCAAGGCACTCTTCCTGGAAAGGGTAATATGTAAGCTTATCTCAAATAAAGAGACTTCCACTCATTGTCAAGGGGAATTGCAAAGAGAAATGACTTTCTAGGGATAGAAATATGGCTTCCTGGGGAAAGAGATATGACTTCCTGGGGAAAGAGATATGACTTCCTGAGGAAATAGATATGACTTCCTGGGGAAAGAGATATGACTTCCTGAGGAAACAGATATGACTTCCTGGGGAAAGAGATATGACTTCCTAGGGAAAGAGATATGACTTCCTGTGGAAACAGATAAAGTCTTCTCGTGTAAAATAAATGCACAAACCAAAACTCAAAGTTCTCAGAAATCCAAAGTAAATAATATTTTCATGCAACCACAAATCCAATTCAGAAATAAACTGAAGCAAGACAGCCAACAAAGATACATCCTTTGAGAAATAAACTCAAGAGGGAAAACCAAATCCATCTAAGCAAGGAGCGATGTAGGAAGGTTAGAACACAATGTCAATGAAAAATGATTTGTAGCAATGCATGATGCATGTATGAATGTATGAGTGATATCGTGCATATGCTGGTAAAAGGATACATAATCAGTACAAACAAACAAAACCGCCTCAGGTACCAACAACATTGGGCTAAACTTCAACCAGAAAGATCAATCCAAGAAAGGTAAAAGAAACTACGGAAACCAAACCTATTTCCTGTCCTAACTTCACTGAGGAGAAACATAATCCGGATGTAGCCAAATCAAACAGATACCGGGAGAGAACATCTTTCTTCCGGTTTCATCGGAGAAACGCGTTTTTCAAAAGCAACATGCCTACTGGAGATTGCAAGACCAGCCTCAAATAAAGTAGACTGACGCCGAGACAATCAAACCTCACTGGGGAATTCAAGCCTACCACCTGGGGAAAGATGCAGATTTAAACTTTACATCATGAAAACCTATTCCGACAAAAGATGCCCTGAGATAGCCTTCCCAGGAAACCAAGAAGTCAACACTAATGCCAATATTGCAAAAAGAGCGATATCTTAGCACACCAAGGGAATAAAACCTTTCATCATATGAGGGAAAACTTCGCTGGGGAATCTGGGATGGAGGCTTCCGACCATGCAAACCCAAAATCAAAAGCGAACCAAGACTTGGCTGGGGATAATGGGACCACAAACCCAATACCGTACCTTGCACCCACTGGTATCGTGTTTAACTACCTGAGAAACATACAAAGATCATGTGTATACCAGCAAAATGACCTGAGAGAACCTTCATGAGGGAAATAAAACTTCTCAAAACAACCAGAGTTTGTTCATTCGTGGGATCACCTTTTTTGTTGTCATTGTTTCATCACAAAATCCCAAAGTAAATTGAATTGTAAAGATCTCTTCTTTTTTTTAAAAAGTCAATTTTGCTTTTTAATCTTTTTGCTTTGAAAGTTATTATCAGTAACAAATGGAGTCTTTGCAAGATAAATAAAATAAGAACACAAAGAATTGGGTAAAAGCTCGAATTTCATTAATAGAATGGTAGTCCGTGTATGGCGAGACTCCATGGATGATTATAAAGTTTAGGAAATGGTAATACATAATGGAAAAGATACATTGAGATACAATGACCACTATTCCCCCTAACAACTTTTGAAATCCTGAGCAGCAGCTTTTGTTGAAATATGGTGAGGATCCGAGAAGATTGTTGCTTCAACGATCAAGTTTTGTCTGACGTAGTTACTTGCTAAGAGAATCCCTAACTTTTGCCTAAGCTGCCCTTGCGGGTTTTCAACTTAGCGGGAAATTTATTCTGTTTATGTCTCTAATTTTTGCCTAGATTGCCCTTTCGGGTTTTCGGCCTACCGAGACGCTCCTTTTTGCCTAAGCCGCCCTTTCAGATTTTCAACTTAGCGAGTTGTTCTTTTATTTCTTTAGGCAAAGTATTTCTTGACTGCGTTAGCATTCATGGGACGTGGGAACTCCTCGCCATCCATAGTTTCAAGAATTAATGCACCACCAGAGAAGGATTTCTTGACAACATATGGGCCTTCAAAATTAGGAGTCCACTTGCCCCTAGAATCAGTGTTGAAAGACATGATCTTCCTGAGCACGGGGTCGCCTTCTCTGAATTCACGAGGTTTGACCTTTTTATTAAATTCTTTCTTCATTCTTTTCTTATATAACTGCCCATGACATAAAGCTGTCATTCTCGTATCTTCAATCAAATTCAATTGGTCAAACCTGTTCTGGACCCATTCAGCCTCTGTCAACTTGGTTTCCATTATCACATGCAACGAGGGAATCTCTACCTCAATAGGGAGTACAACTTCCATTCCATGCACTAGGGAGAACGGGGTCGCTCCTGTTGAAGTGCGAACAGATGTTCGATATCCATGCAGAGCAAAAGGGAGCATTTCATGCCAATCCTTATAAGTGACAACCATTTTCTGGATAATTCTCTTGATATTCTTATTAGCAGCTTCAACAGCCCCATTCATCTTTGGCATGTACGGAGATGAATTGTGATGAACAATCTTGAATTCTTCGCACAGTTCAGTCATCATCTTGTTGTTCAAATTCGAGCCATTGTCAGTGATGATTCTGCTCGGCACACCATACCGGCATATAAGATTGTTTTTGATGAAACGCACAACCACCGGTTTGGTAACATTGGAATAAGAAGCAGCCTCTACCCATTTGGTAAAGTAGTCAATTGCTACCAAGATGAAACGGTGTCCATTCGAAGCTTTGGGTTCTATCATCCCAATCATGTCTATACCCCACATAGAGAAAGGCCATGGGGAGGAAATCACATTGAGAAGTGTCAGAGGCACATGGATATTATCTGCATAAATCTGGCATTTATGGAACTTCTTTGTAAATTTGTAACAGTCAAATTCCATTATCAACCAATAATAACCTGCCCTTAGCATCTTTTTAGCCATCGAATGTCCATTAGCATGAGTGCCAAATGAACCTTCATGAATCTCATGCATCAACATGTCTGCTTCGTGTCTATCCACGCATCTGAGCAAGACCATGTCATAATTTCTCTTGTATAACACATTTTCACTGAGGAAGAAACTGCCTACCAATCTTCTCAGTGTCTTTCTATCTTTCCTCGACGCACCAATCGGGTATTCCTGAGTCTGAAGAAAATGCTGGATGTCATAATACTAAGGTTTTTCATCTGCTACCTCCTCTGTTGCAAACACATGAGCGGGCCTATCTAGCCGTCGAACTATAATTCGGGGTATATCATTCCAAGTATTCACTTGGTACATGGAAGCCAAAGTTTCCAGAGCATCCGCCATTTGATTTTCATCTTTGGGAATGTGATGGAATTCAACTTTATTGAAGAAGGGTAGTAATCTTCTAGCATAATCTTTGTAAGGGATCAAGCCAAGGTGACGAGTGTCCCATTCTCCTTTAATCTGACTTATTACCAAAGCTAAATCGCCATACACATCTAGAATTTTAATTCTGAGATCAATAGCTTCTTCGAGACCCATGATGCAAGCCTCGTATTCTGCCATATTATTAGTGCAATCAAATGTTAGCCTCGCAGTAAAAGGAATGTGCGATCCATGAGGAGTGACGATCACCACACCAATTCCTTTACCATAAGCATTAACCGCTCCATCAAAAATCATACTCCAACGAGATTCAGGGTCAGGGCCTTCCTCAGGCAATGGTTCATCACAATCTTTCACTTTCAGAAACATCACATCCTCATCAGGGAATTCATATTCTGCAGACTGATGATCTTCCACTGGCTGGTGAGAAAGGTAATCTTCCAACACACTACTTTTAATAGCCTTTTGAGTGTGGTACTCAATATCATATTCAGATAACAACATCTGTCAGCGGGCAATTCTCCCAGTAAGAGCAGGCTTCTCAAAAATATATTTGATTGGATCCATTTTGGAGGTCAACCAAGTGGTATGATTCAACATATACTGCGGCAAACGCTTTGCCGCCCAGGCCAAAGCACAACATGTCTTTTCCAGCATGGAATACCGTGACTTACAATCAGTGAAATTCTTGCTGAGATAATAAATGGCGAACTCTTTCTTTCCCGTTTCATCTTGTTGTCCCAGAATACAACCCATGGATTTATCTAACACTATTAGATACATAATCAACGGTCTTCCTTCTACGGGAGGGAACAAGATATGAGGTTCAAGCAGATAGTATTTAATACTCTTAAATGCCCTTTGTCAGTCATTCGTCCAAACACAACCTTGATCTTTCTTTAACAACTTAAAGATCGGTTCGCATGTTGCAGTCATATGGGAAATGAATCTGGAAATATGATTCAAATTCCCGAGGAAACCCCTGACTTGCTTTTCAGTTCTTGGTGCTGGTATTTCTTGAATTGCTTTGACTTTATCAGGGTAAACTTCAATTCCTTTCTGGCTAACGATAAAACACAACAATTTCCCCGATCTAACTCAGAAGGTGCATTTATTTGGATTCAAGCGGAGACAATATTTCCTCAAACGCTGAAACAACTTCAACAAATCTTCTATATGCCCTTCTTCAGTTTGGGATTTGGAAATCATATCATCACCATATACTTCGATTTCTTTGTGCATCAGATTATGGAATAGGGTTGTCATAGCCCTCTGGTACGTTGCACCAGCGTTCTTCAACCCGAAGGGCATCACTCTGTAACAGAATGTTCCCCAGGGTGTGATAAACGTTGTTTTTCCATGTCCTCTGGAGCCATTCTTATTTGATTATACCCGGAAAATCTGTCCATGAACGAGAATACTTTGAATTTTTTTGTGCTGTCCACTAACATATCAATGTGAGGCAATGGAAAATCATATTTTGGACTAGCTGTATTTAAATCTCTGTAATCTACGTACATGCGGACTTTTCCGTCTTTTTTCGGTACTGGGACAATACTGGCAATCCATTGAGGATACACTGATGTCATAAGAAAACCAACATTAATCGGCTTTAGGACCTCCTCTTTGATCTTTACTGCCATATCCGAGTGAGTTCTTCTCAACTGTTATTTAACTGGCGGACACTCTGGCTTCAACAGAAAACGATGCTCGACAGTGTATGTATCTAGACCAGGCATATCTTAATAAGACTAAGCAAAAATATCCACATACTCTTTCAACAGCTCAATCAAGCCGCTCTTTACATCAGGATGCAATGATGCTCCAATCTTAACCTCCTTCGGATCTTCTTCTGAACCCAAATTAATCACTTCCAAAGGCTCCTTATATGGCTGAATGGTATTTTCCTCGTGCTCAAGCAACCGTGAGACCTCTTCTAGAATCTCATCATAATCTTCTTCTTCATCCCCAAACACAAGACATTCAAAGTTGGTAGAAGGTGCAGGGTCATTGTATTCAATGGGTTTTTTAATTAATCTGCACATATGATTTATGATTGTTTTTAGAGACTGACACATATAACAAGTGATCATGCAGATTAATTTTCAGTTGTTATTTTGAAAGGTTTTTTATTTGATTACCATTTCCCAAGAAAAAGCAGAAAATAAAGACATACTTTTGGAAGCAAAGACAACTTTTATTAATGATCTTAAAAGTCATAGCAAACAGATAAGCCCTATAACATTAATACTTCCACCTTGGGCAGAGTGAAAGCTTTTCAAAAGAAAGAAACAGATTAACAAAACAAATTACTTTGAAATATGTATGCAAGAAGGAACATTAATGGTGACCCAGTTCTGAACTCGGACTCCATGCATCACATAATTCGGTACTTCCTGTTCTGCTTCATCTTCTTCAACAGCATTAATTCCAGAACCAATTGGATGGAGGTAGCCTCCACTGCGGAAAACATCATGATAACTATTTACAGAATACTTTGACTTCAAACTTTCGCCGTTGCCACTCCTTGAAGAGAAACCCAAACCAGCTCTGTTCTTGTTCACGGGTGGATCCACAAGTTGTTCCCAAACTGTATTATGACCATTACGCACAACCTGTTGCGCGTCCTTCAGGGAAACCACAGAATTCTCATTCCTTCTTATGTTGTCAATGGATAGGGCTTGGAACTAGGTTCCAAAAGCATCCTCATCCGCTTCTACAATACTGAAAGAGGATAGATGGGATATCAACAACTCCTGCTCCCCACTTATGATCACTACCTTCCCTTCACACACATATTTTAGCTTTTGATGCATAGTTGAAGTGACAGCACCTGCTTCGTGTATCCATGTCCGTCCTAGAAAACAACTATATGCGGGAATAATGTCCATGACCTGGAAGGTTATCAGGAACAAATGTGGTCCTATATGGATGGGAAAATCTACTTCACCGATGACAGATTTCCTCGACCCATCAAAAGCCTTCACAATGATGCCACTCGGGCGCATAGGTGTTCCCTGATACTTTAACTTCATGAGGGTACTTCTCGGTATAACATTCAACGCGGATCCATTATCAATTATCACATTAGATAGCGAGTCATTCTTGCAGTTCATAGATATGTGGAGGTCCAGGTTGTGATTCCTCCCTTCATTTGGTAACTCATCATCGCAGAAACTCAAGTTGTTACATGACGTATTGTTTCCAATTACGCTACTGAATTGATCTAACGACATGTCATTATCTACAAAAGCTTGGTCTAGTACTCTCATCAATGATTCTCTATGAGCAGAGGAGTTCATTAATAAAGTTAGGATAGATATCTTGGAAGGAGTCTACAATAGTTGATCTATAATTCTGTAGTCGCTCATCTTAATTATCTTCAAGATATCATCCACTTCTTTCACTAATGTAGCTCCATTATTCTCTCCTGCAGCCTTCTTAGGCTCATCGTTCTCAGCAATTTTATTTCTAGCAACAACGACTTTTCGAATAACTGGCGTAAACACACGACCACTACGGGTCACCCTGCTACTATCAGCTATATTTCCAACATTCGGCATTGGCTGGATGGGAACTTCCACCCCATCTTCCAAGATTGTAGCATTGTATTTGTAAGGCACAGCCTTATCCAATTTATAGGGAACAGGACCTGGCAGACTAATTACCAGTGAGGTAACAGTTGGTTTGCTATGGTACTCCACCTCAAGATGAGCGGGTGCACCAAAACAAGGTACAATGACGTTTACACCTTCCTCGACACAATCGGCCCTCAAAAGACCATTTCCTGCCAACAAATCTTCGTCTGAAGAAAAATACTCATCCGCTGAGGCATATTCTTCCTCTGACTCTTCTCCCATCAAACAAACTTCAACCATATCAATCTCGTGATAATCATCTCTCTGACCTGTGATCTTGATAGTTCCATTGTGTAGCGATAAAAAATGTAGCAGGGTAAATCGGAGATCAAATTATTGATTAATTCGTCTCACAAAAGCAAGAGTCGCCACCGCGCTTTATTATTTCCAAGGGAAAAGGGAAAAGAGCGAAATAAAACCCTAAAGTATGCAATGTAAAATAATACTTTTAAAAGTAATGAAAATACAAGGCGTTTTTGAAAAGAGATCTATGGTTCGGGGGTTGGTTATACAATGGGAAGGTATTAGCATCCAATGCATCTATAGTACTCTATAGGAACCTTTTGAAATATCTGTTTATTAAAATGTTCGTTTGATTAAAAAATAAATTGTTTTGGCCGAAAAGGGGTACGGACGGGTTTTTTGAAGGTACGACGACCTAATATCGAAGCTTTGGCTTAAAAGGTATAAGTTTTGAAACGATTGAATATTTGGGGAAAAATTATCCTAAGTTTTAATGAAATGAAAATATTCGCGTGATTGGACTTGAGGACATGAAGTCAACAAATTTAATCATTTTTTCTCTTGGATTTAGACGTAAACAGAATAAACAAGTAAAGATGAAATAATTAAACAGAAAATTAGATAGATAAGTGATATACAACAATTAAATAACAGACTAAATTGTGTGAACATGCATTTTTGTATTTTTGATATGGACAAAGCAAGAGAATTAAATAAAGAAAATAAAATGTTTTAATTTTTTATATTTTTTATGTATTTTTGTATTAATATTAACTAAAGCGAGGGAATTAATTAAAGAAAATAAAATGTTTTTTAAGTTTTTATTTTTATATGTTTTTTTTTTAATATTAATAAAAGTATTATTTTGAAAATTATTAAATAACTCTAAACTAAATTAAAACTTAAAAGTTATTAATTAAACCTAATAAAAAGGAATACTAAAACTACTAAATTAATCTTAAAGTTAAACTTAATAAAAATGGTCAAATTATTTAAAAATATTTTAATTAAATTACATCTCTTATTTGATTAACTTTTACTAATTAACTAAATTAATGAAAATTCTAAAAAAACTAAAAGAAAGCAAATAGAAAGGGGGGGTGGCCAAAAAATAAAGGGGTAGATAATAACAATTTATGGGCTAAAGGGTTTTTAAAGGGCCCAATCAAGAAAACAGAAATGGGGGGTGTGCTTAAGGAGATTCGTTGGGCTTAGGTGGATGAAATGGGTTGAGTCCAATTTTCATAATTTGTTTAGGGTAAACAAATTGTCTTGGTTTAGTTGAATTAGGGTTAGCAAAGGGGTTAAGGTTTTGACAGAGGCGCCGCTTGTTCATCGCTCACGCGTTCTTCTTTGTTGCTCTCCTTCTCGTGCCCGCTTCTGAATTCTCCCTTTGTCCATGGCCACCGGTACCTCAACCTCCTCTTCCCTCCAACGAGAAAGCTAGGGCGACAGATTCACGGTAATCTTTCATTTTTATTTCGTTAGGGTTTTCATTACTGCATGCTATGATCTTTGATTCTGACTTCAAACTATTAATGGTTATTTGAGGTATTTGAAATAAAGAGATGGAGAAATCATTACCTTTGGAGACGGAGGAAGAAAGGTTGGGGATGTGCGTAGGAGGCCAAGGCGAGGGGATGGCGCGTGATGCTGGGCTTTGGCTGGACTCCTGGTATTTCGTTTCTTATTTTTGTTTGGTGATGAAATCCTGAAAAAAACAAATCTTTATCCTCTTCCTCTTGGTAGCCTTTGTATACTTTTCCTCTCTTCTTTTTGCCTTGCTACCGTTACTTTCTTTGTATGTTGGCCTATGATGAATAACTCTGAGGCTTGATGCTTGACATTGGTTTGATGGGTTGTGTTATTTGGCATTCTGGTTTTTGGTTTTGACAAGGTTCACAGGTTTTATGGTTTAGGCCATATTGGTTGTTGCTTCGGTGAGGCTTTTCTGGTTTATGCTATGTGTTTATGGTTTCGGTCATGGTTTAAGGTTTGATGGTGTTTTTGGCTGGGTCTGACTCAGGTTTGGCCTGGTTTTTGTTTCAACAGGTTTGGCCTTTTGAGTTTACTGGTTTATGTAGGTTGATGGAAACAGGGTGAACTGGTTTTATGGTTTTAGGCCATATTGGTTTTACTGGTTTTATGCAGGTTATGGCCTTGACATGGTTTACAGGTTTTATGGTTTGAGGCCATATTGGTTTTTAGATAGCAGGTTCTACTAGTTTTTTGCTTTGAGACTTTGAGAATTGGCTTGGTATTGAACTTGACAGATTTTGTTTTGAAGGTTTCCAAACAGGTTGAACTCTGAACTTTTTTTGAAGGGTTTGTTGTTGTTATAACAGTTTGGCCTCGAGGCTTATGTTACAGGTTCTGAATATTTTAACCATTTTTCTTTGATATCTCTGCCCTCTCTACTGTTCCATTCAGTTTGTCTCTATTCTTTTTTCATGCTTCCTTCTCTTTACTGTGTTACTGCTGCTTTTGTTTTCTATTCCTTTTCTGCCTAAGCCAAAACCTGTAAAACCCACACTCTTTCTCTCTTCTCTCTCCTTAGTACAGTTTGACATTAAAATGTGATGTTATGTACTTGGTTCTGAAAAAGCATAAGCTGGAAAATGATGAAAAATAGGAATATTTTTGCTTGCATATATGGTTTTAAAACTGCACATATCTCTTTGTCAACTGCATTGTACAGTATGGAGCCTTTGTATTTTGACTTCTTCCCACATTTTTGGCAGTTTACGTTGCATATTGGCTTGTGTTGAAAATTGCATATGCTGTTGAACTATGCATTTTATTTAAAATATGCAGTTGGCTTTTGAAAATGTGCAATTGATTTGAACTATGCAGTTTACAATTAAAATGTGCAATTTTGACAAAAAAAATGAATTTGTGCATATTTTTAACTTGTGCATTCATTTTTATCAATAAAATTCATCCCTTTTTGTGAACCGGGAGAAATCCCGTGATTTGCAAAGAGGGTAAAAAACTGATTCCAGCCGTTTGCTTTTAATGATGAACGCTAAATTAGTTGTCTGCTTTTAATTATCTATTTATTTCTGACTTTTTTCTTTTAATTCTTTTGCAGGTAAAATCAAATGAGCATCAAAGAAGTATTGGATAGAAGATGAAGATTTAGAACTTAGAAAAAAAAATTAGGATAGCTTTTATTTCATTTTAAACATTGTAAAAATTATCATTGTAAATACGTTGTAAATAAATACGGTATTTAAACAACAATTGTAACAATTAGAATAAAATGAATAAAACTCCAATATTTTATCAATTAATTCTTTTCTTCTTTGCAATTATTTATTTTATCATTTATAATTCTTTAAATTATATAATAACTGAAAATCAATTCCAATTATTTAAATTTAGAATGATAAATAATTAAATAACTATCATTGATCAATTAACTTTTCTTCAATTACTTACTTCATTATTTATAATTCTTCTAAATTATAATAACTGAAAAATAAAATTTCAATTATTTAAGCTTAGAATAATAAATAATTAAATAAACATTGTTTGATCAATTAATAACCTTCTTTTCAAATATTTACTTTACTATTTATAATTCTTTAATTTATATAATAACTGAAAAATAAGTTCCAATTATTTAAATTCAGAATAATAAATAATTAAATAAACATTGTTTTAGCATTGATCGATTAATAAATTTAGCGTTCAAAAAATAAACAGCTCTCGACTTGAAAAAGTTATGAATTTAAAAACTGCTTTGAAAAATTGATAAAATAGGTCAAAAACAACTTGCAATGTAATGATGCAGATGGGAGATGGTATCTTAGGTCAAAATTTGGGGTACAACAGCTGCCCCTATTTAAGTTTCTTCTATCCGGAGATATGAAGATTAAAATCTTCGTCTCGACGAGATTGAAGGTACTTAAATACATAATACGCAAATTTTTGCCCTAAGATACCGCCATTATATTTTATATGAATGTAGTGATTGAATTCACAGAGAAAGATTTTGTATGAAACAAGACAATGCTGGAGAAATCAAACACCAACAAAACACAGGGATAAGGATCATTCAATACTGGGGAAATAAACCATCGACTTCAAGTAACAGACTCTTGACGGCGAATAAAATTGAGGGAATACGACCTCTGACCCTAACAAAGAAAGCATCTTGCATAGGCCATAAAACAGATTATTGACCCAAAAATATCAGTGAGCTCACAACTCAAGGTCAAAGATAGACAGAGAGTATCAAATTTGCTGGCGACGGATTACTGACTTCTGAAGGTAAAGATTCATAGCAAACTTCTCTGCGAGATTTCCGGAGATATACTCATTAATGCTGAAATAATAATAAGATTGTAGATACACAAGTTGCCTCAAATAAAGAAGCTGCCACTTGCTGTCTTCCAAAAAATATTATGACATACAAGCTGCCCAAATAAAGAGGCTGCCACTTGCTGTCGTCCAGGGATGTCAATAACATGCAAGCTGCTCAAATAAAGAAGTCGCCGCTTGCTGTCCTCCAAAAATACTAATAACATACAAGCTGCTCAAATAAAGAAGCTGCCACTTGTTGTATTCCAGAAAAATAATAACGTACAAGTTGCTCAAATAAAGAGACTGTCGCTTGCCGTTTTCCAAAAATAATAACGTACAAGTTGCTCATGAAGAGACTGCCGCTTGCCGTTTTCAAAAAATAATAACGTGCAAGTTGCTCATGAAGAGACCGCCGCTTGTCGTTTTCCAATGTCTATAACGTACAAGTTGCTCATGAAGAGACCGCCGCTTGTCGTTTTCCAAAAATAATAACGTACAAGTTGCTCATGAAGAGACCGCCGCTTGTCGTTTTCTGATGTCTATAACGTACAAGTTGCTCATGAAGAGACCGCCGCTTGTCGTTTTCCAAAAATAATAACGTACAAGTTGCTCATGAAGAGACCGCCGCTTGTCGTTTTCCGATGTCTATAATGTACAAGTTGCTCATGAAGAGACCGCCGCTTGTCGTTTTCCAAAAAATAATAATAACGCACAAGTTGCTCATGAAGAGACCGCCGCTTGTCATTTTCCAACGATGCTCAGAAGGAAATTGCGATGACACTGGCAGAGAATAAGATCTTCGTCAAAGAGAGTCATGAATCAATCCTTCCCGAAGAGATCACATACTTAAATGTGCAAAATAAATGCACCATTCGTCTAGGTCGCGACTTCACTGGGGAAAATCAAGAGATAGCCTATGCAAGAGACAAAAACTCCCTCCGGGAATAAACCAGAGAGAAGACAGTCAACAAGACTCCGACCAATGAAAAAGTAACTTGATTGGGGGATTCATCCTATCCAGAAATGGACACGGTAGTCTAAATCAAAAATCATCCACGAGGATTAGCTCAGTTGGGGAATTTAGAAAGGAAGCACATTTTCTGCCTAAGCTAACTTTCTACTTGGAAAGAAACTGTACCTTGTATTAAAACAAAGTGAAACAACCCAAAATCAACGGCAAATGTGAATATGCATACTGATGTAAGTGTAAATGAGTAAATGAATGTTATGCTGACAAAACGAACAGATGGAATAACTTGAAGACAATAAGATGTCACGATATAATAGATACTCGGCCAATCTTTAAAAAAAAGACGGAAAAACTGGAACTGGAACCCCAAAGCAACGTCGGAGCGTAACACGCCACAAGGTTCAAGTCTTCTGAGGAGAAAAGTATTCAAATCCAATCTTCTAATACCAATAAACTACTGGCATGAGACAAAGCGTACCACACTTCAGAAATTGCCCAAATAAAGGTAGCCAAAACAACGCTTAACGGCAACAACTGGGGAGTCACCAAACTTAGTACCACCAGAAACACAAGCTTAACACAACCAACACCTCATGACGATTTTGAAATAAAACATGTTCATCATGCAAGGATAAATTACTGTACTGTTTTGCATTTCATGGCTTGACCATCCTTAGAACAACTGTTAATATTCCTTTCATTATTCACGACACATTTTTAAAATAAGAATATTTTAAATAACTTTGTTTCAAATATTTCCGTAAAAATTAAAATTTTGCCCACAAAGGGTAAATGCTCAAATTTCATTAATAAGATGGTAGTTCGCTAACAACGCGAATCCAACGATTTACAAAAGTTTGGGAAATAGTACATGAAAGAAAGGGTTACACAAAAACAATGATCACTATTCTCCCTAACAACTTCGAATTTCCAAAATGTGTTCAAATGCCAAGACCGGTCTGACCAAAAGCTTGCCTAAGCCGCCCTTTCGGGTTTTCAACTTAGCGAACTGTCAACTCAAACCTAAGCGAAATACTTCTTGACTGCATCGGCGTTCATGGAGCGCGGGAGCTCTTCACCGTCCATATTGGTGAGAATCAAGGCACCTCCAGAGAAAACTTTCTTAATGACATACGGTCCTTCATAATTCGGAGCCCACTTTCCCCTAGAATCAGGTTGGAAAGATAATATCTTCTTGAGCACAAGGTCACCTTCTCTGAACTCGAGTGGTCGAACCTTCTTATCAAAAGCCTTCTTCATTCTCTGCTGATACAATTGACCGTGACACAATGCCGTCAATCTCTTTTCTTCAATTAAATTCAACTGATCATATCTACTTTGACACCATTCAGCCTCAGAAAGTTTAGCTTCCATCAACACTCTCATAGACGGAATCTCAACCTCCACGGGGAGTACGGCTTCCATACCATAAACCAGGGAAAATGGGGTTGCGCCCGTTGAAGTTCGAACTGAAGTACGGTATCCATGTAGAGCAAACGGAAGCATTTCATGCCAATCTTTATAAGTTACCACCATCTTTTGGACAATCTTTTTTATATTCTTGTTAGCAGCTTCAACAGCCCCATTCATCTTCGGTCTGTAAGGAGAAGAATTATGATGTTCGATCTTGAACTCTTCACAAAGCTCTCTCATCATCTTGTTATTCAGATTCGAGCCATTATCAGTGATGATCTTGCTCGGGATACCGTATCGATAAATGATCTGATTCTTGATAAATCTGACTACCACCTGTCTGGTTACATTAGCATAAGATGCTGCTTCCACCCATTTAGTAAAATAATCGATCGCTACCAAGATGAAACGATGACCATTTGAAGCTTTGGGTTCAATCATTCCAATCATATCAATGCCCCACATAGAGAAAGGCCAAGGTGAAGAGATGACATTTAGGAGAGTCGGTGGCACATGTATCTTGTCCGTATAAATCTGGCATTTATGACATTTCTTCACATATTTGCAGCAATCAGATTCCATTGTCATCCAATAGTAACCAGCTCTCAACATCTTTTTAGCCATCTCATGTCTGTTGGCATGAGTGCCAAAGGATCCTTCATGTACTTCTTACATCAGCATGTCTGCTTCATGTCTGTCTACACATCTGAGCAAGACCATGTCGTAATTTCTCTTATACAAAACTTCTTCATTGAGGAAGAAACTGCTTGCTAATCTTCTCAACGTCTTCCTATCCTTATTGGATGCCCCAGGAGGGTACTCTTGAGTTTGAAGAACATGTTTAATGTCATAGAACCACGGTTTGTCGTCGGTAACTTCTTCTACTGAGAACACATGAGCAGGTCCGTCGAGGCGCATAACCCGGATTATAGGCACATCGTTCCAACCACTCACTTGAAACATTGAAGACAAAGTAGCTAAAGCATCAGCCATTTGGTTTTCATCTCTAGGGATATGATGTAATTCCACTTTGTTGAAGAAAGTTAACAATCTTCTAGCATAGTCTCTGTAAGGGATAAAACCAGGATGACGAGTCTCCCATTCTCCTTTGATTTGATTAATTACCAATGCCGAATCTCTGTAAATATCAAGAATCTTAATCCTTAGATCCACTGCTTCTTCGAGACCCATAATACACGCCTCATATTCAGCCATGTTGTTCGTGCAGTCAAACTTCAATCTCGCCGTGAACGGGATATAAGTACCTCGGGGAGTGACGATGATTGCCCCAATTCCGTTTCCATAAGAATTCACAGCTCCGTCAAATATCAGACCCCAATGGGATTCGGGATCAGGTCCTTCTTCGGGTGACGGCTCTTCACAATCTTTAGCTTTCAAGTACATAACATCTTCATCTGGGAAATCAAACTTGATGGATTGATAATCGTCAATTGGTTGATGAGCCAAATGGTCGGCTAAAATACTCCCTTTGATTGCTTTCTGAGTGTGATACTCAATGTCATATTCGGACAACAACATCTGCCAACGGGCTATTCTTCCAGATAAGGCGGGCTTCTCAAAGATATACTTGATCGGATCTATTTTGGAGATCAACCAAGTGGTGTGGTTAATCATATACTGACGCAGACGGCGAGCAGCCCAAGCTAAAGCACAACAGGTTTTCTCAAGCATTGAGTATCGAGACTCACAGTCTGTGAATTTCTTACTCAGATAATATACGGCATGTTCCTTTTTTCCAGTCTCATCTTGTTGACCAAGCACACATCCCATGGAATCTTCCAATATAGTCAGGTACATAATCAAAGGTCTTCCTTCCACCGGAGGAATCAAAATGGGAGGTTCAAGTAAATATTCTTTGATGCTATCAAAAGCTCTCTGACAATCTTCTGTCCACACACATCCTTGGTTCTTTCGGAGAAGCTTGAAAATCGGCCCACAGGTAGCAGTCATATGAGATATAAATCTAGAAATATAGTTCAGTCTCCCAAGGAATCCTCTTACTTGTTTTTCCGTCTTGGGTGCGGGCATTTCCCGAATAGCTTTGACTTTATCAGGATCTACCTCAATACCTTTCTGACTGACAATGAAACCCAGAAGTCTCCCAGAACGAACACCAAAAGTGCACTTGTTGGGATTCAGACGGAGTTTATACTTTCTCAAACGTTGGAATAACTTCAATAAATGTTCCAAATGATCTTCTTCAGTTTGTGATTTAGCAATCATGTCATCTACATACACTTCTATCTCTTTATGCATCATATCATGGAACAGAGCAGTCATGGCCCTTTGGTATGTTGCACCAGCATTCCTCAAACCAAACGGCATAACCCGATAACAAAATGTTCCCCACGGGGTAATGAAAGTTGTCTTCTCCATATCTTCTGGTGCCATCTTGATTTGATTGTAACCAGAGAAACCATCCATGAAAGAAAAGACTTTGAACTTCGCGGTACTGTCGACCAATACGTCAATGTGCGGTAATGGGAATTCATCCTTTGGGCTAGCTCTATTCAGATCTCTATAGTCTACACACATTCGAACTTTGCCATCTTTCTTAGCAACATGCACTATATTGGCTAACCACTGAGGATAGACCGATGTAACGAGGAAACCTGCATTAATTTGTTTTTGAACTGCTTCTTTGATCTTGTCAGCCATATCGGGACGAGTCCTTCTCAACTTCTGCTTAATCGGCGGACATTCAAGTCTCAACGGTAAACGATGCTCCACAATATTGTTGTCCAAACCTGGCATATCTTGGTAGGACCAAGCAAACACATCAACATACTCTTTGAGAAGCTCCAACATTTTCTCTTTGACCTCTGGGATAAGCAATGCTCCAACCTTGACTTCCTTTTTATCTTCCTCATCACCCAAATTGATCAACTCCATAGGTTCTTCAAACGGCTGAATAGTCTTTTCATCATGCTCAAGTAAACGGGAAATTTCATCAGGAATCTCTTCACTATCCTCTTCTTCGGCTCTGAACACAGGGAATTCAAAGTTGGGAGAGGGTATAGGATCATTGTTTTCAATGGTTAAGTCATGGATTAATCTGCACATATGATTATGCTTTATTTTAGAAATCGATTAATATGAATGTTGTACAAATGAAACAAAATATTATTATATTTTCCTATTACTACCAATTAATTTTCATTACTATTTCTCAGAAAATGTGAAAAATAAAACAGTAGTGGAAAAAATAACATTTTTATTCATGAAGGGAAATACTTGAAACAAAGAGCCCAGACATTTTCTCTTTTGCCTTGGGCAGAGCAAAAGGATTTATTTTCATCATAGCCCGACACAAATACTTTTCGCCTTGGGCAGAGCGAAAGTTTTTTTGAAAATAAAACAAAACATTACTCAGAAATGTGCATCACAACAGGAACATCAACAGCAATCCAGTTCTGGCAAGCCACTCCATGCGTTACAAAATCGGGTAAATCCTCTTCAGAATCGTCTCCTATTATAGCATCAACTTCAGGAGGATTCGGATGGATGAAACCTGCACTTTGGAAAACCTCTTGTATCGGACGAGTAACTACTTCCTGCTTGACTCTTGTAGACACGGGATGAAAACCAAGACCTTCTCCAGACTTGTTCTCAGGCAAAGTCAACACCTGGCCCCAACCTTCAGCCGAACCACTTTCAACCACTCGTCGCGCATCCTCAAAAGAAGAAATGGATGTCCCTTGCTTCTTCACTTCATTATTAGCAACAGATAGAGCTTGGAATTGGGTTCCAACATCCTCATCAGCATCAATAAAAGAGAAAGATGACAAATGGCTTACCACCATAGCCTACTCTCCACCAATCATTACCAGCTTTCCATGCCTTACAAACTTCAATCTTTGATGGAGCATGGAAGTGACTGCCCCTGCATCATGGATCCATGGATGACCCAATAGGCAACTGTAGGCGGCACGAATATCCATTACTTGAAAAGTGATCTGAAAAGTATGAGGACCAATTGCTATAGGAAGATCCACTTCACCAATGACAGTCTTCCTAGAACCATCAAACGCTTTGACAATTACCCCACTAGGTCTCATGGGAGCACCTTGATATGAGAGTCGAGATAATGTAGTCTTGGGCATTACATTTAACGACGAACCTGTATCTACCAACACACTTGATAAAGTATCATTTCCGCAACTTATTGAGATATGCAAAGCCATATTATGGTTCCTTCCCTCCTCCGGAAGCTCTTCATCACTGAAACCAAGATTGTTACATGAAGTAATATTTCCCACAATTCCATCAAATTGGTCAACCGTCACATCATGATCCATGAATGCCTGGTCCAAGACCTTCATCAAAGCTTCTCTATGGGCACCAGAATCTCTCAGTAAAGCAAGCAAAGAAATCTTGGAAGGAGTTTGCAATAGTTGGTCCACAATCTTATATTCACTTCTCTTGATGAGCTTCAGAATCTCATCATCCTCAGGATGAGGGATAGGTTCATTGGATCGGCCTATCTCAACCCTTGGTTCAACATTTATCGCTGGAACTTCCGCCGGTATGGGTCTCCTGACTTGAACTTCTGGTCTCTTCAAAGGTATTACTGTAAAGACGCGTCCGCTTCTCGTGACTCTACTCACATCAGCGATATTAACAAAAGACGGCCTTGTTGGTATAGGGACTTCTACCCCATTCTCCATCATTGTGGCATTATACTTATACGGTACAGCTTGGTCTGAGTTGTAAGGCACAGGACCAGGTGGATAAATGATCAAAGGAGCAACAGGTGCAGTCTGACTGTCGTAAACGATCTCTACTGATTCAGGCAAATTGAATTGTGGTATTATAACATTCACTTCATCCTCTGGATCTCTGTCATATGTAATAGTGATAACCCTCTGGTCTAACAACTTTTGAATATCCTCCTTCACAATAGGGCAATCAACCTCTCTTGAACAAAATTCACAAACATCATAATCATGCTGATGCCTAACAAAGGCAAGTCTTCTTAACCTCTGATGTAACCTGATTAACGACTCTCTTATGTGCTCAACTTGAAAAAATCAAAACTTTCCCGGACAACCTTCCACCATATTCACTGATGTTGCCCCATGTCGAGGCAAAGGATTATCTCTAACATTTGGGTTAACATCCTTAAAAGACAAGATACCATTCTTAATCAACCTCTGCACGTCCGCCTTTAGAGCAAAAAAATTTTCAAGGTTATGCCCCGGCGACCCTTGATGATATTCACAAAACTGATCCGCCTTATACCACGGAGAAGTACTATTCGGTGCGACAGGAGGAGGTTTTGTCGTTATGAGGTTCTTTCTGATAAGAGCAGGGAACAATTCAGTATAAGTCATAGGAATGGCATCGAATTGCGGTTTTCTTGGTGAATGGTTCTGGTTGTTGAATGGATAAGCCTGTTGTCGAGGCTGCTGCTGGAATGGCCGTTGTTGAGTTGGTGGGTGTGATCGGTGGATCTGGAACTGACTGTTTAACGCTGGTTCGCGAAATGTCGCGGAAGCAAGAGTCGCCACCGTCTTTTATTTTCTCCAATAGGAAAGGACAAAAGCACAGAAAAATTCCTTTAAAGAGATCGCTCTCGGTTCGGGAGGTGGGTTATAGAAAGGGAAGGTGTTAGCACCCTTTCTATCCATGGTTATCCATGGGCTCTTAGATACCTGCTCAATGTGTTTTCAAAATTGTGTGTTTGCTTTTCAACGTGGGTTTAAAAGTTTCTTTGAAAAATTTCAGATCGACTCGTACGTCAGAGTGTTTGAAAAATTGTTTTGAAAGCTTTTGAAAAGTGTTGGTGTGAAAAGATTTCAGTTTGTTTGGAAGATTAGAGCAAGTATCCTTGAGAACCTACCTACCCTAAGGAATTCGTCTGTGTAAATGTCCTTACAAGTAGTGCCATCCCACCATTGAGAGGTAGGTAGCACCACCGTTGGAGGTGTTCGGGTCAATTCGAGTTTTAGGGACATGGTGATCACCGGAGCAATAGGAAGACACCTTAGAAGCTACCCTCATGCCAGGTTCCCGGATCATGAGGACTTACTAAGACGTCCTCTACTCGACGACCACCTTTCGAAAGGCAACAGTGAGGCGTACCCTAGGGGTGGTGTGTGTGAATCGTGTGTCATGTTTCAGTTATTTGTCTTGTTCATGTTTGTCGTGTTCTACGCTTGATTTTAATTTGTCCATTCATTCTTGCATGCATATTTAACAGTTATAAGTTTGCGAAAAAATAAATCTACGACTATTACAAATGGTGCGGGTCCACATCGCCAAAATTAAACCGGACCTGATTTGACTGAAAAATAAATAATGCGAAGAAATAAAGTGCGAAAAGTAAAGTTACATGGCTTTGGGACAATTACATAATTATAATAACTGACATAAAATAAATGCGCAAAATAAAACAATTAAAAAAACAATGGGCGTTGGACCCTTTTATAAACAATTAAAAATTAATGAGAATTAAAAATTAAATGATTAAATGTTTTTTTTGGTATTTTGTGTTTTTTTAAGATTTAAAAGAAAAAAGAATTAATTAAAGCTAAAAAAGTGGAGGTAAAACCCTAATTCTAATTATTTATTAATTATTGAGAAAATATGGAAATTTGACTAATTTAACCTAAATTAATTTTTTATGTACAATTTACTCAGAAAAATAATAAATAAAATAAGCAATATTATTACAAAAAAAAAAAAAAAATTAAAAAGGATTAAGATCAATAATTAAACCTAAATTCTACATTTTTTATATTTTTGTTATGAAAAGAATTAAAATTAAAAAAACCTAATTATACTAAACTTAATTACACAATTTATTCATGAAAATAAAATAATTAAAATAAAATATTTATTACATTTTATCTTTTTCTGGATTTTTATGATGTTTTTTATATTTTGTAGAAAAATAAATTAATTAAACAAATAGCAAAATAAAAGAAATAAAAAGAAAAATTAAAGAAAGAATAAAAATACAAAGAATAAGGCAAACCAGGGTGAGGTGTGGCCCCAAATCAGGAGGTATAGGCCTGGGAATTCTGGCCCAATTATTTGGAAATTGGTTGACTTTCTGGATCATGTATAATGCGTTTGACCAGGCGTAGGTGTTCTTCAGCTTCCAACCTTTAGATTGACCTCCAAGCGGACGTGGCATGTTGATGATGGAGGGACTATGGTGTACCTGGATGTTAGCGTAGCATGGAATTTCATATTGAAAAATAGCATTGAGATTTTGCCAGACCTGGGACTTGAACCCAGGTCTTGAAGATTACAAGCGTAGCGTGTTACCACTGAGCCACTTTGATTTCAATTAACAAATAATAAACAATAAATAATATAAGAAGAACACGTTAATGCTTTTGGAAATTCGCGCGAAATTCAAATAGACCTATCACCAATGGACACGAGGTCGTCTTCTTCCCCACCCTGTAACACAAAACACTATGGGAACGGTTTTTGAAACGTTGTTTTAGAGGGTTTATGAGAAAATAGCGACTGGCCCCTCGACGCTCATAAATTGAGCGCGAGGGTGCCATCTTCTTCGTCTCAACCTGCTTAAGCTAATGGCACTGGTCTGGAAGTGTAATTTTCCCTTGGGCAAAAAACCCCAAATCAAGAAACCTGCAACCCTAAATATCGTTCATGGCCAAATCACATGTATTGCTCAAAAATGAAATTAATTAGTATGGTTAGCTTTAGAACATCATGAGAAACAAGAATTCATAAACAAAAAATGCAAAAGATGTATGATTTGTGGTATATGATTTCAAAAAATCCGCTTTGCAGTTTGAGTTCTAACCAACGATTCTTTGTGCTTCAGGATGATGATGAAACGAAAATTGAAGCTTCAATCGACCTCTAAGGTTGATTTCAGTGTTTGAGTTTTTTAGGAGAATTTTCAATTTGCCAAAGGTTTCTTATGCGCAGCTTGCAGTCTAAGATCATTAGGGTTATGTTTCTGAGTATGTATAGAGGTTTTTAGGTCAAGAAAGCTGTACAAAATCTCATGCCATAATGGATTTCAATACATGATTTTACAAGATCTTTTTGAATATTTTTTCATGTGCAATTTGTATCAAATCTGATCAATTCTCATCAAAACTTGCTTAATTAAGAAGTGCACGAAATATTGACCTTGGAATATGCATAAAAAGATTTTTTTAGGTTAGGTTTATATTTTTCATGTATTAAAATGATTTAAATGAATATAAATTAATATAAATTCAAATAAATAATTAAAAAATATGAAAATACTTCCCTTTGGGCCTAGTGGTCGTGCATAGGCTTGGCATGAAGAAACTTGGAAGAAAAATGGGCCCATTTGCATTTTTAGGCCTTTTGCATCAATGTTGACTTTCACAAATTTCCAAAAATTTCCCAACTTACACAAGGCATAACTTGGTCAATTTTTAAGCTTTTCACATGTTCTTGGACATTTTGGAAAGGTCTTTGAGTCCTTTAACCAATGCCTTTGGTCCCATGTCATTTTGATTTACCAATATCACGTTATGGCCTTTGACTTAAAGTCACTTTTTGTTGACTTTTGAAAATGACCTATAATGTTGAAATTGATAACTTTTTGTGAGAGCATTTCTTGGACTTGGAACATGAAGATGAATTGTAGGAAATGTCTTTCTCTTCAAAATGAGCTTTGGATGGAATTTTTCTGATAATCCATGTGAAAGTTATGCCCTGGTCAATTTCAGTTGACTTTTTCAGCTGTCCAAATATAGCAACTTTTGCATCTTGGATGATTTCTGAGCCAAATTTTGAGAATCATGATCAAGCATTGATCAAATGATGTTTGTGGCTTCAAAATGATATATTGACCAAAAATTTGAACTTTTGACTGCCAAATGACCATTTTGCCCCTACAGTTGACTGTAGTGCAATTTAGGGTTTTGACTGTGCAATTTTGAGCTGAATGCCTTGAAACTTGACATGAGGATACTTGACCATCTTTGTAAGCATATGAGACTTGATTGGGCCTTTGAAAACTTCATTTCCTTGATCAGAACCCAAACCCTAGTTTTGACTGTATAGGAGACAGTTGAACTGCATAGTCCTTGGGGAATTTTGTGACCTTGACTTGACAATTCTTGGAGAATATGGGAGGGCAAATTTTGGGGTACAACAGTTGCCCCTGTTCAATCTTCTTAGACTTGAGGATGCAGATTGGCGGACGTGCCTTTCGTAATCCGAGGGTAGAAGATGATTGAACACTAAAGTGCCCAGAAATTTGCGCTCACATGATAGCAGTGTGATGGAAATGGGCTTATAGATGCCATTTAGAGGTTGCTGAATAGGATGATGGGCTTATAGATGCCATCTGGATGTTGATTGCGGGGGAGATTCCTTAGCTAGAACCTGCATACCTGCAAAATAGAAAACGAGTACCTGACACGTTGCAGGAGTTGATTTTAGATGCTTGGTATAGATATGTCCTGACTGGTTACAGGAGCTGAGTCTGGAGCTTCAAACGCTGATGAATGAACCAGGGATGGTTACTACCTTAACATGAACGGTAAGAGAACCTTGGGTGATTTTAATTTCAACAACGCTCGTTGAGAAAAATCTTGGTGGGCATTACCATTTTTTGCAGTATTGGGCAGAGAACCATAGGACATTATAATCTCAAAGGGAGTCACCTCACTCACCGTTGGAGAGGGAACTATAGGAAATTATAATCTGAAAGGAAATATCACCTCACTCGCCGTTGGAGAGGGAAACATCTTGAAAGGGAATTACCACCTCACACGCCGTTGGAGAGGGGACCATAAGAGAATATCACCTCACGCTCATGCCGGAGAGGGGAACATCTGAAGAAGGAATTACCACCTCACACGCCGTTGGAGAGGGGACCATAAGAGAATATCACCTCACGCTCATGCCGGAGAGGGGAACATCTGAAGAAGGAATTACCACCTCACACGCCGTTGGAGAGGGGACCATAAGAGAATATCACCTCACGCTCATGCCGGAGAGGGGAACATCTGAAGAAGGAATTACCACCTCACACGCCGTTGGAGAGGGGACCATAAGAGAATATCACCTCACGCTCATGCCGGAGAGGGGAACATCTGAAGAAGGAATTACCACCTCACACGCCGTTGGAGAGGGGACCATAAGAGAATATCACCTCACGCTCATGCCGGAGAGGGGAACATCTGAAGAAGGAATTACCACCTCACACGCCGTTGGAGAGGGGACCATAAGAGAATATCACCTCACGCTCATGCCGGAGAGGGGAACATCTGAAGAAGGAATTACCACCTCACACGCCGTTGGAGAGGGGACCATAAGAGAATATCACCTCACGCTCATGCCGGAGAGGGGAACATCTGAAGAAGGAATTACCACCTCACTCGCCGTTGGAGAGGGGACCACAAGAGAACTTCTACTGAGTCTTTATCAGAAAAATCTGTTTGGAGTCGATTTAACTGGATTAGAGAAGTTCTTGAAATATGTTTGAGAATTTCACACGCATCTTTCCTGCAAGGTAAAGGTCAGTTACATGCAATGCATGATATGGATCAAGCAATGATGTTCTCAATATGGATGCGATTTATATGATATGATGCGTACATGCATGCTATAATGATGTATGTGATGATTTATGTATGTGTTTCATCTAGGAAAATAAATCCTTGACGGGTGCCGGGAAGTCATATCCTGGGCTGATGTTGAGGAAGAGATTTTGCTTCCGCTGTGGATGATTCGTTGCAAGAATACCGGTAGGAGGAGATAACTCCGTTGAGGAATGAAATAATTCTGCGGGAGAAAAGATACTCTAGCGATCATGCTGGGGAGTGCTACTCTGTGGGGATAGCGATGCTTTGCTGAGTTGATGAAGATAACTCCGCTGGGGATACCGTTGATGAGTTATGCTGGGAGATTTGATAAATTCCGCTGGGGATATCCTTGTTGTGCTGGAAGTGTTGGTAGACTTCGCTGGGGGTAGGAAGATACTTTGCCGAGGACGCTCTTTCCGTGGATTTTGGCTGAGGATAACCCAGTTATATCCTGTTACGGAAATAACTCTTTAAATCAATCCGGGACGACGCGTTCGTGCTCTGCGAGGGATAAGCTTCCAGAATCTACTGGGGATAAGCTTGCTGCTTGGGGAGATATGAATTCCAACTTTCCTGGGGAAACTGGATTGGACTCTCCTGGGGAGTTTTGATATGTGGAGGATGATCCCTTTGAATGTTGATATACCGCCGGGGAACAATCTTTAGATCAAGACTGCCGGGGATGCTTGTTAAGAATATATGTACATGGCTGCTGGGGGATGTTGAGATCTACGGGAGGATACTCAATTTCCTTGATAATTGTAATTTTGCTTGGAGAGACATGTATTGTTTTACTGAACTACTCTCTGGGGAATTAAGATACTCGGTCATGTTCTTTGGCTGAACCTACCTTGGTACCTTGGAGGATAGAACAATTAGACTGCTCAGACAACTCTTTATTGCCCCTGTTTCCAGTGTCACCTGCAATTAATTCCTTTGTTTCGTATGTAAATATTTATGAGTTAGCAAATTATTGTCAATGCATACATCACAAATTGAACCTTGGACGTTCTTCGCAAAACAAAACAGAAAAAGAAAAACACTTGGGCACGTTTAACTGGAAATGTATTTTTATTGATTTTTGAATGGCCTGAATAGGCGTTTTGTATACAAGAGGCTGACGTCCTAGTAAGAGGTACGTCGCCGATCAAAAGAGTTTATACAAGTTTTGTACAAAAGAAAGTAAAACAGCTGTGTGAAAGATGAATGATCCACTGGGTTTCAACTCTGCTATTGTCTTTATAACTCCGAGCGTCTCATCACTTGATGACCTTGGTTGAAGGTGAAGCTGACTGATCGATGCCGTTTGAGCTTGATGCAGATATCGGATTCTGGATACAAAGTGATCCAATGAGACATAGTATTACGCTTTTATCCCTAACTTTTTCCTGAACCGCCCTTTCGGGTTTTCGATCCACCGGGATACCCATTTTTGCCCAAGCCGCCTTTTCAGGTTTTCGACTTGCCGGGTGTACAGATTTTTTCATTTTCATCCCTTCATTTTGCCCGAACCCTTTTGGTTCGACGGGAAGCCCTAACTTTTGCCTAGGCATGTCAGCCTAGCGGGTCTTTTTTCATGCGTAGTATTTTTTAACTATGTCTGCATTGGCGGGGTGAGGAAGGTCGTCACCATCCATGTTAGTTAAGATCATTGCTCCTCCTGAGAACACATGCTTAACCACAAATGGCCCTTCGTACGTAGGGGTCCATTTGCCCCTTGGATCACTCTGAGGAAGGATGATTCTCTTGATAACCAGATCCCCAACTTGATATTCCTGTGGTCTGACCTTTTTGTTAAATGCCCTGATCATCCGTTTCTGATACGTCTGACCATGACAGATAGCAGCAAGTCTCTTCTCGTCAATGAGGTTGAGTTGATCAAGTCGTGTCTGGATCCAATCATCTTCGTTCAGATTTGCATCCTTCATTATCCGGAGAGAGGGAATTTGCACTTCGATCGGCAAGACTGCCTCCATACCATAAACCAGAGAGAAAGGAGTTGCCCCGGTTGATGTCCTAGCTGAGGTACGGTACCCATGCAGAGCGAACGGTAACATCTCGTGCCAATCTTTGTACGTCACTGTCATTTTCTGCACGATCTTCTTGATGTTCTTATTCGCTGCTTCTACAGCCCCATTCATCTTCGGTCTGTAAGGAGAAGAATTGTGGTGCTGTATTTTGAACTGTTCGCAGAGCTCAGCGATCATCTTGTTGTTCAGATTGGTACCGTTGTCTGTAATAATCCGCTCAGGGACGCCGTATCGACAGATCAGGTTGTGCCGAATGAACCGTGCCACAACAGTCTTGGTTACCGTAGCATAGGATGCTGCTTCAACCCACTTCGTAAAATAATCAATCGCTACTAGGATGAAGCGATGTCCATTGGATGCTGTAGGTTTTATCTCGCCGATCATGTCTATGCCCCATATCGCAAACGGCCAAGGCGCAGTCAGAACATTCAGGGGAACCGGGGGAACATGCACCTTATCTGCATAGATCTGGCACTTGTGGCATGTCCTGGAGTGTTGGTAACAGTCAGCTTCCATTGTGGACCAGTAATATCCTGCCCGTAGGATTTTCTTAGCCATAGTGTGCCCACTGGAATGCGTACCAAAGGTCCCTTCATGTAGCTCTTCCATGATTCTTTCCGCTTCAGTCTTATCCACGCAACGCAGTAAGGTTGAATCATGGTTTCGCTTGTACAAGATGCCGTTGCTTAGGAAGAACTTGGCTGCGAACTGCCTCAGGAATTTCTTATCATTGATAGAGGCACCTTCAGGGTATTCCTGAGCTTCCAGATATCTCTTCACTTCATGGTACCAAGGCTTCTCAGTCACCAATTCAGTTTCGAGATCACAACAGTATGCCGGTTCGTCCAATTTCCAGATGATGATCCGGGGAGCTTCATTATCCCATTTAACCTTGAACATTGAAGACATTGTAGCTAACGCGTCCGCTAACTGATTCTCTTCTCTTGGAAAGTGCTCAAAGGTTATCTCCGTGAAGTGGGGAATCATGGTCAACACGCATTCTCTGTAAGGGATCAAGTTTGGATGTTTCGTATCCCACTCTCCTTTGATCTGATTGATCACAAGAGCGGAATCTCCGAAGACACTTAGAAATTTGATCCTTAGGTCGATCGCAGCTTGAAGACCCATGATACACGCCTCATACTCCGCCATGTTGTTGGTACAGTTGAAACATAGCCGGGCAGTGAGTGGAGTATGAGTACCTTGTGGAGATATGATGATGGCGCCGATACCATTTCCCAAAGCATTAGAGGCTCCGTCAAAGTGCATAGACCATCGGGATCCTGGTTCAGGTCCTTCATCCGGTCCAGGTACTTCACAATCAGTTACAATCATGATGCTTTCATCCGGAAACTCGAAGTTCATTGATTGGTAGTCATCTACAGCTTGGTGAGCCAAGTGGTCTGCCAATACACTTCCCTTGATGGCTTTCTGGGTTGTGTACTGAATGTCGTATTCCGTCAAGATCATTTGCCATCTTGCAATTCTCCCAGACAGAGCAGGCTTTTCGAATATGTATTTTATCGGATCCATCTTTGAGATCAACAAGGTAGTGTGAGTCAGCATATACTGTCTCAGCCGGCGAGCAGCCCATACCAAAGCGCAGCAAGTTTTCTCAAGCAATGAGTATCGGGTCTCACAGTCGGTAAACTTTTTGCTAAGGTAATAAATGGCATGCTCTTTTCGGCCAGACTCGTCATGCTGCCCCAGCACACACCCCATTGAGTTGTCTAGCACTGTTAGATATAGGATCAGAGGTCTCCCTTCAACCAGTGGCATAAGGATAGGGGGTTCTTGGAGATACTCTTTGATTCTGTCGAAGGCAGCCTGACATTCATCGTTCCAACGTACTACCTGATCTTTCTTCAGTAGCTTGAAGATTGGCTCACAGGTAGCAGTTAAATGAGAGATGAATCGAGCGATGTAATTCAGGCGTCCTAAAAAGCCTCTGACTTCCTTCTCTGTTTTAGGAACTGGCATCTCTTGAATAGCTTTGACCTTAGCAGGGTCCACTTGAATGCCTTTATCACTGACCACGAAGCCTAGTAACTTCCCAGATCTCACCCCGAAGGTGCACTTGTTCGGGTTCAATCTCAGCTTGTATAGTTTCAACCGGTCAAACAACTTCTGTAGATGATCTAGATGCTCTTCCTCCGTCTGGGACCTAGCGATCATGTCGTCCACATACACTTCGATCTCGTGATGGATCATATCATGAAATAAGGCAACCATGGCACGTTGGTAGGTTGCCCCAGCGTTCTTTAATCCAAACGGCATGACCTTGTAACAGAAGGTGCCCCACTGAGTAACAAATGTAGTCTTTTCCATGTCTTCAGGAGCCATCTTGATCTGATTGTAACCTGAAAAGCCATCCATGAAAGAGAATACCTTGTGCTGAGCCGTATTATCAACAAGGACATCAATGTGAGGTAAGGGGAAGTCATCCTTGGGGCTGGCCCTGTTCAGATCCCTGTAATCGACACACATTCTGACCTTACCGTCCTTTTTAGGTACCGGCACCACATTAGCAACCCACTGCGGGTAAGAAGTCACTGCAAGGAAACCGGCATCAAACTGTTTCATGACCTCGGCTTTAATCTTCTCGGACATCTCTGGACGCATCCGACGGACCTTTTGTTTGACTGGAGGGCATTCTTCCCTAGTTGGCAAATGATGGACAACAATATCGGTATCCAACCCTGGCATGTCTTCGTAGGACCAGGCAAAGATCTCCATATAGTCATGCAGCATCTTGGTTAACCGTTGCTTCACGCTGAGCTCTAGGTTAGCACCAATCTTTACCTCTTTTCTGTCTGCCTCAGTACCCAGGTTTATTGTTTCCACTGGCTCTTCATGGGGTTGAATTGCCCTCTCTTCCTGAAGCAACAGTCTAGCAAGCTCGCCAGGCACTTCGCAATCATCTTCACCTTCGTCTTCGGCTAAGTTGATCGGATTTTCGAAGTCATAATTGGCAGTAGCAGAGCTGTTATCAGTGAGATCCAGAGTGGATTGGAACCTGTATGAGTGAGTGTGTGTGTAAATACAGCTGTTTTTGAAAATTATGTAAAGGAAAAGAAAGACAGAAAAGGAACACAATATTTGTAATGCGAAAAGTACGTCCAAGATTTTCATTCATGATGTATAAAATGACAGTTTGTATGCCCTCACAAATAGAACCACGGTGCCTCGGGTAAGACACCGGGCCATAGAGTTTATCATTGTTTATTACAAAATATAATGAAAACAAAGAAATTTATTACTGCGTCACAAAGGTAACAGGGGTATGATCCTTTGCGCTCCAATTGCTCAATCCTTCTTCGGCCGTCGGATAAATCCAGCTGTTGAATTCGGCTTCATCCACTTCAAGGTCTTCCCCGACAGCATTCGCTTCTGAACCTTTAATAAATACCGGAGGTCTTCCGATCTTCTCTTTCCTCATAGCTCTCTGCCCTTCTGAGGTGAAACCCAGCCCAAGTTTATCAGTCTTCTGGGTGAAGTCTGGAAGTCTGCCCCAGTTGGCACCTTCACCTTTCTGCACCACAGCCCTGGCATCCTTTAGGGAAGCCATCTTCAGAGGACCACCTGCTTCTGCTGTTTCTGCTGCGATTGGAAACACCTCCTCGAAATGCTGAAAGGGGGTCTCAATGAACTCCCCATCCATCTCAATGTATCTGAACGAGTTTAGGTGGCTCACCATGTATTCTTCCTCACCTTGCACGGTGACGATCTTCCCTCTGACGGGGTACTTCAGTTTTTGATGCAAGGTAGAGGTCACTGCCCCAGCCTTATGTATCCAGGGTCGACCCAGCAGACAAGAGTAAGATGGACGGATGTCCATCACATAAAAAGTGGAGTCGAACACCTGAGAGCCTACACGAATCGGAATGTCCACCTCCCCATGGACCATCCTCTTTGAACCATCAAAGGCCCTGACAATGATGTTGCTGGGCTTCAAATCCAGGCCTTCACAATCTAGGCGATCCAGAGCCTTCTTGGGTAGCACATTCAAAGATGACCCAGTATCAACCAACACATGTGCCAAGGTGGTGCCCCTGCATTCGATTGAGACATGCAGAGCATCATTATGATCTTTCCCCTTCGTGGTCAAATCAGCGTCTGAAAAACCCAAGCCATTGTCGGCTGTTAGACTTGCCACGCAATCGGTGAACTGGACTGCGGAGGTTTCATGTGGCACATGGGCCGTCTTGAGGAATGAGATGAGGGCCTTTGCATGGGCCTCAGAGCACAGCAGTAAAGAGAGCATGGATATCTTTGAGGGCGTGTGCCCCAACTGTTCCACGACATTAAAATCGCTCTTCTTTATAATCTTCAAAATCTCCTCCATCTCTTGTGGGGAGGCCTCGGCAGCTATGGGTATGGGTGCCTCCATCTGGGCAGGCTCAGTTTCAATTCCCTTGCCCCGAGCATTGGATGACTCGGCAGCAGGAGAAACAATAGGATCAGCAGCAGGAATAACAACTTGATCAGCAACGGGAGTAGGTGTACTTGCAGGAATTATCAGGAGCGGTCTTCGGGCAGCAGGTGGCGCAATGTCAGGCGAGAAGAGCCTGCCACTGCGGGTAACTTTGGTCGGGCCAGTGATGTCACAGATGCTGGCGCCAGCGTTGAGCTCTTGTTTAACTCCGTTTATATATACATCTGCCCCATAGTGCCAAGGGACAGCTTTGTTGGATACATAGGGCAGGGGCCCAGGAATAGTGATAGTAACAGGTGCAACGGTCAGAATTTGGATAGGCTTCTTCTGGAGAGCCGGGATCGGATTGTTGAAGATAGTCACCACAGAGACTTCTTCCATTGGAACCATACGAACAGCAGACTTCTTGAATAGAATCTCCTTGCTATCCATTAAGCTTTGGATGCCTAACTTTAGCAAGGGACAACCGGATGGGGACACAACACAGAACAGGCAATCCTCACTACAACCTGGAAATAAACCGGCCTGTAGTAGGTTCTTCTTAATGATCTTTAAAGGAGTGGCTAGATCATCCACAGAAACCGCATAAACGTCTTCATCAACAGCATTTACCCCGTGTTGAGGCATAGGGGCAGTAACTACATTCGGTTTTGCGGGCGCTTCGAATTGTATCTCTTTAGCATCGATAAGGTCTTGCACCTTATTCTTTAACGCCCAACAGTCATCAGTGGCATGCCCCGGGCTGTCTGAATGGTAAGCACAACGGGCATTCGGGTTGTACTTAGGAGAGGTAGTGTTTGAGAACTTTGGCGCCTCCTTGACAGTCACCAAATTGGTGGATAGCAACTGTGGCAGGATTTGCGATAGGGTCATGCTTAACCGGGTAAACTCTCTCCGGGGTCTATCAGCCCTTTGAGGATTGTTTGGCCGGGGAGCGGCAGCAGGCTTAGCGATCATTACCGCGCTGACAGATTGGCGGCGATCAGGTCTTTCTGATTTCCTGGAGCCATACACGGCACTAGACTCCTTTTTGAAGGGTTTCTTTTCTGCACTAGATGGTGCACCCTTTGCAATCTTCCCAGATTTCAGCCCAGCTTCGATTCTCTCTCCAGTCAAGATTAAATCAGTGAAACCAGCAGAAGAATTCCCAATGAGATGGTTAAAAAACGGCCCAGATAGGGTCCCCAAGAACATGTCCACTAACTCTCGATCAGTCAAAGGTGGCTGCACCCTGCCAGCCAGATCTCTCCACTTCTGCGCGTACTCTTTAAAACCTTCACTTGCACCTAACGACATACCCTGGAGTTGGGTACGTGTGGGGGCAAGGTCGGCATTATACTGATACTGCTTGTAGAAAGCAGTAGCCAGCTCCTCCCAGTTACGAACTTTGGTCCCATCCAGCTGATAGAACCATTCGAGATGAGTCCCTGAAAGACTCTCCTGGAAGAAGTGGATCCATAGATTCTTGTCCGCAGAGTACGGCTGAATTTTTCGAACATAGGACCTCAAATGCAGCTTGGGACAAGATGCCCCGTCATACTTGGAGAAGGTGGGTGCTTTGAACTTGTGCGGGATAATTACACCAGTCGACAAACCCAGATCTCCGAAATCCAGCCCAGGTGCCTGTTGCACCTCCATAGCCTTCAACCTGTCTTCCAGTTGTTTGTATCTGTTGTCTTCAGGAGGGTACTGCTCTTCATCAAAATCCGTCTCGTTGTCGGAGACCACTGGAGTAGGAACCTTTACTTCTGCCTGAGAAGGAGTCCTGCCAACAGAAGAACCAGCCTCTTCATGTTGCAGAGTATTACCCAACCTTCGGCCCGAGTTGAACAGAACAGTTCTTCTTTTCTTCTTCTTCTCCTTCTTCAGGAGCATAGTCTTCAGTTCTTCTTGGCCTTTAGCTAGACCCAGGATTAGCTCTTGAAACTGCGCATTCTGTGCCTGGAGAGCCTTGATTGATGTCTCTGTTGATTCAGATCCGGGATTCATGATGCTGAAATAAACAGCGAAGAACTGTAAGCAACCTGAAAAGGGGAAAAACCTGCTATGCACATGATGTATGAAATGCGTATGCAATGCATTCAAGGGTTCGAAAGTTCAAATTTGCTGTAGCCAAAAAGGAACACACGTTATTATTAAAGAAATCATTGTTTAATACATCAAGGCCTCATGGGCAAAAGTACAAGAATCAAGTCAATCCCAAAATACACTGCGCATCCTCTTCGGAGCTATGTAGGTGTTAAGGTTCCTCTCCTCATGCAACAGACGGGTGAGCTCCAAGACCTTCTTTTCACTGGCATGCAGACTAGTCTCGAGAGAATTCCTTTCCTCCTTAAGCTGGATCCAGCTCTTCTGCATCTCTTCCCAGGATGTGGGCATATCAGGGTGCTGAATAACATGAGACACTTCCCCTTCCAAGACAGGTTCTTTGATTACTGGAAGCATGTGAGGATAAGGCATCACTAATTTCTGAGAGCGGGCGCGTACCCACCTGAGATAAGGCTCCAAAGGGATGGAGTTCCTGTGCCCCAGTGTCTTGCTGTCTATCCTACTGGGCATCCTCCAGGCTCTGATAAATCTCTGACGAAGTCCTTGAGTATCACTGTCGAAGTCAAAAACTATGTCGGGAATTAACATGTCATGAGGACCATCCCTCCGAGCATAACCAAACTGTCTCCAAGCCAGGCATGGGCTATAAGTAATACCCCCTCTGATTCCAAGTAAAGGAACATTAGGGTACTCCCCACAACGATCAATGATAGTGACATCTCCTCTGGATCTAGGACACCAATGTATATCTGCATGTGTAAGAGTCATCAACCGTTGTGACCATCTCAAACCCCGCTCATTCTTCAGGACTGATTGGGGAAGGTGCGAAATAAACCACCTTCCCAGGAGAGGAGTGCAACACATAAGGACACCTCTTTTTCTCATGGTTCGAGTGTAACATGAGTGAAGGATGTCCCCCAGCAATGTAGGTATAGGATTCCTGGACATAAAGATCTGAACGGCACTGATATCAATGAGCTGATCTGGATTAGGGAACAACACCAACCCATAAACAAGGAGGGCTACCACCTCTTCAAAAGCTTGTAGGTCAAGGGAGTTCCAGCATTCATGAGCTTTTTCAAACAGAAACCTGGTTAAGAACCTTTTGCTACCACTTCTGACTTCCCAATGTCCCTTGAGGTCAGATGACTGTAGGTGCAAGGCTTTAGCAATCTCTTCAAGCTTAGGTTCCCTTTCTGTACCGTTGAAGGGTAGCTGATCAAGGATAGGGATCTTCAGGAGCCGGGAGAACTCCTCCAATGTAGGTACCAACTGATAGTCCAAGAAGGTGAAACAGTGATGCAGAGGGTCAAAGAATTGGAACAAGACCTTAATCATATCTTCCTCAATGTTGGTGTTGACCAAGCTGATGAGGCTTCCATGCCTTTCACTGAATGAAGAGTTCTCGGGAATCCTGGATATAAGCTCCTTAAGCTGAGGAGGGATCCTTACAAGATTGACCTGAATTGTCTTTCTACGAGCAGTTTCCATGTCCTACAAAACAAGAACAAAGATGAAAATCCGAACCCCTGAAATGGTTAGTCAATGCATATGATGCTGGATGATGTCATGATGCTATGATTAAACACACCACAGATATTTACAAAGACAAACATGTAGGGCACACAAGGCACACAAGACAAGCCCTTAAGGTTTAAGGCCAGCATGGGGTCTGGGTAGTACCCTCTTGAAGTTGGTGGGTTCATACCTGTCCTAATCAAAGTAACCGGGTTCTAAGGTTCCCAATATCACGGGATTGCTTTCATTGTTCATCGTTTCGATTTAGCCACTGAACTGGCGACCGAAATATTCCGGGAAAGCAACCCTCAATTGAGTGTAGTATCGAGTATCAACCAACCTCGGACTGCACCAAAGTCAGTTATCTCACTACCCTAAAGAGGCCAAGATAGTTCAATTAAGGTTCCTAAGGTCTGTTGATGCTTCACGACACCACGCGGAGGCCCCGTACTCTCCTTGACTGAACTCAAGGGTTACCGGTACACACCAAAGTGCCACATCAACGTAGCAGACTGTTTCAACCGTGTCGGTATACCCCGCACAGTTCCCTCACAGCCTTGTTGCTACTTTCTAAGAAAGGTATCCCCCAGATCCGGGTTTAGGATCTATAGAACTCCCAAGCAACCCACAATTTAAAGCACACAAAGCAATACAATTGAAAACATAGTTATGACCTAGCCCTAAGGTACACCTCACTTTATAAAGGGTCCCCAGCAGAGTCGCCAGTTCTGTGATCGGTGGATCTGGAACTGACTGTTTAACGCTGGTTCGCGAAATGTCGCGGAAGCAAGAGTCGCCACCGTCTTTTATTTTCTCCAATAGGAAAGGACAAAAGCACAGAAAAATTCCTTTAAAGAGATCGCTCTCGGTTCGGGAGGTGGGTTATAGAAAGGGAAGGTGTTAGCACCCTTTCTATCCATGGTTATCCATGGGCTCTTAGATACCTGCTCAATGTGTTTTCAAAATTGTGTGTTTGCTTTTCAACGTGGGTTTAAAAGTTTCTTTGAAAAATTTCAGATCGACTCGTACGTCAGAGTGTTTGAAAAATTGTTTTGAAAGCTTTTGAAAAGTGTTGGTGTGAAAAGATTTCAGTTTGTTTGGAAGATTAGAGCAAGTATCCTTGAGAACCTACCTACCCTAAGGAATTCGTCTGTGTAAATGTCCTTACAAGTAGTGCCATCCCACCATTGAGAGGTAGGTAGCACCACCGTTGGAGGTGTTCGGGTCAATTCGAGTTTTAGGGACATGGTGATCACCGGAGCAATAGGAAGACACCTTAGAAGCTACCCTCATGCCAGGTTCCCGGATCATGAGGACTTACTAAGACGTCCTCTACTCGACGACCACCTTTCGAAAGGCAACAGTGAGGCGTACCCTAGGGGTGGTGTGTGTGAATCGTGTGTCATGTTTCAGTTATTTGTCTTGTTCATGTTTGTCGTGTTCTACGCTTGATTTTAATTTGTCCATTCATTCTTGCATGCATATTTAACAGTTATAAGTTTGCGAAAAAATAAATCTACGACTATTACAAATGGCGCGGGTCCACATCGCCAAAATTAAACCGGACCCGATTTGACTGAAAAATAAATAATGCGAAGAAATAAAGTGCGAAAAGTAAAGTTACATGGCTTTGGGACAATTACATAATTATAATAACTGACATAAAATAAATGCGCAAAATAAAACAATTAAAAAAAACAATGGGCGTTGGACCCTTTTATAAACAATTAAAAATTAATGAGAATTAAAAATTAAATGATTAAATGTTTTTTTTGGTATTTTGTGTTTTTTTAAGATTTAAAAGAAAAAAGAATTAATTAAAGCTAAAAAAGTGGAGGTAAAACCCTAATTCTAATTATTTATTAATTATTGAGAAAATATGGAAATTTGACTAATTTAACCTAAATTAATTTTTTATGTACAATTTACTCAGAAAAATAATAAATAAAATAAGCAATATTATTACAGAAAAAAAAAAAATTAAAAAGGATTAAGATCAATAATTAAACCTAAATTCTACATTTTTTATATTTTTGTTATGAAAAGAATTAAAATTAAAAAAACCTAATTATACTAAACTTAATTACACAATTTATTCATGAAAATAAAATAATTAAAATAAAATATTTATTACATTTTATCTTTTTCTGGATTTTTATGATGTTTTTTATATTTTGTAGAAAAATAAATTAATTAAACAAATAGCAAAATAAAAGAAATAAAAAGAAAAATTAAAGAAAGAATAAAAATACAAAGAATAAGGCAAACCAGGGTGAGGTGTGGCCCCAAATCAGGAGGTATAGGCCTGGGAATTCTGGCCCAATTATTTGGAAATTGGTTGACTTTCTGGATCATGTATAATGCGTTTGACCAGGCGTAGGTGTTCTTCAGCTTCCAACCTTTAGATTGACCTCCAAGCGGACGTGGCATGTTGATGATGGAGGGACTATGGTGTACCTGGATGTTAGCGTAGCATGGAATTTCATATTGAAAAATAGCATTGAGATTTTGCCAGACCTGGGACTTGAACCCAGGTCTTGAAGATTACAAGCGTAGCGTGTTACCACTGAGCCACTTTGATTTCAATTAACAAATAATAAACAATAAATAATATAAGAAGAACACGTTAATGCTTTTGGAAATTCGCGCGAAATTCAAATAGACCTATCACCAATGGACACGAGGTCGTCTTCTTCCCCACCCTGTAACACAAAACACTATGGGAACGGTTTTTGAAACGTTGTTTTAGAGGGTTTATGAGAAAATAGCGACTGGCCCCTCGACGCTCATAAATTGAGCGCGAGGGTGCCATCTTCTTCGTCTCAACCTGCTTAAGCTAATGGCACTGGTCTGGAAGTGTAATTTTCCCTTGGGCAAAAAACCCCAAATCAAGAAACCTGCAACCCTAAATATCGTTCATGGCCAAATCACATGTATTGCTCAAAAATGAAATTAATTAGTATGGTTAGCTTTAGAACATCATGAGAAACAAGAATTCATAAACAAAAAATGCAAAAGATGTATGATTTGTGGTATATGATTTCAAAAAATCCGCTTTGCAGTTTGAGTTCTAACCAACGATTCTTTGTGCTTTAGTTGATGTTAATGATTGAGGAGCATTCAGTGATGCTTCAGGATGATGATGAAACGAAAATTGAAGCTTCAATCGACCTCTAAGGTTGATTTCAGTGTTTGAGTTTTTTAGGAGAATTTTCAATTTGCCAAAGGTTTCTTATGCGCAGCTTGCAGTCTAAGATCATTAGGGTTATGTTTCTGAGTATGTATAGAGGTTTTTAGGTCAAGAAAGCTGTACAAAATCTCATGCCATAATGGATTTCAATACATGATTTTACAAGATCTTTTTGAATATTTTTTCATGTGCAATTTGTATCAAATCTGATCAATTCTCATCAAAACTTGCTTAATTAAGAAGTGCACGAAATATTGACCTTGGAATATGCATAAAAAGATTTTTTTAGGTTAGGTTTATATTTTTCATGTATTAAAATGATTTAAATGAATATAAATTAATATAAATTCAAATAAATAATTAAAAAATATGAAAATACTTCCCTTTGGGCCTAGTGGTCGTGCATAGGCTTGGCATGAAGAAACTTGGAAGAAAAATGGGCCCATTTGCATTTTTAGGCCTTTTGCATCAATGTTGACTTTCACAAATTTCCAAAAATTTCCCAACTTACACAAGGCATAACTTGGTCAATTTTTAAGATTTTCACATGTTCTTGGACATTTTGGAAAGGTCTTTGAGTCCTTTAACCAATGCCTTTGGTCCCATGTCATTTTGATTTACCAATATCAAGTTATGGCCTTTGACTTAAAGTCACTTTTTGTTGACTTTTGAAAATGACCTATAATGTTGAAATTGATAACTTTTTGTGAGAGCATTTCTTGGACTTGGAACATGAAGATGAATTGTAGGAAATGTCTTTCTCTTCAAAATGAGCTTTGGATGGAATTTTTCTGATAATCCATGTGAAAGTTATGCCCTGGTCAATTTCAGTTGACTTTTTCAGCTGTCCAAATATAGCAACTTTTGCATCTTGGATGATTTCTGAGCCAAATTTTGAGAATCATGATCAAGCATTGATCAAATGATGTTTGTGGCTTCAAAATGATATATTGACCAAAAATTTGAACTTTTGACTGCCAAATGACCATTTTGCCCCTACAGTTGACTGTAGTGCAATTTAGGGTTTTGACTGTGCAATTTTGAGCTGAATGCCTTGAAACTTGACATGAGGATACTTGACCATCTTTGTAAGCATATGAGACTTGATTGGGCCTTTGAAAACTTCATTTCCTTGATCAGAACCCAAACCCTAGTTTTGACTGTATAGGAGACAGTTGAACTGCATAGTCCTTGGGGAATTTTGTGACCTTGACTTGACAATTCTTGGAGAATATGGGAGGGAAAATTTTGGGGTACAACAGTGGGGTTTGATGAGCTGGGGTCATCAAAGCTGGGCGGACAGCCGGAGTGACTGCCGCAACGTGTGAGTAACCTCTCCTTGGTCTCCCCGGGAAGATCACGCTGACATCCTACTCTTTTCTTTTCGGGAAAACACTTCCAAACTTCTTAGTACTGCTAGACGAACTTCCTTCTTTAACCAAACGCCCTTCACGAATCCCTTCCTCCAACCGCATGCCCATGCTTACCATTTCGGTGAAGTCACTAGGTGCGCTGGCAATCATTCTTTCATAGTAAAAGGAACCTAAAGTTTTCAAGAATATCTTCGTCATCTCTTTCTCCTCAAGAGGAGGATAGATTTGAGCAGCAATTTCACACCACCTCTGGGCGTATTCCTTAAAAGATTCTTTGTCTCTCTGGGACATCACCCGGAGTTGATCCCTGTCTGGTGCCATGTCAACGTTGTACTTATACTGGTGAACAAAGGCTTCGCTAAGATCGTTGAAGTTGCGGATCCGAATGCTGTCTAAACCCATATACCACTTTAGAGCAACACCCGTCAAACTGTCTTGAAAATAGTGAATCAACAAGTCGTGATCATCAGAATACGTAGACATCTTTCTCACGTACATAGTCAAGTGACTCCGAGGACACGAATCACCCTTATATCTTTCAAAGTCTGGCACTTTGAATTTTGCTGGAATCTTGACGTTCGGAACTAAACAAAGGTCATGAGTGTTCTTTCCAAACAAATCCTTCCCCTTTAACGCTCTGAGCTCCCTCTGCATTTCTTGGAATTGGTCTTGAAATTCTTCCATTCTATCAAAAAGACCCAAACTTTCAGCAGGCTCGGCAGGATAAGTAGGTTCATTCAAGTATGGCACGGAGTGAACCACAGGAGCGACAGTTGTCATTGCCGGTTGCGGGAAAGGTGTTACAGACGGGATTACCGGCGGCATGGCAGTTGTCTCTGGTTGAGGAAGAGACAAAGTAGGTTGAAACAAAGGTTGTACGACAGGCTGATACCCCTCTGGCACAAAGTTGTAAGGCATTCCCCACGGAAAACCTTTCGGCATCTGATGTTGAAGCGGAGAGTTGATTTGAGTCACAGATGTTGGAACGGTGACAATCTTGGAAACCACAGTAGTTGAAGTCTGAATCTCAGCAGCTGTAGTCGATGGCTGATTCTGAGCAGCCATCAAACTTTCCACTAGCGCAGTTAACTTTTCCATACCGACACGAAGGGTAGCGACCTCCTCACGAAGCTCGTGGTTTTCCTGTTCCAGATCTTCCATCTTCCTCTGTCGATTGGCTCGAGTATCGTATCGATGAGACAGCTTGACAATCTATCGGAGTGGAAAAAGAAACAAGGATAAGACTCTAGAAAACATGTGAAGTGGAATGTTGAATGATGCATGATATGTGATGCAAATGATGATTCATTTTAATAGTTTTTCAAGGACCTTCAATAATTTTGCACACATCAATGGTAAAGGAATTTGGAACAACAAAAACTCATCCATTAATCAAAAGCGGTAAATTACAACTTACAACTTTGGAACAACAAAACAATAAATTACACTTTGGGACAATAACCCAATAATAAAAGCAGTAAACTACAACTTTGGAACATGAAGCCCATAATAAAGCATTAAATTACAACTTCGGAACATGAAGCCCTTTTACAGAGTTTTACAAAATGACATCAGTAAAATAAAACTAAGAACTAAAGATCACTCAGAATCATCAGATGAAGGACCAAATGCCAACTGTAACTGGAGCTTCCTGATCTTCTCTTCATAAAAGTCTTCCATCTTTTTCTTCTCAGCTACCAGTCGATCAACGATTTCCTTTTGCGGATCAGGAACAAGAGCAACGCTTACCGAACCTTCCTTCTTTCTCTTCCTTTCACTAACATACTTCTTCAGTAAAGCATCCTTTTGACAAAGCTTCTCATCATGATCAATGAACCAGCCGTCTTGAATAAATATCAAATCCTCCTTTTCCTTTAGTTGTCGAGCCAGGACCCGATTCTCATATTCAGACATATTATACTTTTCTTTCCAAGCATCTCTCTCGGACTTCATCCTAGCCAGATTTCCTTGGTATTCTCCCATATTCTCGATAGGGATATCAACAGATGATGATGCAACGGTAGGGAATAAAGGTTTCTCAGGTTTATAGGGCATCTTGAGAGCACAAGCCCTAGCACGGACCCATTGTAGATAAGGCTCCAAAGAAACGGCACCCCTATGTCCTAACATATCTCTCCCTTTCCTATGGATGTGGCGCCAAGCTCCCTCGATCTCCCTCTTAGCTGCCTGGTGATCTTGTCCTTCTTGTAGAAAGAAACCACTCACATGGATGTTTTTTGGCTTGTCCCTCATCGGGTATCCAAACTGACGGCGCGCGAGAACAGGGTTATAGTTAATTCCACCTTTCGTACCAAGAAGAGGCACGTTAGGAAAAGCACCACAGCTATCGATGATCTTCACGTCATAGTAAACTCGATTATACCAATCAATGTCGAAATGAGTGAGAGCCATAATTTTTGGTGTAACACCCCAGTTTTAATTATTTGATTTATTTAATTGGGAATTTATTTTATTTGAATTAATAAAATAAAAAGAACTATTTATTTTGGAATATTTGAAGAAAATAAAAGAAATAAGAAAATATTGGGTTTTTAAGTTATTGGGCTTGGATGTCGTTAGTAAAGAGTGGGGGTGCAAAAGAAATAAGGATATATTTTGGAACTCAAGTTATTTTCTCACTTTTCACGATAACACAGAATTTGGGAAATTTGGGAAGTTGAGCTCTGAAGGTGCGAAGAACGAAGAACATCGCTCAAAGAACTCAAGCTGCAATTTGATAAGGTAAGGGGGGCTACTACTCAATTTATATTTGCTTATGGGTTTAGATGCGATTGGTTGGGTAATCGTAGGATAATCCCATTTTCTCTGATGTTCTTAGTGATCGATAACTTTAGGGTCGAATTTCGTTAGAAAAGATTAGGTTCCCTAAAGGTTGTGAATCGATTAAGAAATTAATCCCTATTGTCGATTTAGATCGAAATTGTATGATCGGGGGTTTCCCTTAGGTGTTCTAAGGATAACCTTGATGTTATCAGATTTCCCCAAAAGGACGAATAATCACTTTTAAGGTTACCTTGATAATTGTTGGTAATTATAAAATTAAGTTTTTGGATTAAATGATTTGGAAAAGGAATTCTGTCTTCCAACGATTTTAGAAAACTATAACCTTGAAGGATTTGAGTTATTCAATTTGTGGGAAATTGATGAACATAAGTCAGAGGCATAGGAAATTGATGTTTTGGAAGCTTGATGTGTATTTGGATGTTTTTGTACTGCATTGCACTGCTGTAGAAATGTATTTTCGTGCAAATATGTTGGCATATGAGCTGCTGCAGGTACAGGAAAATTCTGTACGCGCTCATCAACACGGGCCGTGTTGCACAACACGGGCACCCGTGTTGATCTTCTGTATGGGCAACACGGGCCGTGTTGCTGCACACGGGCACCCGTGTTGACCCCCTGTGTGATCTTCTGTATTGGCAAAATAATGTGTTTTCTGGACACATTACAACACAGGCCGTGTTGTACAACACGGGCACCCGTGTTGAGCCCCTGTGTTGGTTTCTGGATTCTGTTTTCTGTGCATGCTGTTATGTACGGAATTGATTCTGTTTTGATGTGCAGTGTTTTATATGTTTTGAATATGCTGCTTATTGATTTCCTAGTGTTGTTGATGCTTGCATCGAATAATGTTTGTATGTTATGATACCAACACTGTGTGGATTTTATTGTCATGCTTTTAGATAATGTTATCAAGCATGGATTATGATATAACTTGATATGATTGGTTGATGTTTAATAGTATGCTGAGTGATTACATGCTATTCATATCGTGTTGTATTTGATATTGTTGATGTTACATGATATGGTTTATTGATGTTAATAGTATGCTGAGTGTTACATACTTTACATATCATGTTGCATTTGTTAATTCCCATTGTGTGGAATTAACATGGTGGCCAATATACGTGTCCGCGATTTAATGGAACGTTGAGGTGGTAGCCGTGTCCGCGATATAATGGAACGGTGAGTTATCCGTGACCCGAGATTTAATGTGGCGGTAAAATGGTACCACATGCATGGGTGTGTTGCATTACATTGAATATAACATGAATGGATGATTTTCCAATGTTGTATTTAATTGATTGTATGCATGTATTGTTGCTAAATTATTAACGATGTTTGATGTTAATTATAAGCGTGAAAAGTAAGATATTATGAAATATATGAATTGTAAAGGTTTTCGTAAACTATGAAACATGCTAACTGTTTGGGTGATGCCTATGGTTTTCTGAATTGATTGTTATGAACGTATAATCAAAGGTATAATTGAGATGCTCACCCTTACTGTTGAATATTTCAGATTGAGGAGCTTCGTTCAGGTGCTTGGCGAAGGCTTGTTGTTTCTAGTTTATTTCCGTTTAAGTATTGTCTGGGTCATGCTCTGATAGTTGTAACTCCGGGAACGTTTGTTTGTCGAGCTGCTTTAGTCAGACTTGTTTATTCCTTATGTTTGTTATAATATGATGCTGATATATTCCAGGTGTTAATCCCTGATGATTTTGAAAATATTATAACATTGGTTTTGTTAATTAAATTATTCCGCTGTGTAAACATGTATGAGTTGCTTCTATGTTATGCATGACAGGAACTTGTTTTTGTAAAAAGAGAATTGTGACATCCTCGTTAATACATGTACTCTGAAAGTATGATTTTAATTATTTGCAAAATTTTATGCGGGGTTTTAGAGGGTGTTACATTTGGCGCCCATCGCGGCTCCTTCTCGGGATCCGAGAAAACATCAGACCTAGGTAGATGAGAAACATACCACTGATACAGCAACGGTGCACAACAAATAATCATCCCTCCTTGATAAGAGTTTCGAAGATGGATGGAGTAGTAGGTATCTCCTAGCAACGTAGGGACCGGATTTCCAATCAAGAAAATTTTGATGGCGTTGATATCCACAAACTTATCAACGTTAGGGAACAAGAATAGACCATAAGTGAGTAAAGCAAAGACGTCTTCAAAGGCAATAATATCTTTTATCTCAGCGAAATGATGAGCTTTCCTCAACAAAAACTGCGCAGACAAACCTCGGATTCCCCCTTTTGTAGTCATGTTCTCCTCTATCTCTGACTTCTTCAAGTGGGTGATGGTCGCTATCTCGTGAGATTTGGGTTCCTCTTCTAAGCCGGAAAAAGGAACACAGTCGGTGATCGGCAAACCAAGTATGTAGGAGTACTCTTCTAAGGTGGGCATCAACTGGTAATCTGGAAAGGTAAAACATCGGTACAAAGGATCGTAGAATTGGAGCAACGTATTAAGAATGCCTTCTTTCATCTTGCACTTCATGAGAGGTATAATGGACCCATACTTTTTCTGAAAATCCATCGGATTATTGATCTTAGGAATTAAACTCTTCAGTTCTTCAATCTCGGGCTCCTTAAAACTAAAGCTTCGAGTGTTTCTCCTTCCAAATTCCATGATAATAGTACCTGAGATGTCTGCGAAAATCATTCCTAAGTTCCTTGAAAAACAAGTTTTTTACAAAAAATGTTGATGAATGCATGAATGAATGATAATGCAACAGTTACACACAAGTTCACAAACATGGGGTTCAAAGGTTCAACGTTTCAGCATGGAGTCGAGGGTAAAGCCCACCCCAAGGTATGTACTAACGGTTTAATCACACCTGTAAGACAAGGTTCTAAGAGTTCCCAGAGTCTACATTCCTCCTTCAGATATTGCCAACGTCTTGATTACTCAATAATTAGCAATATTCTCAAGAGAAACTCATCCGAGCGTAGCATCGCGTAACAACTACTTCCGAATTACTCTGTTATAGTCTCCGCGCTACACCTAAAAAGGCCAAGATGGGTTAGGGTTCTACGGTTCTCATTTTCTCTGGCTCCCAGGTCGAAAATAATAATGTCTTCCCGATTACTCGATAAACAAATATTATGTTCAAAAGGGCCTTCCATTGAGTGGGGGATCTCATGCCTCCTTCTTCGGGATTACTCCCTCAAAGTTAACATGACTGTACCGCCCGTCCTATTCTTAAGTGTAACTTAATCCGGGTATAGGATTCGTCCTTTGCAAAAAACCCAAACAACCCCAATTTAAACACATAATCAAACAAATCAAATAATAATAAAACAGATAAAACAAACTAGGCTTAACCCACTTAGGGATGGACCAGCAAGAGGTCAATCTGTCCCCAGCAGAGTCGCCAATTCTGTAGCGATAAAAAATGTAGCGGGGTAAATCGGAGATCGAATTATTGATTAATTCGTCTCACAAAAGCAAGAGTCGCCACCGCGCTTTATTATTTCCAAGGGAAAAGGGAAAAGAGTGAAATAAAACCCTAAAGTATGCAATGTAAAATAATACTTTTAAAAGTAATGAAAATACAAGGCGTTTTTGAAAAGAGATCTATGGTTCGGGGGTTGGTTATACAATGGGAAGGTATTAGCACTCAATGCATCTATAGTACTCTATAGGAACCTTTTGAAATATCTGTTTATTAAAATGTTCGTTTGATTAAAAAATAAATTGTTTTGGCCGAAAAGGGGTACGGACGGGTTTTTTGAAGGTACGACGACCTAATATCGAAGCTTTGGCTTAAAAGGTATAAGTTTTGAAACGATTGAATATTTGGGGAAAAATTATTCTAAGTTTTAATGAAATGAAAATATTCGCGTGATTGGACTTGAGGACATGAAGTCAACAAATTTAATCATTTTTTCTCTTGGATTTAGACGTAAACAGAATAAACAAGTAAAGATGAAATAATTAAACAGAAAATTAGATAGATAAGTGATATACAACAATTAAATAACAGACTAAATGGTGTGAACATGCATTTTTGTATTTTTGATATGGACAAAGCAAGAGAATTAAATAAAGAAAATAAAATGTTTTAATTTTTTATATTTTTTATGTATTTTTGTATTAATATTAACTAAAGCGAGGGAATTAATTAAAGAAAATAAAATGTTTTTTAAGTTTTTATTTTTATATGTTTTTTTTTAATATTAATAAAAGTATTATTTTGAAAATTATTAAATAACTCTAAACTAAATTAAAACTTAAAAGTTATTAATTAAACCTAATAAAAAGGAATACTAAAACTACTAAATTAATCTTAAAGTTAAACTTAATAAAAATGGTCAAATTATTTAAAAATATTTTAATTAAATTACATCTCTTATTTGATTAACTTTTACTAATTAACTAAATTAATGAAAATTCTAAAAAAACTAAAAGAAAGCAAATAGAAAGGGGGGGTGGCCAAAAAATAAAGGGGTAGATAATAACAATTTATGGGCTAAAGGGTTTTTAAAGGGCCCAATCAAGAAAACAGAAATGGGGGGTGTGCTTAAGGAGATTCGTTGGGCTTAGGTGGATGAAATGGGTTGAGTCCAATTTTCATAATTTGTTTAGGGTAAACAAATTGTCTTGGTTTAGTTGAATTAGGGTTAGCAAAGGGGTTAAGGTTTTGACAGAGGCGCCGCTTGTTCATCGCTCACGCGTTCTTCTTTGTTGCTCTCCTTCTCGTGCCCGCTTCTGAATTCTCCCTTTGTCCATGGCCACCGGTACCTCAACCTCCTCTTCCCTCCAACGAGAAAGCTAGGGCGACAGATTCACGGTAATCTTTCATTTTTATTTCGTTAGGGTTTTCATTACTGCATGCTATGATCTTTGATTCTGACTTCAAACTATTAATGGTTATTTGAGGTATTTGAAATAAAGAGATGGAGAAATCGTTACCTTTGGAGACGGAGGAAGAAAGGTTGGGGATGTGCGTAGGAGGCCAAGGCGAGGGGATGGCGCGTGATGCTGGGCTTTGGCTGGACTCCTGGTATTTCGTTTCTTATTTTTGTTTGGTGATGAAATCCTGAAAAAAACAAATCTTTATCCTCTTCCTCTTGGTAGCCTTTGTATACTTTTCCTCTCTTCTTTTTGCCTTGCTACCGTTACTTTCTTTGTATGTTGGCCTATGATGAATAACTCTGAGGCTTGATGCTTGACATTGGTTTGATGGGTTGTGTTATTTGGCATTCTGGTTTTTGGTTTTGACAAGGTTCACAGGTTTTATGGTTTAGGCCATATTGGTTGTTGCTTCGGTGAGGCTTTTCTGGTTTATGCTATGTGTTTATGGTTTCGGTCATGGTTTAAGGTTTGATGGTGTTTTTGGCTGGGTCTGACTCAGGTTTGGCCTGGTTTTTGTTTCAACAGGTTTGGCCTTTTGAGTTTACTGGTTTATGTAGGTTGATGGAAACAGGGTGAACTGGTTTTATGGTTTTAGGCCATATTGGTTTTACTGGTTTTATGCAGGTTATGGCCTTGACATGGTTTACAGGTTTTATGGTTTGAGGCCATATTGGTTTTTAGATAGCAGGTTCTACTAGTTTTTTGCTTTGAGACTTTGAGAATTGGCTTGGTATTGAACTTGACAGATTTTGTTTTGAAGGTTTCCAAACAGGTTGAACTCTGAACTTTTTTTGAAGGGTTTGTTGTTGTTATAACAGTTTGGCCTCGAGGCTTATGTTACAGGTTCTGAATATTTTAACCATTTTTCTTTGATATCTCTGCCCTCTCTACTGTTCCATTCAGTTTGTCTCTATTCTTTTTTCATGCTTCCTTCTCTTTACTGTGTTACTGCTGCTTTTGTTTTCTATTCCTTTTCTGCCTAAGCCAAAACCTGTAAAACCCACACTCTTTCTCTCTTCTCTCTCCTTAGTACAGTTTGACATTAAAATGTGATGTTATGTACTTGGTTCTGAAAAAGCATAAGCTGGAAAATGATGAAAAATAGGAATATTTTTGCTTGCATATATGGTTTTAAAACTGCACATATCTCTTTGTCAACTGCATTGTACAGTATGGAGCCTTTGTATTTTGACTTCTTCCCACATTTTTGGCAGTTTACGTTGCATATTGGCTTGTGTTGAAAATTGCATATGCTGTTGAACTATGCATTTTATTTGAAATATGCAGTTGGCTTTTGAAAATGTGCAATTGATTTGAACTATGCAGTTTACAATTAAAATGTGCAATTTTGACAAAAAAAAATGAATTTGTGCATATTTTTAACTTGTGCATTCATTTTTATCAATAAAATTCATCCCTTTTTATGAACCGGGAGAAATCCCGTGATTTGCAAAGAGGGTAAAAAACTGATTCCAGCCGTTTGCTTTTAATGATGAACGCTAAATTAGTTGTCTGCTTTTAATTATCTATTTATTTCTGACTTTTTTCTTTTAATTCTTTTGCAGGTAAAATCAAATGAGCATCAAAGAAGTATTGGATAGAAGATGAAGATTTAGAACTTAGAAAAAAAAATTAGGATAGCTTTTATTTCATTTTAAACATTGTAAAAATTATCATTGTAAATACGTTGTAAATAAATACGGTATTTAAACAACAATTGTAACAATTAGAATAAAATGAATAAAACTCCAATATTTTATCAATTAATTCTTTTCTTCTTTGCAATTATTTATTTTATCATTTATAATTCTTTAAATTATATAATAACTGAAAATCAATTCCAATTATTTAAATTTAGAATGATAAATAATTAAATAACTATCATTGATCAATTAACTTTTCTTCAATTACTTACTTCATTATTTATAATTCTTCTAAATTATAATAACTGAAAAATAAAATTTCAATTATTTAAACTTAGAATAATAAATAATTAAATAAACATTGTTTGATCAATTAATAACCTTCTTTTCAAATATTTACTTTACTATTTATAATTCTTTAATTTATATAATAACTGAAAAATAAGTTCCAATTATTTAAATTCAGAATAATAAATAATTAAATAAACATTGTTTTAGCATTGATCGATTAATAAATTTAGCGTTCAAAAAATAAACAGCTCTCGACTTGAAAAAGTTATGAATTTAAAAACTGCTTTGAAAAATTAATAAAATAGGTCAAAAACAACTTGCAATGTAATGATGCAGATGGGAGATGGTATTTTAGGTCAAAATTTGGGGTACAACACATTGTCTAACAGCAACTGAACACCCTCCCTCACAATAGAACATCCTCGGGGGTCTCAACAGCAAACTATGCAAGATCCATATTGGTGTTCCACCTGACCAGCAGTACGGCAAAAGGTAGCATGCAACTGTACGAGATCTTCATAAAAATACTCCACATTGAAAATTCTGAATTCACCAGGACATCCAGAAACCATATTCACTTCCTCTTCATACTCCGTCCTAGGCCTGATTATATGGATTAAACCTTCATCCATCATCTCCTGCAAATCAGTCTTTATCTTCTCGCAACCCTGTATATTTATACTGCAAATAACACAATCGGCATGGTCATGCGTATAATAACTGAATTCGCAGAGGTCTGCGTGCATTTTCACCAAATCTCCTCTAACCATATTAATGTCAAAAATCTGGAAGTCACCTGGACAATCGGCCATCATATTTATAGCATTCACTCCTCCGTGTTTGGGAAGAGGATTGTCTTTCACATTAGGTCCCATGTCCTTGAAAGATAGAATTCCAGACTTCACCAACTTTTGCACTTCAGTCTTCAAAGGATAACAATTCTCAACACTATGCCCTGGTGCTCCCTGATGAAAAGCACACACCTGGTCTGCTTTGTAATACCAAGGCAATGGTGATGGTATGGCGGGAGGTGGTCGTGTCTGGACCAACTTCTTTTGAATCAATGCTGGTAGTAGCTCTGCATAACTCATGGGAATAGGGTCATAGTTCTCCCTTCTCTAATTATTCCCTGGGTTCCCCTGCTGGGACTGTCTTTGATAAGCAACGGTAGTCGGAGCAGCATTCATAACAGGAGTAACTGAAGCAACTTGCTGATGACGCTGATAATTCCTTCTAGGAGCGTTTACCCTTCTCTCTTGTATGACAGCATTTGTATCCCCCTCTTTCTTCTTTGTAAACCCATAAGCTGGATTTTTCACACCTTCGGATCCTTCACTCTTTGTCAAACGGCCTTCTCTTATAGCCTCTTTTAAGCGGACACCCATTCCTACCATCTCTATAAAATCACTTGGGGCACTTTCTACCATTCTTTCGTAGTAGAAAGCGCCTAGCATTTTCAGAAAAAATGTATTCATTTCCTTCTCCTCCATGGGAGGAATCACTTGTGCAGCCACTTTACGCCACCTCTGCGCATACTCTTTGAAGGATTCTTTGTCTTTCTGAACCATGGCCCTAAGCTGGTCACGGTCGGGTGGCATTTTCCCATTGTTCTTGTATTGTTTAATGAATGCTTCTCCCAAATCATTAAAGGTATGGATGTTGGCACTGTCTAAACTCATGTACCATTTCAACGCTGCGCTGGTCAGACTATCCTAGAAAAAGTGAACCAGCAGACGCTGATCATCGGTGTGGGTAGACATTCTCCTTACATACATCACCAAGTGAGCACGAGGGCAGGTGTTTCCCTTATACTTCTCAAATTCTGGGACCTTGAACTTAGCAGGCACTTTGACATTCGGGACCAAACACAGCTCATTCACATTCTGCCCAAATAGCTCTTTTCCCCTAAGAGCCTTCATCTCTCTTTGCATTCTATCAAACTACTCTTAGAAATCATCCATTCTATCATAAAGACCCAAGTCTTCACTCGGCGGAGGGAAAGGACGGCATATATCTTCATTAACAAACGGAACCAAATTCACCGAAGGAGGTGCAGCAGGAACAGTATGCACCACAGGAGGTGCTGGAGTAACAACATTTTGAACCACTGGAGCATCTTAGGGGCTCAAATTAAAACTTTCAGGTGCAAAATTCTCTGGAATTCCCCACGGATAACCCTGAGGCATACGGTTTTGAACAATAGTCGGAGTAGCGGATACCGAAACAATAGAAACTTCAGCATTTGCCCTTGTTGGTTGAGGTTGAACACTCGGTGGCTGATTCTGAGCAACCACCAGAGCTTCCATCAGAGTAGTCAAATTTTCCAAGCCGGCCTTCAAAGAAGAAACTTCTTCGCGTAGCTCGCGATTCTCTTGTTCCAAGTTGTCCATCTTCTTTTTGAAGTTAGCCCGAATGTTGTAGTGATGAGTCATCTTGCTGAACAAAGTAAAGAAGCTGGGTAAGGCACCTGGATATGTGTGATGAATGAAATAAATATGTGCAATATGATGCATGATATGTGTGATACGATGGGAAAACTGACTTGAGGTTTTGCGTTTTGTCGCAAATGTCACGGTTAGCAAGAGTCGCCACCGACTTTTCTTTTATCCAAAAGGAAAGGTAAAAAAGCACAGGAAAGACCTTTGAGATGTTTTCTTGGGTTCGAGGGGTAGATTATGAAAAGGGAAGGTGCTAGCACCCTTTTCATCCATGGTTTTCCATGGGCTCTTAGTTACTTTCTTAGATCACTTGCTTTGCTTTGTTTGAAATGGTGTTTGGTATGGTTTTGAAAGTATTTTGAAAAGAGGCCATTCATTTAGGCAATCTTTGTAATGATTCTCGTTCGTAAGAAGGTATACAAAGATGTTTGTCTTTTGAAAATGTTTCAATGTTTTTGTAAGATGTTTTGAAATGTGTGTGTGTTTGTTTTTGAAAATAGCAAGGATTGTTTGAAAAGGAGCAAGTAACTTAGAAGCTATCTACCTACTCAAATGTCTTTCTTGTACATTTTTATTCCTTTGACATTGTTGACTTACCATTGATTTGGTAAGCAACCCTATCTTTGGATGTAAACGGGATGAGCGTGGGTCATCGTATGACCATGGTAGCAATGTTGCCAAGTATCTTTGCATTTTTGAGGGACCAAGATCATTTTGTTTAGGCAACCTTTTAATAGCGTCATCGAGGGACTATGATCTTATATTTGTTTTTTTTACCAAGATACTTCACATGCGTAACATGGCCATTTTATTTTAGGCAACCAAGTGGGAGAAACCCTAAGGGTGCTTGTGTGCAAAGTGTGTCATTTACATGCTTTTGTCTTGCATTTAGGGTTTTTCTATTTTGCTTTGTTTTTGTTCTTGTCATGCAAACCATAATTACTAAGCATAGTATAAGAGCGATAAATTGCGTAAAAAAAACTAAGTTATTACAACAATTATTATGGGAGGGGGGATACAAGTTTGAATGGGGATTTTGCACAAATATAAACCTAAATATATTATTACAACCAAATCGAATATTGCGCGAATTAAATAAATATAAGACAAATATTTAAAATGCAATGCAATGGATTCATGTAAAAAAAATGTTTTGTGTTTTGTTTTTGTATGAGAGAAAAATATTTAATTTAAACCCTAAAAAATAAAATAAAAAAAATATTATTTTTGGAGGGATTAAACCCTAGTTTTCATTTAAAGAAAATAATATTCTATATTGTTATCTTGTATATTTTTTATAAGAGAAAAATAAATAATATTGTGTTTAAATATTAAAAATTAAACATATATAGAAAATAAGTATTTATGAGTATAAATAGTATAATAAAAATATTAAGTATTTTTTTATTATATTTACAAGTTATTTAAGAAAATAAGTTTTGTTTATCAAAATAAACTATTTTTCATGTGAGAAAATAACAACAAAAAATAAAATAAAAATGTGAAAATAAATAAATCATTTTTTTGGGATTTTTTATCATTAAGAAAAATAAGTGAAAGTATTAAATAAAAAAATATGAAGGAAAATGCAAAAATATAAAAAAAAAAACTAGTCAAGGGGGTGTAGTAGCAAGTCAGGGGGGTGTGATTAGCAAAAACAAAAAGGGCCCAGGCGCCAAAAAGCCCAAGACACTTCGTCCATGTCCTTTGGCCAGCTTCCTACGTGCGCTTCAGTTCAAACCTGTAACTCTCTCATGCTTGCATAAAAACAAAAACTCATAACATGAAAAATATGGCATTTGAGCTCACGATTCCAACCATATAAATTATGCAACCTAACTCTTAAAGATCAGAGAGAAGCAGATGCAGATGCATCCTTTTGAATTTTACCGCTCTTGATTCCGGCTTCAACTCTCTCACCAGTTAGAATCAACTCGGTGAACCCCGCAGAAGAGCTTCCTATCAAGTGATTGAAGAAAAGCCCTAACAGAGTCCCTAAGAACATATCTACAAGCTCTCTCTCAGATAGAGGTGGTTGCACTCGTCCTGCCAAGTCTCTCCATTTCTGGGCATACTCCTTAAAGCCTTCGCTCGAGACCATGCCCATACTTTGTAATTGAGTACGGGTAGGTGTTAAGTCCGCATTATATTGATACTGTTTGTAGAAGGCAGCAGCCAAATCCTCCCAATTATGCACATCAGACCTCTCTAGCTGGTAGAACCAATCCAATTGCGTCCCCGACAAACTATCTTGAAAAAAGTGGACCCACAAGTCCTTGTCAGAAGAATGAGGTTGAATTTTTCTAACGTAAGACCGTAGGTGCATCTTTGGTCAAGACACCCCATCGTACTTAGCAAAAAGAGGCACTTTAAACTTGGGGGGAATGACAATCCCAGAAACCAACCCTAACTCTTCGAAATCCAGCCCAGGCACCCTCTATACCTCCATAGCTGCCAGACGCTCTTTCAGATTCTTGTACTTATCATCTGCAGGGGGGTATTGTTGTTCAGAATAGTCATCATCTTCCTCCTCTTCAGCTTCGGATTCAGATGGAACTGCAACCCCTTTACCCTTTCCTTCACCTTCTTCAGATGTTGATGGGAAATCTAGGACCCTTCTGGCTTGACCTTCAAACCTTCTGCCCAAAGTAGCCACACCAACCCTCTTCTTTTTCTTTTTCTCTTTTTCCTTCTCTAACAGTGCTTTAAGATCCTCTTGGCCCTTTGCCAAGGTCATGAGTAGTTGTTGGAATTGTGAATTCTGCGCTTGCAAATCTTTGACCGTCTTCTCTATATCCATCTTGCTGAAATAAACAGCAGAGAGATAAGGAAACCTGGTGTGAAGACCTGTTTATGCATATGATGAATGATATGTATTCATGTAATGCATTCAAGGATTCATAAATTCAAATTTTTTTTAAACAAAAAAGGAACACACGTCATATGAATAAGATAAAATTTGTTAGTACATAAATGCCCCATGGGCAGAATAATACAAAATTCTAATGTAAAAATATGTTGCGCATCCTTTTTGGTGCAATGTAGGTGTTGAGAGTCTGCTCTTCATGAAGTTGACGAGTAAGTTCCAAAACCTTTTTCTCACTGGCGTAGAATTGGGCTTCAAACGTATTGCGTTCTCCCTTGAGCTGTATCTAACTCCTTTGTAAATCTTCCAATGATGTTGGCATGTCAGGATGTAGGAGGGTGTATGGAATCACTCCTTCCATAACATTCTCTTTGATCACAGGGAGAATGTAGGGGTAAGGCATCATAAGACTCTGGGCACGGGTTCGTACCCACTTGAGGTAAGGCTCAAGGGGGTGGAATTCTTGTGTCCCAATGTCTTACTGTCCACCTTATTGGGCATCCTCCAAGCTCAGATAAACCTTTGTCGAAGTCCTTGAGCATCATTGTCGAAGTCAAAAACCAAGTCTGGAATCAGCATGTCATGTGGGCCGTCCCTTCGGGCATACCCAAACTGTCTCAGAGCCAAGCAAGGGTTGTAAGTAATACCTCGCCTAATTCCAAGTAAAGGGACATTAGGGAACTTCCCACAACGATCAATGATGATAACATTTTCTCTGGATCGAGAACACCAATGAATATCTGAATGTGTAAGAGTCATCAATCGTTGTGACCACCTCAAGCCTTGCTCATTCTTCAAGACTGATTGGGGAAGGTGAGAAATAAACCGCCTTGCCAGAAGAGGAGTACAGCACATGAGAACACATCTTTTCCTTATTGTTCGAGTGTGAAATGAGTGGAGGATGTCCCCAAGCAAAGTATGCACAGGATTCCGTGACATGAAAATCTTGACAGCATTCACATCTATAAGCTGGTCAGGGTTAGGGAACAAGACCAACCCATAGATGAGAAGAGCTACAATCTCCTCAAAAGCTTGCAGATCCAGGGAATTCCAACATTCCTGAGCTTTCTCAAACAGAAACTTTGCCAAGAAACCCTTGACACCACTTCTGGTTTCCCAATGACCTATGACATCAGATGGTTGCAAGTGTAGGGCTTGAGCAACATCTTCAGGCTTTGGATCTCTTTCTGTATCGTTGAAAGGTAGTTGATGGAGAATAGGAATCCTCAAGAGTTGAGAAAATTCCTCCAAAGTAGGCACTAGATGGTAATCAGGAAATGTGAAGCAGTGGTGCAAGGGGTCAAAGAACTGGAAGAGAACTTTCACCATGTCTTCCTCTGTGTTGGAGTTGACTAAATTGAGAAGTCAACCATGTCTCTCAGTGAATGGAGAATATTCTGGAATCTTGGACAAGCTCCTTGAGTTGAAGAGGAATTCTCACAAGGTTGACTTGGATTGTTTTCCTGCGGAATGATTCCATAACCTACAAAACAGGAACAAAGATGAAGATCCAAAATCCTTGAAATGGTTAGTGGATGCATATGATGCTCCATGATGCTCATGATGTATGCACAAGTATATCTACAAGCAAATCACATAAGTTCCTAGTTTCAGGCTTGCATGGGGTTTCATAGGTAAGTACCCTCTTGAAGTTAGTTGGCTCAACTTGTCCTATAAATAGTAACCGGGTTCTAAGGAGCTCAATATCACTGGATTATTTTCTGTGTTCATTGTTTAAGTTTAGCCACTTTACTGGCGACCGAAATATTCCAAGAAAACAACCCTCAATGAGTGTAGTATCGAGTATCTACCAACTTCTGACTGCACCAAAGCTGGTCATCTCACTACCCCTAAAAAGGCCAAGATGGTCAAGTAAAGGTTCTAAAAGTCCATTAGTGCTTCATGACATCACTCAACGGCCCCGTATTCTCTTTGATTGACTCAAAGGCTACCGGTACGCACAAATATGTTGCACTAATATAGCTATTGCTTCAACCATGTCGGTATACCCCGCACAGTTTCCACAACGTATTGCTATTTACCTATGAATGTTTCCCAAATCCGGGTAGAGGATTCAAACCCAAACAATAGAACCAAATATAAAGAAATCAAAGCAAACAAGGTAAGCATGTAAAGGTGATCTAAACCCTAAGGTAACCCCACTTTTAGTTTTTCCCCAGCAGATTCACCAGTTCTGTGATACGGTGGGAGAACTGACTTGAGGTTTTGCGTTTGTGTTCGCAAATGTTTTGGTTTAGCAAGAGTCGCCACCGACTTTTTATTTTATCCAAAGGAAAGGTCAAAAAGCACAGGAAAGACCTTTGAGATGTTTTCTTGGGTTCGGGGGGTAGATTATGAAAAGGGAAGGTGCTAGCACCCTTTTCATCCATGGTTTTCCATGGGCTCTTAGTTACTTGTTTAGATCACTTGCTTTTGCTTTTCAATTGTTTGAAATGGTGCTTTGTGTGTGGTTTTGAAAATATTTTTAAAAAAAGGCCTTTGTTTAGGCAACCTTTGTAATGATTCTTGTTTGAATATATACAAAGGTGTTTGTCTTTTGAAAAATGTTTCAATGTTTGAAAGTTTGTAGGAAAATGTTTTGAAATTGTGTGTTTGAAATTAGCAAGGATGGTTTGCAAGTTTGATCAAGTAACTAAGAGTTGTCAACCCCACTCAAAGATCTTTCCTACACATTTTTAACCCTTTGACATTATTGTTTTACCATTGTATTTGGTAAACAACCTTGTATTTGGATGTTAAACGGGACGGGCGTGGGTCATCGTATGACCATGATAACAATGTTGCCAAGTATCTTTAGCAAGTTTTGAGGGACTAGATCATTTTTGTATAGGCAACCAAGATAGCATCGTCGAGGGACTATGATCTTTTGTTTTGTTTTTGTTTTGCCAAGATACCTAGCATGCATACCATGGCCATTTTAAGGCAACAACGTGGATGAAACCCTAGGGGTGCTTGTGTGCATTGTGTTGTCATTTTTCATGCTTTTTTGTCTTGTGTTTAGTCATGCTATTTTTTTGATTTTGGTTATCATACAAACCCTAATTTACTAAGCATGCATATAAAAGCAATAAATGCGTAAAAGTAAATCTAATACTATTACAACATTATTATGGGGAGGGGGATACAAGTTTGAATAGGGGATATTTCATAAAATAAAGCCCTAAAACTATTATTACAACCAAATTGAAATATTGCACAAATAAATAAATAGACAAATATTTAAATGTACAAATAAATATAAATATGCAAAGGATGTTTTTTTTTGTATTTATTTTATGTATGTAAAATAAATTATTTATGTCTCAAAAAAGGAAAAATAATATGATTATTTTTGGAAAGGGTGAAGAAACCCTAATTTTTGGTTTTAAAGAAAATATATTATATTATTTACTTATTCATTTTTATGTACAAGATAAAAAAAATAAAAATATATACAAAAATGTTAAAAATTAATATTTGTGAGAAAATAATATTTTAAGTATAAAAATAAAATGTATAATATTTTCTATATTATTTATAAGTTTATTTAAGAAAATAAAAGTATTGTTATTTAATAAACTATTTTTATATTCAAAAAATAATAAAAATAATAAAATAAAAATGCAAAAATTAATAAAATATTTTTGGTGGTTTTTAATATTTAGAAAAAATAATAAAAGTCAGAAAATATAAAAGAAAGTGAAAAATATGCAAAAATAAAGAAATGGGCCAAGGGGGTGTAGAACGCAAGCAGGGGGTGTCAAAAGCAGAACAATGCCAGGCCCAGCCCAAGTTGCCTTCGTCCCTGACCTTGAGACAAAGAAAACGCACGCGCCATGTTCAAATCTGGAACTCCTGCATACGTTCTCAAAAACAAAACTTGCAACATGAAAGTTATAGCTCATGATCACATGATTCTAACCATGTAAAAAACTTGATCTAACTCTCAAAGACCAGAGAGAATTTCATTGGCCCTAATTTCTGACCTAAAAAAATTAGCATGTTCATCATATAAATTCTCCTAGCTCAGTTAACATAAATGAATGCATATGTACAGTTCAAGGACATTAAGGGCTACATTTTTGCTTCATAAACCTAAGCCTAATGATTCCTAAATAAGGAGATAGAAGTTTGTCAAATACCTGTTTCAGTTAAGTTCGAGTATGGCAATGCAGCAACTTTTGATGAGGCTTGAAGGACTTTTGAGCTCGCTTGATGCTCCCTTGACCTTTCCCAATGCTTAGCTTGCTTTGAAATGGTCTGAAATTTCTTGTAGAACTCAACCTGCAAACTCAGAATTTGAAAATGGTGAAGCTTGAAAATGAAGCTACAGTTACTTAACAATGGCTTGGACAGTTCAGGCGGGTTGTTTAGAAAGTGTTTGAAATGGTTTGGGACAAAACGCACGAGGCAATGTGAAGATGGCTTGAGTTCTGCAGGGCTTGCCCTGTTTTGGGGAAAAATGGAGTGTTTAGTGTATTTGGGTGTTTAAAATGCTTGGCAATCGTGTTTTAGGCTTGGTGTGTTATGCTAAACTTGTTTGAAATGTTTACAAAGTTTGGTTTTATCGGATACCAAAGTTGTGGAGTTTTTGCAAGGTTTCTTGTTTTTGAAGCAAAAGGTGAGAAGTGACCATGCCAAGGTTATACCAGCTAGCACAAAGCCTGCTGAGAGTTGGTACACCTTTCCTGATATTAGTGAACTTTGTTTGCTACAAGAACTTTGGCCCATGGCTCAAGAAATACAATTTGACATAAAGCATGCTTTATCAAAGTGGCAATGTTGCCTTTTTGCCAAAAATGGATTAATTCAATGTGTAATGTTCCATAGATCAGAACAAAGCCTTAATCCAATGTGTTTGCATTTAATTTATGAGTGTAGAAAGGATTAGAACCTATAAATCAAGTACAATCAAGGTTTGGACAGATTTGCAAGTTATAGCAATGTGCAAAATGCCTTGGCCAAAAATGATAATTTTCCATTTTCAAACTTTTGATTCTCCCTAACAACAAATGATTTTGGAGAGTTCTTGGACATTTTGGAAGGCTTGTAACATGCTCTACCATCCATATTTGAAATGCATTTTTATATTCCACTTGAAACTATGTGAAAAGTTTCCATGAAGATAGGTCAAAGTCCTGCCTAAACTAGGGCAAAATTTCACTAAGTTAAAGGTTTCATGGACCCTTATTCACAAAATCATAACTTGAGATCCAAGCATATTTTGGGAAAACTTTGTGAATCAAAGTTGTGTATTTTGTAGAGGACTACAACTTTCATGTTGGAAGTTGTCTTTGAATCCAATTGCATCATGGTGAAAAAGTTGGGCAAAGTTGGGGGAAATAAGAAATTTTCATAACTTAGAAAATTTCTAAGTTATGAAAATTTTCCATTTTAAACCCTAATTTTCATAATTAGGTTTCTTGATAAACAAGTTTCATGTTTTGACACATCTTGATGATAAATGACCCTTGGCACTTGATTTTGACCAAAAAGTCAAAGTTTGACTTTTCAATGTACAGTTGATTTTTGATCAGTTGAATGGAAAATTCATCTGTCAATCCAATGCATTTGAGATCTTTTGAACCTTGTGATTAGGTCAAGATGGTGTCATTGAGTCCTTGAATCCATGCTTGGACTCAATTTGCCATTGGCTAGGTGAAAAATCAGAAATTGCCCTTCTACAGTCAAAACCCTAAAAATGACCATTTTGCCCTTATGATGATCTGATCAAATTTCTTGAGGAGTTGTGGTCCAAACTTGATCAAATGGTTCATATGAGCCTATAATGTTGATGTGGATCAAAAATTATGAGGTTTGACTGTAAATTGGCCATAGTTGACTTTTTCCCCAATATAGTTGATTTCTAGGTCAACTGTCCAATTGACTGGGCAAAAATTTGATTCAAGGCTTGAAACTTGGTATGAGCAATCTTAGAAGTCCAACATGAAGTATGAAAGTCATATTGAGCATTGAAATTCTAAAAATCCTTGTGCAAACTCAAACCCTAATTTTAGATCAACAGTTGAAGGAGAGGTCTTGAGTAGAGCAAACCCTAATTCTCTCTTGAGTCCAAATAGTCTTGTGAGGGGAAATCTTGATAAAATGAGAGGGAAAATTTTAGGGTATAACAGCTGCCCCTTTTCAATCTTCTTGAACCTGAAGAGTTAGATTGGCGAGTTTGTCGTTCGTGACTCGAAGGTAAAAGATGATTGGACACTAGAGTGCCCGTAAATTTGCACTCGTTAAAATGTAGTTTGAAGGAATGGGCTTAAAGATGCCATTTAGAGAGGTGACAGGATCTTGTCAGAGATGGGCTTAAAGATGCCATCCAAGAATGCTTGTTGAAAATCAGGAGAATAAACATCAGAATGATATCTGTATCTAGAACATATCTGAGTTGTATCTGGAGATTGGATCTGTATGTGCAAGGGAATGGCGTCCGTGTTTGGAGCATATCCGAGCTGTAACTGTATCTGAATCTGAATGAATAACAGAATGACTGCCGCGTCTGGAGTGTATCTGTATTGTATCTGAATCTGAATTCTGAATAGGCGACAGAAAGGCTTCCGTGTCTAGAGCGTCTCTGAGCTGGGGAAAAAGTCAGAATAAGTGACAGAATGGAAACCGTGTCTGGAGCGTATCTGGACTGTATCTGAAGTTTAGATCTGTATGAGTAGCAGAATGACTTCCGTGCCTGGAGTGTATCTGAAACTGTAATTGGGATCTGAATAAGTGACAGAATGACTTCCGTTGCAACTGCACTGGGGAGAATCAAACTTCTGGTGTAAGGGCTAGAATGGCATCCGTGTTTGGAGCGTATCTGAAATCGAATCTGAATGAGTAACAAAATGACTTCCGTGTCTGGAGTTTATTTGTACTGTATCTGAAGTCTTTGAATGTCTGTTAAAGATAGCTTTTAATCTTATCCTGAAAAGGGTAAAATGTTAGCTGAAACACAAAGTTATGTTGCATGAAATGTATGATGCAATAAAATGTGTTTTATCAATGTTTATGATATATGAATGTAATGTATGTACATGTAAGCTGATTGGTTGTCTTGCTGAGGAAAATAAATCCTCGATAAGTGGGGATAATGAAATCCTTGACTGCTGTCGGGGAAAATAAATCCTTGACCACTGTTGGAGATTCGAAATCTTTGATTGCTGAAGATGAGAAATGCTTGCTGACTGTTTGGGGATAGAGAATCCTTGGTAAATCGCGGGGATTATCAACAACTTTGACAACTTCTGTGGCGATGTGAGGATCCTTCATGACTTTCCTGGGGCTTACACAATGAGAATCCTTACTCGGCTGGGGAATAAGGAAAATTCTAGAGATCTCTATCGGGGATCAAACAAAGGAAAACCTTGATTTGCTGGAGAATAAGGAAGGCTATGATGGCTTCTGTCGGGAACTGAGAATGAGAATCTTCATTCTGCTAGGGGAATTTGTGCTGAGGAGTCAAGAATGAGAATCTTCAATCTACAGGGGATTAAAAATTCTGACAAATTCACGTTGGGGAATAATGAAGGTTCTGGAAACTTTACTGGGGAAATGAGAATGAGAATCTTCATTCTGCTAGGGGATGAAAAACTCTGTGGGGGAGTAGCTATACTGCTGGAGAGTAGCTATCCTGCTTGAAAGTAAGTTCAAGACCCTGGGGGAAAAGCTTATTCCTGTTTGGAAAAAGTTCAGGAGTTTGAGTTGTATGCCACTTTAAGAATGAGAATCTTCATTCTGTTGGAGAGTCAAGAAAGAGAATCTTTATTCTGTTGGAACTTCAGGAGTTTGGGTTGTATGCCACTCTACTGGGGATTCAAGAATGAGAATCTTCACTCAGTTGGGGATAAAGCAGAAGTTAACTGTTATCTGGTTGATTCTCGGATTTTAAGACAATTTGCTGGGGAATCTGGGGAAAACTGGATGGTTTCTGCTGGCGATTGATAGTCTTGTCTTGATTGGGGAAGAAGGTTTCATCTTTGCTGAGGGTTTGTAGTTCAAAGTTTTTGGCTCCGCTGAGGATTGGGAGCTTGAAGTTTTAACTCTGATGGGTATTTTGAAATTTAGCTCCGCTGGGGATATGTATTTCAAGGTTTTAGCTCCGCTGGGGATCTACATGATGTACTGCAGGGGATTTCTCCTGGAATAGCCTAAAGGAGTTTTCCTATACTTTCAACCTGCCAGTAATTATTCTTTCTCATCTCGTTTATTTGTAAACAGATGATTATATTCAAATACATATGTTCATTTAATAAATCATTGGACGTTTTCAAATAAAACACAAGTGTAGAAAGGAAAAGACAAATAGTTTTTTGCACTGTGAAGTATCTTTGTATTAACTTTGTGTAATTATTTTGTACAGAGGAGACAGACATCCTAGTAAGAGAATGTTGTTATAAAAATGAGAAAAATTTATACAAAGAAAGATGGCTATGTGTAAAAAATTCCATGGGGTTCCCATTCTGCTATAGCCTTCATAACTCTGAATATCTTGTCCACTCGTTGCTTCGTCCAGAGATGATTGGATTGATCAGAAACCTGGAGCTTTTCTATGAAGAGATTGTCTTTAAAGTGATCCGACGAGACATAGTCATACGCTTTAATTCCCTAACTTTTGCCTGGACCGCCCTTTCGGGTTTTCGATCCACCGGGAAACCCTTTTTTTCCCAAGTCCCCCTTTCGGGTTTTCAACTTGTCGGGTGTACAGATTTTTTTAGTTATCCCTTATTTTTGCCTGAATCGCCCTTTCGGGTTTTCGATTCACCGGGATGCCCTTTTTTGCCCAAGTCGCCCTTTCAGGTTTTCAACTTGTCGGGTCATTTATGCGTAGTATCTTTTGACTATGTCTGCGTTCGTAGGGTGCGGCAAGTCTTCGCCATCCATGGTGGTTAGAATCATTGCCCCACCAGAAAAGATGTTTTTGATCACAAATGGTCCTTCGCAAGTAGGAGTCCATTTGCCCCTGGGATCACTTTGCGGCAAGATGATCCGCTTGATTACAAGATCTCCGACTTGATATACCCGGCGCCTGACTTTCTTGTTAAAAGCCTTGATCATCCGTTTTTGATACGTCTGACCGTGGAAAACAGCAGTAATTCGCTTTTCGTCAATCAAGTTAAGTTGATCAAGCCGGGTCTGAATCCAATCGTCTTCACTCAAAACAACATCTTTCATGATTCTCAAGGAGGGAATCTGAACCTCGATAGGCAAAACAGCTTCCATGCCGTATACCAAAGAATAGGGTGTTGCCCCAGTTGATGTACGTGTCGTGGTACGGTACCCGTGGAGAGCAAACGGTAACATCTCATGCCAGTCCTTGTAGGTGACTGTCATCTTTTGAATGATCTTCTTAATATTTTTGTTTGTAGCTTCGACAACACCGTTCATCTTTGGCCGATAGGGAGATGAATTGTGATGTTGAATCTGGAACTGCTCGCACAAAGCGGTGATCATAGTGTTGTTAAGGTTTGTACTGTTGTCAGTGATGATCCTGTCGGGAATACCGTACCGACAAATAAGGTTCTGCTTGATGAAGTGGGCAATAACATTCTTTGTAACGGAGGCGAAGGAAGCTGATTCGACCCACTTGGTAAAGTAATCAATGGCCACCAGGATGAAGCGGTGTCCATTGGATGCTGTAGGTTTTATCTCGCCAATCATGTCGATCCCCCACATAGTGAATGGCCAGGGAGCTGTTATGACATTGAGAGGAACCGGAGGTATGTGTACCTTGTCCGCATAGATTTGGCATTTGTGACAAGTCCGGGAAAATTGATAGCAGTCAGCTTCCATGGTAGACCAGTAATAGCCTGCCCGTAGAATCTTCTTAGCCAACGTATGTCCGCTAGAGTGAGTGCCAAAGGTACCATTGTGCAATTCATCCATAATCTGCTCAGCTTCAATCTTGTCCACACAACGGAGCAGGATGCAATCATGATTGCGCTTGTATAGGATACCATTGCTCAGAAAGAACTTAGCTGAGAACCTCCTTAAGAACTTTTTGTTGTTGACTGAAGCTTCTTCAGGGTATTCTTGCACCTCGAGATACCTTTTGACTTCGTGAAACCAAGGTCGGCCCACCACTTCTTCGGTATTAATCTCGTGACAATGTGTAGGTTCGTCCATCCGCTCAATGGTGATTTGGGGAGCTTCATTATCCCAATTAAGTTTAAACATGGATGACATTGTAGCTAGAGCATCCGCTAGCTGATTTTCTTCTCGCGGGAAGTGCTCGAAGGTGATCTGCTCGAAATGTGATAAAAATTTCAAGACATGTTCTTTATAATGGATGAGGTTGGGATGTTTAGTGTCCCACTCTCCTTTGATCTGACTGATGACTAAAGCTGATTCTCCAAACACAACCAAAGATTTGATTCCCAAGTCTATTGCAGCCTTGAGTCCAAAAATGCAAGCTTCATACTCGGCCATGTTGTTGGTGCAGTTAAAGCAGAGTCTAGCAGTGAAAGGTGTATGGCAACCTTCTGGAGAGATAAGCACAGCGCCGATACCGTTCCCAAGCGCATTGGAAGCACCATCAAAGTACAGGGTCCATCGGGATCCTTGTTCAGGTCTGTCATATGGTCTGAAGTCTTCAATGTTATCCAATGTCATAATGCCCTCGTCGGGGAAGTCAAACTTCATGGATTGGTAATCTTTGACAGCTTGATGAGCTAGATGGTCGGCTAGTACACTCCCCTTTATAGCTTTTTGGGTCGTGTACTGGATATCGTACTCAGTCAGGATCATTTGCCATCTAGCTATCCTTCTAGACAAAGCAGGCTTTTCGAAGATGTACTTGATCGGATCCATCTTTGACATCAGTAGAGTGGTATGAGTCAACATATACTGCCTTAGCCAGCGAGCATCCCATACCAAAGTGCAGCAATTTTTCTCGAGCAGTGAGTATCGGGTCTCACAGTCGGTAAACTTTTTGCTAAGGTAATAAATGGCATGCTCTTTTCGGCCAGACTCGTCATGTTGGCCCAGTACGCACCCCATTGAGTTATCCAAAATAGTCAGATACATGATTAGTGGTCTTCCTTCAACGGGAGGCATCAAAATAGGAGGCTCTAGCAAATACTCCTTGATTTTATCGAAAGCAACTTGACAGTCATCATTCCATTTAACCACCTGATCTTTCTTCAACAGCTTGAAGATTGGCTCACATGTAGATGTTAGGTGAGAAATGAACCTAGCAATGTAGTTTAGGCGTCCCAAGAAACCTCTGACCTCATTCTCAGTGCGAGGAGTAGGCATTTCTTGTATAGCTTTGACTTTGGCAGGATCAACCTCGATGCCTTTGTTGTTGACAATGAAACCCAAGAGTTTACCAGACCTGACTCCGAATGTACACTTGTTAGGGTTTAATCTGAGCTTATACTCTTTCAACCTGACAAATAGCTTTTGCAAATGGCCGAGGTGTTCTTCTTCTGTTTGTGAACGGGCTATCATGTCATCTACGTAGACTTCAATCTCATGATGTATCATGTCATGAAACAAAGCTACCATGGCGCGCTAATAGGTTGCCCCGGCATTCTTCAGTCCAAATGGCATCACTTTATAGCAGAAGGTACCCTATTGTGTAACAAAAGTAGTTTTCTCCATGTCTTCAGATGCCATTTTGATCTGGTTCTACCCTGAAAATCCATCCATGAAAGAAAATACCTTGTGCTGAGCTGTATTGTCAACCAAGATGTCAATGTGGATAGGAAGTAACAGCAAAAAATCTAACATTGAACTGCTTCATCACTTCTGATTTAATCTTTTCAGACATATTGGGCCTCATTCGGTGGACTTTCTGTTTAATTGGTGGACAGTCTTCTCTGGTAGGGAGACGGTGAACCACAATATCTGTGTCGAGTCCCAGCATGTCTTCATATGACCAGGTGAAGATCTCAACATATTCATTCAACAGCTGAACTAAGCGCTCCTTGACACTTGGCTCTAGGTTGGCACCCACTCTGACTTCTTTTCTGTTTTCATCAGTACCTAAGTTGATTGTCTCTAACAGCTCTTCATGGGGTAGAATATCCCTTTCTTCCTGTTGTAGCAGACTAGCCAATTCTCCCAGCACTTCACAGTCTTCATCACCTTCGTATTCGGCATGGTAGACCAGATCTTCAGAGTCACTGAAGGCCATAGCAGAATTGTTACCCATGGAATCCGGAATGGAAGGGTACCTGCATTTGTGAGTGTGGGTGTGTGTAAGGGATAGCCACCTTTAAACAAATAAAATGTAAAAAGAAAGAAAATGAGCACAAAAGTTTATATGTGAAAACGTCCATGATTCATTAAAATGGCATATGAAGATGAAAAATCAAACCCTTACAAATGGACCTATGTGCCTCGGGTAAGGCACAAGGCAAAAAGTGTACGAATTGTTTAAGAATTATTACAAACCAACAGAAATGTTTGAAAGATAAATTATTGATTTATGAAAGTAATAGGAACAAAGTCCTTTGCCTCCCAGTTGTTCAGTCCTCCGTCAAAAGTAGGGAAAATCCAGTCTTCCAGGTTGCTCTCCTCTTCATTGTCCTCCAAAGCATTGACTCCATGATGGGTGATCTTCACTGGTGGCCCACCGGCACGAGAGTGACGCACAGCCTTCTAACTAGCCGAAGTGAAACCCAAGCCGAATTTATCAGATTTGAAAGGAAAGTCTGGTAGTTGCCCCCAGATTGTGCTTCCTCCTTCTTCAATCACAGCCTTTGCATCTTTGAGGGATGACATCCGAGACACATGTTTTATAACTGCAGGTATAGGGGACAATGTCTTGGTTGCCGCGACTTCAGAAGAAACCTCTTCAAAGTGTTGGAAAGGGGTCTCGATGAATTCACCATCTAATTCTACATAGAGGAAAGAATTTAGATGCCTTATCATGTACTCCTCTTCGCCATGAACAGTTATAATTTTCCCCTGGACAGGGTACTTGAGCATCTGATGCAGAGAAGAAGTGACGGCTCCAGCATTGTGAATCCAGGGTCTTCCCAACAAGCAAGAGTAGGAAGGACGGATGTCCATCACATAGAATGTGGAGTTAAAGGTTCCATTTCCCACTTTAATCGGGATGTCCACCTCCCCGTGGACCATCCTTTTAGAACCATCAAAGGCTCTGACAATTATATTGATGGGCTTCAGGGTTAAACCTTCACAGTCCAATTTGTCCAATGCTTTCTTCGGCAAGACATTTAAAGACGACCCAGTATCAACCAGAACGTGTGCTAGAGTAGTCCCTCTGCATTCCACCGAGACATGCAAAGCGTCATTATGCTTTCTCCATTTAGATGTTAAATCGGCATCGGAGAATCCTAGACCATTGTCAGCTGTTAGGCTAGCTACACATTCCTGGAACTGATCCGTGGAGGTTTCCTGTGGCACGTGGGCCGTCTTCAAGAATCTGATCAAAGCTTTAGCATGAGCTTCGGAACAAAGCAAGAGGGCCAACATAGAGATCTTTGAGGGGGTTTGCCCCAGTTTCTCCACAACATCATAATCGCTTTTCTTGATTATTTTCAAAATCTCTTCCATTTCTTTTTGAGAGGTCTCAGGGATAACCAATGGTTGAGCCCTTGTCCTGACGGGCACTTCTTGGATCCCTTTCCCTCTATCATCAGCATCAGCAGAGGGGACAACCACAGGAGTAACAACTTCTTCAATAACTGGAGTTCTTGCAGATATATTAATCGGCACAGGAGTAACCTTAGGAGCATTTGAGGGTCCGAAGATTGTCCTTGGAGGAGCGATCTCCGGAGAGAAAATTCTCCCGCTGCGGGTGATTTTACTCGTTCCAGCAATATTTCCAATGTCGGAAGTCTCTTCATCAGAATTTTCTTCAGTTAATTCAATTTGTTTAATATCGTGGTAGAAGATCTCTCCCCCATAGTTCCACGGTATTGATTTGTTGGACTTGTACGGGATAGGCCCCGGCATAGTTATCTTCAAAGGTGCAATCTTCAGATCAGATGTAATCTTAACAAGTCTTTTGGAGACCTTGGAAAGATTGGCGGATATGGCAATTATATCAACATCATTGACAGGAGTCGGTGTAACAAGAGTCTTCTCAAAAAGGATTTCTTGATTATCCATTAGGCGTTGGATGCCTAACTTCAATAATGGACAGTCGGTTGGTAAGGATGAACAAAGGCAGCAATATTCTTCACAACCTGGGAAAATCCCAGCCTTCAACAAATTAAGCTTGATTATCGGTAGCGGAGTCATCAAATCATCAACAGTAGAAACAAAAAGATCTTCTTAAATAACATGGGCATTATGGCCATGCTTTGGTATTGGAGCAGAGATCACATTCGGCTTTTCAGGGGCATCGAATTCGACTTCCTTAGCGTCTATTAAATCCTGAATCTTATTCTTGAGGGCCTAACAACTGTTGGTGTCGTGCCCCAGGCTGTTTGAATGATAAGCACACTTGGCATTGGGATGGTAGTGTGGTGACGAAGTGTTAGGGTTTTTAGGGGCCTCCCTCAAACTGGCAAGGTTTAACTTCAAGAGATGGGGTAGAACTTGGGCGGGAGTCATGTTTATCCGGGTGTATTGTCGTGCAGGCCTTTCCACCCTTTGCTGGTTGGTTCTGGGTTGATTGTTTCTGGGCTGATCAGCTGCAGACTTCTGAATCATTACGGCCCCCACGATTGGCTGGCGCTCAACTCTTCCTTGTCCTCTTTGAGAGTAGACAGTTGATACTTCCTTCTTTGCTGGAAAAGTCTTTTTGATGGCAGCGGAAGCAGATGCATCCTTTTGAATTTTACTGCTCTTGATTCCGGCGTCAACTCTCTCACCAGTTAGAATCAACTCGGTGAACTCCGCAGACGAGCTTCCTATCAGATGATTGAAGAAAGGCCCTAACAGAGTCCCTAAGTACATATCTACAAGCTCTCTCTCAGATAGAGGTGGTTGCACTCGTCTTGCGAAGTCTCTTCATTTATGGGCATACTCCTTAAAGCCTTCGCTCGAGACCATGCCCATACTCTGTAACTGAGTACGGGTAGGTGCTAAGTCCGCATTATACGGATACTGCTAGTAGAAGGCAGCAGCCAAATCCTCCCAATTATGCACATCAGACCTCTCTAGCTGGTAGAACCAATCCAATTGCGTCCCCGATAAACTATCCTGAAAAAAGTGGACCCATAAGTCCTTATCAGAAGAATGAGGTTGAATTTTTTTTATGTAAGACCGTAGGTGCATCTTTGGGCAAGACACCCCATCGTACTTAGCAAAAAGAGGCACTTTAAACTTGGGGGGAATGACAATCCCAGAAACCAACCCTAACTCTTTGAAATCCAGCCCAGGCACCCTCTGTACCTCCATAGCTGCCAGACGCTCTTTCAGATTCTTGTGCTTGTCATCTGCAGGAGGGTACTGCTGTTCAGAATAGTCTTCATCTTCCTCTTCTTCAGCTTCGGATTCAGATGGCACTGCAACCCCTTTACCCTTTCCTTCACCTTCTTCAGATGTTGATGGGAAATCTAGGACCCTTCTGGCTTGACATTCAAACCTTCTGCCCAAAGTAGCCACACCAACCCTCTTCTTTTTCTTTTTCTCTTTTTCCTTCTCTAACAGTGCTTTAAGATCCTCCTGACCCTTTGCTAAGGTCATGAGTAGTTGTTGGAATTGTGAATTCTGCGCTTGCAAATCTTTGACCGTCTGCTCTATATCCATCTTGCTGAAATAAACAGCAAAGAGATAAGGAAACCTGGTGTGAAGACCTGTTTATGCATATGATGAATTATATGTATTCATGTAATGCATTCAAGGATTCATAAATTCAAATTTGTTTTAAACAAAAAAGGAACACACGTCATATGAATAAGATAGAATTTGTTAGTACATAAATGCCCCATGGGAAGAATAATACAAAATTCTAATGTAAAAAGACGTTGCGCATCCTTTTTGGTGCAATGTAGGTGTTGAGAGTCTGCTCTTCATGAAGTTAACAAGTAAGTTCCAAAACCTTTTTCTCACTGGTGTAGAATTGGGCTTCAAACGTATCGCGTTCTCCCTTGAGTTGTATCCAACTCCTTTGTAAATCTTCCAATGATGTTGGCATGTCAGGATGTAGGAGGGTGTATGGAATCTCTTCTTCCATAACAAGCTCTTTGATCACAGGGAGAATGTAGGGGTAAGGCATCATAAGATTCTGGGCACAGGTTCGTACCCACTTGAGGTAAGGCTCAAGGGGGGTGGAATTCTTGTGTCCCAATGTCTTACTGTCCACCTTATTGACCATCCTCCAAGCTCAGATAAACCTTTGTCGAAGTCCTTGAGCATCATTGTCGAAGTCAAAAAGTAAGTCTGGAATCAACATGTCATGTGGGCCATCCCTTCGGGCATACCTAAACTGTCTCAGAGCCAAGCAAGGGTTGTAATTAATACCTCCCCTAATTCCAAGTAAAGGGACATTAGGGAATTCCCCACAACGATCAATGATGATAACATTTTCTCTGGATCAAGAACACCAATGAATATCTGAATGTGTAAGAGTCATCAATCGTTGTGACCACCTCAAGCCTTGCTCATTCTTCAAGACTGATTTGGGAAAGTAAGAAACAAACCACCTTTCCAGAAGAGGAGTACAGCACATGAGAACACGTCTTTTCCTTATTGTTCGAGTGTGAAATGAGTGGACGATGTCCCCAAGCAAAGTATGCACAGGATTCCGTGACATGAAAATCTTGACAGCATTCACATCTATAAGCTGGTCAGGGTTAGGGAACAAGACCAACCCATAGATGAGAAGAGCTACAATCTCCTTAAAAGCTTGCAGATCCAGGGAATTCCAGCATTCCTGAGCTTTCTCAAACATAAACTTTGCCAAGAAACCCTTGACACCACTTCTGGTTTCCCAATGACCTATGACATCAGATGGTTGCAAGTGTAGGGCTTGAGCAACATCTTCAGGCTTTGGATCTCTTTACGTACCGTTGAAAGGTAGTTGATGGAGAATAGGAATCCTCAAGAGTTGAGAAAATTCCTCCAAAGTAGGCACTAGCTGGTAATTAGGAAATGTGAAGCAATGGTGTAAGGGGTCAAAGAACTGGAAGAGAACTTTCACCATGTCTTCCTCTATGTTGGAGTTGACCAAATTGAGAAGTCGACCATGTCCCTCAGTGAATGGAGAATATTCTGGAATCTTGGAGGCAAGCTCCTTGAGTTGAGGAGGAATTCTCACAAGGTTGACTTGGATTGTTTTCCTGCGGAGTGATTCCATAACCTACAAAACAGGAACAAACATGAAGATCCAAAATCCTTGAAATGGTTAGTGGATGCATATGATGCTCCATGATGCTCATGATGTATGCACAAGTATATCTACAAGAAAATCACACAAGTTCCTAGTTTCAGGCTTGCATGGGGTTTCATAGGTAAGTACCCTCTTGAAGTTAGTTGGCTCAACATGTCTTATAAATAGTAACCGGGTTCTAAGGAGCTCAATATCACTGGATTATTTTCTGTGTTCATTGTTTCAGTTTAGCCACTTTACTAGTGACCGAAATATTCCAAGAAAACAACCCTCAATGAGTGTAGTATCGAGTATCTACCAACTTCGGACTGCACCAAAGTTGGTCATCTCACTACCCCTAAAAAGGCCAAGATGGTCAAGTAAAGGTTCTAAAAGTCCATTAGTGCTTCATGACATCACTCAGCGGTCCTGTATTCTCTTTGATTGACTCAAAGGCTACCGGTACCCACAAATATGTTGCACTAATATAGCTATTGCTTTAACCATGTCGGTATACCCCGCACAGTTTCCATAATGTATTGCTATTTACCTATGAATGTTTCCCAAATTCGGGTTGAGGATTCAAACCCAAATAATAGAACCAAATATAAAGCAAACAAGGTAAGCATGTAAAGGTGATCTAAACCCTAAGGTAACCCCACTTTTATGTTTTCCCCAGCAGAGTCGCCAGTTCTGTGATACGGTGGGAGAACTGACTTGAGGTTTTGCGTTTGTGTTCGCAAATGTTTCGGTTTAGCAAGAGTCGCCACCGAATTTTTATTTTATCCAAAGGAAAGGTCAAAAAGCACAAGAAAGACCTTTGAGATGTTTTCTTGGGTTCGGGGGGTAGATTATGAAAATGGAAGGTGCTAGCACCCTTTTAATCCATGGTTTTCCATGGGCTCTTAGTTACTTGTTTAGATCACTTGCTTTTGCTTTTCAATTGTTTGAAATGTTGCTTTGTGTGTGGTTTTGAAACTATTTTGAAAAAGAGGCCTTTGTTTAGGTAACCTTTGTAATGATTCTTGTTTGAATATATACAAAGGTGTTTGTCTTTTGAAAAATGTTTCAATGTTTGAAAGTTTGTTGGGAAATGTTTTGAAATTGTGTGTTTGAAATTAGCAAGGATGGTTTGCAAGTTTGATCAAGTAACTAAGAGTTGTCTACCCCACTCAAAGATCTTTCCTACACATTTTTAACCCTTTGACATTGTTGTTTTACCATTGTATTTGGTAAACAACCTTGTATTTGGATGTTAAATGGGACGGGCGTGGGTCATCGTATGACTATGATAACAATGTTGTCAAGTATCTTTAGCAAGTTTTGAGGGACTAGATCATTTTTGTATAGGCAACCAAGATAGCGTCGTCGAGGGACTATGATCTTTTGTTTTGTTTTTGTTTTGCCAAGATACCTAGCATGCATACCATGGCCATTTTAAGGCAACAACGTGGATGAAACCCTAGGGGTGCTTGTGTGCATTGTGTTGTCATTTTTCATGCTTTTTTTGTCTTGTGTTTAGTCATGCTATTTGTTTGATTTTGGTTATCATACAAACCCTAATTTACTAAGCATGCATATAAAAGCAATAAATGCGTAAAAGTAAATCTAATACTATTACAATATTATTATAGGGAGGGGGATACAAGTTTGAATATAGGATATTGCATAAAATAAAGCCCTAAAACTATTATTACAACCAAATTAAAATATTGCACAAATAAATAAATAGACAAATATTTAAATGTACAGATAAATATAAATATGCAAAGGATGTTTTTTTTTTGTATTTATTTTATGTATGTAAAATAAATTATTTATGTCTCAAAAAAGGAAAAATAATATGATTATTTTTGGAAAGGGTGAAGAAACCCTAATTTTTGGTTTTAAAGAAAATATATTATATTATTTACTTATTCATTTTTATGTACAAGATAAAAAAATAAAAATATATACAAAAATGTTTAAAAAATAATATTTGTGAGAAAATAATATTTTAAGTATAAAAATAAAATGTATAATATTTTCTATATTATTTATAAGTTTATTTAAGAAAATAAAAGTATTGTTATTTAATAAACTATTTTTATATTCAAAAAATAATAAAAATAATAAAATAAAAATGCAAAAATTAATAAAATATTTTTGGTGGTTTTTAATATTTAGAAAAAATAATAAAAGTCAGAAAATATAAAAGAAAGTGAAAAATATGCAAAAATAAAGAAATGGGCCAAGGGGGTGTAGAAAGCAAGCAGGGGGGTGTCAAAAGCAGAACAATGCCAGGCCCAGCCCAAGTTGCCTTCGTCCCTGACCTTGAGACAAAGAAAACGCGTGCGTCATGTTTAAATCTGGAACTCCTGCATACGTGCTCAAAAACAAAAACTTGCAACATGAAAGTTATAGCTCATGATCACACGATTCTAACCATGTAAAAAACTTGATCTAACTCTCAAAGACCAGAGAGAAATTTATTGGCCCTAATTTTTGACCTAAAAAAATCAGCATGTTCATCATCTAAATTCTCCTAGCTCAGTTAACATAAATGAATGCATATGTACAGGTCAAGGACATTAAGGGTTACATTTTTGCTTCACAAACCTAAGCCTAATGATTCCTAAATAAGGAGATAGAAGTTTGTCAAATACCTGTTTCAGTTAAGTTCGAGTATAGCAATGCAGCAACTTTTGATGAGGCCTGAAGGACTTTTGAGCTCGCTTGATGCTCCCTTGACCTTTCCCAATGCTTAGCTTGCTTTGAAATGGTCTGAAACTTCTTGTAGAACTCAACCTGCAAACTTAGAATTTGAAAATGGTGAAGCCTGAAAATGAAGCTACAGTTATTGAACAATGGCTTGGACAGTTTAGGCAGGTTGTTTAGAAAGTGTTTGAAATGGTTTGGGACAAAACGCACGAGGCAATGTGAAGATGGCTTGAGTTCTGCAGGGCTTGCCCTGTTTTGGGGAGAAATGGAGTGTTTTGTGTATTTGGGTGTTTACAATGCTTGGCAATCATGTTTTAGGCTTGGTGTGTTATGTTGAACTTGTTTGAAATGTTTACAAAGTTTGGTTTTATCAGATACCAAAGTTGTGGAGTTTTTGCAAGGTTTCTTGTTTTTGAAGCAAAAGGTGAGAAGTGACCATGCCAAGGTTGTACCAGCTAGCACAAAGCCTGCTGAGAGTTGGTACACCTTTCCTGATATTAGTGAACTTTGTTTGCTGCAAGAACTTTGGTCCAAGGCTCAGGAAATACAATTTGACATAAACCATGCTTTATCAAAGTGGCAATGTTGCCTTTTTTCCAAAAATGGATTAATTCAATGTGTAATGTTCCATAGATCAGAACAAAGCCTTAATCCAATGTGTTTGCATTTAATTTATGAGTGTAGAAAGGATTAGAACCTGTAAATCAAGTACAATCAAGGTTTGGACAGATTTGCAAGTTGTAGCAATGTGCAAAATGCCTTGGCCAAAAATGATAATTTGCCATTTTCAAACTTTCGATTCTCCCTAACGACAAATGATTTTGGAGAGTTCTTGGACATTTTGGAAGGCTTGTAAAATTCTCAACAATCCATATTTGAAATGAATTTTGAGATTCCACTTGGAACTATGTGAAAAGTTTCCATAAAGATAGGTCAAAGTCCTGCCTAAACTAGGGCAAATTTTCACTAAGTTAAAAAGTTTCATGGACCCTTATTCACAAAATCATAACTTGAGATCCAAGCATCTTTTTGGAAAACTTTGTGAATCAAAGTTTTGGATTTTGTGGAGGACTACAACTTTCATGTTGGAAGTTTTCTTTGAATCCAATTGTATCATGGTGAAAAAGTTGGGAAAAGTTGGGGGAAAATAAGATATTTTCATAACTTAGAAAATTGGCAAAATACTCATTTTGGTCCCTTAACTATACCCTTGGGTTCATATTGGTCCCTTAACTTTTTTTTGTGTCATTTTGGTCCCTTAACTTTCAAAAAGTTTCATTTTAGTCCTTTTTGTCTAAATTCTTAGCTAATTAGACGGAAAAACTTTGAAATCAGCCGCTAAATTCGTAGCTAATTAGACAAAAAGGACTAAAATGAAACATTTTGAAAGTTAAGGGACCAAAATGACACGAAAAAAATTTAAGGGACCAATGTGAACCCAAGGGTATAGTTAAGGGACCAAAATGAGTATTTTGCCTAGAAAATTTCTAAGTTATGAAAATTTTCCATTTTAAACCCTAATTTTCAAAATTAGGTTTCTTGATGAACAAGTTTCATGTTTTGACACATCTTGATGAAAAATGACCCTTGGCACTTGATTTTGACCAAAAAGTCAAAGTTTTACTTTTTAGTGTACAGTTGATTTTTGATCAGTTGACTGGAAAATTCATCTGTCAATCCAATGCATTTGAGATCTTTTGAACCTTGTGATTAGGTCAATATGGTGCCATTGAGTCCTTGAATCTATGCTTGGACCCAATTTGCCATTGGCTAGGTGAAAAATCAAAAATTGCCCTTCTATAGTCAAAACTCTAAAAATGACCATTTTGCCCTTTTGATGATCTGATCAAATTTCTTGAGGATTTGTGGTCCAAACTTGATCAAATGGTTCATATGAGCCTATAATGTTGATGTGGATAAAAAATTATGAGGTTTGACTGTAAATTGGCCATAGTTGACTTTTTCCCCAATACAGTTGATTTCTAGGTCAACTGTCCAATTGACTGGGCAAAAATTTGATTCAAGGCTTGAAACTTGGTATGAGCAATCTTAGAAGTCCAACATGAAGTATGAAAGTCATATTGAGCATTGAAAGTCTAAAAATCCTTGTGCAAACTCAAACCCTAATTTCAGAAGAACAGTGCAAGGAGAGGTCTTGAGCAGAGCAAACCCTAATTCTGTCTTGAGTCCAATGAGTCTTGTAAGGGGAAATCTTGATAAATGAGAGGGCAAATTTTGGGGTACAGCAACTTTGCTTTTGAAGAAAACTATATACTTAGGCAGAATTTTTGTGTTTTTGAGTTTCAGAGTGTTTTAGGTGCAAGCAAATCGTGTTATGCCTTGCAACAAGTTTGTATATTTGCATAGAGATGATACAAAGTCAGCCCTTACTAGTTGTGCAAGCTTTGGACCTTTTTGCAACTTTTCTTGCATTTTAAGTAAAGTGAAAAGACCAATGCTACATGCTTGTACCAGTTTGCTTGAGGGATGAAATGAGTTGGTACACATTGCTTGAGAGCTGTAGACTTTGCTTGTACCAAAGGGACAGGTTCAATGCTCAAGATTGACAAAGTTGCAAAAGTTCCCCTTTATGAAAATGGCATTGTGAACTTTTGGCCAAAAATGGAAATGCATCTTGTGTAAAGCTTCAAAAGCAAAGATAAAGGCTTTAGCTTCTGAGTATGCATTTAATTATGGAGTGTATAGCAAGCTTAGGACCTGTAAAGCAAGATATAACCAACATAGATTTGATTTGCAACTTGATGCTATATGAAAAATGGCTTGAACAAAAGTGAGAAAATGCCAACTTCCCTTCTTCGATTCTCCCTACTCAAAAATGATCTTGGAGAGTTCTTGGACATTTTGGAAAGCTTGCAATGTGATCTATAATCCATCTTTGAAATGCATTTTGAGATACCTCTTGTAACTGGGTGAAACATTTCCATGAAGTTGGGTCCAAAACCTGCCTAAATTAGGGCAAAATTTCACTAAGTTAAGAAGTTCATGGACCTATATTCACAAATTCATAACTTGAGATCCAAGCATCTTTTGGAAAAACTTTGTGAATAAAAGTTGTAGATTTCATGGAGGACTACAAATTTCATGTTGGAAGTTTTCTTTGAATCCCATTGCATCGTGGTGAACAAGTTTTCAAATACTTAGAAATTTTCCATACTTAGAAAAATTCTAAGTTATGAAAATTTTCAAATTAAAACCCTAATTTTCAAATTTGAGTTTATTGGTGAACAAGTTTCATGTTTTGACATATCTTGATGAATTATGACCCTTGGTACTTGATTTTGACCAAAAAAGTCAAAGTTTGACTTTTCTGTGTACATTTGACTTTTGATCAGTTGACTGCAAAATTCATCTGTCAATCCAATGAACTTGAGATCTTTTAAACCATGTAATTAGGTAAATATGATTCCATTGAACCCTTGAAATCATTCTTGAACTCAATTGGTCATTGGCTAGGTTAAAAATCAGAAATTGCCCTTTCTCAGTCAAAACCCTAATTTTGACCATTTTGTCCTTTTGATGATTTGATCAAATTTCTTGAGGAGTTGTGATCCAAACTTGATCAAATGGTACATATGAGTCTACAATGTTGATGTGGATCAAAAATTATGAAGTTTGACTATAAATTGGCCATGGTTGACTTTTTCCCCAATATAGTTGATTTTTAGGTCAAATGTCCAATTGACTGATAAAAAATGTGGTTCAAGGCTTGAAACTTAACATGAGCAATCTTAAGGGTCCAAAATGGTGTATGAAAGTCACATGAAGCATTGATGGTCCAAAAATACTTGTGAAAACTCAAACCCTAATTTCAGGTTATCAGTGCAAGATGAGGTGTCTTGAGCTGACCAAACCCTAATATTGTCTTGAGTCCAAGAAGTCTTGTGAGAAAAGTCTTGATAAATGAGAGGGAAAATTTTGGAGTACAACAGTTGCCCCTGTTCAATCTTCTTGAACCTGAAGAGTTAGATTGACGAGTTTTGTCGTTCGTGACTCGAAGGTAAAAGATGATTGGACACTAGAGTGCCCATAAATTTGCACTCGACAAAGTGTAGTTGAGGGAATGGGCTTAAAGATGCCATTTTGAGAGGTGATAGAATCTTGTTGGAGATGGGCTTGTAGATGCCATCCAAGAATTCTTGTTGAATTATAAGTTGTAAGTCAAAAGAATAAGTATCAGAATGGTGTCCGTATCTGAACTGTATCTGGAGACTGAATATGTATGAGCAATAAAATAGCATCCGTGTCTGGAGCGTATCTGAGTTGTATTTGTACTTGAATCTGAATAAGCGACAGAATGGCATCCGTATCTGGAGCGTATCTGGACTAGAATCTGAGTGAGCAACAGAATGGCATCCGTGTCTGGAGCGTATCTGGAATAGAATATGGATGAGTAACAGAATGACATCTGTGTCTGGAGCGTATCTGGACTAGAATCTGAATGAGTAACAGAATGGCATCCGTGTTTGGAGCGTATTTGGACTGTATCTGAAGTTGAAATCTGAATTAGTGACAAAATGGCTTCCGTGTCTAGAGCGTATTCGTACTGTATCTGAATTAGAATCTGAATAAGTGACAGAATGGCTTCCGTGTCTGGAGCGTATCTGAACTTGAATCTGAATGAGTAACAGAATGACTTCCGTGTCTGGAGTGTATATGTACTGTAGCTAGAATCTTTGAATATTGTTAATGGTAGTTGTTAATCTTATCCTGAAAAGGGTAAAATGTTAGCTGAAACACAAAGTTATGTTGCATGAAATGTATGATGCAATATATGTACTTTATCAATGTTTATGATATATGGATGTAATGTATGCGCATGTAAGTTGGTTTGATGTATTTCTGAGAAAAATAAATCCTTGATTGCTGAGGATATGTGGATTCTTCATGTCTTGAAGTTGGAGTATTGACAAAAATTCTGTTGGGAGAGTAATGCCATGTACTGCTTGAGTAATTTGTTTGGGGAATCCAGAGAACTTTGATGACTTCTACTGGGGATTAATAAAAACTCTGTGGGGAAAAAGCTTATTCTTGTTCGGAAAAAGTTCAGGAGTTTGGGTCGTCTGCCACTCTACTGGGGAATTATCCTAGGTTGAGGAGAAACAGAAGTTAACTGCCATCTGGTTGATTTTCAAGCTTCAAGATAACTTGTTAGGGAATTTGGAGAAACTGGATGGTTTCCACTGGGGATCAACAGTTTGAAGTTTCAGTTCCGCTGGAGATATTGATGGTGTACTGTAGGGATTGCTCATGGAATAGCCTAGAGACGTTTTCCTATTCTTTCAACTTGTCAGTAATTTTTCTTTTTCATTTCTTTCATTTGTAAACAGTAATTATATTCAAATGCATATGTTCATTAATGAATCATTGGATGTTTTTGCAAATAAAACACAAGTGTAAAAGAAAAGGACAAATAGTTTTTTGTACTTTGAAGAGATATCTTTGTATTTACTTTAAATAAGTATTTTGTACAAAGGATACAGACATCCTAGTAAGAGGATGGTGTCATGAAAATAAGAAAATTTTATACAAAGAAAGATAGCTATGTGTAAAAAATCCCATGGGGTTCCCAATCTGCTATAGCCTTCGTATCTCCGAATATCTCGTCCATTCGTTGCTTCGTCCGAAGATGATTGAATTGACCATAAGCTCTGAGTTTGTCAGTGAAGAGATTGTCTTTAAAGTGATCCGATGAGACATAGTCATACGCTTTAATTCCCTAACTTTTGCCTGGACCGCCCTTTTGGGTTTTCAGTCCACCGGGAAACCCTTTTTTGCCCAAGTCGCCCTTTCGGGTTTTCAACTTGCCTGGTGTACAAATTTTTTTATTTTATCCCTAATTTTTGCCTGAACCTTTTTGGTTCGTCGGGATGCCCTTGTTTTTCCTAGGTGTGTCAACCTAGCGGGTCTCTTATGCGTAGTATCTTTTGACTATGTATGCATTCGCAGGGTGTGGCAGGTCGTCACCGTCCATGTTGGTTAAGATCATTGCCCGACCAGAAAAGATGTTCTTGATTACAAATGGTCCTTCATAGGTAGGAGTCCATTTTCCCCTGGGATCACTTTATGGCAAGATGATGCGCTTGATCACTAGATATCCAACTTGATATACTTGGCGTCTGACTTTCTTGTTGAAAGCCTTGATCATCCGTTTTTGATACATCTGACCATGGCAAACAGCAGTAAGCCTCTTTTCATCAATTAAGTTCAGTTGATCAAGTCTGGTCTGGATCCAATCGTCTTCACTCAAACCTGCATCCCTCATGATTCTTAAAGAGGGGATCTGAACCTCAATAGGCAAAACATCCTCCATGCCATAAACCAAAGAATAGGGTGTTGCCCCAGTTGATGTGTGAGCCATGGTACGATACCCGTGGAGAGCAAACGGTAGCATCTCATGCCAGTCTTTGTAGGTGACTGTCATTTTTTGTATGATCTTTTTAATGTTTTTATTAGCAGCTTCGACTGCACCATTCATATTTGACCAATAGGGGGATGAATTGTGATGTTGAATCTTGAACTGCTCGCACAAAGCGGTGATCATAGTATTGTTAAGGTTTGTACCGTTATAGGTGATGATCCTTTCTGGGATACCGTATCGGCAAATGAGATTCTGCTTGATGAAGCGGGCAACAACATTCTTAGTAACGGATGCGAAGGAAGCTTCTTCGACCCACTTTGTGAAATAATCAATGGCCACTAGAATGAAGCGGTGTCCATTAGAGGCTGTAGGCTTGATCTCCCCAATCATATTGATTCCCCATATAGCAAAGGGCCAAGGAGCTGTTAAGACATTTAGAGGAACCAGGGGCACGTGCACCTTGTCTGCATAGATTTGACACTTATGATAGGTCTGGGAATGTTGATAGCAGTTTGCTTCCATGGTAGACCAATAATAGCCTGCCCGTAGGATTTTCTTTGCCATCGTATGCCCACTAGAGTGAGTGCCAAAGGTACCTTCATTTAATTCAGCCATGATCTTTTCAGCTTCAACCTTGTCCACACAACGGAGCAGAATAGAATCATGATTACGTTTGTACCGGATGCCATTACTCAGGAAGAACTTAGCGGAGAATCTCCTTAGGAACTTTTTATCATTGATTGAACCTCCTTCTGGATATTCTTGAGCCTCGAGATACCTTTTGACTTCATGAAACCAAGGCTGGTCCACTACTTCTTCAGTATTAATCTCGTGATAGTGTGTTGGTTCGTCCATTCGTTCAATGGTGATTTGGGGAGCCTCGTTATCCCAATTAAGTTTAAACATGGAGGACATTGTGGCTAGAGCATCTGCTAGCTGATTTTCTTCTCGCGGGAAATGCTCGAAGGTAATCTGCTCGAAATGTGGTAACAATGTCAAAACATGTTCTTTGTAAGGGATAAGGTTTGGGTGCTTAGTGTCCCACTCTCCTTTGATCTGACTGATGACCAAAGCTGAGTCTCCGAACACAACTAAAGATTTGATTCCCAAGTCTATGGCAGCCTTGAGACCAAAGATGCATGCTTCATATTCTGCCATGTTGTTCGTACAGTTGAAGCAAAGTCTGGCAGTAAAAGGAGTATGGCATCCTTCCAGAGATATGAGTACAGCGTTGATACTGTTACCAAGTGCATTGGATGCCCCATCAAAGAACAGGGTCCATCGGGATCCTTGTTCAGGTCCGTCATATAGTCTGATTCCTTCATTGTTGTCTAATGTCATGATGTCCTCGTCATGGAATTCAAACTTCATGGACTGATAATCTTCTACAACTTGATGAGCAAGGTGATCAACTAGCACACTGCCCTTTATAGCCTTTTGGGTCGTGTACTGTATGTCATATTCTGTTAGGATCATCTGCCATCTAGCTATCCTCCCAGACAAAGCAGGCTTCTCAAAGATGTACTTTATCGAATCCATCTTAGATATCAGCAAAGTGGTATGAGTCAACATATAATGTCTTAGCCAGAAAGCAGCCCATACCAGAGCACAGCAAGTTTTCTAGAGCAGTGAATATCTGGTTTCACAGTCGGTAAACTTTTTGCTCAGGTAATAAATAGCATACTCTTTTCGGCCATACTCGTCATGGTGCCCCAATACACATCCCATTGAGTTCTCTAAAACGGTCAGATACATGATTAGTGGTCTTCCCTCTACTGGAGGCATCAAGACAGGAGGCTCTTGTAAATATTCTTTTATTTTGTCAAAAGCAATCTAACATTCATCATTCCATCTGACTACTTGATCTTTCTTCAACAACTTGAAGATTGGTTCACAAGTAGATGTTAGGTGAGAAATGAATCTGGCAATATAGTTCAGACGTCCCAAGAATCCTTTGACTTCCTTCTCAGTGCGAGGAGCAGGCATTTCTTGTGTCGCTTTGACTTTGGCAGGATCAACCTTGATGCCTTTGTTGCTGACAATGAAACCTAAGAGTTTACCGGACCGGACTCCGAATGTGCACTTGTTCGGGTTCAACCTTAGTTTGTACTCTTTCAATCTGACAAACAGCTTTTGCAAGTGGTCAAGGTGTTCTTCTTCAGTTTGTGATCGGGCTATCATGTCATCTACGTAGACCTATATCTCATGATGTATCATATCATGAAACAGAGCTACCATGGCGCGTTGATAGGTTGCCCCGGCATTCTTCAGTCCGAATGGCATCACTTTGTAGCAGAACGTACCCCACTGTGTGACAAATGTAGTTTTCTCCATGTCCTCAGGTGCCATTTTGATCTGTTTATAGCCTGAGAATCCGTCCATGAAAGAAAATACTTTATGTTGGGTTGTATTGTCAACCAAGATGTCGATGTGTGGAAGTGGAAAATCATCTTTAGGGTTGGCCCTGTTTAAATCTCTATAGTCCATGCACATTCTTACTTTGTTGTCCTTTTTAGGCATGGGAACAATGTTAGCAACCCATTGTGGATAGGAAGTAACAGCCAAAAATCCAGCATTGAATTGTTTCATAACTTCTGCTTTGATCTTGTCTGACATGTCAGGTCTCATACGGCGAACTTTTTGCTTCACTGGTGGACAGTCTTCTCTCGTGGGTAGACGGTGTACCACAATGTCTGTATCGAGTCCCGGCATGTCTTAATATGACCAGGCAAAGATCTCAACATAATCATACAATAGCTGAATTAGGCGCTCCTTGACACTCGGCTCTAGATTGGCACCCACTTTGATTTCCTTTTTATCTTCCTCGGTACGCAAGTTGATTGTATCCAACAGCTCCACATGAGGTTGAATAGCTCTTTTCTCTTGTTGTAGTAGTCTGGCCAATTCCCCTGGAACCTCACAATCTTCCTCACCTTCGTATTCGGCTTGGTAGATCAGATCTTCAGAGTCACTGAAGGCTATAGCATTATCATTACCCATGGGATCCGAAATGGAAGGGCACCTGCATTTGTGAGTGTGGGTGTGTGTAAGGGTATAGCCATCTTAAAACAATAAAATGTAAAAGAAAGACAATGATCACAAAAGGTTTATATATGAAAAAGCGTCCATGATTCATTGAATGACATATGAAAATGAAATAAAAACCATTACAAATGGACCGCTGTGCCTCGGGTAAGACACAAGGTTTTTAAAGTGCGGATTGTTCGTGAATTATTACAAGTCCAACAGAAATGTAAAAGATAAATTATTGAGATATGAAAGTTATCGGGACAAAGTCTTTGGCTTCCCAGTTGCGAAGTCCTCGCTGACAGTAGGAAATATCCAATCTTCCAAGCTGCCATCTTCTTCACTGTCTTCCACTGCATTGACCCCTTGGTTACTAATCTTCACAGGTGGCCCTCCGGCATGGGCGCGGCGCACAGCCTTCTGAGCAGTTGAAGTAAACCCCAAGCAAAACTTGTCTTATTTGTACGGGATGTATAGAAGCTGCCCCCAGATGGTGCATCCGCCCTCTTCCACTACTGCCTTTGCATCCTTTAGAGATGACATCCGAAGTGGAGGTCTTGTGATCTTAGGAATCGAGGATACCGCCTTGGTTACTGCCACTTCTTGGGAGACTTCTTCAAAATGTTGGAAAGAGGTTTCAATGAACTCGCCATCCAATTCCATATATCGGAAAAAATTCAGATGACTAATCATGTACTCCTCTTCATCATGGACAATTATGATCTTCCCTTGGACATGGTACTTCAGCATCTGATGCAATGTGGAGGTGACAGCACCGGTATTGTCGATCCAAGGCCGTCCTAACAGACAAGAGTAGGAGGGATGGATGTCCATCACATAGAAGGTTGAATTGAAGTTCTGAGTTCCCACCTTGATCGGGATGTCCACATCCCCATGGACCATCCTCTTAGAACCGTCAAATGCTCTCACAATTATATTACTGGGTTTTAATATCAGCCCCTCGCAATCCAATCTATCAAGGGATTTTTTTGGTAAGACGTTTAAAGATGATTTTGTATCTACCAAGACATGGGCTAGGGTTGTTCCTCTACACTCCACTGAGACATGTAACGCCTTGTTGTGTTTTCTCCCTTTGGGTGTCAAGTCGGCATCAGTGAAACCCAGGCCATTATCAGCTGTCAAACTGGCCACACACTCTTGGAATTGGTCTGTAGACGTCTCTTGCGGCACATGAGTTGTCTTCAGAAATTTTACCAGAGCTTTAGTGTGTGCCTCAGAGCACAACAGAAATGCTAACATAGAGATCTTGGAAGGGGTTTGCCCCAATTGTTCAACCACATCATAATCACTTTTCTTTATTATCCTCAGGATTTCTTCCATCTCCTTCTTGGATGTTTCAGGAATAGCTAGTGATTGAGCCTTCGTCTAGACAGGCTCTTCTTGAACGTTTTTTCCTTTATTATCAGCAGTGGAAGTAGGGATAGGGATTGTATTGTCTTTATCGGTAGGTATGCATGTAGGCATAATCACTGTTACAGAGGTAATCTTCGGAACGGCCACGGGTCCAAAGACTGCCTTTGGAGGGGCAATCTCTGGAGAGAAGATTCTACCACTACGGGTAATCTTGCTTGTTCCGGCAATGTTACTGATGTCGGAATTGTCCTCTTCGGAGCTTTCTTCTTTGGCAGTCAGTTGTTTGATACCATGGTAGTAGATTTCTCCACCATAATTCCATGGTACTGTTTTATCTGATTGGTACGGGACCGGCCCGGGCATTGTAATCTTAAGCGGAGTAGTCATTGGAGCAGATGTAATTCTAACGAGTCTTTTAGGGACCCTGGAAGGATTGGCGTAGATGGTTATTATTGAAACTTATTTAACTGGAACGGGTCAAACAGGAGCTTTCTCAAACAAAATTTCTCGGTTATCAATCAGTTGTTGGATACCTTTTTTCAACAGAGGGCAGTCAAATGATGAGGATAGGCAAATATGGCAGTCTTTGTCACAACCTGGGAATATACCAGCTTCTAACAAATTCAACTTGATGGTCAGGAACGGAGTTAACATTTCATCCACGGTGGTAACAAATAAGTATTCCTCAATAGCATTGGCATTGTGACCATGCCTAGGCATCGGAGCGGAAATAACATTCAGTTTCTCAAGCGCTTCAAACTCAATTTCCTTTGCGTCTATCAGGTCTTGAATTTTGTTCTTCAGAGCCCAACAGTTGTTGGTGTCGTGCCCTGGACTTTCAGAGTGGTATGCGCATCTGGAATTCGGATGGTAGTGAGGAGACGCAGTATTGGGATTTTTAGGGGCCTCTTTTAAGATGGCCAGATTCAACTTCAGAAGATGTGGTAGGACTTGGGCTGGAGTCATGTTTATCTTGGTGAATTGTCGGATTGGCCTTTCCATCCTTGGTTGATTATTTCTAGGCTGGTTATTTCTTGGCTGGTCTAATGTAGGCTTCGGAATCAAAATGGCCCCCACTGTTGGTCGTCGTTCAGTTCTTCCTTGATTTCTATGTGAATAGACAGCAGACACTTCCCTTTTTCCAATGAAGGGCTTTTTTACAGCTAGGGAGGTAGACGCGTCTTTCTGAATTTTCCCACTTCTTATACCGGCTTCCACCCTTTCGCCGGTTAAAATCAATTCGGTAAACCCTGCAGAGGAGCTCCCAATCAGATGATTAAAGAAATGGCCTGATAGAGTTCCCAGGAACATGTCCACTAACTCCCTTTCAAACAAGGGGGGTTGCACCCTTCTGGCTAGATCCCTCCACTTTTGTGCATAGTCTTTGAAGCCCTCATTTGATACCATAGCCATACTCTGGAGTTGAGTACGGGTTGGTGCCAAATCAGTGTTCTATTGATACTGTTTATAGAAGGTTGTTGCCAAGTCTTCCCAATTGTGGACATCGTCCCTTTCCAACTGGTAGAACCAATCAAGCTACGTTCTTGATAAACTGTCTTAAAAAAAGTGGACCCACAAGCCTTTGTCAGCAGAAAGCGGCTGAATCTTCCTGACATACGACCGGAGGTGCATTTTAGGACAAGACACCACATCATACTTGGAAAATAATGGCACTTTAAACTTTGGCGGGATTACTATTCCTGACACCAACCCCAATTCCTCAAAATCTAGCCCCGGTACTCTCTGTATTTCCATAGCAGTTAGGCGTTCTTCCAGGTGTTTATATTTGTCATCATCCGGAGGGTATTGTTGTTCAGAGTAGTTCTCTTCTTCCTCTTCTTCTTCAGAGTCTGATGGTACTTCCGTTTCTTTTCCTTTTCTTTCCCCTTCGTCAGAGGTTGTTGGAAATTCTAAGGTCCTTCTGGCTTGTCCCTGAAACCTTCGCCCATGATAACCACACCAGCTGGCTTCTTCTTCTTTTTCTCTTTCTCTTTTTCTAGCAGGGTCTTTAGCTTCTCCTGTCCCTTGGCCAAGGTCAAGAGTAACGTTTGAAATTCTGTATTTTGAGCTTGAAGGTCTTTAACCGTTTGTTCGAGATCCATCTTGCTGAAATAAATAGTAGAAGGATGAAGAAACTTGTTGCAAAGACATGTTTATGCTCATGATGAATGATATGTATTCATGCAATGTTTTCAAGGATTTAAAAATTCAAATTTGTGTCAAACAAAAAGGAATACACATTATATTAATAGAATTTGAGTACATCAATGCCCCTAGGGAAAAATAATACAAAATTCTAAGATAAAAAGACATTGCGCATCCTCTTTGGTGCAATGTAGGTGTTGAGAGTTTTCTCTTCATGAAGTAACCGAGTGAGTTCCAAAACCTTCTTCTCGCTTGCGTAGAATTGGGCTTCTAAAGTATCGCGTTCTTCTTTGAGCTGTATCCAACCCCTTTGTAGGTCTTCGAGTGATGTAGGCATGTTAGGATGTAGGATCGTGTATGTAACCTCTCCTTCCTTAACAGGCTCTATAATCACTGGGAGAATGGAGGGATAAGGCATCATAAGACTTTGAGCGCGGGTTCATACCCACTTGAGGTAAGGCCCAAGAGGGATGGAATTCTTGTGTCCCAAAGTCTTACTATCTACCTTGTTTGGCATCTTCCAAGCTCGGATCAATCTTTGGCGAAGTCCTTGATTGTCGTTGTCGAAGTCGAAAACCAAGCCTTGAATCAGCATATCATGTGGGCCATCCCTTCGGGCATAACCAAACTGTCTTAGAGCCAAGCACGGGTTGTAGGTGATGCCTCCCATAAGGCCAAGTAGAGGGACATTAGGGAATTCCTCACAACAGTCGACAATGATAACATTCTCTTTGGATCGAGAACACCAATGAATATCTGAATGTTTAAGTGTCATCAACCTCTGTGACCACCTCAAACCTTGCTCATTCTTTAAGACTGATTGGGGAAGATGAGAAATAAACCATATTGCCAGGAGAGGAGTGCAACACATAAGAACACCTATTTTCCTCATTGTACGAGTGTGAAAAGAGTGTAAGACATCTCCAAGCAAAGTAGGCACCGGATTGCGTGACATGAAGATTTTGACAACACTCACATCTATAAGTTGGTCAGGATTAGGGAACAAGACAATCCCATAGATGAGAAGAGATACAATCTCCTCAAAAGCTTGCAAGTCCAAGGAGTTCTAACAGCTTTTGGCCTTCTCAAACAAGAACTTTGCCAAGAAGCCTTTGACACTACTTCTAGTTTCCCAATGGGTTGTGACATCAGATGAGTGCAAGTGTAGGGCTTGAGCAATCTCTTCTGGATTTGGATCTCTTTTCGTACCGTTGAATGGTAGTTGATTGAGAATAGGAATCCTCAAGAGTTGAGAGAATTCTTCCAAAGTAGGCACAAGCTGGTAGTCAGGAAATGTGAAGCAATGGTGCAAAGGGTCAAAGAACTAGAAGAGAACCTTCATCATGTCTTCCTCTGTGTTGGAGGTGACCAAGTTGAGTAGAAGGCCATGCCTCTTGGTGAATGGAGAATTCTCAGGAATCCTTGAAGCTAGCTCCTTGGGTTGTGGAGGAATTCTTACAAGGTTGACTTGGATAGTTTTCCTGCGAAGTGAATCCATATCCTACAAAACAAGAACAAAGATGAATTTCCAAAATCCTTGAAATGGTTAGTGGATGCATATGATGTTCATGATGTCCATGATGTTATGCACAAGTATATATATACAAGAAAATCAAACAAGTTCCTAGTTTAGGCTTGCATGGGGTTTCATAGGTAAGTACTCTCTTGAAGTTTAGTTGGCTCAACCTGTCCTAGTAATAGTAATTGGGTTCTAAGGAGCTCAATATCAATGGATTGTTTCCTTGTTCATTGTTTCAATTCAAGCCTCTTTACTGGCGACCTAAATATTCCAAGAAACCAACCCTCAATGAGTGTGGTATCGAGTATCTACCAACTTCGGAGTGCACCAAAGCCGGTCATCTCACTACATCCTAAAAGGCCAAGTTGGTCAAGTAAAGGTTCTAGAAGATCGTTAGTGCTTCATGACATCACTCAGCGGCCTTGTATTCTCTTTGATTGACTCAAAAGCTACCGGTACCCACAAATATGTCACACTAACATACCTATTGCTTAGACAGTGCCAGTATACCCTGCACAGTTTCCACAATGTATTGCTATTTACCTATAATGTTTCCCAAATCCGGGTGGAGGATTCAAACCCAAACAATAGAACCAAAATGTAAAGCAAACAAGTCAAACAAGGTAAGCAAATAAATGTGATCTAAACCCTAAGGTAACCCCACTTTTAGAAAGATCCCCAGCAGAGTCACCAGTTCTGTGATACGGTGGGAGAACTGACTTGAGGTTTTGCGTTTTATCGCAAATGTCGCGGTTAGCAAGAGTCGCCACCGACTTTACTTTTATCCAAAAGGAAAGGTAAAAAAGCACAGGAAAGACCTTTGAGATGTTTTCACGGGTTCGGGGGTACATTATAAAAAGGGAAGGTGCTAGCACCCTTTTCATCCATGGTTTTCCATGGGCTCTTAGTTACTTGCTTAGATCACTTGCTTTGCTTTGTTTGAAATGGTGTTTAGTGTGGTTCTGAAAGTATTTTTAAAAGAGGCCATTCGTTTAGGCAATCTTTGTAATGATTCTCGTTCGTAAGAAGGTATACAAAGATGTTTGTCTTTTGAAAATATTTCAATGTTTTTGTAAGATGTTTTGAAATGTGTGTGCGTTTGTTTTTTAAAATAGCAAGGATTGTTTGAAAATGAGCAAGTAACTTAGAAGCTATCTACCTACTCAAATGTCTTTCTTGTACATTTTTATTCCTTTGACATTGTTGACTTACCATTGATTTGGTAAGCAACCCTATCTTTGGATGTAAACGGGATGGGCGTGGGTCATCGTATGACCATGATAGCAATGTTGCCAAGTATCTTAGCATTTTTGAGGGACCAAGATAATTTTGTTTAGGCAACCTTTTAATAGCGTCATCGAGGGACTATGATCTTATATTTGTTTTGTTTTGCCAAGATACTTCGCATGCGTAACATGGCCATTTTATTTTAGGCAACCAAGTGGGAGAAACCCTAAGGGTGCTTGTGTGCAAAGTGTGTCATTTACATGCTTTTGTCTTGCATTTAGGGTTTTTCTATTTTGCTTTGTTTTTGTTCTTGTCATGCAAACCCTAATTACTAAGCATAGTATAAAAGTGATAAATTGCGTAAAATAAACTAAGCTATTACAATAATTATTATGGGAGGGGGGATACAAGTTTGAATGGGGATTTTGCACAAATATAAACCTAAATATATTATTACAACCAAATCGAATATTGCGCAAATTAAATAAATATAAGACAAATATTTAAAATGCAATGCAATGGATTCATGTAAAAAAATGTTTTGTGTTTTGTTTTTGTATGAGAGAAAAATATTTAATTTAAACCCTAAAAAAGAAAAAGAAAATTATTTTTGGAGGGATTAAACCCTAGTTTTTATTTAAAGAAAATAATATTCTATATTGTTATCTTGTATATTTTTTATAAGAGAAAAATAAATAATATTGTTTTTAAATATTAAAAATTAAACATATATAGAAAATATGTATTTATGAGTATAAATAGTATAATAAAAATATTAAGTATTTTTTTATTATATTTAAAAGTTATTTAAGAAAATAAGTTCTATTTATCAAAATAAACTATTTTTCATGTGAGAAAATAACAAAAAAAAATGTGAAAATAAATAGATCATTTTTTTGGTATTTTTTATCATTAAGAAAAATAAATGAAAGTATTAAATATAAAAATATGAAGGAAAATGCAAAAATATAAATTAAAAAAAAAACTAGTCAAGGGGGTGTAGTAGCAAGTCAGAGGGGTGTGATTAGCAAAAACAAAAAGGGCCCAGGCGCCAAAAAGCCCAAGACACTTTATCCCTGTCCTTTGGCCAGCTTCCTGCGCGCGCTTCAGTTCAAACCTGTAACTCTCTCATGCTTGCAGAAAAACAAAAACTCATAACATGAAAAATGTGGCATTTGAGCTCACGATTCCAACCATATAAATTATGCAACCTAACTCTTAAAGATCAGAGAGAATTTTTGAATCCCTAATTTGTGACCTAACTTTTTTAGAGTTTTCAATCTTCAAATTCTCTCAGCACAGTTAATATAAATGAAAAGTAAAGATATGTACAACTTCGTTATGATATGGACTATATTTTTTCTTCACAAATCGTGGCTTGAGGTTGCCTATTCAGAGAGATAGAGTTTGAAAAAAACACCTCCTTCAGCTGGATTCGAGTAGGGAATTGTAGGGACTTTAATGGAGGCCTGATGACTGTTTAAGCTTCCTTGAACTTCCCTCAAGCTATTCCAATGCTTATATTGCTTTGAGGATGGCCGGAACTCTCTGAACAAGTCAAGCTGCAAGGGGTTATAGAACCAGGGTGATGGCTTGGATTGTCTAGATATCAAGTGTATGAGATGCTTGAAGTGATTAAACACAAAACGCACGAGCCTAATGAGAGTTGGATGTGCTTTTGCAGAAAACTCTATATTTAGGCAGAATTTTGGTGTTTTTGAGTTTCAGAGTGTTTTAGGTGCAAGCAAATCGTGTTATGCCTTGCAACAAGTTTGTATATTTGTATAGAGATGATACAAAGTCAGCCCTTACTAGCTGTGCAAGCTTTAGACCTTTTTGCAACTTTTCTTGCATTTTAAGTAAAGTGACAAGACCAATGCTACATGCTTGTACCAGTTTGCTTGAGGGCTGAAATGAGTTAGTACACATTTCTTGAGAGCTGTAGACTTTGCTTGTACCAAAGGGACAGGTTCAATTATCAAGATTGACAAAGTTGTAAAAGTTCCCCTTTATGAAAATGGCATTGTGAACTTTTGGCCAAAAATGGAAATACATCTTGTGTAAAGCTTCAAAAGCAAAGATAAAGGATTTAGCTTCTGAGTATGCATTTAATTATGGAGTGTATAGCAAGCTTAGGACCTGTAAAGCAAGATATAACCAGCATAGATTTGATTTGCAACTTGATGCTATGTGAAAAATGGCTTGAACAAAAGTGAGAAAATGCCAACTTCCCTTCTTCGATTCTCCCTACTCAAAAATGATATTGGAGATTTCTTGGATATTTTGGAAAGCTTGCAATGTGCTCTATAATCCATATTTGAAATGAATTTTGAGATACCTCTTGGAACTAGGTTAAAAATGTCCATGAAGTTGGGTCCAAAACCTGCCTAAATTAGGGTAAAACTTTACTAAGTTAAGAAGTTCATTGACCTATATTCACAAATTCATAACTTGAGATCCAAATATCTTTTGTGAAAATTTTGTGAAGAAAAGTTGTAGATTTCATGGAGTACTACAACTTTCATGTTGGGAACTTTTCTTGAATCAAAATGCATCAAGGTGAAAAAGTGGTGAAAAGTTGGGGGAAAATAAGAAAAATTTTATACAGAAAAAATCTAAGTTATGAAAATTTTCAAATTAAAACCCTAATTTTCAAATTTGAGTTTCTTGGTGAACAAGTTTCATGTTTTGACATATCTTGATGAACTATGACCCTTGGTACTTGATTTTGACCAAAAAATTCAAAGTTTGACTTTTCAGTGTACAGTTGACTTTTGATCAGTTGACTACAAAATTCATCTGTCAATCCAATGAACTTGAGATCTTTTGAACCATGTAATTAGGTAAAGATTATGCCATTGAACCCTTGAAATCATGCTTGAACTCAATTGGTCATTGGCTAGGTTAAAAATCAGAAATTTCCCTTTCTCACTAAAAACCCTAATTTTGACCATTTTGCCCTTTTGATGATTTGATCAAATTTCTTGAGGAGTTGTTATCCAAACTTGATCAAATGGTACATACGAGTCTACAATGTTGATGTGGATCAAAAATTATGAAGTTTGACTATAAATTGGCCATGGTTGACTTTTCCCCCAATACAGTTAATTTTTAGGTCAACTGTCCAATTGACTGATCAAAAATGTGGTTCAGGGCTTGAAACTTAACATGAGCAATCTTAAGGGTACAAAATGGTGTATGAAATTCACATGAAGCATTGATGGTCCAAAAATCCTTGTGCAAACTCAAACCCTAATTTCAGGTTATTAGTGCAAGATGAGGTGTCTTGAGCTGACCAAACCCTAATCTTGTCTTGAGTCTAAGAAGTCTTGTGAGAAAAGTCTTGATAAATGAGAGGGAAAATTTTGGGGTACAACAATATGCAATGCATATGATTATTTTTACTTCATCATCTATCATTTCAAGGGATTTAAGATTTATAGACATATTGCAAACATCAAAGTAATAAAGCTTTTGAAATACTGGAAAAAAATTTATTATAATAACTTCAAAATGGATTACAAGTTTCAATGATCCCAAGTACAAGATGAAAATACAATGTAAAATCCTGAGAAAAGGACCTGATGGAGATCAATCTGTACGCTGGCGTTTCCCTGTGAGCCTGGCGATCTGAGCCCTCAACCTCTGGTTTTCTTCCACATGTCTGATGGCAACTTCCTTCCAATCATCTGAAGCAGGAAGTGAGTAATCAGCACCTGTTTGAGGCTTAGGAGAAAATAAATCCCCTTGCCTCCCCATAGAATCTACTTCTAGACTCTCAAGGATCTCGATCAAATCATCTTTCTCCTTCAAGTTTGCCCTGTAGGAACTCTCTAAAGTCTGGAACTTGTTCTTCCAAGCATCCCTTTCCCATTGCATCCTAACCAAAGTGAGATGCAGTTCTTCTAGATCATCTAATAAGGGAGGAGTGGTCTTTACAAACAAATCAAGCATGGGTGTCTCCTGAGTATACAACATCTTCAACTGAATAACTCTCGATCGGACCCATTGAAGATATGGCTCCAAAGAAACGGCACCCCTAGGTCCCAAATACTTCCTACTCTTCTTATGAATGTGACGCCAGGCCTTTGCAATATTATCCCTGGCTTCCCTATGGTATTCTCCTTCCTTCAGAAAGAAACTACTCAAATGAATATTGTTTGGTTTATCCCTCATCGGATAACCAAGCTGTCTCCGTGCAAGAACAGGGTTATAGTTAATTCCTCCCTTTGTACCAAGAAGAGGTACATTAGGGAAACTACCACAACTGTCAATAATCTCTATATCCTGATAAGCTCAATGATACCAATCAATATCCGAGTGAGTAAGTGCCATGATCTTAGGAGCCCAACGGGGTTCCTTCTTGACATCCCAAAAAGCATCAGACTGGGGCATATGAGAGATGAACCATCGGTACAACAAAGGCGTGCAACAGATAATCATTCCCCCATGATAAGAACTCTGAAGATGAATAGAGTAATAATCATCACCCAACAGTGTAGGAACCGGGTTTCCAATCATAAAAATCCTTATAGAGTTAATGTCGACAAACTTGTCCACATTAGGGAATAAGAATAATCCATAAGCAAGTAAAGCAAAGATGGCCTCAAAAGCAACTGTACTCTTCATTCTGGAAAATTAACGAGCTTTCTCTAATAAGAACTGAGCTGGTAATCCTCTAATCCCTCATTTGGTAGTCATATGGGTTTCCACCTCAGACTTCCCCAGATGAATCAAAGCAGCAATCTCATGTGGATTTGGCTCACCCTCCAAACCAGTAAAAGGAACACGATCGGTAGCAGGTAAATCAAATAGATAGGAATACTCCTCTAGTGTAGGCATCAACTGATAATCGGGAAAAGTAAAGCAGTGATACACTGGATCATAGAACTGGATCATGGTCGAGAGAAAACCCTTCTTTATCTTCGGCTTCATGAGAGGAATAATGGATCCAAACTTCTTCTGAAAGTCTGCAGGACACTCAATCTCTGGAATTTAGACTGATCAACTCATCTATCTTGGGATCCTTGAAACTGTATTTCCCGATCTTTCTCTTTCCAGAATCCATGGTAAAAGGTACCTGAGATATTCACAAATAGTCAACCTTTAAATCCCTTGAAATATGGTTTTCTTTAAAAGATGCTTATGAGTGCATGGATGCATGATGCAACAATCACACACAAGATCACACATATAGGGTTCATAGGTTCAACGTCACGAGCATGAGGTCGAAGGTACTACCCGTAAGGTGTTGGTCTAAAAAGTTATCACCTGCCGAACAAGGTTCTAGAGGTTCCCAGAGTTTACATCCTTCCTTCGGATATTACCATCTTCCCGATTAACTCGGTAATTAGTAATATTCTCAAGAAAGACTCGTCCGAATGTAGTATCACGTGATAACTATTTCCGGATTACTCCGTCATAGCTTCTGCACTACACCTAAAAGGCCAAAATTGGTTTGGTATTCTACGGTCCTTAGCTTCAGCAGGCTCCCATGTTGAAAGTAGTACGTCTTCCCGATTACTCGGTAAACGACACTATAGTAAAAGGGGCCTCCACTGAGTGGGGGATCTCATGCCTCCTTTTTTGGGATTACTCTCTCAAAGTTAACATGACTATACCATCCGTCCTATCTAAAAGTTTGCCCAAGTCCGGGTATATGACTTATAAGTAATCACCAAGCACCCTGAAAACCAGGAAAATCCAAACAAACATATATACAAAATATAACACATAAACAACAATAGCATATATACAGATATAAATAAAGATAGGTTTAACCCACTTAGGGATGGACCAGTAAGAGGTCAATCTGTCCCCAGTGAAGTCGCCATTTTTTCTGTAGCGGTAGAAATGCTCAAGACTAAGCCATTGGATTGACTAGACTTTATACAAATCAAAATCAAAATCGCCACCGCGCTTTATTGTTTCCAAAGGAATGGGAAAAGAGAGAATAACCCAAAAAGAGGGGGAAAGATTCAAGGTAAGGGGGTTGGTTATGCAAAGGGAAGGTATTAGAACCCTAAACATCTACGGTACTCCGTAGGAACCTCTTTGAAAAATCTGTATATTTTGGCTATAAAAAATGTGTTGTATATAAAATGGATGGTGGAGGTGAGAAAAGAAATATTTTTATGATTTTTGCACCCGCCGCGGTTGCGAACCTTTAGTGCCTACGTACCACCTTTCGTGCAATAGGGGATCAGGGTACACGTAGTTCCTCTTTAAAAAATTTGAAACACAAGTGTGTTGGTTGATTTTAAGAGATAAGACATCATTGTCATTGTCCGTGTGGAAAACATACTTACTACCCACAATCATGAGAAAGGAGAATTTGCATCATCTCAAAGTGGAGGATATGGCTTGGATTTTAAAATCAACAATGCCTCACTCAACACCCAAGTGGAAAATATCTCTCTTTACTACATATTGTAGAAGTATAGTTGTTTGCATCACTACAAGGATTGACAAGAGTCTAATCTTTTGAGAAATATTTTAAAATAAAAAGCCAAAGTGGCAAAAATGGTTTGAAATGAGATTGATTTACTTTTAGTCTTCTCACAAAAATGTCAAGGTATTATTAAATTGATTGAAATTTATTTATGAAAATGTTTTGAAAATGCATGGACCTAAGTCCAAGTTTATTATGAAAGTGTTTTAAGTTTCAAAACAAGAAGGGTTTTCAAAAGGAGGGAGAATATTTTTGAAATTAAAGAAAGTGGGAGGAGATGAAGAGACTATCCTAAAGCATAAGGTAAAAGCTAGGGATAAGAACCATCTAACCAACAAGAAGCCAAAGTTTTACATTATGAGCCAATATAGAATTCCCATTCTTCGGATTGAAACCAAGCAAGAAAAGATACTAGACCTCTTGAGAGAATCAAACTTCAAGTGTATTAAGTCTTCACAAAAATTGGGCAGAGTAACGGCTGTATACGAGTGAATTCCAAATTACAAACAAAGTATGTAATCACAATAACCTGCACACAAAAAAAAAACAACCCAATGTCTTGAGGTAAACCTTAATAACTCCAGACAAAATAATCAGATAAGATCACAAGGTCTCCAAGATAGGCCAAGGTTTCTAATCCTAAGTCCAAGAAAAAGTCCCATGCTCCATAATGCCAAGGATAGTAACCAAATAGTCCAAGTACCATTAAAGTTTTTTATGGTTCATGTTGATTATTAGGTGTCTTTAAAAGGAAAAGAAAGGCTCAAGTGAGCAAAATAAAAATGACATAAAAGTAAATGCTCAAGTGAGAAAAGATGAAAATAGCATGAAATTTAAAAATGCTAAAAGTAAATGGTACATAAAGCATAAAAATAAAAGCATATGGTAAAGTCAATTGTTAGAAATTAGTTGTTAGTTGGATGACCATCTTGAAACTTGCATTTGAAACTCATTAGAGGATTGGTAGAACCAAAGCCTCCACACAACAAGTTGCATTTGCTTTTTATCAAGTATATCATCCATTTTGGAATCCTCAAAAGTAACATTTAATGATCAACGATGTTTAAGTGATCCACGCTGACCAAAGGTGTTGTAGATCCATTAGAGGATTGGTAAAACCAAAGCCTCCACACAATGAATCTCAAGGTTATTGGATCAAAGAGATCAAATTAACATACTTGGGCTTGCAATCATAAGTTTGGGCCACGAATGATCATTTATTCGAATTGGGACAAAATTTAGTGCTATGTTAAGCAATCGTAAGTGGATTTATGTAGAAGTCGCACCTATTTTGTGGCCGGTCAATAGCAATCTATGTACTTCATGTTTGGATAAATGATATAGAGATCACCATCCCTTAACATGTAGCACAATTAAAAAAGAAATGGATAAGATGAAGATGGAGGGGAATGATAAGCTAATTTGGATTACCACCTCAAAATTCTTTCATCTTTAAATTCAACCACTCCTCTAGATGGATTAAAGCACTAAACATATCATTAATCCAAAGCACCAAAAAAGAATTAAATAATTCACTCTTAGGTAGATTTGAATTGATGAACATTTATCCAACTTCATCTACATCACAAAGTCCATTGAGTTTAAAGAGAAATTGGACATTTAAAATTGTAATCCAAACCAACAATCAAAAGGAGTGAGTAGAAAAAGCATTTTGGATCAAAGTTGCCCCAAAACAAGGCAAAAAATGCATTTTTTTCCTGTGTAAATCGATTGCACTACTGTGTAAATCAATTTACACAGTACAATTTTCAAAAATCTGTGCGAAATTGCTTATGTGCAATCGATTGCACGTTGTTATAGACAGCAAAATAGTATTTTAAAAGGGTAAATTCTTGTTCAAACTTTCCATCAAATACCTTATGATCATGGATCCAATTGAGCACGAAAATTCCATCAAATTATGAGAAAATAACACCATTGGAATCACGAAATAATGCTCAATGAATCAAACCCAAAGATCAACAAGAGATCACATTGTGAAAGATGAATTATCCAACTTACCAAAGGTAGATCTAGAGAATTATCAAAACAACTTCAAGAGTTTACTTCAATTCAACCACAAGAATCAATTGCCAAGCTTGGATGTAGATAATTGATGAAGAAAAGTGTTTGGATGAAGGTTTAGCTCAAAGATTAGTAAGCTTCAATGCAAAGCTTACTAACTTTTTGAAAATGGAGCTTTGAGTGAATTTGGTAGATAGAGAGAATTGAGAGATTTTTTAGCAAGGTGGATTTGGCTATCAAAATCTTGAAATTTGAATGAAATGAGGGCTCTATTTATAGAGTTTAGGATTGGGATTAGTGGTAATTTGGTAATTGGTTCTTTGAGCCAAAATTTGAATTAATGATAATTCTTTCAAAAATTAGAGCAAAAATTTGAATTAATGATAATTCTTCTTAGAAATAAAAGATTGGCACTAAAATTTGAATTAATGGTATATCTTTCAAAAATGAAGAAAAATTAGAGCCAAAATTTGACAAGCTTAAAATGCTGATTTTTTTCAAATTTTCACGCTGTGCAATCGATTGCACTATAGTGCAAATCGATTTGCACAGTGTATTTTTTCAAAAATGGTGCAAAATGCACTATGTGCAATTGATTGCACTTTAAGAGCAATCGATTGCATCAGTGACAAAAATGAATTTTTGTTAATTTTTCCTTTGCAAATAGAGATTTTAGGAAAATAATACCAGAAATCCTTATTTGTCAGATGCTTCGACTTGGTACCTACAAAACAAAAATATACAAAGACAAAGACAAACATTTTTTTATTTTGATTAGAAGTTAGTCAACAACACATATACAAAATACACAACTAAGGTGCTTGGAGATTCCTCAAGAGCAAACTTAAAGATATGAGATAGAAAAAGAGGAAGAACCAACCCTAATGTGATCTTGTTATGATCGAGTTGATATGATATGATAGAGGAATCTTAGGGGCAAAAATTGGGGTACAACAGAACGTCTCTGCATGAAGTCTGAGGCGATGATCTATATCACGCAATAAGGAAACACATTGTTGCATGAAGTCTGAGGCAATGGGTTAGGTTCACAAATAACTGTGTGAAGTCTGAGGTGATAAGCTAAATTTGTTTTCAAGCATCATTGCATGAAGTCTGAGACGATGGTCTGGGTTTCGTGAATACATTGCGGCTTAGAGGTAATGCAATGAGTCTTGCAAATACATTGCGACTTAGAGGCAATGTAATGAGTCTTGCGAATACATTGCGGCTTAGAGGTAATGTGATGAGTTTTGCGAATACATTGCGACTTAGAGGCAATGTAATGAGTTTTGTGAATACATTATGGCTTAGAGGCAATGTGATGAGTTTTATGAATACATTACGGCTTAGAGGCAATGTAATGAGTTTTGCGAATACATTGCGGCTTAGAGGTAATGTAATGAGTTTTACAAATACATTGCGGCTTAGAGGCAATGTAATGAGTTTTGTGAATACATTGCGGCTTAGAGGCGATGTACTGAGTGTTGTGAATACATTGCGGCTTAGAGGCAATGTGATGAGTTTTGCAAATACATTGCGGCTTAGAGGCAATATACTGAGTTTTGCGAATACATTGCAGCTTAGAGGCAATGTACTGAGTTTAGAGAATACATTGCGGCTTAGAGGCAATGTAATGAGTTTTGCAAATACATTACGGCTTAGAGGTAATGTACTGAACTTCATTCATTACTACATGGAGACCTAGGTAATGGACTACTTTATTAGGAACTCATCACTGCATGGAGACTTAGGTGATGGGTTGAATGCGTCACGACATGAAGACTTAGGTGACGAGTTGGATCGTAGGAGAAGTGTTTTGTTGGTTGACCCTTAGATAGCTAAATCGAGGGCGAGACTGTTTGTTTGATGCATGATACGTGCGTATGATGTTTGATATTGAGATGTTTGGATGTATGCAAAATGTATGATGTTTGACATTGATATGGAACCTTGAATATGTGTATTGTATGCAAAGATGTATTATGTATGTATGCTATGCAAAATGTATGTATGAAATATGTGTAATATGTGCATATGCCTTGAAATGTTATGAAAAGTATTTCTGGAATTCTCTCCTTTAAACCATTGACTTAGAGTTACCAATCCCCTTGCGTTGTATGTTGTGTCGTCGTAGCTTTGTTGAATTTGAACGCAGAGAACAATGATAGCAAAAATTTGAACATTGATTTTTTGTATTGTAAGCGCAGGTGTAGACGTAGACGTAGACGTAGGTAATGGCATATGCGTAGATTTGTATGTTGTAAGCGCAGGCGTAAGCGTAGACGTGTGTATTGGCGTATGCGTAGATTCATATGTTGTAAGTGCAGGCGTAAGCATAGACGCGTGTATTGGCATATGTGTATACTTTTATGTTGTAAACGCAGGCGTAGACGTGGACATGTGTATAGAATTTGCAGGAGTACACATGTGTGTGGACGCATGTGCGGACATGGACTTTGTGTTGCAAGTGTAGGCATAGGCGTTGACATGTATATGGACATAGACTTTGTATTGCGAGTGCAAGCATAGGCATTGACATGTATATGGACGTAGACTTTGTATTGCAAATGAAATCTATGATACGATGGGAGAACTGACTTAAAGGTTTTGCGTTTGATCACAAATGTTGCGGTTAGCAAGAGTCACCACCGACTTTTCTTTTATCCAAAAGGAAAGGTGAAAAAGCACAGGAAAGACCTTTGAGATTGTTTCTTGAGTTCGGGGGGTAGATTATGAAATGGGAAGGTATTAGCACCCTTTTCATCCATGGTTTTCCATGGGCTCTTAGTTACTTGTTAGATCACTTGCTTTTGTTTGAAATTATGCTTTGTGTGGTTTTTTGAAAGTATTTTGTAAAAGAGGACATTGTTTAGGCAATCTTTGTAATGATTCTCGTTCGTAAGAATGTATACAAAGATGTTGATCTTTTGAAAATGTTTTCAAGTTTTGTAAGATGTTTTGAAATGTATAGGTGTTTGTTTTGAAAATAGCAAGGATGTTTGTTTTGAAATGGAGCAAGTAATTAGGAGCAATCTACCTACTCAAATGTCTTTCTTGTTCATTTTATTTTCCTTTAATATTGTTGTCTTACCATTGATTTGGTAAGTAACCCTATCTTTGGATGTAAACGGGAAGGGTGTGGGTCATCGTATAACCATGATTAGCAATGTTACAAGGTATCTTAGAATTCTTTTTGAGAGACTAAGATCATTTGTAAGGCAACTTAGATAGCGTCATCGAGGGACTATGATCTTGTATTTTGCTTGTCTTTGCTAAGATGCCTCACATGCGTAATATGGAAATTTTGCATAAGGCAACCAAGTGGAATAACCCTAGGGGTGATTCTGTGCAAGTGTGTCATTTTCATGCTTGTTTTTGTCTTGAATTAGGGTTTTCTATTTGATTGATTTTATTCTTTCCATACAAACCCTAATTACTAGCATGTTATGTAAAAGCGATAAATTGTGAAATTTAAAGTTACTACGCTATTACAACATTTGTGGGAGGGGGTATACAATTTATGAATAGGGATTGCAATAATATAAACCTAATTAATCTATTACAATTAAATTTAATATTGTACAAATACTTGAAGAAATATATAAAGTGCAAATGCAAATTGAAAGAAATGATTTTTTTTTGTGTTTGGATTTTTATATGAAAAAAGTTTTAACCTAAACCTAATTAGAGAAAGATAATTAAATAAAATTAACTTAAGTTAATTGAGGAAAGAAATTAATTAAGAAAATGTTTTTTAATAAAACCCTAAATCTATTTTAGTTGATTAAAAGAAAATAAGTTGGAAAAAAAAGTAATTTTTTATATTTTTTGTCATGAAAATAATATGTGGTGTTATGAAATATTTTTGGTCTTTTTTATATTAAAAAATATATATTTAAATAAAATAATAATCTAGTTTTAAATTTATTTACAAGGAAATTATTAAAAGTAAATAAAGTATAATGAACAAAAATAAATTTTTTATGTGGAAAAATATTTAAATTATGTCAAAATATAAATCTATTATTTTTATACATTTTATGATTTTTTGGTATTTTAGAAAATATATTTTAAAAGAAAAATAAATAAATAAATAAATAAAAATAAAATGGGCCAAGGTGGTGTCACAAGTAAACAGGGGGTATGCTAGCAAAAAAAAAGAATGTCAGGCCCAAAGGCCCATCGCCTGCAAACAAAATCCAAAAAAATGTCAAAAAGATGGAAAAAGGCAAAAATGGTCACGCTGGGGCTTGAACCCGGGACCACTGGGTGAACAGGCGCGCGCTTTACCACTGGGGTGGCTATACATCCGTTTATATAAACAAAACCATAAATATATAAGACAAATCAAGTCTTGATGACTTCATCTTCAACCTCCAGCCGATGTACCTGTAACTTCTTCATTTCTCAACAAAAATGGAAAGTGACAAAATGAAAGTTGTTGCATTCTTCCTCATGAATCTAACCATGTAAATAACTAAGGCTGAAAGTCAAAGATAAAAGAGAATTTCTCTGGCCCTAATTTAAACCCTAAAATTTTCAGAAACTTCAACTCTAAAATTCTCTAAGCTCAGGTTATATAAATGCAAACTATGGATATGTACAGCTTTGTGGCAATGAGGTCTACATTTTATCTTCACAAATGCAAGCCTAACAATGACTAAGTAATGAGATAGAAGTTCAAGAAAAATACCTCAAAACTGGAAATTGTGAAATGCAAATGAGCTTGTTTCAAGCAGTGCTGATGATCAGGTTAGCTTCCTTGGACCTCTAGGAAGCTAATGCAATGGCTGGCTTGAGCTGAGGATGGCTGGAATGGTCTGGAGAAGTCCAACTGTGATGCTCTATTTTTGATTATGGAAGACAGGGAAAATGGTGTTACATAAATGAAATAGGCACAAGGGTAAGTTACTCTTGATGCAAGGAAGCTTTAGAAATTAAAAGGCCAAGAAACGCATGAGGGAAATGTGAGTTTGGTATGTAAAGTCGGAACTTGCACAACAATGGTCTTTTGGAACAATTTCTGGCTAGAGGGAGTTTGAGTGAGTTTCAGGGGCTTCTTGCTCGTGTGTCAACTTGCAAATAGTGTGTATACTTATAAGCAAGAGCCTTTGAGGCTTGTAACAACTCAGAATTTGAATTTGCATCCTTAAGTCAAACATGTGATTTTTTGAGGAAAAACAAGTTTCAATGTTTGTGTACTTGCCAAGATAGAGCGTTTAAGCTTTAAACACACTTGCTTCTGACTTTGTAGATGAAGTGTGATCAGAGGGAACAAGTTAGAGGCTAAAGAGTGGACTTTATGCAAAAAGCTTGCTTTACAAGAATGGTATTGTTAGCTTTCTTCCCAAAATGGCAATGTGAATTGGATAAAGCTTAAATCACTTGGATTATAGCTCAAAAGTTTGTGTAATCCATTAATTATTGAGTGACAAACATGTTTGAGGCCTGCAAAGCAAAGATCATGCAGCCTAATATTGATTTGCATTTGTGTTCATCATGAAAATGACCTATAATTCAAGTGACAAAACACCAATTTCATCTCTTCGATACTTAAGAATGATCTCAAGGAGTTCTTGGACATTTTAGAAAGCTTGCAATGTGCTATATAACTCATATTTGAATTTATTTTGAAGATTCCCCTTAGAACCATGTGAAAAATTGCCATGAAGTTAGGTCAAAAATCTGCCTAACTAGGGCAAAATTTCACTAAGTTATTTTTAGTTCATGAGCATGTATTCATAAAATTATATCTTGAGATCCAAGCATTTTTAGGAGAATTTGTATGAAGAAAATTTGTATATTTCATGGATATCTACAACTTTCATGTTGGAAGTTTCCTTTGAATCATCTTGCATCATGGTGAAAATTTGGCTCAAAATTGTGAAAAAATAAGAAATTTTCTATACTTAGAAAAATTTCTAAGTTAAGAAATTTCATCTTTTCAAAATAAAATTTTGAATTCTTGATTTCTTGATGAACAAGTTTCATATTTTGACATGTTTTGATGAATTATGATCTCTGGCACTTGAATTTGACCAAAAAGTCAAAGTTTGACTTTTCAGTATACAATTGACTTTTGATCAGTTGACTGCAAAATTCATCTCTTAATCCAATGGATTTGCAATGTTTTGAATCATGTCATTAGGTTAAAATGATGTAATTGGACTCTTGAGATCATGCCTTAAACCAATTAATCATTTGCTAGGTCAAAAATCAGAAATTGCCCCTTCCCAGTCAAAACCCTAATTTTGACCATTTTGCCCTTTTGGAGATTTGATCAAATTTCTTGAGGAATTATGGTCCAAACTTGATCAAATGATACATATGGGTCTAGAATGCTGATGTGGATCAAAAATTATGAAGTTCGACTGTAAATTGGCTATGGTTGACTTTTTCCCTAATATAGTTGATTTTTTAGGTCAAATGTTCAATTGACTGATCAAAAGTGTGATCCAAAGCTTGAAACTTGACATGAGAAATCTTTAGGACCCAAAATGATCCATGAAATTCATATGGGGCATTAAAAATCCATATGTCCTTGTACAAAATCAAACCCTAATTTGACTCATCAGTGCTTGAGGAAGTGTCTTGAGCTGATCAAACCTTGTGCATGTCTTGAATCCATGAGATCTTGTGAGCAAATTCTTGATAAGTGAGAGGGAAAATTTTGGGGTACAACACAATCATAGGCGTAGTGTACGTGTGGACGTATACTTTTTGCATCGTGAGCGTAGACATAGGCGTAGACATGTGTGTAGACTTTTATGTTGCAAGATGTAGGAGTAGCCATGTGCGTGGACGTGTGTATAGCCCTTATATTGTAAGTGCAAGCATAGGCGAAGACATGGGTGTGATACGGTGGCAGAGCTGACTGTTAATACTGGTTTGCATTTTGTATTCACAAATGTCACGGTAAGCAAGATTCGCCACCGGCTTTTATTTCATCCAACAAAGGAAAGGAAAAAGAATAGAAAAAAAACCTTTTTTTCGAGCGTTTGAGTATGGGGGGTAGATTATAGAAAGGGAAGGTGTTAGCACCCTTTCTATCTGTGGTTTTCCACGGGCTCTTAAGTACTTGATCATTTTTGAAATTGCTTGTGTGTGTTTTGCAAAAAGTTTTGTTTAACTTCGTGATAACTCTTGTATATGTCCTCAAGAGCGTGACGAAGTCGTTTTTTAAAACTGTTATGAAAAGTGTTTGTGAAAAAAGAGTTTATTTGAGCAAGTACTTAAGATTCTACCTACTCGAAAAAAGATTGTTCGTTCTCGTTTCCTTTAGATAGTGCTATCCTACTATTAAGGAGTAGGTAGCCCTATCGTTGGAGTTTTAAGGGACATTTGAAGGGACGAAATGGTCATTGAAGGCAACAAGTAAGAATACCTTAGCATTTCTAAGGGACTATCATCATAATATCATTTCTCGTAGGCAACTCGAGGGAAAATGAGGGACTATGATCTTTATGACTACTTTGAATTGCGGGTCATTGTTAAGATATCCTTATGTTCGAGGGACATGACCATTATTTCTGAGGCAACCAAGTGAGGCAAACCCTAGGAGTGAGCATGTGCATGTGTGCTTTTTTTCCAGTTAATTATCTTTGCACAATTAGGGTTATCTACCTTGTTAATCATTAATTTATCTTTCGCATTCAATCCTAATGTCCATACATCTAGTAGTTTAATAGTTGCGGAAATTAAAAAGTGCGAGAATTTAAAGTCCTAACTATTATAAGGCTTTTGGGCAGATACACCAAATATTTGACTGAAAATAAAGATGCGGAAATTGAAATCCTAATTAATCTATTACAAACTTGAAACAGTTACAATAATTGGAAAAATAAATAAATAAATGTGTGCGAGAACAAAGTAAATATCCTAAAGAATCTACTTAAATAAAGAAAAAAAATTTGATTTTTTTATTGAGAAAATTAAATATTTGTGAATTAAACCTAATTTGTCTAATTAATTTTAATTATTAAAACAATCAAGTCAATATCATTAAACTAATTAATTTCCAAAAAAAAATAATTTTAATAATAAAAACCTAATTCTACATTTTTGTGGTTTTCTTGATTTTATGATTTTTTTTAAAAGATTTTTGAAATAAACAAAACAAAAATAATTAAAACAATAAAAAAGAAATTAAAACAAAAGTGTAAAATGGGCCTGATTATCAGAAGTAAACTGGGGGTGTGAAGCTGGATTGCTGCAGCCCAAATCCTTTGGCCCAATCAGGCGTTTGGATCCAGTACTGGCCACGTTTGAGGGTGCACAATAGACTTCTCTCCACTGGGCGCTAGATCTGGATCTAAGGATGATCCACTGGCTGGATTTGGAGGGTGTATGATGGCTTTCCTAGGTAGTTCACGCTAGATCTACACGAAATTGTCAAGAAAAATATAAAAGCAGACGCCTGGGATCGAACCCAGGATGTTTGCCTCATATACACGCTCCCTGGCCAACTGCACTGGACTGCTCATTCGTACATATAATGAAACAAATAAAATATAAGGGAAATTAAATTCTATGCCCAAGAAAACACGCGTGAATTCAAATGAGCCAGTGGGAGTCATCCACGTGATCGCCTTCTTCACTGATCCACTATTTTAGACGATGGACTTTTACCTACATCAGTTTTCCGTCACTTTAAGTTATAGTGACAGATTTGGTTCGTAACTAAAACCTTGAATTATTGAAAACATGATATAGGCAATATAAATCAAAACCAATGTTAGGGATCAATCAGGAATTTTGTCCTGAGTCCAGTAATACCCATAATTCCCCTCAATTTGTCGTGAAAAAGGAAACCCCAATTTTAAGCTTTCAAACCCTAGCGATGGCATAAGCGCATTCCTGCACTAAAACTCAAATTGGACTATTCAGACACCTTCATGTGATGATTATGAACACAAAAATATAATCAAATAGCATGTATAACGTATGAATGAGCAAAATCGAGATTGAAGAAAATGTGATCAAATCGTGAGTATCAAGATGCAATTATGGATGCTTTGACGCGTGCGATTGATGCCGTTGGCTTTAGGAGACGTCTAGGAACGTGTTGTCGGCCTTGAAATTGCTTGAATGGGACGGTAAATAAAAATCTGACCTCTACTTTCCTTTGGAAATTTTGGAACTTTGTTTGACTTTTTGGAACAAGCCGCGCCTCTCTCTCCTCTTATTAGGGTTCAACATGCTCTGTTATATGTATATGAATCAAATAGGTTAACAATTTTGGATTCAATCTTGGGAATTGATGAGCAAGATATTTGATTTTCAAGTCATATTATTTATTTCCAAAATTGGCCAAATCATGTCATTTTCAATTCAACCAACCCTTGCACGATTTGTTTGCTAACATACAGTGTGTATCTTCATTCTTTAATGCAAAATCATCCCAAAATATTTTTATATCATTTATTTAATTTAATTTGGATTTTAAATGATTAAAAATAAAAATAAATAAGAAAATGATGTATGGATGGGTTTATGGGTCGTGGACCATGTTAGGAATGTGTTTCAAACATAAAAAGTTAGGCCCATTTGGCAAAAATGCAAATTTGGTCAATATTGGCTTCATGCATTTTTCCAAAAATGGTCAACTTTGACAATGCATATCTTCCTCAATTTTGACCATAGGAGGGTGTTCTTAGGCTTTTTAGAAATATTAGGATGTCCTCTAAACAACCCTTTTAATCTCATCTCAATTGGATCTTCCATGTTCATGTAAGGAGCTTTGACCCAAAAGGTGTTTTTGTTGACTTTTGAAAAGGACCCATAATGTCTGAATTTATATCTTTTCATGAGTGCATTTTTTGAAATTGAGGGCTGAAGATAAGTTGTAGGTAATTGCATCCTCTTCAAAATGAGCCTTGAATGGGAAATTTCTGATAAAGTATTAGAAAGTTATGCCTGGTCAAAGTTTGGTTAACTTTTCCTATAGAAACCCTAATTTAACAACTTTTGAGTTTTTATGAATTAGGAGCATTCCTTGAGGAATCATGATTAACCCTTGATAAAATGATGTATATTAATTCAAAATGTTGATGTTGACCAAAAATCTTGAAGTTTGATTGTATGTGAGTCACAATTGACTTTTGACCTAACGTAGTTGATTTTCACGCATTTGAGCAGTTGACTGAGCAAATTTCTTGTGAAAAGCATGAAACTTGACATGGATGGTCTTGAGTACATATTAAGACCATGGAATAGATTTTAGGCCTTTGGAGCTCACCCATCTTGGTGAAATTGGAAACCCTAGTTTGAGGTTCATTGTCTTATGAGAGCACTTGTCTCATCAATCCTTGGGCATCCTTGAGCAAGTTAAGAACTTCAATGAGTATGTGTTGAGTAAAAATGAGAGGGAAAATTTTGGGGTACAACAGCTGCCCCTGTTCAATCTTCTTAAACCTGAGGATGTAGATTGGTTGGTCTGCCTTTCGTGATCTAAAGGTACAAGATGATTGAACACTAGAGTGCCCAGAAATTTGCATTCGCATGAAGTAATACTGATTGGTGATATCGGGAATGGGCTTACAGATGCCATTTGGTAGTCGACAGAGAATCGTCGGAGATGGGCTTAAAGATGCCATCCAGAAGAGATATCGGTTGCATAAGAGATTCTTTTGTGAGAATTCATGTACCTGTCGTTGAGGAGGACTTCGTCGGGGAATGTTGATCTACATCCGGGGATATAGAGTATAGGAGCTTCCGTTGTCCATTACTCTACTGGAGAATTAACTCTTGATTGAGGAGGTGGAAGTACACTGCCTAATTGGTTAGGGTCGAGGCTGGACAACGGCTTACTGGGGAAATATGAGATCGACCGATTCTAGTCGGGTCCAAGTCTTACAGTGTTGTAAACTGTTGTTTGGAGATAAGAGAGAAGGAACCAGGGTCGTAGGGTTACTTTGAAATGAAATCCTGGATAGTAGGGCTATGAGAATGAACCTGGATAGTAGGGTTACTTCGAGATGAAAGCCTGGATAGTAGGGCTTATGGGAAGGAACCTGGATAGTAGGGTTACTTCGAGATGAAAGCCTGGATAGTAGGGCTTATGGGAAGAAACCTGGATAGTAGGGTTACTTCGAGATGAAAGCCTGGATGGTAGGGCTTATGGGAAGGAACCTGGATAGTAGGGTTACTTCGAGATGAAAGCCTAGATAGTAGGGCTTATGGGAAGGAACCTGGATAGTAGGGTTACTTTGAGATGAAAGCCTGGATGGTAGAACTTATGGGAAGGAACCTGGATAGTAGGGTTACTTCGAGATGAAAGCTTGGATGGTAGGGCTTATAGGAAGGAACCTGGATAGTAGGGTTACTTCGAGACGAAAGCCTGGGTAGTAGGGCTATGAGAAGGAACCCGGGTCGTAGGGTTACTTCGAAATAAAAGCCTGGATAGTAGGGCTATGGGAAGGAAGCTGGATAGTAGGGTTATGAGAAGGAACCTGGATAGTAGGGTTAATTCGAGATGAAAGCCTGGATAGTAGGGCTATGAGAAGGAACCTGGATAGTAGGGTTACTTCGAAATGAAAGCCTGGATAGTAGGGCTATGAGAAGGAACTTGGGTCGTAGGGTTACTTCAAAATGAAAGCCTGAATGGTAGGGATATGAGAAGGAACTTGGATAGTAGGGTTACTTCAAGATGAAAGCCTGGATAGTAGGGCTATGAGAAGGAACCTAGATAGTAGGGTTACTTCAAGATGAAAGCCTGGATAGTAGGGCTTATGGGAAGGATCTTGGATGGTAAGGTTACTTCAAGATGAAATCCTGGATAGTAGGGCTATGAGAAGGAACTTGGGTCATAGGGTTACTTCGAAATGAAATCCTAGATAGTAGGGCTATGAGAAGGAACCTGGGTAGTATGGTTACTTCAAGATGAAAGCCTGGATAGTAGGGCTATGAAAAGGAACCTGGGTCGTAGGGTTACTTCGAAATGAAAGCCTGAGTAGTAGGGCTATGAGAAGGAACCTGGATAGTAGGGTTACTTCAAGATGAAAGCCTGGATAGTAGAGCTTATGGGAAGGAACCTGGATGGTAGGGTTATGAGAAGGAACCTGGATAGTAGGGTTACTTCAAGATGAAAGCCTAGTTAGTAGGGCTTATGGGAAGGAGTCTGGATGGTAGGGTTACTTCAAGATGAAAGCCTGGATAGTAGGGTTATGAGAAGGAACCTGGGTCGTAGGGTTACTTCGAAATGAAAGCCTGGATAGTAGGGCTATGAGATGGAACCTGGATAGTAGGGTTACTTCAAGATGAAAACCTAGATAGTAGGGCTATGAGAATGAACCTGGGTCGTAGGGTTACTTCGAAATGAAAGCCTAGATAGTAGGGATATGAGAAGGAACCTGGATAGTAGGGTTACTTCAAGATGAAAGCCTGGATAGTAGGGCTTATAGGAAGGAACCTGAATGGTAGGGTTACTTCAAGATGAAAGCCTGGATAGTAGGGCTGCAAGAAGGAACCTGGGTAGTAGGGTTACTTCAAAATCAAAGCCTGGGTAGTAGGGTTGCCTCATTTGATCACGTATATTAGTTGACCCGTTTGGTTTCGGGAATTGATTTTCCATTAGTTGTCTGCAGATATGACAGGTATAGCTTCATGGATTTTATCTTGAACTGTTAAAATCGTTGATGATAAGCATCCTTCCTGAAAAGGTACGGGATTAATTATATGCGATGCATGAAATGCCTTGTGTGATGATGTTATCAAAATAAATGAGACTATGTTGTATGCAATATGTATGTGCACATCATGATATATGAACATGAAATGCTATTATGACATATCCGAGTCTGGGAAAATAAATCCATGACTGCTGCTGGAGAGTACAGGAAATTGAATTCCTGACCGCTGTAGGAAAAGTGGTTCTTCTACTTCCGTTGGGGATGGTGAGCGGAGATGACTATGCATTGGATTTACTCCTTTCTGCTTGTGAATATTCTGTCGGGGAGAGACTCTGCTTGAGAATAACTCTGCGGGGAAATAATTCTGTTGGAAAGTGGATTTTCGTAACTGGAGGGATAAACTCTGTCGGGGATTGAGTTTCCTAATTCAGGGAAGTAAACTCTGCTTGGGAGACAAATTTTATGACCCGCTTGTGATTATGAAATTCGGCTGGGGGATAGAGATGTCATATTTCTGAAAGAACCTGGCTGGGAAAGCTGACATTAGCACTTTAATTACCTTTAATCTGTGGGGAGTACAGATGTCGTGGGGACGTATGTATTGATGACTTTGTTTCAAGGTTGTCTCTGCCCTGGTACCTGCTGGACATAGTAACTGTCGGGTTTGACATTTTTTAGTTTTTTTGTTTTTGTCCCTGTTTCTTAAGTCACGAGCAATTGTCTTTCTGTTTCCTATGCAAATGTTTGTGAATAGCAATCATATTCAAATTCATATGTCAAGAATAAACCATTGGACGTTCTTGCAAAACAAAACAAAAAAAGAAAAAACACATAGTTTCTGTGTAAAAATGATTTGTATTGATTTTCAAAGTTGGCCTATAATAGGCGTTTTTGTACAAGGAAGTTGGCGCTCTAGTAAGAGGACGCCGCCGTGAAAATGAAAGTTATACAATATTGTGTACAAGGAAAAGAAAACATATATGTGCAATAATCCCATTGGGTTCTAATTCTACTATTGCTGCTATGTCTTCGAGTGTCTCATCACTTTGCTGCTTGTCCGAAGCTGATTAGATTGATTGGTGTCGTTCGAGCTTGATAGTTGATACTGAGGTCTGGTCGCGAGGTGATCCAATGGGATATAGTGATACGCTTTACATCCCTAACTTTTTCCTGGACTACCCTTTCAGGTCTTCAATCCACTGGGACACCCCTTTTTACCCAAGCTGCCTTTTCAGGTTTTCAACTTGCCGGGTGTACAGGTTTTTTCATTTTTATCCCTTACTTTTGCCCGAACCCTTTTGGTTCGCCGGGAAGCCCTTATTTTTTCCTAGGCCAATCAACCTAGCGGGTCTTTTATCATGTGTAGTATTTTTTCACTATGTCTGCATTGACAGGGTGAGGAAGGTCGTCACCGTCTATGGTGGTTAGAATCATGGCTCCACCCGAGAAAATGTTTCTAATCACAAGTGGAACTTCGTATGTGGGAGTCCATTTTCCCCTAGGATCACTTTGTGGTAGTATGATGCGCTTGATCACTAGATCCCCAACTTGATACTCTTGGCGCCTAACCCTTTTGTTGAAAGCCCTAATCATCATTTTTTGATACGTTTGACCATGACAGACAGCAGTAAATCTCTTCTCATCGATCAAATTCAGTTGGTCAAGTCGAGTCTAGATCCAGTCGTCTTTGTTCAAACCCGCATTTTTCATAATCCTCGAAGAAGGGATCTGGACCTCAATGGGTAGGATTGCCTCCATGCCATATACCAGAGAGTAGGGTGTTTCCCTTGTTGACGTCCGTGCTAAGGTACGGTACCCATGAAGAGCGAATGGTAACATCTCATGCCAGTCTTTGTATGTCACCATCATCTTCTGTATAATCTTCTTGATGTTCTTATTAGCTGCTTCAACAGCGCCATTCATCTTTGGCCGGTAGGGAGAAGAGTTATGATGATGTATCTTAAATTGCTTACAGAGCTTGGTGATCATCATGTTATTGAGATTTATGCCATTGTCAGTGATAATTATCTCTAGTACACCATAGCGACAAATCAGGTTATGCCTGATAAACCGCGCCACAATATTCTTGGTCATAGTAGCAAAATAGGTCGCCTTAACCCATTTTGTGAATTAATCAATATCCACCAGGATAAAGTGATACCCATTGAAAGCAGTAGATTTTATTTCTCCGATCATATAAATGCCCCACATTGCAAAGGGCAAGGAGCCGTCAAGACATTCAAAGGAACCGGAGGCACATGCACCTTATCAGCATAGATTTGGCACTTATGACAAGTTCGGGAGTGCTAATAACAATATGCTTCCATCGTGGACCAGTAGTATCCTGCTCGTAGGATCTTATTAGCCATGGTATATCCACTTTAATGGGTTCCAAAGGAACCTTCATGTAGATCTGTCATAATCCTCTCTGCTTCGCTCTTATCTACACACCGCAGTAAGGTAGAGTCATGATTGCGCTTGTAAATGATTCCATTACTAAGGAAGAATTTCGCGGTGAACCTTCTCATAAATTTCTTATCATTGATAGATGCCCCTTCAGGATATTCTTGAGTCTCGAGATACCTTTTTACTTTGTGAAACCAAGGTTTAACTGCTACCTCTTCAGTATCGATCTTGCAGCAATGCGCTGGTTCATCCAACCTTTCAATGGTGATTCGGGGAGCTTCGTTGTCCCACCTGAATTTGAACATAGAAGACATGATGGCTAGCGCGTCCGCTAACTGATTCTCCTCTCGTGGGAAATGCTCAAAGGTTACCTCCTTAAAGTGTGGGAGCAACGTCAGTACATGCTCTTTGTATGGGATGAGATTTGGATGCTTCATATCCCATTTGCCTTTGATTTGGCTTATCACCAAGGCTAAATCCCCAAAGATATTTAGGAACTTGATCCTGAGGTTGATAGCGGCTTTGAGACCCATGATGCAAGCTTCACACTCTGCCATGTTGTTAGTGCAGTTGAAACATAGTCGGGAAGTGAAAGGAGTATGACATCCCTTAGGAAATATGATTATGGCGCCAATGCCATTACCGAGTGCGTTTAAAGCTCCGTCAAAAACCATGGTCCATCGGGATCCCTCCTCAGGTCCTTCATCCGGTCCAGGTTTTTCGTAGTCAGTCACTAGCATGATATTCTCATCCGAGAACTCAAAATTCATGGACTGGTAGTCATCCACGGCCTGATGAGTCAAATGATCCGCTAATACACTTCCCTTGATTACTTTCTGGGTTGTATATTGTATATCATATTCAGTTAAGATCATCTGCCATCTTGCTATTCTTTCGGAGAGTGCGGGCTTCTCGAAGATGTATTTGATTGGATCCATCTTAGATATCAACAAAGTAGTGTGGGTCAACATATATTGTCTCAGTCGACGAGCATCCCATGCCAAAGTGCAGCAAGTTTTCTCGAGCAGTGAGTATCTTGTCTCACAGTCGGTAAACTTTTTTCTAAGGTAGTATATTGCATGCTCTTTTCGACCAGACTTGTCATGCTTCCCTAGCACACACCCCCATTGAATTGTCTAGCACTGTTAAGTATAATATCAAAGGTCTTCCTTCAACCGGGGGCATCAGAATTGGTGGTTCTTAAAGGTATTCTTTGATCCTTTCGAAAGCAGTCTGACATTCATCATTCTACTTTACCACTAGATCTTTCTTCAGAAGCTTGAAGATGGGCTCACAAGTAGCAGTCAGATGTGAAATAAACCTGGCGATATAATTTAGGCATCCCAAGAAACCTCTAACCTCCTTCTCTGTATAGGGAGCCGACATTTCTTGTATGGCCTTTACCTTCGCATGGTCTACCTGAATACCTTTGTCACTGACGATGAAATCCAGAAGCTTACCAGACCTTACCCCGAAGGCGCACTTGTTCGGATTCAGTCTCAGCTTATATGTATTCAACCTATCAAACAGCTTTTGTAGGTGGTCAAGGTGCTCTTACTCGGTTTGGGATATGGCTATCATGTAATCAACATAAACCTCTATCTCATGGTGAATCATATCATGGAACAAAGCAACCATGGCTCGCTGATAAGTTGCCCCAGCATTCTTCAACCTAAAAGGCATCACCTTGTAACAGAAAGTGCCCCACTGTGTGACGAAGGTTGTCTTCTCCATGTCTTCAGGAGCCATCTTGATCTGGTTGTAGCCAGAGAAACCATCCATGAAGGAGAAGATTTTATGCTGCACAGTGTTATCAACTAGAACGTCGATGTGAAGAAGCGGGAAGTCATCCTTGGGGTTTGCCCTGTTCAGGTCTTTGTAGTCCACACACATTCGTACCTTACCATCCTTCTTTGGCACCGAAACAACGTTAGCAACCCACTACAGATAGAAGGTGACGACTAAGAACCTAGTGTTGAACTGATTCATGACCTCTGCCTTGATCTTCTCTGACATTTCAAGGCGCATGCGGTAGATCTTTTGTTTAACCAGAAGACAATCTTCTTTAGTCGGCAGACGATGTACCACAATATCAGTGTCTAAACCAGGCATGTCTTTATATGACCAAGCGAAGATCTCAACATAGTAGTGCAACATTTGTATCAATCACTATCTGACCTCAGTCTCTAGATTTGCGCCGATCTTGACTTCTTTTCTGTCTACCTCTGTGCCCAAGTTTATCGTCTCAACTGGATCTTCGTGAGGCTGTATAGCCCTCTCTTTCTGTTGTAACAGTCTAGCAAGTTCTTTGGGCACCTCACAATCTTCCTCGCCTTCATCCTCGGCTTGGTTGATCGGATTTTCGAAGTTATAATTGGCAATAGCAGAACTGTTATCAATGGGATCCATAGTGGATATGGATCTGTAGTTGGATATGTGAGTGTGTGTAAGAGCATAGCTTTGTTGATAAAGTAAAAGCAGAAAAGAAAAACAGAGAGCACAAGATTTGTATGCAAGGAACGTCCAATGTTTTATTGATGATATATGAAATGACATATAATAACCCTCACAGATAGAACCATTGTGCCTCGGGTAAGACACAAGGCCATAAAGTTTAAATTGTTTATTACAAACTCGGAAAACAAGTAAGACAATTACTGCGGAATAAAAGAAACTGGTATAAAATCCATGGCCGTCCAATTACTCGGTCCACCGTTGATAGTTGAGTAGATCCAGCTGTCAATATCAGAATCTTCCTCAATGTCTTCAATAGCATTGACCCCACGATTGTTGATGCATAGGGGAGGTCCTCCAGCCCGAGCGCGTCGAATATCCCTTTGAGCTCCTGAAGTAAAGCCCAAACCAAATTTGTCAGTTTTGTGAGTAAAATTAGGGAGTTGTCCCTAATTGATACACCCACCTTCTCCAACTGCTGCTCTGGCGTCCTTGAGAGAAGCCATCTTCAGAGGAGGTTTGGTGATGGTAGCAGTCTCGGTTGACGCCAAAATTTGGGGAACCTCTTCAAAGTTTTGACAAGGAGTCTCTATGAATTCCTCGTCCATCTCCGCATACCCAAAGGAGTTTAGGTGGCTCACCATATACTCCTCTTCACCGTGCATAGTGACGATTTTCCCCTTCACCGAATACTTCAGAATCTGGTGCAGTGTAGAAGTAATAGCCCCAGCTTCATGGATCCAAGGACGACCCAACAAACAAGAGTATAATGGCCTGATATCCATCATGTATAAGGTGGACCCAAAGGTCTGAGAGCCCACTTTGATAGGGATGTCCACCTCCCCATGCACCATTCTCTTCGACCCGTCAAAAGCCATCACCACAATGTTACTGGGATTTAGAGTCAAGCCTTCACAATCTAGTCGGTCGAGAGCCTTCTTAGGTAGAACATTCAGTGAAAATCTAGTGTCTACCAGCACATGAGCCATAGTGGTGCCCCTACATTTGATTGATACATGCAGAGCATCATTATGCTTTCTCCCTTTTGGTGTCAAGTCAGCATCTGAAAAACCCAGCACATTGTTAGCAGTCAAGCTGGCCACACAGTCTTTGAATTGATCGGCTGAGGTTTCTTGCGATATATGTGTAGTCATGAGGAATGAAATTAAAGCCTTTGCATGGGCCTCAGAACATAACAACAGAGACAACATCGATATCTTCGAAGGGGTCTGCCCTAGCTGCTCGACCATATTATAGTCGCTCTTTTTGATTATTTTTAAGGTTTCCTCTATCTCTTGCTTAGAGGATTCCGCAACAACTTTTCTAGGTGTCTCCATCCGGGAAGGCTCAGCTATAGCTTCTTTGCCCCGAGTCCAAGATGACTCAACGGCAGGAGTAATAATTGGAGTAAGAACGGGAGTAGTAACGGAAGTACCGATAGGAACAACAGGTGAAATAACAACAGGCTTAGTGATAGTCTTTGGGGAGATCTCGGGAGAGAAAACCCTTCCACTTCTGATGATCTTGTTGGTCCCGACAATGTTACTGACATTAGGATCAGCCTCTTCAGTCTTCAAATCTTGTTTAACGCCATGATAATAAACATCGGTGCCATAATTCCATGGGACAGCTTTGTCCGAGGTATACGGTACGAGACCAGGAAAAGTGATTATTAGCAGAGCAATTCTTGGAGCAGGTGTAATCCTAACAGGTCTTTTAGAGGAGACCTTGGAAGGATTGGCGGAAATGGTTATAATGGCAACATCTTCAAACGGAACAGTTGGAATCAAAGTCTTTTCGAACAAAATTTCTCTGTTGTCCATCAGGCGTTGAACACTTGCTTTCAACAAATAAAAACCAGTGGGCAGAGATGAACACATGTGGCAACCTTCACCACAACTCAGAAATAAACCGGCCAACAAAAAATTCTTCTTAACAGTCGTAAGAGGAGTAGAAACTTCATCAGCAGAGGTAACGAACAGATCAGTGTCAATGGCATTAACTCCACAGTTGTGCTTAGGCATGGAAGCAGTTATGACATTAGGCTTCTCCGGAGCATCAAACTCAATCTCCTTGGCTTCAATCAGGTCTTGTACTTTATTTCTCAGAGCCCAGCAGTCATTTGTATCGTGGCCAGGACTCAGAATGGTAGGCATATCGAGCGTTTGGATTGTACCGAGGAGATGTGGTGTTAGGATTCTTGGGAGCCTCTTTCAAGATTTCCAAGTTGGATCTTAGCAGATGGGGTAGAACCTCAGTCAATGTCATGTTAATTAGAGTAAACTGCCTTTGCGGTCTTTCTAACCTTTGCTGATTGTTGCGTTGTGGGGTAGCCGCGGGCCTAGATATCATCACAGCACCTACCGTTGGACAGTGTTCAGCTCTGTTCTGACCTCTTGGGCTATAAATAGCACTGACTTCCTTCTTACCTGTGAAGGGCTTCTTCACTGAGCTCGAAGAGGTGTCTTTCTGGATCTTGCCACTCTGGATCCCAGCTTCTACCCTCTATCCCATTAATATCAACTCAGTGAAACTAGTTGAGGAGCTACCAATTAAATGATTGAAGAATGGACCCGACAGCGTCCCAAGAAACATGTCAACCAACTCCCTATAAGACAAAGGAGGATGGACTCCCCCATCCAGATCTCTCTACTTCCGCGCATAGTCCTTAAAGCCTTCACCTGCACCCATGGACATACTCTGGAGTTGAGTACGAGTAGGGGCAAGGTCAGCATTATATTGATACTTCTTGTAAAAAGAAGCAGCCAAATCCTCCCAGTTTTGGACATTGGTTCCCTCCAGCTGATAGAACCATTCGAGTTGAGTTCCAGATAGACTGTCTTGAAAGAAGTGAACCCACAAGTTCCTATTAGCAGTGTGAGGCCGAATCTTCCTTACATAGGAACAGAGATGAAGCTTGGGACAAGACACCCAATCATACTTTGCGAAAACCGGAGCTTTAAACTTTTGTGGGATGACTACCCCCGACACCAATCCCAACTCTTCAAAATCCAGCCCTGGTATTCTCTAGATCTCCATAGTGTTCAACTGATCCTCTAACTGCTTGTATTTATCCTCAGTGGGAGGATATTGCTCATCATTGTAGTCCGTGTCGTTATCAGAGGCTTCAGGGCTATGGTCCTTCTCCCTTATCTTTCTCTCTCTCTCTCTTGATTCTCCCCTTCTTTAGACGAGGAGGTCAGATTGATTGGTTGCTTTAACGGCCCCCTGAACCTTTTGCCCAGGTTTAGAACACCAGAGATTTTCTTCTTCTTCTTTTTCTTTTCCTTCAGCATAAGGGCCTTCAGATCCGCCTGCCCTTTTCCAGAGTTATGAACATTTGTTGAAATTGGGCATTTTGTGCCTGAAGATCTTTGATGCTTTCTTCAAAAGACATTTTTGCTGAAATAAACAGCGTAGAAGATGAGAAACTTGTAATGGTACCTGTTTATGTAATGTCATGGATGGGATGCGTATGCAGTGATTTCAAGGACTTTTAAAGGCTCAAATTTGTTTAACCAAAATAAACACACGTTAATTGTATTAATAAGTTCGGGTTGTTACAAAGAGTTCCTTTTAGGCTTACAATCAAACAAACAAAACTTAAAGCAAAAAGAAAACTATGTCTCCCGGGAGCGCATCCTCTTTGGTGCAATGTAGGCGTTTATGTTTGTGAAATCAAGCTTTCCAAATGTTTTGATGAAGACAAGCTAGCATGCAAAAATGAATGGATCAAGATAGAAGATTTATCTCAAGCAAGATTCATTGATCAAGATCAACTTTTCAAGACTTATGGCTTAAGGCATATGAAATTTTTGATCTTATGCTCTTAGTGCTCAAAACTATTTTTAATCATGCATTTACTTTATTAAAATAATATTTTGAGTATATACTATGTATGATTGAAGAAGGATGTTTTAAGTTGCTTAAAATATTTGAAAATAATGATTTTTTAATTTTTGTACACAAGCAATCGATTGTCATGCTAGGACAATCGGTTGCAGTCAAAAAACAAAAGTTTATGTTTGACAACAATCGATTTTCATCTAGCAGCAATCAATTGTCATGTGTTTTATTTTCAAAATTTTTGAATGTTGGCCTATGAGCAACCGATTTCTCCTCAATGACAATCGGTCGTCATAGTTATATTTTTCAAATTTTTTAAACGTTGCTTTTACAGCAATCAGTTGTTTCTTTAGTGCAACCGGTTGTTGTGCTTAAGTTTTTGAAAATTTTCATTTTTCCAGCAACTTTTTGTAACACCTTTTCATGGCAATCTTTGTATCTTTTCAAATACATTTCTTTGTAAAAAATGGTTTAAACATTGCTATGATTCATTGAAGAGGTATTACTACAATATAAATTATTTTCATTTAGAATTTTGAAAAAAAACAACAATCACTAACAACTTTCTATTCTTTTGATCATACTCTTTATACTCAAGATTTTTGTTCATCATTTTCATATGCATACTGAAAATTGTTCTTGAGCACTTAGAAGAGTATTCCATCTTAAATTTCATATTGAATAGAAAAAATCAATCAAGTGATTGACATTGCTCTTTCATTATTCAAACTCTTATGCAAATCAAACAAACTATTGTATACTTATTTTCAGGATTGTTGGAAACAAGAAAGACACTTAGGGAGGATTGTTCTCTTTGTGGTCTTAGTGAAAATCCAAGAGGATTATTCTTGGTCCAAGAGGATTGTTCTTGGTTGTTTGGTAGTGTTTGTACAAATTATCGACTATAAGGAAATCTCTTTCATGTTAAAAGGGGACTGGAGTACTCTCGGACTGTGAGGGGAACCAGGATACATCTCTGTGTTCTTTACTTTCCGCATTTACTGCTTTCATCACTTATCAAAAAAAGAAAGAAAAGAAAATCGTGCAAAAATATTCATACAATTCAGAAAAAGATTTAAAGAACCTAATTCACCCCCCCCCCCCCTCTTAGGCGCATCTGAACTTACAATTGGCATCAGAGCAGGTTATAGGTAACTTGTTCCTACTAGATCCAGAATGGCTTCCGCAAACAATAATTATGTGTTCAGAGACGGTGGCAGTAGCAACAAGCCTCCTCTATTCTGTGGTGAATATTTTGATTTCTGGAAGATCCGTATGAAGGCTCATCTAGAAGCACAAGGAGAAGAAATATGGGATACTGTCCAAAATGTCCCTTTTGTTCCGGTAACTGTAGTAAACGGCGTTGGTTCATCAAAGCCTAAAACTGCATGGGATGATGATGATAAGAAAAAGGTCTTATATGACAAAAAGGCAATAAACCTCCTTCAAAGCGCACTTAGTATGGATGAATTCTTCTGTGTCTCAGCATGCACAACGGCAAAAGAAATTTGGGATACACTGGTTGAAACACATGAAGGAACAACTAAAGTTAAGAGATCGAGACTTAATACGTTAAGTCAAGAATATGAATTGTTCCGCATGCAACCCGGAGAATCCATTCTTGATTTACAAAAGAGATTTGTGCATCTAACAAATCATCTAATGGAACTTGGCAAAACATTGACTAATGATGAATTAAACCTAAAAGTACTCAGATCCTTGACTAGAGAATGGCAACCAAAGGTAACGGCAATCTCAGAAAAGAAGAGTCTTGCTACTATGACATCCGCAACCTTGTTCGGAAAACTTCAAGAATACGAGACAGAACTTGGTAGATTGGAAAAGCATGAAAATCAAGAAAAGAAGTCTAAGAACATTGCCTTGAAGATTGACTCCAAGGAAGACTAAAAGAAAGATAATCATGATGAAGATGAAAACTCCATGCTTCTCGTTAGAAGACTTGGAAAATTCTTTGGTAAAAATGACAAAGCCTTCTCACACTCAAAGAAGAAGAAACACTTCAAGAAGAAGGAAGGATCCTCATCAACACAAGAAGTTACTTGCTGTGAATATGGTAAACAAGGTCACATCAAATCGGACCGTCCAAAACTTTCAAAGAAAAGTGGCTACAAAGGCAAGAAGGAATCAAAAGATAAGAAAGCATATGTTGCATGGGAATATGTTGAACTAAGTTCGTCATCCGACTCCGATAGCGACGAAAGTGCCAATCTTGCATTAATGGCCTCACACCACTCCGAAAGCGAAGATGATGAGGTTAGTAACGTATTCTCTCTTTTTGATAGTGATGCATAAGGTGCTATAAATGAACTGTTAAATGAATGCAAAATTCTGTACAAAACTATCTCATCACAAAAGAAACAAATTTCATCGTTGGAAGAAATTGTGGATCTATTGAAAAAGATCTCAAAGATGAAAAGCAAAAAGTTAGTGATGAAAAATAGAATTTTGTATGCACAAAGTGTGAATCTCTCTCTTTCCAAATTGTCCAATTGAAAAGGGTTATTGAAAGGTATGAAAAATGACAAATTGGATTGGAAGGTGTTCTTAGCCAACAAATATACTCAAATGACAAAAGTGGTCTTGGATACTCAAAATTTTCAAAACCAAGTACCAACAAAACCATATTTGTCAAGGCTAGTGATCAACCAACCAAAGAGAAAGAAATCACTCCCAAAATAGTTCATCACTATCCTAAAAATAAAATACCCTCTAAGAAGAAATCTTATCCTTCTAGATATAGAAGTAAATTTGAACCTACTTGTTTTTATTGTGGTATTCGAGGACACACACCTAATGCTTGTTATGTTAGAAACTTTGGCATGGAAAATGGGCATTATGTGTGGGTTAAGAAAGGAACTAATTATGAAGGACCCAAAGCAACTTGGGTACCTAAAAAAACCTAATCTTGTTTTGTAGGTAAGCTTGACGACCACTTCAAATCTATGGTATCTCGATAGTGGTTGTTCCAAGCATATGACGGGAGATATCGACAAATTTTCACATCTAACGCTTAAGGCCAAGGGTTATATGACATATGAAGATAATAACAAAGGAAAGGTTCTTGGTATAGGCAAAGTTGGTGGTCCACCTTTCACATCAATTGAAGATATTCTTTATGTCGAAGGACTAAAGCACAATCTTCTAAGTATTAGCCAACTATGTGACAAAGGTTTCAAGATCAAGTTCACTAAAGATGAATGTTTGATAGAAGATGAAGTCACACATGAGGCTAAACTTAAAGGTAAAAGAGTAAATAATATTTTTATGATTTCCCTTAACGATTTGTCTTTGAAGGTTAAATGTCTCATGGCAAACAACAACGACTCATGGCTATGGCACAAAAGAATCGCTCATATTCATATAGAGCATTTAAACAAATTGATTAAGCATGACCTTGTTGTTAGACTGCCTAAGATAAAGTTCATCAAAGATAGACTTTGCGATGCATGTCAAAAGGGAAAGCAAACAAAATCAACTTTCAAATCCAAGAATGTGGTATCCACTACTAGGCCACTACAATTTCTTCATATGGACTTGTTTGGCCCTTCTAGAACGAGGAGCTTCGGAGGTAATGTATACACTCTAGTTATTGTTGATGACTTTTCTAGATATACTTGGACACTATTTTTAGTGCAGAAAATGATGCATTCAAGGCGTTCAAGAAATATGCAAAGCAAATTCAAAATGAGAAGTCATTATCTATTGCCTCCATAAGAAACGACCATGGTGGAGAATTCCAGAATTCCTCTTTTGAAGATTTATGTGAAGAACATGGAATATCACATAATTTCTCGGCACCAAGGACTCCTCAACGGAATGGAGTTGTAGAAAGGAAGAATAGGTCTCTTATTGAACTTGCAAGGACAATGCTTAGTGATTCAAACCTTCCAAAATACTTTTGGGCGGATGCTGTAAGCACGGCATGCTTTGTAAGCAATAGAGTTAATATTCGACCTATCTTGAAGAAGACTCTGTATGAACTCTTTCGAGGAAGGAAACCAAATATTTCATTTTTTCATGTCTTTGGCTGCAAATGTTTTGTCCTTAATAACGACAAAGACAACCTTGGTAAGTTTGATGAAAAATTAGATGAAGGTGTTTTTCTTGGATACTCCTTATCTAGTAAAGCTTATCGTATTTACAATAAAAGAACTTTAACTATTGAGGAATCTATGCACGTATCATTTGATGAATCTAACCCCTCTGAGGAGGATACTATTGTTTTAAATGATGATGATGAGATTTTAGATATTCCTCAAGAAGATGGCTCCAAGACCAACAATGAGAATCAATTGGAACAAAAAGAAGAACAAATTTCGGATGAATCAAATGTCAATGATCTACCTAAGGAATGGAGAACCCATAGAGATCACCCTATTGATAAAATCATCGGTGACATCAGTCAAGGCGTTTCAACAAGATTGAATCTCAAAGATGCTTGCTTGAACATGGCGTTCGTTTCTAAAATGGAACCTTCCAAAGTCGACGGCGCATTAGGAGAAGACCAATGGATGATTGCAATGCAAGAAGAATTAAATCAGTTCGAGAGAAATCAAGTTTGGGAACTTGTTCCTAGACCAAGTGACAAACACATCATAGGTACAAGATGGGTGTTCAAAAACAAGCTTGATGAGAATGGTATAATTGTTCGAAACAAAGCAAGATTGGTAGCCCAAGGATACAACCAAGAAGAAGGAATTGACTTTGAAGAAACTTTCGCTCCGGTTGCAAGGTTAGAAGCTATCCGTGTTTTACTTGCTTACGCTTGTTCATTGAATTTTCAGCTTTACCAAATGGACGTCAAAAGTGCATTCTTAAATGGCTACATCAATGAAGAAGTCTATGTCAAACAACCCCTGGGCTTTAAAGACTTCAAGAATACTTCACATGTCTTTAAGTTGAGAAAAGCTCTTTATGGCTTAAAACAAGCACCTAGATCATGGTATGACAGACTCAGTACATTCTTATGCGAAAAAGGTTTCGAGAAAGGTAAAGTGGATAAGACCTTGTTCATAAAGAAGATCAAAGGTAACACTTTATTAGTACAAGTCTATGTCAATGATATTATATTTGGTTCAACTAATCAAGATTTGTGTGAAGAATTCTCGTTGATGATGCAAGGAGAATTTGAGATGTCTATGATGGGCAAGATGAACTATTTCCTTGGATTTCAAATTAAGCAACTAAAAGATGGTATCTTCATCAATCAATCAAAATATTGCAAGGAACTTTTGAAAAAGTTTGATATGGATAATTGCAAATCAATGCACACGCCAATGGGCTCCGGTACTTATGTTGATCAAGATGAATCCGTTATTTCCATTGATATTACTAAATATCGAGGCATGATTGGATCACTGCTATACTTGACGGCAAGTCATCCTGACATCATGTTCAGTGTATGTCTGTGTGCATGATTTCAAGCAAACCCGAAGGAATCTCACCTCATGGAGGTAAAAAGAATCATGAAATATCTCAAAGGAACAGTCAATGTCGGCCTATGGTACCCAAAAGGTAATATATGCAATTTAATTGGTTATTCTGACGGTGATTATGCAGGATGTAAAACAGATAGAAAAAGCACAAGTGGCACTTGTCACATTTTGGGAAATGCATTAGTCTCTTGGGCATGCAAGAAACAATCTTGTGTGGCTCTTAGTACGGCCGAGGTGGAATATATTGCAGCGGGTAGTTGATGTGCGCAAATTCTATGGCTCAAGCAATAACTTTGTGACTACGGACTCGACCTTGGATGCATTCCACTCTGATGCGACAACACAAGTGCAATCAACATTACAAAGAATCCTGTGATGCATTCTAGAATAAAGCATATCGATATTCGACATCACTTTCTTCGTGATCATGTACTTTAAGGAGATGTCGAAGTCACCTTTGTGGATACGCATAATCAACTAGCAGATATTTTCACTAAACCGTTGGCAAGAGAACCGTTTTTCAAGATCCGAAGAGAGCTAGGTATCTTGGAGGAAAATGACATTATCTAATTAAGGTACATGTCTATGATCTTAATCTTAAATTTATGATAATATATCATGATCCATGTTTTTATTACTAAATTTTTGTTATATGACCATGAAATCCCCAAAAATTAAGTATTTTTCATTTTTTTCACTAATGACAATCGGTTGTCATGGAGTGACAATCGGTTGTCACTAAAAAATTTTAGATTTTGTCTTTACAACAATCGGTTGTCACTCCACGACAACCGGTTTCTCTCTCAATTTTTTGCCCCTGTTTGAATTTTTCAAAGGGTGCAATCGGTTGTCATCAAACAACAATCGATTGCACAGTTCAAAATTTTGATTTTTTTTTATTTTTTTCCAGTTACACTCTCTTTTAGTCTTTCTCTTCCATTGCCATTACTACTATTTATTTTGTACCAAATTTTTATTCTCTTTTTTGAATGTTTTAAGTGTTTTGGTCAATAACTTTTTAATGCCTAGTCCTTTCCTATGACACAATTTTTTGGATAGTCACACACTCAAGAATCTCTATGCTACAAGTCTTTATTGTTTTGACTAAACCATTGAATGCCTTACCTAACCATTGCATGCCTTACCTATCCATTGAATGCCTATCTATCTATAAAAGCCCAACCAAAACCTAAAAACTTCATATATCCTCTTTTGTCTCAAGAAACCCTACAAACACCAAATACCCTTTCCCCTTCCAATTTTCTCATCCCTCACCATGTCAACATCAAAGAAAGGCAAGGGAAAAGCTTCTTCCTCATCTCAAGGTGATGATATCTCAAAACTCATTCCATCAAGAATCCAAAGGGAAAGATTTGTGTCTCACTTTCAGAAGATGACGGTTCTTCTTCCAAGGTTTGGTAATCTTGAAAACTTCTATTCCGAATGCTTCAGTTTTCCAGCTTTATTTAGATCTCAAGGGATATACAAGTTGATTGGTGTTAATGGACCCATTTACCCCACTCTGGTTAGGATTTTCTACAGCAATCTAACCATTACTAGAGGATGCATGATTTCAAATGTCAAAGGGGTTCCTATAGAACTCATTATGCAGAATTTTGGTGAAGCTTTGGGTATTCCACATGATGGTGCTTACATTAAACTTCTCTCAAATGAAAATCTGCCTGGCTACAGCAAAAGAGACTTCTACTATGGAATTGCAAGAATTCTCGAGCGTGATTTTATTCAGAAAAGGCAAAGGCTTATTGGTGGAACTCCAGAGAGGAACTCTTGGTCTGCAGGAATTCTCACTATTGATGATCGTCTGATCCACTACTTTTTGGCGTATGTGGTTATGCCAAAGTTCTCAAACATTTCCAATGTCAATGATTGTGAGATACAGATTCTGTATGCGATGAAGAATGGGATTCAAATCAACTAGTCTTATGTGATTCTACATCATTTGGCACTACATAATGAAAATGCTTTTGCTCTTCCTTATGGCTCTTGGCTTACCCTTGTGTTTGAGAAGTTCAATGTTCCCTTGTCTGGTGAATACATGGTGCCTATGACTAACCCCAAACATGAAATCACTCCGAAGAAAGTATGTAACACCAAAACCGGCGTCAAATTTGATCCGATTAAAAGAACCATCACATACATTCATACTCCTCCACAAAACCAACCTCCACGAGAACAACCACTTCAAAACCAACCTCCACAACCAATGGAAAACTCTTTCAATCAAGTTTTTGACTACCTTCAACACATGAACAACAACATGAACACTCATTTTCTCATCTCTATTCCCATACAAATGTACCTCCTTATGAAGTTCAACCTTATCATTACCCTTTCATTCAACCTCAAACCAATTAAGGCAATGATGGTGAAGATCAAGATGATGAAGACTCTGTTGAAGGCATGGATGATTAATATTTAAGTTCTTATGTCTTTAGTACTTTATGTTCGTATATTTTATGTCGTTTTTCTAGTTTCGTTTAAGACACTTCATGTATTGTGATCCCTTTCGTTTTGTGCACTTTGTTTCTGTTATATCTATGTATGCAAACTTTATTTATGCTATGTTGTTTCTATGTGTAAAATTTTTTATGATATTCTTTCCCATTCCTTTTTGCTAATGACAAAGGGGGAGAAGACTTTGTAGTTTCTTTTGTGTTTCTCTAACCCTAATTGCAGCAAGCAAGCAATCTTTAAAACCCTCATGCAATAGATCAAGGGGGAGTCTTTGACTTAGGTGGAGTTTTTAAACAACTTGATTAGAGAAAACCAAGATGCACTCCAAACTTCAAGCAATGGTTGTCATCATCAAAAAGGGGGAGACTGTGAAATCAAGCTTTCCAAATGTTTTAATGAAGACAAGCTAGCATGCAAAAATGAATGTATCAAGATAGAATATTTATCTCAAGCAAGATTTATTGATCAAGATCAACTTTTCAAGACTTATTGCTTAAGGTATATGAAATTTTTGATCTTATGCTCTTAGTGCTCAAAACTATTTTTAATCATGCATTTACTTTATTAAAATAATATTTTGAGTATATACTATGTATGATTGAAGAAGGATGTTTTAAGTTGCTTAAAATCTTTGAAAATAATGATTTTTCAATTTTTGTACACAAGCAATCGATTGTCATGCTACAATCGGTTGCAGTCGAAAAACAAAAGTTTTTGTTTGACAACAATCGATTGTCATCTAGCAGCAATCGATTGTCATGTGTTTTATTTTCAAAAAATTTGAACATTGGCCTATGAGCAACCGATTGCTCCTCAATGACAATCGATTGTCATAGTTATATTTTTCAAATTTTTTAAACATTGTTTTTACAGCAATCAGTTGTTGCTTTAGTGCAACCGGTTGTTGTGCTTAAGTTTTTGAAAATTTCCATTTTTCCAGCAACTTTTTGTAACACCTTTTCATGGCAATCTTTGTATCTTTTCAAATACATTTCTTTGTAAAAAATGGTTTAAACATTGCTATGATTCATTGAAGAGGTATTACTACACTATAAATTATTTTCATTTAGAATTTTGAAAAAAAACAACAATCACTAACAACTTTCTATTCTTTTGATCATACTCTTTATACTCAAGATTTTTGTTCATCATTTTCATATGCATACTGAAAATTTTTCTTGATCACTTAGAAGAGTATTCCATCTTAAATTTCATATTGAATAGAAAAAATCAATCAAGTGATTGACATTGCTCTTTCATTATTCAAACTCTTATGCAAATCAAACAAACTATTGTATACTTGTTTTCAGGATTGTTGGAAACAAGAAAGACACTTAGGCAGGATTGTTCTCTTTGTGGTCTTAGTGAAAATCCAAGAGGATTATTCTTGGTCCAAGAGGATTGTTCTTGGTTGTTTGGTAGTCTTTGTACAAATTACCGACTATAAGAAAATCTCTTTCATGTTGAAAGGGGACTGGAGTACTCTCGGACTGTGAGGGGAACCAGGATACATCTTTGTGTTCTTTACTTTCCACATTTACTGCTTTCATCACTTATCAGAAAAAGAAAGAAAAGAAACTCGTGCAAAAATATTCATACAATTCAGAAAAAGATTTAAAGAACCTAATTCACCCCCCCCCTCTTAGGCGCATCTGAACTTACAATGTTCCTTTCTTCATGGAGCAGCCTAGTGAGCTCTATAACGCCCGTAATTTAATTAATTATTTAATTAAATTATTTTTGGAATATTTGTGAAGAAGTGTTATTATAATTGGATTTACTTTATTAAATGGATAAATAATAATATATTTGAGGTATTATATTATTGGGTGGTGAAATAATATTAGAAGTTAATATTATTTAATGTGGGCCTATAATGTGTGAGTGGAAGTATTAAGGGGGTGTAGGTTTTGAGCCCAATAAGGAATAATATAATAATATTAGGTTATTTTATTATTTGTGAGAATAATAGAAGGAGGAAGCAGTAAGAAGAGAAATAAGGATTGTGAAGAACGTGAAGTTGCTGGAAAAGTGGAAAATGGAAAGAACGGTGAATTCAACCCGGAAATTATAGAGCGACTTTTGATCCAAGGTAAGGGTGGGGTTCTGGCTTTATAATTGGGTTCATGATGTTTGATATACGGGGTTAGATGTAATTGTTGTTTGTTCTTGAATTAGATGTGTTATGAATGATGTATGGTGAATATTGATGAATTCTGGATGAATAATGATGTTATTATGTTGTCTAATCGATGGAGTAATAAAGTATAATGATTAGGTGATGAATTACCATGATCATAATAAGGTTTTTAGGGCTGTAGTATAATTACCGTAGTGAAATTACAGAAGAAACGCAGAAAATTATGCTGACTGTCGAAGGATGTGTCGACCTCAAGTTGGATGTGTCGATACATGAAGGATGTTCGACTCAAGATGAGTCGACACAAAGAGAGGATGTGTCGATACATGAGTGGGTTAGACTCAGGATGAGTCGACTGGTGCGATGCATGTGTCGATACATGCTGCATTTTGAAGTCAGGATGAGTCGATCGGTAAGTGCATGTGTCGATACATGCTGTGATTTGAAGCAGGATGAGTTGATCCATAAGGAGGATACGTCGACTCATAGTGAGTAGATGAAGCAGGATGAGTCGATCCATAAGGTTTCGTGTCGATACATAATGTCTGGTTTTCGACAGAATTGACTTTTAATTACTATAACTTGAGTTTTAGGATGTTGTTTGAGATGTCGTTCGAAGCGTTGATTAGCTAACGCGATGAACTTTATTCTAGATGATTTAGATGATGATTAAGAGGTGTAATCCTAGTAACCAAATTAGGATTTAGAATTAATTCCCGTAGATGACCGTTGTGCTGTTTTTGGGACAAATTGATGAATATGAGATGTTAGAGGTTGTTGTTAGAATTATGACAGTAGGATTAGTGACAATAATGATGTACAGTAGCAGAATAACAGTAGGGATTATTGTAGTATTGATATACAACTGAGTTATAAGTGAGATGTGGTCATTAAAGTTGTGGTTGGTAATTATGATGAAATAATGATGTTTGATAAATAAATGATGTTTAATAAATTATTTTAAGATGTTTATGAGATGCTGTAATTGAGACGTTGTTGTTTTGAGATGTTTATGAGATGTTGTTCTGAGATGTTTATGAGATGTTGTTGCTTTGAGATGTTTATGAGATGTTGTTGTTTTGAGATGTTTATGAGATGTTGTGTTTTGAGATGATTGAGATGTTGATATTACATTCATGAAGAGTCGCATACATTGCATTTTTGAGATGGAGCTTATGCTCGTTGAGATGGCCTGGATTGGCAAATTTTGAGATGAAGGTTATGCCTTGTTGATGCCTCTATTAATTGGCAGATGTTTGAGATGGGAGTTCTGCTCCAATGGTACCACATGCATTTGCATAGTTTTGAGTTGCATTTTATGATTGAATAATGAAGTGTATTTGATGTTGATGAATGAGTATATATGCTGTAATTATTGTTGATTATGATATGAGAAGTGGTGATATTATTGATCTAATTTAATATATTGATTATCATGCGCTTTATTATATTGTTAGATATCTCACCCCTTCTGTTTGAATGTTGCCCCTATGTTGGTAACGTGCAGGTAATCGAGAGTGAAGGCTGTATACCTTCAATAGTTCGAGTCGGTGTCATTGCTCTGATATGTAACACTCGGGGGGATGAACGCTTGCTGATTTTTTATTGTTGATTTTCAGTTGCTGAATTTTGAATTGATTATTATTAAATATGAGATGTTTCGAAGTTGCTGTTTTATTTAAAGATGTTATTGAAGAATTCCGCTACGTAGTTGTTGAGTTATTTTATTAAAGATGTTATGTTGATGGTTCATCCGATGTTTTATTATAAGTGTTATATATCCATGATGAATGTAATAAATTTATTAGAAGAATTTGTGACGTCCCGATTCATTTGTATGATTGAAATTTTATAACTCTGATTTATTTTGCCTAATTTGCTTGGGGTAGAATTGGGGTGTTACAAAGTTGGTATCAGAGCAAAAGGTTGGTCCTACCTTGTCGTCGAGTCGTAGTTGTCTAACAATTGAGTATTGTTATTTTGATGTTCTAACCGTTGTTTATGTTGTAGTGAAGTTGAGATGGCTGGAAGGAATGATGTTGCTCTTGATGCTGCTTTAGAAGCAATGGCTCATGCGATGGAAAATCAGCCGAATGTTGATGGGAATGTTGGATCTCGTAGCTTGGCGACTTTCTAGAGAGAGAATCCACCTACATTCAAGGGAAAATATGATCCTGATGGAGCATTAGAATGGTTGAAAGAGATTGAGAGAATCTTTCGCGTTATGGACTGCACTCCAGCGCAGAAGGTTCCTTATGGGACTCATATGCTAGCAGTCGAGGCTGATGACTGGTGGCTAGAGACTTGCCAGAAGTTAGAAGCTGCAGGTGAGAATGTCACTTGGGTTGTGTTTTGTAGGGATTTTTTGAGAAAGTATTTTCCTGAAGATGTCTGTGGTAAGAAGGAAATTGAGTTTCTTGAGCTGAAGCAAGGAAATCTGTCTGTTGTTGAGTATGCTGCCAAGTTTGCTGAATTGGCCAAGTTTTTTCCGCATTACACTGAGGAAAATGCTGAGTTTTCGAAGTGTATTAAGTTTGAGAGTGGGTTGCGCCCGTAAATTAAGAAGGCAGTTGGATACCAGAAGATCTGTGTCTTTGCTGATTTGGTTGATAGCTGTAGGATTTATAAAGAAGACAATAATGCACATTACAAGATTATCAGTGAGAAGAGGGGTAAGCACCCGCATAATCGTGGTAAGCCTTATGATGCCCCAGCTGGTAAGGGTAAGCAGAGAGTTGCTCAGGGTTAGAGGACTAGTGGGGGAGATGCTCCTGCTGGTGTGATTTGCTTTAAGCGTGGGAAACCTGGACACAAGAGTAATGTGTGCACTGCAGAAGTGAAGAGGTGTTTCCGTTGTGGTAAGAACGGGCATGTTGTATCTGAGTGTGAGCACAAGAATATGGTTTGTTTCAACTGTAAAGAAGAAGGTCATATTGGTAGCCAGTGTCCGAAACCGAAGAGGGCTCAGTCAAGTGGTAAAGTGTTTGCTTTGGTTGAGGATCAGACAGCTGCTGAGGACGGACTTATTAGAGGTACATGTTTCATTAATAGTACTCCTTTAATTACTATTATTGATAATGGTGCTACGCATTGTTTTATTGCTGCTTATTATGTTGAAAGATTGGGTCTTGTGTTGTCTTCTTTGAGTGGAGAAATGGTCGTCGATACTCCAGCCAAGGGATCGGTGACTACTTCTTTTGTGTGTGCTAAGTGTCCCTTGTCGATCTTCGACAGAGACTTTGTTGTTGATTTGGTTTGTTTTCCGTTAAGAGGTTTGGATGTGATTCTGGGTATGAACTGGTTAGAGTATAATTGTGTTCATATTAATTATTATGACAAGTCGGTGAAGTTTTCTACTCTTGAAGAAGAGGAAGATGGTTTGTTGTCTGCTAGACAGTTGAGAAAGTTGATGCAAGAGGAAGCACATATGTTTTCGTTGATGGTGTCGCTATCTGTAGAGACTCAAGCTACAATTGAGGAATTGCAGGTGGTATGTGAATTTCCTGAAGTTTTCCCTGATGAGATTCCTGATGTACCGCTAGAGAGGAAAGTTGAATTTGCAATTGATCTTGTACCTGGTACCAGACCTGTGTCTATGGCATCATACAGGATGTCTGCGTCTGAGTTGTCTGAGTTGAAGAAGCAATTGGAAGAGTTACTTGAGAAGAGGTTTGTAAGACCAAGTGTATCGCCGTGGGGAGCTCCAGTGTTGTTAGTGAAGAAGAAAGATGGAAGTATGAGGCTCTGTGTTGATTATAGACATTTGAACAAGGTGATGATTAAGAACAAGTATCCGCTTCCAAGAATAGATGACTTGATGGACCAATTAGTGGATGCCCGTGTGTTTAGCAAGATTGATTTGAGGTCGGGTTACCATCAGATTAAAGTGAAGGATGAAGATATTCAGAAGACAGCTTTCAGAATGCATTATGGATATTACGTGTATTCGGTGATGCCTTTCGGTGTTACTAATGCGCCGGGAGTATTCATGGAATATATGAATCGTATCTTCCATACTTATTTGGATCGGTTTTTAGTGGTGTTCATTGATGATATTTTGATTTACTCTAAGTCAGAAGAAGAGCATGCTGAACATTTAAGAGTAGTATTGCAAGTTCTGAAAGAGAAGAAGTTGTATGCAAAGCTGTCCAAGTGTGAATTTTGGTTAAAAGAGGTTAGTTTTCTTGGTCATGTGATTTCAGGTAGTGGCATTGTTGTAGATCTATCGAAGGTTGATACTGTGTTGCAATGGGAAACTCTAAAGTCAGCTACTGAGATTAGAAGCTTCTTGGGATTAGCTGGTTATTATAGAAGGTTTATCGAAGGGTTTTCTAAGTTATCACTTTCGTTGACTAAGTTGACTTGTAAAGGTAGAGCGTTTGTATGGGATGTTCAATGCGAAGAAAGTTTTACGGAATTGAAGAAGAGGTTGACGTCGGCTCCGATTTTGACGTTGCCTAATCCAGGAGAGCCTTTTGTGGTGTATTGTGATGCTTCTAAGATGGGCTTAGGAGGTGTGCTTATGCAGAATGGTAAGGTAGTTGCTTATGCGTCGAGGCAATTGAGGACTCATGAGAAGAATTATCATATGCATGATTTAGAACTTGTTGCAGTTGTTTTTGTGTTGAAGATTTGGAGGAATTATCTTTATGGTTCTAGATTTGAAGTGTTTAGTGACCATAAGAGCTTGAAGTATTTATTTGATCAGAAGGAGTTGAATATGAGGCAACGAAGATGGTTGGAATTGTTAAAGGATTATGATTTGGTTTGAATTATCATCCAGGAAAGGAGAATGTGGTAGCTGATGCATTGAGTCGAAAGACTTTACATATGTCATCAATGATGATCAAAGAGTTGGAATTGATTGAGAAGTTCAGAGATATGAGCTTAGTTTGTGAGGTTACTCCGCAGAGTGTTATGTTGGGTATGTTGAAGATTAATAATGAATTTTTAGACAGTATCAGAGAAGCTCAGAAGTTGGATGTAAAACTGGTAGATTTGATGGTTGGGATTGATCAATCTGATAATAGTGATTTCAAGTTAGATGAGCAAGGTGTGTTGAGATTTCATGACCGGATTTGTATTCCTGATGATGTTTAGATGAAGAAAATGATACTTGAAGAGAGTCATATAAGTAAGTTGAGTATTCATCTAGGAGCTACAAATATGTATCAAGATTTGAAAGGTTTGTTTTGGTGGCCTGGGATGAAAAGTGATGTGGCTCGGTTTATGTATGCATGTTTGACTTGTCAGAAGTCGAAAGTTGAACATCAGAAGCCTGCAGGATTGATGCAACCGTTGGTAGTTCCAGAGTGGAAATGGGATAGCATTTCAATGGACTTTGTGACGGGGTTGCCTAGTACTTCAAGAGGACATGATTCAATTTGGGTGATTGTTGACAGGCTTATGAAGTCAGCTCATTTTATTCCTATTAACATCAGTTTTCTAGTGTCGAAGTTGGCTGAGATTTATGTTAGTGTTATTGTTAAGCTGCATGGTGTTCCTTTGTGCATTGTGTCAGATAGAGATCCAAGATTTACTTCTAATTTTTGGAAGAGTTTGCAAGAAGCGTTGGGTTCTAAGTTGAGGTTGAGTTCAGCGTATCATCTTCAGACAGATGGTCAGACTGAACGGACGATTCAATCGTTGGAAGACTTGTTGAGGGCATGTGTTCTCGAGCAGGGAGGTTTGTGGGATACGTATCTTCCGTTGATAGAGTTCACGTATAATAACAGTTACCATTCTAGTATTAGGATGGCACCTTTTGAAGCGTTATATGGTCAAAGATGTAGAACTTCGTTATGTTGGCATGAATCTGGTGAAAGTGTAGTACTTGGACCTGAACTTGTTCGTAAGACTATTGAGAAGGTGAAGTTGATTCGAGAAAAGATGAAAGCTTCACAGAGTAGACATAAGAGTTATCATGACAAGCGAAGGAAGGATTTAGAATTTCAAGCTGGTGATCATGTGTTTTTAAGAGTTACACTTATGACTGGTGTTGGGCGAGCATTGAAGTCTAAGAAGCTGACTTCTCGTTTTATTGGACCGTATCAGATTTCGGAGAGAGTGGGGAATGTTGCTTATAGAGTGGATTTACCGCCTAATCTTTCGAATTTGCATGATGTGTTTCATGTGTCGCAACTTCGGAAGTATATTTCAGATCCATCTCATGTGATTCATATGGACGATGTGCAAGTACGGGATAATCTTACGATGGAGACGATGCCTGTACGGATCGCGGATCGTGAAATGAAGACTCTAAGGGGCAAAGAGATTGCCTTGGTTAAAGTGGTTTGGCTAGGAGCTGCTGGTGAAAGCAAGACTTGGGAATTGGAGAGCAAGATGCGAGACTCTTATCCTGAATTGTTTGATTGAGGTAAATTTTCGAGGACGAAAATATTCTAAGTGGGGGAGAGTTGTAACGCCCGTAATTTAATTAATTATTTAATTAAATTATTTTTGGAATATTTGTGAAGAAGTGTTATTATAATTGGATTTATTTTATTAAATGGAGAAATAATAATATATTTGAGGTATTATATTATTGGATGGTGAAATAATATTAGAAGTTAATATTATTTAATGTGGGTCTATAATGTGTGAGTGGAAGTATTAAGGGGGTGTAGGTTTTGAGCCCAATAAGGAATAATATAATAATATTTTGTTATTTTATTATTTGTGAGAAGAATAGAAGGAGGAAGTAGTAAGAAGAGAAATAAGGATTGTGAAGAACGTGAAGTTGCTGGAAAAGTGGAAAACGGCAAGAACGAAGAATTCAACCCGGAAATTGTAGAGCGACCTTCGATCCAAGGTAAGGGTGGGGTTCTGGCTTTATAATTGGGTTCATGATGTTTGATATATGGGGTTAGATGTAATTGTTGTTTGTTCTTGAATTAGATGTGTTATGAATGATGTATGGTGAATATTGATGAATTCTGGATGAATAATGATGTTATTATGTTGTCTAATCGATGGAGTAATAGAGTATAATGATTAGGTGATGAATTACCATGATCATAATAAGGTTTTTAGGGCTGTAGTATAATTCCCGTAGTGAAATTACAGAAGAAATGCATAAAATTATGCTGACTGTTAAAGGATGTGTCGATACATGAAGGATGTTCGACTCAGGATGAGTCAACACGAAGAGAGGATGTGTCGATACATGAGTGGGTTAGACTCAGGATGAGTCGACCGGTGTAATGCATGTGTCGATACATGCTGTATTTTGAAGTCAGGATGAGTCGATCAGTAAGTGCATGTGTCGATACATGCTGTGATTTGAAGTAGGATGAGTCGATCCATAAGGAGGATGCGTCGACTCATAGTGAGTAGATGAAGCAGGATGAGTCAATCCATAAGGTTTCGTGTCGATACATAATATCTAGTTTTCGACAAAATTGACTTTTAATTATTGTAACTTGAATTTTAGGATGCTGTTTGAGATGTCGTTCGAAGCGTTGATTAGCTAACGCGATGAACTTTATTCTAGATTATTTAGATGATTATTAAGAGGTGTAATCCCAGTAACCAATTTAGGATTTAGAATTAATTCCCGTAGATGACCGTTGTGCTGTTTTTGGGACAGATTGATGAATATGAGATGTTAGAGGTTGCTGTTAGAATTATGACAGTAGGATTAGTGACAATAATGATGTACAGTAGCAGAATAACATTAGGGATTACTGTAGTATTGATATACAACTGAGTTATAAGTGAGATGTGGTCATTAAAGTTGTGGTTGGTAATTATGATGAACCAATGACGTTTGATAAATAAATGATGTTTAATAAATTATTTTGAGATGTTTATGAGATGCTGTAATTGAGACGTTGTTGTTTTGAGATGTTTATGAGATGTTGTTCTGAGATGTTTATGAGATGTTGTTGCTTTGAGATGTTTATGAGATGTTGTTGTTTTGAGATGTTTATTAGATGTTGTGTTTTGAGATGATTAAGATGTTGATATTACATTCATGAAGAGTCGCATACATTGCATTTTTGAGATGGAGCTTATGCTTGTTGAGATGGCCTGGATTGGCAAATTTTGAGATAAAGGATATGCCTTGTTGATGCCTCTATTAATTGGCAGATTTTTGAGATGGGAGTTCTGCTCCAATGGTACCACATGCATTTGCATAGTTTTGAGTCGCATTTTATGATTGAATAATGAAGTGTATTTGATGTTGATGAATGAGTATATATGTTGTAATTATTGTTGATTATGAGATGAGAAGTGGTGATATTATTGATCTAATTTAATATATTGATTATCATGCGCTTTATTATATTGTTAAATATCTCACCCCTTCTGTTTGAGTGTTGCCCCTATGTTGGTAACGTGCAGGTAATCGAGAGTGAAGGTTGTATACCTTCAATAGTTCGAATCGGTGTCATTGCTCTGATATGTAACACTCGGGGGGATGAACACTTGCTGATTTTTTATTGTTGATTTTCAGTTGCTGAATTTTGAATTGATTATTATTAAATATGAGATGTTTCGAAGTTGTTGTTTTATTTAAAGATGTTATTGAAGAATTCCGCTGTGTAATTGTTGAATTATTTTATTAAAGATGCTATGTTGATGGTTCATCCGATGTTTTATTATAAGTGTTATATATCCATGATGAATGCAATGAATTTATTAGAAGAATTTGTGACGTCCTGATTCATTTGTATGATTGAAATTTTATAACTCTGATTTATTTTGCATAATTTGCTTGGGGTAGAATTGGGGTGTTACAGGCTCCAGAACCTTCTTCTCACTGGCATAGAATTGAGCTTCAAACGTATCCCACTCCTCTTTAAGTTGAACCCAGGATTTCTGTAACTCCTCATGATCAGTTGGCATGTCAGGATGATGAACAGGAGAAGCAGGGTCTCCTTCAGCAACTGGTTCCATAATCCTTGGTAGGACAGCGAGGTAAGGTATCATAAGACTTTGGGCGCGGGCTCGTACCCATCGGAGATAAAGCTCAAGAGGTATGGAATTCTTGTGCCCCATTGTCTTGCTATAAATTTTATGTACCATGCCCCAAGCTCTCATGAACCTTTTGCAGTAACCCTGGGCATCATTATCATAGTTGAAGGCGATTCCTTGGATAAGTGTATCATGAGGACCATCCCTTCTCATATAACCAAACTGTCGTAGTGCCAATCAAGGGTTATAAGTGATTCCTCCCCTAATGCCTAAGAGAGGGACATTAGAGAATTCACCACAGCAATCGATGATGGTAACATCTACCAAGGACCATGAACACCAATGAATGTCTGAATGTGTAAGGGACATCAGCCTATGAGACCATTTCATACCCTGCTCATTATTCAAAATAGACCTGGGTAGGTGCGAAATAAATAACCTAGCCAATAGAGGAGTGCAACACAGGAGGGTCCCCCTTCTCTTTAGAGTGCGAGCATACAGAGAGTGTAGAACACCCCCCAAGTAATGTGGGCACCGGATTATGAGACAGAAAAACCTTAATAGTATTCACATCTACGAGTTGGTCCACATTAGGGAAAAGTACAATCCCGTATATAAGGAGTGCCAATACCTCTTCAAAAGCTTGTAAATACATGGTATCCCAAAAATAGTAAGCCTTCTCGAATAGAAATTTAACCGAGATTCCTTGGACACTTCCCCTAGTTTCCTAATTTGTTACTACATCAGACCATTGTAAGGATAGAGCTCGAGCAATCTCTTCAGGATTTGTATGTTCTTCCATATCGTTGAAAGGTAACTGATCAAGAATAGGTACCCCCAACAACCAAGAAAATTCCTCCATAGTACGCACTAGTTGGTAATTCGGGAATGTGAAGCAGTGGTGCAAAGGATCAAAGAACTGAAATAGCACTTTTAACAATTCTTCATCAGGTTTTGAAGTGACCAAGTTGAGCAACCGACCATGTTTTTCAGTGAAGGGAGAGCTTTCAAGGATCCTTAATGCCAAATCCTTTAGCTGGAGATGCACTTTCACAAGGTTAATCTGGATAGTGTTCCTGCGGGCGGATGCCATGTCCTACAAAACAAAGCAAAGATGAGCCCTAGAAAGTCATTAAAATGGTTAGTATGATATGATGTGCTTATGATGTGATGATTATGCTAAAAGAAATCACATGTATAGCAAGCAACAAACAACTCACACCAAGTCCTTAGGTTTAAGTTTTGCATGGGTTTTAAGGTCATACCCTCTTGTAGCTGGATTGGTTCAACCTGTTCTATAAATAGTAACTGAGTTCTAAAGGATCTCAATATCACTGATCTTTCCCCCAAACTTCGTTCAATAGACGATTGACTCGCAACCAAACAAAACTCAAGAGTCAAACCTCAATGAGTGTAGCATCGAGTATCTGTCGACCTTGGGAATACACCAAAGTCGGCCATCACGCTACGTCCTACTGGCCAAGTTGTGCAATTAAAGTTTCTATAGTCAGTTGATGCTTTATGACACCACGTGGCGGCCCCGTACTCTCCTTGATTGACTCAAGGGTTACCAGTACCAACCAAAGTGTCACATCAACGTAGCTACTGCTTTAACCGTGTCGGTATACCCCTCACAGTTCCCTCATAGTTTATTGTTACTTACCTAAAAGGTGTCCCCAGATCCGGGTGTAGGATCCACATAACCCCAACAAAACCCTTGAATATAAAGCAGGCAAAGCAAAACAAGAAAGTAATTTTAGAAATGACCTAGATCCTAAGGTATACCCCACTTATTAAATCCCCAGCAGGGTCGCCAGTTCTATGATACGGTGGCAGAACCGACTGTTAATACTGGTTTGCATTTTGTATTTGCAAATGTCGCGGTAAGCAAGAGTCGCCACCGGCTTTTATTTCATCCAACAAAGGAAAGGAAAAAGAACAGAAAAAAAACCATTTTTTCGAGAGTTTCTGAGTATGGGGGGTAGATTGTAAAAATGGAAGGTGTTAGCACCCTTTCTATCCATGGTTTTCCACAGGCTATTAAGTACTTGCTCATTTTTGAAATTGCTTGTTTGTGTTTTGAAAAAAGTTTTGTTTAACTTCATGATAACTCTTGTATGTGTCCTCAAGAGTGTGACGAAGTCGTTTTTGAAAACTGTTTTGAAAAGTGTTTGTGAAAAAAGAGTTTATTTGAGAAAGTACTTAAGATTTTACCTACTCGAAAAAAGATTGTTCTTTCTCGTTTCCTTTAGACAGTGTTATCCTACTATTAAGGAGTAGGTAGCCCTATCGTTGGAGTTTTAAGGGACATCCGAAGGGACGAAATGGTCATTGAAGGCAACAAGTAAGGATACCTTAGCATTTCGAAGGGATTATCATCATAAGATCATTTCTCGTAGGCAACTCGAGGCACAACGAGGGACTATGATCTTTATGACGACTTTGAATTGCGGGTCATTGCTAAGATATCCCTACGTTCGAGGGACATGACCATTATTTCCGAGGCAACCAAGTGAGGCAAGCCCTAGGAGTGAGCATGTGCATGTGTGCTTTTTTTCCAGTTAATTATCTTTGCACAATTAGGGTTATCTATCTTTTTAATCGTTAATTTATCTTTCGCATGCAATCCTAATGTTCATACATCTAGCAGTTTAATATTTGCAGAATTTAAAAAGTACGAGAATTTAAAGTCCTAACTATTACAAGGATTTTGGGCATATACACCAAATATTTGACTAAAAATAAAGATGCGGAGATTGAAATCCTAATTAATCTATTATAAACTTGAAACAGTTGCAATAATTGGAAAAATAAATAAATGCGCGCGAGAACAAAGTAAATATCCTAAAGAATTTAAATAAAGAAAAAAAAAATTGATTTTTTTTTATTGAGAAAATTAAATATTTGTGAATTAAACCTAATTTGTCTAATTAATTTTAATTATGAAAACAATCAAGTCAATATCATTAAATTAATTAATTTGCAAAAAAAACTAATTTTAATAAATAAAAAACCTAATTCTACATTTTTGTGGTTTTCTTGATTTTATGATTTTTTTTAAAAAGATTTTTGAAATAAACAAAATAAAAATAATTAAAACAATAAAAAAGAAAATAAGAAATTAAAACAAAAGTGTAAAATAGGCCTGATTATCAGAAGTAAACTGGGGGTGTGAAGCTGGATTGCTGAAGCCCAAATCCTTTGGCCCAATCAGGCATTTGGATCCAGTGCTGGCCACGTTTGAGGGTGCACAATAGACTTCTCTCCACTGGGCGCTGGATCTGGATCTAAGGATGATCCACTGGCTGGATTTGGAGGGTGTATGATGGCTTTCCTGGGTAGTGCACGTTGGATCTACACGAAATTTTTAAGAAAAATATAGAAGCAGACGCCTGGGATCGAACCCAGGACGTTTGCCTCATATACACACTCCCTGGCCAACTACGCTGGACTGCTCATTCGTACATATAATGAAACAAATAAAATATAAGGGAAATTAAATTCTATGCCCAGGAAAACGCACGTGAATTCAAATGAGCCAGTGGGAGTCAGCCACGTGATCGCCTTCTTCACTGATCCATTGTTTTAGACGATGGACTTTTACCTACAGCAGTTTTCTGTCACTATAAGTTGTAGTAACGGATTTGGTTCGTAACTAAAACCCCGCGTTATTCAAAAACATGATATAGGCAATATAAATCAAAACCAATGTTAGGGATCAATCATGAATTTTGTCCTGAGTTCAGTAATACCCAGAATTCCCCTCAATTTGTCCTGAAAAAGGAAACCCCAATTTTGAGCTTTCAAACCCTAGCGATGGCATAAGCCAATTCCTGCACTAAAACTCACATTGGACTATTCAGACACCTTCATGTGATGATTATAAACACAGAAATATAATCAAATAGCATGTATAACGTATGAATGAGCAAAATTGAGATTGAAGAAAACGGGACCAAACTGTGAGTATCAAGATGCAATTATGGATGCTTTGATGCATGCGATTGATGTCGTTGGCTTTAGGAGACGTCCAGGAACGTGTTGCCGGCCTTGAAATTGCTTGAATGGGACGGTAAATAAAAATCCGCTCTCCACTTTTCTTTGGAAATTTTGGAACTTTGTTTGACTTTTTGGAACAAGTTGCGCCTCTCTCTCCTCTTATTAGGGTTCAACCTGCTCTGTTATATGTATATGAATCAAATAGGTTAACAATTTTAGATTCAATCTTGGAAATTGATGAGCAAGATATTTGATTTTCAAGTCATATTCTTTGTTTCCAAAATTGGCAAAATCATGCCATTTTCAATTCAACCAACCCTTGCACGATTTGTTTGCTAACATACAACCTGTATCTTCATTCTTTAATGCAAAATCATCCCAAAATATTTTTATATCATTTATTTGATTTATTTTGGATTTTAAATGATTAAAAATCAAAATCAAATAAATAATAAAATGATGTATGGAGGGGTTTATGGGTCTTGGACCATGTTAGGAATGTGTTTCAAACATAAAAAGTTAGGCCCATTTGGCAAAAATGCAAATTTGGTCAATATTGGCTTCATGCAATTTTCCAAAAATGGTCAACTTTGACAATGCATATCTTCCTTAATTTTGACCCTAGGAGGGTGTTCTTGGGATTTTTAGAAATCTTAGGATGTCCTCTAAACAACCCTTTTGATCTCATCTCAATTGGATCTTCCATGTTCATGTAAGGAGCTTTGACCCAAAAGGTGTTTTTGTTGACTTTTGAAAAGGACCCATAATGTCTGAATTTATATCTTTTGATGAGTGAATTTTTTGAACTTGAGGGCTGAATATGAGTTGTAGGGAATTACATCCTTTTCAAAATGAGCCTTGGACGGGAAATTTTTGATAAAGTATGAGAAAGTTATGCCTGGTCAAAGTTTGGTTGACTTTTCCTATAGAAACCCTAATTTAGCAACTTTTGAGTTTTGATAATTAGGAGCATTACTTGAGGAATAATGATCAACCCTTGATCAAATGATGGATATTACAAATGTTTATGTTGACCAAAAATCTTGAAGTTTGATTGTATGTGAGTCACAGTTGACTTTTGACCTAACGTAGTTGATTTTCAGGCATTTGAGCAGTTGACTGAGAAAATTTCTTGTGCAAAGCATGAAACTTGACATGGATGGTCTTGAGTACATATTAAGACCATGGAAGATATTTGAGGCCTCTGGAGCTCACCCATCTTGGTGAAATTGGAAACCCTAGTTTAAGGTTCATTGTCTTAGGGGAGCACTTGTCTGATCAATCCTTGGGCATCCTTGAGCAAGTTGAGAACTTCAATGAGTATGTGTTGAGTAAAAATGAGAGGGGAAATTTTGGGGTACAACAGTGGGTATGGACACGGTCATGGATTTTCTTTTGCTGTTTTTCTAACCCAAAATGTTTTTTCCGATGTTTTGTCAAATGCTTTTATTTGTTAATTTCCCCAAAATGATTTCAAGACAATATTCACAAGTAATGATAGTAGTATTTTGTAAACAAGTCTGAGAAAAAGAAAAAACGCAATTTGAAATACGCAAAGAAATCAAATATTTTATTGATATGCCTTTGAATAGGCGAGAGTACAAGATGCAATTCCTAGAAAGAGGTAATTACGGGAAAAATTTAAAACTGTAAATGGCAATAAAAAATAATAATTGTTACTGTTGTTCCCCAATATCCTTTTAATGATTTTATCTCCTTTGCTTCTGAGTTGTATGATTCAGATTTATCTCTCCCTTCGTGGTTCGTAGTCGCAGTTCTTAGATCGCAGTCTTTTTGTTCTTTATTTCTTTGTATGAAATCCCTAACTTTTGCCTGGATTGCCCTTTCGGGTTTTCAATCCACCGGGATAAATTTTTTTTTTGTCTATATGCCCCTAATTTTTTGCCTGGATCGCCCTTTAGGTTTTTTGATCCACCGGGACGCTCCTTTTTTCCTAAGTCGCCCTTTTAGGGTTCGAGCTTAGCGAGATTTTTATACATAGTATTTTTACTGCGTCTGAATTTTCCGTATGTGATAGTTCTTCCCCATCCATTGTTGTGGGGATAAGACCACCACCAGAGAATTCTATTTTGACTACATATGGACCTTCGTAGTTGGGTGTCCATTTACCATGTGAATCGAGGCGAGGTAGCAGAATCTTTTTGATTACTAGACCATATTATGGTTCATCTTGTACAGTATACCATTACTCTAAAAGAGTTCCGAGGCTAATTTTCGTAGAGTTTGTTTGTCAATGCTAGAGACATTTTCTGGATGTTCTTGTTTTTCTAGGCTTTTCTTGATGTCTTAAAACCAAGGCTTGTTATATTGTCATTTTTAATAGCAAGGTAATGTGTGGGATCTTCGAAGTGTCTATTTATGATGCGCGGTTCATAGCTGACCAAGTTACTTTGAACATAGATGATAGAATTGCCAGGGCGTCTGTCATTTGATTTTCTTTTCGTGGGATGTGACTGAAAGTGATCTTTGTGAATTCCGCATTCAGTTTTAAAACCTGATCCCAATATAGAATCAGTTTTGGATGCTTAGTATCCCATTCGCCATTGACTTGGTATATGGCTTGTGAGCATTCTTTGGGGGGAGTCAAAATTTCCCATATATCGTGCCCCAGTGTATTTAAACCCCTATCGAACGTGAATATCCAGCGTGCCCCTGGCTCGGGTTCTTCGTCAGGTCCTGGTATTTCGTAGTTGCTTATCTTTACAACACTGTCTGTATTTAACCTTGGCCTGTTTCTATAGGAACAAGCAAATATGTGCAATAATTTGACCAGCTTCTTTGTGGCTCCACTCTAACATTGCCCCTTAGCTTGATTTCTTCCTTTGTACCTAGATTAATGGCCTTAATAGCCTCGTGATATGGTTGTACATTATTAGCCTTTTGCTCTATTTCCCTCACCATTTTCTCAGAGAGTTCAAGATCTTTCATCATCTTCCTCTTCAGCTTAGCTGATAGGAGCATCAAAATTATATCGGGTCGCAGTAGTAACATTACCGATGCTTTTGGGCATAAATTTGCACCTTTATCATGTTTTGGTGCAGATTTAGTATATGAAATTTGAAAATGCATATGCAGAGGGAGTATTGCCATTTTTAAATTTAAGATATAAACGCAAGAGAAAGAAGGGGATCTTAATTGAAAACGAAATATAACTTTTATTAATAGCAAATATTGTCTGAAACAAAATGGGGAACCCTTACAAGTAACCCCTATGCCTCGGGCTTAACATAGGTTCTTTCAAAAACAAGAAAAACTACTTAGGAAAGAAAAAGACCTCGGGAATATCCACGATAGTCCCTCTTTTGAGTTCCTCTCCTAGGGCACATTCTCGGATGAACTCAGTTACCTCTTTGGTTTTGGCTTTGTTGGATATCCTTGCCACGTGTCTGTCATGCTCTACTCCCTTGTTGGCAAAGGTCTCTTGAATTGGAAGAAAATGTACTTCGCCCTTCAGAGCAGCTTTATGCTCATTTTCAGGGTATAGTCTGTATTGGATTATCCCCTGGTCCCTTAGCCTTTGTAGAGTTCTTTCGACAACTTCATTGTGTTTTGGCGAGAATCCATATCCCAATAGATATTCTTTCAGCAAATTTATCGGGGTTTTTCGTTGTCTGCTTGCCCCAGATTCAGTGACTAGTTCAATTGCATTTATTGTCAGCCCATCTTGTGAAGGCGTAGGGTCTGATTTGATGTTGGGCTTCTCGAACGTGATGTCTTGAGATTCCAACAAATCATGCACCTTGTGTTTGAATGGCCAACACTGTTCTATGGTAGGTCCTGGAGAATTAGCATGATACTCGCATCTGGCGTTGGCATGGTATCTTCGTGGGAGTGGCCCGACTGGAGGAGCTAGAGGCTTGAGTTCCACCAAGGATGCCTTAACTAGCTATTGTAATAACAGACTGTGAGGCATAGGGAATGGATCAAATTTCCTGGGTGTCCTTTTGCCTTGGTGCTGCCCTTGTGCGATCACTAATGGTTGTTGTACCATGGGTAGTGACTCTACATCATTAATTTCTCCCTCTCCTCCTTTGGGGAAATTTGAAGCAGGCCTCTTTGATTTGTAGGGAGCATTTGATGGTCCCCCTGGTATCTTCCCACTTTTTATTCCAGTCTCGATTCTTTCTCTGATAGTCACTAGGTCTGAGAACCCCAAAGAGATACTTCTGACCATCTTCTCATAATACAGCCCTTGCAAAGTCCCCATGAACGTGTCTACTAATTATTTCTCTAACATTGGCGGTTGCACACGGGATGCCAACTCCCTCCATCTCTGAGCATACTCCTTGAAGGACTCTTCTTTCTTCTGGGACAAATTTTGGAGTTGCATGCGTGTAGGTGCCATGTCCAGGTTATATTTATAATGCTTTAGAAAAGCATTAACAAGATCTTCCCAGGTTCGAATATGCGTTTGCTCCAATTGCATATACCAGTCTGAAGATGCCCCACTTAGGCTATCTTGAAAATAGTGAGTCATCAGCTTCTGATCGTGGGCATGGACATGCATCTTCCTGTAATACATGCACGAATGATTTCTTGGACAAGTGAGCCCCTTGTATTTTTCAAAGTCAGGTACTTTGAACTTTGGTGGAATCACCATATCAAGCACTAGGCCCATTTCGAGAGTGTCTACTTCGAAAGCGTCAAGCCCTCCACAACTTTTAATCTTTCCTCAAGAGCTTTATACTAATTTATCACTAGTGGATTATCAACAACGTGAGTACCAATCATATTTAAGGGTGCTTGGTTGTCATCCTATGGGTTGTGGTCTCCGTATTGCAGGTCCAAGTAGTTGTCTGCATTATTGGTCGAAATCTGTAGGGTATGTGATGCCCCTGCTTTTGGTGGCGGTAGGACAAACCCTTCGGTTTCAACTTCTTGTTGGGCCATGACTGACTTCTGGAGTCCTGCTTTTGGCTCTTTCCTTGGTTGGTGACTGCTTGATGCACAAATAGTTTGGGCTACTCCCTCAAAAGTTGCCCTGAGAATCTGGTCTTGCCTATCAATAATGTTCTTCAAAGCTAGGAGAACTTGACTCAAATCTCATTTCATTAAAGTGACATCACCCTTTACTTGGTCGAGATCCTCTTTGAATGCAGCCTGAGTTTCCTCGATTTTCTCTATTGCTTTTTGTTGATAGGCCCTTGTTTGATATGGGGGCTAAGGAGGTGAAGATCTCCTTCTACCAATGGTTCAACTGGAGAGATTTAAAAAAAAGAGTTTTGATATGATATGCAGGTTGTGATACGGTGGGAGAACTGACTTGAGGTTTTGCGTTTGTTTTCGCAAATGTTTCGGTTGAGCAAGAGTCGCCACCGACTTTTTATTTTATCCTAAGGAAAGGTTAAAAAGCACAGCAAAAACCTTTTGAGATGTTTTCTTGGGTTCGGGGAGTAGATTATAGAAAGGGAAGGTATTAGCACCCTTTCTATCCATGGTTATCCATGGGCTCTTAGTTACTTGCTTAGATCACTTGCCTTTTTGTTTTCAATTGTTTGAAATGGTGCTTGAGTGTGTGGGTTTGAAAATGTTTTGAAAAGAAGCCAATGTGGAGGCAACCTTTGTAATGATCCATGTGGGGATGTATACAAAGATGTATGTCTTTTGCAAAAAAGTTTTCATTTGTTTTTGAAAGTTGTTTTGAAAGTGTTGTGAGATGTGGTTTTGAAATTAGGCAAGTGTTTTATTTTGCAAGTTTGATTCAAGTAACTAAGAGGTTATCTACTCATAAATTTCTCAAAAGATTATTGCTATGTTTTAACCCTTTTAACAAGTTTGTTCCACCATTGAATTTGATGGACAACCTTATGTTAGGATGTGAAAGGGACAGGCGCGGGTCATCGTTTAGACCATAATTGCAACAGTGTTAAATGTCTTTGGGCATTTTCTTTAAGGGACTTGATCATTTGTTTTTGTTTGTTTTGAAAAGTTTTATCGAGGGACTATGATCATTCAATTTGTTTGTTTTGCCCAAAGAGACCTAACATGCAACATGGCCCATTTATTTGAAGGCAACAAAGTGGAGTACCCTAGGGGTGCAAGTGTGGGATGTGTTGTTTATTTTCATGCTCATTCATCTTGTATTAGGTCTAACTATTTTTTATCGTTTTTTCGCATACAAACCCTAATTCTAACATGTTATTATTAGAAAGCGTATAAAGTGCGAAATTTAAATTTACTAAGCTATTACAAAACCAAATAGGGGAAGGGGGGTACAAATGTTCAAATGGGGGATATTGACAAGAATTTAAATCTAAATTATTACATCATTTTGAATATTTGCAAAATAAATAAATTGCATAATTAAATGGAAATTAAATAAATATGCAAAAATGCAAAAAAGAAAGTTTTTTATGTATGAGAAAAGTATGGTTTATGTAAAATAAAAATAAGAAAATAAAAAGGTATTATTTTTGAGTATTTTTTTAACTTTTAGGGCAAAAACCCTAATTTTAATGAAAATGGATATTAATTGATTTAATACAAGTATTTATTTATTATGTACAAAAATAAAAATAAAATGAAGTATATTATGAAAAAAAGTATTTTTGTATCAAATATTAATAAAAATGAAAAAATTCAAGTATTTGTATATTTTAACTTAAATATATTAATAAACATATATATATATATATATATATATATATATATATATATATATATATATATATATATATATATATATATATATATATATATATATATATATATATATATATATATATATATATATATATATTAAGTTCTTAAATATGCATTATATACAAAATAATATATATTTAATATTTTAATAAAATAAATAAAAAAAGTATTTTTATGTGAAATATTTTCAGAAGGTAAATAAAAATAAAAATTGTATTTGAATGCATTTACACTATTTTTATATTTATTCTAAATAATAGTATATAATATTTGCGTATAAACAAAGGAAATAAAATCAAATAAATATGCCATAAATTCAAAAAAAAAATGGAAAAAATATTTTTATGTTTTTTATATCATGAGAAAAAATAAATAAAGTCAATCAAAAAAAGAAAAAGTCAAAAAAGTCAAATAAATAAGCAAATGGGCTCAAGGGGTGTAATAGCAATTAAGTGGTGTAAATAAGAAAAAATGCACAGGCCCAGCCCAAAGATCACTGTCTTCAACCTCCAGCACAAACATTTGAAAAAAAACGCGCGCCCCTGTTCTTCAATGTCCAACTCTCGATTCCTGGCTTTTTAGCAAAAACTCATAACACAGCAAATGTTCAGCAGTAAGAGACGATTCTAACCATGTATGGAACTTGACCTAACTCTCTAAGATGAGGGAGAATTTCTCCTCCCCCAAATCTTAACCTAGTTTTTCTGCCATTTTCAAACTTTCTCTCTACTCAGGCAAAATAAATGAAATGTAAAGATATGTACATGTTCAGGGCTGTGAGTAGAACCTTGTTTCTTCACAAACTTAAGACTAAAGATGCATGACAAGAGAGATACGAGTTCAAAGTTTTACCTGTGCAGTTGAACTTCTATCTGGAGAATGAGGAACTTCTAGTGCAAGGTAATGATTGGAAAAGCTTCCTTGAGGTCCAGGGATGCTTTTTCAATGCTTACTTTGTCTTGAAACTTCTTGTATCGAGCTGTAGAACTTCAACTGCAAAAGGAAAAAATGAAAATGGTGGAAGCTGTTAGAGGGATTACAGGTCAGGTTTTAGGTCATGGTTAGCTTGCATATATGCTAGGGAATGTAGAGGAACAAGTTTGGACAAGAATGCTTGAAGGGATTGAGGGATGGCACTCAAACTGCAGGCCTTGCCCTGTTTGAGCAGTTTGATGGTGTTTCTGAGATGGAGAGTGTTTGAGAGGTCAAGGACTCGTGCAAAAGCTTGGATGTGTTCTTTGGAATGTGTTTGATAGATTTTTTCTTGTGTGCTTAAGCTGAGATTGGAGTTGTCACAAGTTATGCACTTTTCTTCTATCTTAAGCAACAAAGGCAAGTTGATGGTTTAGGTCAGTAGGGGGCCTCCTAATGTGCTGCATAAGCCTCTCTTGATCAGTGTGTTATGCACATAATCTTGTGCCAAGCAGATCTTCCATGTACTTGTTGGATTTCTAATTTGACATAAAGCTAATCTTTTCAAAAATGGAAAGTTCACTTTATCTAGTTTAGGATTAATCTTGCATACAATGCTTGCACTCAAAGAACAACACTTTAACACATTGAATATGCATTAAATTATTGAGTATGGAATGGTTCAAGGACCTGTAATCAAGCATAAAGCAAGCTGAGTTCAAATTTGCAAGATTATGAACATGTCTTGGTGAGGAACAAAAGTGAATTTTTGCCAACTTGTGAAATTCGAATCTCTCAAGTTATGAGGTTGTTTGAGAAGTTCTTGGACATTTTGGAAAGCTTGGAATGTGTACTACAATCCATCTTTGAAATTCAAATTGAAATTCCAAGTGGAAGGGTATGAAAAATGGCCTTGAAGTGGGGTAGAAAACCTTGTCAAAATAGGTTAAAATTTCACTAAGTTAAAAATGGTTTAGTGCCCTTATTCAAAAAATTGTAACTTGAGATACAAGCTTCAAATGAGAAAACTTTGTGAATCAAAGTTGTAGATTATGCAACAAGCTACAACTTTCATGTTTTGACTTTTGTTTGAATCCAAATGGATCTTGGTGAAAAGATGGGGCAAAGTTGGGAAAAAATTAGGGTTTTTCATAACTTAGAAAAATTCTAAGTTATGAAAAATTCCATTTTCTAACCCTAATTTGCATTTTGTGATTTCTTGGTGAACAAGTTTCATGATTTGGCATGTTTTGATGAAAAGTGAATCTTGACTCTTGATTTTGACCAAAAAGTCAAAGTTTGACTTTTCAGTATACAGTCAAAATTGATCAATTGACTGGGAAATTCAACTGTCAATCTTGTGTACTTGGGATCTTTTGAGCTTGATGAATGTGTCAAGACCATTTCATTGAGTCCTTGAGTCCATATGTGAGCTTGGTTTTCCATTGGCTAGGTCAAACAGTCAAAAATTACCTTTGTGCAGTCAAAACCCTAAAAATGACCATTTTGCCCTTTTGGTGATCTGATCAAATTTCTTGTAGAATTGTGATCCAAACTTGATCAAATGGTCCATATGAGTTCAATATGTTGATGTGGGTCAAAAATCATGAGGTTTGACTGTCAATTGGCCACAGTTGACTTTTTCCCCAATACAGTTGATTTCTAGGTCAACTGTCCAATTGACTGGGCAAAACTTGGAATCAAGACTTGAAACTTGGTGAGGATAAACTTGGGAGTCCAATATGAAGCATGAAAGTCATCTTAGGCATTTTAGGTCAAAACATTCTAGGGCAAACACAAACCCTAATTTGAGTCCACAGTGCAAGGAGAAGTCTTGAGCAGAGGAAACCCTAACTGGATCTTGATCTTTAAGGGTCTTGTGATGAGAAAATGTTAGGGAAATGGGAGGGAAAATTTTGGGGTACAACAGTTGCCCCTGTTCAATCTTCTTGGACCTGAAGAGTTAGATTGGCAAGTTTGCCTTTCGTGACTCGAGGGTAAAAGGAGATTGGACACTAGAGTGCCCGGAAATTTGCACTCGCATGCTGGAGTCTCAACAACGTGGTGTCGGGAATGGGCTTATAGATGCCATTTGGAGAGATGGTGGATAGGGAGATGGGCTTATAGATGCCATCTGGAGATGTGACAGAAACTTGTCGGGAATGGGCTTATAGATGCCATTTGGAAAGTGTCGATCGCATAAGAGATTCTATAGCGAGAACTTGTGTATTTGAGAAAGACGGATGTTTTCCTGGCTTGTTACAGGTGTTTGATCTTCAGTCTCCTTATGCAGATATGCCCTGGCTAGATACAGGTATCGAATCTACAATCGGTTTGCTCACAGATGTGCCCTGGCTGGATACAGGAGTCGAATCCGGAAATAGTCGTCAATAGATGTGCCCTGGCTGGATACAGGAGTCGAATCTTTGAACTCTTCAGACGTGCCCTGGCTAGATACAGGAATCGAGTCTGGAAACGTGGTCAACAGATATGCCCTGGCCGGATACAGGAATCGAGTCTGGAGATGTTGTAGTTGATAGATGTGCCCTGGCTGGATACAGGAATCGAATCTTTGAACTCTTCAGACGTGCCCTGGCTAGATACAGGAATCGAGTCTGGAAATAGTCGTCAATAGATATGCCCTGGCTGGATACAGGAATCGAATCTTCGAACTCTTCAGACGTTCCCTGGCTAGATACAGGAATCGAGTCTGGAAACTGATCACTCTCAGATGTGCCATGGCTAGATACAGGTATCGGATCTGGAATTGTGACAGTTGAAGGTAGTTGTTTTTGGGATTGTCTTTTTCCTGAAAAGGCAAAAAACATAAGTTGTATGCAATGTCATGATGTATGATATGCATGATATCATGATGTTCAACATGAGATAGTGTTGTATGCGTTTTATCATATATGTAAGCAAGATGTATGAAAATGTGAAATGTTTATGAATGTAATTTCGTCTCAGGAAAATAAATCCTTGACGAACGGCCGGGGAGTTGCTCTGTGGAAGAGGTACTTGGCCGAAGTTTTGATAAGAGGTCTGTTTAAGACTTTAATGATGGATTCCGCTGGGGATAATGATGATAAACTCCGCTGGGGAGCACCAAAGATAAACTCCGCCGGGGATTGAAGGAACTTGCCGAGGGCGATCTTCCGTGGTTTTTTAGCTGAGGATAACCCAGTTATAAGTCCTTGTGAGGAAATAACTCTAAATAAAACTCGGGAGAGACGTCCGTACTCTGCAGGGGATAAGCTTCCAGAATCTACTGGGGATGAGCTTTAAGACCTACCGGGGAATGTTGTGCCTTTTCAGGATTGTCGGAGAGTCAACTCCACTTGGGGAAAGTATTGCTGAATCTTGTTTTACTCTGCGGGGAGTTGAGATGATTTGGCCACATTCTTCAGTTGAATCTACCTTGGTACCTTGGCGGACAAAACAACCAGACTGCATTAGACAACTTCACATTGCCCCTGTCTCTGATGTCACCTGTAATCAATCTCTTGTTTTATGTGTAAACATTTACGAATCATCAATTTAATGTCAAATGCATATATCAAAAATGAACATTGGACGTTCTTCGCAAGACAAAACAGAAAAAAGAAAACAATGGTAATTTGTATGGACAAGTGAATTTGTATTGATTTAAACTTTTCCTGTGAATAGGCGTTTTTGTACATGAGGCTGACATCCTAGTAAGAGGACGCCGCCAAATAATATAGAGTTTACAATTTGAAAAAGGAAACAAAACAGCTATGTGAACAATCCCACTGGGTTCCAACTCTGCTATCGCCTTTATGTCTTCAAGCGTCTCATCGCTTTGCCGCCTGGTCGAAGATGAAGCTGATCGGTCGATGCCGAATTCTGAGCCAGATAGTTGATGCCGATTTCCGGATGCGAAGTGATCCAATGAGACATAGTGTTACGCTTTTCTCCCTAACTTTTGCCTGGACCGCCCTTTCGGGTTTTCAGTCCACCGGGATACCCATTTTTGCCCAAGCCGCCCTTTCAGGTTTTCGACTTGCCGGGTGTACAGATTTTTATTCATTTCATCCCTTATTTTTGCCCGAACCCTTTTGGTTCGCCGGGAAGCCTTTATTTTTGCCTAGGTATGTCAACCTAGCGGGTCTTTTATTTATGCGTAGTATTTTTTCACTATGTCTGCATTGGCGGGGTGAGGAAGGTCGTCACCATCCATGGTGGTCAGGATCATGGCTCCTCCTGAGAACACACGTTTAACCACAAATGGCCCTTCGTATGTAGGGGTCCATTTGCCCCGGGGATCACTTTGAGGAAGGATGATGCGTTTGATTACCAGGTCCCCAACTTGATACTCTTGCGGTCTGACTTTCTTGTTAAATGCCCTGATCATCCGTTTTTGATACGTTTGACCATGACAGATAGCAGTGAGCCTCTTTTCGTCAATCATATTTAATTGATCAAGTCGAGTCTGGATCCAATCATCTTCATTCAAGTCTGCATCCTTCATTATCCGGAGAGAGGGTATCTGGACTTCAATTGGCAAGACTGCCTCCATGCCATAGACCAAGGAGAAGGGAGTTGCCCCGGTTGACGTCCTTGCTGAGGTGCGGTACCCATGAAGAGCGAACGGTAACATCTCGTGCCAATCTTTATAGGTCACTGTCATCTTCTGCACAATTTTCTTGATATTCTTATTGGCTGCCTCTACAGCCCCATTCATCTTCGGCCGGTAGGGAGAAGAATTGTGGTGTTGTATCTTGAATTGTTCACAGAGTTCAGTGATCATTTTGTTATTGAGATTGGTACCATTGTCCGTAATGATTCTTTCCGGGACGCCGTACCGACAGATCAGATTATGCCGGATGAAACGTGCCACGACGCTCTTGGTTACTGTGGCATAGGAAGTTGCCTCAACCCATTTCGTGAAGTAATCGATCGCCACCAAGATGAAGCGATGCCCATTGGATGCCGTCGGTCGGATCTCACCGATCATATCGATGCTCCACATTGCAAAAGGCCAAGGTGCCGTCAGGACATTCAAAGGAACCAGAGGGATATGCACCTTGTCAGCATAGATCTGGCATTTATGACAAGTTCGGGAGTGTTGGTAACAATCGGCTTCCATTGTGGACCAGAAATATCCTGCCCGAAGGATTTTCTTAGCCATGGTGTGTCCACTGGAATGTGTTCCAAATGTGCCTTCGTGTAATTCTATCATAATTTTCTCTGCTTCAGCCTTATCTACACAACGTAGCAGAGTTGAATCATGATTCCGTTTGTAGAGAATGTCGTTGCTGAGGAAGAATTTTGCAGCAAACCTCCTCATGAACTTCTTATCATTGACAGATGCACCTTCAGGGTATTCCTGAGCTTCCAAGTACCTCTTCACCTCATGATACCAGGGTTTTTCAATAACCTTCTCAGCCTCGAGCTCGCAGCAGTATGTCGGTTCATCCAACTTCCAGATAATGATTCGAGGAGCCTCATTGTCCCATTTAACTTTGAACATTGAAGACATTGTAGCTAGGGCGGCCGCTAGCTGATTCTCCTCTCTAGGGAAGTGTTCGAAAGTTATCTCTTCAAAGTGGGGAAGCAAGGTCGACACATACTCCTTGTAAGGAATAAGATTCGGGTGTTTCGTATCCCACTCGCCTTTGATCTGATTGATCATGAGAGCGGAATCTCCGAAGACACTCAGAAATTTGATCCTTAAGTCGATTACAGCTTGTAGACCCATGATACATGCCTCATATTCTGCCATGTTGTTGGTGCAGCTGAAACATAATCGGGCGGTGAGTGGAGTATGAGTTCCTTTGGGAGATATGATTACAACGCCGACGCCGTTACCCAAAGCATTGGAGGCTCCATCAAAATGCATAGACCATCGGGATCCTTCCTCAGGTCCTTCATCCGGTCCAGGTACTTCACAGTCGGTTACCACCATGATGTCTTCGTCCGGAAAATCAAAGTTCAATGATTGGTAATCGTCCACAGGTTGGTGTGCCAAATGATCTGCCAGTACACTTCCCTTAATTGCTTTCTGAGTTGTATACTGGATGTCATATTCTGTTAAGATCATTTTCCACCTCGCTATTCTTCCAGACAGAGCGGGCTTTTCAAATATGTACTTGATGGGATCCATCTTTGAAATCAATAAAGTAGTGTGAGTCAGCATATACTGTCTCAGCCGGCGAGCAGCCCATACAAGAGCGCAGCAAGTTTTCTCAAGCAGTGAGTAACGAGACTCACAGTCGGTAAACTTTTTGCTCAAGTAATAAATAGCGTGCTCTTTTCGGCCAGACTCGTCATGCTGCCCCAGCACACACCCCATTGAATTGTCAAGTACTGTCAAGTATAGTATCAGAGGTTTTCCTTCCACCGGTGGCATAAGAATGGGTGGTTCTTGGAGATATTCCTTTATCCTTTCAAAGGCGGCCTGACATTCATCATTCCAGTGTACTACTTGATCTTTCTTCAGCAATTTGAAGATTGGCTCACAAGTAGCAGTCAGATGTGAGATGAAGCGGGCAATGTAATTTAGTCGTCCCAGGAAGCCTCTGACTTCTTTCTCTGTTTTTGGAGTCGGCATCTCTTGTATGGCTTTTACCTTGGCAGGGTCCACCTGAATACCCTTATCACTCACAATGAAACCTAACAATTTTCCGGATCTTACCCCAAAGGTGCACTTGTTGGGATTCAATCTCAGCTTGTACAACTTGAGTCGGTCAAATAACTTCCTCAGATGGTCAAGGTGCTCCTCCTCAGTTTGAGACCTTGCAATCATGTCATCAATGTATACCTCAATCTCATGATGGATCATATCGTGAAATAAAGCAACCATAGCACGTTGATAGGTTGCCCCAGCATTTTTTAATCCGAATGGCATGACCTTATAACAGAAGGTGCCCCACTGAGTCACAAATGTAGTCTTTTCCATATCCTCTGGAGCCATCTTGATCTGATTATACCCTGAAAAACCATCCATGAAGGAGAACACCTTGTGTTGAGCTGTATTGTCAACAAGGACATCAATGTGAGGTAGGGGAAGTCATCCTTGGGGCTGGCCCTGTTCAGATCCCTGTAGTCAACACACATTCTGACCTTACCGTCCTTCTTTGGTACCGGCACCACGTTGGCAACCCACTGAGGGTAAGAAGTCACTGCAAGGAACCCGGCATCAAACTGTTTCATAACCTCGGCCTTGATCTTTTCAGACATCTCCGGACGCATCCGTCGGACCTTTTGCTTTACCGGAGGGCAATCTTCCTTGGTTGGTAGGTGGTGAACTACAATGTCGGCATCCAAACCAAGCATATCTTCATAGGACCAAGCAAAAATCTCCATGTAGTCTTGTAGCATCTGGATCAATCGTTGCTTCACGCTGAGCTCTAGATTGGCACCAATCTTGACCTCTTTCCTATCTGTCTCAGTACCCAGGTTAATTGTCTCCACCGGCTCTTCATGTGGTTGAATAGCTCTCTCTTCCTGGAGTAGCAGTCTTGCGAGTTCACCAGGCACTTCGCAATCATCTTCACCTTCGTCTTCGGCCAAGTTGATCGGATTTTCGAAGTCATAACTGGCGGTAGCAGAGCTGTTACCAGTGAGATCCAGAGTGGATTGAAACCTGTATAAGTGAGTGTGTGTAAATATAGCTGTTTTGCAATATATATAACACATAAAGGAAAAGAGCACAAGATTTGAAATGCAACAAACGTCCAATGTTTTGATTGATGATATATGAAAATGTCATACAAAAAGCCCTCACAAATGGAGCTACGATGCCCCGGGTAGGACACCGAGCCAACAAAGTTTTAACATATTGTTTGTTACAAATTGGAAATCAAAAGAAATTAATTACTGCGTGACAAATGTGATAGGGGTAAAATCCTTTGCCGTCCAGTTGCTTGGTCCGTTGCTGGTAGTCGGGTAGATCCAACTGTCAAACTCTGCTTCCTCTACATCCTCCTCGATAGCATTCACCCTTGAGCTAGAGATAAACACCGGAGCCTTTCTGATCTTCTCCTTGCGCACAGCCCTCTGAGCCTCTGCAGTAAAGCCCAGCCCAAACTTGTCGTTCTTCTGAGTGAAGTCAGGAAGCTGACCCCAGTTTGCACAATTGCCTTTCTGAACCACAACCCGGGCATCCCTTAGGGAAGCCATCTTCAAGGAAACATTCTCTTCGACTGTTGCTTCTGCGGCTGCTGAAATTGGATGCACCTCCTCGAAATGCTGAAAGGGGGTTTCAATAAACTCCCCATCCATCTCAATGTATCTGAAGGAATTCAAATGGCTCACCATATACTCCTCTTCTCCTTGCACAGTGACGATCTTTCCTCTGACAGGGTACTTTAGCTTCTGGTGCAGGGTAGAGGTCACTGCCCCAGCTTTATGGATCCAAGGTCGACCCAGTAGACAAGAGTATGATGGACGTATATCCATCACATAAAACGTAGAGTCGAACACCTGAGAGCCCACACGAATAGGGATGTCAACCTCTCCATGAACCATCCTTTTTGAACCATCAAAGGCCCTAACGATGATATTGCTGGGCTTCAGTTCTAGGCCTTCATAATCCAGACGGTCTAAAGCCTTCTTCGGTAGGACATTCAAAGAAGAACCAGTATCCACCAATACATGCGCCAGAGTAGTGCCCCTGCATTCGATAGAGACATGCAGGGCATCATTGTGGTCCCTTCCCTTTGCAGTCAGGTCAGCATCTGAAAAACCCAAGCCATTGTCTGCTGTCAGATTTGCTACGCAATCAGTGAATTGGACTGCAGACGTTTCTTGCGGCACATGGGCCGTCTTGAGAAATGAGATCAAGGCCTTAGCATGGGCCTCGGAGCATAGCAATAAGGAGAGCATGGAGATCTTGGAGGGCGTATGCCCCAGCTGCTCGACAACATTGAAATCACTTTTCTTTATTATTTTCAGGATCTCCTCCACTTCTTGTTGGGAGGCCTCAGCATTTATAGGTGTCGGTGCCTCCATCCGGGCAGGCTCCTCTTCAATCCCTTTGCCCCGATCATTAGATGACTCGGCAGCAGGGGGAACCACTTTATCAGTAGCGGGAATAGGTAAACTTGTAGGTGTTATAAGGAGGGGTCTTCGAATAGCGGGCGGTGCAATGTCAGGCGAGAAGAGCCTGCCACTGCGGGTGACCTTGGCTGGACCAGTGATATCGCAGACACTGGCGCCAGCGTCGAATTCTTGTTTGATTCCATTCATATATACGTCCGCCCCATAATGCCAGGGGACAGCTTTATCAGATACGTAGGGGAGAGGCCCCAGAACAGTAATAATCACAGGTGCAACAGTCATGATTTGAACAGGCTTCTTCGGGAGAGCCTTGATTGGATTATTGAAGATGGTAATCACAGAAACTTCTTTTACCGGAACCAACTGAACAGCAGACTTCTTGAATAGAATCTCCTTGCTATCCATTAGGCTTTGGACGCCTAACCTCAGCAAGGGACAACCAGATAGGGAAACAGCACAGAACAGGCAACCTTCACTGCAACCCGGAAATAAACCGGCCCGCAGTAGGTTCTTCTTGACGGTCTTCAGAGGGGTAACAACTTCATTTACCGAAACAACATACAACTCTTCCTCAATGGCATTTACTCTATGCTGGGGCATAGGAGCAGTTACAACATTTGGTCTTTCCGGTGCTTCAAACTGAATTTCCTTTGCGTCGATCAGATCTTGCACTTTGTTTCTCAAGGCCCAGCAATCATCAGTAGTGTGCCCGGACCTTAGGAGCTTCTTTGAGGGTCACCAGATTGGTGGATAACAGTTGGGGTAAAATTTGAGATAAAGTCATACTCAGTCGAGTATACTGCCTCTTGGGCCTTTCGCTTCTTGGTTGATTGTACTGCTGAGGAGCAGCGACAGGTTTTGAGATGACCAAAGCATTGACGGCTTGGCGACTTTCGGGCTTGACTTGTCTTCTAGTACCATAGACGGCACTTGCTTCTTTCTTAAACGGCCTCTTCTCAGCACTTGTGGAGGCAGCCTTTTGTATCTTGCCTGACCTGATGCCAGCTTCAATTCTTTCTCCCGTCAATATTAAATCTGTAAACCCAGCGGAGGAGTTACCAACCAAATGATTGAAAAACGGACCAGACAACGTCCCTAGAAACATATCAACCAGCTCTCGATCAGTCAACGGAGGCTGCACCCTGCCAGCCAAATCTCTCCATTTTTTAGCGTACTCTTTGAACCCTTCACCCGTTCCTAGAGACATACCCTGAAGTTGGGTACGCGTAGGAGCGAGATCAGAATTGTATTGGTATTGTCTGTAGAATGCGGTTGCCAAATCTTCCCAGTGTCGGATGCTAGTTCCATCTAATTGGTAGAACCATTCAAGCTGTGACCCCGAGAGGCTATCTTGGAAGAAGTGAATCCAAAGGTTCTTATCTGCCGTGTAAGGTTGGATCTTCCTTACGTACGACCTTAGATGCAGCTTTGGGCAGGAGACCCCATCATACTTGGCGAAGGCAGGCACCTTAAACTTGTGTGGAATTACTACCCCAGAAGATAACCCCAAATCTCTGAAATCCAGTTCCGGCACATTCTGAATTTCCATGGCGCTTAAGCGGTCCTCCAATTGCTTGTATCTGTCAGCAACAGGTGGGTATTGTTCGTCGTTATAGTCCGTCTCGTTGTCGGAGACTGCGGGACTAGGAGCTCCTCCCCCTTGGGGACTATTTTTCTCAGCAGAAGAAGTAGTTGGATCGGCTTCATTATGGAGTGTGTTCCCAAATCTGCGTCCGGTGTTGAATAACGCAGTCCTCTTTTTCTTCTTCTTCTTCAGGAGTAGAGTCTTCAACTCTTGCTGACCTTGGGCTAGGCTTAGGACCATCTCTTGAAATTGTGCATTTTGGGCCTGGAGGGCCTTGATTGCTTGCTCACTGGAGGAGTCTGGATTCATGATGACTGTGCAAAATAAACAGCGAAGGAGATTAAGCAACCTGTGAAATAGGGTACCTGCTATGCATATGGTGCAATGGAATGCGTATGTTTTATGTTTTCAAAGACAAACAAGATTCAACTTTGTAGACAAAAAGGGAAACACACCTCATTAGATTAAAATTTTCAATTGTTCAACAAATCTGCCCTTAGGCTTTACAGGAATGAAAAATACTGAAAGGAAATAAACTATAAAAGGAAACATCCAAAGCTCATCAATGCTCCCATGGCCTCCTCTTTTCAGTGCTGATGTAGTTGTTCAGGACCCGTTCTTCCTCCAATTGCTTAGTCAGCCTCTGGATCTTCCGTTCCTGCTCGTTGAATTTTTCCCGATAGAAATCCCGTTCTTCCTTTAGCTGCGCCCAAGATCTCTTCATGGTGTCAAAATCAGTAGGTATCTGAGGAGGGAGGACAGTTGGAGGAACCCCATCTTCAATAGGAGACTCAAGAATGAGAGGTCTAACAGCTTCGTAGGGCATACCTAACCTTTGAGCACGGATGCGGACCCATTTGCAATAGGGCTTCAATGGCAGAGAAGTCTTTGGTCCCAACTCATGTGGGTTGGCTTTGTGAATTCTGTCCCAAGCTTTAATGAATCCCTGGCGCAGTTTGTCACTGTCTGCCTGAAACTCAAAATGGAAGTGAGGAACCAGCATTTCATGAGGCCCATCTCCTCTGGCTCTTCCAAACTGACGGAGAGCTAAGCATGGATTGTAAGAGATTCCTCCTTGGACACCAATCAACAGAACATTAGGGTATTCTCCGCAACGGTCAATAACAGCTACCTCATCCAAGCCTCTGAGAGTCCAGGTGATGTCATTATCAGTGAGAGACATTAACCTCCGAGCCCAACCTTTTCCTTCTTCATTCTTCAGCACGAACTTAGAAAGGTGTGAAATAAACCACCTTACTAGCAAAGGAGCACAACACCACGGAGTTCCCCGTTTTCGAGCAGTACGAGCATAGAGTTGTTGTAGAATATCACCCAAAAGAGTGGGTACCGGATTCCGAGACATGAAGATCCTTATGACATGGATACTGATAAAGGTGTCAGGGTTGGGAAACAATACCAGACCATAGATCAAAAGAGCCAGAATATCCTCGTATGCCTTGAAGTCCAAGTCATTCCAGAAATCATTAGCCTTGCCAACCAGAAATTTGACCAAAAAGCCCTTGATCCCATTTCTAGTCTCCCAGTTGGACAATACCTCTTCCTTGGTCAAGGGGAGAATTGCAGCAATCTCTTCAGGCCTGGGAGTCTTTTCCAAACCAGTGAATGGAGTTTGTTCCAAGACAGGGATCCCAAGCAAATAAGAAAATTCTTCCAGGGTAGGAACCAGCTGGAAGTCTTGAAAAGTGAAACAGTGATACAGAGGGTCATAAAATTGGGTCAGAATACTTATCAGTTGTTGGTCCCATTTTGCAGTGATCAAGCCAAGGAGAGACCCATGTCTGTTGATGAAGGAAGAAGTGTTTGGAATCCTACCAACCAAATCCTTGAGTAAAACTGGTGGTTGAACAAAGTTGAGCCGGACAGTATTCCTACGCACGGGCATCATGATGTCCTACAAAACAGAGCAAAGATGAAACTCTTTTGTCTTTGAAATGGGTTAGTCCTTTATACAGGATGCATGCAATGGTATGATGGCATGATGCTATGATGAAGCACACCACAAGTATTCACATAGGTAAATAAGGCACACAAGTCACACAAAACACCCTTAGGTTTCAGGCCAGCATGAGTTTCAGGTATTACCCTCTTTTGGTTTTGTTGGTTAAAACCTGTCCTATCAAAAGTAACCGGGTTCTAGAGGATCTCAAATCATTGGCTACCTTCAATCGGTCATAACTCCAGCATCGCAATCTTTTCTCGCGGCCAGAACCATCTCGAGAGTTTAGCCTCAATGAGTGTAGCATACTGCTACTGTCCTAATAGCCAAGTTGGTCAATTTAGGGTTCTAAGGTTGGTTGGTGTTTAATGACTCCTTGGAAGACCTATATTCTCCTCATTGCAACACAAGGGATATAGGTACAGACCAAGGTGCCACACCAACGTAGCCACTGCTTCACCCATGTCGGTCTATGCCGGACAGGTCCCTCACAGATTATGCTACCAAAAAAGGGTATTTCCCAGATCCGGGTTAGGATCTATGAAACTCCGATGCAAAGCCCACAAATATAAAAGCAAACAAAGCAAACAATTGAAAACAAAGGTGATCTAAGCCCTAAGGTTACTCCACTTTTAAGTTTTTCCCCAGCAGAGTCGCCAGTTCTGTGATACGGTGGGAGAACTGACTTGAGGTTTTGCGTTTGTTTTCGCAAATGTTTCGGTTGAGCAAGAGTCGCCACCGACTTTTTATTTTATCCTAAGGAAAGGTTAAAAAGCACATCAAAAACCTTTTGAGATGTTTTCTTGGGTTCGGGGAGTAGATTATAGAAAGGGAAGGTATTAGCACCCTTTCTATCCATGGTTATCCATGGGCTCTTAGTTACTTGCTTAGATCACTTGCCTTTTTGTTTTCAATTGTTTGAAATGGTGCTTGAGTGTGTGGGTTTGAAAATGTTTTGAAAAGAAGCCAATGTGGAGGCAACCTTTGTAATGATCCATGTGGGGATGTATACAAATATGTATGTCTTTTGCAAAAAAGTTTTCATTTGTTTTTGAAAGTTGTTTTGAAAGTGTTGTGAGATGAGGTTTTGAAATTAGGCAAGTGTTTTGTTTTGCAAGTTTGATTCAAGTAACTAAGAGGTTATCTACTCATAAATTTCTCAAAAGATTATTGCTATGTTTTAACCCTTTTAACAAGTTTGTTCCACCATTGAATTTGATGGACAACCTTATGTTAGGATGTGAAAGGGACAGGCGCGGGTCATCGTTTAGACCATAATTGCAACGACGTTAAATGTCTTTGGGCATTTTCTTTAAGGGACTTGATCATTTGTTTTTGTTTGTTTTGAAAAGTTTTATCGAGGGACTATGATCATTCAATTTGTTTGTTTTGCCCAAAGAGACCTAACATGCAACATGGCCCATTTATTTGAAGGCAACAAAGTGGAGTATCCTAGGGGTGCAAGTGTGGGATGTGTTGTTTATTTTCATGCTCATTCATCTTGTATTAGGTCCAACTATTTTTTATCGTTTTTTCGCATACAAACCCTAATTCTAACATGTTATTATTAGAAAGCGTATAAAGTGCGAAATTTAAATTTACTAAGCTATTACAAAACCAAATAGGGGAAGGGGGTACAAATGTTCAAATGGAGGATATTGACAAGAATTTAAATCTAAATTATTACATCATTTTGAATATTTGCAAAATAAATAAATTGCATAATTAAATGGAAATTAAATAAATATGCAAAAATGCAAAAAAGAAAGTTTTTTATGTATGAGAAAAGTATGGTTTATGTAAAATAAAAATAAGAAAATAAAAAGGTATTATTTTTGAGTATTTTTTTAACTTTTAGGGCAAAAACCCTAATTTTAATGAAAATGGATATTAATTGATTTAATACCAATATTTATTTATTATGTACAAAAATAAAAATAAAATGAAGTATATTATGAAAAAAAGTATATTTGTATCAAATATTAATAAAAATGAAAAAATTCAAGTATTTGTATATTTTAACTTAAATATATTAATAAACATATATATATATATATATATATATATATATATATATATATATATATATATATATATATATATATATATATATATATATATATATATATATATATATATATATATATATATATATATATATATATATATATATATATATATATATATATATATATATATATATATATATATATATATATATATATATATATATATATATATATATTAAGTTCTTAAATATGCATTATATACAAAATAATATATATTTAATATTTTAATAAAATAAATAAAAAAAGTATTTTTATGTGAAATATTTTCAGAAGGTAAATAAAAATAAAAATTCTATTTGAATGCATTTACACTATTTTTATATTTATTCTAAATAATAGTATATAATATTTGCGTATAAACAAAGGAAATAAAATCAAATAAATATGCCATAAATTCAAAAAAAAGATGGAAAAAATATTTTTATGTTTTTTATATCATGAGAAAAAATAAATAAAGTCAATCAAAAAAAGAAAAAGTCAAAAAAGTCAAATAAATAAGCAAATGGGCTCAGGGGGTGTAATAGCAATTAAGTGGTGTAAATAAGAAAAAATGCACAGGCCCAGCCCAAAGATCACTGTCTTCAACCTCCAGCACAAACATTTGAAAAAAAACGCGCGCCCCTGTTCTTCAATGTCCAACTCTCGATTCCTGGCTTTTTAGCAAAAACTCATAACACAGCAAATGTTCAGCATGAAGAGACGATTCTAACCATGTATGGAACTTGACCTAACTCTCTAAGATGAGGGAGAATTTCTCCTCCCCCAAATCTTAACCTAGTTTTTCTGCCATTTTCAAACTCCAAATTCTCTCTACTCAGGCAAAAGAAATGAAATGTAAAGATATGTACATGTTCAGGGCTGTGAGTAGAACCTTGTTTCTTCACAAACTTAAGACTAAAGATGCATGACAAGAGAGATACGAGTTCAAAGTTTTACCTGTGCAGTTGAACTTCTATCTGGAGAATGAGGAACTTCTAGTGCAAGGTAATGATTGGAAAAGCTTCCTTGAGGTCCAGGGATGCTTTTTCAATGCTTACTTTGTCTTGAAACTTCTTGTATCGAGCTGTAGAACTTCAACTGCAAAAGGAAAAAATGAAAATGGTGGAAGCTGTTAGAGGGATTACAGGTCAGGTTTTAGGTCATGGTTAGCTTGCATATATGCTAGGGAATGTAGAGGAACAAGTTTGGACAAGAATGCTTGAAGGGATTGAGGGATGGCACTCAAACTGCAGGCCTTGCCCTGTTTGAGCAGTTTGATGGTGTTTCTGAGATGGAGAGTGTTTGAGAGGTCAAGGACTCGTGCAAAAGCTTGGATGTGTTCTTTGGAATGTGTTTGATAGATTTTTTCTTGTGTGCTTAAGCTGAGATTGGAGTTGTCACAAGTTATGCACTTTTCTTCTATCTTAAGCAACAAAGGCAAGTTGATGGTTTAGGTCAGTAGGGGGCCTCCTAATGTGCTGCATAAGCCTCTCTTGATCAGTGTGTTATGCACATAATCTTGTGCCAAGCAGATCTTCCATGTACTTGTTGGATTTCTAATTTGACATAAAGCTAATCTTTTCAAAAATGGAAAGTTCACTTTATCTAGTTTAGGATTAATCTTGCATACAATGCTTGCACTCAAAGAACAACACTTTAACACATTTAATATGCATTAAATTATTGAGTATGGAATGGTTCAAGGACCTGTAATCAAGCATAAAGCAAGCTGAGTTCAAATTTGCAAGATTATGAACATGTCTTGGTGAGGAACAAAAGTGAATTTTTGCCAACTTGTGAAATTCGAATCTCTCAAGTTATGAGGTTGTTTGAGAAGTTCTTGGACATTTTGGAAAGCTTGGAATGTGTACTACAATCCATATTTGAAATGAAAATTGAAATTCCAAGTGGAAGGGTATGAAAAATGGCCTTGAAGTGGGGTAGAAAACCTTGTCAAAATAGGTTAAAATTTCACTAAGTTAAAAATGGTTTAGTGCCCTTATTCAAAAAATTGTAACTTGAGATACAAGCTTCAAATGAGAAAACTTTGTGAATCAAAGTTGTATATTATGCAACAAGCTACAACTTTCATGTTTTGACTTTTGTTTGAATCCAAATGGATCTTGGTGAAAAGATGGGGCAAAGTTGGGAAAAAATTAGGGTTTTTCATAACTTAGAAAAATTCTAAGTTATGAAAAATTCCATTTTCTAACCCTAATTTGCATTTTGTGATTTCTTGGTGAACAAGTTTCATGATTTGGCATGTTTTGATGAAAAGTGAATCTTGACTCTTGATTTTGACCAAAAAGTCAAAGTTTGACTTTTCAGTATACAGTCAAAATTGATCAATTGACTGGGAAATTCAACTGTCAATCTTGTGTACTTGGGATCTTTTGAGCTTGATGAATGTGTCAAGACCATTTCATTGAGTCCTTGAGTCCATATGTGAGCTTGGTTTTCCATTGGCTAGGTCAAACAGTCAAAAATTACCTTTGTGCAGTCAAAACCCTAAAAATGACCATTTTGCCCTTTTGGTGATCTGATCAAATTTCTTGTGGAATTATGATCCAAACTTGATCAAATGGTCCATATGAGTTCAATATGTTGATGTGGGTCAAAAATCATGAGGTTTGACTGTCAATTGGCCACAGTTGACTTTTTCCCCAATACAGCTGATTTCTAGGTCAACTGTCCAATTGACTGGGCAAAACTTGGAATCAAGACTTGAAACTTGGTGAGGATAAACTTGGGAGTCCAATATGAAGCATGAAAGTCATCTTAGGCATTTTAGGTCAAAACATCCTAGGGCAAACACAAACCCTAATTTGAGTCCACAGTGCAAGGAGAAGTCTTGAGCAGAGGAAACCCTAACTGGATCTTGATCTTCAAGGGTCTTGTGATGAGAAAATGTTGGGGAAATGGGAGAGCAAATTTTGGGGTACAACACAGGTGTTCGTGAATGCATGCGAATGAATGCGTATGAATATGAAAGGGGTTAACTGTCCTATTCACTTAGGTATGTATTTGTCTTTTGCTTATTATCTTACTTAGTGACTATCTTTAAAATACATACGCAAACGAGACGTGGAAACAAAATGCCTTTATTGAAGGTAACATAATTCAGATATTGAAAAATATTATAATCTTAAACCAAAACTTTATTTGCGTGAAATCAAGCAAAGGGAAATAAGTCTTCTAGGTGCGCCTGCAGATATCTGCTCTTGAAATCATCCCCCATTGCTGGACAAAGCTTGAGAAAGTCTTCAGCACATTATTTCCCTTTCGTGGCTTTGATTTCATATATGTTTAGCGCACTGACGCAGACAAGTTGTTTCCTTCGGTATCCATTTTTAAAGACAGTCATCGAGATCTTGAGTTTGTTATTATCTCTATACCTCCTGTGAATAAGACAAATAGAAAGAAACGGGTCACGAATATATGAAATGTATGACAAGTATATGAAATGTATGAATGCATAGGTGTAGGGTCGAGTGACAAAAATTTTGTAATAAGTACCCCTGTAAGGTAGGGATGTATGGTTCAGTGACGGGTTTTTTGAGATAAGTACCCTTAGAAGGTAGGCTCCTTAATTTTGACCTACGTTTAGTCTATCCTCCCAAAAAGTGGTTTCCTTAAGGGTGTCATGAATAACATCAGAGGGAAAAGGTACAAGGGCCTCCCTTAGGTGGAGCCTCTTTATGGACTGAAACTTTTGTCTCAAAGTCGTGAAAGGTCTCGTCATGAGATTTTAGGTTAAGGTCGTTACAAAGAGTCATGGGTGACCTTCCAAAGTCCTACTCGTCAAGAGGATATCTCTCGATAAGTATTCCTTTTTCAGAAGTTCACCGACTCTAGGCGAAGTCGTCATATAAACTCGCAGGGATGATGTACCCTCTAAGCTAATAGACGAACCTTCTTTCTATGGGTTATCAAAAATATTTTTTTTGAAATAAAAACCCGCCACATAGTAAATATATAATAATAAATAAAAATAGACAAGAAATAAATAAATGTAATAAATAAATTAATGCAAATAAATAAAAATAAAAACCCAAAAGAGACCTAAAACCTAGGGTTAATGAGAGTCCCCAGCAGAGTCGCAAGTTGTAGCAACTGGATTTTTAATTAGAGTCGCCACTATTAGTTTTTATCCTAGGGAAGAGAATCTAACAGAAAACTCTAATTCACAGACAGAGATTCTAAGTTTCTGACTCAATTAGACGAAAGGAAGGTGTTAGGCACCTTTCATCTACCTTGTTCACAAGGATATTAGGTTTTAGGTTTAGGTTTGGGGTAAACAAAGTTTTAAGCTTTAATTAGGGGAAAGGGTTTAATTTTTAATAGTAGAACTCACTACGATTTTTGATTGTATGCCTACGTATCCTCTTAAGAGGAACCAGAGTCCCAATTTGTAGTTCGTATGGGGTTGGTGTTTTTTAGGGGTTAGCAAACATATTTTGAATCACCTCGCACTTTGGTCGAGAGTAGTGATTGCGGAGATTTTGGCTAGATGCGCAGTAAGTCAAAACCTATTTGAAACCCTTTTGCAAAAACAGTTGTCTAGATTAATTTGTTCGCGAAAAATAAGTTTGATATTTGTTAGTGTTTTTTATTGTGTTAATTGCGAAGATCTTGATTAATGCATGATTAGAAAATATTTTAATGCAAATAATATAGAAAATAATATATGCAATATTGATATAAAAATGATTTGGATGATAATATAGTGATATTTAAATAGTAAACAAAATATATTAGTATTAATAATTAAAAATAAAAATAATAATATTTATATAAAAAAAGAATTATAATAATAATATATACAAAAATAAGAAATAAATAATATTTGCATCTAATATGAAAATAAGAAAATAAAATTAATAGCTAATAATTATAATATAATAATAAGAAAATAAAATTAAAATATAATAATTATAATAAAAATGTACGAAATAGTTAATTACCAAGGGGGTGCAGTATCAGTTATGTAAGTAAAATATGGGGTGCGTAATTAGAAATCTGGCTAGGCCCATTAACAACTCATAACAGGGGGTGCAATTTGGTTTATTGGTTTAGTAAAATTACTAACGGGGAGTGCAAGAAGTAATTGAGCCTATGCCCAGACGCTTGGGAGAGAGGCTGAGGGATTGCATGGATGAGGGTGTACGTTAGCTATCCTACAGACTTGGCATATGGCCGTCTGATGAGAATCATATGGGCAGGATTCCAGGTGCTTGATAATTAGTGTGGGCGTGCATGCATGGGATCAATACGAATCATATTACTTGTTTTCATTCATTTTCTTCATTTTGGTTTTACAGTTCAACATTATCTCTCTTTCTCTCTCAACACTACCCCTCATTCTCTAAACCTAGCCTTCCAACTTCCAACCCCAATTCCTCGAACCCTCTGGTGGCGATATGGCAAACAAACTCTACCCCCACCGTAAATCAACCTCGACACCCAACATACAAGAACGAACAAAGTTAAGTGTGCTTACCCCTTTCGGTTTCAGATTCTGAGTTCCTATCAAACTCGCGCTAACCCTTCTTCTTCTTCCTGTTTGTAGGTAATGGTGGTGTCCGATGATGATGAAGAACAGAGTAACAACGACGGCGTATTTATCAGCGACAGTTAGGGTCTCAGATGTTGAAACCCTAACCGCTTCCCTCTCTCTTCGAGCTTCAATAACAGGTGTTCGAATGTTTTTCTTCAACTTCTCCTTTTCAGTTTCTTCGTCTCCATCTTCAGCCCCTGTATCCCTCCTCGTTTATATTCTTCCTTTCGTCCCCCTTTTATGTTCTTGATATTTTGTATTTATACTGTTTTGATTTAGGGTTTTTTGAGCTAGAAGTTTGTTAGCGTAGATTAGGGATTTAGAATCAAGTTAGGGATTAGATTCTTATTGATTGATTATGTTTATTGTTTTGGATTGTAATTGATTTATGGAATTTACAGATTGGATTTTGTTATACTGTAATTCTGGGCTTGTATTATAGAAAGATTTGATCTAATGTATATTTGCAGATTTGATTTAATTTAAGATTGTTTCAAACTGTGTTGGAATTTGGTGTATTGGATATTATGGAGATTTGTTTAGTTATAAATTATTTGATTTTGTTTGCAATCTCTACAGTAGTTGTAACAATATGTGTTAATTTATGGCTCGATTTGTACAATTGTTGTTTCCCTTTTCATTACAGAAAAAAAAAACACTTTTCAATCCAATGGCCCTTGCACTCATTATTCCTATTTCAGCCCAGCATATTTTTTATTTACAACAAAAATCAATTTTCTTAAACCAAGCCCAATTGGCCATCAGCCCAACGCTATATTATTATTATTATTATTATTATTATTATTATTATTATTATTATTATTATTATTATTATTATTATTATTATTATTATTATTATTATTATTTAATAACTAAACCAACAAAAAACATTACTATAAAAAAGAAAACGTTTCATTATTTATTTATTCACAATAATAAACAGTTTTTTCTTTTTTAATAACAATACTTTTTTTCAACACATCAAACGGGCCAACCCAATAGACTTAGTTATTGATCAACACACCCCTCTTTATACTAATGACAACATTTAAATGGGCTAAGTTATTCAAAAATTACACCCCCTTTTTGCTGTTTGGATAACAAAATAGAAATGGGCCAACTAAATAAATTGCAACCACACCTCTTTTTTTACTAACAACAAAATAACACCTAAATGTCTTTAATAATTTTAATTTCAATAATAACAACTATTTAGTAGTTATTATTCTGAAATAACTTTACATTTTCGAATCGCATGGGTCATTGGCCAACATGTCATGTGAATGGGTTCACGAATACTCTTTCTGATTTAGAAAGTCTCGCTTTCCTGAATTTAAGGTACACCCCTTAGTTGGAGGAAGATGGGTCATCAGATACTGTTGTACCATCTTTAATTGAATATTTCTTCAATTTTAATCTCGAAAAATAAAATCATCAAGGTAGGACAAATTTGGGGTACGACATGAAGAAGTCTGCAAACAATAAGCTTTCTGTCAGGGTGCCTGATGCTCCTCTTGACAACATCTCCTTCCATTCTGTTGGCAATGCTGAAAAATGGAAATATGTCTTCCAAAGAATAATTGCTCTTGAAAGAGAGTTGGGAGCAGATGCACTGGAATACAAAGAGATTATGGAGCTGATTTCTTTTGTTATCTTGATGAAGACTGTCACCAGGTTTGCAAAAAGTTATGAGACTCTTGTTAAGGAATTTATTGTTAATATTCCTATAGATTGTGCTGATCACATAAGTAAGGAATATAGGAAGGTGTTTGTTAGAGGTAAATGTGTTGAATTTTCCCCTGCTGTCATCAATAGATATTTGGGCAGGTCTGAAGATGATTAATGTGAGTTGGAAGTGACTGATAATCAAATGTGTAATGCCATCACTGCAAACAAAGTGAGTGATTGGCCCATGAAGAATAAGCTTCATGTTAGTAAGTTAAGTGTGAAATATGTTATCTTGCATATAATTGGAGCTGCTAACTGGGTCCCTACCAATCATACCTCAACCATTACAGTTGTCTTAGGAAAATTTATCTATGTTGTTGGAAATAAGAAATTATTTGATTATGGTGCTTACATTTTTGAACAGACTGTAAAGCACGCAGGGACCTGTGCTATCAAGATGACTATTTCCTTTCCATCTCTCATTTGTGGAATTATTCTAAATCAACACCCTGGAATTCTGTGTGGCACTGATGCAGTTTGCAAAAGGGAGTCTGCCATGTCCCTTCATTTCAAGTTATTTTCAGGTAAACATATCCCAGACATTGTTTTAACATCTGCATCCCCTGAAAACAAGACATCAAGCAAGGATGATATGATTATTGAGTTGATGGAAGCCTGCAAAGAACTTGATGAGGTAATCAGAGTTAGCTCAGCAAGGAAGCTAAAATTTGAAAAGCTGATCAAGGATCTGCGGAAGAATAACAACGTGGGTACTGAAGGAGAAGATTCTGATGATTACGGAAGTTTTGGAGCTACCAAGTCTACTGGTCCTGAAGATAGTTAGACTATGTGTCGGTGCCTTCTTTTTTTGTGTTCTTTTATTTTTTGATCCCTATGTAATTTTTGGCACTTGTATGTGCTTGATATTTGGATGTTCTAGTATGTACTTCTTTTACTACTACTCTCTTGAATGCATGTTAATTTGGCATATTATGTCTAAAAAGGGGGAGAGAAATTGACTGACTGCTAAGTTTGAGGGGGAACTTCATTGTTTGAGGGGGGGCTTCATGTCTCAGAAGATATCCTGACATCTTCCACTATTAACTGCTAACTGCTAACTAAGTTTTCTTGCTGATGCTCTGATAATATGCTCAAATATTATTTTAGCTAAAATTTACCAAAGGGGGAGTTTGTAAGTGTTTGTTGGCAGAAATTTTGGTAAAACAATACCTTAGTAATGTTTTGCTTAATGTCTTGACATTTGAAGTAAAACATCTCAACTGATTTTGAATGATGTCAAAACAGGTGTCTTAACATCTGCCTGCTGATTCGAACGTGTTTTCAGATTTTTTGTTTCCTGTTTTTAAGCGTGCCTTATTCAGGATTTGTGGGTTATAACTTACGAAAAATATGGAGGATATTTTTCGATTTGTCTCATCTTTATGGTTTATATCTTGGCTTACTTTCATGGAGATTTTTAAGGGATTCAATATTTTGCAATATTGGTTTTTCAGCCCAAGCCCATAAAGAAGTTGTTGCGCCTTTATAAGAACTTGCATCCTTATTCGTTCTACTTCAACATTTGAAGAAAAATATACATTATGCATTTTAGAAGTCTAAGTCTTTTAATTGTAATACACTCTAGTATTGTTTCAATACTTGAGTTGTAATTTGAGTTGTGAATTATGGATCATTCATAAGCTTTTAAGTGTTGAATGATTGAGGGTTTTTAAACTTAATAATTTTTTTGTTTTTCACTGTTAGTGATTGAAGGGATTTGAGGAGGGCCTCATACCTAAGTGTGTCTTAGGTAGAAGTATAGTACGGGTAGTGATTAAGTGATTAGATTGTAAACTGGTTGTTTACTGAGGGTCTATGAATTGATACTATTTAGTGGACTTGTCCCTGGCTTGGTAGCCTCCAGAGTAGGTGTTGTTGTATACCAAATTGGGTTAACAATCCTTTGTGTTTTTACTAATTTTAATATTGTTGCATTTTATATTGTCCTCAGATATTTGTGTCGTGACATCTCCTTCGACATCACATATCTGATACCAGAATTTCAGCTTTGATGGTCATTATGAACCATGAGCCTATAAATGTTGGGTGTTTGATGGCAGAAAATATTAAATACATGGTTGATACACCACAACATATCTGCGGACTTTTTTTTATGATTAACGAGTTGTGCAAGTTAGTAGTAAAGTTGGATATCCCTAAGGGAGATTGTTGCATTTCCCTAACACATTCAGGGGGAGCACACTCAATATGGTTATTTTGTTGTTTGTCTTTTTTGCTTTCATTTATTATCGTTCATTGAGTCCCCTACATGATTGCACGTTGCTGAATCAAGTTCTAACTGATTTGTTTATTTATTTTTAGCATGCATAAATCAATTGTTATATTTGAGATTTGATCATGATGGTTTAGATCAATTGCATAAGTTAATGAAAAAAGAACCATATTTGATATCAATTCAAGTAATGTAGGAAGTGGAATCTCGGACTATTTTGAAAAACTTAAAAAATTGATATTTCTTGTGTGATTCGAATCACTTATAATCCATGACTCAAATCAAGCGAAACATATGCAAAACATGAAAAATTCATTGTCTATGATTCGAATCACATATTACACTTGATTTGAATCATGCAACCTTGTGATTTAAATCACGTTTGTGCATGACTCGAATCCCAAATTTTTATGGTAGCCACCAACTTGTCTGATTCGAATCAGGCTTAACACATGATTCAAACATGAACCTGTGTGACTCGAATCATAACCTAGTCACATGAAAACGAGTCACTTTCTTTATGAGATATTGTTTCTCTATACTTTTTCATTTGACTCAAATCACGAATGTTCTTGACTTGAATCTAACTAACTTCCCCCCACTTTTGTGCTTAATCTCAAGCACATTTAAATTCATTTTGTCATCATCTTTCAGTCACAACTTTGAATATTTTCATAATCAACATTGTGATTTTCTATGAAATCAACACCCTCTCACTTTTGAAAAGTTCAAAACTCTTGCAATCAAATTTATTTCTTCTTCAACCTCTATTTTGATTTTAGATCTTGATAATGAGAGATATGTAATTGGTTGAGGAAAATGTCATATTGAAACTAATCTTTCTTGAAGATTGGGTAACATTTTTTCGGGTTCTTGCAAGATTGAGGTTGTTGCCATTGGTGCTGACAAATTCCAGTGAAAATAGTGAGATTATTCTTTCCATATTACATTGGTAATGAATGTGTGGAAGGCTACAAATAAGGTGGAGTTCTTCTCAAATCTTCACATAATTCATCTCTCAAGTAATAAGTAGCATAAATGGGTGATTTCTACACACAAAGGCTTGGAGCAGATTGGTGATACTAGAAGATTCAATAAGTGTGAATTGATTAAAGATTATGCATAACAGTTTCTGTTGCGTCGGGAATATTGAGATTAAATTATTAATTAACTTAAATCGCAAAAACAATAAGAAAGAGTCGTCACTGAAATTTATTGTTTCCAAGGGAATGAGGAAATATCGATAAAACCCAGAAAGAGAAATATCTAGGTATGTGGGTTGGTTATGCAAGGGGGAGGTATTAGCACCCCTCCCATATATGATACTCCATATGAACCTCTTTAAAATATGAGTTAGTCTAAAATGATTATTTGCAAAAAGAACTATTTTTTTATTATTTTGGTTCACCGAGACTTCGAGAGACTTGTGCCTACGTACCCTCCATGTGTAATGAAGAAGTCAGAACCCTGTAATTCTTGTAAAAAGAACAAAAAGGTGTTTGATTGATTATTTCAATGAAAATACATTTCATAATTATCAAGTAGAAAACTCAACTTATCACCCACAAATATGAGAAAGTGGACATTTGTATCATGTTGATGAAGAACTTTAGCTTGGATAAAATCAACAAGCACGTCTCAACATTCAAGTGGAAAATGTCAATATCTCTCAATCATACTATGGGAACATGAGGTTTACATCATAACAAGAAGATGACTTGTATCTAATCTTTCTAAAAAAGAGTTTGAAAAGAAAAATAGCAAGAGCACAAAATGGATTTGATGATGTTTGTGTTTTTTAGAGTATTTTTTAAGTGTTTGATATGTTTAAGTATTTTAGCATTTATTGAGAAAAGTTTGAAAATCACTTGACAAAGTCAAATTTTATTTTGAAAGTGGTTTTAAGTTTGAAACGAGAAGGTTTTGAAAAAATAAAGAAGACTTTTAAAATTTGAGAATGGGAAAAGATGAAGAGACTATCCTAAAGCATGAAGTAAAGGACAAGAAATAAATGGTCTCATTGTAAGGTAGCCCAAGAGAAAGCCTTTATGTGTGCAAGTGAAATAATAAGGGTGAAGCAAGCAACTGACATTAGTCAAACTTAGAAATTCCTTTCCTTTGGATTAAGCCACAAGCTATCAAGCACGTAGTAGATGGATATCACAAGGTCCAGATAAAATCACAAAGCCCAAAGTTCTAAGGACAAATCCAAGTCTCAGATGAACCAACAAAGTATCAGATGAAAATAGCCAAAGCAAATCTAAGTTTTCAAATGTTGATCAATATTGCAGATGAATCTATAAGGTCTCTGATACAAACTCCAAGCATGGGAACAAGAACCCTAGATCTAAGTCCAAAAGTCCAACTCCAAGCAAAGGATAGTAACATCAAGTCCATGAATCAAGATTAAACATTTTTTAGGGTTTTAATCTTTATTAATGTTTTTGGTCTTTTAATGGAAATAAAGCAAAAGATAATAAAAGCAAAAATAAATATGACATGAATGTAAATGGCTTGAAATGTAAGTTACTTGAAACATAAATGACATACAATAAATGACATTAATGTAAAGTGCATAAAGTAAAAGTTAGCACAATAATATGGAGTTAATGTTAGTGTTAGAAGTTAATCAACTTATTCAAGACAATTTAGCGCTATGTTAAACAATCGTATTTGGACTTATGTAGAAGTCATAACTATCTGAGGTCGATCAATAAGAATATATTTGTTATACATGTTAGAGAAATGATACAAGAATCATTCTCCTAAAACATGTAACACAAGTAAAAACAAAATCAAGAAGAAGAAGAAAAAGATAAAGAGTTGATCAAGCACTAAGACAAAGGGATTGAATCATTACTTCTATTCATCTCCTTCATGATACCTTGTGACAAATGTATCATCAATCCAAAGTATCAAAAATGATCAAATGATCAATTAATGATAAATTTGAAATGAAGAAAGTTCATAAAGCACCGATCTAAAGTCTAATTGAACAAGGTTAACTTCAATCAACCAAAATTGACCAAGTCAACCAAAATTCAAAACCACAAATCATTAAAATTAATCAAATATATATATTTAAATTAAATTTAAATTATTTTAAATGGTTTAATAGTGAAATTAAAAAGAAAATTCAAAAGACGCATCAAAGTCAGAAAAACTCAAAAGATCAAGATCTTAAAAGTTGGACTTTTTTTAAATGATAGAAAAATAATTTTTAAAAGTTATTCAAAATCAAAACAAAGAGAAAATAGAAGAAAAAAAAAAGCTAAACAAAATTGTAATACGGTGGAGAACTGACTTGGGTGTTTTGCGTTTTATTGCAATTAGTGCAGATAGCAAGAGTCACCACCGAATTTTCTTTTATCCAATAAAAGAAAGGGTGAAAAGAACGGGAAAGACATTTTGAGAATTTTTCTTGAGTTCGGGGGGTAGGTTATGAAAAGGGAAGGTGTTAGCACCCTTTTCATCCGTAGTTACCTACAGGCTCTTAGTTGCTAGCTCACTTTAAAAATGCTTTGTAAATATGTTTGTGCTTGTTTGAAAGTATTTTTGAAAAGTGCCTTCTTTTAGGTGAACTTTGTAATGTTTCTCGTTTCGGCGAAAACGTATACAAAGCGTTAACTTTTGAAAATATTTCATGAAGGTGTTGGTGTGTTTGAAAAGATGTTTGTTTTGAAATGTTTGTCAGCAAGCAACTACGAATGTTCTACCTACTCAAAAGAAAGTCTTTATTCTTTTCCTCCTCCTTTAGATAGTGTTATCTTACCATTAGTTAATAAGAAACATTATCATTGAATGTGAAGGGACATGCGTGGGTCATCGTACAGTCATAGAAGGCAACATTGTAGGATACCTTAGCAGTATGTTGTGAGGGACTAAGATCGTTTACCAAAGGCAACATCGAAGGGTCATCGAGGGACTACGATCTTGTAATCGAGGGTCTTTGCTAAAGTATCCCGCGTTCGAGGGACATGACTGTTTTATTCTAAGGCAATAAGTGTGGGTTAACCCTAGAGGTGCAAGTGTACAAAGTGTGTTGTTTTCATGTAATTTGTCTTTAATTAGGGTTGTCTACTTGTTCGATTTTAAGTCTTGCCATACAAACCCTAATTACTAGCAATAATATGGAAAGCGATAAATTACGGAATTTAAAGTCCTACGCTATTACAATATTTTTGGAGACGGGGGTGCAAATTACAAATGGGGATGAAAGCAATTAAAACCTAATTACTATTACAACCAAATTGAATAATACAAAAATAAAATATACAAGAATATAAAGATAATGTAAAAGAAAAAAAATGTTTTTATGGGTTTTTATGAAAAATGCTTTATACTAATAAAAATCCTAAAATCTAAGTTAATTTAATTAAGAGAGAAAATTAAAACAGAAACCTAGGTATGAATTAATTTTAAGAAAGAAAAAATGTTTCTAGGGTTTTTGTTTAAATGAAACAAAAATAAAGTAAAGATAAAATAAAAAATATAAGTCTTTTTAGTCTAATTATTTAATAAAAAATATATTTTTGTATTTTTTGGTTAGAAATAATAATAATAGAATAAAATAAGAAAATAAAATAAAATACAATATAAATTTAGGATTAAAGGGGGTTTAAAAATAAATTGAGAAGGCGTAAGAAAGTAAAAGAGTTTGGGTTTTAGGCCTAAACAGATTTTTGTAATAAGAAAATAATAAAACAAAATAACAAAAAAAAGAATGTTAGGCCTGTGTGTGTTGTTGAGAAAACAAGGGGGGGTGATGATGAGTATATGGATGCAGGCCCATGAAGGGAGACCCAGGCACGTGTCGAAACAAAAAAGAGAAATAAGGAAAATGTTAGAAAACTAACAAAAGGTCTCGCTGGGGCTCGAACCCAAGACCTTTCATAATAATGCCTTTAGTGCGCGCTTCCTGCCACTGAGTGGCGGTTTCATCCGGTATTATGACAAGTTACACTAAATTTAAAATAAACCAAGTCCTGATGATAAATTCATCTTCTTCCTCGCGCCAGTTTGTTCTTCAACATTTTCAAATTTCACATCTTGCTCATTTCTCAATCATTCTCAAAAGTGTAAACATCAAACTTGTTAGAAATTTTACCATGATTTCAAATATGTAAATAACTTAAGCTATGGATCAAAGATAAACACGAATTTCAACCAGTACCAAATTTAACCTAATTTTTTCAGAAAGTTTAAACTTAAAATTCACACTACTCAGGCAACATAAATGAATTCTAAGGACATGGTTAGCTTCAGGGCTATAATGTCTACATTTTATCTTCACAAATCAGAGACAAATGATGCTTGTATGAAGAGATATAAGTTCAGAAAACTGACCTTGCAAATGGATATCATGTTTTGAGTTTGAGCAATCCCCAAGATTTTGTAATGATTTGGTTAACTTCCTTGAACCTCTAGGAAGCTATTACAATGCTTACTTTGGATTGAGTGTGCCTGAGATGTTTTGGAGAAGTCAACATGCAAGCAACTGTTTTTGAAAATAGAAGATGAGGAAATGGTGTTACAGTTGTGTTGAAAGTGTTTGGATTATCTTTATATGTGTATTAGAAGCTTGGTGATTGATAAAAATGGAAAACACATGAGGGGATTGTGAGATGGATGTTCAAAGGCAAAAATGACACAACAATGGTGTTTTTAGAGCAATTTCTGGTTTGAGGGAGTTTGAGGGAGTTTAAGGATTGCCCATTCGTGTGTTAGATTGCAAAGATGACCTCTATTTATAAGTAATAGGTTTGGAGTTTGAAATGATCAGAAAACAAAAATCACATGTTATGGACTTTTGCCTTGTTTTTGAAGCAACTTGATAAACATAGTTCTAAGGCATGGTACAAGGACTTGTAGAGTGGTTGATCACTTTAAACATGCTCCTTCTGATATTATAGGTTTAGTGTGTGCAGAAGAAACAAGTTAGAGGCTCGATGCATTGACTTTTGCAATAAAGCTTGCTTTTCCAAAATGGAAGTGTTACCTTTGTGCCATAAATGGAAATGCAACTTGGATAATAACTCAAATGCTTGGATCAAAGCTCTAACAGTTGTGTAATCAATTAATTATAGAGTGAAATACAAGTTAGAAGCCTGCAAAGTAAGATTATGCAGCATAGGCTAGGGTTTTGGTCAAGTGTTCATCACAAAAATGACTTGTAATTCAAGAATGGATGCCTAACTTATTGTCTTCGATTCTCTTAGCTCAAGCATGATCTCTTCAAGTTCTTAGATATTTTGGAAAGCTTGAAACATTGTATAAAACCTCCATGTTGAAAATTTTGACAAAATCCAATTGGAACTAGGTGAAAATTGGCCAAGAAGTTAGGTCAAAAATCTGCCTAAACTTGTCAAAATTTTCACTAAGTGTTTTTATGAAAATGTGATGACTTCATGGACTTATATCTTCAAATTTAATCATTTTTTGGACATAAACCCTCTAATACAATATTTTAGAATTCATCAAGATCTACAACTTTCATGTTGAAAGTTTTCTTTGAATCATCTTGCACCTTGGTGAAAAATTGACATGAAGTAGTGAAATTATCAAGGCTAAAAACACTTAGAAGTTTTTCTAAGTCTTGAGAAGTTTGACTTTTTATATTTACTTTCGACTTTCTTGATTCCTTGATGATCAAGATTCATATTTTTGAATGTCTTGATAAATCTTGACTTTTGAAACTCAATTTTGACCTAAAAGTCAAAGTTTTACTTTTGGTGTATTAGTTGACTTTTCATCAGTTGGCCAAATTTAAACTATCAGTTGTTTGATCTTGAAAAATGTTTTGAACCATGAAATTAGGTCAAAGTGATGTATTTGTTTCCTTGATATTATGCTTCAAACCATTATGTCATGTACTAGATCAAAAGTCAATGATCAGTCATTCTCAGTCAAAACTCTAATTTTGACAATTTTGCCCCTTTGATGATTTGAGTGTTTTTCTTGAAGAATTGTGATTAATACTTGATAAATTGATAAATATGACTTTAAAATGTTGATGTTGACCAAAAATCATGAAGTTTGATTGTATTATGACCACAATTGACTTTTTACTCAATACAACTGATTTTCAGTCATCTTAGCAATTGACTGGGCAAATTTGTGATGTAAGACTTGAAACTTGGTATGAGTAATCTTGGAGACCTATAATGAACCATGAAAGTCACTTGAGGCATAAAATGTCAATTTGTCCTTGAGAAAAAGAAAACTCTAATTTGGAGGCTCAGTGCTTAGAAGGTGAGCTTATCTGATCAAACTCTTGAGAACCCTTGAGCATTTGAGATCTTTGGTGAGAAATGTCTTGAGAGAAGAGAGGGTAAATTTTGGGGTACAACAGTTGCCCCTGTTCAATCTTCTTAAACCTGAAGAGTTATATTGGCTTGTCCGCCATTCATGACTTGAAGGTAGAAGATGATTGAACACTTAAATGCCCAAAAATTTGCACTCGCATGTGCATGAGGTAAAACTATTTATTGATTGTGTTTGGAATGAGATTAAAGATGACATTCAAAGGTAATTGTTGATAGAAGTATCAGAATGAGTCTACACTCGACTGTATCTGAAGAAGTATCAGAATAAATCTTTGGTCGATTTAATCTGAGCTAAAAATGTCTACTGAAGAAGTATTAGAATAAATCTTTGGTTAATTTAATCTGAGCCAACAAATGTATTAAAATTTTTAACGAAGAGAAGTATCAGAATAAATCTTTGGTCGATTTACTCTGCGCCAGAGAAAGGTCTATTGAGAGAAGTATCAGAACTTAATCTGATCCAGAAGATGCCTATGTATGAAAGCAGTATCAGAAATTAATCTGAGCCAGAGGAGGTCTTTAAATATTTAACCGAATGAAGCATCAAGACTTAATATGAGCCAAATAAAAGTCTATTGAAAGAGGTATCCGAACTTAATATGATCCAGCAGAAAATCTTGTGTCTTTAACCGAGCAAAGTATCAAAACTTAATCTGAGTCGGAGAAAGGTCTACTGAAAGAGGTATCAGAACTTAAACTGAGCCAGTAGAAAATTTGTGTTTGTATTTAACTGAGCGAAGTATCAGAACTTAATCTGAGTCGGAGAAAGGTCTACTGAAAGAGGTATCAGAACTTAATCTGAGACAACAGAAAATTTGTGTTTGTATTTAACCGAGTGAAGTATCATAACTTAATCTGAGCCGAAGAAAGGTCTACTGAAAGAGGTATCAGAACATAATCTGAGCCAGCAGAAAATTTGTGTTTGTCTTTAACCAAGCAAAGTATTATAACTTAATCTGAGTCGAAGAAAGGTCTACTGAAAGAGGTATCAGAACTTAATCTGAGCCAGCAGAAAATCTTGATGTCTTTAACCGAGCAAAGTATCAGAACTTAATCTGAGCCGAAGAAAGGTCTACTGAAAGAGTTATCAGAACTTAATCTAAGCCAACAGAAAATCTGTGTTTGTCTTTAACTGAGCAAAGTATCAGAACTTAATCTGAGCCGGAGAAAGGTCTACTGAAAGAGGTATCAAAACTTAATCTGAGCCAGCAGAAAATCTTGATGTATTTAACCGAGCGAAGTATCATAACTTAATCTAAGCCATAGAAAGGTCTATTGAAAGAGGTATTAGAACTTAATCTGAGCCAACATAAAATCTGTGTTTGTCTTTTGATTGATCTTTCCTAAAAAAGATAAAGAATTAGTTGCATGCAAATGCATGCATTGCATAATGATGTTCTCAAAATAAATGAGATTATGCTATATGCATTTTGTCATGTATATGTGTTGGCTGAAGATTTTGATAATATTAATCAGAAGCCAATTGAATGAAACGTTTCGATCGAAATGAAGTAAAACGTCATGTTTCGAAGTAGCAGAAGCAGTGTTTCGAATAAGCATGTCAAAGCTGGAGCTTCGAGTGGCAATTATGGGAACATATCTAAAGAAGTCTCGAAATAACAACAAGGCTGTGTCTGGGAAGTGCGCTCGAAACGGAGAAATACCAAAGCATTTGAAATTCAAATGGAAGCGGGACATTCGAAGTTTGAAATTTATGTGCTGGAGCATTTGGAGACACGTGGAAAGAAGAAAGAGGCATTGTTCTGCATGTTCTGAACGTGGCATAATCATATAGCAAGACCGTTATGGTCGAATTAGTATAAATAGAAGTCTTAGTATTAGGATTTCGTATGTCATATCTATTGTACTAAATACTCAGTAACATTCAAACTACCACATGGCAAGGGAAACGAATGCAAGAGCAATGTACGTATGATAACACCATATGTATTTATGATTTAATGAAAACCTTTTACCATTTCCAGCACTCTCCTTTATCTTTATGTCAAATAACATTTATAAGTTTTCTCATTTACAGTCTTTTTACTTCGAAATCTCTTCATTAAAGTTTTACATTTCAATGCTTTCTTCACATTTCAAGCACTTTACATTTCAGAGAACTGTCATACTTTCCATGCCTTTACCTTTAAACTTTATCCTTCGAACGCCTATTTTTACTTAAAGTCATTTACAGATTTCTTGCATTAAACGCTTTCTTCATATTTCAAACCTTTTACGTTCCAGAAATCCTTTACATTAACCGTTTTTATAATTCGAAACCATTTACTTGCCTTTTATGCAATTTTACATGTCTTTACAATTAACATTTATTCATGCAACTTAGTTTCGTACACGCACATTTTGATTACATCTTTAGACCTTTTAAGAGAGAAATCGAAATAAGCCAAACACCTATACAACATTCAAATATCAACCATGAATATTTGTTCGATCATGAGAGTAACCCTAATGTCCAAGGAATCCTAGGATCAATCTAGTCGATCCTGTGAGTGACCAGAGGAATTGAATAACAGTCAGAAAGATTATTCGATAGTTTGGAAGACTAGCGGTTGTTTACCAGAAATCACTGGAAACAAATTGGCACACCTGATGGGACCAATAATTGGATATTAGAAATAAAGATTGTTGAGACACAACCTTTATAAAAAACGTTGGAACCTAAGAAGTTTGCTGTTTTATGAACCTAAGAAGTGGTAAAATAACCAACAGCAGCCAACCTTTATCCAGAAGAAAACGTTTGGACAAAATGTCTAATTCTGACAATCAACAAGGGGAACAAAATGCCCCACATACAACAGGCACTAATGTGTCCACTTCGATCGGAACATCTAATGTGATCCCTTCGAATGCACAGTCTGTTGCATCTTCAACCAGTAATATAGCCACCAATGGAGTAAGTGGCATATCAACTAATAGTTCGATCTTAGGAAATACTGGAACCATTGGTTACCCTGGGGGATTCGTTCCACCATCAGGGATACAATCCCATTTCGCCACTCCATTAACTAGACCACCCGGTTTCGATGGAAATAGAACCAGAAATTCCTCTTATGGAATGCCAACATCTTTTATGGCAGGTTTACACAATTCCACATCGAATTCATCCCCACAACTAGGGTCTGGGTCTGGGGCGAATCAGTTTATGACAAATAACCAAGGGTCAGTGGGTTATAGCATAATGCATATCTTAACCACAGAAAACCAGTTGGCTTTTAGGCAATTGATGGATGACAGTAACCATAATATGATAGGGGTGTTAGCACAAACCATGCAGGAGATATTTGCCCCAATAGTGCAAAATGTGACTGTGACAAACTGGGAAAATCGTCCTGGTGTCTTTTAATATTTAAAAAACTGTAAGAGGGCCATTTAAAGCTAACCTCTTACCAGCAACATTGGTAGGAATGAGTACATGTGACGCATACAGCATTTCTTTTTCCTTTGAAATCATCTGAGGGGCAAGAACGGATTGACCTTGGTGAGTGATAATATTAATTTCCATGATAGTTCCTGCAGTTTTTCCTTTCTTCTTGGAGACTTTCTTGAGTTGGGATGAAGTAGAAGAAGATATTTTTGAAGGATGTTGAAAGCTTGGGTTTTTGACGAGAGAAGGAGGGTAAAAGATTCAGAGTGTGAAAAGAAAAGAAAAAGATTAAGTTGGTGATGTTTTATAATGGGGAAGTTTAAGCATCCACTGAATAAGGGTGTGATACGTGGAAATCATGGGTTGGTGTGATGAAGAGGTGGCGTAAAGTTAACATGGGTAATAGGCGTGATTTAAAGATAATCATTATTTGTAACTGCACCATACTGTGAAGTGGCTCCAGGCGGTTAAGGAATCCAAAAAGCGCTATGATTGACGTGACTGGAGTCAAATGCATTAAATGTTACGATGATTCGAAAGTCACATCAAAATCTTGTGTAGATGTTTAAAATAGGTATTTCTCAGAGAAATCGAAATACATATTTTAAAGGGGCAATTTGTTGGCTGAAGATTTTGATAATATTAATCAGAAGCCAATTGAATTAAACGTTTCGATCGAAATGAAGTAAAACGTCATGTTTCGAAGTAGCAGAAGCAGTGTTTCGAATAAGCATGTCAAAGCTGGAGCTTCGAGTGGCAATTATGGGAACATATCTAAAGAAGTCTCGAAATAACAACAAGGTTGTGTCTGGGAAGTGCGCTCGAAACGGAGAAATACCAAAGCATTTGAAATTCAAATGGAAGCGGGACATTTGAAGTTTGAAATTTATGTGCTGGAGCATTTGGAGACACGTGGAAAGAAGAAAGAGGCATTGTTCTGCATGTTCTGAATGTGGCATAATCCTATAGCAAGACCGTTATGGTCGAATTAGTATAAATAGAAGTCTTAGTATTAGGATTTCGTGTGTCATATCTATTGTACTAAATACTCAGTAACATTCAAACTACCACATGGCAAGGGAAACGAATGCAAGAGCAATGTACGTATGATAGCACCATATGTATTTATGATTTAATGAAAACCTTTTACCATTTCCAGCACTCTCCTTTATCTTTATGTCAAATAACATTTATAATTTTTCTCATTTACAGTCTTTTTACTTCGAAATCTCTTCATTAAAGTTTTACATTTCAATGCTTTCTTCACATTTCAAGCACTTTACATTTCAGAGAACTGTCATACTTTCCATGCCTTTACCTTTAAACTTTATCCTTCGAACGCCTATTTTTACTTAAAGTCATTTACAGATTTCTTGCATTAAACGCTTTCTTCATATTTCAAACCTTTTACGTTCCAGAAATCCTTTACATTAACTGTTTTTATAATTCGAAACCATTTACTTGCCTTTTATGCAATTTTACATGTCTTTACAATTAACATTTATTCATGCAACTTAGTTTCGTACACGCACATTTTGATTACATCTTTAGACCTTTTAAGAGAGAAATCGAAATAAGCCAAACACCTATACAACATTCAAATATCAACCATGAATATTTGTTCGATCATGAGAGTAACCCTAATGTCCAAGGAATCCTAGGATCAATCTAGTCGATCCTGTGAGTGACCAGAGGAATTGGATAACAGTCAGAAAGATTATTCGATAGTTTGGAAGACTAGCGGTTGTTTACCAGAAATCACTGGAAACAATATGCTAGGATGTATGAATGTTAAATATTATTGAAATGTATCTTTGTCCAGGAAAATAAATCCCTGACTATTGATGTGGATGAAAAATATGTGTATCTCCAACTTTGTCTAAAATACATGCGTTGGGAATTCATGTTTGTTGTTTAAGGAAACTCTGTAGGGGATGTAAACTTCTGCTCGAGGAGTAGAGTTTTAGGAATCTTAGTTGTCTATTGCTCTACTGGGTAATTTAGTTCTTATATACTCTGACTGGGCATAAAAGAGATGATTAAACTTCCGATTTGTCTAGGGAGGATGAAATTACTGTTATCTGGTTGGATTCCAGGTTTTACAGTAACTATTCGGGGATAATATCAACTCTACTAGGGAAGAGGTGTTTCGTCAGTGATTTGTAGTAGTCTGAAGAATAGACTTAAGCTGGGGGATTGTAATCCGTTGGGGAAATAAACCCTGTTGAAAAAAGTATTCTGGCAACCTTACTAGGGAAATGAATTTTTCTGGGGAAGAACTTTTTCAAGGTTTCTTTTCCAATTTTTAGAAGACCAAACTTGGATGGGGAATAGAATTTCCAAGAGATATGTTGATTAGAACTTCGAAAAAGAATTTGTGAGAATGTATGGATTTTCTATGTGGGGATTTATGAGTGTGAGTGTTGCCCTGGCTCTTGGAGTAAGTACTTATTCTCATACGTATATTTGTTACCAATTAATCATGTTCATATGCATATGTTCATTCAAATTTAGTTATTGGACATTTTTGCAATCAAAACGGAAAAACAAAAAGTTTTCACTTTAAAGTATATTTGTATTGATAATTTGCCTATAAATAGGCGATTTTGTACAAAGAGACGGAAATCCTAGTAAGAGGAAGTCGTCGTGAAATGAAAAGAAATACAAGGTGAAAAATGTATAGCCATGTGGAAGTTATCTCATTGGATTCCACTCTGCTATTGCCCCTATGTCTTCGAACATCATCCCTTGCCGTCAGAAGAAACTGATTGGACTGATCTTGTACCATTTAAACTTTTGACCTTGGTAATAAATTTGTCTGTAGTGATCCAACAGGACATGGTCGTACACTTTTAAACCTTATCTTTTGCATGGACCGCCTTTTCGGGTTTTTAGTCCACCAGGATACCCTTTTTTGACCAAGCTGCTTACAGGTTTTCGACTTTCCAGGTGTACAATCTTTTGTATATATCCCTAATTTTTGCCCGAACCCTTTTAGTTCGCCGGGATGCCCTTATTTTTGCCTAGGTATATCAACCTAGCAGATCATTTTTTTATGCGTAGTATTTTTTGACTATGTCTGCGTTCACCGGGTGAGGGAAATCTTCGTCGTCCATAGTGGTCAACATCATAGCACCGTCAGAGAATACTTTCTTGACTACAAATGGCCCTTCGTATGTGGGAGTCCATTTGCCCCTATCACTTCCTTTTCAGTCATAAACAGTGACAAGAACAATTCTAAACACTTAGAAAATCACAGAAGTCACACTTCAAAGACACACAACCATTCAATATTTAGAAACTTAATAATGATTGACAAAATTTACAACTCAAAAGAATAGTCCTACTCTTATATCAAGGTGATATTAGAAAGACTTGTAATTAAAACACACAAACCCTAACAAATACAATGTAAGTTCCACACAATAATTAGGTTTGTAGAAATCTATTTAAATTAATCTTCTGGATTGAATTTGGGCTTTGAAAATGCAGCATGACAGGTAAATAAAGTTGCAAATTTATCTTCGCAAAAATAGGACTTCAATCATTAGTTTCCTAAATTATCTCCATAATTAGAAGCTAAGAATATTACTTGAATTTAGGTTGAATCTATTAACCCTCAAAATGATCCCCACATAGGATATCATAATATTCTACATATGTAACAACCTAAAAGAGTCCAACTGTCCAGCTTTACACAGTCACGATGCCGAATGATTCTGCATAGGACATCTTGTTCAACATGTTACAGTCAAGCAGAATCTTTGATTCCTCCATCTTGGACGCCATATAGGATTACTTAATATTCACAGAATATTCAGTAATTTAAATCAACTATATCCAAACTGTAAAAACAGTGACAGACTAGATGTCTTACTCCTCTGGTTAGGACACTGCATTCAACATATTGAAACTGCAAGTTGAAACATCTTGTTGCCAAGTTAGTTTTACCAAAATTAATGTCAATCACAAATGAAATTATGGTATCAGATATGTGATATCGAATGAGATGTCACGACACAAATATCTATTTACAAGTAAAGAGCAGTAATAACAAAAGCAGTAAAAACACAAGAGATTGTTCACCCAGTTCAGTATACAACAACACCTACTCTAGAGGCTACCAAGCCAGGAACAAGTCCACTAAATAATATCAATTCATAGACCCTCAGTAAACAACCAGTTTATGATCTAATTATTTAATCACTACCCGTGCTATACTTCTACCTAAGACTCACCTAGGTATGAGACCCTCCTCAAATCCCTTCAATCACTACAGTGAAGAAACAACATAAATAATAAGTTTAAAAACTTCAACCATTCAATGCTTAAAAGCTTATGAATGATACACAATTAACAATCCAAATAACAACACAAGTATTAAATTAATACTAGAGTGTTTGACAATTAAAAGACTTGGACTTCTAAAACAAAAAGAAAATATTCTTCTTCAAAATTTGCAGTCGTTTGAATAAGGAAGCAAGTCCTTATATATGCATAGCTGTGGACTTGGGCTTTAAAACCAAATATTCAATTCTTTTGAATGTTTTCATAAAAACATGTCAAGATAAAATCCATGCATTTTGAAAAACATTCCTCCATATTTTTTGCAGCCTGTGAGTCCCAAATCTTGAATTATGGAGCGCAGGAAATCAGGAAATAGAAAAACATAAACTAATGTTGGCTGAGTTCAGTTCAGAAGGAAGATGTCAAGACATCTGCTTTGACATCATTTAAAATAGTTTGCTACAAATGTCAAGACATTTAGTAAAACATTAACAACACATTGTTTTACTAAAATTGCTGCCAACCAACACTTACAACAAAAATAGAGAATTAGCAATCTCCCACTTTGGAAAATTTGGGCTAAAACAACTACACAACCCTTGCACATAAGCATCACAATCCAGATGACAACAAAACCACATAGTTTTAAAAATAAATCAAACACACACACATATCAGAGGCACATCAGTAGAAATCAATTCATCATAGACATGAGCAGTAAAAATATCAGAGTATCAGCTAATGGAAGCTACTTAACACAACAGCCAATAGAAAAATAAATTCTCAACGTGTCAGGACATCATGTCTGATAACTTTTCACAATAGTCCAATCCAGAACAAGGACTTCCCCTCAAAACCTGCTAAATAACACTTTAGTGAATATAAAATTATCTCCCTCAATAGCAACAATCAGCCAGTAGTTAGATCACACACATACATTACTCCCCCTTTTTAGCCATAATATGACAAAGGTAAGTAACTAACCAAAAGCAACCACAATAGCATACTAGCACATAAGTCAGACCACATAACAACAGACACACATCAAGTGCACACATATCCTAGAGATAAAAACTGGAAACATAATATGTCGATGATAATATACAGTTACAAAAACATGACCATTACTCCCCTTATTTTATACAATCATTTCTCCCACTCAAGAGGAAAACCCAAGACACAAGAAAATCTAAAACATCAAACCAATATGAACTACCCAAGTCCACACACCATGAAAGATGTCATAACATTTGGTAAAACATCATGCACACACATACCACCATCAATAGTAGCAACATAAGCACACTACAGTATTGGGAACAAAATAATCTTGATCATCTTCAGGTGATCTTCCACCTTTTTCCCTGTCAAATAACCTCCCGCACTCCTTGAATTTGTCACATGTTCTAAGAGTGTTACCACTGACCTCCATAGTCATCACCTCATAATATATCTTCTTCAAATCAGCATGTTGTCTTCTATGATGTGTAACAGGTTTGGGATAACCATACAACCTGTAGCAGAAGAATTTTAAATGACCAAGCGTTCCACAATCATCACATTTTCATTGTTAATTTCTACCTCTATTTTGCTTCTTCTGATGTCTCTGCTGATATTGAGACATATGATTCAACATCTTCTTCTCTTGTTTCTTATTTAGAGGTACAAACTTCAATTCGAGCCTTTCTCTTATATTCTTCACAACTTGATTATCATAACCAATACCTTTAACATTTCCAACATTCTTCCCAGTTAGAAGAATCTCATCCAGAACAATAGAGCCATTATTTAACATTCTTACAGATTTAGTCAGATTGCCAAGTTTTGAATTTAGCAACACAACCTCCTCCTTCGGATAAGATATAATGGATAAGTGCTCAGGTTTCTCAGCCTGTAGTTGAACAATAATTCTCTTTTACTCTTCTCCCAGTTGACACACTTCTTTACTTCTAAGACATAACTCTTTGTAAGTAGCATATTTCTCAAAAGTAAGTTCTCCACCATCTGTTCTTCATCAGAGTCACAAATTCCAGTTAAGACAGTCACTTGCTTGGAAGATTCCTCTTCATGATCACTTTCAGAAGCTTCCTCTGACCATGACACATACATGCCTTTTCTTCTGCTTCTTGAGATAAGTGGGACACTCAGCTCTTATGTGTCTAAACCTTTCACCTTCATGACACTGAAACCCTCTTCCTTGGCTGGATTTGTCACCATTTCTGGACCTTCTACCAAAGTCTTGGTTTTTGTTGATGTCTAATGACATGTTCTTGACATTTGACATCGCCTTCCAGTTTATCTTCTTTACAACTTTCTTGAATTGTATTCCAAGCACCACAATAGCATTGTATATCCCTTCATCTGTATCTAAATCACATTCATCTCTCGAGTCTTTAGTACTTGAGACAAAGGCTAAACTTCTTTTAAGACTTTTCATTTATCCCTAATTCAAAAGTCTGTAGAGATCCCACAAGTTCATCTACTTTCACAGTGTTGATATCATGGACTTCTTCAATGACAGTCACCTTCATGTCAAACCTCTTTGGAAGAGATCTGAGGATTTTTCTAACCAGCTTAGTTTCTGATATCTTCTCTCTTCCCCTGTTCATTATACCAGAAAGTATCTTCCCCTGAGTCTCACTTAAATACCAAGTAGGATGTCTGCTATGATACCAATTGAAATTCTGGTAGTCAAATCTGAGATGTCCTAAGAGATGTCAAGATACTGATCTTTGAACAAAAACATAATGACAAGGTAAAACAATTAAAACAGAACAGAAAAGTAAAGAACACACAAAATTGTTAACCCAGTTCGGTGTACAATAACACCCATGTTTGGGGGATACCAAGCCATGAAGGAAATCCACTAAATAGTATCAATTCAAAGCTAAATTCCGCCGTTTATAACTTATCACTTAATCACTACCCGTACTATACTTCTACCTAAGATACACCTATATATAAGACCCCTCTCACTTTCCTTTCAGTTACAAACAGTGACAAGAACAATTCTAAACACTTAGAAAATAACGGAAGTCACACTTCAAAGACACACAACCATTCAATGCTTAGAAGCTTAAGAATGATTGACAAAACTTACAACTCAAAAGAATAAGCCTACTCTTATATCAAGATGATATTAGAGAGGCTCACAATTAACATACACAAACCCTAAAAAATACAATGTAAGTTCCACACAATAATTATATTTATAGCAGTCTGTTTAAATCAATCTTCTGGATTGAATTTGGGCTTTAAAAATGCAGCATGACATGCAAATAAAGCTACAAATTTATCTCCTCAAAAATAGGACTTCAATCATTACTTTCCTAAATTATCTCCATAATTAGAAATTAAGAATATTCATTGAATTCAACTTTAATCTTTTAACCCTTAAACTGAGCCCCACATATGATAACATAAATTCCCACAATATTTTCCATCTGTAACAATGTTAATGATTATTATTATTATTTTTTTAAAAATAAAACATGGTTTTCCCTAGACCCATACCCTCAGTTTTTTATTGTTTGAGGTGAAAACTTCGTCATAAAAAATGTAATTTATAGTAGTGAAAACTAAATTATCTCACAGTCACTCGTTCAGACACCTCTTTCGCAGTTAATGTGGTAAGCCAATTCTTAAATTCTCCTTGCCAAGAACACACAAATGATGTTGTCCGAATTATGAGATACATCAAATGTACTATAGGAAAAGACATAGTGTATGAAGATAAATGACAAATTCAGATAGTTGGATACTCCAATGCTCATTGAGTAGTGTCACTCATTGATAGACGAACCACCTAAGGGTATTACGTACTTGTTAGAGGAAACCTTATATCTTAGAAAAATAAGAAATAAAATGTAGTTGCAAGATCAAGTGCCAATGCATAGTATAAGGCCATGACAATGGCAACATGCAAACTCATTTGGTTAAAACAATTGCTCAAAGAACTTTAAATTGAAGAAGCAAGACCAATAACAATTGTTTGTGATAATCAAACTATATTTGCACATTATTTCAACTCTAGTCTTATATGAGAGGACCAAATATATTGAGATAAATTATCACTTTGTCAGAGAGAATATTGAATTAGACGACGTCGTTACAAATTTTATCAACTCTAATGATCAATTAACATATCTATTTACAAAATCTATATGAAATCCCATAACTAATTATATATGTGACAAATTTAATCTATTTGACTTATAGAGACAATTTCAAATAACATAGAAACCTATTTTTGTTCAACTCATGTCCCTAGATCTTTTCTTAATATCTCGCGAAAACATATAGACATGGAGACTATGGTTCTTAATAAATGCCAACCCTCTTACAAACCCATAAAAACCATATTTTAGAGGTTTGGTTAGGAACATATCATTCTAATTTGTTTTCTACATTAGAATATGAATATTGAATGCTCTTCATTCAAGGTAAAAAAAAACCCTTGTAGCAAAATATTAGACGATTACTTTATTTTTATTTTTTGCTTTTTTTCTTTTATTTTCTTTCTCATTTAAAAAAAGCACAAATAAATAAATAATATATTTTTTCTAAATAAATAAACGTTAATAGAACCATATTTTTACCTTTCCAAGCAATAAAGATAAAAAAATTAGTATTACTAGTACTAGTTTGACACTTACAAAGTTACAACTGAGTCCAATCTAGCAATCTCAATCCATTATTTTCTGATTTTGACTGAAATCTCACGCTATTATTTGAAACGAAAATTTGAATTAACAATATTTTTTTATATTATTATTTTACTTTTCAGTACTAGTACTTTTTTATTTCGATACCCAGAAATTTTGCCCGCCACTCTCAAATTACGAAACCCACCTCAAAACCCTACTTCGCCGTTCACTCTCTCTAGACTTCAATTCCAGTTCTCCGGTCGGCGGTGGAATGTCGTGGGAAGACGAGGTTGTGATTCGCGATGTCACCAATGCCGGTCTTGTTGTCAGTGATCGAATTGGCCGTGAAGTTTCGTCGCAGCTTGACCTTGAAGAAGCTCTAGAAGCTTCCAGATATGCTAGCCACCCTTATTCTACTCACCCTAGAGAGGTTTCGGGTTCTTCAATTTCAACCATTCTAATTGTTGTTTTTAGATTTCAATGTATTTTTTTCATATGATTCTACTTTCATTCTCCAATTTGTTAGTGTAGAGGTAGTTTGAGTTCATTACTGGGGAGAGGGATAAACTAGTATTGTTAGAATAATATGTATTCCAGGTTAAATAGGGTGTGTTTTTAGAATTGTTAGTGTGTGTTAGGTTATGTGGTGACCAAATTTGATTTTAGTGAATTGATTATGGCTAAAAGTGGGTTCATGGAGAGAGTGTTTTTTTTTGTTTTGGATGAAAAGATTTATTATAGAATTGATTATGATTAAAAGTGAGTTGAGGGGAAAAGTGATTTATGTTTGAGTAGATTCATGTATAAGTGAATTATAGAATAAATTAATTGGTTTTAGTGTGTGTGAGGTTATGTGGTAACCAAATTGGTTTTAGTGAATTATGAAATTGATTATGATTAAAAGTGAGTAGATTCATGTGTAAGTGAAATACATCCATTTCTATGTAATTGTTATTTGGGTGGAAAAATTAATTATAGAATCAAAAGCTTCAATTTTAGAGGCAAACTCAATTCTACTTGAGAGCAACCAAATATGTCATAATTAATTTTGGGTCATCCAAAAGTGAAACTAAACATACAAATGTGTGGTAGTGGTTCAGTTTTTTTATATCTATTCTCTGTCTGATTTCATATTGTTGTTGTTTCAGTGGCCTCCTTTAGTTGAGGTAGCGAATACATGGGAGTTGCCTCCCGTTCTTATTGAAAGGTACAGAGCGGCCGGTGGGGAAGGGACTGCTTTTTGTGGAATATTTCCGGAAATACGTAGGGCATGGGCTTCTGTGGACAACACCTTGTTTCTTTGGCGTTTTGATAAGTGGTAAGTACTGTGGTGATGTGTTTTACAGGATGAGGCTGGACACGCCCCCTTCGCACTCTTGAATCAATGGCGTGTTCATCTTTTTAGCTGGCTCCTACTTTTTATTTATTTGGCAGTTCAAGCAGTCCAAGAAAAACTCTCCCCCCCCACCCCCCCCCCCCCCCCCCCCCCCCCCCCCTAATTATAATCCTGCTGTTTATTATTATCTTTTCAATGGTCTGTAGTACTTCTAATCAAACATTACTGCTTCCTTAGGGATGGCCAGTGTCCCGAATATAGCAAAGAGGAACAAGCCATTTGTGCTGTCAGTCTTGCAAAATCAAAACCAGGAGTTTTCATCGAAGCTATCCAGTATCTTTTAATCTTAGCAACCCCGGTTGAGGTATTGACCATTTATTTTTTTAATACTCTTCTAAGGGCTTCTGTACTAAAATATTGTGCTTCGGAAGTTGTTCTTTGTGTTATGCAGTTAATTGCTTATTTTGTACCTGAGCAACATCATTTGTGTTAGTTTGTATTGGGAATTAAAGTCTCACATTGAAAAAAGAAAAGACAAAAATAATTTTATAGAACGCAACACCCCTTACCTTACAAGCCAATTTTGTAAGGACTAATTAATCTCAATATAAAAGCCTAATATGGTGTCAGATCGTATTGGTTAGGGCCATCCGCCATATTATCCTCGCATCAAGCCCAATGTGTTGGACATGCATGAAGAAGACATGTAGAATCACTTGTAAAAAGAGTATACAGATGTAGAATAGTCCATAATTAGAGGTAGAGGGGAGATCAATGAAATTTATAGACCAAACTAGTTAGAGATTTAAACATAGTCTTTCTGGACCAAATACATGATAGGATTTTATGACTTGAATCAATTCATGTAGCTGACTCCACCTAGTGATAGAAGGCCTTATTGTTTATTGTCTGAACTGGTGATAGATAATATTAATCTATCAACCTGTTTTTATGTGGTTCTCTTTGTGGTTGAATAGCACTTTGGTTGGAATTAAGCTAAGGAAGGATTGCTACTTTCCCTAAAGTTTTTCAATAGCAGTGATAAATATCACAAGTAGTTTGGTTAGTCTCCTTTTGGACTTATTCATGCCCTCATTTTTTTGTTTCAGTACATGGTTTTGTGTTAAAAAATTGGATATAATTATGGCTCTATTATGGGGTCATTTTGGGTACAGGAGATTGATACCTGGTTGCTTTTACACGTTAATAGCATAGGTACCAAGTGCACTTTAGAAAGGGAGGATGATTTAGCTCATGTTAAGGTTACTGTTTTCTCTACAGAATTATTCAAGCATGACTGCGGCATATAAATGGTTTACTTTGTTTTTCTTTATAAATGAATCAAGATATCGAATGAAATAATTAGGATTATGATAAATTCTCCAGAAGATAAATAGAGTACATAAACTAGGTTCTGTCTATTATGGACCCCTACAAAATAGTCCAATTTAGTAAATTTTATTAAAATACTACATCTTTTCCCCCTTTTTTTATTACTAGAAAATTATTTTTTTTGCTAAAAGTGATTAGTGTTCACCTTTATTCTCAAAACCCTTTTTGGGATATTAGACAAACCCGACAAAAATAATATTATTGTTAAGTAATGTGGTTGGGCCTAACTCATCCTTACAAAATTGGCTTGTAGGGCGAGGATTACCCCCACTTATAAGGACATGTTCACGTCTAGGACTGAACATCTGGACGATGGGGGACTCTTAACAATTATAAACTTAACAAGGTCTTTGAGTCTTGTTTACGTCCTTTAAAGAATCACCCGAAATAGAAAATCCAACAGCATATTGGTATTTTTCTGTAGTTGAAAATAATTATTTCCCAAGATTTTAATACTTTTGTGTGGTGATTTTGTTCGTTGTTCACTACATGCTGCTATAAGATTTCTATAATAACATGTTATGAGATCCTTTTATCCATCAGTTAAAGAATAACAAGTTTTCTATGAACCAGTGCAGTATGTTCTTTTCAGACTTCCATGGGGAGGCAGTATTGTTTCTTACCCAATTCTTTTTCTCAGTTAGTTTTAGTTGGAGTGTGCTGCTCTGGAGGAGCAGATGGCTCAGATCCATTTGCAGAAGTTTCGTTACAGCCTTTGCCAGATTATACAATATCGTCTGACGGGGTTACGATGACATGTGTAGCATGTACTGACAAGGGCCGCATTTTCTTTGCTGGCCGCGATGGCCACATATATGAGCTTCTTTATTCAACTGGCTCAGGATGGCAAAAGCGCTGCAGAAAAGTATGCGTCACTGCTGGTCTAGGAAGTGTAATTTCAAGGTACTTCGTGCTTTTTTCATATTCGTGGTATAATATTACTATCTGCATTACTCATTTTTCATTTTTATAATCTCAGAATTATGTTTATTTTGTAAATGATATCTAAGTGCGTGCACACAGTGGGCACACATATTCATATACTCACCTCAATTTTGCATATAAGTGTTCATTTGTTAATTCCTTAGTAACCCATCTTAGCTGTTATTTGCAGATGGGTCATACCAAATGTATTTAATTTTGGAGCTGTTGACCCTGTTGTTGAAATGGTTTTTGACAATGAGCGACAGATATTGTATGCTAGAACGGAAGAGATGAAAATTCAGGTTTATGTTCTTGGACCAATTGGTGATGGACCCTTAAAGAAAGTGGCTGAAGAAAGGAATCTTGTCAATCAGAAAGATGCACATCATGGAAGCAGACAATCAAGTGGATCAAGAGCATCAAGTCGATCACCGAAGCCATCTATTGTTAGCATTTCACCCTTATCTACACTTGAATCCAAATGGCTACATCTTGTTGCTGTTTTATCAGATGGCAGAAGGATGTACCTATCCACCTCTCCAACTAGCGGAAGCTTGAACGGATTCAACACGAACCATCACAAACCTAGCTGTTTAAAGGTTGTCACAACAAGGCCTGCTCCTCCTTGGGGTGTTAGTGGCGGCCTCACGTTTGGAACTATGGCTCTTGCTGGTAGACCACAAAATGAGGATCTCTCACTGAAAGTTGAGGCAGCCTATTATTCTGCAGGAACTCTTATTCTTTCTGATGCCTCACCTCCTACTATGCCTTCACTCCTTGTTTTAAACAGGGATTCAAGCACACAGTCATCACCATCGGGTAATCTTGGGACAGGTACGAGGAACTCCCGGGCACTACGGGAATCCGTATCTTCTTTACCAGTTGAAGGTCGAATGCTTTCTGTGGTCGATGTTTTACCTCTACCAGATACTTCAGCTACTGTGCAGTCTCTATATTCAGAAATCGAGTTTGGTGTTTTTGAGAGCTCATTGGAATCGTGTGAAAGGGCGTCGGGCAAACTGTGGGCAAGGGGGGATCTCTCAACCCAACATATATTGCCAAGGAGGAGGATTGTCATCTTCAGCACCATGGGCATGATGGAAATTGTTTTTAACAGGCCACTAGACATTTTAAGGCGGCTATTAGAGTCCAACTTTCCGAGATCAGTTTTAGAAGATTTCTTCAATCGTTTTGGTGCCGGTGAGGCAGCTGCAATGTGTTTAATGCTAGCTGCAAGGATAGTGCATTCTGAAAACTTTATCAGCAATGTTATTGCTGAGAAGGCAGCTGAAGCTTTTGAGGACCCAAGACTTGTTGGCATGCCACAACTTGAAGGCAGTAATGCATTATCAAACACAAGAACTGGTGGTGGTGGATTTAGCATGGGTCAGGTTGTTCAGGAGGCCGAGCCTGTTTTTTCAGGTGCACATGAAGGGCTCTGTTTGTGTTCATCTAGATTACTCTATCCTCTATGGGAACTACCTGTGATGGTTATAAAAAGAAGTGCAGGTGCTTCAGGCACTTCATTTGAAAATGGGGTAGTTGTATGCAGACTATCCATTGAGGCTATGCAAGTCCTTGAACACAAACTTCGATCTTTAGAGAAATTCTTAAGATCTAGAAGGAACCAGAGGAGGGGACTTTATGGCTGTGTAGCAGGTTTAGGAGATGTTAGTGGTTCCATTCTGTATGGTAGTGGTTCTGCATTGGGTGCTGGTGACCGAAGTATGGTAAGAAACTTGTTTGGTGCATATTCCAGAAATATGGAATCCAATGGTGGTGGAGCCACAAATAAAAGGCAAAGGTTACCATATAGTCCTGCAGAATTAGCAGCCATGGAGGTGGGCCTATATTGTTAAATGTTCGCACCGGTGTTGTTTTTAAAGCTACTAGTTTAATTTCTCACTTCTGTTTGCTGTGCCACAGGTGAGGGCAATGGAGTGCATTAGGCAGCTGCTCCTTAGGTCCGGTGAAGCTCTCTTTTTGCTTCAACTCCTCTCTCAGCATCACGTCACTCGCCTGGTTCAAGGATTTGATACTAACCTTCAACAAGCCTTAGTTCAGTTAACATTTCATCAACTTGTTTGTTCCGAGGACGGCGACCGTCTTGCTACAAGGCTTATATCTGCTCTAATGGAGGTAAACTATTATTTAGGCAATCCATGAAAGGAATTTTATATACAAAAAAGTTTACACATCAATGTAAATTCTTTTCTTGAATTAACTTTAGGAACTTACATGATAAGTTTTCATAACTATGTTGCATTGCTCCAGTATTACACTGGTACAGATGGCAGGGGAACTGTAGATGACATTAGTAAGAGATTAAGAGAGGGTTGTCCAAGCTACTACAAGGAGTCCGATTACAAATTTTTCTTAGCCGTGGAAGCCCTGGAGAGAGCTGCTGTGACTATAGATGATGAGGAAAAGGAGACTCTCGCGCGTGAGGCATTGAATTCCTTAAGCAAAGTTCCAGAGTCTGCGGACTTACGCACTGTTTGCAAACGTTTTGAGGATTTAAGGTTTATATTTTCTTTCACAGCCCTTTTCCTTTTCTATGTCATGTATCATCATTTGTTTCCATAGCCTATGATTAGCCAGCTTGCCTTCAATCTCGACGTCAAATACACTTTCCAATTGCAGGTTTTACGAAGCTGTTGTGTCCTTACCTCTTCAAAAGGCACAGGCTATCGACCCCGCAGGTGATGCTTATAATGATGAAATTGATGCAACAGTCAGAGAACAAGCACTTGCTCAGCGTGAGCAGTGTTATGAGATAATTATCAGCGCTTTGCGCTCTCTTCAAGGTGACAGTGACACCTTGCGAAAGGAATTTAGCTCTCCCATTAGATCTGCTTCACAATCTGCACTTGATCCAGCCTCTCGGAAAAAGTATATAAGCCAAATTGTTCAGCTGGGTGTCCAATCTCCGGACAGAATTTTCCATGAGTATCTTTACCAGGCTATGATCGATTTAGGCCTTGAGAATGAACTGTTAGAGTATGGAGGCCCTGACCTGTTGTCATTTTTGCAAAGTGCTGGTCGTAAACCCATACACGAGGTTACTTATTATCCTTTTCTGTCCAATAATTTGTTGGTGGCCTAATGTTCACTTGGTCAAAAGCATAAGTATTGTGCTTTTGATTTAGTTGTATACATTTTGCATGCAGAAACTACGCACTATCCATACTTTTCACAACATTTCTTAGAAAAACTGTTTCTTGCTAATTATTTTTATGACCTTCTTTTGTTTTCCCTATCTGCTAGGTTCGTGCTGTGACTGCAACAACTTCTCCAATGGGCCAATCAGGAGCACCTATGTCCTCTAATCAAGTCAAGTACTATGAACTTTTGGCACGTTATTATGTCTTGAAGCGACAACATATGCTTGCTGCTCATGCATTGCTAAGACTAGCTGGAAGACCTTCAACTGAAGGAGTTCCTGCTCTTGAACAAAGGTCAATCAGTTACTCACTCCTTGTCATTCCTTTTGTATTTCTAAAGAGTTTGTTGCTTGATTGCTGCAAAACTCATCGGGATAGATCACATTAGTGAATACATTCACCATAGTTGGATCTCATCTTTTGAATGTGAATTCAGTTTATGATGTCAAGCTGAACTTTTTGCCAAATAATGAATGGCATCATGCATAAAACTGTTAATAGTCAAAAGTATTCCTTGTATTAGAACAATCCCCCCCCTCGAATTAGCTTTAGCGAATGAGTTAGTGTGCTCTCAACTATAATAAAAAATGGATGTATATCTTAAAATACATTTACTAAAGAAAAAGAGAACCTTGAAGTCTTTTATTTCAAGAAAGAAATCTTATTTCAATCATGTTAATCAGGATTGAAGCTGGAGTTTTTTCGCCACTTATATTCTAGATGGATTTATGTGCTGTTATTTCAACAACACTTGTAAAAGATGCTAAAGCTGACACTTGATCTAGCCATATAGAACATGTAAATTGATTCCTGAATCCTTATGTACTCTTAGTTTTCAAATGAGCATTGCTTGTTATGTGTTTTCAAATGAGCATCGCTTGTTATGTGTTTTCAAATGAGCATTGCCTGTTATGTGTTTTCAAATGAGCATTGCTTGTTATGTGTTTTCGATGACAAATGCATTGACAAGTATAAGCTTATACCTGTTCTAGTGCAAAATTCTGCATTTTACACGCCTTTCATTGATACCCCTTTTCCGCATAAGTCCTCTACAGGGTTCTCTAGAATTTCAGATTGTCTGATGAATAGTTTTAGTTTGCTCACATGGACATCTTCTCATAGTTTTTTTGCTTTGTATTATTTAGGTGTCAATACCTAAGCAATGCAGTTCTACAGGCAAAGAATGCAACTAATAGTGATATGTTGATTAGTTCTACTCGAAGTTCCAGCGACACTGGATTACTAGATATGATTGAAGGGAAGCTTGCTGTTCTTCGGTTTCAGATAAAAATAAAAGAGGAACTAGAGGCTATGGCTTCCAGTTCAGAGGTCTTACAGAGCACATCCAATTCTGTTGAAAATGGTATTGTCCCTGAGGCCAGTTCAACTATCGATGGCAATGTAACACGGGAGAAAGCCAAGGAGTTATCATCAGATTTGAAGAGCATAACTCAGTTATATAATGAATACGCTGTTCCCTTTAAGCTCTGGGAGGTACTTCTTTCTCTTTCTGGCTGTGTGTGTGTAGATTTGTGCAACTTGAGATATTTCTCATCTGGTTCTTCACATTGTTTGATAGTGAACAATTATTAGGTGTCCTTCAGAGTCTTTTGAGCTTTAGCATCTAGAATTATCCCTAGTTATTTACTTTCATGTATTGTTTAGTTGAGGGAAAGAATTGGTTGCATTGTTTGGTTAGTTTTTTCAGAGCGAAAAATAGGAATTTGCAGTTGCAGTACTCATCATAAATTTGCAACTCATTTCCTGTTTTGTCAAATCGTTTACCTTTTTTTTTGTGACATAATTTACCTTTTCTGTCGTCAAACCAAGTGAAGCATTACATATTGTGTAGTATCTGCCACTGTTTTGCTTGGCTGTTCTTAGTTATGTATTGTTCTTGTTGATAACATTGTCATTACAAAATGAAGTTCTGAAACTTATCCAATCTCGTGTTACATTCTTCATTTCTTATTTTTCTTTCAGGCATGCCTGGAGATGCTGTACTTTGCCAATTATTCGGGTGATAGTGACAGCAGTATTGTCAGAGAGACATGGGCTAGACTTATAGATCAAGCTATTTCAAGAGGCGGCATTGCTGAAGCTTGCTCAGTGCTTAAGAGAGTTGGGCCTCGACTATATCCCGGTGATGGAACTGTTTTGCAGCTTGACATTATTTGTCTTCACCTGGAGAAGGCTGGACTGGTATATTCTCAATTTTGCTGACAATTTATATTGTCTGTTGCTGCTTTATAATTTTTATATCTCTGTTATACTCATGAATGCATGTCTTTTTATAGGAGAGATTAAATTCAGGAGTCGAAACCGTTGGAGATGAAGATGTTGCGAGAGCGCTTGTTTCTGCTTGTAAGGGTGCAGCAGAACCTGTCTTGAACGCATATGATCAATTGTTATCAAATGGGGCAATTTTGCCATCCCCAAATCTTAGATTACGGATGCTGAGATCAGTTCTAGTGGTACTTCGAGAGTGGGCTATGTCTATTTATTCACACAGGATGGGTACAGGTGCCACTGGTTCTTCCATAATATTAGGTGGTGGATTCTCATTGGAACGAACAGTTGCTAGCCAAGGAATTCGGGACAAGATCACAAGTGTGGCAAACAGGTTAACCTCCTTATAATTTTATGTATATTCCCATTGTTTTATATTTTCAAAGTTTGCATAAGAAATAACAAAAACAAATGTTTTCATTTTCCATTGTTTAGCTTTAGACCAATGTTAAGTTTTACTCTGATTAACATTTACTTACAGGTATATGACTGAAGTACGGAGGTTAGCCCTTCCGCAGAGCCAAACAGAAGTGGTTTACCGCGGCTTTAAAGAACTCGAAGAGTCACTCATAAGTCCTAATTCTTACGGTCGATTTTGATCTTTGTTGCAATATAGTATGTTGTATCAATTGCTCTTGTGAAACACTATTATTTGAAATAAGTTTCAAATGTTCCATATTGGAAGTGATTTCTTTTTCTTTCATTTTTAACCCAGTCTTCCAAAATCAGTCTTGTGTAATCAATTAAGAATATCATCATATCATATCTTGGGGTATATAATATTCTGCCTCCCTACCTCCATGGACGTGTCAACCAAGCAATCATTTGAGCCTAATTCTGTTTGATGTTTTCTACATACGTGAGAGTTGATAACAGGTCACAGCATTGTATCAAATCATAGGTAGTTAAATATGCATGTTGCCTTTAGGCTTTATTTTTACCTCAATTTTCAAAAAAGTATGTGACAATTAAACGAATTAATAACAATAGATAACGCCAAAATTTTATATGGTGCAAGTCAATTTTTTACTCATAATTATTAACTAATTATCCTTGAGGATTTCTTACCCCATCTCATAAGATTGAGTGGATTGAAAAACATGGTAATTTTGAAAATGTTCCTCTAATCGGAAATGTATTTTTGGGAGGTATTTTTTATTTATTGAATATTAGTTAAAACTAGAAATGTAATTATGGGATGGAACCTCTAACATCAAAGTCATTAGGAAATAAATCCCGACTAATACTCACCTGTGCAATCTCCATGATATGACGACACTTAGGCAACACATCAATGACATGATTGTCCTGTACTTGATCCTCCTATAGAATCTCCTAATGAGTTGGTCTTGGTGGATTTCCTTGAACATCTTGTATAAGATATAGATGGGACACCTTGAAGAACTATATGATATAATCGTTCACATAACTCAGTTCGTCTGGTGCTAAGGTACTTCGGACCTCATTTGACACAAGATGATTAACATAAAAGCATCCACATTCCTCCGTTTCACAAAGGGAGAAACAGACACAATATGATTTCGGAGAATATACTGCATGTATCCGAACTGACGCATGACGCGCTCAGGCAGATGAGCAGTCGTATTGCGCGACCCGCAAGCCAACCATCCAGAATAAAGTGTAACATCGTCAAATGGAATAATGGCACTGTGGTCGATGTAGGTAGAGCTGTAAAATTGGTCGGCCCGACCCAGTCCTCTTCGGCTTGGTGGGCAAAAATGTTTAAATGGGCTGACCGACCCGTCCCAATTGCTTATGGGCTACATAAAATGAGTCCGACCCATTTTTCAAAGGCCCACGAAGCCCGATGGACCAGTCCGACCCGTATTTCAATATTATAGTTTTAATTTTATAAAAAGGGATGTAATGGATAAAAGCTACATAACATAAGTAGAGAGTCATCATAAACTTAGTTAAGCGATGTTTATATTCATCAAATCAACATATATATATATATATATATATGAATACCACAATAACATTCATGTAAAAGTACAAAGTAACTTAATATTATCACTAATACTTATCAAATTTTCTCTTCACCTCATAATCTTTTTCTTGATCACATCATCTTGAAAATATATCTTCATCCTCTTTAACTTTTCTTTATCACTTGAAAACACATTATGCAATCATATCTTATCTCAATCTTTTTTTCCTCAAAATTTACCAAAATATTTTTTTAATGGGCCAGCCCGAAGCCCGCTTGGTCCGACCGACACATGAAAAGCATAGGCCTGATGTGATGGGCCAAAAAGACATGGTCGTGTTTTTAAGGTATTTTGAGGCTAGGCCTACGCTAAATTATTGAGCTTATAGGACAGACCCATTTTGACAGCTCTAGACGTAGGTATGGAAGTGTATATCCTCAAACACCAACCAGTCAATATACATTCGGAACAACTCTGTCGCCTCGTTCCCTCGGAGTGGGTCGAATACATCGACACACGACCTTTCTTCACTATAACTCGAGGCAAGTGACCAATTTGAGATGCGGGGAAGTGTTGTAGGATCCAAGCTTGAAATTACAATAATTATGAGTTTGTAACGATTATCACAACAATTAACAAAATGATATATAAACAATATAAGACCAATATATTATACTGTCAAGAGTGTGATACTCCCGGTCATCTGCTTCGTCTTTCACTTGCAGGCTTCTGACAGCTTATGGTACAAGTACACCAAACAAGCAGCCCCCAGTTCCACTCATGGATCTGCCTAAAATCGTCAAAGTACCCCAGGTACATGGCATTAATGTAAGTGGCACTAGTGTCCAAAAAATGGATGTGCCAATAAGATACATAAGATATGCTCCATAGAACACCTCTGGTGGTGGGTAAACTGCTAGGGATCACCATCAGCCTATCGTGAATGTTGTAGCTCAACCGTGAACACGTTCTTCAAATAACTAAACCTTACATGAGCACCCCTGGTGGAGTCCATCTTAGCCATAACACTCTCGGGGGTAACTCTCAATCTCTCTACCAACAACTTCAACGACTCCTCTTTGTCGCACCCCTCGTGGTCTAAAAACTTCCCTCTTATCGGAAGATGCAACAAACATGTGACGTCGTCCAGGGTGATCGTCATCTCACCATGTGGTAGATGGAACAATGACGTCTCATGGTGCCACCTCTCAATAAAATGTTAATCATTCCATGATTAACAGTAGTATATCCACATAGGGTCAAGTCTTTCAACCCTGAAAGCACCAAGGGCTCATTAAACATGGGTTAGAGCGAGCTACGAGTCTAGTGATCTGCCGCGCATGATTAATGATTTTCAGCAGATCACGTTCATGTATACATGGTTTAAAAAAATTCATTCAACATAAAATAATAATAAAATAAATTGAACAAAAATTAGTAGAATAAACAATTCAAAATTTATACCTCTTCGTTCCAGATATGTCTAGTAACATGGTCCAGGTACAAAGGCAACAATGATAAATTAGAAGGCCCTCCTCCAAAATCCTCAGGTGTCGGCTCAACTGCGTGGGATACCAGAGGCTGTGATGTAGGCTGTGACTGTGTGACCTCCGGTGTCGGCTGGGAACTAGATGTCTCTCTTGCCTCAAATACCATCAGAGAGGAAGTGCATCTACGGGAGGACGAAGACTGAGAGGGATGAACTAGAGAACCTCACTTGTTGCGGGAGGAGGACAGTGAAGTAGGTGTAGAAACATGGACATCGAAGGTTGTAAGCGCACCCGACACAACATGTCCAGAGGTAGAAAGAGCCTAGCATGCCTGACTCATTTCCCTCTGCACAAAAGCATGTTGTGCAAGTCTGCCGTGCCTCAACCTGAAAGTTCTCTCAGCCATTACTCCCATAGAAGAACAAAATAAACATCAACAATAAGACCCAGGCTAAAAAAAAGGAAAAATGAAAATTAACTAAAACCGAATATGCATTTTCGGTTTTTGACTAAACTTAATGAAAATCGGAAATGCATTTTCGGTACAATCTGCAACATTACAACTTCGTCAATGTCGAAGCGCAACTCCAATGACATAAAAAAAACAGTCATTGATCGTAAAAAGTACGTATCTATCATGTTTCTTATGACTCCTTACATTGCAAACACTAAAAATAACTTGAATTTTCTACCCTAAACACAAGTTGCAGGTGAAATTACATAAACTCCAAAAAGCTCAAAAACAACTTACAAATAGTAATTTTTCTTGCTTGATTCTTCTTGACATTGAAGTTTATATGATACTTGACGATTCTTGACGAGCATTTCGTGAAATGGATTGATTTTGATACAATGGGGTTTGTGAGGGTTGGGTTTTTGGTTGTTGAGTGTTATTGTTTTCAAAATGTTTCTGAAAATAAGGAAGGGGAAGAGGTAGTGTGCATTTAAGTGTTAACACAAACCGAAATACTACAGGAGGAACCATAAATGCACTTCCAATTCGTATCTTCTTGTTAACTTGTGTTTCTCAGACTTAAGACTTGTGTGTATTTGGGGTGCTTCCGGAAATACAATTACAGTTCCAATCATAGTTGTATTTTCGGTTATTTCTCAACTATTACATAGGGCCTCTTTTCACAAAAATCCAGGTATGGGTGCGTACCGGAAATACATTTTCGGTTTCCAGAGACATTTTTGTATTTTTGCATGGTGCGCTAGAAAACTATGGGGTGGGTTAAGAAATCCACTTATCCTTGACACTCCTAAGAGTCTCTCACCACAAGCAAAAATAACTATTTAGCCCACTAACAATAACATCCATCCAAAAGTTGTTAATTTTTATTGGGAGTTGCTTATTTCCCACACATAGCAAGTGGGGAAAAAACGAAATTCATAATTTCCCCGTAGATTTCAGAAGTAGATTTTTGACACACTTTTTTCACACCAAAACACGTCTTAAGTGAGTCTCATTTCATATTTTTTTTATTTCTAAAATTGAACTAAAAAATGCATATTCAAATTCACTCTATACGCACCCATACATTTCTTACTGAGATACATTTATATTGACATAAATTGATTCGAAGATGTATCTCCATATTCACCCCAGAAAAAAGCGAAAATGAATTTCCGTATTCATACCAAACATTAAATTTTGACTTTATTTTAGAGATATAGTGATGTAATTGATGATGTATTATAGCTATACCGTTATATTAAATTTTATATAAATTAAACCACACACTTATCAAATAATATGAAAATAACATATAAATGAATAAATTAGAATCCATAATAAAGTCAAAATAAAATACAAACAATAATAATTCCCCTAATACAAATACTATATATTAATGGGTATGTCGGACCCAGACCCCTTGTTCCTATGTTGTATCCTGTATTGCAGTATCGTCTGTGCCTCATCAAAGATGACATCTACAATATTCCTCGCCTTAGGGCCTTCTAGAAAAACTCATCTCTCAATACTCACATGCATAATATCATGGATACATCGACATCTAGGAAAAAAATAAACAACATGATATGCCCTAGCCTCCTCCTCCTCTAGTATCTCCTCATGAGTTGCCTTAGGTGGATCTCCTGGAGCATCCAATGTCATATAAGGATGTGACATCCTAAAATTCTATTAGATGTAGCCGTATGCATCACTCTAGTAGCTAGGAGATAGGGTATTTTATGCCGCATTTGGTACCAGATGATTAAGAAAATCATCATACATGAAATATATATCTCTGTGTGCCATAGAACGAGGAGAAAAATCAGAGGGGTCTTTGAGAACAAACTACATATCTATCACATAACGCACTAAGGTATATGTGGATACATCAGACGCCACACGTGTTCAATTGTAGGACCAGAAATGGAGAAGATCATAGAAACTACGGTGGAGTGAAACTTCCTAAGTGATCCAATGATGTGACACCTTGAAGCGAAGGTTGCAATCTTGATGCTTATTGAATAAAATAAATTGATCTTGATCCGACATTGATAATCTCCAGTACGGTGGAATAAAGAGAAGGGTATCTGCAAGGCTATCACTCAAATGCCCAAGTCAGTTTAGGGTTCAAGATAATCATAATGAGAGTTAATATTAGAAATTATGTACTTGAAAACCCCTTGTGAAGGTATTTTTACCTTGGTCTTAATAGAGAAGATATGATAAGTGGGCCTTATCTTATTGGGCATTTAGCCAACCCATAACAGTTGCCCCTAAGATTGGCCGAGCATTCAGAATGTGTAGGGAGTCTTTTAGTAGTTGTGGACGACCTTTAGGAATGGATGTCCATGAATCAGTTGGCATGCACTGTCTTGGTTTTCCAAAGCGTAATAGGGAACGTGAGCATTAAATTCAGTTCCATCATTGAGACGTTTCACCTTCTTTCTCTTAACGTGTGACCTGAAAAGGTAGAGAATGGCATGGCACTGCTTTACTGTGCACTCGCATGCACTTGAGTTTGATTGTGTTTTCAAGGTGGCGTCTAACCGTTGATATGTACTTGCTTCTTTATTTAAATCTAATCTTCCCAATTGTCTTCACCTATACAAGGATAGAGGAAATTTGGATAAATTTTCGCAACCTTTTAGACTTAATTTTTCTTATTTTCTTTGAGTCTTTCCCTCTTCTTTGAGAGCATTTTTTTAGGAGTAACTGTCTTCACGCATTCAAAGCTTCAAATTTCAACCTCCTCTTTCGCTTTACTACCTTCGACCTTACGTTTCAAGTTACCTTCTCCCACTCAAGCTTTTTCATTCAAGCATTCACTGTATCTTAGTTAAGTTTATTAATAATCCTATTAACATATATAGTGATTCAGAGGGTATCGTTTCTTCCTCTTTGAGAAGGAGAATGGAACCTATATCACATTCCCTTCCCTCTCCTAGTGGGGATTTTGAATCTGAGATCATTTATGTGATTGGGGATTTAGAAACAAAAGGAGTATCTGGGGACTCTGTAATACCTGATATAATTATCACCTAATGGATACCACTAATTAAATCTAGTAAAATCATTAAAGAGGTAATTAGTACCAATCACATTGTTTAGTTCATTTGGATCTTGCATGCATCAAGAACTCCATCAAGCCCGAGTTTTCTCATCATCTACCTTATGTTCAAGTACCTTCTTCATCATCTACAAGGTGAGTTCCATAGTTAGGGACTTGGGGTAGGGTTTTGGGAAAGATTGTATGATAAGGGATTATATTGTGATAAATATTTTGCATGTTTATTACAAAGATGGAAAATATGTTCTATTGGTGTCTTTGTATGTTTTAGGGGTATTGATGCATGTTAGGATTAGTGTTTGGATGCAAAATGGGAGTTGAAACCCCAAAAATTTGTATTCTGCTGTTTCTAATTTTTATGTGCGCAGTGACTTTCGCTTAGCGAACTTGCTTAAATTGAGAAGAAAAATCCGGAAGAATTTCTTCTAAGCATGCTGGATCTTACGTAGAGAAACAACATTCCCTACAAGTTCGCTTAGCGAACCTCCTAATCCAGAAATGGGAAATTTGATGTTTGAGTTGGTTGAGACTTTGCTTAGCAAACTTCCTTGAGCAGAATGACATATTGATTCCCCTGAGTGCATTTCTGTTCCGTATCGCGAATCAGATGCCTCCTTTGTATCTTATAGTTCATAGTAGGTGTTGTGAACTGACAAATGTTATGTTATGACCACTTTTATTCAACTCTTGTATGTATGCTTAAGCAAATGCATTATTTTGATAAATGCTATGGTGTGATCATTGCTTGATTGTCTTTCCGTTTGTTCCGGTTGAATGTTAAGATGTGGCTCTGGCATATGCTTGAATTGGAGTAGGCCTAAGATACTAGGTGGTAAATCACATTATGATTATGGGCTGGGTCCAATGGCTACCATTGCGATGTGCTTGTGAGGGTCCTAAGGGGCATTCTCACCTGACGTTAACACATTAGTGTTATTGGTATTGAAATTCTGGTATGTAGATATCATATGTCCTATGAGATGTCGAGACACTGATATTTAGTTGAAACAGATTGAATAATATATCATACAATTGTCAGTGCATAAAGTAAAGAAACACACAAAATTGTTTACCTAGTACGATGTACAATAACACCTACTCCGGGGGCTACCAAGCCAGAAAGGAAATCCACTAGACAATATCAATTCAAAGCTAAACTCCCCCGTTTACAACTTATCACTTAATCACTACACGTGCTATACTTCTACCTAGGAACTCCTAGATATGAGATCCCTCTCACTCCCCTTCAGTCAAAAACAGTGATAGTAACAACTCTAAACACATTTAGAATAATTTTAGAAGACACACTTCAAAGACACACAATCAACTACTGCTTAAAATCTTATGAGTGATTGACAATAGTTACAACTCAACTAATAACCCAACTCAAGTATTAAACAATACAAGAGTGGCTCACAATTTACACAGTCCAACTCTACTATAGAGTGGATCATAAAACCGATGGAACACAAACCCTAAAGGCTTGATATAAGATACAATACATTCCATACATACATTAGGTTTGAACCCTTCTATTTATAACAATCTTCTGACTGGATTAGGCTTTAAAATCGCATATGACCTGTAGCAAATAAGGCTACAGATATATCTCTTAAAACTTAGGATATCAATCATTAGTTTCCTAATTTATCTCCATAATTAGAAACTAACACAAATCCTTGATTTCAGCTTGAATCTTTTATTCCTTACCATGAACACATAAGATATAATAATATTCCTAGAATATTATACATTTAAAACAAACTAACCTAATCCAACTTTCCATCTACACACAGGCGCGGTGTCGAATGATTATGCATAGGACATCTGTATTTGACATGTTTCTTTTGATGATAGAACCTCTTAGTTTAACACCTATGATTTCTAAATTTGGGCTACACATGTAATATCCTAATATTCCCATAATATTCAAGATATGTAACACACCTACAAACTCCAGCCATAATTTACAATATGTTAAATGATCAGAATATGACATCTTGTTCAACATTATTTCTCTGCAAGTTAGAACATCCTATTTAACTTGTTGCTGCCTAATTTGTTTTACTAAAATTAATTCCAACCATAATATAGAGAACTAACAATCTCCCCTTTGAATTTTTTTAGCTAAAACAAATTAGTAAATTACAATTCAAATTTCAGTACACTCATCAAATAAATCTTTTAGTTTTAGCAGCAAAAACATAGCAACATAGAGAAATAATATTCTCAATCAGGTGGATGTCAGCACATCATGTTCGACATCTCTTCACGACTCCATTGAAGCACATAAAACTCAACACCATAAAATAATAACCTTAGAATGATAAAAGCAGAAAGTCCCGAAGTCATTTGGTGTACACGAGGAAGAAGATGGTTGACACTCCCCCTTAACCCAGGAAATAATCTACCTCTCAAAGGCATAAGAAAACCCTTAAGAAGCAACCAAACACCAACCTGCACATGCAGATTCTGGCTCCGGGTAACTCATAACACAAGACACAACTGTGTTCATAACTCATATCCGAAGACACAAAAAAACAATGAGCAAAAGTAGACTTAACCTTAATCCTACCCAACATCCTTGCAAAACAACATCAACAACGAACAAACTTAAAGGACCCCAGAAAAAACAAAACCTTTCTCCCCCTTTTTAGCCAAAAATTGACAAACATACCTGTTGTACCCCAAAATTTTCCCTCTTATTTTACTCAACACATGCCCATTGAGGTCCTCAACTTGCTCAAGGACGCCCAAGAGTTGACCAAACACACTCTCTCCTAAGGCAATGTACCTCAAACTAGGGTTTCCATTTTCATCAGGATGGTTGAAGTCTAAAGGTACCAAATTCTTTCCATGGTCCTAATATGTTCTCAAGATCATCCATGCCAAGTTTCATACCTTACATAAGAGGTTTGCTCAGTCAATTGCCTATATGCCTGAAAATCAACTATATTAGGTCAAAAGTCAATTGTGGCCCACATACAGTCAAACTTCAATATTTTTGGTAAACATCAACCTTTTGAAGTGATATTCATCATTTTATAAAGGGTTGATAATGATTCCTCAAGGAATTCCCCAAATTCATCAAAACCCAAAAGTTGCTAAATTAGAGTTTTATAGGAAAAGTCAACCAAACTTTGACCAAGCATAACTTCTTCATACTTTATCATAAACTTTCCATGCAATGCTCATTTTGAAGAGAATTCAATCCTATACAAATCATCTTCATCCCACAAGTTAAAAATATGCACTCATCAAAAGATATCAGTTTCTACATTATAGGTCCTTTTGAAAAGTCAACAAAAACACCTTTTGGGTCAAAGCTTCTTACATGAACATGGAAGACTCAATTGATATTAGACCAAAAGGGTTGTTTAGGGGACATCCTAAGCTTTCTAAAAAGTCCAAGAACACCTCTCTAGGGTTAAAATTGGAGGATATATGCCTTGTCAAAGTTGACCATTTTTGCAAAATTGCCAAAAGTCTAATGTGCTCAAAAATACATTTTTTGTCAAATGGGCCTAGTTTTTCATGATTGAATCTTTCTTGTGACATGGTCCACGACCCAAATCAGCATCTACACTTTATTTGATTCATTATTTATTTTATTTGGATTTTCTATTATTTAAAATTCAAATTAAATCAAATAAATTGCAAAAAATACAAAAGATTGATTTTTGATCTGATTTTTTTGTAGGAATCAAATCCAATCAAGCTAGCATATCATATCCAAATTGTGCAAGGAAAATTGAAGCGAAATTGGCATGATTGTGCTTGTTTTAGAAACATATCATACAAGAACAAAATCAAATCAAATCTTCATAATGTTCAAGGATACAATGCATTTTTGTTGACTTAATCAGTTCTAATACATATATAGGACACAACTAGTGCATAAGAACAAGGATACATGTCGCGAGGGCACAAAGCAAAACTGAAAAAATTGTTAAAAAGTGGTGGATCGATTTCAAGCTTAGAGGCCAATTCAAAGCATTCTAAGGCTGCCAATAGATTCCTGGACATCTCCAGAACGTGTTTCAATCCATTACAAGCATCCTCACACTCAGAATCACGAGCTACTGACCCACGGTTTGCTCATACAATCTTGAATTTGATTTTGCAATTTACGTATGATTAATTACTTTTAAGCATAGCATTGCGTTTGTATCATCATTTGGAACGTTTTGGTTCAATCAATTTTGCATTTTGACACCTGTGTGCGTATTTGCCATTATTAGGGTTTGTTCTTGCGTTTTAGGGCTTTGTTCTACAGGTTAAATTGGGCCAAGAAAATAGCTCTATGATACTCGTGAGATCAAAACAAGTTGATCTATGTATTCACCAATAATTTATCATGCTTGTTTAAGATTTTTGAAAGATGCAGGGTTATAGTTACAAACCCAGGCCGTAGGTAAAAGTCTGGGACCTAAGACGGCGGAGCTGTGAAGAAGAAGATAACGTGGACGGATATCATTGGTCCATTTGAATAACGCGCGCATTTTTTGTTTTCTTTCAGTTATCCACCTTGTTTCATATAATATTGATTATTGTTACTATATTGACAAATAAGAGCAGGTGGCCCAGTGGTGAAGCGTGCGTTTGGAAATGTAAAGGACCTGGGTTCGATCCCAGGTCCCAGCATTTTCTTTATTTTCTAACCTTACTTCAACAGATCATGTGCATCACACCCCTTGGAGCCTACCATGTGCTTCCATCATCCAGCCAATGGATTCCTCATCAATCCAATCCAACGCCCATGCAAGAGAGGATCATGGTGCACCAGCAGGAAGAGGCTACACAAGATCCACGCGTTGACTGGGCTTAGCCACTAATGGGCCTAACAAATTCAGATATACACCCCCCATCCAGCTTCAATACATGCCCATCTCTAATCTTTTTATTTTATTTCTTATATTTTATTTTTTATTTAATTTATTTTTTTTCTTTACAAATAACAAAAATCATTTTTTTTGTTAAGTCAAAAAATCACAAAAACATCAAAAATCATTTTTTTCAAGAAAAATATTTTTTCTTTAATTAATTAATTAGTTTAATTATTTAGGGCAATTTAATGGTTTTTCCTATATAATTTAAATTAATTAGAAATTAGGGTTTTTAATTTGTACGTAACCTAATTAATTTTTTTCTAAAAAATAACCTAAGTATTTTTTTTCAATTAAATTTTTAGGGTTCTTTAATTCTCCCATTTAATTCGCCGCACACATTTTTTGATTTCCTTTTATTATTATTGTAACTGTTTCGAGGTTGTAATTGTAATTAGGGTTTAAACTTCCGCATTTTTATTTACAGTCAAGATAATTATGTATCTGCAAAAGTCTTGTAATAACGTAGGACCTTTACCTTCTCGCTTTTATATTTTGGATGCTTGTATATAATTGTTAGCAACATAGGCGTGTATGACTAACGAATCAATCTTAGATCACTAAACTGTAAAGATAAATATAACTGAAATCAAACACTCTTGCGCACTTGCACCCCTAGGGTATTACCTCACTTGGTTGCCTCAGAAAACAATAGTCATATCCCTCGAACGTAGGGATACCTTAGCAATGACCCGCGATTCAAAGTCGTCATAAAGATCACAGTCCATACTTGTCCCTCGAGTTGCCTACGAATTGATCTTATGACGATAGTCCCTTCGGAACACTAAGGTATCCTTACTAGTTGCCTTCAGTGACCATTTCGTCCCTTCGAACATCCCTTTAAAACTCCAACGACGATGCTACCTATTTCTCAATAATGGGACAACATTGTCTAAAAGGAAAACGAAGAGTCTTTTTCGAGTAAGTAGGTTAGTTCTTAAGTACTTGCTCAAAACAAACAAACTTTTAACACCAAAACACTTTTTAAAACAGTTTTCAAAAACAACTTCGTAACACTCTTGAGGACAGAAACAAGGGTTAAAACGATAAAAAAAATTTATGTTCTGTTGTTATTCTATATATGCGCGTATACGGTTATCATCGTGTTCCCTCAGATCGCATCCACATGATCCACATCGGACAATCTTAAGGCCAACTCCATTATAAGTTCCCTGCACCCCTGCGTACGATGTCCAACCGACTCTCTCAAAAACATGTTTTGTGCCTAGCCCAGTTCTATCCACACCCCCTTTACTGTAATTACTAAGCCAACTTGCATAACGTACCCCCTCACCGCTGGGCCCACTTCAATATCTGAACTTGGGCCCAGTTTTTTAATAAACCCCCTATTTCACCTTCTGATTACAAAAACATACCCCCGGGCCAACTGGGCCTGAATTCAATATCTGAATTCAGGCCCTCTCTATCTACACCCCACCTTTTTTACTTCCTATTTAAAAATGCACCCCCCCTGAAAACTTATTTAATTTGTATAAATTTTATTATTATTATTATTATTATTATATTTTTCTCACCTTTTTTTATTTCTTTCTTTTTATTATATTTTAAAAATAATTATTATTACTTGATTTTATTTTCATTTATTTTTATTTTTATCATCAAATAATTATTTTTTATATAAAAAGTCATATATATATATATATATATATATATATATATATATATATATATATATATATATATATATATATATATATATATATATATATATATATATTATTGCATTAAATTAAATCATGCACTAATTAAGAGCTTTTCACAATTAATATAATTAAAGTATACTTAACAAATATTAAATCTTCTTTTTCGCAATAAATTAATCTAACAAACAATTTTTGCAAAAGGGTTCTGAATATATTTTGACTAATCGCACATTTAGCCCAAACTTCTGTTATCTCTACACCCGGTCTAAATGTGAGGCAATTCAAAATATCTTTGAAACCCATAAAAAACACAAACCTATACGAACTACGAATTGAGACTCTGATTCCTCATAAGAGGATACGTAGGCATATGACTAAAATCGTTGCGAGTTCCCCTAACTAAAATTCAAACCCCTTTTCCCCTATTAAAAATTAAAACCCTTTTACTTTACTGTTAAACATAAACCTAAATCTAAACCCGGTATCCTTAAGAATAAGGTAGATGAAAGGTGCCTAACACCTTCCTTTTGTCTAAAGAAGTCCGAAACATAGAATCTCTATTTACAATTTAGGGTTTCCTATTAGATTCACTTCCTTAGGATAAAAACTAGTAGTGACAACTCTTGATTTTAAATCCAGTTGCAACAGTTTCCTTTTCATTTATTTTATTTTTTATCACAAATTAATTTTATGTGGACTAATGATTATAATATTTTTTCAGGTCCAGATACTCTAACTATATTTTTCATGATGCCGCACTTTGATGACATGCATGTGGTTTTTAGGGATGATGCACAAAGGAGACGTTATGTTATCTTATCTGCTTGTCAAATGCTACCTACCCGGTATCCCGACCTGAACTGCATGGAAGCACTAGGAATTGAAGCAAGTACGAAATACCTTTGCAACCAACTTCAGTGGGAGGAGTATGTTGATGATGTCAATCTGACCTACATAAACCTCACCTTAGAGTTTCTTAGCTTACTCGACTATGAGCCGTACGTGAGTAGCAGAGATAACAGAGGACACATCTGTTTCAGGCTTTGACCTTGAAACAACTTGGTGGTTTATTGGGTTTTCAGAGTAGTCTAAATGCTATCCTGGAGCTTCCTTTGAGTTATTACATGAATAGGAGCATAGACAAGTTCTAGAGAGAAATCTCTAGTGGCGGTAGCCTTGATCCCTCTACTCAACTGTCTAAGAAGATTCATAACCCATCTTTCAAGTATTTTCAGATGATCCTTTGCCATACCTTTTTCAGAAGGAGTGATGCTGACGAGCTTGTTAGTGCTGAAGAGCCGCTATTCCTGTTCTATACCAGCCAATCTCGCTCTATCGCTAGTGGCAACTTCTTGATTGAGAGTTTGCACATGACTACTAAGTCTTCCGAGGGATCCATACATGTGGGTGGTAACATGACTCAGATAGCATCTGATTTAGGATTGGATAGAAAGTTATACCATTTGACCTCCTACTACGGTAGTTCCTTTATGGACATTGACTTTCGCTTGGATCATGGCCGATAAGGCGGATCTCATTTCATCCTCACCAGCACAGACTCCTAATAAATGACGAGATTTTTCGCTATTTCACCTTGCCTGATCCTCCAATGACTTGCGTCTACAACCCAGCAAACCGGGCTTACTCTTTAGAGGGATGGGGAGAGAATGTTGATGGACCTAGAGAGCCTTTTGTTCTTGAGTATATACCTGCGACAGAGGCACCCTTGACCACTGTGTATTCTAACAATTTTTCTTTACAGGAACCCGATGTTCATTCACAGCTTTCTACTATGCGTATTGAGTTAGCCGCACTTCATCAGGAGGTTTCCGATATGACTTTGCACATTGAGGTCTGTGATGGCACTCATGCATCCAAGTCTGATTTGTTATCTCGAGAGATCGCCGATCTTAGGCACCAGCTAGCAGTGGTCCGGGGTCTTGGAAATGCTGCCGAGCCTCCACCCCTTTGGTGACATTGTTCCTACTGATTGAGAGATGTCACCCGTATTATTATTACTGTTATATTTTTCATTTCTTGACATTTTCCTATTTGCTAACTCTTTACTTTATGTTGTTTCTATTTCCGCACCATACTTTTTATTTATTTTGCCATGACCACTCATAGACATATTTTTATTATTTTATCCTTTATTATTTGTGTGATTATTTATTTTTACTATATTTATATCATGCATGGAGCAAGAAGAAGAAAAAATATAAAAATTTGTAGGAGATACTTTGAGCATCACCCCCCCCCCCCCCCCCCCACGAAATAGGTAGCAAAATGCAAGATCTAAGGCTCAATCCAAGAAAAAAACGGTCCAGACCGCTTTTTCAAAGACCAAGGCCGTGGACCTCCCTCAGCGTCCGCAGAGGGGTCTGGAGCTTTAACAGCTCTATTTCGTAAAAACCTCATTTCCCTTCTTCTTCCTCTTCCAAAACCCATTTTTCTCCATTTTAACCACCTTAAAACTCCATTAAAGGCCATAACTTTCCCACTACAATTAAAACCCACTCACATCACCATCTTCCTCATTCCATTCTCACCATTAAAAATCAACTAACACTCATTTTTATCCATTATCACTATAAAAAAAACATTTCCCATCTTCTACCTTCAAAAGCAACAACAATGGAGTTCAATGGGTACATACTTCGCGAGGGGAAGTCGGGAGAGCGACAAAAGAAGTTGCTTGAAAAGTTAGAGACGCAAGAGATTTACTCTACCAGGTATATCGACGAAGACTGTCTGTATACTTTAGGGATATATCATAGTATTTTATGTTTATTAGATAAAGTAGGCATACATGATATATTTTCTCATAAAGCACCTACCTACCTGAGGCTGACACATGAGTTTTTAAGTTCTCTGATTTATAATTTTAGTCCCAACACTGCTAGCACCGTAGGCGAAGTGAAATTTAGGCTTTTAAATGTTGAATATGAATACTCCACCGACGGGTTAACAGAATTGTGGGGGATGCCTTATGGGGATGGTGAAATTTGTGAAGCACCCTTGGATTCAGACTGGATATTTGAAGGCTATGCCTTTTGGTTTAAATTTTCAAACCAACATTCTAATTCTTTTGAACGCCTTTTAGCTTCGAGTATTCACAACCCAACAATATGTGTTTTCTGCTATCTTTTGGCATGCACTATTTTTAGCCGGGAGAATCCAAACAAAGTAAATGCCAAGGAACTCATCTTTATGAAAGGGTGTCTCACAAATACCAAAATTAACCCCGTCCCTTTTATGATCTCCCATATGAGCTTCATTTTGAAAAAGGGGGGGCCAATTTATTTTAGTGGCCTGGTTACTTCTATTGCTCGTGCCCTAGGTTTGGACACTGAGCTTGCTACACTTGAGCCACTTCCTCCTTGAATTATAAATTTAAAATTTTTAAAAGCTATGCGATTATGCAAAGTGAGGAAGGAAGGAGGTTTTCACCTTATGATTAATGGTACTGATGTACCCAGTGTTGTTATTCCCTGCACTCCGTACACTGATGTGCGATTTGAGCGTAACTGGACCTATGATTTGAGTGCTCTAGCTTTTACCGGTCTGTTACCCCCAAATTTTCCTTTGGAGGTAGGTAACAACACTGATGATGAGTACGATTTGCATGAGCAGTCACCTATTCACAAAGTACCACCTACACACACTGCACCCTCTTTTTCTAACCCACCTGCAGGTTCTGTCCTGGTTTTTATGTCACTGACGACATGTGGAGAGAGCTTATGGCTCGAGAGGAGAGGCGATATACCCTCCTTTCCTCCATGCAACAGCAGCTTGCGGACAACATGGCATTCATGCAAGCATCTCAAGTGAAAAATGTTGGCTTCTTGCGTACCATTATAGAGACCTAGCTTGCCTTTCAGACCAAGCAGTATCATCGGCAGTCTAGCTTCGCGATGCATTTTACTTTGATGGAAGCCTCTAAAGGTACCTTGTTAGGTAGAACCCTCCACCTGCGGGAAGCAAACGCCGCTCTTTCTGAAAGAGTTGGCTGACTTGAGATTTCCAGAGAGAGCTGGCGTCATAGCAGGAGTCGTTGTTCCGATCTTCCCACATAGGACGGCGAGGGTACCAGCGGACCCCATTAGCACCATCCATGTTACTCCTTCCTACTCTTTTATCGGAACATTGAGGATAATGTCTGGTTTAAGTGTGGGAGGAGATTTTTATCGCTTTTCATTTCTTTATTTCCAGTATTTATCGCTTTCTAGTACTTCAGTTGTTTTGTTTATTTTGTTTTTAATAAAATTCATGTGCTTGATGAGTCCTTTTCGTTTTTGCGTTATGTATCCTTATTTCTCCACTTTTAGCCTTACCCAACAAAATTTTTGTGCCAAAGAAAACAATATGTTTTAAAAATTTTTAAGCTGTAAGGCAGATTCACGGTAGGATGTGTTTGACTTGGGAATTCTTTTTGAAAAATCGATATCGTTTTAGCACCATAAAATTTGTAAATATAAGAACCGATCTCGTTACCCCCTATATTGTAGCTTTATTTTATTGTAACAAAGGTCTTTTAGTAGTTTATCTTAGCAGTCAACTCCGGCCTAAGCATGCTCTATGCAGAGGACCAATGAAAATAAGTGAATGATCTTTGTTTATGTTTTTTAACTGAAAATACAACTCCGGGTTGGGTGACTCTCACACAATCACTTAACTAAAAATTGTTGTAAAATATTGAGAGAAAAAAGAAACAAAAAGAAAATAAAAGGTTTATGCCCATTGTTGGTTGGTTTAGTGGTGTCTGGTGCTGGAATCTGTAGGGCGGATTACGGTCAGATCCCCCACAACCACAGTTGGGTAAATAAAGGGGTTATACCTATTCATATACCAGAACCCAATGCTTGAGATCAGAGTCACTAACCGGTCACTCTGCTACGAGTAGGTACGAATAACAGGCTTAATGTGATTGCGCCTGAATGAAAAAGGACCTTACAAAATAAGGAAGCTTAGGCACAGTGGACTAACATGGATGTGTTTTTATAGGAATAAAGTTTATGCCCGCATTTTTGTGCATAAAGTGTTATCATGATATCCTTGGTTCGATCAGTTAGTACCTATCAACACATCCTTTCTTGAACTTAGAAGCCCTTTTAGCTCAAAATCTTGTAAATATTGTTCTTCTTTTCATCTACTTCTGAGAGTTTTTGCTTGAGGACAAGCAAAGGTTTAAGTGTGGGAGAATTTGATAACACCTGATCGCACTGCATATTTGACTCAAATAACACATGTTTTTCATAATTTTTAGTACTGTTTTCTTGCGTTATGCTTGTATTTGTCTTGTTTTCAGGCAACATGCCCATTTGGAGCTCTTCTTGAAGAAACCAAGCGAAAAGGCCAAGAAATTGAGATTTTCAGTGAAATCCTACACATGGCGTTCAGCTCAGAGGCCGCTATAGGGGGGACCGTGATGTGTCCCACTCCACCCAGGAGATAACTGACACATCCCCCACGATCTCTCTATCTGCACACTCAACACCCACAGAGGGGCCTCAGCGGCCGCGGTCTTTGTTAAGTTTCTTCCCGCCCAAAAGGAGTTGGGGGAATTTCTGTCAAAGCATAGCCTAGAGAACTTCTATAAATAGTAGTTTTCATTTCATTTTCCATCATCCAACTTAGTCTCACAACGCTAAGCCTATACTCACTTGTGTAAAAGAAATAATTCACCACATCGGAGGATTAATGCACCATAGTCTTTATTAGGTTGGAGAATCTATTTTATTTACAATATTGTCGCCATTTTACTTCAAGAATTTAATTTCCAGTTGTACCAAGATTTAAAGACTCCAATTTGGAGCAGTTTTCTATTTAAGTTTTTCATTTTATTTAATCGCTTTGTCTTGCACTTTCATTACTTATTTTATTACCTTGCCTTACCTTTATTACTATGTTTATTTCGATCAACTTTAATATGCTTGCTTTTATTTCTATGTATGGCTAAATATTTTAAGGTTGGAATGTAAGGATCATTGTCATGATAGCATTTCAACACCGTATCAGTAGAAACACTTTAGGGGATGTTTTAACTTTTAACACAAGTTTTCCGTACTTAATATTTTTGGATAAGATCGAAAGCCGTCCATTTCAAAGAGTAAACTTGGTTGTTTTTTAACCGTTCAAAAAGGGCGAAATCATTTTGACTAGTTAATTAGGGATCTTTGACACTTTTAGAAAACGATTTTGAAACTATTTTCGTATGCGTTTATAGGCTTACAATCCGATTCTCGAGCGAAAGCCAATAATCTCTTTATGTCAATCATTCTGAGTTGAAAACATTTTTTTACTAAGTTAAGAAACTAATTTCTTAAAAATAGGTTTACTGCTTTAACGCTTGAATCACCATTTTATAAGTGATAATAGAAGGATTTAATTAGAGATTAAACTCGGTTCTTAATTAGCGAAAGCGACAAGTTCCCGTCAAATTGTTCCTTTACAAGAGTGGAAAATATTGCCCCATGAGTAGTTCTATTAAATACAAATTGAAATGTTATTTGACTAATGTGATTTAAAATCTAGCTTGTCTTTTGTCTGAATTTACTTTACCTATTTATTTCCTTTGCATTATACTCCCTCAACCGAATCGATCCGCCTTAGATAAGCAACTTAATAATAGAGTTGATAGATTGACGATTGGTCTCTATGGTTCGACAATCCTTTATATTACTTTGATTGGTTGTGCATTTGTAGTTAGATTTTAGACTCTATAAACAGACCGGACAAGTTTCCTTCAGCCCATTGATTTCCTTTTCAATGTTCATAGCAGGCCTCATTTCAGAGCAATAAGGGTCAACTATTTCTAATGCAGTATCATAAATACTCTATGATGGAATGGTTTTTAAGGCAAGCACAACTTCTGGTTTTGGAGATGGTAAGAAAAGAACTTATGCGGTGGCTTCTTCCCAGGCTTTTTTCTTCTTGGCAGCTTCAACAAGACCATAGGATTCTATGATTCTAGAGTTTGTTTCTACCCAATACCTTAATTACTTCCAAGTCTCTTCTACCTCTTCTAGATTTCTGCTGGTTAGGGTTTTTCTTTCTACTAGTTTCAGAGCATTCCTGACACGTACTCCAAAATGATATAGTAACTCGTTCAGAGGAATGTGATAAATGTCAGTTTCGGCAAAGTATATCAAAGGTTTCATCGCATATGGGCAGAGATCCCTGTTAGGAACAACAATTGCCTCTAAAATTCCTTCTTCGAGTAGGGAAACATCTTGATCATCAACAAGTTCTTCTTCAGACTGGGAGAGGTGGTTGGATGGAGAAGAGTTAATGTTAATACTTTTAGGGGAAATGAAAGAAGAGTGTGGAGACAGAGGTTCAAAAGAGTTTGGATTTTTCTGAAGCTCAGTAGGAATAGAGATAGTTGTGTCTGAGGTTTTAGAGATATCTTAGTTGGAGGCTACTGGATGTTCATTTAATTCTATTTTAGAAGCTCTAGCTTTAGAGGGAGTCTTGGTTCCTTTTGAAGCCTTAGAAGCCTTAGAGGATTCTGAGATATCTGAGATTTAAAGAATCAGAACTCGTTTTCTGGTTGTTCTTGTTTTCTTGGGAGCTACAGAGTCTTCTTTAACCTTGGATCATTCAGCCACTTTTCTCTTTCTCTTTAGAATGGGAGCAATTAGGGGTTTATTGTTGATTACAGACGATCGATTGAGCAGGAAGTTTGGGAATCCTATTACTGGAATTCTTATCTCCTTTAAATATGATGAACTAGATTCCTCAGGATCCAATATTTCTTCTCCCTTTTTCATACTGAGATATCTTAGGGTAATGCCATTGATGGAGGCTCCTGTGATCACATTAGGATTTGAAATGTTCAGAGACTCAAAAAGATGAATTTCAACAAGAATGTCCTAAATAAGTCTTACGAATGGAATTTTCATCTTCTTCTTGGATCCTCCATACCTTGAATCAGTAATAGTGGTTTTTAGATGATTAAAGAGAATTACTGGAAGTTTAATCTTCTCAGAGGTTTGGATGGCATGTAGAAGATATTTCTGAGAAGAATTGACATGATCTAGAGACTTGTTGGAAAACGGTGAGTAAAACTTCCCAGAAAGATTCTAAACCAAACCCTTAATTTGGGAATAAGATATTTTTACTTTGGTTCCTCATCCCCTTTTTGATAGATAACTTCATCTATAACAGATTTGTTGCAGTCTTCTGTTGACATGTTAGTCGGACTAAATTCCAATCTATTAAGACTGTAGAGCATGGTTATGTCTTCTTCTGTAAAGGGGATCTTCTTCCCATGGACGCTTGAGCAGACGTGTCCACTTACCGAGATATATGCATGTATCCAGAAGTCCTTAACCAAACCAGTAAAAACTGGCCCGTGAAGACGATCAAAGTAGTTTGCCCTATTCTGAAAACTAACGACATCCTGTAGATCATAATCGTTCACAACAAGATTTTTGAAATTCACCAGAGCTTCTGTAAGAACTGCCAACTTATCCACAAGGGTAGAGAGGAATACTTTGGGATTTTACTCAAATGGCGATGGATCATCTAATACGGTGGGAGAACTGACTTGGTTGTTTTGCGTTTGATCGCAATTGTTGCGGATAGCAAAAGTCGCCACCGACTTTTCTTTTATCCAATAAGGAAAGGGTGAAAAGAACAGGAAAGACCTTTGAGATATTTTCTTGAGTTCGGGGGGTAGATTATGAAAAGGGAAGATGTTAGAACCCTTTTCATCCATAGTTATCTATGGGATCTTAGTTTCTTATTAGATCACTTTTGAAATTGCTTGGTTTGAAATGTGTTTGTGGTAGGTTTTGAAAGTATTTTTGAAAAGCGCCTTCGTTTAGGCAAACTTTGTAATGATTCTCGTCTCTATAATAATGCATACAAAATGTTGGACTTTTTAAAAATATTTCATGTTTTGAAAGTGTTTGGTGTGTTTGAAAAGATGTTTGTTTTTTGAAGATGGATTATGAGCAATCAACTAAGAAAGTTCTACCTACTCAAAAGTCTTTTGTTCATTTCTTCCTTCCTTTAAAGGAAAGGGTATAGGTCATCGTATAGTCATGAATAGAAATGTTGTGAGATATCTTAGCATTTCTCTTAAGGGACTAAGATCATTTGAAGGCAACATTTGAAGCGTCACCGAGGGACTATGATCTTGTATTTTTTATTGTTTTTACTAAGATGTCCCACATGCATATTATGACTATTTCTCAAGACAACAAGTGGAGTTAACCCTAGAGGTGCAAGTATGCAAAGTGTTTGTTTTTCATGCTTGATTTATCTTGAATTAGGGTTTTCTAAGCATTGATTTTATCTTTCCATACAAACCCTAATTACTAGCATTTATATGAAAGCGATAAATTGCGGAAAGTAAATTTACTACGTTATTACATCATTTGGGGACGGGGTATACAAATTTACAAATGGGGATTGCAAGAAATTAAATACTAATTATATATTAAAACCATATTGAAACTTGAGTAATGTACAAGAATTGAAAGGAATATAATGTACAAGACATGAATGAAAAGAAAATGAATTTGTTTTGATTTTTGTTAGGAAACTTATTTTGACCTAATTAACCTAAAGGGATATGATTAATAAAAATGGGAAAATTAATCCTAAGTTAAAAGTAAATTAATCAAAGGTTCAATTTTAGGTTTTTTTACATGAAAATAGTTTTTGTTTGGTCTGGCCCAGTAATCATTTAATTAGAGAACTAAAAAAATAAAAAAAGGTTGCATTGCTGAAATAAAATGGGGGGTCAGAAAAATAACAATGTCAAGGCCCAACCAATGGAGGCCCGGGCGCGCTTCCTGCAAACAAAGAAAAAGAAATGAAAAAAATGTAAAAATTTACAAAAGGTCTCGCTGGGGCTCGAACCCAGGACCTTTTACATGGCAAGGCTTTAGCGCGTGCTGTTTGTACCACCGGGGTGATCTGTTTCATCTGTTCATAAGATAACTTCGATTAGATATAAAATGAAATCATTTCTGAATGTTTGAACATGGCTTTATCTTCTTCCTTCGCGCCCACAGGGATGCATATCACCATTGTTAAGCTTCAAAAAGCTTCATTCTCAGCCAAATCGAAAGATGTAAATATCAAACCTGTCTAAAATTTGAATACGAATCTAACCACATGATTTTCAAAAGTTATAGGTCGAAGGTTAGCATGAATCTTGTTCAGTACTAAAATTGAAACCTAACTGATCAGAGAAAAAATTCTCAATGTACAAGCAAAGATAATCAAAACTATGGACATGGTCAGCTTCCTAGACATGATATCTACATCTTTTCTTTTATTTGTATGTACTGAAAATGCTTATATCAAGATATCACAGTTAAGGAATCTTACCTCTTGAAGTGCAATTCGAATGACCTCTGTATGACTTCCAGAAATGACTTGATGATGGATTCAGCTTTTAGGGACCTTCCTTAAGCTAGTCGGATCACTACTTTGCTTTAAATGTCACTGAATCGAAAGGCTGGTATATGGAAGCTATGAGTGAATCTAAAGGATCACTACCTTCCTTGAGAGGTTTTTTTAGGGCTTTAGGAGTGTTTTAAGGCTGGTATGTGGAATCTGGGAGTGAATCAAAAGGATCACTAACACATGAATGGATTTGAGATTTTTGTGTGTAAAGTCAGGATGTGCCAAGTTTTTTGCTTGTGTGCAGGTTCTGAGTTTTTGAGAGTTTGGGAGTGTTTGAGGATTTTTCAACACACAACAAGAATCTGGCCCCTTTAGCTTGCAAATGGCCTCTCTATTTATAGAGAAAAGGTTTGGGAAGTTGGAGTAACCAAATTTGTAAGATAACAAATTATGGTTTGGTTGGAAAGTAAATATCAAGTTATGTCAAGTTTTCCATGATCCCAAGATGAAATACCAAAGTTACTGGTTTAGAGGGGTTGCTTTCTATGATTTATGGTGGGGAAAAAATCAGAAGCAAATAAAGTATGGGCTCAAGACAAACTTGTAACAAAAAGTTTGCTTTCCAAGAATAGCAATGATAACTTTATGCCATAAATGTAAAGATATTTTGGACAAAAGCTTAAACACTTGGGTAATAGCTTAATTCATTATGTAAACAATTAATTATGGAGTGAAACACAAAAATTGAGGCCTACAAAGCAAGATCATGTAGCATGGCCTATGGATTTGATCTTTTTCTTTACTATGGTCGAATAATCCGTCCCTTCGTTTGGATCACATAGATCCACCACTTTCGACCAGACTCATCAACAGACAAAACAATATTTGTTTCCACCAATTGTGTGTTCTTCGAATGGACCACTTACAACCTTCGACCAAACTCATCAACAGACAAAATAATATTTGTTTCCACCAATTGTGTGTTCTTCGAATGGACCACTTACAACCTTCAACCAAACTCATCAACAGACAAAACAATATTTGTTTCCACCAATTATGTGTTCTTCGAATGGACCACTTACAACCTTCAACCAAACTCATCAACAGACAAAACAATATTTGTTTCCACCAATTGTGTGTTCTTCGAATGGACCACTTACAACCTTCGACCAAACTCATCAACAAACAAAACAATATTCATTTCCACCAATTTTATGTCCTTTGAATGGACCAAATTCATCTGAATGTACCACTTTGAGTATACAAGATGATCCCATTGGCATAGTCAAAACGAAATAATTTCTGGATTGCTTTCCTACCAGACAAACTTCACAGAGTTTTTTCAGGCATCTCAAGACTTGGAAAACCATATCTTGAGTAATTAGTTGATTGAGTGGTCGAAAGTTCAAATGTCCAAACTTTAAATGCCACAACCAACTAAACTTGTGGATCGAAGCAGGTTGCTCGAAGGAAGCCAATGCCTAGTCGAAGCTTGTGGATTGTAGCAATCATGAAGATACACTTGTAATTCATAGTGCCGAAACTATGTGTGTCGAAGGATTTAGTATGTGGATCGAAGCAAGTTGAGAGGTGGATTGAAGCAAGCATGAAGGAAGCCATTGCCCAGTCGAAGCTTGTGGATTGAAGCAGGAATGAAGATAGCCAATGCCCAGTCAAAGCTTGTGGATCAAAGCAGGTTTAGAGGTGGATCTAAGTAGGTTGCTTAAAGGAAACCAATTCCCAATAGAAGCTTGTGGATCGAAGCAAACTTGCTCTTCTTCGACTTGTCAAAATCTGCCCACCACTCCTTTTCGATCAGTCATGTGGTTCGAACAACCTGAACCAGATTTTGCATTTAAACTGTTATCTGCAACCACTCCTTTTGATCTGCTTTATCCTTTCGACAGTTTCTTCTTCCTCCTTTCTTCGACCTGATTCTTGAGAGCCCAATATGATCCATGGAAACTATATGGGGCATTAAAAGTCCAATTGTACTTGTCCAAACCCAAACCTTAATTTGAGCCATCAGTGTTGAGGTAGTATCTTGAGCTGATCAAATCTTATGCAGTCTTGATCCAATAGAGATCTTGTGAGAAAATTCTTGAGAAATGTGAGGGTAAATTTTGGGGTACAACAACTGCCCCTGTTCAATATTCTTGAACATGAAGAGTTAGATAGACGAGTCTGCCATTTGTGACTTGAAGGTGGAAGATGATTGAACACTAGAGTGCCCAGAAATTTGCACTCAACTATGTGTTAGTTGATTGTGTCGGGAATAGGCTTAAAGATGCCATTTGGAGAGATGATGGAGAGTTGTCGGAGATGAGATTATAGATGCCATCCAAAGTGACTGCTGGTAAGTATAAAGCTTAACTGCAACGTATAATGAAGGAATCTTTAATGACTACTACTTCGACAGGTAATGAAGGAATCTGACGACTACTAATTCAACAGGTAATGAAGGAAAATGACGACTACTAATTCAACAGGTAATGAAGGAATATGATGACTACTACTTCAATAGGTAATGAAGGAATCTGACGACTACTACTTCAACATGTAATGAAGGAATCTGACGACTGCTACTTCAACATGTAATGAAGGAATCTGATGACTACTACTTTAACATGTAATGAAGGAATCTTGGATGACTACTACTTCAACAGGTAATGAAGGAATCTGACGAATACTACTTCAACAGGTAATGAAGGAATCTTGGATGACTACTACTTCAACAGGTAATAAAGGAATCTGACGACTACTAACAGGTAATGAAGGAATCTGACGGCTACTACTTCAATAGGTAATGAAGGAATCTGAAGACTACTACTTCAACAGGTAATGAAGGAATCTGAAGACTACTACTTCAACAAGTAATGAAGGAATCTGACGACTGCTACTTCAACGGGTAATTAAGGAATCTGACGACTACTAATTCAACAGGTAATGAAGGAATCTTGGACGACTACTACTTCAACAGGTAATGAAGGAATATGATGACTACTAGTTCAACAAGTAATGAAGAAATCTTGGATGACTACTACTTCAACAGGTAATGAAGAAATCTGACGACTACTACTTTAACAGGTAATGAAGGAATCTGACGACTATTACTTCAATAGGTAATGAAGGAATCTGATGACTATTACTTCAACAAGTAATGAAGGAATCTGACGACTACTACTTCAACATGTAATGAAGGAATCTGATGACTGCTACTTCAACAGGTAATGAAGGAATCTGATGACTATTACTTTAACATGTAATGAAGGAATCTTGGATGACTACTACTTCAACAGGTAATGAAGGAATATGACGACTACTACTTCAACAGGTAATGAAGGAATCTGACGACTACTACTTCAACCGGAAATGAAGGAATCTGACGACTACTACTTCAATAGGTCATGAAGGAATCTGACGACTACTACTTCAACAGGTAATGAAGGAATCTGACGACTACTACTTCAATAGGTAATGAATGAATCTTTGACGACTACTACTTCAACAGGTAATGAAGGAATCTTTGACGACTACTACTTTAACAAGTAATGAAGGAATCTGACGAATACTACTTCAACAGGTAATGAAGGAATCTAACGACTACTACTTCAACAGGTATCAGAAAAAATCCAAGATTGATTTTGTCTCAGAGAAGTTTACAGATAGTTAATGACGTTCATCTGTTGATTGATCTTTTTCTGAAAAGGAAAAGAGTTAGTTGTATGCAATGTCATAATGCATTAATTACATAATGATGTTCTCAAAATAAACGAGATTGTGTTATATGCGTTTGGTATGCATATGTCATGACGTATGAAATGTGAAATGTTGTTGAAGTGTGTCTTTGTCTAGGAAAATAAATCCTTGACAAATGCTGGTGAGCCTTGGGAAATGAAATCTCGCACTGCTACTGGGGATGAAGAGTATGCTCCTCTTCAGACCTTATTTTAGGATGTTTCCATTGGGGATTCCTGTTATGTTGGTTGAAGAGAACTCCAGTGGGGAATATTGACTTCTGCTTGAAGGAAAACTCCATGGAGAGTGTTGATTTCTGCTTGAGGGAAAGAGTTTAGGAGTTTTAGTTGTCCATTTGCTCTACTGGGGAGTTATTTCTTGATTGGAGAGAATGGAAGTTAACAACTTGTTGGGGATAAATAAGTTAATTGTTATCTGGTCGGATTCCAGGCTTCACAGCAACTCACCGGGGATAGTGGAAAGCTCTACTGGGGAAGATGAGCTTTTAAACTATTATCTGGTCGGGTCCAGGCTTTACAGTAACTTTCAAAGATAACACTGACTTTGTTGATGACTTCACTTAGGGGTTGTGGTCCCTTAATTTATAATAGTCTGAGAAGAAAACTTAAGTTGGGGAATCTGTAGTTTGTTGGGGAAATAAACTCTGTTGAAGAGAATATTTGACGAACTTCTAGGGAGGTGTTTTCTTTTGGCAGAACTCATCGAGGATTCTTCTTGAGACCAACTCAGCTGGGGAGAGGTTTTCCGGAGACTGAAACTCTAGCTGGGGATTGCATGGATCCAATTTTATGGGGATATCCATGAATTTGGCCTTGACGGGTTTATACCCTTATCCGTGAAGATTATTTTGTGGGGATAACCTTATAGAGGTGGCTCTGTGGGGACTTGTCGTTATCCATAGTAGTAAGTGTTGTAGCACTGCCAGAAAATGTGTGCTTGGTCGTACATGACCCTTTATTGGAATTCAAGTTCAATGCCCCAAGTGATTCAGATGCAGACCTGCCCCTGGTTATTCATCACTTCTTGAGAGATTTCTTGGAATCTCGACCTGACTGCCACAGATGAGTCGAACAGTAACATTTCATGCCCCTTTAATTATGGGAGATTTTTCATTGGAAGTGTTTTCCAATTTGAAGTGATTATGTTTCTTGAGAGAACTTTTGTTCATTCACCGTGCAAATTTCTCTGTTGTCAAACAAATAGCCCTATGCAAACAACGGTATTCAAAATAATGTAAAGTTTATGTTTGTCTTGAAGTTTTTGAAAATGCATTTTTAACAAATCAAAGAATTTTGTAAGAACACGAATTCAACGCGGGATTTACAGTAAGCCTTACAGGAGTCAGGATACCTGATCTCTGTGATGTTCTCCAGTCCTATACTCAGTTAATTGCGCGCTTGGATTCCAATTAAGCCTTGGAATGATTTTTAAGTTTATTTGAGAAGGCAGTCGTTTTTGCAACATTTTTCTGTTGTTGGGGATTTGTAACAACCTATTTTTTTCATTTATTGTCCCTATTTTTTCCTGACTATTTTTTGTTTGTTTTTGAGACTACAGTCAGCGAGATGCCATAGTTTTTCTTAAGTATCCTTCGTAGGTTTTGACTTAGTGGGCTTTTCTTTTGAGAGATAATGACTGCCTATTTTATAGGGAACCATCGTTGTCTTTTGATTCAGAAAGATGTTCTTGATGTCATTCGTTGTTTATGAAGTGAAAGCTTATGACTGAACGCCCATTTGAATTAACTGAGAAATTAACCATGCCCCAGGTTTTGATTAAAGGTTTCAATTTGTGTGAAAAAGAAAACTCCTACTTCTTTGGCTCAAAAGGGTTGACTAGGGATCATCTTCCTTACAACTCCAGTGTTTAGGGATTGAAAGAACGCATGTACATAGTTAGCAAGGTCTGTCCAAAAGCATATTGTATGATATTATGTCATTATTTTTGCCATCCTCCCTCTAAAGGCATACAACTTTTAACAAGAGTTGAATATCACAAAAGGGAGTAAAAAGCACAGTTTAAATATAGTGAAAACGAATGGATTAATTCAAGACAAACATATGTAATGCATTAATGAAGCAAAGTTTAACATTAATAGATAAGTGTTCAAACAAACAAAAGAGATTACAATTGAAAATTGAAAATGAAATGGATGCTCTCAATGATTTGGCATGGGAGCAGTGATCACGTTGGGAGTTAACATAGGGTCGAATTCAATTGTCTTTTTATCAATTAGGTCTTGGATTTTATTCTTTAGAGTCCAACAATCATTGGTATCGTGTCCGAGGCTATTTAAATGGTAAGCACATTTGGCATTGGGGTTGTATTGAGATGAAGATGTATTGGGATTTTGTGGAGGGTCTCTTAGTGAAGTGAGCTCAGCTTTTAGTAAATGTTGTACGGCTTGTGGTAAGGACATACCAGTCTTGGTGTATTGTCTTTCTTGAAATTTCGTCCTACGCCTACCCTCTCGTTGTGATTGAGTAGATGTTTGATTGGAAATTAAAACTGCCCCCACATATTGATCGTGGTTACTCTTGTTACGACCCTTTTGGCCGTACACAACATTGGACTCTTTCTTCCTAATGTAAGTTGTTGTACCCCAAAATTTTCCCTCTCATTTCTCAAAAGATCATCCTGGACCCTCAGGTTTACTTCTATCAAGTTTCAAGTCTTGGACTACAATTTTCCAAGAAAGTCATTCACAAGGGCAAAATGGTCAAAAGCATACTGAAAAGTCAAACTTTGACTTTTTGATCAAAAATCAAATTTCAACAATTATATTTCATCAGGAGATGAATTTGGTTTATAAAAAATCAGACTTTCTCACTGTTTAACTTCAGAACTTCTGGTCCAGCCTCCACGCAAGTACAGTCAGAATTTGCAAACACAGTTCAGAACATGATTCTTCAATCAGAACATTTACTCTTCAGCATATGGAGGCTACATTCTATGCTTTGATCAGAGCCTCACCCTTCGAATCTCACTCTGGGCTTCTGCGATCAGAACATCACTGAATCCCAAAACCTCGTTTAAACAGCCTATTGCACTGCTATAGCACAATCCTGCAACCAGCTGCCACAACACTCTAAAGTGCTACTGATCCAGTCCATGCCTGCACTTTCTCATACCCCATATTTGCATGAAATTAGCATACAAAAGTTGTGATTAAAAAACAATGGAACAATATGCCAAAAAGGTTTAAATCCCATTTGTTTTCCCCCCAAAACCACAACAAACTCATCTATAAATAAGTTGCTCTATCACACGTTCAAGAAGATGGCTTTTGGAAAAAGAGAATTATCAAAGAGAGAAAAGAAAACAATAAAACATTCGGGAACCCTGAATTCCTAAACAAAACCAAAACCTTTGTTCTTCCCTTTGAATCAAAGAACATAACATTTTCTATTCTGTTGCTCTTGCTGATTCCAGAACATCTGAAGGCAGTAGCTCAAGTCCCAAACACACGCTCCAGATTTAAGGTAAGTCTTTCTGACTTTGAATTTTTTTCATTCAAAACATCATTAAATATGTAAATATCATAGTATTGATGTTGTCCATATCATTGCATAAGTAGAAAAACCGTGGATCAGAACTTCTTGAATAAAGCTAGGCTCAGAGTTAGGATTAGAACTTCTATAAACTGTTGTGCTTTTATCTTTCTGATTTGCTGTTGTTAAGAACTGAATAAGTTACTGATGAGATGATTAAATGTAAGAAAGGAGTTGAAGTATAACACAAAACTTCTGGGTCTTTCTTTCTCACTGTTTAACACAACACATAAATTCTGATTTTCACTCACCGTTTAACATAACACATAACTTCTGATTTTCTTTCTCACTGTTTAACACAACACATAACTTATGAGTTCTTCCTCACTATTTTAACACATAAAACTTCTAAGATTTTCTCACTGTTTTAACATACAGAACTTCTAGGCTTTCTTACTGTTTTTAACACATACAAAACTTCTAAGATTTTCTTACTGTTCTAACACTTAGAACTTCAGCACGTAGTGACCCAAAACTTCTGTTTTCCCCCTAACTTTTCTTTCAGGACCTCAGCGTGCATCAACTCATAACTTCTAATCACCTTTGATGTTTCTTGCTGAACCACAACGCGCCTGGCATCAGAACTTTTGGTCCTGTTTATTTTGCTTTCAGCAACATGCTGATCCTATTTCTCTTTATTTTTCCTTTTTTCTCTTTCATTTTATTATTAGTACTATTTTTATTAATATAAAAAAGACATAAAAACATTTTCTTTTTATTAACTAATTATTTCCTTTTTTCTTCTAATTCATTAAGACAAAAAACCATTTTCAAAACAAGTATTTTCCTTTTCTTATATTGTACAATTCAATATAGTTGTAATAAATAATTAGGATTTGAATTCTTGCAAACCCCCATTTGTAATTATCTACCCCCATCCCTAAATAATGTAATAGCGTAGGACTTTACATTTCCATAATTTATCGCTTTCAAATATAAATACTAGTAATTAGGGTTTGTATGGTAAGACATGAAATCAACAAATAGATAACCCTAATCAAGACTAAATGCATGTAAATCAAACACACTTGCACACTAGCACCCTTAGGGTAATCCCACTTTGTTGCCTCTCAGAAAATAGTCATGTCCCTCGAATATGGGCGTTTTAGCAAAGACCCTCGATAAAAGATCGTAGTCCCTCGATGTCCCTCGATGTTTCCTTTGGTGAATGATCTAGTCCCTAAATGAAAATTGCTAAAATGTCCCATAAGTTACCTTCAATGACTATACAAAACGTCCCGTGCCCGTCCCATCACATCCAACGATGGGGTTTCCTACCAAAACAATGGTGAGATAACAACATCTAAAGGAGAAGGAAAAGAACGTTTAAGACCTTTTGAGTAGGTAGGTTGCTCATAGTTACTCACTTGCTCACAACAAAAACATTTTATACACCCACAAATTCACTTTGAAACATTTTAAAAAAAAATACAAAACACTTTGTACGCGTTCTTATAGAGACGAGAACCATTACAAATACATTCCTTTTCCAAATACTTTCAAAACCCACATCACAAACACACTTTCAAACAAAAAGAAAGTGATCTAGCAAGCAACTAAGAGCCCGTATATAACTACAGATGAAAAGGGTGCTAACACCTTCCCTTTTCATAACCTACCCCCCGAACTCAAGAAAAAATCTCGAAAAGTCTTTCCTGTTCTTTTCAACCTTTCCTTTTGGATAAAAGAAAAGTCGGTGGTGACTCTTGCTAACCGCGAAAATTGCGATCAAACACAAAACACCCAAGTCAATTCTCCCACTGCGTTACAAAACTGGTGACTCTGCTGGGGACATTACTTAAAATTGGGGTTACCTTAGGGCTAGATCACCTTTACTTGCTTTCCTTTGTTTGGTTTGCTTTATATTATGGTTCCTTGTTTGGGTTTGTTTTGATCCTATACCCGGATCTGGGGCACCTTTTTAGGTAAGTAGCAATAAGTTGTGGAAATTGTGCGGGGTATACCGACATGGTCTAAGCAATAGCTACGTTAGTGTGACACATTTGTTGGTACCGGTAGCCCTTGAGTAGTCAAGGAGAATACGGGGCCGCCTTGTGGTGTCATGAAGCACTAACTGACTTTAAAACCTTACTTGAACAACTTGGCCATTAGGAAGTAGTAAGGTAGCCGAATTTGGTGCAGTTCGAAGTTGGTTGATACTCGATACTACGCTCATTGAGATTGGACTTTCAGGATATTTCGGTCGCCATTAAAGAGGCTTGCGCTGAAACAACGCTCGATGGAGAAAGATCAATGATATTGAGATCCCCTAGAACCCGGTTGCTATTACTAGGACAGGTTGAGCCAACCAAACTTCAAGAGGGTACTTACCTATAAAACTCCATGCAAGCCTGAACCTAAGGTTTTGTTTGATTTAACTTGTGAATATGCTTGTACATAACATCATGACATCATACCATAGCATTTTAGACTAACCATTTCAAGGATTTTGAGATTCATATTTTTTCTGTTTTGTAGGATATGACTCCCACTCGCAGGAATACAATCCAAGTCAACCTTGTACGAGTACTTTTTCTTCTCAAAGAGTTAGCATCAAGGGTCCCTGATAATTCTCCGTTCACCAAAATACATGGACGACTTATTAACTTGGTCACTTCAAGATTTAATGAAGATATGATTAAGGTGCTTTTCCAGTTCTTTGACCCTTTGCACCATTGCTTTACCTTCCCTGATTACCATCTTGTACCAACTATGGAAGAGTTTTCTCAACTCCTGGGAATTCCTATTCTCGATCAACTACCTTTCAACGGTACTGAAAGGGATCCAAGCCCTAAAGAGGTTGCCTGAGCTTTATACTTGAAACAATCCAACGTCACAGCTAATTGGGAAACAAGGAGTGGTGTCAAAGGTTTCTTAGCCAAGTTCTTATTAGAAAAAGCTCAAGTCTGTTGGAACAATTTGGATTTACGAGCGTTCGAAGAAATTTTGGATCTTTTCATCTATGGGTTGGTACTATTTCCAAATCCTGATCAAATTATAGATGTGAATGCTGTAAAAAATCTTTTTATCTCACAATCCAGTGCCTACTTTGTTGGGAGATATCTTGCATTCTCTCCACTCTCGTACCATGAAGAGAAGAGGAACCCTCATGTGTTGTACTCCTCTATTGGAAAGATGGTTTGTTTCGCATCTCCCTCGATCCATTTTGAAGAATGAGCAAGGTTTGAGGTTGTCCAATAGGATGGTGTCACTCAGACATTCGGATGTCCACTAGTGTTCTCGATCATTAGAGGACATTACTATCATCGACCGCTGTGGGGAATTCCCTAATGTCCCTCTGCTTGGCATTAGGGGAGGTATCACTTATAAACCTTGTTTAGCTCTGCGACAGTTTAGGTACGCACGAAGAGATGGTCCATATGATATGCTCATCCAAGGAGTGGTGTTCGACTATGAAAGTGATGATCAAGGCTACCGTCAGAGGTTTATACGAGCTTGGAGGATGGTAAGCAAGGTGGATAGTAGGACATTGGGACACAAAAACTCCATTCCTCTTGAGCCTTACCTTAGGTGGGTACGAGCTCGTGCTTAGAGTCTCGCAATGCCTTACCCTTATATCCTCCCTGTTATCATGGAGCCTGTTGTTGAAGGAGATGTCCCATATACTATCCTTCATACCAACATGCCTACCTCTCTCGAAGACTTGCAAAAGGATTGGATTCAGCTAAAGGAAGAACGAGACACTTTCGAAGCCCAATTCCACACCAGTAAGAACAAAGTTCTGGAACTCACCAAGCAGCTTCATGAAGAGCGGAGTCTGAATGCCTACATCGCGCCAAAGAGCATGCGTTCAACCTTTCTGTCTTAGGAGTTTTTGTAATTTATTTCTTTGATTGTAAGCCCAAAGAGGCATGATGTACACAAACTTGGATTTATTAATATAACGTGTGTTTCCTTTTTGTCTAAAGCAAATTTAAATCTATAATTTCCTTGAAATCATTTGCATATGCATCTTCATTCATCATAACACAAACAAGTTTCTTACAACAGGTCTCCTTATCTTTCTACTGTTTATTTCAGTGAGATGGATATTGAACAGACAATAAAGGATCTCCAAGCGTAGAACGCTCAATTCCAACAAATGTTCTTGACTCTGGAAAAAGGACCAGAGGATTTGAAAAATTTGTTGATCAAAGAGAAGAAGAAGAAGAAGAAAGTGAAGAAACCAGTCGGTTTTTTGAATCTGGGAAGAAGATTCAAAGGGCCAACCAGACGAACTCTGGATTTCACAACCTCATCAGGTGAAGGAGATAATCAAGAAGGGAAAAACAAGGAAGTGAATGACCATCCAGAGTCTGAAGAAGAAGAGGTTGATTACTCTGTAGAGCAATATCCTCCAGTTGATGATAAATACAAACAGTTGGAAGATCTCCTCAATGCTATCGAGATCCAGAGGATACCCGGATTGGATTTTGAAGAGCTAGGACTTGTCTCAGGGGTTGTCATCCCACAGAAATTCAAGGTCCCCACTTTCTCTAAATATGACGATGTCTCTTATCCAAAGTTGCATTTAAGATCATACGTCAGGAAAATTCAACCCCATACTGCGGAAAGGAACCTATGGGTGCATTTATTCCAAGAAAGCTTTTCGGGGACGCTGTTGGATTGGTTCTATCAGTTGGAAGGGGCCAATATTCGCAATTGGGAAGATTTGGCTGCTGTATTTTACAAGCAATACCAGTATAATGCTGACTTAGCTCCAACTCGAACACAATTGCAAGGCATGTCTATGGGTGCAGGTGAAGGTTTCAAAACCTATGCTCAAAATTGGAGGGATCTCACGGGAAGAGTCCAACCCCCTATATCAGACAGAGAATTGGTGGATATGTTCTTAGGCACGCTATCTGGTCCATTCTTCAACCACCTGATTGGAAGCTCCTCGGCTGGATTTACTGAACTGATCATGACTGGTGAACGGGTAGAAGCCGGCATAAAAAGCAAAAAAATTCAAAGAGATGTATCCTCGAGCACGATGAAGAAACCCTTTACCAGAAAGAAAGAGGTCAGTGCTGCATATGACCACATAAATCAAAACAAAACTGAACGTCGCCTGACGGTAGGGGCTGTTATGATTTCCAATTCTGTACCAAATCAACAGCGAAACTATCAACGCAGGCCAGAGGCGCCCATGAGACGATTCACCCGAATCAATATGACCTTGTCCCAAGTTCTGTCACATCTTTTAAAGTCCAATCTGGTGACCCTAAAGGAAGCTCCCAAGAACCCCAATACAACTTCTCCTTGTTACAACCCGAATGCCCGATGTGCCTATCATTCTGAAAGCACGGGGCATGATACAAACGATTGTTGGGCCTTGAAGAACAAGATACAAGACCTTATCGAGGTGAAAGAGATTGGGTTTGATCCCCCAGAAACACCTAATGTGATAACGGCGCCAATGCCCAAACATAGTCAAGGTGTCAACGCTGTTGATGATGACTGTTTTATTTCCTTTGTTGGATGATTTAACTACTCCATTTTTGACTATTAAAAGGAATCTATTACAAGCCGGTCTGTTTCCGGGCTATGATGAAAGTTGTCACTTATGCGTGTCTCTACCCAATGGTTGTTTGTTACTGAAGATGGGCGTCCAACGCCTGATGGCTAACAAAGAAATCATGTTTGAAAGAGTTCCTCATATCAGAAATTCCTGTGAAGATGTCTCAATAATCACCATCTCCAACAATCCTCCCAGGGTCTCCACCAAAATACCCGTTAGGATTACATCTGTTCCAAAGTCCGCTCCCTTAATCATCACCATGCCAAGACCAATACCATATTATTCGGATAAAGCTGTTCCCTGGAACTATGGGGATGACGTCTATTACTATAGCGTTAAGTAAGATTTGTTGGCTATCCAAGACAAGATTGAGAAAGACACTGATCCTGACATCGTCAATATCGTTGGGACCAGTAAGATAACAAGAAGTGGAAGAATCTTCTCACCTGAGATCTCTCCAAGGACAATTGCTACTCCTGTAATTATTCTCGCTACCGCTCCTACCAGCATTCCCAGTGATACTCCTGTTGACAATCCTATTATTATCTCTGCGACTAAGACAAGGGGCGATGAGGTATTATTTGAGCCTATCCAGACGAATGCGCATCCCGAGTTATTCCTGAAGCTTCCAAAAAGGAGATAGAAGAGATACTAAAAATAATCAAGAAAATCTACTACAACATCGTGGAACAGTTGGGGCAAACCCCCTCGAAAATATCAATGTTGGCCTTACTTTTATGTTATGAGGCCCACGCCAAAGCCTTGGTAAAGTTTCTAAAGACCACCCACGTGCCCCAAGAGACTTCCATTGACCAATTTGAGAATTGTGTGGCCAGTCTAACTACTGGCAATGGATTGGGCTTTTCTGACATCGACTGGACTCCAAAAGGAAGGAAACACAATGATTCCTTGCACGTCTCCATTGAGTGCATGGGCACTACGCTAGCCCATGTTCTGGTGGATACGGGCTCACCGTTGAATGTCTTGTCCAAAAATGATCTTGATCGGCTAGACTGCGAGGGACTCACTTTAAAGCCTAGCAAAATTATAGTAAGGGACTTTGATGGTTCTAAAAGGACAGTGCACGGAGAAGTTGACATCCCTATAAAAGTTGGAACTCAGACTTTTGATTCGACTTTCTATGTGATAGATATCCGCCCTTCCTATTCCTATCTTTTGGGCTGACCCTGGATACAAAACACTGGTGTCGTTACCTCTACATTACATCAGATGTTGAAGTACCAAATCAAGGGAAAAATCATCACTGTCCATGGGGAAGAGGATTATATGGTCAGCCACTTGAACTATTTCAAGTACATGGAAATGGATGGTGAGTTCATCGAAACTACATGTCAGCATTTCGAGGAGGTCCCACAAACAGATGTGACAACCAAGACTACTACCAAGGCTCTAAAAGTTACCAGATCGCCATTGGAGATGGACTCTTTGAAGGATGCTAGAGCAGTAGTTAAGGAGGGTGGATGCACCATCTGGGGTCAACTTTTGGATATTCCTTACAAATCCAACAAAATTGGTTTGGGTTTTACTTCGGAGGCCCAAAGATATGTTCGACGAACTCGTGCTGGGGGGCCACCTTTACGTATCAGCAATCAGGGAGTCAACACAGTGGAAGACAATGATGGCAGTTGTGATATGGACGGGTGGATTTTCCCAACCACCAACGGAGGACTCAACAACTGGGAGGCCAAAGAATTTGTCCCTATTACTTTTACTCAAGAGTAATTGTCTTTTAATTTTTTGTCGGACTTGTAATAATTAAACAAATTAGACTTTAAAACCTTGTGTCTTACCTGAGGCACAATGGTCCATTTGTGAGGGTTGTTGCTTCATCTTCATATGTCATCAATAAATCATGGACGTTTTTGCATGCAAATTTTATGCTTGTTGTTTTTCTTTTTTTAACCTTTCTCATTTTTCGAAGATAGCTATGCTCTTACACACACTCACGTATCAAAATGCAGATCCACATCCACTCAGGATCCCATGGGTAACGGTTCTGCTATGTCCTATCATGACTTTGAAAATCCGATCTACCAAGCCGAAGACGAAGGTGAGGAAGATTGTGAGGTACCAGGAGAGCTAGCCAGGTTATTACAACAGGAAGAAAGGACCATACAACCCCATGAAGAGCCAGTGGAAACATTTAACTTAGGTACTGAAGAGGACAAGAAAGAAGTCAAGGTAGCTGCCAACCTGGACCCTAGTGTCAAGAAGCGCTTAACTCAGTTACTACATGACTATGTTGAGGTCTTTGCCTGGTCATACTGTTTTACCCCAAAATTTTCCCTTTCTTTTTACCAAGATTTCCCCTCACAAGACTCTTTTGACTCGAGACAGGATTAGGGTTTGCTCTACTCAAGACATCTCTTTGCACTGATGACCTGAAATTAGGGTTTGAGTTTGCACATGTATTTTTGGACTTACAATGCTCAATGTGACTTTCATACTTCATGTTGGGATTATAAGATTGCCCATACCAAGTTTCAAGCCTTGAATCAAATTTTTGCCCAGTCAATTGGACAGTTGACCTAAAAATCAGCTGTATTGGAGAAAAAGTCAATTGTGGCCAATTTACAGTCAAACCTCATAATTTTTGATCCACAACCACATTATAGACTCATATGAACCATTTGATCAAGTTTGGACCACAACTCCTCAAAAAATTTGATCAGATCACCAAAAGGGCAAAATGGTCATTTTTAGGATTTTGACTGTAGAAGGGCAATTTATGATTTTTCACCTAGCCAATAGAAAATTGGGTTCAAGCATGGATTCAAGGACTCAATGGCATCATCTTGACCTAATCACAAGGTTCAAAAGATCTCAAATGCATTGGATTGACAAATGAATTTTCCAGTCAACTGATCAAAAATCAACTGTACACTGAAAAGTCAAACTTTGACTTTTTGGTCAAAATCAAGTGCCAAGGGTAATTTTTCATCAAGATGTGTCAAAACATGAAACTTGTTCACCAAGAAACCTAAATTTGAAAATTAGGGTTTAAGATTGAAAATTTTCATAACTTAGAAATTTTCTAAGTTATGAAACTTTCTTATTTTTTCCCAACTTTGCCCAACTTTTTCACCATGATACATTTGGATTCAAAGAAAACTTCCAACATGAAAGTTGTATTACTCCACAAAATATACAACTTTTATTCACAAAGTTTTCCCAAAAGATGCTTGGATCTCAAGTTATGATTTTATGAACAAGGGTCCAAAAACTTTCTAACTTAGTGAAATTTTGCCCTAGTTTAGGCAGGATTTTGACCTATCTTCATGGCAATTTTTCACATAGTTCCAATTGGAATCTAAAAATTCATTTCAAAGATGGATTGTATATAATGTTACAATCTTTCCAAAATGTCCAATAACTCTCCAAGATCATTTGTGGTTAGGGAGAATCGAAGGTTGGAATTTGGGAAATTATCACTTTGGTTCATGGCATTTTCCATGTCGACACAAGTTTCAATTTCTGTCCAGCCTTGCTTGTACTTGGTTACAGGTCCTTAAACTCTTCCACACTCAAAAATTGAATGCAAACACAATGGATTAAGGGTTTGTTCTAAGCTTTAGAAGATTACACATTGAATTAATCCATTTTTGGCAAAAAGGCAACAATGCCATTTACATAAAGCACAACTTTTGCAAACTTGTTTCTCTTGAGCATTGCACCAAGCCTTTTGCAGCAAACCAACTCCACAAACTTATGAAAAAGTACACCAACTATAAGCATGCTTGGAGCTAGCCTGTACAGGCCATAGCATTGTCAACTTACTATTTTCTTCAAAACCAAGTCAACTTGCAAAAACCACATAACTTTGGTATCTGTTATAACCAAGACTGGTAAACATTTCAAACAAGTTTTGCATCTCACACTAAGCCAGAAACACGAGCTAGCAACCTCTCAAACACCATTGTACACAAAAATCACATTTTCTTGCAAAATAGGGCAGGCCCTGCAGAATCACTTCCATCTCCACATCCACTCGTGCGTTTTGCTTGCAACCAGTTTCAACACACTCCATACAAACTACCTAAACTATCTCAACCATTCCCAAGTCACTGTAACTCCATTTACACACTTCACCTTTTCTGAATTTTGAGTTTGCAGGTTGAGTTCTATAGAGAGATTCAAGCAAGTTCAAAGCTAGCTAAGCATTGGGAAAGCTCAAAGGAACTTCAAGCAAGCTCACAAGCATCTCAGGCCTGACTGAAAACCCCTGCATTGCCATACTCGAGCTTGACTGAAATAGGTAAAGTTCAAACTTCTATCTCTCTATTTAGGAATCATTAGGCTTAGGTTTGTGAATAAAAAATGTAGTCCTCATTGCCCTTGAGTTGTACATATGCATAGAATTCATTTAAGTTAACTGAGCTGGGAGAATTTGAATGATGAACTTTCTGAAAAAACTAGGTTATAAATTAGGGCCAGAGAATTCTCTCTGTTCTTTGAGAGTTAGGTTAAGTTTTTTATATGGTTAGAGTCGTATGATCATGCTCTATAACTTTCATGTTGCAAGTTTTTGTTTTTAAGCACAAATGCAGGAGTTAGCAGTTTGAATACAGGGCGCACGTGTTTCAGTCACAAGGACAGGGACGAAGCTGGACTTTGGGCTGGGCCTGTTTGTTCCCACTATTGACACCCCCAGCTTGCTGTTCACACCCCCTTGGCCCATTTTCATTATTTTTGTATTTCTTTTTATCTTCTGACTTTTATTTATTTTTCTAAATATAAAAAAATCACCAAAAATATTTTCACAAATTTTCACATTTTATTTTATTATTTTTTATTATTTTTTGGATATAGAAATAATTACTATAATAATATACCTTTATTTTCTTAAATAAAAACTTGTAAATATTATAAAAATATTATGTATTTTTATTTTTATTATTTATACACTTAAATAATTTTGTCATACATATTTTTATTTTTCAACATTTTGTATATATTTTATTTTATTTTTTGTAGATAAATAAATAAATAATTATAATATATATATATATTTTCTTAATACAAATTAGGGTTTCCACCCTTAATAAAAATAATCTCTTATTTTCTTAATTTTATGATACATTAAATAGTTTATTTTTACATACATAAAAATAATACAAAAAAACAGTTTTGCATATTCATATTTATTTGCATATTTAAATATTGTCTATTTATTCATTTGCGCAATGAGTTCAATTTGGTTGTAATAGTTGACTTAGGGTTTTATTTTCTTGCCAATATCCCCCTATCCAAATTTGTACCCCCCTCCCCATAATCATGTTGTAATAGTTATAGATTTACTTTTACGCACTTTATTGCTTTCAAATATGCCATGATAGAAAGATTAGGGTTTGTATGCAAAAATCCAAAATCAAACAAATAGCTTGACTAAAACAAGACAAAAATGCATGAAAATGACAACACAATGCACAAAGCACCCCTAGGGTTTCATCCACTTGTTGCCTTTAAAATGACTATGGTATGCATGCTAGGTGTCTTGGCAAAACAAAAAATCAAAACAAAAGATCATAGTCCCTCGATGACGCTATCTTGGTTTCCTATACAAAAATGATCTAGTCCCTCAAACAAAAAACTTGCTAAGATACTTGGAACCATTGCTATCATGGTCATACGATAACCCGCGCCTGTCCCGTTTAACATCCAAACACAAGGTTGTTTACCAAATGTAATGGTAAAACAACAATGTAAAAGGGTTAAAAATGTATAGGAAAGACTTTTGAGTAGGTAGGGTAGATGCTCCTAGTTACTTGATCAAACTTGCAAACATCCTTGCTAATTTCAAAAACACATCACAATACAATTTCAAAACATTTTCCCAAAACAAACTTTCAAACATTGAAACATTTTTCAAAAGACAAACACCTTTGTATACATTCAAACAAGAATCATTACAAAGGATGCCTAGACAAAAGGCCTCTTTTCAAAATACTTTCAAAACCACACATAAAAGCACCATTTCAAACAATTGAAAAGCAAAAGCAAGTGATCTAAATAAGTAACTAAGAGCCCATGGAAAACCATGGATGAAAAGGGTGCCAGCACCTTCCCTTTTCATAATATACCCCCGAACCCAATAAAACATCTCAAAGGTCTTTCCTATGCTTTTTGACCTTTCCTTTGGATAAAATAAAAAGTCGGTGGCGACTCTTGCTAAACCGAAACATTTGCAAACAAAAAACACAAAACCTCAAGTCAGTTCTCCCACCGCATCACAGAACTGGCTACTCTGCTGGGGAACTTAATGAAAGTGGGGTTACCTTAGGGTTTAGATCACCTTTACATGCTTATCTTGTTTGCTTTGATTGCTTTATATTTGGTTCTATTGTTTGGGTTTAAAATCCTCTACCCGGATTTGGGAAACATTCATTGGTAAATTGCAATACGTTATGGAAACTGTGTGGGGTATACCGACATGGTTGAAGCAATAACTATATTAGTGCGACATATTTGTGGGTACCGGTAGCCTTTGAGTTAATCAAAGAGAATACGGGGCCGCTGAGTGATGTCATAAGGCACTAATGGACTTTTAGAACCTTTATTTAACCATATTGGCCTTTTTAGGGGTAGTGAGATGACCGGCTTTGGTGCAGTCTGAAGTTGGTAGATACTCGATACTACACTCATTGAGGGTTGTTTTCTTGGAATATTTCGGTCGCCAGTAAAGTGGCTAAACTGAAACAATGAACACAGAAAATAATCCAGTGATATTGAGCTCCTTAGAACCCGATTACTATTTATAGGACAGGTTGAGCCAACTAAACTTCAAGAGGGTACTTACCTATGAAACCCCATGCAATCATGAAACTAGGAACTTGTGTGACTTGCTTGTACATATACTTGTGCATACATCATGAGCATCATGAAGCATCACATGCATCCACTAACCATTTCAAGGATTTGGATCTTCATCTTTGTTCCTGTTTTGTAGGTAATGGTTTCACTCTGCAGGAAAACAATTCAAGTCAACCTTGTGAGAATTCCTCTTCAACTCAAGGAGCTTACTTCCAAGATTCCAGAGTATTCTCCATTCACCGAGAGGCATGGTCGTCTTCTCAACTTAGTCAACACCAACACTGAGGAAGACATGGTTAAAGTCCTCTTCTAGTTCTTTGACCCCTTACACCACTGCTTCACATTTCCTGATTACCAGCTTGTGCCTACTTTGGAGGAATTTTCTCAACTCCTGAGGATTCCTATTCTTCATCAACTACCCTACAACGGTACGGAAAAAAATCCAAAGCCTGAAGATGTTGCTCAAGCCCTACACTTGCAACCATCTGATGTCAAAGGTCATTGGGAAACCAGAAGTGGTGTCAAGGGTTTCTTGTCAAAGTTCTTGTTTGAGAAATCTCAAGAATGCTGGAATTCATTGGACTTACAAGATTTTGAGGAGATTGTAGCTCTTCTCATCTATGGGTTGGTCTTGTTCCCAAACCCTGACCAACTTATAGATGTGAATGCTGTCAAGATTTTCATGTCCTGGAATCCTGTGCCTACGTTGCTTGGGGATATCCTCCACTCATTTCACACTCGAACAATGAGAAAAAGAGGTGTTCTCATGTGTTGTACTCCTCTTCTAGAAAGGTGGTTTATTTCTCATATTCCCCAGTCAGTCTTGAAGAATGAGCAAGGCTTGAGGTGGTCACAACGATTGATGACTCTTACACATTCAGATGTTCATTGGTGTTCTCGATCCCGATAAAATGTTATCATCATTGACTGTTGTGGGGAATTCCCTAATGTCCCACTACTAGGCATTAGAGGAGGCATCACCTACAACCCTTGCTTGGCTCTGAGATAGTTTGGGTATGCCCGAAGGGATGGCCCACATGACATGCTGATTCCAGACTTGGTTTTTGACTTCGACAACGATGATCAAGGACTTCGACAAAGGTTCATCCGAGCTTGGAGGATGCCCAACATGGTAGACAGTAAGACCTTGGGACACAAGAATTCCATCCCCCTTGAGCCTTACCACAAGTGGGTACGAACCCGCGCCCAAAGTCTTAGGATGCCTTACCCCTACATGCTTCCTATGATTAAAGAGCCTGTTATGGAAGGATACACCCTCCTACATCCTGACATGCCAACATCACTAGAAGATTTGCAAAGGAGTTGGATACAGCTCAAGGGAGAGCACAACAGGTTCAAAGCCCAATTCTACGCCAGTGAGAAGAAGGTTTTGGAACTTACTCGTCAACTTCATGAAGAGCAGACTCTCAACACCTACATTGCACCAAAGAGGATGCACAATGTCTTTTTACATTAGAATTTTGTATTATTTTTCCCATGGGGCATTTATGTACTAACAAATTCTATCTTATTAATATGACGTGTGTTATTTTTTGTTTACAACAAATTTGAATTTCTGAATCCTTGAATGCATTACATGAATACATCTCATTCATCATATGCATAAGCATGTATTCACACCAGGTTTCCTTATCTCTCTGCTGTTTATTTCAGCAAGATGGATATAGAGCAGACGGTCAAAGACTTACAAGCTCAGAATTCACAGTTCCAACAACTACTCATGACCTTGGCTAAGGGCCAGGAGGATCTCAAAACCTTGCTGGAAAAGGAAAAGGAGAAAAAGAAAAAGAAAAGGGTTGGTGTGGCTACCATGGGTAGAAGATTTGAAGGTCAAGCTAGAAGGGTCCTGGATTTCCCCTCAACATCTGATGAAGGGGTAGGAAAGGGTAAAGGAACTGCAGTACAATCTGAGTCTGAGGAAGAAGAAGATGAAGAGGATGAAGATTATTCTGAGCAGCAATACCCCCCTGCAGATGACAAGTACAAGAATCTGGAAGAGCGTCTGGCAGCTATAGAGGTACAAAGAGTTCCTGGGCTGGACTTAGAGGAGCTAGGGTTGGTTGTTGGGATTGTGATCCCCCCTAAGTTTAAGGTGCCTATATTTTCTAAGTACGATGGTTTGTCTTGTCCAAAGACGCATCTGCGGTCTTACGTCAGAAAAATTCAACCGCATTCTTCTGATAAAGATCTATGGGTTCATTTCTTCCAGGACAGTATTTGGGGGACGCAATTAGATTGGTTTTACCAGCTAGAGAGGTCTGTTATGCACAATTGGGAGGATTTGGCTGCTGCCTTCTACAGACAATATCAATATAATGCGGATTTAGCACCAACCCGTACTCAATTGCAGAGTATGGGCTTGGTCTCAAATGAAGGTTTCAAGGAGTATGCCTAGAAATGGAGAGACTTGGCTGGAAGGGTGCAGCCACCATTATCTGAGAGAGAGCTTTTGGATATGTTTTTGGGGACCCTTTCAGGTCCATTCTTTAATCACTTGATCGGAAGTTTGTCTGTGGGGTTCACCGAGTTAATTCTGGCTGGTGAAAGAGTTGAAGCCAGAATCAAGAGCGGAAAAATTCAAAAGGATGCATCTGCTTCCGCTGCCATTAAAAAGACTTTTCCAGCTAAGAAAGAAGTATCAGCTGTTTACTCCCAAAGAGGTCAAGGAAGAGTTGAGCGCCAGCCAGCGGTGGGGGCTGTAATGATTCAGAAGTTTGCAGTTGATCAGCCTAGAAACAATCAACCCAAAACCAACCAAGCAAGGGTGGAAAGGCCTGCACGGCAATACACCCGGATAAACATGACTCCCGCTCAGGTTTTACCCCATCCCTTGATGTTAAACCTTTTAAGTCTGAGGGAGGCTCCTAAAAACCCTAACACTTCGTCACCACACTACCATCCCAATGCCAAGTGTGCTTATCATTCAGACAGCCTGGGGCACGATACCAAAAATTGTTGGGCCCTCAGGAATAAGATTCAGGATTTAATAGATGCTAAAGAAGTTGAATTCGACGCCCCTGAAAAGCCGAATGTGATATTTACTCCAATGCCAAAACATGGTCATCATGCCCATGCTATTGAAGAGGATCTTTTTGTTTCTACTGTTGATGATTTGATGACTCCGCTACCGATAATCAAGCTGAATTTGTTGAAGGCTGGGATTTTTCCAGGTTGTGAAGAAGATGGTTGTATTTGTTCATCCTTACCAACCGACTGTCCGTTGTTGAAGTTAGGCATCCAACACATAATGGATAATCAAGAAATACTTTTTGAAAAGACTCCTGTTATACCGACTCCTGTTAATGATGTTTCGATAATTACCATATCCGCAATCTTTCCAAGGTCTCCAAAAGACCTGTTAAGATTACATCCGATCCGAAGATTGTACCTTTGAAGATAACTATGTCGGGGCCCATCCTGTACAAGTCCAACAAATAAATATCGTGGAACTATGGGGGAGAGATCTTCTACCACGTTGTTAAACAAATTGAATCAACCAAAGAGAGTTATGATGAAGAGACTTCCGAAATTGGAAACATTGCCGAAACGAGTAAAATCACCCGCAGTGGAAGAATTTTATCTCCGGAGATTGCTCCTCCAAGAGCAGTCTTCGGACCCTCAGCCGCTCCTAAGTTTACCCTAGTGCCGGTCAACATATCTGCAAGAACTCCAGTTATTGAAGAAGTTGTGATTCCTGAAGTTGTCCCCTCCGCTGTTGCTGATGATAGCGGGAAGGGGATACAAGAAGAGCCTGTCAGGATGAAGGCTCAGCCATTGATCATCCCCGAGACCTCTCAAAAAGAAATGGAAGAGATTTTGAAAATAATCAAGAAAAGCGATTATAATGTTATTGAGTAACTGGGGAAAACCCCCTCAAAAATCTCTATGCTGGCTTTGCTCCTCTGTTCAGAAGCTCATGCCAAAGCTTTGATCAAATTCTTGAAGACGGCCCATGTGCCCCCGGAAACCTCCGCAGACCAGTTTCAGGAATGTGTAGCTAGCCTAACAGCAGACAATGGTCTAGGGTTCTCCGACGCTGATCTAACAATCAAAGGGAGGAAACATAATGACACTCTGCATGTCTCGGTAGAATGTAGAGGGACTACTCTGGCGCATGTTCTGGTAGACTCTGGTTCATCGCTGAACGTCCTACCAAAGAAGGCATTGGATAGGCTAGATTGTGAAGGTTTAACCTTGAAGCTCAGCAACATCATTGTCAGAGCCTTTGATGGTTCTAAAAGGATGGTCCGCGGGGAGGTGGACATCCCGATTAAAGTGGGAACTGAAACCTTTAACTCCACATTCTATGTCATGGACATCCATCCCTCCTATTCTTGCTTATTGCGAAGACCCTGAATTCATCATGCTGGAGCCGTCACTTCAACTCTCCATCAAAAGCTCAAGTACCCTATTCAGGGGAAAATTGTGACAGTTCACGGTGAAGAGGAATACATGATAAGCCATCTTAAATCTTTCCGCTATGTGGAATTGGATGGTGAATTCATCGAAACCCCCTTTCAGCATTTTGAGGAGGTAGCTCAGGAGATTGCGGCAGTGCCTTCTGTACCCATGGTTACCCGACCTCCGCCTCGGATGTCGTCACTCAAAGATGAAAAGGCTGTGATTGAAGAAGGAGGAAGCACAATCTGGGGGCAACTTCCCGATTTTACTTTCAAGTCAGATAAATTCGGCTTGGGTTTCACTGCTTCTGCTCAAAAGGCTGTGCGTCGCTCCCGGGCTGGAGGGCCACCAGTAAAGATCACCCATCATGGAGTCAGTGCTTTGGAGGATGGTGGAGAGGAGAGCAATCTGGAAGACTGGATTTTCCCTACTGTTGAAGGAGGATTGTGCAATTGGGAGGCAAAGGACTTTATTCCCATTACTTTCATCAATCAGTAATTTATCTTTCAAACATTTCTGTTGGTTTGTAATAATTCCTAAACAATTCGTACACTTTTAACCTTGTGCCTTACCCGAGGCACATAGGTCCATTTGTAAGGGTTTGATTTTTCATCTTCATATGCCATTTTAATGAATCATGGACGTTTTCACATATAAACTTTGTGTTCATTTTCTTTCTTTTTACATTTTATTTGTTTAAAGGTGGCTATCCCTTACACACACCCACACTCAACAATGCAGGTACCCGTCCACTCTGGATTCCATGGGTAGCAATTCTGCTATGGCCTTCAGTGACTCTGAAGATCTGGTCAATCATGCCGAATACGAAGGTGATGAAGACTGTGAAGTGCCTGGAGAATTGGCTAGACTGCTACAACATGAAGAAAGGGCTATTTTACCTCATGAGGAGTTGTTAGAGAGAATCAACTTGGGAACAGAGGAAGACAAAAAAGAAATTAGAGTGGGTGCCAACCTGGAGCCAAGTGTCAAAGAGAGCTTAATACTGCCTGTCTTTACGATTATACGGAACCATCACTGTATTTTTGTCTCGGAAGGACTTCTTTTGATGTCATTCATTGTGCACCTGGATCAACTGAGAAAACTACCCTGCCCCAGGTTATGATTAAGGGTTTTAATTTTCGAAAAGAAAAACTCCTACTTCTTTGGCTCAGAGGGGTTGACGAGGGATTATCTTCCTTATAACTCCAGTGTTTAGGAATTGAAACAATGCCTGTACCTCATCAGCGGGGTCTGTTCAAAAGCATACTGTAAAGATCGTGGTATCGTTTTCGTCATCCTCCCTCAAGAGGCTTAGAATTTTCAATCAAGAGTTGATCATCACAAAAATATGAAAACAATTTGCATATACGAAATAATTACTTCAAAACAGACATGTGTAATGCATTAATGAAATAACCAAGTTTGACATGAAATAAAATGTTTGAACAATCAAAGAAAATTACAATTTGAACATTCAAATGAACAAAAGTTTCCAATCCTAGCCATGTTTGGGCAGGGGAGCAGTGGTCACATTGGGAGCCTCTAGAGACTCGAGCTGGACTTCCTTTGCGTCAATCAGATCCTGAACCTTGTTTCTCAAAGTCCAACAATCATCTGTAGCATGCCCCGGGCTGTCAGAATGATAAGCGCAGCGAACGTTGGGGTTATACCTTGAAGGCGTCCTGTTGGGATTCTTTGGAGGGTCCATGAGAGTTACCAACTTAGTTTCCAGCAACTGTGGCAGTATCTATGACAAAGTCATGCCGAGGGGAGTGAATTGCCTTTTGGGTCTCTCTTCCCTTTGCTGATTGTGACGCTGAGGAGCGCCGGCCGGTTTTGCAATAAGCATCGCGTTGACGTCTTGGCGGTGTTCGGACCTATTCTGCCCTCTTGAGCCATAGACAGCACTAGATTCTCTCTTGGATGGTTTCTTCTCAGTGTTCGAGGAGTCACCATTCTGTATTTTCCCCGACTTTATGCCAGCTTCTATTCTTTCCCCGGTCAAGATCAGATCTGTAAACCCAGCAGCAGAATTCCCAATCAGGTGGTTGAAGAATGGACCAGACAGGGTCCCCAAGAACATGTCGACGAGCTCGCGGTCAGTCAGAGGTGGTTGTACCCTTCCCGCAAGGTCCCTCCATTTTTGAGCATATTCTTTGAAACCTTCACCTGCACCCATAGACATCCCCTGAAGCTGAGTACGCGTGGGAGCAAGGTCAGCATTATACTGGTATTGCTTGTAGAATGCAGTGGCCAAATCCTCCCAGCTGCGGATGTTAGCTCCATTCAGTTGATAGAACCAATCGAGTTGGGTTCCAGACAGACTATCCTGAAAGAAGTGAATCCATAAGTTCTTATCAGCCGTGTAGGGCTGGATCCTCCTTATGTAAGACCTGAGATGCAGCTTAGGACAGGATGCCCCGTCGTACTTTGCAAAGGCCGGTGCCTTGAATTTGTGCGGGATTACTACCCCAGAAGACAGACCTAGATCCTCGAAGTCCAGGCCGGGCACTTTTTGTATCTCCATGGCACTTAGTCGGTCATCCAACTGTTTATACCTGTCCTCAGCTGGAGGGTACTGCTCATCATTGTAATCGGTCTCGTTGTCGGAGACCACTGGACTAGGAACCTCCCTTTCTTGGGGACTGTCTTTCCCAACAGATGGGGTAGTCTGCTCAACTTCGTTTAGTGATCCATTCCCAGATTTGCGTCTCGGGTTGAACAGCACTGTCCTCTTCTTCTTCTTCTTCTTCGAGAGCAGAGTCTTCAAATTCTGTTGGCCCTGGGCTAGACTCTTAATCAACTCCTGGAATTGGGCATTTTGGGCCTGGAGGGCCTGGATGGATTGCTCAGTAGATGTTTCCGGATTCATAATGAGACTGCTGAAATAAACATCAAAGAAGGTAAGCAACCTGTAGAAAAAGGGTACCTGTTATGCAATGATATGTATGTATGCATGCGATGTTTTCAAGGATCTCGCAGGGTAAACAGAGAAATTGGTTAGAATTTTGTAGCTTGATTGAAGGAACTTCATGTTATTGAGCGTCCCTCTTCAAGAGTCAAGGCTCACCATATCTAGTGGGTCATAGCCCCTGACAACCTTGGCTAGAGGAAAATAAATCCCCTTTGCCCCTTGCTGGACAGTTGATTCATCATGACCTGCATCACAGACCCTTGAGATCCTTGAAATGGGTTAGTCCTTATGCAGGATGTATGCAATGGTATGATGGTATGATGTTATGCTATGCGTGGAGTGATGTAGGTAAACCCTGTTATGAGTCCAGATTAAGGACTATAAACAAAACCTGCAAGAAACTCAAGTGTCAGATAACAAGCATGCAAATAGTCAAGTTGGAAGGCACACAAGTCACACAAGAGAAGCCCTTAGAGTTTAGGCAAGCATGGGGTCTAGGTATTACCCTCTTTCAGTTTGTTGGTTAAGACCTGTCCTATCAGAAGTAACCGGGTTCTAGAGGATCCCAATATCACTGACTACCCTCAATCGGTCATAACTCTAGCATCGCAATCTTTTCTTGCGGCCAGAACCATCACGAGAGTTTAGCCTCAATGGGCGTAGCATACTGCTACTGTTCTATTGGCCAAGTTGGGTCATTTAAGGTTCTAAGGTCGGTTGGTGCTTGATGACTCCTCAGAAGACCCATATTCTCCTCGTTGCGACACAAGGGATATCGGTACAGACCAAGGTGCCACACCAACGTAGCCACTGCTTCACCCATGTCGGTCTACGCCGGACAGGTCCCTCACAGCTTATGCTACCTAACAGGGTATCCCCAGATCCGGGTTAGGATCTATGTAACTCCGATGCAGCCCACAATAATAAAGCAAACAAGCACAACAATTGAAAACACAAGTGATCTTAATCCTAAGGTACACCTCACTTTAAAAATTCCCCAGCAGAGTTGCCAGTTCTGTGATCGGTGGATCTGGAACTGACTGTTTAACGCTGGTTCGCGAAATGTCGCGGAAGCAAGAGTCGCCATCGTCTTTTATTTTCTGCAAATGGAAAGGACAAAAGCACAGAAAAATTCCTTATAGAGATTGCTCTCGGTTCGGGAGGTAGGTTATAGAAAGGGAAGGTGTTAGCACCCTTTCTATCCATGGTTATCCATGGGCTCTTAGATACTTGCTCATTTGTGTTTTCAAAAGTGGTTTGTTTGCTTTTCAAGTGTGGGTTTTAAAAAGTTTCTTTGAAAATTCCAGTTCGACTCTTGTATCGGTCCTTAAGAGTGTTTGAAAAATTGCTTTCGAAAGCTTTTTGAAAAGGTGTCGGTGTGAAAAGTATTTTTTGATTTGTTTTTGAAATTTAGAGCAAGTATCTATGAGAACCTACCTACCCTAAGGAATTCGTCTGTGTAAATGTCCTTTAAAGTAGTGCCATCCCACCATTGAGAGGTAGGTAGCACCACCGTTGGAGGTGTTCGGGTCAATTCGAGGTTCGGGACATGGTGATCACCAGAGCAATGGGAAGACACCTTAGAAGCTACCCTCATGCCAGGTTCCCGGATCATGAGGACTTACTAAAACATCTTCTACTCGACGATCACCTTTCGAGGGCAAGGCAACAGTGAGGCGTACCCTAGGGGTGGTGTGTGATTTGTGTGTCGTTTTCATGTATTTTTGTCTTTTGTCATGTTATTGGTGATCTAGCGTTTGTTTTTATTTTTGTCCATTCATTCTTTCATGCCTTGATTAACAGTTAAAAATTGCGAAAAGTAAAAGATTCTAAGCTATTACAAAAGGCGCGGGTCCACATCGCCAAAATTTCTTGAACCCGATTTGACAGAAAAAAATAAAGGAATCATGAAAGTAAAGAAATTAAAAGTGCGGGAAATTAATTACATGGCTTCGGGAGAGATACATAGATATTTAAACGAAATAAAATAAATATGCGAATTAATAAGAATTAAAAACGAGGGCGTTGGACCCTTTTGTAAAACTAAATTACATGGAATTAATTAATAAAGAAAAGAAAAGGAGATGTTTTTGGTATTTTTTAATATTTTAGGATTTTAATGAAAAAGAATTAATTGAAATTAAATGCATACCCTAATTCTAATATGTTTTTAATTTATTAAGAAAAGAAGATTAAAACCTAATATTAACCCTAATTAATTTACATGCAAATTTAATTATAAAAATAAATATTTAATTATTTAATTATTATGGGAGAAAAAGAAAAAAGGATAAAAATTAATTAAACCCTGATTCTATGTTTTTTAGATTTTTATTAAGAGAATTAAAATTAAAACCTAATTTAAAACTAAATTTAATTATATACAATTTATTTATGAAAATACTAAAAATAAAATATTTATTGTTTTTCTCTTTTTCTGATTTTTTGATGTTTGTATTTTTTTTTTATTTTATGAAAACATTAAATTAAAGCATTAAAAGATTAATTAAAACAAAGAAAATAAAAAAGTATAAAAGTTAAAAGAAGCAAACTGGGGGGGGGGGGGGGTGTTGTCCCCAAATGGAGGTTATTCTTTAGAAATCTGGCCCATTTGACCTTGGCCTGTTTGACTTTCTCCAGGCACCGTGTGGCATCTTTGACTAGGATTTACCATGCTCCTCAAATCTTGGCCTTTGATTGAATTCCATTGTACGCGTGGACGCTTGATTAGGAAGGCGTATGGTGGTCTTCAAGGCTTGAACTGCATATGAATGTTAATGAAAAAATAATATGGAAGGAATGAAGACCTGGGGCTAGAACCCAGGTCATGAACGTTACCACCACTACGCCTTGCCAGCTGATCCACTTGATTACTTTGTATATTATATATCAAACAAATAACATAAGCGAATATGGTTAGTTAATGGATTTTTAGCGCGCAAATTTAAATGAACCAGTCAGACCTCGCCACCTAAGCGTCTTCTTCGTTGGTTTTTATTTTCCTGAAACACAAACATGTTAGGCAACGGTTTTGCAAGCGTTCTTTTAGGCATGTTTTGGGAAAATAGTGAATAGCCCTGTGATGCTCATAAATTGAGCGCGAGGGTCTCAAACTCTTCGTCCAGGTATGCTGAATCCGTTCATGGCACTGTGGTGTGCTAATTTTACAAGACCAAGAAACCCCCAATTCGTAGCTTGTAAAACCCTAGAAAACAATAATGGTGAAATCGTATATAGCTTGCAAAAACTCAATCAAGATAGATGGTTAGCTTCAGAATCACACAAGGAATATGAATCTACAAATAAAATGCCATGAATATGCGTAAATTGTAAAGCACGATTATGCAAAAAAGTGAGAAAATTAGGACTTCTGTACAATGATTCAAGGGGTTAGGATTGATGCTTTTGATCCAGAAAGATTGCTTGATGTCCTTGGAAGGCAATAGGATGAGTTTTGTGGCTTGAAACGACTTGCAAATAAGTTTTCAGAATTGAGTTTTTAGGCAAAATTTTCAAGTTTGGTGTATGCTTTTCTGCGCAGCTCAATGGTCTCTTGCATTAGGTTTGTGTTCAGGCTTAAGTATAGAGTGAATTAGGTCAAGAAAAACAATCCAAATCATTTGCATTCATGGTTTTTGAAATTTGATTTTCAAAGATCTTTTTCAATCTTTTTCATGTGCTTTTGCTCTCAATCATATCCAATCAATCCAATTCCTTCCATATCTGATCATACACGAATTATTGAATATATTTCATGCACAAAAAGATTGAAAAAGTTAGGTTAAATATTGTTCATGTATTTAATTGATTTAATGAATTATTAATAATAAAAAATTCAAATAAATAAATAAAAATGGATAAAAACTTCCCTTTGGGCCAAATGGTCGTGTGCATGCTTGGGACAATGAATTGTGGAAGAAAAATGGGCCCATTAGCAATTTTAGGTCATTTGAATCAATGTTGACTTTTCAAAATATCCAAAAATTTCCCAACTTCCACAAGGCATAACATGCTCAATTTTTAAGCTTTTCTCATGTTCTTGGACATTTTGGAAAGGTCTTTGAGTCCTCTAACCAATGTCTTTGGTCCCATGTCATTTTGATTTACCAATCTCAAGTTATGGTCTTTGACTTAAAGTCCCTTTTTGTTGACTTTTGAAAATGACCTATAATGTTGAAATTGATAACTTTTTGTGAGAGCATTTATTGGACTTGAAGTATGAAGATGAGTTGTAGGAAATGTCTTTCTATTCAAAATGAGCCTTGGATGTAATTTTTCTGATAATCCATGTGAAAGTTATGCCCTGGTCAATTTACAGTGGACTTTTCCAACTGTCCAAATAAGGAAACTTTTGCATCTTGATGATTTTTGAGCCAAGCTTTGAGAATCATGATCAAGCATTGATCAAATGATGTTTGTGGCTTCAAAATGATATGTTGACCAAAAATTTGAACTTTTGACTGTCAAATGACCATTTTGCCCCTATAGTTGACTGTAGTGCAATTTAGGGTTTTGACTGTGCAATTTTGTGCTGAAAGCCTTGAAACTTGGTATGAGGATGCTTGACCATGTTTATAGGCATGTGAGACTTGATTGGACCTTTGGAAACTTCATTTTCTTGATCAGAATGAAAACCCTAATTTTGACTGCTTAGGAGGCCCTTACACTGTGCAACCCTTGGGGAATTTTGAAGCTTGATTTGGCAAATCTTTGAAGAATATGGGAGGGCAAATTTTGGGGTACAACAGGGTGGCATTAGAATAGGAGGTTCTAGTAAGTACTCCTTGATCTTATCAAAAGCAACTTGACAATCATCGTTCCATTCAACTACCTGATCTTTCTTCAACAGTTTGAAAATTGGCTCGCAGGTAGATGTCAGGTGAGAGATGAACTTCGCAATATAGTTCAAGCGTCCCAAGAATCCTCTAACCTCCTTTTCAGTACGGGGGCAGGCATTTCTTGTATAGCTTTTACTTTAGCTGGATCAACCTCAATGCCCTTGTTGCTAACAATAAATCCCAGAAGTTTACCAGACCTAACTCCAAAAGTGCACTTGCTTGGATTCAGTCTGAGTTTATACTCCTTCAACCTGGCAAACAGCTTTTGCAAATGTTCAAGGTGTTCTTCTTCTGTCTGTGATCGAGCTATCATATCGTCTACGTAAACTTCGATCTCATGATGTATCATATCATGAAACAAAGCTACCATGGCGCGTTGATAAGTCGCCCCTGCGTTCTTCAGTCCGAACGACATCACTTTGTAGCAGAAGGTACCCCATTGCGTGACAAAGGTAGTTTTCTCCATGTCTTCGGGGGCCATTTTGATCTGGTTATATCCCGAGAATCCATCCATGAAGGAAAATACCTTGTGTTGAGTCGTGTTGTCAACCAAGATGTCGATATGTGGTAGTGGAAAATCATCTTTAGGGCTAACCCTGTTCAAATCCCGATAGTCCACACACATTCTGACTTTGCCGTCCTTTTTGGGTACGAGCACAATGTTAGCAACCCATTGCGGATAGGTTGTAACAGCCAAAAAGCCAGCGTTGAATTGCTTCATTACTTCAGCCTTAATCTTCTCAGACATGTCAGGCCTCATTCGGCGAACCTTTTGTTTGATCGGTGGACAATCTTCTCTTGTAGGGAGACGGTGAACCACGATATCGGTGTCTAGCCCTGGCATGTCTTCATAAGACCAAGCAAAGATTTCAACGTACTCATTCAACAACTGCACTAAGTGCTCCTTGACACTCGGTTCCAGGTTGGCACCCACTTTTACTTCCTCCATGTCTTCCTTTGTCCCTAAGTTAATGGTTTCTAGCAACTCCTCATGAGGCAGAATTGCCCTCTCTTCTTGTTGTAGAAGTCTGGCTAACTCTCCCGACACCTCACAATCTTCGTCAACTTCGTACTCAGCATGATTGACCAAATCTTCAGAGTTATCGAAGGCTAAAGCAGAATAGTCACCCATGGAATCCAGAATGGATGGGTACCTGCATTTGTGAGTGTGGGTGTGTGTAAGGGATAGCCATTCTTAAACAAACAAAAATGCAAAAGGAAAGAAAATGAACACGGAAGTTTATAGATGAAAAACGTCCAATGATTCACTAAAATATGGCATATGATTATGAAGAAAATCAAGCCCTTACAAATGGACCTACACGCCCCGGGCAAGGCATGAGGTGAAAATAGTGTGCGAATTGTTTTAGTTATTACAGACCATAATGAATGGGAAATTATTCAAAGATAAAATTACTGGTTGATAAAGGTGATAGGAACAAAATCCTTTGCTTCCCAATTGCTCAAACCCCCTTCGACAGTCGGAAAGATCCAATCTTCAAAGTGGCTCTCCTCATCTTCATCTTCTACAGCATTAATTCCATGGTGAGAAATCTTGACGGGTGGGCTTCCAATCTTAGAGTGACGCATATCCTTTTGTCCTGCAGCAGTAAACCCCAACCCAAACTTGTCTGTCTTATGGGGAAAGTCGGGCAACTCCCCCCATACTGTGTTCTTCCCCTCCTTAATCACAGCCTCCGCGTCCTTGAGAGATGCCATCCTAGATGCATGCTTAGGAATGATAGGCACCTCAACCATTATCTTCGCAAATGCTACCTCGGGAGAAACTTCCTCAAAATGCTGAAAAGGAGTTTCGATGAACTCGCCATCTAACTCCACATATCGAAAGGAATTGAGATGAATGATCATGTACTCTTCTTCGCTGTGCACAATTATTATTTTACACTTAACAAGATATTTCAGCATTTGATGCAAAGAGGGGGTAACTGCCCCGGCATAATGGATCCACGGTCTTCCTAGCAAACACGAGTATGATGGACGGATGTCCATTACGTAAAAGGTGGAGTTGAACACTTCGGTGCCTACCTTGATAGGAATATCAACCTCTCCATGAACCATTCTTTTGGAACCATTGAAAGCTCTAACGACGATGTTACTAGGTTTGAGGGTCAAACCTTCGCAATCCAAACGGTCTAAGGCTTTCTTTGGCAGCACATTTAGGGAAGAACCAGTATCAACCAAGACATGGGCGAGAGTAGTTCCCCGGCATTCAACTGAAACATGTAACGCATCATTGTGCTTCCTTCCTTTAGGAGTTAAGTCAGCATCGGAAAAGCCCAGGCCATTGTCAGCAGTAAGACTGGCCACACATTCCTGAAATTGGTCAGCTAAAGTCTCTTGGGGTACATGTGCCGCTTTCAAGAATTTGATTAGGGCCTTGGCATGGGCCTCAGAACAAAGCAGAAGAGCCAACATTGAAATTTTAGAAGGGGTCTGCCCCAGTTGTTCTACAACGTCGTAGTCACTTTTTCTGATTATTTTTAGGATTTCATCCATTTCCTTCTGAGTGGTTTCGGGGATAACCACAGCATGAGCCTTTGTCCTGACAGGCATTTCCAGTATCCCCTTACCCTTGTCGGTATTATCAACAGATGGTCTTTCTTCAGGAGTATTTAATTCTTCAATCAATGGGCCTTGCACAGAGGGCCCAACGGGTGTAGAAGCTTTTAAGGGTCCGAAAACTGCTCGAGGGGGAGCAATCTACGAAGAAAAGATTCGGCCACTGCGGGTTATTTTGCTTGTACCCGTGATGTTCCCTATATCAGGGTCTTCTTCAAAAATCTCTTGGACTGTTTCGATTTGTTTGATGCCGTGGTAGAAGATTTCTCCCCCATAGTTCCATGGTATCATTTTGCTTGATTGGTACGGGACAGGTCCCGGCATAGTGATCTTTAAAGGTACACATTCAGAGTTGGGTGTAATCCTGACAGGCCTTTTGCAAGCCTTGGGAGGATTGTCGGAAATGGTTATGATAGCAATATCGTTGGTTGAAGTGTCACAAGTATCAGGAGTAATCGGATTGAAAGTGTTAACAGGGGTTTTCTGGAAAAGTATCTCTTGAGTATCCATCAGCCGTTGGACACCTGACTTCAACATTGGACAATCACCTTGAATGTTCAAACAGAAATAATAGTCTTTACCACAACCATGAAAGATCCCGGCTCTCAACAAATTTTCTTTAATCACAATCAATGAAGTCAACAGATTGGCAATATCAATAACATGGAGGTTTTCCAAAATGGCATACACATTGTGGCCGTGCTTGGGCATCGGAGCAGATATAACATTGGGCTTCTCATGAGCATCAAACTCAACCTCTTTGGCGTCAATTAAGTCCTGAATTTTGTTCTTAAGTGCCCAAAAATTATTGGTATCGTGTCCAGCACTGTCGGAATGGTAAGCACACTTAGCATTAGAGTGGTAGTACGGAGAGGAGGTGTTAGGGTTTTTTGGCGCCTCCTTCAAACTGGTCAGATTCAGCTTCAACAAATGGGGAAGGACCTGAGCGGGCGTCATGTTGATGCGGGTGAACTGCCATTGTTTCCGTTCTACCCGTTGTTGATTAGGTCTCAACTGATTGTTACGAGGTTGATCACTTGAAGAATTTTGAATCATTACGGCCCCTACAGTCGGTCGGCGCTCAGTTCTTCCCAATCCCTTCTGAGAATACACAGCAGATGCTTCCTTCTTGGCGGGAAAAGGTTTCTTGACAACTGTGGATGCGGAAGCATCCTTTTGAATCTTTCCACTTTTAATACCGGCCTCCACCCTTTCGCCGGTCAAAATCAATTCAGTAAATCCCGCAGAAGAGCTCCCGATTAGATGGTTGAAAAAGGGACCAGATAGGGTCCCCAGAAACATGTCAACTAATTCTCTGTCTGATAGCGGTGATTGTACTCTTCCAGCCAGATCACGCCATTTCTGGGCGTACTCCTTAAACCCTTCATTTGAAGCCATCCCCATACTTTGTAACTGAGTACGAGTGGGCGCCAAATCAGCATTGTACTGATACTGACGATAAAAAGAAGCTGCCAAGTCTTCCCAATTATGAACCTCTGATCTCTCGAGCTAATAAAATCAATCTAACTGAGTGCCAGACAAGCTGTCTTGGAAAAAGTATACCCAGAGATCTTTATCGGACGAATGAGGTTGGATCTTTCTAACATACGACCTCAGGTGCATCTTAGGGCAAGACAGACCATCGTACTTGGCAAATGTTGGCACCTTTAAATTGGGAGGGATAAAAATCCCAGCTACCAACCCTAATTCCTCAAAATCCAATCCGGGCACCCTCTGCAACTCCATAGCTGCCAATCTGTCTTCAAGGTTCTTATATTTGTCATCCGCTGGTGGATACTGTTGTTCGGAATAGTCCTCGTCTTCTTCCTCTTCCTCCTCTTTTGCCTCAGACTCAGAAGGTAGAATAACTCCTTTCCCCTTGCCAGCCCCTTCGTCAGACGTCGAAGGGAACTCAAGAGTCCTCCTAGCATCGCTCTCAAACCTTCTTCCGAAAGTGGCTACCCCTGGTCTCTTTTTCTTTTTCTTCTCTTTATTCTTCTCTAGCAGAACTTTGAGATCCTCTTGACCCTTTGCCAAGGTCATGAGGAGTTGCTGAAATTGTGAATTTTGTGCCTGTAGATCCTTTACTGTTTGCTCCAAATCCATCTTGCTGAAATAAACAGTAGAAAGATAAGGAAACCTAGCTTGAAGACCTGTTTATGCATATGATGAATGGTATGTTATTCATGTAATGCATTCAAGGGTTCAAAAATTCAAATTTGTTGCAAACAAAAAGAACGCACGTCATATTAAGAAGAGATTTGTTAGTACATAAATTCCCCATGGGCGAAATATTACAAAATTCTTAATGTAAAAAGACATTGCGCATCCTCTTTGGTGCGATGTAGGTGTTGAGATTTTCCTCCTCGTGAAGTCGGCGGGTGAGCTCTAAAACCTTCTTCTCAGTGGCATAGAAGCTGGCTTCAAAAGTATCCAGTTCTTCTTTTAGTTGGATCCAACTCTTTTGCATTTCCTCCCATGATGTTGGCATGTCAGGATGTAGGATGGTGTATGGAACCTCTCCTTCCATAACAGGCTCTTTGATCAAGGGGAGAATGTGAGGATATGGCATCATAAGATTCTGGGAGCGGGTGTGTACCCACCTGAGGTAAGGCTCAAGGGGGATGGAATTCTTGTGCCCTAGTGTCTTACTATCCACTTTGTTAGGCATCCTCCAAGCTCTGATGAACCTTTGTCGAAGTCCTTACGCATCGTTGTCGAAGTCAAAAACTAGGTCAGGAATCAGCATGTCATGAGGGTCATCCCTCCGAGCATATCCAAATTGTCTTAAAGCTAGACAGGGGTTGTAGGTAATACCTCGCCTAATACCAAGTAGTGGGACATTAGGGAATTCCCCACAATGATCAATGATGATGACATTTTCTCTGGACCGAGAACACCAATGTACATCAGAATGTGTGAGGGTCATCAATCGTTGTGACCACCTCAGACCCTGCTCATTCTTCAAAACTGCTTGTGGAAGGTGAGAAATAAACCACCTTGCTAGGAGAGGAGTACAGCACATGAAAACACCTCTTTTTCTCATTGTTCGTGTGTAAAATGAGTGTAGGATGTCCCCAAGCAATGTAGGTATAGGATTCCTGGATATGAAAATCTTGACAGCATTCACATCTATTAGCTGATCAGGGTTTGGGAACAAGACCAACCCATAGATGAGGAGTGCCACAATCTCTTCATAGGCTTGTAGATCTAGAGAATTCCAGCAGTCTTGTGCCTTCTCAAACAGAAACTTTGCCAAGAAACCCTTGACACCACTTCTGGTTTCCCAATTCCCCTTGATATCATATGGTTGCAAGTGTAATGCTTGAGACACATCTTCAGGCTTTGGTTCTTTTTCCGTACCATTGTAGGGTAGTTGATTAAGAATAGGAATTCTCAAGAGTTGAGAAAATTCCTCCAAAGTAGGTACCAATTGGTAGTCAGGGAATGTGAAACAGTGGTGTAGGGGGTCAAAGAACTGGAAGAGAACTTTAACCATGTCTTCTTCAATGTTGGTGTTGACTAAACTGAGGAGTCTACCATGCCTTTCACTGAAGAGAGAATTCTCTGGAATTCTGGATGTAAGCTCCTTGAGTTGAGGAGGTATCTTTACAAGGTTGATTTGAATTGTTTTCCTGCGAAGAGATTCCATGACCTACAAAACAAGGACAAAGATGAAGATCCAAACCCTTGAAATGGTTAGTGGATGCATATGATGCTTTATGATGTTCATGATGTATGCACAAGCACGTGTACAGGCAAGTCACACAAAACCCTAGTTTCAGGCTTGCATGAGGTTTCATAGGTAAGTACCCTCTTGAGTTTAGTTGGCTCAAAAACCTGTCCTATAAATAGTAACCGGGTTCTAAGGAGCTCAATATCATTGGATTGTTTTCTATGTTCATTGTTTTGGTTTAGCCACTTAACTAGCGACCAAAATATTCCAAGAAAACAACCCTCAATGAGTGTAGTATCGAGTATCTACCAACTTCGGACTGCACCAAAGCCGTTTATCTCACTACCCCTAATGAAAGGCCAAGATGGTCAAGTAAGGTTCTAGTTCATTAGTGCTTCATGACATCACTCAGTCGCCCCGTATTCTCTTTGATTGACTCAAAGGCTACCGGTACTCACAAATATGTCGCACTAATATAGCTATTGCTTCAACCATGTCGGTATACCCCGCACAGTTTCCACAACGTATTGCTATCTATGAATGTTTCCCAAATCCGGGTGGAGGATTTCAAGCCCAAACAAGAGAACAAAAATGTAAAGCAATCAAAGCAAACAATAATTATGCAAAGGGTGATCTAAGCCCTAAGGTTACTCCACTTTTAAAAAATTCCCCAGCAGAGTCGCCAGTTCTGTGATACGGTGGGAGAACTGACTTGGGATTTTGCGTTTGTGTTCGCAAATGTTTCAGTTTAGCAAGAGTCGCCACCGACTTTTTATTTTATCCTAAGGAAAGGTCAAAAATCACAAGAAAGACCTTTGAGATGTTTTCTTGGGTTCGGGGAGTAGATTATAGAAAGGGAAGGTATTAGCACCCTTTCTATCCATGGTTATCCATGGGCTCTTAGTTACTTGCTTAGATCACTTGCTTTGCATTTCTATTGTTTGAAATGGTGCTTTTTAATTGTTTGAAATGGTGCTTTGTGTGTGATTTTGAAAGATGTTTTGGAAAGAGGCCATTGTTGTGGCAACCTTTGTAATGATTCTTGTTTGAATGTATACAAAGGTGTTTTTCTCTTTTGAAAAGATTTCAATGCTTCAAAGTAGGGTTTGTGTTGTGAGGTGTGTTATGAAAATAGCAAGGATGTTTTTGCAAGCTTGATCAAGTAACTATGAGCTATCTACCCTATTCTACTCAAAGGTCTTTCCTATGTTTTTAACCCTTTTAACAGTGTTGTTTCACCATTGTATTTGGTGAACAAACTTGTGTTAGGATGTTAAACGGGACAGGCGTGGGTCATCGTATAGACCATGATAGCAATTGTGTCAAGTATTTTTGGCAATTTTCTTGAGGGACTTGATCATTTTGTTTAGGCAACTCAGATAGCGTCATCGAGGGACTATGATCTTTTGTTTTGTTTTTGTTTTGCCAAAGTACTCAACATGCAACCATGGCCCATTTTTGAAGGCAACAAGTGGATTGTAACCCTAGGGATGCAAGTGTGCATTGTGTTTGTTTTTCATGCATATGTATCTTGGATTAAGTTAAACTAATTGTTGGTTTTAATTGCATACAAACCCTGGGTCTAAACATGGCATAATTGAAAGCTTTTTTTAAATGTGCGAGAATTTAAATGCTACACTATTACAACATGATATAGGGAGGGGGTACAAATTTGAATTGGGGATATTTGACAAGAAATTAAACCCTAGATTACTATTACAACCAAATTGAATGTACAGGATACAATATTTAAATGTACAATAATCGAATACAATACAATAAATAAATGTCAAATAAAATGTATTATGTACAAAATGATTTTTATGTATGTAAAAAAAGTGTTTTTAATATGTGAAGTAAAAACAAATAAAGAAAAAGTCAAGTTTAATTATTTTTTCATTTAGGGCAAAAACCCTAATTTTCTTAAATAAATAGCAATATTTATTATTTATTCACAAATATATATATATATATATATATATATATATATATATATATATATATATATATATATATATATATATATATATATATATATATATATATATATATATATATATATATATATATATATATATATATATATATATATATATATATATATATATATATATATATATATATATATATATATATATATATATATATATATATATATATATATATATATATATATATATATCAATTTGCACAAAAAATAAAAGTATATTGTAAAGAGGTATCGTTGGTATGTAATATTAATAAAAATAAACATGTATTATTTTTTATGTTTTTTTGCTCTTATTTTTTTTTTAATATAATAAAATATATAAGTATTAAATACATTAAATGTATAAAGATAAAAAATTAATTATTTATAAAAAATGTGTATATTCAAGAAAGTGTTTTTAAATGTGAATAAAAATAATAAATGAAAATAAATATATATATTTTTACATTATTTTAGGTTTTAATAAAAAGAATATAAAGCATTTAAATATTTTTTATACTAGTAATAATTTGAATAAATTCCAAATAAATATAAAAATTTATGAAAATAATTTTTAGGTATTTTTTATGTTAGAAGATAAAATATCAAAATCAAAAATGAAATAAAATGCAAAAAATGACAAACATGCAAGCAAATGGGCCAGAGGGGGTGCAAACTGAATATGCATGTGTGAAAAGCAAAAGCAACTCAGGCCCAGCCCAAGCAACTTCATCTTCTTCCTCAGTTTCAAACAACACACGCGTTCTGTACTTCCAATGCTATTTCCTGATTCTTTGATCTTTTGACAAAACTCACAACATGAAACTTGTAGAGCATCAAACAACGAATTCAACCATATAAAAAACTTAGATTAACTCTCAAAGACCAGAGAGAATTTCTCTGGCCCTAATTTTTAACCTAATTTTTTCAGAAAGTTCATGAGTGAAATTCTCTCAGCACGATTAATGTAAATGAAAACTAAGCATATGTATGGCTTCAGGGCTATGAGTACAACATATTTCATTCACAAACCTAAGCCTAACCATTCCTAAATAGGGAGATAGAAGTCCGTGAAATACCTATTTCAGTTGACTTCGAGTTGGACAATGCAGCAACCTTCAATGGTGTTTGAGCTTCTTTTGAGCTTGCCTGAGGTCCAAGGAAGCTTCTCCAATGCTTGGCTTGCTTTGAAACAACTTGAATCGTGCTGTAGAACTCAACCTGCAGAGCTTTGAAATGAAAATGGAAAAGTGTGTTAGAGGTGTTACAGCTTGCAATCGGGGCCTGGGATAGTTCAGGTGAGTTGATTGAAAGGTGTTTGAACTATCTTTGGACAAAACGCACGATGGAATTTTGTTGTGGCTTGCAAAATGCAGAACCTGTCCTGTTTTGTAGAAAAACAGTGGTTATGAGTATGAGGAGGTTTTAGTGATGAAAGGGTCGTGTTTTAGGCTTGTTGGGAGGTATGGAACTTGTCTACAATGTTTGTCTAAGCTTGTGTTAACAGATATGAGAGCTTCTCTATGTTTTGCAACTTTTCTTCTTTTTCAAGCAAGAGTGTGTGTCCTCCCAATGCAGGCCTGCACAAGCCCTAAATCATACTGCATCTTTTGTTCTTGGTTACTGGAATTAGTGGACTTGATCTTGCCTCAAAGATATGGCCACATGCCTCAAGGATTTGGTTTTGACATAAAGTGAAGTTTAGGCAAAAATGGCATTATTGCTTTTTCCTTTTAAAGCTTAAACTAGTGTATAATGCCCTAATGACCAAGAAAATACCTTAATACAATGGATATGCATTAAATTAAGGATCACAAATTTGTTTTGAGGCCAGTAATGTCAAACCAAGCTAGCTAGATCAGAATTGCAAGTTGTTATGAACATGTATTGGCCATGGACAAAAGTGAGTTTTTGCCAACTTCAAGCATTCGATTCTCTCTAACCACAAGGGTATTTGAGGATTTCTTAGACAATTTGGAAAGATTGGAACATGTACTATAATCCATCTTTGCAATGCAACTTGAAATTCCAAGTGGAACTATGTGAAAAGTGGCCAAGAAGATGGGTCCAAATCCTGCCTAGATTAGGGCAAATTTTCTTTAAGTTAAAAGTTTTAGGTACCCTTGTTCCAAAAATCATAAATTGAGATACAAGCTTATTTTGAGAAAACTTTGTGAGTAAAAGTTGTAGACTTTGTGATGACCTATAACTTTCATGTTGCAAGTTTTGTTTGAATCCATTTGCATCTTGGTGAAAAAGTGGAACAAAGTTAGGCAAAAAATAAGAAAATTTCATAACTTAGAAAATTTCTAAGTTATGAAATTTTTCCATTTTAAACCCTAATTTGCATTTTTGGGTTTCTTGATGAACAAGTTTCATAATTTGGCATGTCTTGATGAAAAATTACCCTTGGCACTTGTTTTTGACCAAAATGTCAAAGTTTGACTTTTCAGTATACAATTAAATTTTGATCAGTTGATTGAAAAATTCATCTATCAATCCTATGCATTTGAGATCTTTTGGACTTGTTGAATGGTTCAAGATGATTTCATTGATTCCTTGAGCCCATGGTTGAGCTTTATTTGCCATTGGCTAGGTCAAACAGTCAACAATTGCCTTTGCACAGTCAAAACCCTAAAAATGACCATTTTGCCCTTTTGGTGATCTGATCAAATTTCTTGTGGAATTGTGATCCAAACTTGATAAAATGGTTCACATGAGTTCATAATGTTGATGTGGGTCAAAATTCATGAGGTTTTACTGTCAATTGGCCACAGTTGACTTTTTCCTCAATACAACTGATTTCTAGGTCCACTGTCCAATTGACTGGGCAAAAATTTGATTCAAGGCTTGAAACTTGGTATGGACAAACTTGTGAGTCAATCATGAAGTATGAAAGTCCATTTGGGCATTGTGGGTCAAAACATCCTTGTGCAAACTCAAACCCTAATTTAGGTCAACAGTGCAAGGAGGTGTCTTGAGCTGAGCAAACCCTAGCTTGATCTTGAGTTCCAAGGGCCTTATGATGAGAAGTGTTGATAAAAGGAGAGGGAAATTTTTTGGGTACAACAGAGGCCAATTCAAGACCCTTGGACTATTCCAATCGTTCCCTGAGGTCATCAGCAAGAAAAAGCAATCAAAATCAAGCATTTCCAGGCCCTATATCGCATTGTAAATCCATCACGACATTGCTTATTTCTTGAATTCGGTTTGCATGATTTAGGCATTGATAGCATGAATTAGTCATATATTATTGATCCATAGAACATTTGCAAGCTTTATGTATTATTTAATTGTGTTTTCATGGCTTGTATGAAGTTTCACCATTATTAGGGTTTACAAGCTCGCTTTGGGGTTTCTGAACCTGGGCAAAATTGGGCCATGAAAGAGGCACCATTGTACTCAACAAATCCAGACGAGTCCATTCATGGCCTTGGTAGTCATTTATATCACTTGTATTTTATGTTGAGAAATTGCAGGGCTGTAGCGACGGACGTTGTCCGTAGGTAAAGGTTTTCAAACCTTTTAGCCACGGAGAGAGGACAGGGATGATGGTGTGGCTTTATCTAATTCGTCCATTTGAATTTTTGCGCTAATATTTTATTATATCACTTGTTTTTTATATAATAATTGTTGTTTATTGTATATACAAAAAGAACAAGTGGCGCAGTTGGTAAGTGTAGTGTTGGATAATGCTTCAGGACCTGGGTTCGAATCCCAGGTCCCCCCTTTCTTTCATATATTTTGCCTTTTCAAGATCCAGCGTGTACATGAGGCCAACGACCACCATGGTCCATCATGATCCAGAGTTCCAAGTGTCCTGAAGGTCAAATCCAAAGGCTATCAATGGAAGGACACCATGAGGCTCAGTCAATGCATTGTATAGGATCACAGAAAGTCAAAACGGACCTCTTTTGTTTTGGGCCAAGGCTTACTATTTGCACCCCCCTTTAGATTACTTCTCAGGCCCAATCTCTTTCTCTATTCTTTTTTTTTATATATATTATATTTATTTAATTTAATTTAATTTATTTATTTTACTAAAAAATTAATTATTTCTTTATTAAAAAATCATAAAAATAATACTTTTCACAAATTAGGTTTAGATTTTATTTCTAATCAATTTTTTATTATTAATTTAATTAGATTGTAATTTTAGATAACTTTAAATTCCTTTTGTATATAATTAAAATTAATTAGAACAAATAGGTTTTTTAATTCTAACTTAATTATATTTTCTTTTCTTAAGAAATAACCAAAAAACCACAAAATAGGTCATGTATTTATTTTCATTAATTAATTTAATTACTAATTAATTTTTATATTTATTTTTAAAACCTAAATTCTTTTCTTAAAAAATATATTAAAAATAACAAAAACAATTTATTAGGTTAGAAGGGTCAAAACCCTACTTCTCTCCCGATCTAATTTCTTCGCGCGCGCTTTATTTTATTATTTTTACCCTATTATTGTAACTGCCTACAAGTTGTAATAGTTTTAATTAGGACTTTTATTTTTCATTTATCGCTTTATTTTCTAAGGGTTTGTTTTTGGCTATGTAAATACCTAAAGCCTTGTAATAGCGTAGTTTAAATTTCGTACTTTAAATTCCGCAAAATGTTAAATTGTTAGATGTATGATATTAGGATGCATGACAAGAATGTATGTAAAACTTTAAAACAGTTAGATAACCCTAAAATATGCAAAGATAAATAATCTGAAATTGAATCACCCGCACATGTGCACTCTTAGGGTACACTCCCACTTGGTTGCCTTCGGTAAACGATCATTGAGTATAGGGTGATTTAGTGGTCGTCCTTTTGTCCAAAGATCAAAGTTGCCTCGAAAAGGTTGCCTCAGATATTGTTGCCTCGAATAATTGATCTAAGACATTAGGGTTATTACTAAGACGTCCTAACATTGCTTTAGTGACCGTACGTGCCTTTTTCGAATTGACCCTCAAAACTCCAACGACGGTGTTACCTACTCACTAATAGTGGGATAGCATTGTCTAAAGGAAACGAATACAGAACGATTATTTTTTCGAGTAGGTAGATTAGCTCTTAAGTACTTGCTCAAACGAAACAAAATTTTTCACACTTACACTCTTTTACAAACAAAGTTTTCAAAAACACTTCATTACACTCTTGAAGACAGAAGCAAGAGTTAAATCGAAGTCAAAACAAAAACTTTTCAAAGCACATAAACACAGAGAAGCAATTTTGAAAATGATGAGCAAGTACCTAAGAGCCCATAGATAACTACGGATAGAAAGGGTGTTAATACCTTCCCTTTCTATAATCTACCCCCCGTACTCAAAAATATCTCGAAAAAGGAATTTTTTCTGTGATTTTTTCCTTTCCTTGTTGGATAAAATAAAATACGGTGGCGACTCTTGCTTACCGCGACATTTTGTGAACACAAACGCAAAACGCGAACCAGCATTCCAAAAACAGTCTCGGTTCTGGCCACCGTATCACAAAACTGGCGACTTTGCTAGGGACTAAATAAGTGGGGTGTACCTTAGGAATAGTTCATCATATTGTTTTCAATTGTTTGATTTGTTTGCTTTATCTTTGTGGGCTTTGTATCATAGTTACTATAGATCCTAACCCGGATATGGGGAACAACTTTTAGGTAAGTAGCAATAGACTGTGAGGGAACTGTACGGCGTAGACCGATACGGTTGAAGCAGTAGCTACGTTGATGTGGCACATTAGTTGGTACCGATATCCCTTGTGGAGGAACAAGGAGAGTATGGGGCTGTTATATGGGTCGTTAAGCATCAACTGACCTTAGAACCTATAATTGACCAACTTGGCCATAGAAAGTAGCAAGATGCTACACTCATTGAGACCATACTCTCGAGATGGTTCTGGTCGCAAGAAAAGATTGCGTGACTGGAATTATGACCGATGGAGGATGGTCAATGATATTGAGAACCTCTAGAACCCGGTTACTATTTTAGGACAGGTTGAACCAACTAAACTGCAAGAGGGTAGTACCTAAACTCCATGCCAGCCTAAAATTTAAGGGCTATTGTGTGACTTGTTTGCCCTTACCATGTTTGCTATCTGTGATACCTGTGGTGTGTTTTTATCATGACATCATGCATCATGACATCGCATGCATATTTAATTAGACTAACCATTTCAAAGACCGAGGGGATTCATCTTTGTTCTGTTTTGCAGATCATGGCTTTTATGCGCAGAAATACCATTTGAGTCAACTTCGTGCAAATCCCTACTCAGCTTAGAGAGTTGGTTTCAAAAGTTCCTGATACTTCTTCCTTTGTTAGAAGACATGGTCATCTCCTTAGCCTGGTCACTTCAAAGTTGGATGAGCAAATGATGAGCGTCCTTTTTCAGTTCTTTGACCCGTTGCATCATTGTTTCACCTTCCCGGACTATCAGTTAGTCCCTACTTTGGAGGAGTTTTCTGACTTACTGGGCATATCTATTCTAGAGCAGACACCCTTTACAGGTTTAGAGATAGCTCCTAGGCCAGAGGATATTGCTTCAGCCCTACATCTAAAAATGGTTGATGTAGTATCTAACTGGGAGACTCGGAGTGGGGTTAAAGGTTTCTTGGCTAAGTTTTTAATTGATCAAGCTCAACAGTTCTGGGATAGTTTGGACTTTCAAGCCTTCGAAGACATTCTGGCTCTCCTCATCTACGGCTTGGTTCTTTTCCCAAATCCGGATGCCTTCATAGATGTGAATGCGATCAAGATCTTCATGTCTCGTAACCCAGTATCTACTCTTCTAGGTGACATTTTGCATGCTCTCTATACCCGTACTGTACGGAGAAGGGGAACTCTCATGTGCTGTACACCGTTGCTGGAGAGGTGGTTTATTTTGCACCTCCCCAAGCCTGTATTGAAGAATGAAGAAGGTCTAGGCTGGGCTTACAGAATCATGTCCCTTGCTCATACGAACATCCTTTGGAGTACTAAAGATATGGAAAAAGTAGCTGTCGTTGATCGCTATGGGGAATACCCTAATGTTCCATTGCTTGGAATTCGAGGGGGAATAACCTATAATCCTTGTTTGGCTTTACGACAGTTTGGACGAGCTCGGAGAGACGGTCCTCATGAGCTGCTGCTTATAGGCATTGTCTTTGAATTCAAGGGAGATGTTGAGGGACATCGCCACAGGTTTATACGAGCTTGGAACAGGGTGAACAGGTCTGACCCCCATGAGCTAGGAATGAAGACTTCTCTCCCGATGCAACCGTATCTCCAGTGGGTTCGAGCCCGTGCTCAAAAGCTGGGGGATGCCATATGAAGCTGTTTTGCTGGTGATTGTGGAGCATACTGATGAAGAAGGGGTTCCTTATACAGTCCTCCATCCCTATATGCCTACTGATCTGGGGGCATTGAAGAGATCTTGGATCCAGTTAAAGGAAGAAAGGGATACCTACAGAGAGAAGTATCATGAGCAGGAGAGGAAGATCCTGAAGCTTACAAGGCAGCTGGAGAATGAGAGGACAATCAACAATTATGTCAGCATGAAAGGAAAACGGCCATGGGACTTCTAATGTCTTTTATTATTTCTAGCCTAGATTTTCTTTTCAGTTCATTTCTTTTGTAACGCCTTAAAGGAATTTGTTAAACATTGTTTCAAGTTTTAATCTAATAAAGTGTGTTTTATTTTGGTTTACAAATTTGAATCTCCCTAAGTCTTTGAAATCATTTCATACGCATTCCATTACCATGCACCTCATTACAGGTATCCTTACAGGTTTCTTATCTTCTTCACTGTTTATTTCAGAACAACATGTCTTCTGAAACACCTACTGATCAAGCCATCAAGGCTCTTCAAGCTCAGAATGCTCAATTCCAGGAGCTGTTCCTGAACTTGGCCAAAGGGCAACAAGATTTGAAGACTCTCATCTTGAAGGACAAGAAGAAGAAGAAGAAGAAGAAGAGGGTGGTTCTGCTAAATATGGGTCACAGATTCGGGAACAACTTGCGACATAAAACTGATTTGTCCCATTCATCTGGAGGGGGAGAGAATCAAGAGGAAAGAAAGGGGCCTAGTCCTATGGTTTCTGACAATGACACTGACTTTGATGAAGACCAGTACCCTCCTGCTGAGGATAGATATAAGCAACTTGAAGACCGGTTGAGTGCAATGGAGATCCAGAAGATACCTGGGTTGGACTTCGGAGATTTGGGTTTGGCATCTGGGGTGGTAATCCCGCACAAGTTTAAAGCTCCTATCTTTGCTAAGTACGATGAGGTATCCTGCCCGAAGCTACACCTCCGCTCGTATGTCAGAAAGATTCAACCATACACTGCTGATAGGAACATGTGGGTTCATTTCTTTCAAGATAGTCTGTCAGGGACTCAACTTGAATGGTTCTATCAACTGGAAAGAGCTAATGTCCGCAACTGGGAGGACCTTGCTGCTGCTTTTTGAAGAAGTGAAAAACACAAGAAGGGGGGTTGAATTGTAAAACTTGAAATCAAATGCAGACAACACATTATTTTTATCCTGGTTCGTTTGATCTCAAACTACTCCAGTCCACCCGTCAAGGTGATTTCGCCTTTCTCCAACAAGGTCTTAATCCACTGTATTCAACTGAATATTACAATTGCTTTAACAACTGCTAAAGCCTTCTTGAGTCTAAACCACAGACCGGTTTCTCAAGGAAATTCTTTCTTACAGATAAATGAATACTATGTGTGTTGAATGTTTTCTACAAAAACTTTATATCACAACTGTGATAATACACAAATTAAGCTTATGTGAAACTAGGATGCTATGACTATAGAGTAAACAATTTGAGAGATATATCAATCTGTATGAGTGAGGATGAAGATGATTTGCTTTAGGCGTGTAAAGAGTTGTAGAGCATTAGCCAATTCATTTCTCACTGACTTGTTTATATAGCCTTGGAAAAGATACGTTGTAGTCAATTATTCCATTTCAATGCCCATTACGTTCTTTCCATATTGAGAAGATCTTTGTCTTGGAATATAGTCGTTGGTAATAAAGTGTCTTGAATGCACAGTACCGTTGTCAATTAAGCGTGTTATTGCTTTGGCTTATTCTGACGCTTCTAGGTGTTGATGATATTGTTTTGGTCTTGATCAGAGTTTAGAATATGTTAAGCGCAGATTTGTTCATCAAGCTTCAGCGTAAGCACGTGCTTTGATCTTCTGATGCTGGCATATGATATTTCATCTTCTGATGCTGGCATATGATATTTCATCTTCTGATGCTGATGTTGACATTCTTATGCTGATATCCATCAGAGTTTCTGTAAATGCACAATATAATTTTTAGGTAGCATATATGTCTCATATGAATTATACAATTTATTTAATCTAGCATTTTGTTATCATCAAAACTTTAACTTAGGGTAGTAGATTCAAACTTTGTTCTAACACTTTTTATAAGCAATACCAGTATAATGCCGACCTTGCTCCCACGCATACTCAACTTCAGGGTATGTCTATGGGTGCGAGCGAAGGTGTTAAGGACTACGCGTAGAAGTGGAGAGATCTGGCTGGAAGAGTACAACCCCTCCTGTCTGATAGGGAGTTGGTGGATATGTTTCTTGGGACTTTGTCTGGTCTGTATTTCAATCATTTGATCGGCAATTCATCGTCTGGGTTCACTGAATTGATTATGATTGGGGAGAGAGTCGAGGTTGGTATCAGAAGTGGCAAAATACATAAAGGTGCTTCGTCAAGTATAGAAAAGAAGCCTTTTAAGAAGGAGTCTAGTGCAGTTTACAGCTCGAGGAGCCAAAACCGACCTGAGCGCCGCCAAGCAGTCAATGCGGTGGTAATATCAAGACCAACTGTTGCCCCACAATGCAACACTCAACAAAGAGTAGAGAGGCCGCAAAGACAGTATACTCGGCTCAGTATGACCTTATCTGAAATTTTACCGCAATTGTTGAAGACCAACTTGGTGACTCTGAGGGAAGCCCCGAAGAATCCCAGCACCACATCTCCGCTGTATAATCCGAACGCCCGCTGTGCTTATCACTCTGATAGCCCGGGGCATGATACGAATAATTGTTGGGCCTTGAGGAATAAGGTATAAGATTTGATTGAAGCTAAGGAAATTGAGTTTGACGCACCAAAAAAGCCTAATGTCATGACTGCTCCTATGCCCAAGCATGGAGTAAATGTTGTGAATGATGATTCATTTGTGACCTCTGTGGAAGACATTTCTACTCCATTGATGATTGTAAAGAAGAACCTTTTGTTATTCGGTTTATTTCTGAGCTGTGGTGAAGGTTGCCACCTGTGTTCCATCCTACCTGCTGGTTTCCATTTATTAAAGTCAGGTGTTCAGCGCCTGATGGATAACAAAGAGATCCTGTTCGAGAAAACTTTGATTCTGTTGATTCATGTTGAAGATGTTTCCATAATAACCATTTCCTCCAATTCTTCCAAGGCTTCCTCGAGAAAGCCTGTTAGGATTACATCTATTCCGAGAGTTGCTCCATTGATCATTACTATTCCTGGACCTATCCTGTACACTTCGGATAAGGCTGTCCCATGGCACTATGGGGCCGATGTGTTTTATCATGGGATCAAACAAGACTTGAAGGTTGAAAAGGCTGATACTGATGTCAACAATATTGTTGGGTCTAGTAAGGTCACCCGAAGCGGAAGACTTTTCTCTCCTGAGATTTCCCCACCAACTATTTAAAAACTTGTTACTATTTCACCTGCCAGTACATCTGATATTGTCCCTATTCGTGTTCCAATCATTACCCCTGTCGCCGAGTCATCTGACGCTCGGGGCAAAAAGATCACCGGTGAGCCCGCTCGGATGGAGACACCGAAGAAGATCATTGTTGAAACCTTTAGGCAAGAGATAGAGGAAATTTTGAAGATTATCAAGAAAAGCAATTACAATGTAGTCGAACAGCTGGGGCAAACCCCGTCGAAGATCTCCATGCTATCTTTATTGTTGTGCTCAGAAGCCCATGCTAAGGCTTTAATTGCTTTCCTTAAAACTGTGCATGTGCCGCATGAAACATCTGCTGATCAGTTTAAAGACTGTGTGGCTAGTTTGACCGCTGACAACGGGTTGGATTTCTCTGATGCAGATCTGACTGCCAAAGGAAAGAATCACAATGATGCTCTGCACGTCTCGATCGAGTGCAGGGGAACTACTTTGGCCCATATGCTGGTGGATATTGGGTCCTCGTTAAATGTTTTACCAAAGAAAGAGTTAGATCTGCTGTATTGTGAAGGGTTGGTTCTGAAGCCAAGTAATATTGTGGTTAGGGCCTTTGATGGGTCCAAAAGGATGGTACATGGAGAGGTGGATGTCTCTGTTAAGGTTGGTTCCCAGACTTTTGCGTCTATGTTCTATGTAATGGACATTCGACCATCTTATTCTTGTTTGTTGGGTCGCCCGTGGATTTATAAGGCTGGGGCAGTAACTTCTACGCTCCATCAGATGTTAAAATATCCAGTGAAAGGGAAAATTGTTACAGTACGAGGAGAAGAGGAGTACATGGTGAGCCACCTCAACTATTTTCGGTATGTGGAGATGGATGAGGAGTTCATTGAAACCCCGTGCCATAACTTTGAAGAAGTCCCCCAGACTCTGGCGTCGACTGAAACTGTTGCTGAAGATCCTCCAATGAAGATGGCTTCCCTCAGGGATGCTAGGGCTGTTGTTAAAAAAAATGGGTGTGCGAATTGGGCCAACTCCATGACTTTGCACAGAAGACTGACAAGTTTGGTTTGGGTTTTACTGCAGAAGCTCAAAAGGTTGTTCGACGTGCGCGGATTGGAAGACCTCCCCTGCGTATCAGTAATCCGGAAGTGAATGCAATTAAAGATGATGATGAAGAGTCTGAGTTCAACAGCTGGATTTACCCGACTACCGATGATGGCTTGAACAATTGGACGGCGAAGGACTTCGTGAACATTTCTTTTATTACACAGTAATAGACTTTTGTTTTGAGACTTATAACAGACAATTTGAAACTTACGGCCCGGTGCCTTGCCCGAGACACCGTGGCTTTGTTTGAGGGATTATTATGTGTCATTTCCATATATCATCAATAAAAGCATTGGACGTTTTTCTTGCATTACAAATTTTGCGCTCCTTGTTTTTCTTTTCTATCTTGCACTTTATCAAAACAGCTATTTGTCTTACACACACTCACATATCATAATACAGGTCCACATCCACTCTGGATCCCACTGATAACGACTCTTCTACTGCCAGTTATGACTTCGAAAATCCGATCAACCAAGCCGAGGAAGAAGGTGAGGATGATTGTGAAGTGCCTGGGGAACTTGCTAGACTGTTACTTCAGGAAGAGAGGGCCATACATCCGCATGAAGAGCCAGTGGAAACAGTGATTTTGGGTATTGAGGCAGACAAGAAAGAGGTCAAGATCGGTGCAAATCTGGAGTCTACTGTCAAGCAACGGTTAATAAAGATGTTGCATGACTATGTTGAGATCTTTGCCTAGTCTTATGAAGATATTCCTGGGTTGGATACCGATATTGTGGTTCACCGCTTGCCAACCAAAGAAGACTGTCTTCCAGTGAAACAGAAGGTTCGCCGGATGCGCCCAGAAATGTCTGAGAAAATCAAAGTCGAGGTTATGAAACAGTTTGATGCCGGATTTCTAGCTATTACTTCTTACTCGCAGTGGGTTGCCAACGTGGTTCCAGTACTGAAGAAAGATGGTAAGGTTCGTATGTGTGTGGACTATAGGGATCTGAACAGGGCAAGTCCCGAAGATGATTTCCCTCTGCCTCATATCGACGTTCTGGTTGACAACACCGCACAACATAAGGTCTTCTCCTTTATGGATGGTTTCTCCGGTTACAATCAGATTAAGATGGCTCCCGAGGATATGGAGAAGACAACCTTCGTCACACAGTGGGGTACCTTTTGCTACAAAGTCATGCCTTTCGGATTGAAGAATGCTGGGGCAACATATCAGCATGCCATGGTCGCTTTGTTTCATGACATGATCCATCATGAGATTGAGGTATACGTTGATGACATGATTGCAAGGTCCCAGACTGAGGAAGAACATCTTGACCATCTTCAGAAGCTATTTGACAGGTTGAAGATGTATAAGCTGAGGTTAAACCCAAACAAGTGCACCTTCGGGGTAAGGTCTGGTAAGCTGTTGGGTTTTGTCGTTAGTGATAAAGGTATTCAAGTGGATCCTGCAAAGGTGAAGGCTATACAGGAAATTCCAGCTCCCCGAACTGAAAAAGAAATCAGAGGCTTTTTGGGACGTCTGAATTATATTGCCCGATTCATTTCACATTTGACCGCTACTTGTGAACTAATCTTCAAGTTGCTGAAGAAAGATCAAGTGGTAAAGTGGAATGATGAATGTCAGGACGCTTTTGAAAGGATTAAGGAATATCTCCAAGAGCCACCTATTCTGATGCCTCCAGTTGAAGGGAGACCTTTGATCTTATACTTGATAGTACTTTAAAATTCAATGGGGTGCGTGCTGGGGCAGCATGACGAGTCTGGCCGAAAAGAGCATGCCATTTATTACCTTAGCAAAAAGTTTACCGACTGCGAGACTCGATACTTGTTGCTTGAGAAAACTTGTTGCGCTTTGGCATGGGCTGCTCGCTGGCTAAGACAGTATATGCTGACTCACACCACCTTATTGATATCAAAGATGGATCCAATCAAGTATATCTTCGAAAAACCTGCTTTGTCCGGAAGAATAGCAAGATGGCAGATGATCTTGACTGAGTATGACATCCAATACACAACCCAAAAAGCAATCAAGGGAAATGTGTTGGCAGATCATTTGGCGCATCAGGCTGTGGACGACTACCAATCCATGAACTTCGAATTCCCGGATGAGAACATCATGTTGGTGACCGACTGTGAAATACCTGGACCGGATGAAGGACCTGAGGAAGGATCCCAATGGTCTATGTACTTTGATGGAGCTTCAAATGCTTTGGGTAATAGCATTGGTGCTGTGATCATATCTCCTGAAGGCTGTCATACTCCATTCACCGCCCGACTATGTTTTAACTGCACCAACAACATTTTGGAGTATGAAGCATGCATTATGGGCCTTCGAGCAGCTATTGACCTAAGGATAAAGTTTCTGAGCATATTCGGAGATTCTGCTCTCGTGATCAGTCAGATCAAAGGCGAGTGGGATACAAAACACCCAAATCTTATTCCTTACAAGGAATACGTACTGACATTGCTTCCACGCTTCGAGGAGATAACCTTTGAACACTTCCCCAGAGAGGAGAATCAGTTAACGGACGCGCTAGCTACAATGTCTTCTATGTTCAAGGTCAGGTGGGACAATGAAGCTCCCCAGATTACCATTTAAAGGTTGGACAAACCCGCACATTGTTGTGACATTGAGACTAAAGAGGTAGCAGATAAACCCTGGTTTTACGAGATAAAGAAGTATCTTGAGGCTCAGGAATACCCCGAGGGTGCATCTGTTAATGATAGGAAGTTTCTGAGGAGGTTCGTGGCGAAATTCTTCATCAGTAATGGCATCCTTTACAAGCGTAACCATGATTCCACCTTACTGTGATGTGTGGATAAGAACGAGGCAGAAAGGATTATGGCAGAGTTACATGAAGGTACTTTCGGGACTCATTCCAGTGGACACACCATGGCAAAGAAGATCCTTAGGGCAGGATATTATTGGTAAACTATGGAAGCCGACTGTTATCAGCATTCTCGGACCTGTCATAAGTGCCAAGTCTATGCTGATAAGGTGCACGTACCTCCAGTTCCTCTAAATATTTTGACGGCACCTTGGCCTTTTGCAATGTGGGGCATCGATATGATTGGTGAAATCATACCTACTGCGTCCAATGGGCATCGTTTCATCCTAGTAGCGATTGATTACTTTACAAAGTGGGTTGAGGTAACTTTCTTTGCTACAGTGACCAAGAACGTCGTAGCACGATTTATTTGGCATAATTAGATCTGTCGATACGGTGTACCAGAGAGGATCATTACAGATAATGGTACAAATCTCAACAATACAATGATCACCGAGCTCTGCAAGCAGTTCAAGATACAACATCACAACTCTTCTCCTTATCAGCCGAAGATGAATGGGGTTGTTGAAGCAGCTAATAAGAATATCAAGAAGATTGTGCAGAAAATGACGGTGACATACAAAGATTGGCACGAGATGTTACCGTTTGCTCTTCATGGGTACCGTACCTCAGCGCGAACGTCGACAGGGGCAACACCCTATTCCTTAGTATATGGCATGGAAGCAGTCTTACCCATTGAAGTTCAGATACCCTCTCTTCGGATTATGAAGGATGCAGGTTTGAGCGAGGATGACTGGATCCAGACCCAGCTAGATCAGTTGAACTTAATCAACGAGAAAAGACTTACTGCTATTTGTCATGGTCAGACGTATCAAAAACGAATGATCAAGGAATTTAACAAGAAAGTTAGACGACAAGAGTATCAAGTTGGGGATCTGGTGATCAAATGCATCATACATCCACAAGGTGATCCCAGGGGGAAATGGACCCCTACGTACGAAGGGCCATTTGTGGTTAAGAACATTTTCTCGGGAGGAGCTACGATTCTAACCACCATGGATGGTGACGACCTTCCTCACCCCGTCAATGCAGACATAGTGAAAAAATACTACGCATAATCAAATACCTGCTAGGTTGACTGGCCTAGACAAAAATAAGGGCTTCCCGGTGAACTAAAAGGGTTCGGGAAAAAATAAGGGATGAAAATGAAAAAAATCTATACACCCAGCAAGTCGAAAACCTGAAAAGGCGCTTGGGCAAAAAAGGGTATCCCGGTGGACTGAAAACCCGAAAGGGCGCTCCAGGAAAAAATTAGGGATCAAAGCGTAACACTATGTCTCATTGGATCATCTTGCAACCAGACTTCGGTATCGACTATCAAGCTCGGACGATGTTAATCAGTCTGATCCACCTTCAACCAAGTAGAAAAGTGATGAGATGCTCGAGGATATAAAGGCATTAGCAGAGTTGGAACCCAGTGGGATTGTTCATATAGCTATTTTTTCTTCGTTTTACACAAATTATATAAATTCTATTGTTCGGCCGGCGTTCTCTTACTAGGACGTCAGCCTCTTGTACAAAAACGCCTATTTACAGGCCAACTTCAAAGTTAATACAATTCATTTTCACAAAGAAATTTCAAATTGTTTTTCCTTTTCCTGTTTTGTTTTGCAAAGAACGTCCAATGTTCACTTTTGATATATGCATTTGACATTAGTTGCTACTCATAAATATTTACATGCGAAGCAAAAGACGATTACTCGTAATATCAGAAACAGGGGAAAACAAGAAATGTCCAGACCTTACAGTTGCTCTATTCACCAGGTACAGGGATAAATCTAGCTGAAGGATATGACTAAGGTACATTCACTCCCCGCAGAGTAAGAAAAGGACAGTGGTGTTAATTCTCCCCAGCTGAGATTCGCAACTGCGAATGATTCGGTAGGATTCTTCCCAAGTAGAGTTTATCTATCATCAACACTAGAAGATTATCCCCAGTGGAGTTTGGAGAATTATTCCCAGTAGAGTCTGGAGGATTGTCCCTAATAGAGTCCAAAAGATTATCCCCAGTGAAGTCGCCATTGGAAAATCATCCCCAGCGGAGTTCATTCCTTTCACAAACAGAAACTCAACCCCCAACAGGTTTCGTTATCGCCAACAACGGTAATTCATCCCCAGCTGAGATTATTTCTCCAAATCAACAGATTCTCTAGCAAATCATCTCTTCCCTAGAGTCATTTCCTCGTCAGTTTATTCCCCAGCGGAGTTATTCTCTCCTGCAGAATTATGCTCACAATTATCTTCATTCACTATCCCCAGCGGAAACTCTTCACGTTCTCCAGCAGCAATTCAGGATTTATTTTCCCCAGCTAGCGGATATCATAAAAACATTACATGCCCATACATCATGACATACGCATACGCATCATACAACACAATCTCATTTATTTTGAGAACATCATTGTTTGATACATATCATGCATTACATACAATTAACCTTTACCTTTCATGAAAGATACAATCAAATTCTCGCAAAATTCAAGCTATGAAGCTCGGACGACCGGATAGTATCTTGATCTCTACAACATATTGTGAAGCCCGGATTCGACCGGATAACAGTATCAAACACCGCGAAGCCTGGATTCGACCAGATAGTGGCTTATCTTTAAACTATGAAGCCTGAAGTACGATCGGATAATAGTTTAATCCCCAGTAAGTCACTGTAAAGCCTGGATTACAACCAGATAGTCGTCAATCTTACCAATATGAAGCCTGGACCACGACCAGATAGTAGTTCAAATTCAACTTTCCTCTTCAATAGAGATAATTCCTCGGTAGAATAACGGACGACCGAAGTTCCTAAATTTCAACAGAGATGATTCCTCAGTAGAATAATGGACGACCAAAGTTCCTAAAATTTAACAGAGATGATTCCTCAGTAGAATAACGGACGACCGAAGCTCCTAAAATTCAATTTTCCTCTTCAATAGAGATGATTCCTCAGTAGAATAACGGACGACTGAAGTTCCTAAATTTCAACAGAGATGATTCCTCAGTAGAATAAAGGACGACCGAAGTTCCTAAATTTCAACATAGATGATTCCTTAGTAGAATAACGGACGAACGAAGTTCCTAAATTTCAACAGAGATGATTCCTCAGTAGAATAACAGACGACCGAAGTTCCTAAATTTCAACAGAGATGATTCCTCAGTAGAATAACGGATGACCGAAGTTCCTAAATTTCAACAGAGATGATTCCTCAGTAGAATAACGGATGACCGAAGTTCCTAAATTTCAACAGAGATGATTCCTCAGTAGAATAACGTACGACCGAAGTTCCTAAATTTCAACAGAGATGATTCCTCAGTAGAATAACGGACGACCAGAGTTCCTAAATTTCAACAGAGATGATTCCTCAGTAGAATAACGGACGGCCGAAGTTCCTAAATTTCAACAGAGATGGTTCCTCAGTAGAATAACGGACGACCGAAGGTCCTAAAATTTAACAGAGATGATTCCTCAGTAGAATAACGGACGACCGAAGTTCCTAAATTTCAATAGAGATGATTCCTCAGTAGAATAACGGACGACCGAAGTTCCTAAATTTCAACAGAGATGATTCCTCAGTAGAATAACGGACGAACGAAGTTCCTAAATTTCAACAGAGACGGTTCCTCAGTAGAATAACAGACGATTGAAGGTCCTAAAATTCAACAGAGATGATTCCTCAACAAGAATAACGGACGACCGAAGTTCCTAAAATTCAACCTTTCTAAAAAAAAAGAGATGATACCCCGGTAGAATAACGGACGACTGAAGCTCCTAAATTTCTATTTCTCTCAAGACAAAGATCAGCATTCCCCGGCGGAATCTTCCTCAACAACAGGTATAAAAGCTCTCGCTAAGGAATCTCTTATGCGATCGACACTCCTTCATGTGGAATCTATAAGCCCATCCCCTCGTCAGCAATTTCCAAAGGCATCTATAAGCCCATTCTCGACATTGCAAGACGGATACCACTTCATGCAAGCGCAAATTTCTGGGCACTCTAGTGTTCAATCATCTTCCACCTTCGAATCACGAAAGGCAAGCATGCCAATCTACATCCTCAGGTTTAAGAGGATTGAACAGGGGAAGCTGTTGTACCCCAAAATTTTCCCTCCCATATTTCTCAAAACATTTCAAGAAAGATCCTCAAGTTGATCAAGGTAGTCCAAGGGTTGGCCAGACAAGCTCTCTCCTAAGACAATCTACCTCAAATTAGGGTTTCATATTACATCAAGATGCTTGAGTCCAAGGGATCCCAAATTCTCACCAATGTCCTAATAGGCTCTTAAGATCATCCATGTCAAGTTTCAAGCCTTGCAGAGGGAGTTTGCTCAGTCAATTGCTCAAAGGCCTGAAAATCGATTGTGCTAGGGCAAAAGTCAACTGTGGCCAACATACAGTCAAACTTCAACATTTTTGGTCAAAATCCCCATTTTGAATTATATTTTATCATTTGATCAAGGGTTGATCATTATTCATTAAGGATTGCTCATAATTCATCAAGAATCAAAAGTTGCTAAATTAGGGTTTTGTAGGAAAAGTCAACTCAACTTTGACCAAGCATAACTTTCTCATACTTTATGAGAAATGACCCATCCAAATCTCATTTTGAAGAGGATGCCATTCTATACAATCCATCTTCAGCTCTCAAGTTCAAAATATGCACTCACAAAAAGTTATGAATTTGGACATTATAGGTCATTTTGAAAAGTCAACAAAAACACCTTTTTTGTCAAAGCTTCATACATAAGCATGGAACATCAAATTGATATGAGACAAAAAGTTTTGCTTAGAGGACATCTCAAGCTTTCTAAAAAGTCCAAGAACACCTTCAAAGAGTCAAAATTGAGGAAGTTATGCATTGGTGAAGTTGACCTTTTTTGCAAAATTGTCAAAAGTCAACTATGCCTGAAACTTCAAATTTTGCCAAATGGGCCCAATCTTTTTCACTTGTTTTGAATTGGAAACATGGTCCACGAGCCCTAGCCTTTGCCACTTGTCATTATCTTATTTATATTATTTATTTTGATTTTTATTTGAATTAAATCATTTTAAATCAAAACAAATCATATAAAATCCAAAACATTGAAATTCAAAGATTTTTTACATGATTCAGGTCTTAATATCCAGCTAGCATCAAATCAAATTCGTGTAAAAGCATGAGGTGCACAAAAAGATTGAATTAGGCCATTTTTGGAAAGATATTCAAGGTGTATCAAATCAAAATCAAACTCATTGATGGAGGAAGATTGTGATCATTCTTTCAACCCTAATTCACTCCTCAATACATAGGGAGTGTGTGCAAACCAAAAGAGGCTAGAGAAAGAGACGTATGAACCAGAAACAAAACTTGAAAAAACAAGAAAAAGTGGTGAATCGAATTCCTACTTAGAGGCCAACTCAAGACCCTTGGACTATTCCAATCGTTCCCTGAGGTCATCAGCAAGCAAAAGCAATCAAAATCATGCATTTCCAGGCCCTATATCGCGTTGTAAGTCCATCACGACATTGCTTATTTCTTGAATTCGGTTTGTATGATTTAGGCATTGATAGCATGAATTAGTCATATATTATTAATCCATAGAACATTTGCAAGCTTTCTGTATTCTTTAATTGTGTTTTCATGGCTTGTATGAAGTTTCACCATTATTAGGGTTTACAAGCTCGCTTTGGGGTTTCTGAACCTAGGCAAAATTGGGCCATGAAAGAGTCACCATTGTGCTCAGCAAATCCAGACGAGTCCATTCATGGCCTTGGTAGTCATTTATATCACTTGTATTTGATGCTGAGAAATTGCAGGGCTGTAGCGACGGACGTTGTCCGTAGGTAAAGGTTTTCAAACCTTTTAGCCACGGAGAGAGGACAGGGATGATGGCGTGGCTTCATCTAATTCGTCCATTTGAATTTTCGCGCTAATATTTTATTATATCGTTTATTTTTTATATAATAATTGTTGTTTATTGTATATACAAAAAGAACAAGTGGCGCAGTTGGTAAGTGTAGTGTTGGATAATGCTTCAGGACCTGGGTTCGAATCCCAGGTCCCCCCTTTCTTTCATATATTTTGCCTTTTCAGGATCCAGCGTGTACATGAGGCCAACGACCACCATGGTCCGTCATGATCCAAAGTGCCAAGTGTCCTAAAGGTCAAATCCAAAGGCTATCAACGGAAGGACACCATGAGGCTCAGTTAATGCATTGCATAGGATCACAGAAAGTCAAAATGGACCTCTTTTATTTTGGGCCAAGGCTTACTATTTGCACCCCCTTCAGATTGCTTCTCAGGCCCAATCTCTTTCTCTATTCTTTTTTTTTTATATATTATATTTATTTCATTTAATTTAATTTATTTATTTTACTAATAAATTAATTATTTTCTTTATTAAAAAATCATAAAAATAATACTTTTCACAAATTAAGTTTAGATTTTATTTCTTATCAATTTTTTTTAATTAATTTAATTAGATTGTAATTTTAGATAACTTTAAATTCCTTTTGTATATAATTAAAATTAATTAGAACAAATAGGTTTTTTAATTCTAACTTAATTATATTTTCTTTTCTTAAGAAATAACCAAAAAACCACAAAATAGGTCATGTATTTATTTCCATTAATTAATTTAATTACTAATTAATTTGTATATTTATTTTTAAAACCTAAATTCTTTTCTTAAAAAATATATTAAAAACAACAAAAACAATTTATTAGGTTAGAAGGGTCAAAACCCTAGTTCTCTCCCGATCTAATTTCTTCGCGCGCGCTTTGTTTTATTATTTTTACCCTATTATTGTAACTGCCTACAAGTTGTAATAGTTTTAATTAGGACTTTTATTTTTCATTTATCGCTTTATTTTCTAAGGGTTTGTTTTTGGCTATGTAAATACCCGAAGCCTTGTAATAGCGTAGTTTAAATTCCACAAAATATTAAACTGTTAGATGTATGATATTAGGATGTATGACAATAATGTATGTAAAACTTTAAAACAGTTAGATAACCCTAAAATGTGCAAAGATAAATAATCTGAAATTGAATCACCCGCACATGCGCACTCTTAGGGTACACTCCCACTTGGTTGCCTTCGGTAAACGGTCATTGAGTATAGGGTGATTTAGTGGTCGTCCTTTTGTCCAAAGATCAAAGTTGCCTCGGAAAGGTTGCCTCAGATATTGTTGCCTCGAATAATTGATCTAAGACATTAGGGTTATTACTAAGACGTCCTAACATTGCTTTAGTGACCGTACGTCCCTTTTTCGAATTGACCCTCAAAACTCCAACGACGGTGCTACCTACTCACTAATAGTGGGATATCATTGTCTAAAGGAAACGAATACAGAATGATTCTTTTTTCGAGTAGGTGGATTAGCTCTTAAGTACTTGCTCAAACGAAACAAACTTTTTCACACTTACACTCCTTTACAAAGTTTTCAAAAACACTTCATTACACTCTTGAAGACAGAAGCAAGAGTTAAATCAAAGTCAAAACAAAAACTTTTCAAAGCACACAAACACAGAGAAGCAATTTTGAAAATGATGAGCAAGTACCTAAGAGCCCGTAGATAACTACGGATAGAAAGGATGCTAATACCTTCCCTTTCTATAATCTACCCCCGTACTCAGAAATATCTCGAAAAAGGATTTTTTATGTGCTTTTTTCCTTTCCTTGTTGGATAAAATAAAAGACGGTGGCGACTCTTGCTTACCGCGACATTTTGCAAACACAAACGCAAAACACGAACCAGCATTCCAAAAACAGTCCCGGTTCTGGCCAGCGTATCACACTGTGCGACCAACCCAAACCTTCTTCGTTATTCGGTACTGACTTAGGGAGGTGAGAAATAAACCACCTCGACAGCAACGACATGCAACACATAAGAGTCCCTCTTCTCTTCATGGTACGAGTATGGAGAGTGTGCAAAATATCTCCAAGCAAGGTAGGCACAGGGTTGCGAGAAAGGAAAATCTTGATAGCATTCACATCTACGAAGGAGTCCGGATTAGGGAAGAGAACTAAACCATAGATAAGAAGAGCCAAGACCTCCTCAAAAGCCTGAAAATCCAAATCATCCCAAAATAGCTGAGCTTTGTCTATCAAAATTTTGGCTAGAAAACCCTCGACTCCGCTTCGAGTTTCCCAATTGGATACCACGTCGGCCCATTTCAAATGCAAAGCTGGGGCAATGACTTCCGGCTTAGGAACTTCTTCTAGACCTGTGAAGGGTACCTGTTCAAGGATGGGTATGCTCAATAGCTGAGAGAGTTCTTCCAAGGTGGGTACCAACTGAAAATTTGGAAAGGTGAAGCAGTGATGCTTGGGATCGAAGAACTGAAAAAGTACACTCATCATCTGTTCATCAAAGTTTGAAGTAACCAGGCTGAGAAGTTGACCATGTCTCTTAATGAAAGTAGAAGTTTCAGAAACTCTTGATTCTAGCTCTTTGAGTAGGGAAGGTATCTTCACAAAGCTGATTCAGATAGTATTTCTATGCACAGAAGCCATGATCTACAAGACAGAACAAAGATAAATTCCCTTGGTCTTTGAAATGGTTAGTGTAATGAAGCATGAATGCCATGTTATGATGCATGATGTCATGATAAACCACAGGTATAACAAACACAACCAAATCACATAAAGCCTTTAAGTTTAAAGCTTGCATGAGGTCAAAGGTAATACCCTCTTGAAGTTAAGTTGGTTTCAAACCTGTCCTAGAAAAGTAACTGGGTTCTAGAGGATCTCAATATCACCGACCATCCTTTATCGGTCATGGTTTTAGCTCACACAATCTTTTCTTGCAGCCAAAATATCCCGAAAGTCTGGTCTCAATGAGTGTAGCATCGAGTATCAACCAGTTCTCAGCTCTACACCGAGGCTGACTATCTCGCTACTTTCTAATGGCCAAGTTGTTCAATTAAGGTTCTAAGGTTCGTTAGTGTTTCACGACACCACACAGCGGCCCCGTATTCTCCTTGTTTCACCACAAGGGATACCGGTACCAACCAAAGTGCCACACCAATGTAGCTACTGCTTCAACCGTATCGGTCTATGCCATACAATTCCCTCACAGTCTATTGCTACTTACCTAATGAGTGCCCCTAGATTCGGGTATAAGATCTATAGTAACCCCAAATAGAACCCTAAAAAAATAAAGCAAACAAAGCAATCAAGAGAAGCAATTTTGATGACTTAGATCCTAAGGTATACCCCACTTATATCTCCCCAGCAGATTCGCCAGTTCTATGATACGGTGGCAGAACCGACTGTTTTTACTGGTTTATGTTTTGCGTTTTTTGTTCGCAAAATGTCGCGGTAAGCAAGATTCACTACCGACTTGTATTTCATCCAACCGGAAAGGAAAAAAGTACAGAAAAAATCCTTTTTCTATATTTTGAGTACGGGGGGGGGGGGGGGGGGGGAGGGGGTAGATTATAGAAAGGGAAGGTGTTAGCACCTTTTCTATCTATGGTTTTCCATGGGCTCTTAGGTACTTGCTCATTTTTAAATTGCTTGTGTTTGTGTACTTTGCTTTGAAAAGTTTTACTTTGTGATAATCTTTGTATCAATCCTCAAGGATGTGACAAAGTTTGTTTTGAAAGGTGTAAGTGTGAAAAGTTTTGATTTGAGCAAGTACCTACTAGCATCTACCTACTCGAAAAAAAGATCGTTTCTATTCTTGTTTCTTTTAGACATCGCTATCCTACTATTGAGAAATAGGTAGCACCGTCGTTGGAGTTTGTAAGGGTCAATTCGAAAGGGACGTACAGTCACTAAAGCAATATTAGGACACCTTAGTAGTAACCCTAGAGTCTTAAGATCTTTTTCGAGGCAACATTCGAATGAGACATTTGATCTTTTTAGACGGGAGGGCAACCGCTAAGACACCATGTGCTTAATGATCGTTTACCGAAGGCAACCGAAGTGAGAGTATACCCTAAGAGTGAATATGTGCGAGTGATTTATTTGCAGTTTATTATCTTTGCACATTAGGGTTTTCTAACCATTTTAATTTTGTCATGCATTCTTGTCATACAATCATATTAGCATACATCTTGACAGTTAAATATTTGCAGGAATTAAAAATGCGAGAAAATAAACCTAACTATTACAAGGCTCCGGGGAGGGGGATTAATTACATAACCAAAAATCGGGGATTTAAACAGTAAATGAAAACCCAAAGTTAACTATTACAAACCCTGAAGAGTTACAAAATAATGGCAAAATAATTAAATGTGTGCCGTAAGTTAAATGTGAGGCGATTAGGGTTTTGACCCTTTGACTAATCCTACTTGCGATTGATTAAAGAAAAAAATGTTTTTTGTCATGTTTTGTTATTTGAGAAAATAATGAATAATTAAATTGCAAAGAAAATCCTAAGTTATAATTAATGTTAATTTTTGAAAATGAATTAATTAATTCTAAACAACCTATTTGTATTTTTTGTTTTATTTGAGAAAAAAAAGAGAAAACTTAAATCAAGAGTTAACCTAATTTTATAATTTAATTTTAATTATGAAAAAAACAAATTAAAGTTACCCTAATTTAAATATTAATCTAATTAATTAACAAAAATTTAATTTAATAAGAAAACAACTAAATCTAATTTTTTATGACTTTTTTTTTATTTTTTATGATTTAATTAAAACTGATTTTAAAAAATAAAATAATTAAACAAATTAAAAGATAAAATAAAAATAAAAAGAAATTGAAAATTGGGTCTGTGTTGTTGGCTGGAGGGGGGTGCAGCTCTGAATTTTGTAAGGCCCATTTAGCATCAAGCCTGGTCAGCGCTGGATCTGGTGTGGGCGTTGACTTGAGGAGCATGGTAGACCTTCATTGGAGAGGCGTGGAATCTGATGATACGCTGGATCACATGGATGGATGTTGATGGAGTATGGTGGTCGCTGGATAGTGCAATGCATTGGATCTATTGACTGAAAAATAATATAAATGAAACGCTGGGACCTGGGGATCGAACCCAGGTCCTTATGATCAATACCACTTCTTGCTTGTCAGTTGTGCTGCACGTTTTTGTTGTTAGTGTAATAATAATAAAACATAATATAAGAAAAGTAAAAGGGCTGATTCCAAAGCGCGCGATTTTCAAATGTCCCAATGGCTGGATGACATGCAAGCATCTTCTTCCTTGCCACCGTCGTTTTAGAAAAAGAGACTTTTACCTACAGACGTCCACTGTAGGTATAACCCTGTTCATCTCAAAAATTGCATACGAGCAAGATAAATAAAAAGTAATGGTACCAATCAACTCATCTCATCCTTACGAGCATCATGGTACCTGATTCAAGGCCCAATTGTTCCTGTACAAAAAGACCCTAAAAATAACACAGAAACCCTAGCCATGGCAACATCATGTACAGGCATCAAAAACACAATTAAATGACATGGTTAGCTTGCAAACATGATGACAAACACGAATATAACGATCAAAAGTGATAATGATGCAAGAATTGTGATAATCGAATTGAAAATAAAATACCAAACCGTATAAAGTGTAGCGCGCGTTTCTGGGTGTTTCAGGCCTTGCAAACGATTGGGACAGCTTCCTGGGACGTCCAACAATGGATTAGGATAGCTAGGATGGCTTGAGATGGCCTGTGGAGTGAAAACCAATTCACACTTTTGCCAACTTTTTTGAGTTTTGTTCTATGCCTCTCACGACCTCTAACCCCTGTTTTTTGATCTGGAATCTTCATTATATAACCTAGAGTGAATTAGGTTAACAAACTTGGATTGTATCTTTGCATTTATCCAAGATTTGATTTGATTTGCAAGCTATATGATATGTTGCTATTTTGAGCCAAATCATGCCTTTCTTGTACCAATTTCCCTTGATTCGATTTGATCATGTTAACTCAACATATCTTGATTGCCAATCTGTCAAAAAAACAAACCAAATCATATTTTTGTTAACTTTCATCATTTATTTGATTTAATTCACTTTTTAATTAATGAAAAATCAAAATAAATTGAAAAACGAAGCACATAATGGGTGAGTGAACATTTGAGTCGTGGACCACATTATAATTGAGGTTCAAGCATAAAAAGTTGGGCCCATTTAGCAAAAAATGCAAATTTGAGCACATTTGACTTTTGGTAATTTTGCAAAAATGGTCAACTTGGCCAATGCATAACTCTCTCAATTTTGACCCTAGAGAGGTTTTCTTAGACTTTTTAGAAAGCTTAAGATGTCCACTAAACAACCCTTTTTTCCTCATCTCAATTGAGTCTTCCATGTTCATGTATGAAGCTTTGACCCAAAAGGTGTTTTTGTTGACTTTTCAAAAGGACCTATAATGTCAAAATTCATATCTTTTTGTGAGTGCATATTCTGGACTTGGGAGATGAAGATTAATTGTATGGAATTTAATCCTCTTAAAAATGAGCTTTGGATGGGTCATTTCTGATAAAGTATGAGAAAGTTATGCTTGGTCAAAGTTGAGTTGACTTTTCCTATAAAACCCTAATTTAGCAACTTTTGGGTTTTGATGAATTGTGAGCAATCCTTGAGGAATCATGATCAACCCTTGATCAAATGATGGATAATACTTAAAAATGAGGATTTTTACCAAAATTCTTGAAGTTTGACTGTATGTGGGCCACAATTGACTTTTGACCTAGTATAGTTGATTTTCAGGCATTTGAGCAATTGACTGAGCAAATTTCTTCTGCAAGGCTTGAAACTTGACATGGATGATCTTGAGAACATATTAGGACAATGGTGAGCATTTTATTCCTTTGTGGTTCACACATATTGATGAAGATGGAAACCCTAATTTGAGGTATGCTGCCTTAGGAGAGAGTTTGTCTTGTTAACTCTTGGGCAACCTTGAGCAAATTGGGGACCTCACTTGCCATGTGTTGAGAAATATGAGAGGGAAAATTTTGGGGTACAACACATATAATATTTACATTGTTTATATTGTGTAATTAGACTTGTATATGTATACTTATTCATTTATCTATTTATGTTTACCATACTCGTGAATTTTACACGTTTTCAATACTTGTAAATTTAATGTATATGTTTGTTTCTCTTCACGTTTGTTAAGTGTTTAGTTAGGTTTCACCGTCAGTGAGATCTAACCGTGTAAAGCGGCAACATGGAGAAGTGTGTATAAATAATAGGCATCGATCTTACAACGTAAAACAAGTATGTTTTATTTTTTTAGTTTCTTTATTGTTTTTATTGTATTAGTATAGGTAGTGTGGTGAATTGGTTAAATAAGTTGAAATTGGACCAGTTCTTAAAATTCTCAAATCTTCACTTTTCAACTTGTTTAATTCAATTTCACCCGGTCTTTTAGTATGTTTATATTAGTTGTTTTAATTTGTTATTCTTGTTTTTGTCCAAGAGTTTGTTTTGAGTAGCTTGAGGAAGTTTGAGGTAATTTCCCAAGTTGACCGTTTCAACTTGCGAATGTATGGTAATAATATTGTTTTAAAGTTGGTACACGCCAAGTACTCGTTTATTGCTTTCTATAACATAAGATGTTTACGAAACTTTTCATTTGTAAAAAATTTCATGCCATTCATTCTTTTACATTACTTGCTTTTTTATTGAATCACTTTAGTTTCCTTTTTACCCCTAAATGTGAGGAAGTTTTCCATTGTTCATATATGCTGGAGGCCACAATTTTTGTTTTAACTGGATTTCATTATGTTTAATATTTTGTTTGTGTTGATTGTATGAAAGCATGAAAATGATAAAGACATTTTATTTTATTTTGAGCACAACTACCTAACCAAATAGTCAATTCACCTTGTGAGTGTGTAAACTTTTGTTAACCCCTTTTGAGCTTTTTGTCAATGTCCATGTTATTTTTGAACTTGAAGCTTGTCTATGAGTGTTTAGTTTACCTTTTTGGATGAATGTTGATTCTTTGTTTTCTTAAACCCTCAATCATGATTTATGCTTTGAATTTTTGTCTTGCCTTAGAAAGTAGGGAGTATTTATACATTGATGCTGGTTGAATTCAAGTTGGGGAGAACAATATTTGCTCACTTATGTTGTTGGCTGCTATGCGGTTGTGAAAAAAAAATAAAAAATAAAATAAAAAGAGTATCAAATATTTGTGCTAATAAGTAAGGTGTGTTTGGTGTAACACTTGGGATGAAAGAAGATGTTTGATTGAAATTTTGTGTTTGAACTTTTGTGAGTTGATCACTCCCTTAGGCTTAGGCAAGTTTTTGTTTCGATTAACTTTAGGAATTACCCCTTGTTTTTTAACCAAGCCACATTACAAACCTAAAAAGCCCTTGTGATTTTTGCCTTTGTATGTTCAATGTGAATTTTTGGATGAATGCATAATTTAGTCTTTTGTTTGCAAGATTGTTGGATGAGTGTCAAATCCTCACCTTTATGTGTTTTTCATCCCTCTATGAATTTTTACTAGGTGTGATTCATGATTAAGCTTGTTTTGTTTTAGGATGTTTTGTATGATTTTTGTACTTAGGATTCATTTTGTTTACATGTTATCGTTGTAGAATAATGGTAAGTCTTTTTCCTTGCTTGTGCATTTTTGTTTGAACCATACATTTGTTTTCCGTTTTTCAAACTTGTTGATTCATGATTCTTTGGTTGATCATTTTTGCTTCTTTAAGTTTATTTGACTTTGTTTGAGGATAAACAATGTTCAAGTTGGGGAAAGTTTGATAAGTTCAAATTGTAGATATTTTTGTATATAAGTTTTGTTGCACTTATCAATGTTTTTGTTAATATTCGTTGAATAATTCTCCGCTTTGTTTGTAAGTATGCTTAGTTTGCGTATAATTGAGTTTTTATGTACACAGTGTATCGTTTGATAGTTTTGTATCTATTTTGTAGGAATTTATGTGTGTTTGGAGCAATGGGTAATAAAGGCCAAATAGGTGCTCCAAGATGCATTTGAAGCAATGAAGGAATAAGGAAAAGAATGCAAGCCAGAGAAATAAAGAAGCAAAAGTTGATTTTCTGGTGTGCCTCACCGGGCGAAGCCTGAGCGAGGAGCTTGTGCTTCTGGCTCACCGGGCGAGCATGGGGCGAGAGGAAAAGAAGATTTTTCCAGTAGCTTCTGCCTTGGCATCGCGTTGTCGTCGCTGAGCAAAATTTGGTTGAGTCGTCAGGCGAAGCTTCCTCTCGCCAGAGGAAGGAGGATATTTTTACCATTCTTGTGCATGTGGCACAGGCTATACAGTGTAATAATAGGCCATCATCGGGCGATGCATTTGGCTCGCTAGGCGAGCGTAACTGAGCAGACTTTGTTTATATTTCCATTTCATTTCATTTGTTAGGGTTATGGTTTTGGGGAATGGTTTTTGCTCTTCCAACTCTATCAACCTCATTTTTCATTAGGATTAGCTTTGAAAACAATTATGAAGCTTGCACACGGATGCTCCGAGGTAGACTTCTCATCGATTGACGCTGACAAACTGGGAGATTTATGGTTCATTTCTCTTCTTTTTTGTGTATTATTCATTTGTTGGGATTTGTATATGTATTTACTTTGAACTCATGTATATTTATCGCCCATGGCATTATATAAAGCTTGCTTTACAAATCTTTGTCGATTGTTATCCTATATTTTTGCTTTGTGCTTGGGGTTTGAGTTGTTATAGACATATACTGCTAGAATTCTTATCTAGGATGATTATCTAATAGTGTCTAGATTCTAGAGATAGATTTAAAGCTATTACTCATTTAGGTGTCTGTGTTTAATGTCTCTATGTTGGTTGTGTTGTGCTGAGAGATCGTCAATGCAAGTAACACGATTGTCTTCTGTGTTGTTGAGGTTGGTTAAGAGATCGTCTCTGAGATGATACAACGAGTGTTGTGGTTGATATGTGATGACATTGATGAGTATTGTAGGTTGACTATAACTAGTCGGTAGGTTTAATTTTGTGAGAATGAATTATATGCATGTTTGATAAGTCTCTTCTCTGAAGAATGAATCTTTTTCTGTTAATAACTTTTAATTCCCGCACCTTACAATCAAACCCATTATAACCAAACTCATTAACGTTAGAAATTGTCGAACGAAAATTCAGTAGCACTAATCTCTGTGGAGACGATATAATAAAACTAAATAAATATTTACTTTTACTTACCGTTTTACCGCTTCAACAATATCTACACCATTAAACTCTTCTATTAGTAAATCACTATTTTTATTTTCACCGTTCTCTAATTTGTTAACTTCATCTCCAATGTTTACTTTTTCTATTAATAAATTATATTATTTTAATTTTTCTCATATTGTTATTGTCTACATTGTTAGTTAGTTTATTCGATAAACAATCATCTAAATTTTTTATTTTTAATTTAGTTTGATTAATTTAGCTAAAACTTTGTTTTGTGATTCAATTAAAATTTTGACTCTTTTCTTTTTTCCTAGTTTCAAACTTTTTACTTAAATTTTTTAATTAAAATTACTCTAAAATAAAATAATAGACATTTCACAATATACATCATGTATACAAACAAATAATTTCATTAAAAAAACTATTAAATAAGTGAAAATATTATAAATTAAAGCTAAATGAAAAAATGTTAATAAATAAAATCTGTTATTTTTTTAACTTTTTCATCACACCATTTTTTATGATATAGTAATTGTTATTATTTTTCTTTTCAAGTTCAAAGAAAAGTCAAAAATAAAAAAGAAATGAAGAATACAACATTTAAATGAAGGATGCTTCTAGACTACATGTATACTCACTTTCGACTTTGAGAAGTTTTTTGAATACAATATGTTTTTTTATATGTCAAACTAACTAAAAAGTGTAATAAAAAATCAATTTGTATAACAAAACCTTTTTTTTTAAATACTTGTTAATTACACAATTTCAATTAAAATCAACACATTATCATCAAGATAGAATTCAAATAGAATTCAAAGGCGTTCAAATTTCATTTCCTTTTAATTTAAGAAATTTGAGATCACACAATCTTTAGTATCCTGTGCGTAAAATTGGAGATCACATCATCTTTAATCTATCATTCATAATTTTAATGTTTTGTTTCTTTCTTGAGTGATAGTGTGTTCTTGATGGTTAATTTTTTTGCCTTAATTGACTTTTTATGGTGGTTAAACTTTATAGCTTATGTTAAGTAGTTAAGCCTTATTTATAGCTTTTGTTTAATAGTTAAACATTTACCTTTATAAAAGTGTCATGAACATCTTTCAATTCGTGGGAGGATATTAAAGATATAGTAACATAGTCATTAGAAGTATTAGTTAGTAGTTATCAAATTCCTATAATCAACAATCTCATTTGTAGATCAATCTATAGACGCATATTAATATTGAGTTTGTTACTTATAACACATATTTTTTCAATCCTTATTGCTTGTACTATAAAGAGTATTAAGCAATTAAAAAAAACAAAATATTTTATTTAAAATTTGAGAATATATATAGTTAATTAGTTTATTCGATAAACAATCATCTAAAATTTTAATTATATATTTAGTTTGATTAATTTAATTAAAACTTTAGTTGAATGCGATCTTAATCTATAAAAAATTGAAACAAAATGAATTAAAGTTTATAACTTTTATTTCAAAAGATGATTTAAATAAAGTTTGTAATAAGCATATAATAATAAAATGATATAGTCATCACTTAGTAGTTGCAAGTTCAACTTTGAAGTTTGAACCTTGTTGTGCTAGTTGGTAATGGTAGAATTTAGAGAATTGAAATAAAAATTGCAGGTAAGTGAGTGATTCACTCCAAAGTTACCACCTTTTTATTAAAAATGACTTCATTTCAAAATCAAAATCAAATTCAATTTTTGTTCTGAAATTCAATTCCTTGAATTTGATCAGATCTGATTATTCTTCGGAAATTTTCCAAATAGAGTCGCTTTCCACGTCAGTGGTTATCCCCTCCAAAAGAAAATTTTGAACTTGGTTGGGAATTTAGTTCTATAAAGATTACAACTTTGAACCTAAAATGTTTCGTTTGGAGCAGAAAAACTGCCTTTGATTTCTTCAACTTTCATACTTTTCAACAATCAACTGCTGCCCACCTTGCCGCTTTTTTCTATGGCCGACGCTTTATCGGCTGTTCCGCCTGCCGTTCTTCGCAACCTTGCTGATAAGCTCTATGAAAAACGCAAAAATGCTGCTCTTGAGGTTTTTCCTTTGCCCCTTTTCCTTTTTTTTATGATTTTCATTATGATTATCATTCTGGGTTTATGATTATGGGTTTGTTTGTGTTTAGATTGAGAATATAGTCAAGCATTTAGCTAGTAATGGAGATCATGATAAAATTGTGGCTGTCATCAATTTGTTGACTACAGAATTTACTTATTCACCTCAATCTAATCATCGAAAGGTATCATTTTTAATTTTTAATTTTTTTTTTGTTTAATTTGGGTTCAATGCATTGATCATGTTATAGGGTTGTTGATTTTGTTGATTTTTTTTTTTTGTTTGTGAAATTTTGTTTTGAATGAAGGGAGGATTGATTGGATTGGCTGCTGCAACTGTTGGGTTGACTTCTGAAGCAGCTCAGCATCTTGAGGTTAGGGTTTGCTCAATAGTTTTTGTAGTCTTCAAATTTTGACCTAGTTTTTTGTTTTGATTTTGTTTATCATGAGGTTATGGCTTATGGTTATGTGTCTTTTCACTTGAGAAATTATGCTGAACTTGTTCTAGTAGTATCTCAGATCGACACGCTTAATTGATTTTGATGATAGTTATAGATTTATCGGTGCAATTTTCATATCTTTAGTAATTTGTTCATTTGGAATGGCTTATTGCAAGTGTGCATTGTTCTTCACTGTTGGAATGGCTTATTTGACATGCTTAAACATATATATAGTTTTCGCTATCTGTTTACCTAGATCTGATCCTTGTATTGTACTCGACAGCAAATTGTGCCTCCAGTGCTGAATTCTTTCTCTGACCAAGATAGCAGAGTTCGTTATTATGCTTGTGAAGCACTATATAACATAGCTAAGGTGAGAACTCGATTGTGCGGAAATGTCGGATTCAATTCGATCATCTACTAATGTGTAATGGACATATTTTAATTTTTGTCAGGTTGTGAGAGGGGAGTTTATTGTATTCTTCAACCAGATCTTTGATGCATTATGCAAGCTTTCTGCAGATTCTGATGCAAATGTACAAAGTGCTGCTCATCTCTTAGATCGCCTTGTGAAGGTATACGTTTCTCCCGGACTCCATTAAAGTCTTTGTGTGGCTGCTGTACATGTGGGCAGATATCACGTGAATGCTTATTAGGGATTGATTTTATAATAATTTCAGTTGTTGTTTTGTTTAAATCAACTGATGATTACACATTTCGCTATTGAATCAGGATATTGTGACTGAAAGTGATCAATTCAGGTGCACCATCCTCTCACATCTATATTATTTGTTTATCTGTCTTTATCTAGTGCTCTTAGTTTCCGAAAGAACCATAGGTACAGAATCTCTTATGTGCAGCTTTTGAATAAAGCTTCAATAGTCGAGAAGCGTAAACACCACGAGGTGTGAAGCGGTCTCGTACTAAACGAAACAACTTTCACTTTTAATTTCCAAAAGATAAATGAGTCAACTTATTCCTCTCTATTCCAATTTACTCTATCTCATTTCCTCCTTTTTTTTTGTTTCTGATATTTAGTATTGAAGAATTTATACCACTGTTGAGGGAGCGCATGAATGTATTGAATCCATATGTCCGCCAGTTTTTGGTAGGATGGATTACTGTATTGGACAGTGTCCCGGATATTGATATGTTGGGGTTTCTTCCTGATTTTCTTGATGGTGAGCGCATTGTTTGAAGAATTATCCTTTTCATTTTCTGTATTTTATACAAAAATGGATTTCAACTGCCTAACTGTACGTGAACTTCTCAGGATTGTTTAACATGTTAAGTGATTCGAGTCATGAAATACGTCAACAAGCTGATTCAGCTCTTTCAGAGTTTCTTCAAGAAATTAAGAACTCACCAGTAAGCTCCTTTTCCCCTCTTTTTGATTGAGCTGTAAGGATTGTCACTTTTCACAGTCCATTTTATCTTTTTACCTTTCCCACTATCCCCTTTTTTGTCTGACTCGAGCAGTGCTACTCTTGAAGTCTGTAGATTATGGTCGTATGGCTGAAATACTGGTAGAGAGGGCAAGTTCTCCAGACGAGTTTACGAGGCTAACAGCTCTCACTTGGGTAAGTATTACTGCAATTCTTTTACTTAATTGACAAGTATTTACTGTTACCGTACTGTATGCATAGTCTTGGGATTTAATCAAACCAATTTTTCTGTCATATTGAAAGAAAAAATGTTGCTGATTTGTTTCATTTGTATTTTAACAGATAAACGAGTTTGTCAAACTTAGTGGAGATCAGCTTGTTCCATATTATGCAGACATTCTTGGAGCCATTTTGCCTTGCATATCAGATAAAGAAGAGAAAATTAGAGTTGTAAGTTCACTTGAGCTTCCCTTGTTGTTTTTCTTCATTTCGTGTAAAACAGAAATTTGAATTTATCTCTGGCACATGTGTAAGGTTGCCCGTGAAACCAATGAAGAGCTACGCACCATGAAGGCTGATCCTGCTGAAGGATTTGATGTAGGAGAAATCCTCTCCATTGCCAGGAGGTATAGTTTTTATATCCTGTGAAAAAGACTAGGTTTTAGTTTTGTGATGCTTGCAATCGAAATGTTATGGATTTGTAAAGTTACTTAACCATCTTAGTTTGTGTATCCAAGCTATTTTGTACTGATTATTCTGTCAAATGATTTCTGGTTGGTTTGGCTGATCAGGCAATTATCTAGTGAATGGGAGGCTACTCGAATTGAAGCTTTGCACTGGATATCAACCCTTTTAAATAACTATCGCCCTGAGGTGACTAGATTTTTTTTTTTAATTCACCTTTTGTTTTGGCAATTTTTGAGTTCCATGTGCATCTGTGAGTTTTGCTAGTCTATGCTACCAAAATACTTATAGTATTTCAATGCGGTCTAATAGTATATACAGTTATTACCAATATTTCATGTCATTATTTTCCTTTTTGTGCCGAATTTTCTTCATTTATTACTGTCAATCTTTCTTTAAGTAATTATTATTTCTCTTTACCTGAGATGCTCTGCTAAAGCTTTTTTTTTTTTCCTTTATGTCGATGAAAGATTTTGGTGCTCATTCATGTTGAATTTTCATGTCTCGAACAGGTTTTGCAATATTTGAATGACATATTCGACACCCTGCTCAAGGCACTTTCAGATCCATCTGATGAGGTAGTCTTGTAACCTGATACCATTATTTAAATAGATTTGTTTCATCAAATCATTCATTTGTAAAATCTTTGTGCAATCATGCTTTTAATTGTATGGTTATCTTATCGTTTAAATAAGTGTTATGTTTCTGATAGTGACTGCAATCATTCATTTGCAAGTCTTTCGATGTAGATATCTTATATATGCCTTTTGACTGTTGATTGCAATATTGTTCACTCGACGCAAATAAAAACTCACTTCAATTGTCTGTAATAGGTTGTTCTTCTGGTTCTTGATGTTCATGCATGCATTGCAAAAGATCCTCAGCACTTTCGTCAGCTTGTTGTTTTCCTGATGCACAATTTCCGGATAGACAATTCACTTTTGGAGAAGTAAGCTATTTTTTCCTAGGTCCAAGATATTCTTTTAGTTATATATGGTTATGCTAAAATATGTTTTAAAGTAGTAATTTCTTTATTTTTTTATTTTCACTCTATAATATTCTAGGCGTGGTGCTTTGATAATCCGTCGGCTTTGTGTGCTTTTGGATGCTGAGAGAGTCTACCGTGAACTTTCTACAATACTAGAAGGAGAATCTGATTTGGGTTTTGCATCAATTATGGTTCAGGTATATCCTGTTTTTTCTTAGTTAATTAAGGAACTCCTGAAAAGTTGATGACATGTGTGTAACTGAGTTGAGTGGACTACCAGACCGGCTATGCTGTTAAGCCGGCATGGACCGGCCAAACCCGGTGACCCGCCGATATTTGCAAACGATCTGGTTCAAAGCACGACTTTTTGTTAGCATTGACTGCTTTATATATTTAAAAAAAAATATAGGAGCTGCTAAGCAGGAGTCGAACGCGCGTATAGAAACTGCGCATGGTAATAACTAATACACATAGCACCACCACACCACATTATTGATTGTGATGTTTACTGTGTTTTTAATGATTATATTTAAAAATCCAATGCAAAGATTTCTCTTAATGCTACCTATGCTTTTTCTGTTTTATAAGGAATGCTACACATGCTTTTAGTTTTAACTTATATCTATTGTGAGTTAATGCTTCTATTTTGTTATATTTATATTTAAAATTCATATATTTTTAATACACTTGTTTGCAAGGTTGTCAAGATCGTAAAACACAAGATCGTAACAAAAATCGTAAGAAACTACTCAAATAAAAAACAATACTATATATTTGAAGTATATTTTTACACGATATTTTACTAGGCAAGGATATTCGTGGAAAAATGACCTTTTATGATATTTTTTGAACATGTATGATTGAGTTTTTTAGACATTTGGGACATATTTGGTCATTATTTGGTTTATCATAAGTCTAATTTAAAACAAACCCTACAACTTATATGTTTACTCTCTAAACCCTAAATCATAAACATCATTATTTAAAAAAAAAGACATGCATTCATCATCGCCGAACCATAATTGTTGCGTCTCTGCATCTTGCTGGTGGCCCGAAAACAGCTGATCATGGCCGGAACTGGCCAAGATCCGTCACGATTAATTATTTTACAATTCTTTTCACAATTTAGCTACAACACACAACTCTTCTTGAGATCTGGAACGTTGGGGGTGAGTGATATCATAAAATTTTAAGATTTAGATAGAGATTTTGACAACCATGCTTTTTGTAAATGTTTGAATTACAATGGAAAAATAATTCATACTTATTTAAATATGGTATTAGTTTGTTTAGGTATGGTTTCTTACATTTTATAAGTGTCATGAGTTTTTATTTAATTTTACATTGATAGAGTCATTCGGTGCAATTCAATTTAATACCTACACAACTTTTCGTACATAGACTGGGTCGTACGGTTGAGTCATTCGATTTAATCCGGTTCAATCACGCATTTCAAGCAGAGTGACCTAGTAGTTCGATGAGTCACTCTGTACCTTACTATGTCCAAAATATTTGCAATCTTTAAGCACACTTTCTTTTTAATGAGCCTGACCTTTAGCCAATCTAATAGTGTGGTGAAGTGTTGTTCATCAAAATTTGATATTTTCCCTTTTCCATAAAAAATGCAGGCTTTGAATTTGATCTTACTTACATCATCAGAACTATCTGAGCTTAGAGTTCTTTTGAAGCAAACACTGGTAAATCCTGCCGGGAGGGATTTATATGTTTCTTTGTATGCCTCATGGTGTCATTCTCCAACGGCAATCATAAGTCTTTGCTTCTTAGCTCAGGTATGCATCTATAACTTGGTTTTGATTGCAACAAAAATAGTCGTCTTTCAAATGTGCTTGAACTGACAAACTCGCACATGTTCTTTTTGAACAATGTGTATTTGTGTATAAGTGCTTAACTTTATTTGGATTATCTTCCTTGACACAGACTTACCAACATGTGAGTACTGTGATTCAATCTCTGTCAGAGGAGGATATTAATGTCAAATTCTTGGTACAGCTGGATAAATTGATCCGTTTGCTGGAAACTCCGGTCTTTGCTTATCTTCGACTGCAGGTGATTAATTAGAATAATATTGTTCTTTTTATCTTTTTTTCTTCTGATTTCATTGTCTTGTGTACCTAAATGGTTATTTAATTTTGTAGCTTTTGGAACCTGGAAAATATACATGGCTATTTAAAGCACTGTATGGTCTTCTGATGTTGCTTCCTCAGGTACTCAATTTGATTATATTTGTTGTAATTTAATACGTTATATCGCCCTCTTTATCACGTTTCGTATTTCTACAAAATTGATGCTTTAAATTCTTTTTTGAATGTGTCAACACTCAAAAATCTTGATGATAGACATGGTTTGTTGTTTGTATTGATTCTTTGTTTTATATCAATTATGCAGCAAAGCGCTGCGTTCAAGATACTGAAAACTCGCATAAAAGCTGTGCCAGCATATTCTTTCAATGGTGAGCAATTAAAGAAAACATCCTCCGGGGCCCCCTATCAATTTCTCCATCACATGTCTGGTGGTTCTCAAATAACAGAGGATGGTGACGTAGCCGTGGACAATGGGAACTCGCACAATGGAATCAATTTTACTACAAGGATAAAACAGTTTCAGGAAATGCAGCAACAGCATCGCGAGCATTTCAGAACACAAGCACAGATACGCAAAAAGATCGCACCTGTACCAAAGGTAACTACTGACTTCCTCATTCTGCATAAAATTTAAGATCTGTTTGTATCGACATATTTGAACTTATCTCATAACAAGCCATGTTCATATATGCAGGAGGAGGAGGAGGTTCCAAGACAACAAGAAGAAACAAAGAGACCTCAATTGAGTGAGCTTAATGTTGTACCAAGATCATCCAGGAGATCTAGCGAGCTAGCTAGATAAAATGCTAATGCTATTGAATCAGTCTTTATTATGCACTGATCCAATCCCAGTGGTATTTGCATTTGAACTTTGAATGGAATAGGGTTATTTATTTGTAAAATTGAAAATCATAATAGCAGCTTGTTTTATTCTACTGCTACTACTTATCATCATCATCACCATAGAAGAAACATGAGATGGTGAAAGATGGGTTTTGGCATTAAGATAAAGCTTGGGCTTTTTGCCGGGCTGGGCTGGGCCGGGCTATTTTTTAGACCTTGTAAACTTTATAGATACTCACATGGTTCTGTTGTTTTTGTTGAAAACCATGTGTGACAGAGGGGAATACTTCATTTTGAAGAAACAAAAAGTTGCTTATCAATAATAATACCTGTTTAGAACTTGTTTTTCATGTGGGGTTATGCATTTTTATTATATTATATAATAAAGATTTTAGATGCTAATAACTGACTTTTAACAACAATTGATATTATTATAAAATTACAATCATTGATATACTGATAACCGTTAGAAGCTGTACTCTGTAGACCAAAACTTATTTGAACTATACTATACATATGGAGCAGAATATCGTGATTGCTAGCTTAGAGAGCATAGATCTTCTCAATGTCTGAATTGTATTCGTCCAAATCTGATATATTCGCAGAATAAGACCATGAGAAAGATTTGCTTCCACTTGCTCGCTTGATGCGTCTCTGGGAATCGCTCTGAAAAATACCAAAATGTTGTCGGAAAACAAAGTAGCACATGCTTGCTAGAGTTCCAACTAGAATTGGTGTCCCTACAGCAGTTATGGTGATTGCCATCCATTTTTTCGTTCCAACAACCTCGAAAGCTATCGCCAAGAACGCGCCACATGTGCAAGCACACGCAGCCCACATTAACTTGTTAACAACCGACACGATTTGCCTCTGAGCCCTAGTGTCCCAAGCTACCAAAGTGATTTGAACAACAACAACAGCAAGAGAAATGAAAAGAGAAGTCGAATTCAAGAGACAGAAAACTTGGAATCCTACATGATCGGCTATGTTAGATTTTCCTGTCTGTGGTCCTTTCATGATATATTGACCTGGCAAATTGAATATGGCCAAGAATGCTATCGAGGCGAAAAGGACAGCAACCACTGTGACAGAGTTAATGGTGGTTTGAACTGCTTCTCTATGAAGTTTCTTCAATTCCTTAGCTATACCAGAAACTCGTCGGCGAGTTTTTTCGTTTTGAATGAGCTGTGATTGCACCTCATGCTTTATATCACTTACAGTTCTTTTAAGTTCCATTGCTTCATCTAATTTACCAACATGTCTTGCATATTTAGCACCATATTCTGAAAGTGCTTCTTGGATTTCTAAAGCTGAAGATCCATATGGAAGTTTATCTGCCAAATCCAAAGCTGTTTCTTGTTGCATGTTGATGGCATTAACATCCACAGCTGAATAGCTTAACAAAAGGCTCACTATCTGTCAAAAGAACAATTCGTCAGTAAAAGGAAAAAAGCAAAAATACAAAATCGAGAGAGTATCGTTCAAGAGATTGAGTTTAACCTGTGATCGGCCTTTCCTCGTAGCCATGTGAAGAGCTGTATTACCCTTCCTATCGCGTTCATTCAATATAGTCGGATCAGCTTGTAATATCTCCTCCACCACTGATGTACTCTGTCCTTTGACCGCCATATGAAGCGCAGTTTGACCTTTTTTATCTTTGATGCAGACAATTCCTGTATCACGGGCAATAAGTGCTTTCACAATACGATCGACGCCGTACCTAACAGCATTGTGTAGTGCAGTTTTTCCATTTTTTCTAACTATAAACATTGAGCTGACATCAACATCCAAAATAGAATTCACCACATCCAAGTGGTCTTGAACTGCAGCAGAATATAAAGGGCTGGTGTTCGACGAGTCGCACAACTTACAAACCTCAGGCCATGAACTCAAAATCTCCTTCACAATATCTGAAGAAAAAAATAAACATTAAAATCATGATTGAAATACTTCAAAATAATCAAAACTATAGCTAGCATGAGAAGCATAGGTGATTACAAGCTTACAGTTAACAAATCAAATCAAAGCTATCTACCATGGATCAAGATTCACCGCGGATGGAAATTATAGCCGCAGTCAAGTTATACAAACATACATCAATATTCATCCAATAATAGCAATATCCATCACATCACAGGTTGATAAAGTTTGAGTAAACACAAAACCAACAAAAGAAAGAGAATATATAAAATACCCAAATGGCCACGCTTAGCAGCAACATGAAAAGCATTGATATCAGACTTGGAACGAATCTTGAGAATCTCAAAATCACACAAATTCAGCAAAAAGGTGAAAACCTGCTTCAAATTACGTTCAGCAGCGATGTAAAGTGGAGTTTCACCGTGATCGTTTTGAAGAGACATAACATCAGAAACCGACATAGGTGATGAAGATGATGATGACCCATTATTACTATTACCATCATCTTCCTTTTTCAGTTTCTCTAAGAGCTTCTTCAACCCATCAAGGTCTCCAGATCCAACCATGGTGAAAATTGATTGATGGGTCATGAATCGTAGACCCTTCGACTCCATCATGAATATAATAAAAATTTGATTTTTATTGTTTTTTGGATTTGGGTTTCACTGTTTTTGGTTTGATTTGAAGTCGAAGGTTTTCACTATCATAATCATATATAGAAAGTAGAAAGAGAGTGAAATTAGTGTATGAAGCAATGAAGAAGAAGAATGAAATATGATGGATAATATATGGATGATAATGAATGGATCAAGTTGTGATTCTCAATTAAATTCAATTATTGATTCATTGATTCATTGAAAGTTTATTTATTTATTGTATTAATGTAGTGAAGTCTTTTTTTTCTTGCACATAAAATCCAACTTAATTTGACTTCCATAATATGACAATATAACATTATATAGTCTTCAAAATATTTTAATTTGATTACTATATAACTAAAGGAGCATTAATATGTAGAATAGTATAGCATAATTGATTCCTTTTTGTTTGGTGTATATATGTAGAAAAATATTATTTTTGTGAAAATTTGTTGTTATATAATTGAATTTGAATTATTATTCTCATAATAACTTTGTTTTGCATATTGCAATTTAATTTAAATCATGTAGCAATTTTTTTAATTTTATTTTCAAATAAAACTTTGGATTAAAACTTTGAATTGATTTGATTATTTTGTTTTGAAATTTAAATCTTTTTTAATTTAACCTCATTAAAATGAGTTGTTTCATACCGTTGCAAATATTTAAATCAAATTTTATTTTATTTTATATCATTTTTATTTTTTATAGTATTTTTCAGTTTTAATTTGGATAGATTTAATAATTAATTATTTCAAATTCTAATACTCTTTCTTTCTGTCATATATTATAAGAGAAATTTATTTTTTAAATTTATTAAATAATTAATGTATCTGATCCATATATAGATTAGATATATTAAATATTCAATAAATTTGAAAAATACTTTTTATTTTATAATATGAAATAGAGAAAATATAATCGACAAAAGTTGATATTATTAAGTAGGAAGTTAATACCAAGATTCAAACTCTAACTTCCACAATTGTGTATGTAAGTTTCTCGTGGCTATGAGCAATTCCTCTACAAATAAAATAAAATAAATTTTGTTATTAATTTTAATTTTGAAAAATAAGGTGATTAGAAGGTTAATATATATTATTTATTAAATATTTATTGTTTTTAAGTATTGTTATAGTATAAAAAATTGATTTTTTAATTTATAATTTTTTTGGAATTATGTTCAAGAAAGAGGTCAATAAAGGGGTGATTGAAGGAAGAACTCAAGTTTTTGGCGAATTATATTAATCCTTAGAAATTAAAGAGCGAGTAAGTTTATATATAAGCTTGCTAAGAGAAGAGAAAGAAAGACAAAAGATTTGAATTAAGTGAAATATCTTAAAGATGAAGACGGTAAAGTCTTGGTTCAAGAAAAAGATATAAAAGAATAAATGGAAAGAATATGTCTACAATTTATTTAAGGAAGGATATGGGATTTTATTGGAATCTAGCTGGCTAAATATTAGAGAAATGATCAAAATTATAAGTATTATTCAGAGGTTCAAAAACATGAGGCAAAATGTTGAAAATGTGTGTAATTGCAAGATAGTTGGGTTAGAAAACATACTATTAAAGTGAGAAAAATCTTGGAGATAAAGGTATTGAGAGACTTGTCAAAAGTCAAATCAAATGTTGGATGGACGGAGAAGAATCACTTTTATTCTGATTTATAGGAATAAGACATATATACAAAATTGTGTAAATTATAGAGGAATTAAACTTATCAGTCATACCATGAAGTTATGAACGTTAGACTACGGTGACTTATTTAGAGGGGGTGAATAGATCCCAATTGAAAATTACCTTTCAAAAATAGGTATTTAAAAATTTATTTGAAAAACAATGTTAAGCGGATAGTTTTTGGCCTATATCAAAATAATAGTCTAAACGAACCTAATTATTGAAAACTCGGATATGCACAAGTTGTATGGAATTAAGATAATGATAAAATCAATCAACATAACAATATCTTAATTAACAATTTAATATGAAACACAATATTTTCCTATTTCCAATGAAATCAAGTTAAAAACATAATTTGACAATTTATCGAACACTTGGCGCGCAATCGATTTTTTAGAATTTTCTTTGAACTTTATTGATATGAAAAAGCATTTACAATCAAAGTGATTATAAGCTAATCAACAAAGCAATTTAATCTTTAATAAACAAAGAAAAATTATATACGAATTGATTGATCAAACAACGCATTCAACAAATTGCATATAGAAAGTAAATGAGAGTTATCCGTTTGCCACAATTCACTAGCAATCTATTTCCAATGTAATTAAGTAAAAATATAGAACAATGCAATTTGTCAAACACTTGGTGTGTGATCAAATTTTCAATTTTTATTTTTGAGTTTTGTTCATATAAAAAAACACTTATAATCAAAATGATTATACGCTAATCAACAAAACAATTTTAAACAAAAAACAACAACAGAAAAATTCTTACGAGTCGATCGATAAAATAATGAAATTTAAAAAATTACGTAATAGAAAATAAAAGCGAGTAAAGAGATAAGAGAGAGAGAGAGAGAGACAATGATTTGGTTTGGAAGTTCAAAAGTATTGTTGCAAGAAAGACCATACTATTGAAAAATAAAAATTTAGGTGCTTTTTAGTTTCTAAAGGTGTTTTTCAATGGTTTCCCAAATGCAACCAATTTTTTCACTCATTCCTAAGGATCCAATGAGAATTGGATACCTACCACCTTTGTTTGATATTGTAGATTGAGTGTCTTGACTCTATGACGGGTAAGTGGATTCTCGATAGTGAATGCTCAAGATACATGACGGGAGACATCTCTTTATTCTCCGACTTTGTGGCGAAGAAGAAAGCATATGTATCCTACGGTGATCACAACAAAGGCACAATACTTAAAAAAGGTAGTATAGGTAATCTCTCGTTTATTGCTATCTCCAATATTATGTTAGTTGAAGGCCTTAGACATAGTCTTTTTAGCATTAGTCAATTGTGCGACAATGGTTATAAGATAACTTTTGCCAAAGATAGTTGCATGATAGTATATAATGAGAAGAAGAATTGTATGTTTAATGGATTGAGGATAAACAATATCTATATGCTAGACTTAAAAGATGTATCTTTGACGGATGTTAAGTGTCTTGTTACCATGAGTGAAGATTCATGGTTATGACATAGACGCTTAGCACACATCAACTTTGATCTACTTAATATAAGATATTTGCAAAAGATTTAGTAATCGGTCTACCAAAAATAAAGTTTTCAAAAGATCACATATGTGATGTCTGTCAAAAGGGTAATCAAACAAGAGTCTCATTTAAATTCAAAAACATTGTTTCAACTTCGAGACCTCTTGAGCTTCTCTACATGGATCTTTTTGGTCATTCACGGACTAAAAGCCTAGGTGGTATAATTACTATAGTTTTGTGATTGTAGATTATTACTCAAGATTTTGTTGGACTATCTTCTTACGTAGCAAAGATGAAACATTCATTGTTTTCACACGTTTCACAAAGTTATCCCAAAACAAATTAAATTAAAAAATTATTCTCATTCGACGTGATTATGTAGGTGAATTTGAAAACCACCTCTTTGAAGAATATTGTGATAAATATGATATTGAACATAACTTTTCAACTCCTAAAACTCCACAATAAAATAGTAATGTTGTGGAGCAAAATAATCGTATTTTAGAGGAGTTGACAAGAACAATATTCAATAATTATAGTCTACAAAAATATTTATTTATATGTCTTGTTTTTATAGCTTCAAAGAATGCTTTATGCACCTCACCGTCAATTCCTTCGGTTGTTGTGAGAGAAAATACAAACATATTAGCGTAACCAAACATGTTTGGTAATTTAATGGACCTCATCGCCATGTCTCTTACAAGAAGGTATTCATTATACTCCTCATCATCTTTATATGGTATTATACCATCTTCTTAATTATAAGTATTTACATTAGTATCCTGCATTTCACTCTCCATAGGTTTCTTTAAGGACTCTGCCTCATACTAAACACATGCACTTTCTTTTTGGTTTTCTTCCGGCTGATATGTACCTTGACCTTGGTGATACATGTTGGAGAATTTCAAAACATAATTAATATTATGTTTGGACAAACAAGTAATTGAGGAAATAATAACCAATAATTGAAATGGTCTGTAATAATGTTAACGTTCCTGATTCAAATCCTGTTGAAAGCATATTTATAGTTTTATTTGTTTATATGTAAACAGTAAAAATATTGCATAAAATATAATGCCGCTTGGAGTTGAATTGAAAGCATATTTATCGTTGTTGATCCTACCTATTTTTCTTTTTCTCAATTAGGACATTATTTCTTAAGATGGTCTTTAAATCTTAATTAAGCCTCTCAAATCAGACCTTTGGTGCATGCTTGGGCTCATAAATGGCCTTGTTCAGCCTATATACCATGTTAGGTTCAAAGTTGTCAAAACTAGGAGGTTGTTCCATATAGACTTCCTCTTGAAGAATGCCATTTAATAAGGCATTGTTCGCATGAAGTTGAGTAATATACCATACTTTGATGATGGAAATCGCTAGAACAACCCTCATAGTCACTAGTTTGACAACAAGAGAGACAACCCCATTAAAGTCAAAGCCATGTTATTGGTGGAACCCCTTTCCCGCCATCCTGGCTTTGTACTTGTTAATGGTGTCGTCAGGATTTTGTTTAATCCTAAAAACCCACTTGAACCCAATATCATTCCTATTTGGAGGAAGAGAAGTTAAAGTCTAGGTGTGGTTGTTTACTAGGGCCTGGAATTCTACATTCATAGCATCTATCCATTGGGATATTTGAGAGCCATCTTATAAGAAGTAGGTTATACTTTAGTGAGTAGAAGAGTAGGATAGAGTCTTAGTTGAACTTGTTAGGACAAGGTTTGGATGTGTGTTTAAATCTCTATATTTTGATGATAACAATGCTTATATTTTATGTAGAATATTTTTAGTTCTAATAAGTTTATTGAGTCTGCAAATAAGAAATTGTAATTGATTCAGGACTGTTATCTGGATAATTAGAAATACGCCAAGCACATCAGAAAGATTGTTCACATCCACTTCTGGAGAAACATCAGTAGTTCGGAAGAATGCTGAATGTTCACCATAAAGAGGATCATGTGTGTACTTCTCAATAAGTTACTGCTTCAGAAGTCACAAGTAATCAAGAAGTAAGAATTTCTGATAAGTTGTTGCTTTAAGATCAGAAATCAGAATTGTATAAGAAACAAGCTTTCAACGCGAAGATCAAAAGTCAAGATTTGCTCATCAGAAAAGATGTTGCTTATATTACTGAAGACAAAGTCAAGATTCTGAACACATTAAGAGAAAGTTTCTACTTTCGGAACAGAAGTCGAGACTGTTTATCAGAAGAGTTACTTCTCATATTTCTGAAGACAAAGTCAAGTTTCTGAAGACTCAAATAGTTTATGGAATACACACATATCTTCTCAACATTAGAAGTATTCCATTAGAAGAAAGGATCAAAGAAAGAAAGATCTTATGGACTCATCTCTAATCAACATCATATAGTCCATTAGAAGACAAGATCAAATTATGATATCTTCTCAAGTCAATCTACTTAGCGGAAGTAATATTCATCAGAAGAACTATTGTGACCATTTCTAAAGAAACATCAGCAGTTCTAAGGAATGCTGAATGTTCATCAGAAAGGGAATCAAGCGTGTTCTCAGAAAAGTGCCATTCTCATATCAAAAATTACATACGCTTTTAGAGATAAAGAATTCATGATCAGAAACCAAGTTGTAGTTGGAATAAGCTGTTGCTTCCAGCTTAATCTAAAGATCAGAAAGAAAGAACTCAACGTCAAAACCAGATGTACTGATATAAGCTTCTGCTTCAGAAATCAGACATCAGATACGCAGCTCAAAAAAGATGTCACAAGAAATCAAGATCAATTCAAGACATACAAATCAAAAAATATTTTACTTAGAGACAAGACATTGTTCATCAGATAAGTTGTTGCTTATATATCTAAAGATAATATTCAACTATCTGAAAGACTCTAACTCTAAAACAATGAAGCATCACTGGGATCATTTTCATTCCTCATATCACAATCAATCCAGCAAAGAGAAAAAGGACGTCAATCAAAAAGAGATATCTTCCAAGCTCACTACTTCAAGCCAAAAGTAAAACATTAGAAGATAAGGTCCTAAGAAACTTAGCCATAGAGAATATATTACAGTCAATACGCTTCAAATTCCACTACATGGTTATGTATTATACTATTTTGTCTCCCACGATGAAATGCTACGGTTACTGTAGCTGGAAAGTGAAAATGACGTCTTCGTACTACCAGCAGTCTATTTTATCAAAGTCTATATAAAGAGACCTCGTCAAGATTTGAAGAACAAAAAATCGCTCAACAATATCCAACTTAAATCAAATTGCTGAAATACTGAAAAACATCAAGAGAAAAGAAGAATCACTATTCAAGTATTTACTCACAAATTTTCTTCTAGAGAAATATCCAGGACACAAGAGTTGTTGCTTATTATTCTGTTAAGATATTGGGGATTAAACACAAAGAGTTGTTGCTCGTTATTTGCGTTTATCTTAGAGTTCTCAATACAAAGAGTTGTTGCTCATTATTTGTATTAGAGACTTTGCTCTTTATTGTTGTGTTAATTTGCTTTTTAGAAGCAAACATTATAAACACAATTGATCGTAATTCTGTTGAGAATTAATTGTTGCCTCAAGTGACTAGGTTGTTAGTCTGTAGAGTTAAGAAGGCTAAGGTGTTTGTTGAGACTCTTATACGGTTATTGTTAGTCACTGGAGGGTAGCCTGTGCATATGTAATCTGTTGAGATTAGTGGATTAAGTCTTTATTGAAGGCAAAATCACCTTGGAGGGTGGACAAGAGTATCTTTGTTGAAGGTGAACTTGTATAAACAGAAGAATCATTTTATTCTTTCCTTAGTCTTATTATTTCTAGTTAGTTTACGAAATATTTTTATAAGAAAAAGATAGTTATAAAACCCAATTCAACCCCCATTTCTTGTGTTTTTCTCACTCTTCAATTGGTATCAGGAGCTCCGACTCTTCATTAATTTTCAAAATCAAACACTTAACCGTGTAGAGAGATCTAGTGTGAGAAAAATTTCTATGTCTGCACCTGCAAACAACAACGAAAGAGATAATTATTTTTCCAAGCTTCCTATTTTTTATAGAGAAAAATTTGAGTATTGGAAAGGCAAACTAGAGAGTTTCTTTCTGGGTTATGATGCAGATCTTTGGGATATGATTACAGACGGATATAGGGAACCTATATCTGGTAAATGTATTCCTATTCCCGGTATTCAAATGAGTGAAGATAAAAAGCGAAGAAGCAAGACTCTAGTAGCATGACTTATAGTTCTGGACAAGGGGTATACAACAACAAACCATGCTAAGAAGATTGTCAGAAGTCTTCCAAAAAAGTGGATACCTATGATAACAACTTTGAAACTTTCTAAGGACCTGAACAAAATCATCCTTGAAGAGTTGATCAACTCTCTAAGAAGTCATGAAATAGAGTTAGAGGAAGATGAACCTAAAAAAAAGGTTAATTCTATTGTTCTAAGGTCTAAATCAGAAAAGGTCAAGTCAGGAAGACTCAAAGCTCTTAAGTATAAAGAGGAAGAAGATCCGGGAAACGAAGACTTTGATGATGATGATAAATTATCATTACTCTCCAGAAGAGTGAAACAACACTGGAAAAGACAAAACGATTCTAAAAGATTCAGAAGAGATCGTTCAGACTCCTTCTCAAAGGGAAATAGATAAGTCACATGCTACAAATGTAATGAACCAGGACATTACAAATATGACTGTCCAAATTTAAAGAAAGAAGACTCCAGAAATGAAGGCTCCAAGAATAACAACTTCAAAGGCAAAAAGAAAGGCCTCATGGCAACATGGGATGATTTAGAAGCATCAAGCTCAGATTCTAATGAAGAGCATGCCAACATAGCACTCGTAGCTATCAATTCAGGTGAAAGTTCATCAGATACAGATTCAAACTCTAAAGAGGTATTTTCTAAAATCCCTCATGCTGATTTAGAAATAGCCTATCTGACATTCTGAGTAAGTACCAAGAACTCAAACAGAAATTCAAGAACTTGATAAAAGTCCATGAATATGCTGTTGAAGAACATGGTAAGTTTGAAAAAGAAGTTTATGAACATAAACAAAAGAATTCTATTTTAGAAAAAAAAACATTTTTCTGGATAAAAATTGTTTGAAACTTGAAGAAACTCTTTCCAAAGCTCCACCATCTTTCGAAACTATCTTGTACAAGTATGACAAGGAGTTTCAAAATTTATTGAACAAAAGCCTGGATAGAAGTAAGATGGCTTCCATGATCTATGGCATTAGTCAGAAGAGAAGAAGAGAAGTAAGTAATGATTATGATAATGATCATAAATATAACAAACCTATTGCTCTATTTTCCTATCACTATACACTAGCACAAACACAAAAATTATTGTTGCACGAAAACCAAAATTCATCAAGAGTTCTGGTAAAACTAACTCAAAAGGACCTAAAAGGCTATGGGTACCAAGAGTTAAAATAGTATATGTTGCAGATTTGTTAAATAGAAGTGTGAAGACACCAGTCATGGTACCTAGACTCTGGATGTTGACAACTCATAATGGAAATAAATATTATGTCCCAAAGTCTGGAACTTGAAGAAATTGAACTTGTGGGACTCGGGGATATTAAAGGAAATTAATGCAAATATCAAAAACTGAGTCATGAAGCACAAGATTTGTCAAAACAAGTTTGTTTGAATAAATTCTTCTAAGATTTAGTGTCTCTAGTGTAACTAGTCTCTTGAGAAAAAGATCTCTCAATAGTGAATAGACCGCAAAAAAAGAAGGTCACCAGAAGTAAAGGAGATCAAATAAACAACACATTTATCCAGAAGCATTCATTATCTTTCAGAAACTTAAAAAGAGTAATTCATTCAGAAGTTCATTATCAGCATAAAAGGTTCTTGAAGGTGTAAGAAACACAGGAAATGGAGTTTGAATTGGATTTCACTAAAAATAATTTTAAATCTTTTCGTTGATGAAATACCAAGTTTACTTAGAACATAAAAATAAATGAACACAATTATTTTTATCCTGGTTCACTATTAACTAAGCTACTCCAGTCCATCCCTCAAGGTGATTTTCCTTCAACAAGGAATTAATCCACTATAACCAAACCGATTACAGACAATCCATAATAAGTCGGATCAACCTTATTGGCACCCCTAACAAGTCAGTCAATCCTTATAGAAAATCCACTCAAACCACAACAATAGTCTTCTTAAGATCAGACACTCACTAGGTCACTCAAGGAATCAATCAACAATGGTTGAATGCTTTCAGTGTATTACAATTTTCTTCTGTTAAGCAGATTACACAAAAGTTCCAGTACATAGAAAAACACCTAAGTGTTTTACAACAAGATATGAGCAACAACTCCTTGCCTATTTACAAAACTATACACATAAGATTTCTATGAATATTTGCACAACTCTTTGGTGTAGTTTTATTTGAGCTTGATTTAATCCGATCAATTTTTCGTTGTAATGTTGATTCTTATTTTTCTTCAGCTTCCAAGTCTTCCTTTTATATCTTGTAAAATAAATTCATTGAAGGGGTAGAAATGTAATCGGAAATCCAGCTGTTTGTTTCCAACAGTCATAATGAGAGTGGTTGACAATATAATTGAAATGAATGTCCTTACGCCACCCTAGAGGGTAGAGGTCACAAAGAAATTTTTATACCTTTTGTACACCATCCCACATTAACCATTTTTAGCTTCTTCTAATCTTCAGAGGCTTCAGATAATTTAAATGTTTGAAGCTTGTTCTAGAAGATTCACTCTTAAGTCTTAGAACCTAAGTCTTGGAGTCTTCAGAACTTGTCCAATCAGAACCTTGTCTCCAGAGTCTTCAGTACATGGTCGTAAGAACTTGTTTTTCTTCAGATCATCACAACTTGTTCATTAGAACCTCGTCTTCATAATCTTCATAATTTGGAACGCACAGAAGCAAAACTTTAGAAGGCCTCCAAAGCTTAACCATAAAGTCATGATTAGAACCTCTTGTACTAAAGTTTCTAAGAACCATTGCATAAGACGAATTTCAGAATCTTGACTTCAATTGTAACACGTAACCAAATGTTTTCTTCCAGTAGTGTTTATGTTTAGAACCTGATGACGTCGCACGCCTTGATACCATAGTTAGAACATTATAGCAGCAACTACACACTAGAACAAAACTATTAAAGTATACAATTTTTTTTATGATACCATGTAACGTTATCATTAAAATCATAAGGCCAGATGTAGAAACACTTCTTGTTCTTACAATCTCCCCCTTTTTTATGATGACAAACCATGTATTTTGATAGAACAATTTATACAGGGTAATCACCATAACCTACAAATTCAGAATTAAGCTCACAGCTCCCCCTGAACCTGTTAATCCCAAAATTTCATTTATGCTTGTTGAGAGTCTCCCCCTGAGCCCAAGACTCACAAAATAAATTTTGAGTTTTTAGAACATAGAAATAGAGAAGGAACACTTACCTACAATAACTCATCAGAGTCTGACTAGAACACTTGGTCTTCATCTCAGAACCTGGTTACTATCAGAACTTGATGAAGAATCAAAACTTGATTTTGAGCCTAATTGAACAACGCCACACATCATGTATCAACACTTCTATTTCTTGATTCTAATATCACCATCAAAACATTATACTTCTGGAGAAGTTCACTACTTCTTAAGCATTAGTGTTTGACATGATATATTCCAATATATCACACATTCAAATAGTTCACAACTTCAGAATAGAACACACGTTGCAGAAGCACACGTTACAGAAGCACTCGTTATAGAAGCACACGTTGCAGAAGCACACGTTGCAGAAGCACACATATTACTGCACATGTATCTTAACACATATTCTGAGTGACATCTTTGTATCAGAGCATGCATCAGAATGTTGACTTGACTTCCTTTTAAGAGAGCACAAATTCTGAAGCTTTAAGTATGAATTCCATACTTTCTGAAAGTTCATAACTTCTGAACAATATGATATCAAGCAAGATTACCTTACTTTCAGTAAGTTTATAACTTCTGAATTGTGTTTGGTACATTTGTTTTAATATACATATATTCACAAAGTGTACAACTTATTATATATGTAATCAGAGTTGATTTCACCCATAAGGTTCTCAACCTTAGACATGAGGATCTTCATATTCAACTTGTCTTAGAATACCTTAGACAGAAGGATCTTCATATTCAACATGTTGTTAGATTACTCAGTGAACTTATTCAAAGTTCCTGGATTGAAACATCAAATAAACAGTTAGTAGCAACAATGTTATATATGTTTGAGTTAAAGATTCTGAAAATAAGTATTATCAAAATCATTTTACTTTCTCCCCCTTTGTCAGAAATCAAAAAGGTATTAAAGAGACATAAAAATAAACTTTGAAGATAAATAACAAAAGAAGCAAATTTCATTGATTGAAAATGAGAAATACATACTCGATATAACCACCAGAACAGACAGACACAAAGAAACAACACGGGTAGAACCTAGCTATCTTCATATTCCATAAGAGCACATCTTTCATTAGCAAGTGTAATATCGAGTCCCATTTTAACCCTTTAAATTATACCAATGATTCCTGCTTTAAAGAGAATTTCGGTTATAACTAGTCCATAAGGAATGTAGGATTTAGTGAGAACCCTTGAGGAGGTCACAAAATCCTTCAGATGGATGAATATAGTTCGAGTAATATTGATTTTAACATGATTCAACAAGCAGAAGAGAAATATCTGATCCTCATGGAATATAAAGTCTTTAGCAACACCACATTGTCGAAAGTTTGTTAAGATTAGACGAAACCAATCTTTAGCAAGAGGTAGAAGTGTTTCTGGTTTGGTGGGCTCATATATGACAGAAGTGTCAAAGAGTGAAGGGAGTTTACTAATTTATGGATGAAATTATTCTATGGTAATCCCATAGTTTGGACAATTGATGACTTCAGCAGTATCAGAGAGAGTTATGGTAATGGGAAGGCAAAAAATGATGGAGTTAATGCAACTACCATCGCTGCTTACAGAGGCATATAGCTAAAAGAATTTAAACAAATTTGGATATATAGGACCACGGAGCAATTCATATTATCTTGCCCAGTTTTGAACATGCTGGCCATGTAGCAAGTGATGGGTTCCATTTTTAAGCCAAGACCACTTAGGTTGTTTCTCATTGATGACTTCTAAAAGATTGCTATGACCAAGGAAGGTTTATAGAGTCATGATGAAGAAAGGTGGAAGATGTGTTTAGACACTAGGAGATGACAATGAAATGGATGAGAGGTAAATAGATGAAAGAGGAAAATGAGACTGACCAGATAAATGATATAGGCCAAGAGGCGTATCACGCATAAGATATGTCAAGGACACATTGACAAGATAGGAAAAAATAATTAATGACAAAAGGTAAAGCATGTAAATTTTTTATATATTCCCAAGAATATTATGTTTCTTAAGATGTCACCATAAGTACAAGGAGATTCAGAAACAACAACAGTCTTTTATCCAAACAAGAATCCTTTTACCTTTTTAGTAAATTATTTGATAAAGTAGACTATTCAGTATTCATAGAGATAACCCATGAAAATAATAGATGATTCATGAGTATATTTGATTCATGAAGACTTAACTTAATCAAAAGTCACATGTTTCAGAAGCCTATACCTTAAACCTCAGAAGCCCACATTACATTTAGTGCTTAAAAAATTGAAATAACACCTTTTTCATTCTGGACATGGAACCTTGTTTAATTGTTTTAGAATGAAATAAAGTCTATCTTCAGCAAGGGGTTTTGTAAAGATGTCATCCCACTGATGGTCAGTATCAACAAATTTTAAAGAAATAACACCCTTTCTGAACATAGTTTCTGATGAAATGATATTTGAATTCAATGTGTTTATCCCTACAATGTAAGATAGGATTCTTAGGTAAACAAATGAAAAAATTATTATCACAAAAAATAGGAATATTACTTTCATATAATTGATAATCCTCTAGCTGAATTTTCATCTAGATAATTTGAGTGTTGCAATTTGTTGCAAAGATAAATTCAGCTTCTGCGCCTGAGAGTGCAATTGTTGGTTGCCTCTTGCTGGACCATGATATAAGGTTTTCTTCCAGAAATTGACAAATTCCAGAGGTGCTCTTCCTTTCAATTCTATCACCAGTATAATCAGCGTCACAATAACCTACTAACTTGTATTCTCTTGATTTTCTATAACATAGACCAATGTTAGTAGTATTATTCAGATATCTAAAAATCTGTTTAACAACAGTCCAGTGAGATTCTCTAGGATCTGATTGGAATCTAGCATATAAGCATACACTAAATAAAATATCATGCCTATAAGCAATTAAATATAGTAAAGAACCTATCATACCTATGTACATCTTCTGATCAACCTTACCACTTACCTCATCCTTATCTAGGACATAAGAAGGATGCATACGAGTCTTTTCTTTGGTGTATTTTATTTGGTGAATGAAGGTTTGATCTATTCCTTGATTGATTTGAATTCCCATAAAGAACTTGAGTTCTCCCATTAAGCTCATTTCAAACTCATCTTGCATAGACTTAGCAAAATCCTCGCACAATGTGGCATAGCAGAACCAAATATAATGACATCAACATATATTTGAACTACCAAGATATCATCTTTGAAAGCTTTACAGAACAGAGTAGTGTCAACCTTCCCTCTGTTGAAGTCGTTTTCTAAAAGAAAGTTGCTTAATATTTCATACCAAGCTCTTGGAGCTTGTTTCAGACCATACAGGGATTTTAAACTTTGAAAACAAAATCAGGATTTTCATTGTCTTCAAAACCAGGAGGTTGGTGCACATAAAATTATTCAGTTATGTAACCATTCAAAAAAGCACTTTTAATGTCCATCTGATATATGATGATGTTGTGATTATGAGCAAAGGAAATTAAGAGACGATTAGATTCTAACCTGGCAACTGGTGCAAAGGTTTTTGTATAGTCTATTCCTTCTTGCTAACTATATCCTTGTGCAACCAGTTGAGCCTTGTTTCTTACCACTTCACCTTTCTTATTGAGCTTGTTCTGAAAAAACCCATTTGGTTCCAATCACATGAATTCCTTTGGGTCTTGGTACTATATCCCAGACATCGTTTATTAAGAATTTCCCGAGTTCTTCTTCCATGGCCTGCATCCAAGATTGATCAAGAAGAGCTTCATCAGTAGAGGCAGGTTCTACCATCGATACTAAACTCATAAGTATTTCTTTAGAATGTTTAAAGTGAGATCTGGTTCAGACATGTTCTGTCTTATCTCCCAAAATTAGTTCCTCAAAATGTGATAGACTTTGTCTTAGACTTTTCAGAGGAGTCTGAGCATTAGAAGCTTCTGGTTGAGCGGTTTCTGATTCTTTCACTTCTTGAACTTCAGCAGCTGTTTCTTTACCTTCAAATTCTAAATAGATGATTCTACATCTGCAAGCTTATAAACTAGCTTTGACTTTTCAAAGTCAAGCTTATCATCAAACATAACATGAATTTATTCTTCAACAATGAGTGTTTCAGTGTTGTATACCCTGTAGCCTTTTAAGTGTTCAGAATATCCTAACATGATACAACTTTGAGCTTTTGAATCAAACTTGTTCAGATTTTCTTTAGTGTTCAGGATAAAACAAGAGCATCCAAACGGATAAAAATATGAAATGTTGGGTTTCTTGTTCTTCCACAATTCATAGGGAGTTTTTCCAATAACAAGTCTAATAAAGACTTTGTTCTGGATATAACACATTGTGTTTACAGCCTCTACCCATAAGTACTTTTCCATGTTGGTTTCATTGGTCATGGTCCTAGCCATTTCTTGGAAAGTCCTATTCTTTCTCTCAACAACTCAATTTTATTGTGGAGTTCTTGGACAAGAGAAATCATGGGAAATTCCATTTTCATCAAATTTTTTTTCAAAATATTTGTTTTCAAATTGTCCACCATGATCACTTCTAACCTTGACAATTTTGAGATTCATCTCATTTTGAACTTAAGCACAAAAGGTAGTTAATACAAAATATGGCTCATCCTTGTGTCTTATAAACTTCGCCCATGCCCATTTGATGTAGTCATCTACAATGACTAATCCATACTTCTTTCTACTGATTGACATTGTTTTCACTGGCCCAAACAAATCAATGCGAGGAAGTTCCAATCGTGTGGAGGTTGAAACAACATTTATTTCTTTGAAAGAAGTTTTCAAAAACTTGCCTTTCTGACATGCTTCACATAGAGCATCTGAAGTAAACTTCAGTTTTGGCAAGCCTCTGAAAAAATCAAGCTTATTCAGCTGAGAGATTCTTCTCAAGCTAACATGACCTAAACGTATGTGCCATGTCCATTGCTCTTCATTAACAGACATGAGACATTTTACATTTTTCTCTTTAAGATCAGAAAGTCTGATCTTATAGGTGTTGTTTCTTCTCTTTCCATTGAAAAGGACAGAGCCATCCTTTTGACTGATAGCTTTACAAGAATCTTGATTAAAGATTATACCATAACCATTATCACTTAATTGACTTATAGATGATAGATTATACTTTAATCCTTCAACAAGTAAAACATTAGCTATAGAGGGAAAATAACCATTACCTATTGTTCCTGAGCCTATGATCCTCCCTTTTTGATCTCCTCTGAAACCTACAATGCCTTCATGCTTAAGATCCAGGCTTATGATCATATGCATTTTCTCGTCATGTGTCACGAGCATCCAGGGTCCAGGTACCATGATTGGTGTTTTAACTGCACTACTAAGAATGTCTCTTTGCATAAAATTTATTCTGTTTTTGAATCAGCTTCATCTTCTTGAGAGATTACTTCATTTAATATTCCAACATGAGCCATTAGCACCATGTTAGCATGTTCTCCTTTTGATTCTGAGTCATCCCTTGTTACCATTTGCCTTTTCTTCTCGCCTTTGAGAGTTATCTTCTTGATGTTGTCCTTTAGAAGCTTAGGACAATCAAGTTTGAAGTGTCCTAGCTCATTACACTCATAACAAGTGATTTTGTTGCCACTAGACTTCCTTTGACCAAAAGTTGATTCGAAGCGACCTCCAGTCCTTCTTGAACTTCTGAACCTGTTGCCTTGACTTATCTCCAGAGACAGTTAACCCTCCTGGACAACAGAGATAAATCATCTTCTTCATCATCAAGATCTTATTATGGATCCTTTATCTCTTCTACTTGAAGAGCTCTGGACTTTGTAGATTTCTTGATGGACTTGAGCGCAATAGATTTTATCTTCTTATGCAGTTCATCTTATTCTAGCTCAATCTCATGACTTCTTAAAGAACTTATTAGTTCTTCTAGAGAAGTGTTGTTAAGATCCTTTGCAAGCTTGAGTGCGGTTACCATAGGCCTCTATTTGAATGGCAAGCTTCTGATAATCTTCTTCACATGATCTTCCGTTGAATAGCCTTTGTTCAAAATTCTCAGTCCTGCAACCAAGGTTTGAAATCTTGAGAACATGAATCAAGGCTAGCACCTTGGTTTCTTTGACTTGATCATTTCCTTCATGAGTCATTTTAAGAGAGTCAAATATAGACTTAGAAGAGTCTTTATTTGTGACATTCTCATACTCAATATAAGAAATTGCATTTAGCAAGATGGTTCTTGCTTTATTATGATTCTTATAATCTTTATTTTATTGATCAGTCAACTCTCTTTTAGCTATCTCTTTTCCAGTAGCATCTCTGGAAGGTACGTAGCCATCAACTACCATATTCCAAAGATCAACATCATGACCTAGGAAGAAGCTTTCTAGTCTATCTTTACAGTATTCAAACTTTTCACCATCAAAGATGGGAGGTTTTACATTGTAGCTTTTATTGTTTGAATCTGAATCAGTGTTAGTTGGTGTGGGTTCAACCATTGTGTTTCTTCAAAGAAAAACTCGTTTGGATCTTTATTTGACACGGTTAAGTGTTTGATAATTATCAATACCAGAACCGGAGCTCTGATATCAATTGAAGGTGTAATAAATACAAGAAAAGGGGTTTGAATTTGATTTCACCAAAACAAATTAAATCTTTTCGTTGATGAAAGACCAAGTTAACTTAGAACATAAAAATAAATGAACACAAATATTTTTATCTTGGTTCACTGTTAACTAAGCTACTCCAGTCCACCCCTCAAGGTGATTTGCCTCCAACAAGGACTTAATCCACTATAACCAAACTGATTACAGAAAATCCACAATAAGTCAGATCAACCTTATTGGCACCCCCAATAAGTCAGTTGATCCTTATTGCAAATCCACTCAAACTGCAATAGGAGTCTTCTTAAGATCAGACCTTCACTAGGTCACTCAAGGAATCAATCAACAACGGTTAAATACTTCCAATGTATTACAATTTTATTTATTTAAGCAGATTACATAAACGTTTCAGTACATAGAAAAATACCTAAGTGTTTTACAGCAAGATACGAGTGTAATACCCCAAATTTGTCCTACCCTTTTACTTTTATCTGGTTTATGCATTGTCGCACTTTTCTTTTGTACATAACCTCCATTAGGTCATTTAACACATCATGCATTATCGATCAGTAATTTGGCATGGGATCAGGGATTTCGAGGAATTATGGTTGTTGTATGCTTCGAGGCTCTCATCTTCACACAAACTTGTTTCAGATATCTCAACTAAAAATGCAAGTATTAAGGTTGATGTCTCTATACTCAAGGTCATTTAATGAATAAAGGACTGGATTATATCAAAAGTTACTCTTCTCAACATTTTGGCTTCATTCAACACATGAAATAGCTTCAAGGTTGTATACAACGCAAGTCACTCACAAGTCACCCAAGGGTTGTAAACTCCAGTATTGAAGGTCATATCCTTGCATTTATCATCTTCGCATGAATCCGGGTTCATTTTCTCAAACATGTTAACTCCAAGAGGAGTTCCATAAGAGGTTTGTTTATCAGTGCATCTAATCATGATCTCAAGACATTCATCCAAAAGGCTTCGAACTCAGGTATGGAAGTTCTTGTTCATCATCGTTCAATTGGATATATCTTTTATAATCATGGGCTTAGACGTGGAGGTCCTTCAAGATCATTTTCTTGTGCTTGCAATCATTATTTGAGTTAGGGTTTATTTCCATATTCATGTGGTGGCCAAAAGGTTTTCTTATGAGGTTATATTCATTAGGGAAGAACATGATTCTTTAGTACATTGCTTGAATTACAAGTTATGGTACAAGATTTGATGTATGCATGTTAAATTAGCAAAATCAAGAAGGAAGATGTCATAGTTCATCCAAGTTACATGGGGAATTTCAAGGTAATAATGGAGGATGGAAGTTTCTTTATTTATTGGAAGGAAAACAAGTCATGACGAGGTTGCCACGTTGTAAAGGAAGTCATATTAATTTCTGAAGTTCATAGTGACTTTTCAATAGTGTTTGGTTGTGGCTATAAAAGCACTTTTAGAGAAGATTAAAATCATGGAAGCTACTTGAAAAGAGCATCATTTTCCAAAAGAATTCAAAATCGAACATGCATAGTCAAGATTGATTCTTCAATCGATTTATGGACTTGTAACAAGAGGTGGAATTTCATTTGAAATTTATAGAATTTACAAAATGTATTCGAGTGCTATCCCATTTTGACTACACTCAAGATTTACAAACTACCATTCCATTTACACCTTGGAAAAATTACACAGAAAGAGAGGATTACATCAAAATGTTTTTGAACCTATCAATGCTTTAAGCTCCACAATTACATCTAAGGTACCATGTGGTATTCGAATTCAATCGTGAAGAAAGTACCACCGTGACCTGTATAATCAAAGAAACATCAAATACCATAAAGCTATTCACACAAATAGTCACACTCCAAGATAGGTACATGAATCAAAGTCTTAGCTAAATTCATGGGTATAGTTTAAAAATAAATTCAGAATAGCTCGAGCCAAAAGTTAACACACAAACCTAAACCTTCATCAATCTTCATGACTGTATATGTGTTGCTCCTACGATCTTCATTTCAAAACCAAAACAAACACGCTGCCTGCATTAGTCTAATCAATCTATGCAACTATTCAAGCTTGCGTGCGTATCCAAAGCAATTCTCCAATTCATTATGTTATGAAGCCTGATACAACAAGAAAAATCATCAGCATATCATGCTTATACAAGTCAGGACCAATGCCAAATTTGTTCTATACAAAGATAATCCGGCTTAAATACAGTTCTATAACCTGGGTAGCTATTTTCAAAAGGGGTTCAAATTCCATGTTCAATATTCTATTTTAGGGAAAAAAAACAAAGGTTCAGTCTGGGGCAAAGCTAGAAGCTAAGGGTATACTCAAGCCAGTTCATATGCAACACAGAAAAATAAAAAAATCAGAAAGAACTACGACCCTGCTAACAGTCAGCAGAACTCCCTAACAGTTTTTCCCAACAAAATTCTGAAACCATCCAAACAGAAAAACTAACATAACTAACAAACAGTCCAACTAACCTCTAACCAACTGTCATAACAGAATGAACAGCCTAATTGAATCCAGATAACCGAATTTCCAACTAACTGTTTCATAACAACTAACCTGCAGCATTCCAACTTCAAAAACAGAATTCGCTAATAGCTTATACCAGAATTACAAAGCCAACTAATTAATTCCTAACCTCTAACCATCCTAGTAACCTGCTAACTGTTTTCTAATAGATTTTTTTCAATCCCTAACCAACTTGATAACCAATTTCTAACAAACCTAACTGATTTCTCGAACCGACTTCTAACTAAGTATCTCATAGAAATAGAATAATAACAGAATGATAGATGAGAGGGATTCATTCACAAAGAAAAAGGGATGACAGAAGAAAAGAAAAAAAAACAAACTCACCAAATTCTCTGCAATTTCAACCTTCTTCATCATCATTCCTCAATCATCATGTAGCATCATCATCTTCATCGCAATATTCAATCTTCGACATTTTCATCATCATCGCATCATCGTTACAACTTCAAATCCTCTTGAGTCTTCATATGTTCATCATCAATTAACACCATAACTGCATCTTGCTCACACCTCTCCATCATGCTCGTCCTCAATATTCGTCAACCTCATCATCAAAACTGAACTACATCTCTCTTCAACCTTCTTTCAACCATTCTGCCCCATTCTTCACCTTCAATTCTTGCACTCTCTCATCTCTGAACCGTGTTGAATATTCTTCAACTTTCATCAAATCCTCCACTCTTTGATTCACACCTTCATCTACATCATTAACAACCGCCATCAAATCTGCAAACAGGAAGAGCAATTTCGTCATCATCTTGAATCGAAGATGAAATCGAAGAAGAAGAGAAGATGAATCATATAACGGGAACGAACCTGAGTTCTTGAAGGAGCTTGCTCGTTGTTCATGTAATCGTCCATTGAAGGACCGTCAGTGGTACTCCGACAAGTTTTTGGGCGAGACCGTCAGTGAAGCGGAGAAGGAGCATCACTGTGTATCGATGGTGAAGATGCCGAGACGGAGATCGGTGAACGGAGATTTCATGGATCGAAAACGAAGGAGATAACTTGACTCGATTTGGAACTGTCGTTGAATCCATAATGATACAGAGCTAAGGTTGAAATCACTTCGGAGACGAAGGAGATGGTGGTGTATGAGTTTGACACGACGGCGCCTGAGTCTGTATGTGGCAGAGCAAGGATGAGAGAAGGAAGTTGTAATGCCGTGTCACTGTACTTATTGAAGGAGAAATAAGTTGCTGACAGCGTCACAAGCGGAAACGGGAAGAGAAGACGGTGAAGCTCGCAGTGTAAAGGAGAAGATATTATCGTTCTTTCTCGTGAAGATGAAAAAACATTGAGCTTTTAACCCTAATATACACATTTTAATTTTCCATTTAACTTTTATTTATTGTTTTATTTTTAGATAATAAATCTGATATTCATAAACCTGATAATGGTGAAATTGTTGTTGGTGGATTTGGACTCAACTGGGCCGAATAAACCATCTCCTTTGGCCCACAGATTTTTTTGAAGCCTGTTTTTTCTTCCAATAGAGAGATCTTCATGAGCCAATTTCTATTAGGCTTAGCACATTTCTAGTCAAACCATAGCCCCAATTTCAGGCTCACCCCCCTTGATTATTCTATGCTTTTTGTTAGATTTAGGATTTTTATATGATAAAAAATTATAAAATCAATAAAAATTTGTTAGATCTCTGTAATTGATTTTAGGATTTAATTCTTTAGTTTTTTGATAGAATTTTCCTTACATAAAAAACTAATAAAAACACTTCTTTTTCTTTTTAGTCGTCATCCATATTTTCATGCCGCTTTGCCATATTATTTTTGACGCATTTGTTCATTGTGCGAGGAACTTCTGATTATGCATTGCATTTGCAACACGCGTTTGCCTTTATCTTAGTTGGATATTGTTTCTGAATCTGTTTATTTCTTGGTGAAGCTTGCTCGACGCATACTCCCTGCTTTTTCAGTGCTTTCGTCTGCTCTTGACAGCTTGCTCACTTCGGTAGCCTCCGCTACTCCCCTTGTACTTCTTTTCACTTTGTCGCATTACTTTACCGCTTTCTAGAAATCATGAGAAGTAGGGCTTTACTGCAAGCTATGCATGATAACATTAGGTAAACATTTCCCTTTTGTTAATCCAAATCTTAGGGATACTATTGTATGATAACATTAGGTTTAGAAATAGGCTAGTCTCCCTTTGAATTTCCTTTCCTTTTTGCATTTGCATTAAAACTAAAACTTCTTTTTTCCTTTTCAAACTTCAAAATACTTTAAATCTACTGATGAGAATCATGCATTTGCTTAGCATGGGAAATGATAAGCGGGTCTCTTCTCGATCTTATTGTTCTTCATCTCAAGTCTAGGTGCGGTTCAATTCTCAAAAACTCCTTTCATGGCTAAGTAGAAAAGTGGATAATATCTCTCTCTTGAGGTTAACTAGTCGTTATCTGCAACAAAATACAAACCAACTCAAACCGTTTTGTGCGCTCGAGCACCTTTCTCTAAAACCCTTTTCAGGTAAGGACATGATTAATTTACTTCTGTGCTAACGTATAAGTCTCCAAAGGTCGAGCTGCGGCAGAAGGCGGAATTAACTTCGTCCATAAAAAACACAAACAAACAAAAACATATGAGCCGAACTACGGTAGCTCTGATTCCTCAAAAAGGATACGTAGGCATTGGGGTAGGACCCAAGCGAGCACAATTTTATTTTCCCTACATTCTTTTCCCCTTGCTTTTGCATGTATTCTCCCTTCAGTAGTATAGTAAACAATAAGCATAGATTAAATACACCCATAAGATAGACAACAAGAGTGGATACCGTAGAGTACTATGGGCGTGTGAGGTGCTAATACCTTCCCCTCGCGTAACAGACTCCCTTACCCGATCTCTCGGTCGCAAGACCGTGACTTCTCCCTTCTCAAGTTTTCTTGATGTTTACCTTTCCCTACATATGGGATAAAAGATGTTCGATGGCGACTTCATTGTTTTATGATCTTCAACCGGTTTTTTCAGCTGGCGACTTCACTGGGGATAGGTCGACCAAATGCTGGTCCATCCCGGAGTCGCTCCTAGCTCTTGTTTCTTTTCTTTGGGTGTTTATTTTTATGCTTTCAGTTTATTCACTCATTTTGTATATACTTGAGCATATGTATGCATTGCATTTTACTGTCTTCCTTATACTACTGTTGTACAGGATCTGCTTCTTATTGGGTTGAGATGTGTCTATTGAGGTAAAAGGCCCAGTACCCAGGCCAGAGTGCACTAGGACACTAGGAATAAAGTGGGGGAATGACCGCTATAGGACGTGGTCCGATTAGTGCAGTCATGTCATATACCACGCTCATATGAGGTTCAATTGGAGGTACTTTCATCATGCACGTCTGTGTTGTGATGATTTTACTTTCGAGCGAACCCGTGATTTTTGAGTTACCATTATCTTACCCTAACCTAGTCTTCACCCGCGAGTGGGGAGGGATTTTTTATCACAAGTGCAGATGGTGACTATGCCCAGACGGTGACTATTGGTTCTAATGGTTATGTTCTGGATTTCTGTTGATGACCTTATTTAGATGCTATATTCTGCTGCTAACTGTATGGTTCTCAGATTTATTTTCTGAGTTCCTGACTTATTTATCTGGAGATTTATTCGAGCTTTCAATCTTGGTATTCCCAGCATATTCAGAAAATGCTCAACAATATCCGTTGTTCTAGAAGCATTGATCCCGTACAATGAGTGATCTACATGGTACTTGGTTCTTATATGTACGGAAGCTATACCATACCTTTAATTTAATGATACTCATATGGTTCAGAATAGTGCAGCAATCATATTCAAAAATGATGGAACCTTGATCCCATTTGATCTCATGCCTTTGTATACATAACATGGTTAACCACATGCTTAACATACATGTTCTGTTATCTCCAAGGAATCACATTTGAAAGTATTGTGCTAAACTCTTCCATCCCTTACTTGCGCAAAATAAAAATCAAAGCACGTAAATTCCTTGGAAATGACAGAACATGACATGGCATTCATTCATGCACCCCATGCATATTCATGCATTCATAACAGGTACCCGAAGATTGGGGATTCTTATTCAGACCTGGGGTTCTCTTCAAAGGTTCAACTTGATTTCTCACCGTACATGCTCAGAGATCATCTATGGAATAACTCCGAGTGGTACATGCAAGCTTTGGCCCGTGGTCAGAAATTTCTTCAAACAGGAAGATAATTGATTGAAGACTCAGATGAGCCAGGTCATGAAAGCTCTGATGATGATGTCAACAATCTTGCAATTATTGCTGCAACAAGTCCTCTCTTCTCCTCATCTTTTGGGAATAGCAAAGGCAGAAGAAGCCTGATGAGCATACTGATGCGATCCCAGTGCATTACATCCAGTTATTTCCTCTCCTGGTGGAAGTTCGACAAAGCTCTGATCTTTGGGGTCCTCTTCCCACGAACATTACTTCTGATTGCGATACACATGCTAGATGTATCCCCTATTCTGGGACACCCGGTTTTGATATTGAAGACTGTAAAGGGGTTGAAGTATAAAGCCCAACACCCGTCTAGCATCTCTTCCAGAGGTCCAATTCCTATTTGGCCAACTTCCAGGATCTTTCTCACGAGTCGGATGTCTCTGTTGTTCTAAGAGAAGACGAACTGTATTATTTCTTTGAGACACGATATGCTTGGTGATGCAGTTTGTACCGATTCATTGGGTAAGTCATTCATTCGTTCTCCTGAAAGGATCTTCTATTCATATTATACTGGGGCATCTGGCCAATCGATTGAAGATGGTATGTCATCCAGAGACCAGGTCCAAGACTGGATCAATTCAGAGACTGTCATGCTCACATCAGATCTGAAAGGGAATTCTCTCGCACACTTAAGCATCAAGGCTACAGAAAGTCGTAAGAATCAAGAAGTCCATACGGAGTCAAGTCTCCTCAACAATGGCAATCATTGGGTTCTTTAGTGCATTTTCATTTGCATTCTTGCTTGTTTGTTTAAACATTGCTTGTATATAGAAACTTGTCTATTTTTGAATGAAAATCTTAATGCAATAGGTATGCTTGTCTTGAAGTGTTCCTTTCATTTTTATTCATCCATTCGTTATCACTCTTTAAATTTTTTACTTGCATATTGATGCCAATTTTCCAAGTCTTATGCTTAGGTAAAGAATTGGAAGGAGGTTGACGATAATCTAAAGACGTAAAAATCTCTGGTTGGCATGCTTTTGAGTAAGACCCTATTGACGATGTACATGCCTTGTTTCAATTCCTAAACAACAGAGATATAAGGGAGATAGACCCTCGTTAACCCCTCTGAGCCTTCAAAGTAGGAGTTTCTTTTCTGTTCAGAAAAAACCATCATTTTAACCCTGGGGCGGGTAGTGTTCAGTTAATCTGATCAAGTATTCAGAACTCATCAAGAGTGTGCATCCAAGGACACAACAATTGTTATCCATCAAAAGGTTAAGGAAAGTCAAAACTACAATGGTTAACTCTCGTCTATCAGCAACGTGCGTCTATTGACAAGATCCTAGTGGGTATCTCTCACACGTCAAGAGGTCAACAAATGATGATACAACAATGGCTATCCCTCATCTACTAAAGACTCAGGCAGTCACGATCACTCCCAACAAATCAAAACAACGCAAAGATCAATGACTGGTTCAAAATGGAAAATACGAATAAGAAAGAAACAAAAATCCCCGCTAAGTCGAAACTTGAAAACAAGTCGCTTAAGCAAAAGTTGGGGCATCCCGCTGGACTTCCAAATTGAAATTTAAAGGAATTTGTCCAGGCAAAAATTATGGAAAGCAAGAAAGAAATTGAAAAATCCTAAAAGGCAGGAAAAGGATTACCAATGAAAATCCTCATCAAAGAACAAAGTCGTCTGATCAGACACCAAAAGAAAAAGGTGAAGCAACTGTCGTGTCTAAAAAACCACAATGGTTCCTCAATCATCGCAAACTCTTATCGAGAGATGAACGCTTGTATCGGGTCAACTGAACGTCAGAATGGAGAACATCATGGAGAATGAGTGGGTACCAAATAATTTTGAGCCTTAAATCCTTTTTTCTAAAACCGTGAACCAGGCTACGTTACAACCAATAAAAGTCCTAATTGAAGCACATGTCAATTTGAAAGCGTGCTACAACGAGATAATGTTTAAACTGACTCCTAAGAGGTACGTTTGAATATCTGTGTTGGCATCATGTGCTTGCATTATCTTTCATAAAAAAAATAATTTGCAAATGTTTTTCTCTAGCTAGTGACTCGTTCACAACAGAGTTGTGACGTCATTTCATTCAAAGTTTTTCAAACTTCAAACTTACATATGCGTTGCACTAGAATCATCATTCTCATAATAAACATTCTTCTGCATACAAAAGAACTGATCAACGTCAAGTAAGTTTACACAATGAACATCGGTAAAGAGCTCAATCTTGTCATAGAAGAGAGGCTTGAATATCCTGTTGAACCAAGAATCAGCTGCCACAAGAGAAATGACTTATCCAGGGGCATGTTAACCTTTTGTCAAGAGACAACATCTTGGTGCTTCACAGTCTGAGTACCCTTTAGGGATGAATTTAGCAGAGTCCGTCAGTCTGGGGCAATCAAGTCGAGAGTCGATTTCTCCAAACTCAGCCAAATCTGGGGCATTCCCTTGTCAATCAGAGCCTATCACGTCGATGAATCTCTTCAAGTTACCATCAACCAGAGGCTATCACATTGAGAAATCTATTCAAAATTCATTCAACCTGGGGCAGTTACGTCGAGATTCAACAAATCTCTCCAAGAAAGCTGTAATCAGAAGCAGTTTATTTCATGGCTCAAGACATTGGGGCAAGCCACCTCATATCGTATTATGGCACGAATATTCTGGTCTTCTATTCAGCACAGTTTCTTCCAAAAATCCTCCAGACAAGGGCATTCCTCATCCGTACTTACAAAGTTTCTCAAGCCATATTGCATGAGACCACTACAATCAACTAAAAGCATCATAATGGTCACCCTGACCTAACCAGCACACAAAGCTGCCTTCATCTGCTATAGAAAATTTCAAATCTGATTCCCCAAGTGAGTTCAGAAAATTCGGGGTCATCGTCTGACTCAGCACGCGCAAGTGCATCCTCAGTAGAGTTAATCAAGAACGTCCACAGTGAAGCTAAACTGGAGCATTCGCAGATCCAAACTGGGGCATTCACAGAGCTAAAACGGTGCATTCGTAGGGCTAAGTCGGGGAATTCACAGGTGTCCATACCCATCTTTTATCCCCAAGTGATTCAAGAGGTAATCCCCCAGTGTGCGTAAACTAGGGGCATGTATTCAAAGAGATCCACATGGTGTTCGGTATCCATTCTTCGGCATATTCAGTTCTACCATCTTCTTCAGTTCAGGATGTGTGGAAGTCTATCTGGATTATCTCTTCCCCAACGGTACGATTCAGAATCCAGTAGCGTATCTGAAGACTCGCTTCGTCAGCAATTCAATCGTTAGCAGTGCCATCGACAATCTTCGGTATCAGGGGCTCCCCAGTGCAAATTTTTATCGGTGTCCCCAACAATCTTTGGTACTGCAGGCTTCCAACGCTGATATGTATTGGCATCCCCAGTGATGAGCAATGGTTCCCAGCAAGCTTTCACTTATCCCCATGAAGTCCATTTATTTGCATTGCATATAGTTATCACTGCATAACATTTCATCCTCAAAAGCGCATAGCCGATCCATTAGAATGGATCTTTGCGTCAAAAGAAATTCAAACATGCATACAAAGCATAAGCCAGATCAGGTACCTTACATGAAAGATATGAATCATTCAAGGACAACAGTACGTCCCTACAAAAGGATATCATTCCCAAAATCCCCAATCGATGACCTTCACCTTTTCAAGTTCCCAGCGAAGTCAATACACCATGTCCAAGCCCAACACTCGTCCGTGCAAGTTCGTAAACAGTCATCTGTGTCAATTTCCCAAACACTCGTCCGTGTTTAAATTTTCCTCGGCACTAGTCTATACCTTTTCTCGATACTCGTCCGTATTGATTCCAACACTCGTCCGTGTGCAACCTTTTGATACTCGTCCGTATCTTCTTTCAATACTCGTCCGTATTGATTCAAACACTCATCCGTGTTTACCTTTTGATACTCGCCTGTATCTTCTTTCAATACTCGTCTGTATTGATTCAAACACACGTCCGTGTTTAACTTTTGATACTCGTCCGTATCTTCTTTCAATACTCGTCTGTATTGATTCAAACACTCGTCCGTGTTTACCTTTTGATACTCGCCTGTATCTTCTGTCAATACTCATTCGTATTGATTCAAACACTCGTCCGTGTTTAACTTTTGATACTCGTCCGTATCTTCTTTTAATACTCGTCCGTATTGATTCAAACACTCGTCCGTGTTTACCTTTTGATACTCACCTGTATCTTCTTTCAATACTCGTTCGTATTGATTCAAACACTCGTCCGTGTTTAACCATTTAACACTCGTCCGTGTTTAACTTTTGATACTCGTCCATATCTTCTTTCAATACTCGTCCGTATTGATTCAAACACTCGTCCGTGTTTACCTTTTGATACTCGCCTGTATCTTCTTTCAATACTCGTCCGTATTGATTCAAACACTCGTCTGTGTTTAAAATTTGATACTCATCCATATCTTCTCTCAATACTTGCCCGTATTGATTCAAACACTCGTTCGTGTTGTACCTTCCTTGTATTGGCATCATGCTACGTTACAAGTTCGATCCCTTCCTTGTATTGGCATCATGCTACGTTACAAGTCTGACCCTTCCTTGTATTGGCATCATGCTATGTTACAAGTCCAATCTCTTCCTTGTATTGGCATCACGCTACGTTACAAGTCCGATCTTTTCCTTGTATTGGCATCATGCTACGTTACAAGTCCGATCTTTTGCTTGTGTTGGCATCATGCCACGTTACAAGCCAGATCCCTTCCTTGTATTGGAAACACGCCACGTTACAAGTATTCTTTGTCCTTGTGTTTGCATCATGCTACCTCCCTTTTAATCATCGTGTCCTGATCGATGTATTCCTGTTAGCCGTCGTGTCCTGATCGATACCTCTCTTCAAACCATCGTGTCCTGATCGATGTCTTCCTTTTTGTTATTGTGTCGTGACTAATATCGCCACCTTCTTAGAACCTGAGATCGCCCATAGGCTAGCTTCTTCCCATAGATCATTGTCGAACCTGAGATCGCCCGTAGGCTAGGTTCTTCCTCAGATCATCTTAGAACCTGAGATCGCCCATAGGCTAGGTTCTTCCCATAGATCATCGTCGAACCTGAGATCGCCCGTAGGCTAGGTTCTTACCATAGATCATCGTTGAACCTGAGATCACCCGTAGGCTAGGTTCTTCCTCATATTATCTCAGAACCTGAGATCGCCCGTAGGCTAGGTTCTTCCTCAGATAATCTTAGAACCTGAGATCTCCCGTAGGATAGGTTCTTCCTCAGATCATCCTAGAACCTGAGATCACCCGTAGGCTAGGTTCTTCCTCAGATCATCTTAGAACCTGAGATCTCCCGTAGGCTAGGTTCTTCCCATAGATCATCGTCGAACCTGAGATCGCCCGTAGGCTAGGTTCTTCCTCAAATCATCTTAGAACCGGAGATCGCCCGTAGGCTAGGTTCTTCCCATAGATCATCGTCGAACCTAAGATCGCCCGTAGGCTAGGTTCTTCCCATAGATCATCGTCGAACCTGAGATCGCCCGTAGGCTAGGTTCTTCCTCAGATCATCTTAGAACCTGAGATCGCCCGTAGGATAGGTTCTTCCCATAGATCATCCTAGAACCTGAGATCGCCCGTAGGCTAGGTTCTTCCTCAGATCATCTTAGAACCTGAGATCGCTCGTAGGCTAGGTTCTTCCCTCAAATCATCGTCGAACCTGAGATTGCCTCTTGGCTAGGTTCTTTCCATATATCTTGTCTTAGAACCTGAGATCGCCCTTAGGCTAGGTTCTCTGTCAAATCACTCTCATGTTTCACCTTAGGATCGTAGGTCACCCGTAGAACTCGTCCGCTGTCTTTTCATACCAACCATTTGTCTTGTATTGGCATCGCGCCACGTTACAAGTCCAATCTCCGTATCTTCATTGAAAAAAACAAAAATTTCTTCCCCCAGCAAATAAAAAAAAAACTTATACTCTCTCTCAGGACAAATTTTTGGCATCGATATTTAATCATCTTCTACCTCGAACTTCTGAAAGGCATGTGCCAATCGTACTTTTAGGTTTAAGACGATTAAATAGGGGCAACTGTAATACCCCAAATTTGTCCTACCCTTTTACTTTTATCTGGTTTATGCATTGTCGCACTTTTCTTTCGTACATAACCTCCATTAGGTCATTTAACACGTCATGCATCATCGATCAGTAATTTGGCATGGGATCAGGGATTTCAAGGAATTATGGTTGTTGTATGCTTCGAGGCTCTCATCTTCACACAAACTTGTTTCAGGTATCTCAACTAAAAATGCAAGTATTAAGGTTGATGTCTCTATACTCAAGGTCATCTGATGAATAAAGGACTGGATTATATCAAAAGTTACTCTTCTCAACATTTTGGCTTCATTCAACACATGAGATAACTTCAAGGTTGTATACAACGCAAGTCACTCACAAGTCACCCAAGGGCTGTAAACTCCAGTATTGAAGGTCATATCCTTGCATTTATCATCTTCGCATGAATCTGGGTTCATTTTCTCAAATATGTTAACTCCAAGAGGAGTTCCATAAGAGGTTTGTTTATCAGTGCGTCTAATCATGATCTCAAGACATTCATCCAAAAGGCTTAGAACTTAGGTATGTAAGTTCTTGTGCATCATCATTCAATTGGATAGCTCTTTTCTAACCATGGGCTTAGATGTGGAGGTCCTTCAAGATCATTTTCTTATGCTTACAATCATTATCTGAGTTAGGGTTTATTTCCATATTCATGTGGTGGCCAAAAGGTTTTCTTATGAGGTTATATTCATTAGGGAAGAACATGATTCTTTAGTGCATTGCTTGGATTACAAGTTATGGTACAAGATTTTATGTATGCATGTTAAATTAGAAAAATCAAGAAGGAAGACGTCGTAGTTCATCCAAGTTACATGGGGAATTTCAAGGTAATAATGGAGGATGAAAGTTTCTTTATTTCTTGGAAGAAAACCAAGTCATGACGAGGTCGCCACCTTGTAAAGGAAGTCAATTTAATTTCTGAAGTTCATAGTGACTTTTCAATAGTGTTTGGTTGTGGCTATAAAAGCACTTTTAGAGAAGATTCAAATCATGGAAGCTACTTGAAAAGAGCATCATTTTCCAAAAGAATTCAAAATTGAACATGCATAGTCAAGATTGATTCTTCAATAGATTTATGGACTTGTAACAAGAGGTGGAATTTCATTTGAAATTTACAGAATTTACAAAATGTATTCGAGTGCTATCCCATTTTGACTACACTCAAGATTTACAAACTACCATTCCATTTACACCTTGAAAAAATTACACAGAAAGAGAGGATTACATCAAAATGTTTTTGAACCTATCAATGCTTTAAGCTCCACAATTACATCTAAGGTACCATGTGGTATTCAAATTCAATCGTGAAGAAAGTACCACAGTGACCTGTATAATCAAAGAAACATCAAATACCATAAAGCTATTCACACAAACAGTCACACTCCAAGATAGGTGCATGAATCAAAGTCTTAGCTAAATTCATGGGTATAGTTTCAAAATGAATTCAGAATAGCTCGAGCCAAAAGTCAACACACAAACCTAAACCTTCATCAATCTTCATGACTGTATATGTGTTTCTCCTACGATCTTCATGTCAAAACCAAAACAGACACACTGCCTGCATTAGTCTAATCAAGTTGTGCAACTATTCAAGCTTGCGTGCGTATCCAAAGCAATTCCCCAATTCATTATGTTACGCAGCCTGATACAACAAGAAAAATCATCAACATATCATGCTTATACAAGTCAGGACCAATGCTAAAGTTGTTCTATACAAAGATAATCCGGCTTAAATACAGTTCTATAACCCGGGCAGCCATTTTCAAAAGGGGTTCAAATTCCATGTTCAATATTCTATTTTAGGAAAAAAACAAAGGTTCAGTCTGGGGTAAAGCTAGAAGCTAAGGATATACTCAAGCCAGTTCATATGCAACATAGAAAAATCAAAAATCATAAAGAACCATGACCCTGCTAATAGTCAGCAGAACTCCCTAACAATTTTTCCCAACAGAATTCTGAAACCATCCAAACAGAAAAACTAACATAACTAACAAACAGTCCAACTAACCTCTAACCAACTGTCATAACAGAATGAACAGCCTAACCGAATCCAGATAACAGTATTTCCAACTAACTGTTTCATAACAACCAACCTGTAGCATTCCAACTTCAAAAACAGAATTTGCTAATAGCTTATACCAGAATTACAAAGCCAACTAATTAATTCCTAACCTCTAACCATTCTAGTAACCTGCTAACTATTTTCTAACAGATTTTTTTCAATCCCTAACCAACTCGATAACAAATTTCTAACAAACCTAACTGATTTCTCGAACCGACTTCTAACCAAGTATCTCATAGAAATAAAATAATAACAGAATGAGAGAGGAGATGGATTCATTCACAAAGAAAAAGGGATGACAGGAGAAAATAAAAAAAACAAACTCACCAAATTCTCTGCAATTTCATCCTTCTTCATCATCATTCCTCAACCATCATGTAGCATCATCATCTTCATCGCAATATTTAATCTTCGACGTTTTCATCATCATCGCATCATCGTTACAACTTCAAATCCTCTTGAGTCTTAATATGTTCATCATCAATTAATACCATAACTGCATCTTCCTTACACCTCTCCATCATGCTCGTCCTTAATATTCGTCAACCTCATCATCAAAACTGAACTACATCTCTCTTCAACCTTCTTTAAACCATTATGCCCCAATCTTCACCTTCAATTCCTGCACTCTCTCATCTCTGAACCATGTTGAATCTTCTTCAACTTTCATCAAATCCTCCAGTCTCTAATTCACACCTTCATCTACATCATTAACAACCGCCATCAAATCTGCAAACAAGAAGAGCGATTTCGTCATCATCTTGAATCGAAGATGAAATCGGAGAAGAAGATAAGATGAATCATATAACGGAAACAAACCTGAGTTCTTGAAGGAGCTTGCTCATTGTTCATGTCATCATCCATTGAAGGACCGTCAATGGTACTCCGACAAGTTTTCGGGCGAGACCGTCAGTGAAGCGGAGAAGGAGCATCACTGTGTATCGATGGTGAAGACGCCGAGACGGAGATCGGTGAATGGAGATTTCATGGATCAAAAATGAAGGAGATAACTTGACTCGATTCGGAACTGTCGTTGAATCCATAATGAGATAGAGCTAAGGTTGAGATCACGTCGGAGACGAAGAAGATGGTGGTGTATGAGTTTGACACGACGGTGCCTGAGTCTGTATGCGGAAGAGCAAGGATGAGAGAAGGAAGTTGTAATGTCGTTTCACTATACTGATTGAAGGAGAAATAAGTCGCTGACAACATTACAAGCGGAAACGGGAAGATAAGACGGTGAAGCTCGTGGCACAAAGGAGAAGATATTATTGTTCTTTCTCATGAAGATGAAAAAACATTGAGCTTTTAACCCTAATATACACATTTTAATTTTCCATTTAACTTTTATTTATTATTTTCTTTTTAGATAATAAATATGATATTCATAAACCTGATAATGGTGAAAATGTTGTTGGTGGATTTGGACTCAACTGGACCAAATAAACCATCTCATTTGGCCCACATATTTTTTTGAAGCCTGTTTTTTCTTCCAATAGAGAGCTCTTCATGATCCAGTTGCTATTAGGCTTAGCACATTTCTAGTCAAACCATAGCCCCAGTTTCAGGCTCACCCGCCTTGATTATTCTATGCTTTTTGTTAGATTTAAGATTTTTATATGATAAAAAATTATAAAATTAATAAAAATTTGTTAGATCTCTTTAATTGATTTTAGGATTTAATTCTTTAGTTTTTTGATATAATTTTACTTACATAAAAAACTAATAAGAACACTTCTTTTTCTTTTTAGTCGTCATCCATATTTTCATGCCGCTTTTCCATATTATATTTGACGCGTTTGTTCATTGTGCGAGGAACTTCTGATTATGCATTGCATTCGCAACACGCATTTGCCTTTATCTTAGTTGGATATTGTTTCTAACTCTGTTTGTTTCTTGGTGAAGCTTTCTCGACGCGTACTCCCTGCTTTTTCAGTGCTTTCGTCTGCTCTTGACGGCTTGCTCACTTTGATAGCCTCCGTTACTCCCTTTGTACTTCTTTTCACTTTGTCGCATTACTTTACCGCTTTCTAGAAATCATGAGAAGTAGGGCTTTACTGCAAGCTATGCATGATAACGTTAGGTAAACATTTCCCTTTTGTTAATCCAAATCTTAGGGCTACTATTGTATGATAACATTAGGTTTAGAAATAGGCTAGTCTCCCTTTGACTTTCCTTTCCTTTTTGCACTTGCATTAAAACTAAAACTTCTTTTTTCCTTTTCAAACTTCAAAATACTTTAAATCTACTGATGAGAATCATGCCTTTTCTTAGCATGGGAAATGATAAGCGGGTCTCTTCTTGATCTTATTGTTCTTCATCTCAAGTCTAGGTGCGGTTCAATTCTCAAAAACTCCTTTCATGGCTAAGTAGAAAAGTGGCTAATATCTCTCTCTTGAGGTCAACTAGTAGTTATCTGCAACAAAATACAAACAAACTCAAACCATTTTGTGTGCTCGAGCACCTTTCTCTAAAACCCTTTTCAGGTAAGGACATGCTTAATTTACTTCTGTGCCAACGCATAAGTCTCCAAAGGTCGAGCTGCGGTAGAAGGAAGAATTAACTTCGTCCATAAAAAACACAAACAAACAAAAACATATGAGCCGAACTATGGTAGCTCTGATTCCTCAAAAAGGATACGTATGCATTGGGGTAGGAGCCAAGCGAGCACAATTTTATTTTCCCTACATTCTTTTCCCCTTGCTTTTGCATGCATTCTCCCTTCAGTAGTATAGTAAACAGTAAGTATAGATTAAATACATCCATAAGATAGACAACAAGAGTGGATACTATAGAGTACTACAGGCATATGGGGTGGTAATACCTTCCCCTCGCGTAACAGACTCCCTTACCCGATCTCTCGGTCGCAAGACCGTGACTTCTCCCTTCTCAGGTTTTCTCGATGTTTACCTTTCCCTACATATGGGATAAAAGACGTTTGATGGCGACTTCATTGTTTTATGATTTTCAGCCGGTTGTTTCAACGAGCAATAACTCCTTGACTATTTACAAAATTATACATAAAAGATTTCTCTAAAGATTTGCACAATGCTTTGGTGTAGTTTTGTTTGAGCTTGATTTAATCTGATCAATTTTTCGTTGTAATGTTGATTCTTACTTTTCTTCAGCTTCCAAGTCTTCCTTTTATAGCTTGTAAAAGAACTTGTTTTTCTTCATCATCAAAACTTGTTCAGCAGAACCTTGTCTTCATAATCTTCAGAATTTGGAACACACAAAAGTAAAACTTTAGAAGGCCTCCAAAGCTTAACCACAAAGTCACGATAAAAACCTCTTGTACTAACGTTCCTAAGAACCGTTGCATAAGAAAAATTCCAGAATCTTGACTTCAACTGTAACACATAACCAAATGTTTTCTTCCAGTAGTGTTTATGTTTAGAACCTGATGACGTCACACACCTTGGTACAAGAGTTAGAACACTACAACAACAACTACACACTAGAAGAAACAATTAGAGTATACAATTGTTCTTTATGATATCATGTAAAGTTATCATCAAAATCTTAAGGCCAGATGTAGAAACACTTCTTGTTCTTAAAGTTCTTGCCTATTTCCCTTAACTAACGCCTTCTTATATGATAAATCTCTTTTATTCTATTTTTGATACTTCTACTAGTTAGAGTATATCTATATCAGAAATACTTTAAAGAAAGATCTTTAAATATTCTTTTTTTGAATATCATTAGTTGTTGTCACATCAAAAGGTATGACTATGACTAGTTGAAATACACTTGTCACGTCATAACGATTGGGTGTCTTATTAAGCAGTGGAATAGTTAAGAATAGGTTATTAGAGTCATAATTTCTATCTACAAGTAATTCTTAATCCTTTTAATTTTTTTATTAAAATACCCACTTCTTTCACCCTCACACACTTTAGCACTCACTACTCACAGTTTTAAATCTCTCATCTGAAAAACCTTGAAATATTTCCCCCACCCAAATCTGCTCATCCATGGATGCACAACAATTAGAACTGTACAAATTCTCTCAATGTTTGTAATAATAAGAAGCATCATACAAAATTAACAAAATCAAATCTCCTTCAAATCCGTTAACACCTCATCAATCTGTGAGTACAAACTTCATGGTCAAATGTTTTGAATGACGTCAAAACTGGGAAAAACTTGCACTTCTAAACACTGGACAATATCCTTATGTCTTTTGGAACTCCTCTATATTAGAGGTCTTAGGAATCATTAAAAAGAATTTTGAAATTGATCCAAACCAATAAAAATAATTTTCTTCATAATTTTTTACTGCATGTGTTGACACATCCGCTTTTTAGGTCGACACATGCAACTCATTTTTAAAGCTTGTAGCTTCTGTAAGTCACAGGTCAACACATGCAGTCATTCAAGTCAACACATACTAAAGCATTTCTGAAATTGCAGAAATTATTATTTTATGTGTCGACACATAAGCTTTTCAGGTCGACACATTTACTATCGTTTTAAAGCATGTAGCCTCTAACTTGGTTCGGTCGACACATAGCCTTTTATAGGTCGACACATACAGTTTAAAAGTTACATATGTGTCAACACATATGATACTTAGGTCGACACATATTGTTTGTTTGGTTAAATTTCATAAAATATTTTTATTTCGAATTTGTCCCTTTTTCCCTAAAAGTTCCAAAACTATAAATACTCTTTCATGCATCATTCACAACTTGGCGAAACCATAAAATTAGCCTATTTCTCTCTTCATCTTCAACCTCTAATATATGCACACACACTGACATTACATTGTAGCAATGTTCTGTTGGGGTGCAATCTAGACGAGGATTGATAGTGTCCAATTGTGTATTGGGTTGAGCTTTGTAGGGGTTTTCATCCCAGAAAAACATCGGGTTTGTCCTCCAAGATCATTGGTTGATTTGGGGGTTTTCGTGCAAAACACTCAAGAGGTAATTGCAGCCATGTGAAGTCCTTTGGAGATAAATAACTCAAGGAATCTGTGATACGGTGGGAGAACTGACTATGGTTTTGCGTTTGTTTTTGCAAATGTTTCGGTTGAGCAAGAGTCGCCACCGACTTTTTATTTTATCCAAAGGAAAGGTTTAAAAAGCACAGCAAAAACCTTTGAGATATTTTCTTGGGTTCGGGGAGTAGATTATAGAAAGGGAAGGTATTAGCACCCTTTCTATCCATGGTTATCCATGGGCTCTTAGGTACTTGCTTAGATCAACTTGCCTTGGTTTTCAATTGTTTGAAATGGTGCTTTGTGTGTGGTTTTGAAAATGTTTTGAAAAAGATGCCTTGTCTAGGCTACCCTTGTAACAATTCTTTACTCGAATGTTTTACAAAAGGTGTTTGTCTTTTTGAAAAGATGTTTCAAGGTTTTTTGAAAGTTTGTTTTGAAAGTGTGGTTTGAAAAATAGGCAAGTGTTTTTGTTTTGCAAGTTGACAAGTACTTAAGAGCCATCTACCCTAAAGTTCTCAAAGATTTTTGCTATGTTTTAACCCTTTTAACAATTTTGTTCCACCATTGCATTTGGTGGACAATCTTGTGTTAGGATGTGAAAGGGACGGGCGCGGGTCATCGTTTAGACCATAGTTGCAATGGTGCCAAGTATCTTTGGGTAATTTTCCTTTAAGGGACTTGATCATTTTTAGGCAACTTTTCGAAAGCGTCATCGAGGGACTATGATCATTTGATTTTGTATTTGTTTTGCCCAAAGAGACCTAACATGCAATATGGCCCATTTATTGAAGGCAACAAGTGGAATACCCTAGGGGTGCAAGTGTGATTGGTGTTGTCCATTTTCATGCTTGATTATCTTGAAATTAGGTCAAACTATTTTGTTGTTTTTATTTGCATACAAACCCTAATTCTATCATGGTATATTTAGAAAAACTTTAAAGTGCAAAAATTAAAGTTCCTAAGCTATTACAACACAATATGGGAAGGGGGGTACAAATGTTCAAATGGGGGGTATTTGACAAGGAATTTAAACCTAGCTATTACATCAATTTGGAATTATTTACAAGATATTCAATTGCACAAATTAAATAGAAATAAGATAAATATGCAAGATGCAAAAGATGTTTTTATATGTATGAAAAAAAGTATTTTTGTATGTCAAATAAACAAAATAAAAACTATTATTTTTTTTGGAGCTTTTTTATGTATTTTAGGGCAAAACCCTAATTTCATTAAGTAAAAGGGTATTAATTATTTAATATATACAATATTTATTTATTATATACAAAAATAAAAATAAAAATGAAGTATATTATGACAAAGTGATTTTTTGAGGTCAAATATTAATAAAAGAAAAAATGTATTATTTTCATGTTTTTATCCCAAATATTGTAATAAATAAATAAGCATTTATATCATATATCAAATATATTAAATATATACAAAAAAAAATATTTATTATTTAAAAAAAAGTGTATTTTAAGAAAATGTTTTCAAAAGATGAAATAAAATAAAATCAGAAAAATAAATGTATTTACATTTTTTTTTAGTATTTTAAAAAAGAAGTAATATATTTATTTATGTACAAAATATCCATTTAAACAAATAAATGCTTAATAAATACAAAAATGGTCTGAAAAATATTTTTTATATTTTTAATATTATGAGAAAAAATAAATAAGTCAGAACAAAAAAGAAAAAGTCAAAAAATCATAAAAATAAGCTCAATGGGCCTAGGGGGTGTAAAAGCAAACAAGTGGTGTAAACAGAAATAACAACACAGGCCCAGCCCACGTGGAGCTTCTTCAACCTCCAGCCATTCTTGTTCAAAAAACGCGCGTTTTGTACCCTGATTCAAACATCCTGATTCCTGGCTTTTTAATGAAAACTCACAACATCAAAAATGTTCAGCATCAAACAACGAATCCATACATACATACCAAAAACTTGATCTAACTCTAAAAAATGAGAGAGAATTTCTCCATTCCCAAATCTTAACCTAATTTTTGTTCAATGTTCAGACTTAAAATTCTCTAAGCATACATAATATAAATGAAATCTAATCACATGGGCATGTTCAGGGCTATGAATGTGACATGTTTTCTTCACAAACCTAAAGCTAACAATGCCTGGATAGAGAGATTCGAGTTCATGAACTTACCTGTTCAGTTGAAGTTGTATCTAGCAATGGAGGAGCTTTCAGGGCAAGATGGTGATTTGTACAGCTTGCCTGAAGTGTAGTGATGCTATTCCAATGCTTGGTGTGTTTTGAATCGTGCCAAATCAAGCTGCAGAAGTCCACCTGCAAGAGAGAAAAATGGAAATGGCAAATGGTGCTATGGCTGTTACAGTCTCAGTTCAAGGTTTAGAATAGTTTATATGGATATTATGGAATGTGTTTGGAGTGTTTTTAGCAAGAATGCATGGAAGGTTTGAGCTATGGAACTCAAACTGCAGGGATGCCCTATTTTGGGCAGTTCAATGGTGATTCTGTGAATGGGAAGGTGTTGGAGATGGTTCACTAGTGCTCTAGCTCAGAAAGGATGTTTAGGATATGTTTTAAAAGTTTGCTTAAGGCTTGGTTTGCTGAGATGAAAGTTGTTCTGTGTTATGCTATGTTTCTTACACTTTAAGCAATAGATGGCAAGTTGGTGTTCTAGACAGGTAGAGGCCCCCAATCTATGCTGCACCACTTAGTCTTGATCAGTGTAATTAACTCCTAAACTTGTGCCCAAGAGATCTTAACTGTACTTGCTTGGATTTGCTTTAGACATAAAGTGCAACTTTTCAAGAATAGCTAATTTGCTTTTTCCATTTATGGCTTAGTTCTCCATGTAATGACCAAATGCATAGAACAACATCTTGGCACAATGGTTTAGCATTTAATTATTGAGTGAAAATGGGATTAGAGGCCTGCAAGGTAGCTAGCACATGCTGAGTTTGAAAGTGCACAAGTTATGGACATGTAATTTGGCCAAGAACAAAGTGAGTTTTTCCCAACTTGCCAAATTCGATTCTCCCTAACCATGAGGTTGTTTGATGAGTTCTTGGACATTTTGGAAATCTTATAATGTGTACTACAATCCATCTTTGAAATTCAAATTGAAATTCCAAGTGGAAGCATGTGAAAAATGGTCTTGAAGTTAGGCAAAAATCCTGCCTAAAATAGGTCAAATTTTCTCTAAGTTAAGAATGGTTTGGTACCCTTGTTTCAAAAATTGTAACTTGAGATACAAGCTTCTTTTGGGAAAACTTTGTGAATCAAAGTTGTAGATTTTGCAATAGGCTACAACTTTCATGTTTTGACTTTTGCTTGAATCCAAATGAATCTTGGTGAGAAGGTGGGGCAAAGTTAGGAAAAAATTAGGGTTTTTCATAACTTAGAAAAATTCTAAGTTATGAAAAATCTTCATTTCAAACCCTAATTTGAAATTCTTGATTTCTTGATGAACAAGTTTCATGATTTGGCATGTTTTGATGAAAAATTAATCTTGGCACTTGATTTTGACCAAAAAGTCAAAGTTTGACTTTTCAGTATACAGTCAAAATTGATCAATTGACTGGGAAATTCAACTGTCAATCTTGTGCATTTGGGATCTTTTGAACTTGTTGAGCATGTCAAGACAATTCCATGGGGTCCATGAGTCCATATGTGAGCTTGGTTTGCCATTGGCTAGGTCAAACAGTCAAAAATTGCCTTTGTGCAGTCAAAACCCTAAAAATGACCATTTTGCCCTTTTGGTGATCTGATCAAATTTCTTGTGGAATTGTGATCCAAACTTGATCAATTGGTCCATATGAGTTCATAATGTTGATGTGGGTCAAATTTCATGAGATTTGACTGTCAATTGGCCACAGTTGACTTTTTCCCCAATACAGCTGATCTCTAGGTCAACTGTCCAATTGACTGGGCAAAATTTGGAATCAAGACTTGAAACTTGGTGTGGATAAACTTGGGAGTCCAATATGAAGCATGAAAGTCATATTAGGCATTTTTGGTCGAAACATCTTTGTGCAAACACAAACCCTAATTTGGGTCAACAGTGCAAGGAGAAGTCTTGAGCAGATGAAATCCTAACTGGATCTTGAGCTCCAAGGACTTTGTGATGAGGAATCATTGAGAAAATAGGAGGGCAAATTTTGGGGTACAACAGTTGCCCCTGTTCAATCTTCTTGAACCTGAAGAGTTAGATTGGCAAGTTTGCCTTTCGTGACTCGAGGGTAAAAGGAGATTGGACACTAAAGTGCCCGGAAATTTGCACTCGTCAAAGCAATGGATGCGGGAATGGGCTTAGAGATGCCATTTAGAGATGGGCTTAACGATGCCATCTGGAAGAGTGACAGAAACTTGTCGGGGATGGGCTTAAAGATGCCATCTGGAATGAGTATCAGAAAGGTGTCCATGTTTAGGACCATCTTTGAACTGGGGTCTGAATAAGCAATAGATTGATATCCGTATCTGGAGGCATCCGTAAACTGTTTTCAGAAGTTTGAGAAGAGTCTGAACAAGCGATAGGTTAACATCCGTTACTTGGAGAACTCGTGAACTGTTTTCAGAAATCTTGGAGTTGAATAAGCAATAGAGCAGCATCCATTGTTGGGAAGCGTCCGTAAACTGCTTTCAAAAGTTGCATCTGAACAAGTGATAGATTAACATCCGTTGTTGGGAAGAATCCATAAACTGTTTTCAGAAGTCTTGAGAAGAATCTGAACAAGTGATAGGTCAACATCCATTACTTGGAGAACCCGTGAACTGTTTTCAAAAATCTTGAAGTTGAATAAGCAACAGAGCAACATCCGTTGTTGGGAAGCGTCCGTAAACTGTTTTCAAAGGTTGCATCTGAACAAGCGATAGATTAACATCCGTTGTTGGGAAGAATCTATAAACTGTTTTCAGAAGTCTGGAGAAGAATCTGAACAAGTGATAGGTCAACATCCGTTACTTGGAGAACCCATGAACTGTTTTCAGAAATCTTGAAGTTGAATAAGCAATAGAGCAGCATCCGTTGTTGGGAAGCATCCGTAAACTATTTTCAAAGGTGTCTCGGAAGATAATGATTTTTGTCTGTTGACTTGATCTTACCTGAAAAGGTAAAGGGTTAGTTGTATGCAATGTCATGATGCATGATGCAATGTATGTTATATGATATGGATGTAAATGAATGCGCATGTAAGCTGGAGAGCTGTCTTGCAAAGGATAGATGAATCCGAGATGACTGAAGATAAAAGCATCTTGACTGATGCCGGGAAGAATAATTCCTGGTTGTTGCTGGGGAATAAGGAGCTTGGGTTGTATACCAATCTCCTGGGGAATACCGGACCTTCAAACGTCGAGGGGCCTCAGAACCACTTGTAGGGACTTGGAATTCCCTTGGTGACTTGCAGGGTAAAAGAATTTCTGACGATTTCTACTGGGGATTTTAGAACCTGGTAGACTTAAGCTGGGGAGATAAGACTGAGAATCTCTAGTCTAGTGAGAAGCATTTCTGTGGGGAGAGGGTTCACTAGTCTGGCTCCGCTGGGGATTGATAATTTGAAGTTTTAGCTCGGCTGGGGATACTGAAACTTAAACTCTGAGGGGAATTGAGTTCTGGAGGATTCTCTGGCTGGGGATAATAAAGATAAGCTCCTCTGGGGGATTGTATTGATAAGTTATGTTGGGGAACTCTGATGGACTCCGCTGGGGATAGGAAGAAATTTGCCGAGTGCGATCTTCCGTGGCAATAAGCTGAGGATAACCCAGTTATAAGCCCTTGTGAGGAGTAACTTTGAATAAAGCTCAGGAGAGACGTCCGTACTCTGCAGGGGATAAGCTTCCAGAATCTACTGGGGATAAGCTTCAAGACTTGCTGGGGATATGGATTCCAAATCTCCTGGGGATTTCCTTTGAAAGGGTGTCAAGATATCCAACTGCACCTTCAACCTATCAGTAATCCTCTTTCTTGATTCATAAGGAAATGATTATGTTCAAATTCATATGCCTATTTAACAAAACATTGGACGTTTCTCAAAATAAAACAAATAGTGCAAGAGAAAAGAAAAACGAAATGACACAAATTTCTGGGAAAAGTATTTGTATTGACTTTCTATGAGTATATTTGTACAAAGGAGACAACCATCCTAGTAAGAGGATTTCGTCGTAAATATAGAAAAATTTATACAAAAGAAAGATGGCTATGTGAAATAATTCCATGGGATTCCATTCCGCTATAGCCTTCCCAACTCTGAATATCTGTCCATTCAATGCTTCGTCTGCCGATGACTGGATTGATCAGAAACCTGGAACTGGTTGATGAAGAGATTGTCTTTGAAGTGATCCGACGAGACATATTCATACGCTTTAATTCCCTAACTTTTGCCTGAATCGCCCTTTCGGGTTTTCGATCCACTGGGAAACCCCTTTTTGCCCAAGCCGCCCTTTCGGGTTTTTAACTTGCCGGGTGTACAGATTTTTTTTGTTTTTATCCCTAATTTTTGCCTGAATCGCCCTTTCGGGTTTTCGGTTCACTGGGATGCCCATTTTTGCCCAAGCCGCCTTTTCGAGTTTTCGACTTGTCGGGTTATTTTATGCGTAGTATCTTTTGACTATGTCTGTGTGATCGGTGGATCTGGAACTGACTGTTTAACGCTGGTTCGCGAAATGTCGCGGAAGCAAGAGTCGCCACCGTCTTTTATTTTCTCCAAATGGAAAGGACAAAAGCACAGAAAAATTCCTTATAGAGATTGCTCTCGGTTCGGGAGGTAGATTTATAGAAAGGGAAGGTGTTAGCACCCTTTCTATCCATGGTTATCCATGGGCTCTTAGATACTTGCTCATTTGTGTTTTCAAAATTGTTTGTTTGCTTTACAACTGTGGGTTTAAAAAGTTTCTTTGAAAATTTCAGTTCGACTCTTGTATCAGTCCTCAAGAGTGTTTGAAAAATTGCTTTTGAAAGCTTTTTGAAAGGTGTCGGTGTGAAAAGTAGTTTTTGATTTGTTTTGAAATTAGAGAAAGTATCTAGAGTCATCTACCTACCCTAAGGAATTCGTCTGTGTAAATGTCCTTAAAGTAGTGCCATCCCACCATTGAGAGGTAGGTAGCACCACCGTTGGAGGTGTTCGGGTCAATTCGAGGGTTCGGGACATGGTGATCACCGGAGCAATAGGAAGACACCTTAGAAGCTACCCTCATGCCATGTTCATGGACATGAGGACTTACTAAAACATCCTCTACTCGACGACCACTTTTCGAGGGGCAAGGCAACAGTGAGGCGTACCCTAGGGGTGGTGTGTGATTTGTGTGTCATTTTCAATTATTTTTATCTTGTCATGCATTGGTGATCTACACGTTGCTTTTATTTTGGCATTCATTCTTTCATGCAAATTATTAACAGTTAACAGATGCGGAATTAAAAAGTCCTATGCTATTACAAAGGCGCGGGTCTACATCGCCAAATTAATCCAAGACCCGATTTGAATAAAGTAAAGCGCGAAAAAATAAATATCCTAATTAATCTATTACATGGCTTTGGGATAATTACATGAAATTTATAAAAAGAAATTAATGTAAAATGCGAGAAGGAGTAAAGTCGGGAATGCGAGGGCGTTGGACCCTTTTAAGGAAATTAAATTACAATTAATAAATTAATTAAGTTAAATGAGAAAAGGAAATTATTTTTGAGTTTTTGTATTTATGGAATTAGTAAGAAAATTAAATGAAATTAAAACCCTAATTCTAAACTATTTTTAATTTATTAAAAAAATGTTTAAATCTAACCTAGTTTTAACCTAATTATTTAATGGCAAATTTATTTACAAAATAAATAATTAATTATTAATAATGGTAAAAGAAAAAGAAAAGAGGATAAAAGTATTTAAAACCCTAATTCTACATTTTTTAGTTTATTAAAAAAAACATTAAAATTAAACCTAGAATTAAAACTAAATTAATTGTTGAATTTATTTACAAAAATGTTAGTGAATTAAACATTAAAACATATTTTTTATTTTTATAGTTTCTGATTTTTTGGTATTTTTATGTTATGAAAAATTAATTTAAAGAATTAAAATAAAACTAAATAAAACAAATAAAATAGAAAAAATAAAAAGAATGAAAAATAGAATGCAAACCAATGGGGGGTGTTGACCCCAATTTTGGAGGCAAGTTGCCAGCAATTTGGCCCATTTAATGGAGGCCTGGTTGACTTTTCTGGGATACGTGTGGCACATTTGACTGATGCGTATGGTATTCTTCAGATCAAGGCCATTGGATTGATCTCAGTGGCCATGTGGCAAGCTTTGATGGTGGATGCATGGTGAACCCCTGGAAGGCACGCTGCGTAGGAATCTGGAAAACAAAATAACATTGAGAAGAGAGGGGACCTGGGAATCGAACCCAGGTCCCATTTCTTACCAAGCCATATGCCTGCCAACTGAGCCATTAGCGCGTTTTGTGTATAATATGGAAAATAAAGAATATAATGTAAAACAATGATGAGTGGTGTCCTTCGCGCGAAATTCAAACGCGCCTATGATCAATGGACACGTCCTCCATCTTCTTCATGCTGCCTATAAAATAAAAAGAGATAGCGGGGGTTTTAAACCCCCACTAAATAGCATATGTGAAAATAGCGATTAGGCCACCGTTGCTCATAAATTGAGCGCGACATGTGGACTGAGTTCGTGTGAAGCTTCTGGTTCTAATGGCATAAGTCTCGTTGGCCAATTTTTCCCCAAGCGTAAAGCCCCAATTCTACAGCTTTGAAACCCTAGAACATTTTAATGGCAACTTTGCGCACATGCCATATTAATTCAATTAGATAACACCATTAGCTTTAGAATGATTGGATTAGTATAAATCAATATCAAAAACACATGAAAAATGCATGGAATTCAGGATGCGATTATGAATATTTTACAGAAAAGTGGGACTCCTATCTACCAATTCTTTGCGCTTGGAGAGTTGATTTTGATTGGGGTAGCTTCCTGAATGTGTCAAGAATGCAATGGAACAACTCTTTTGCTTTGAAACGACCTGCAACTATGAAAACAGTTTCAAAAAATTTATGGAAAAATGCAAGTTTTTTTTTTGTTCTTAGGCGCAGCTTCCAGGTCCTATGCACTAGGGTTGTGATCTGTATATGTATGTGAGTGATTTAGGTTTGCAAATCAAGTCCAAAAACCCTTGTAATCATGAATCAAATATTTGATTTTTAATGGCATCTTTTCAAATCTTTTCCATGTGCTTTTGATACCAATCATGGCCAAATCTTTCCAAATTGAGGGTGCACGAAATCTTGAGGTTTTATGGAGATAATATGCTGCAAAAAGGGATTAAACAACATGGTTTTCTATTTTTGTCATATTTTATTTCATTAAATGAATTAATAGTGATTAAAAATTCAAATAAATAATAAAAAATGATGAAATAATTCCCCTTTGGGCCAAATGGTCGTGCATAGCCTTTGGATAAGGATTCTTGGAAGAAAATGTGGCCCATTAGCAATTTTGAGGCATTTGAAGCAAAGTTGACTTTTCAAAATTCGCAAATATTTCCCAACTTCCACAAGGCATATCTTGCTCAATTTTTAAGATTTGATCATGTTCTTGGACATTTTGGAAAGGTCTTGAAGTCCTATAACCAATGCCTTTGGTCCCATGTCATTTTGATTTACCAATATCAAGTTATGGTCTTTGACTTAAAGTGTCTTTTTGTTGACTTTTGAAAATGACCTATAATGTTGAAATTGATAACTTTTTGTGAGAGCATTTCTTGGACTTGAAGTGTGAAGAGGAGTTATAGGAAATGTCTTTCTCTTCAAAATGAGCTTTGGATGAAATTTTTCTGATAAACCATGTGCAAGTTATGCCCTGGTCAAATTACAGTTGACTTTTTCAACTATCCAAATATGGAAACTTTTGCATCTTGAGACTTTTTGAGCCATGCTTTGAGAATCATGATCAAGAATTGATCCAATGATGTTTGTGGCTTCAAAATAAGATGTTGACCAAAAATTTGAACTTTTGACTGTCAAAATGACCATTTTGCCCCTGCAGTTGACTGTTGAGCAATTAGGGTTTTTGACTGTGCAATTTTGTGCTGTAAGTCTTGAAACTTGGTATGTGGATGCTTGACCATGTTTGTAGGCATGTGGGACTTGATTGGACCCTTGGAAACTTAAATTTCTTTGCCAGACCCAAAACCCTAGTTTTTGACTGTTAGGAGGCCTTTGAACTGTGCAACCCTTGGGGAGATTTTGAAGCATGCTCTTTGCAAATCTTGAAGAATATGGGAGGGCAAATTTTGGGGTACAACAGTTGCCCCTGTTCAATCTTCTTAGACCTGAGGATGCATATTGGCTGACGTGCCTTTCGTAATCCGAAGGTGGAAGATGATTGAACACTAGAGTGCCCAGAAATTTGCGCTCACGTAGTAGTGTGATGGTGGGAATGGGCTTACAGATGCCATTTGGAGATTGATGGATAGGAAGATGGGCTTACAGATGCCATGCTGAGAGGTGATGGATAGGTGGATGGGCTTATAGATGCCATCTGGATGTCAATCGCGTAAGAGATTCCTTAGCGAGAACTTGCGTACCTGAAAAAGAAAATGATTACATGGCCTGTTACAGGAGCTGGTCTTCAAACTCTTTGTATAGATGCGCCCTGACTGGTTACAAGAATTGAATCTGGAGCTTCAAAAGGTGATGAATGAACTAGGGATGGTTACTACCTCAACGGGACGGTGAGAGAACCTTGGATGATTACTACCTCAACAGGAACACTGAGAGAATCCTGGGCGATTACTACCTGATGGGTTTAATCTGTAACGTATAGCCTAAATATAGTACTGCAAGTGCACAGCCTATCGAAGTAATATATAAGATTATCGAACCACAGAGACCAATTGTCAATCTATCAACTCTATTGCTAAGGTGCTTATCTAAGGTGAACAAGAATATTGATGCGAGTGCAGTGCAACAAAGTAAATGAGCGAGGTAAATAACAGTTTAAAAAACAGGTTGGAATGTAAATCATGTAATCAGATATTGGTCCGGTCATGCGTAGATGAAACTACTTATGGGGCAGTATTTTCTATTGATAGCAAAGAATCAATTTAACGGGAACTTGTAGCTTTTGACTACTAAGAACCGAATTTACTCTTTAAATTAAATTCCTTTATTGTCACATATAAAGGGTGCCTTCCGCGTTAAAGAGGTAAACCTATTTTTAAGAAATTGATAGTTTTGACTTAACAGAAAAGTAATTTTACTTGGAAAGATTAACTTAAAGAGACTTTTGGCTTTTGACCAAGAGTCAGATTTCAAACCTACAAACGCGTCCGAAAATAGTTTCAAAATCGTTTTCTAAAAAGGTCAATGATTCCTATTTAACCAATCAACGGCTTTCGCTCTTTTTGTTTGGTTAAATAATAATCAAGTCGTATCATTAGTTTGGACGGCTTTCGATCTTACCCAATTAACATTTAAACATAATTGACTTAAGTTAAAAGCAAAACATCCCCAGAGTATTTTCACTAGCATGATAATTGGAACACGACCATGATGACAATCATTACATCCAAACCTTTATAGTTTAGCCAGACATAATAAGTGCGAGTCTATAAAACGTGTAGACTATGATAAGAGCGAGTAAGTAAAAGAGTGCGAGTCTATAAAACGTGTAGACTATGGTAAGAGCATTTAGAGTCTATAAAACGTGTAGACTATGGTAAGAGCATTTAGAGTCTATAAAACGTGTAGACTATGGTAAGAGCATTTAGAGTCTATAAAATGTGTAGACTATGGTAAGAGCATTTAGAGTTTATAAAACGTGTAGACTATGGTAAGAGCAATTATAAGTAAAGAAATGCAATAAATTAGAACCTTGCTCCAGTCGGAGACTTGAATCTGATACAAATCTGCGGAATGGTAAGGCTGGTATGATGAACTTCAACCAAAGTGCTCCAAGACTCGATTACAACTCAATCTACACCGCAATAACTCCCCGATGTGAAGAGATTATTACTTTACAGAAACGGATAGTATATGGCTTAAGATTGTACTAAGCTTGGATGAAACTAAAAAATGAAAATCGAAAACTATTTATAGAGGATCCTTGAGATGCGTAAAGACTAGCATGCCCCTCAACTTCTTCTGAGCGGGAAACTTTTTGTGAAGGCCGCGGGCGCGGTGGCAGTGGCCGCGGGCGCGGTGGCTGGAACTGCCAGATCGTGGGGACGTGGCAATTGGTCTCTGGGTGAAAGTGGGCCACGTCATCGCGTTCCCTGTAGCCGGCGCGGCACTGAACGCCATAAGTGCAAAATATCTTGAAAAACCCTAATTTCTTGGCGTTTTGGCTCGTTTCTTCACAGAAGGCTCTGAAATGACAAGAATCCTGAAAACAAAGGAAAAAGGAACATAATACGAGAAAATGATAATAAAAACTAAGGAAAACATGTGATATTTGAGTCAGAAACATAGTGCGATTTAGTGCGATCAAATCCTCCCACGCTTAGACCTTTGCTTGTCCTCAAGCAACAACTCTTAGAAGTAGATGAAAGAAAATTATGGTGTATACAGGTTTTGGGCAAAGAGGGCTTCTAAGTTCGAGTAAGGGTGTGTTGTCAGGCACTAACTATCTGAACCAAGGGTATCGTAATTACACGACTCGCAGAAATGCGGACATAAACCTCATAAGTATACAGATCGATCCTAATATCCTTACTATGCTAAGACTTCTTTTTGTACGAGGTCCTTTTTCATTCAGGCGCAATCACATTAAGCCCGTTATCCGTACATACTCATGGTGTAGTGACCGGTTAGTGACCCTGATCTCAAGTGATGGGATTCTGGTACAAGAGTTGGTTTAACCCCTTTTTATTTTACCCATTTGCAGTTGCGGGGGATCGGACCGTAGTCCTCCCTACCAAGTCCAGCACCAGATACCTCTGGACCAACTACAACGGATGTGCCTTATATATATATATATTTTTTTCTTTGTTTTTATTAGTGCTTACAACTTTCTTGAGTTGAGTAATCTTTGTGAGGATCACCCAACTCGTAGTCGTATTCATACTTTATTTTATAAACTTTTAAGGCAAAATAGAGATCATCCACTTATATTCATCGATCCTACACTTAGAGCATGCTTAGGCCGGAGCTGACTGCTAAGATAAACTACTTGAAGACCTATTTGTACAGTTTTATTCAAAATCATAGCATATTGGGAAGAAAGGATCTAATCTAAATGTTCAAAAAGGCTTACGGTGTTAACACGATAACGAATTTTTCAAAAAGTGAGTGCCCAAGAAATAGACCCTATCTAGGACCTGTCTCATAGCCCAAATCCTTAAAAACAACCACAATTCTTTGAAAAAGATTTTGTAAAATTTTTGTAAGGCAAGGCTAAAAAAGTGGGGGAAATGAAAGGGTACACTACGCAGAAAGACTCGCCTATCACATGCATTTTATTAACTACGAATATAACATACCTAAAAGGAAAAATGCGGAAGGGAAATAAAAGCAGGAAAAACGGGAAATAAAAGCGATAAATGCTCCTCCCACACTTAAATCGGACATTGTCCTCAATGTTCCAAAATAAGGTAGGAGGAGGTACCTGAAAACGCTAGTGGGGGCCACTAGGACCTTCACCATCCTGGTTGGTACGACCGGAACGACGGCTACGGCTGCGACGGCGGCTCTCTCGGTCCAAAACTAGCTGCTCCATTCTCTCTGTCAAGGCGGCATTTGCCGCTTGTAGCTCTTGGGTCCTACCAATGAGGGTGCCTTGGGTTGCCTCCATCAATTGGAAGTGACGAGCGTATGTGGTCTGGTTAAGGTGCTGTTCTCTCTGGAAAGCCAGCTGACTTTCCATAATAGTGCGCAGAGAGCTAGCATTTTGCTGTTGGGATGCTTGCATGAATGCCATGTTATCGGTCGCCTGTTGCTGCAAAGTAGTAAGGAGGGTGTCCCTCTGGGCCTCTCGGGCCATATGCTCACGCCACATGTCCTCAGTGACATGGAAACTAGGAGCTGTACCTGCATGTGGGTTAGACGTAGATGGTGTCGTGTGTGGTGGTGAAAAGTGGGGTGGTTCTTCCGTATGGAAATCGTACTCATCATCAGTGTTGTTACCCTCATTTAAAGGTAGATTTGGGGGCAACGGACCAATAAAAGCAGGAGCGTTGAGATCGTAGGTCCAGTTACGCTCAAATCTGATATCAGTACGACGGGTGCAAGGAATAACAACACTGGGTACAGCGGCACCTCCAACCATGAGGAAGTAACCACCTTCCCTCCTCGTCTTGCATAAACGCATATCCCTTAAAAATTTAAGATTTGCAATACGAGGAGGAAGTGGCTCAAGGGTGGCAAGTTCTGTATCCAATCCTATGGCACGGGCAATAGTAGTAATCAGTCCACCAAAGGAAATCGGCCCACCTTTTCTTAAAACATGGTGCATGTGGGCAATCATAAATGGGACTGGATTAACTTTGGTGTCTGTGAGGCAGCTTTGCATGATAATTAATTCTTTAGCATTCACCTTGTTTGGGTTTTCCCGAGCAAAGATGGTGGATGCTAAAAGAAATCTAAAAACACGAAGGGAAGGATTGTGGATATGAGAAGCAAGTAGGCCATCAAAAGATGTTGCATTTTGTTTAGTAATCCTGGCCCAAAATGCTTCAAATGCCCAATCCGTGTCTAAAGGTGCTTCACAAACGGCACCATCCCCATAAGGCCATCCTAACATGGCAGCTAGACCGTCAGTGGAGTAGTCATATTCAACATTAAACATTCTAAATTTTACTCCACCTACGGTGCTAGCAGTGTTAGGAGAGACGTTATAAATTAAAGAACTCAAAAATTCGAACGTCAGCCTAGGGTAGGTTGGTGCTTGAGTAGAAAAAATATCATGCATGCCTAGTTTGTCGAGAAGGAAAAATACACTATGGTATATACCTAATGAATATAGACAGTTTTCATCGATATACCTGGTAGAGTGTATTGGTGTTGTCAGCAATTTCTCAAGCCGCTTTTGTTGTCTTTCTCCGGGTTGGCCACCTCGCAAAATGTAGCCGTGATACTCCATAGGATTTTCTTGTGGATGAATATAAAGAGAAAGAATGGGATGTAGAAGTAATGAAGGTGTGAGGAAGAAAATGAAATAGTGGGGGTATTTATAGGTAGTGAAGAAAAATGGTGGTTGATGAATATTTATGATGGGAATAAATGTAGTGGGGTAGGTATGGATAATAAAGGAAGTTATGGGGGGTTAAGAATGGAAGAAAATGGGATTGGAAGTGGAAAAAGAGGCAAAATGGGGGAAAAACGAGCCACTAGCCGTTAGGTGACCGTTACGTCACCGCGGGCGCGGCAGGGATCACCGCGGGCGCGGTCAGGGCGAGCCAAGTTGGGCCGGTCTTGCTTCCTTTCCATTGGGCTTTTCCTTCCTTGCCATTAGCTTCAATTTTTGGAGGTGTACCTAGTTTTCTTACGAACGTGCATATATGTATGTGAATACATATATACATGTATATTTATTTATTTTTATATCAAAATTTTCATTATGGTGACCAGAAAAAACAAAAACATTAGTAAATGAAAGATATATATAGAGAAAAAAAACACATATGCATATATATATATAGGTACAGACATCGGGTCACCAAAATAGTTATTAATAATGCAGGAAACAGATAATGCAAATAAAAATGAGTCTGAAAAGGAAATCAACATAATACTAATAATACTAGAACTACAGATCTTGTGAATAACACAGATCTATCGCCAACCGGGAGGATGCTCTGCAGGAGTGTCTGGGCCACGCAGCTCAGTCAACTGGCGTCGAATCTCTGCCACCTCGTGAGCTAATTCATTTAACTCACCAGCAAAGGTAACATCATTCAGTTCCAACTGTAAATGAAGGTCAGCCACCTCATTGCGGAGAGTGGCTATCTCAGTGCGCATAGCAGTCAACAGAGTGCGAATATCAGGTTCCTGCAAGCTGAGGTTATTAGTAAGAACAGTAGTGCGTGTAACCTCGGGTCGGGATGTGTGATCTAGAGTAGAGTCCTCGGGAGCAGGAGTGTATTCAGGAGTAGGATCTTCGGAAGCAGGAGTATATTCTGGGGCATACTCTGATATCTCACCCCAACCTTCTACAGAATAGTTCCAATTAGCAGGGTTGGAAACACAAGTCATCTGAGGGTCTGGCAGTGTGAAGGTGTAAACTGTCTGGTCATCGATGAGCAATCTGTACTGATATGGGTGGAAAGAGGCCCTCCTCATGAGCCCACGATCCATGCAAAAGTCTAAATCCAGGAAAGTATATCCACAGTATGGGGTCAGCTGTGCTATCATACTGTCCAAACCCAAAGCAGAAGCTATCTGTGTCACATTCCCTCCGGAATGAATGAGTCCTACAGCGGATCGAGCAGTCTGCTCGAGGCTCTCTATCAGAAAACCTCCACTAGCTATAGGTCTGGACTGACTGGCACAGTATAGGAAAAGTATCTCCTCAGCGGTGACTAAGTGGTCACAGTAACTCCTCCCAAAGAAAGTGTGGCACAAAATCATCTCGAAGTATCGGAAAGCCGGGTTATGGATCTTCCTGGACAGCTGGGTAGAGGGGTCAAGGCTGGCTCCATCAGTAATGTCCTGCCAAAATTTATCAATATCTCTGTCCATATAGTAACTCAATGGTAACTCAGTGATAGCGGTCGGTCCAGTTTGGAAACCAAGCAAATCCCCAAATTCTTTGATGGTCAGGGTATACTCGGTACCAAACAATCTGAAACTTAGGCATCCTTGCTCATCTCCTTCACCCACCCGTGGGTTATAATCCACAGAGCTAAGAAACTCCAGAGTAAGGTTCCTGTAGGTTTTGTGGACATCATCAGCATAATGATCCCAGCCAAGTTGGTTGCACATATACCTAATACTTGGCTCAATCCCGAGTGCCTCCATGCAGCTCTGATCGGGGTACCTAGTGGGTACCATAGGTCTAGTAGATAAGGTAGCAAATCGGGCTTTTTGTGCTTCATCCCTGAAAATCACAACCATACCATCGGGGTAATGCATCCTGAAAATATAAACACAAGAAATTAGTCCAGATAAAACATATATAAATTAATAAAATAAAATAAAATTAAGAATAAACCATGGGTTGCCTCCCATGCAGCGCTTGTTTAACGTCTTTAGCTTGACGATTAGATCTTACTTTATGTTGGAATTGGTGGGTCTATAAGAATATGACTAGAGTAGTCAACAGGCAAATCGCCTCCTTTGTATAGCTTCAGTCTTTGTCCATTTACCACAAATGGAGCGCATGAATTGTTTTTAATTTCTACTGCTCCAGACTTTAGAACTTTTGACACTTCAAATGGACCTGTCCATCTTGAACGAAGCTTACCAGGAAAAAGTCGTAACCTTGAGTTAAATAGGAGAACAAGGTCACCAATGTTGAAATCTTTCTTGATGATTTTTTTATCATGCCACATCTTGGTTCTTTCCTTATATATGATGGCATTCTCATAGGCATTCAAGCGAAGCTCTTCCAGCTTGTGAATGTCCAGGATACGTTTTTCTCCGGCTTTTAGGTAATCTAGATTCAAGGATTTAATGGCCCAATAGGCTTTATGTTCTAGTTCGAAGGGTAAATGACAGGACTTTCCATAAACCAATTGATAAGGAGTTGTTCCAATAGGGGTTTTATAAGCCGTTCTATAAGCCCATAAGGCGTCTTTAAGTTTTCCAGACCAGTCTTTTCTGGATAATGATACGGTTTTCTCTAGGATCTGCTTAATCTCCCTATTCGATACTTCTACTTGGCCACTGGTTTGTGGGTGATATGGTGTTGCTACTCTATGTTTTACTCCGTATTTGCTTAGAAGCTTGTCAAATATCTTAGATATAAAATGCGATCCTCCATCACTTATGACTAACCTCGGGGTTCCAAACCTAGGAAAAATAATATTCTTAAACAGTTTGATAACTACCTTGGTATCGTTTGTGGGTGATGCAACAGCTTCTATCCACTTTGAGACATAATCGACAGCTACTAGGATATACTTGTTACCCATTGAGGAAGGAAAAGGTCCCATGAAATCTATACCCCAGACATCAAATATTTCCACTTCTTGGATGTTACTTAAAGGCATTTCATCACGTCTTGAGATGTTCCCAGTGCGTTGGCATCGGTCACATTTTGTAATGTAAGTGTGGACATCGCGCCATACAGTAGGCCAATAAAAACCTGCTTGAAATATTTTGGCGCATGTTTTAGATGTGCTTGCATGTCCACCATAAGGTGCAGCATGACAATGTTTAATGACATTGCCTACTTCTTCTTCCGGCACACATCGTCTGAATATATTATCTATTCCTCTTTTGAATAGGAGGGGTTCATCCCAAAAGAAGTGTTTAACATCACTAAAAAACTTCTTCTTCTGTTGGTAGCTTAAGTCAGGGGGTATGATATCAGCGGCCAGATAATTCACAATATCTGCGTACCATGGTATGTTGTTCAAGGTTGAGATTTCCTCATAGGTCTCTTCTTCAGTTGAGTTTATCCCAGCTATTAATCTTTCATAAGTAGAGTGATCGTCTATAGGTATAAGTTCAGGTTTAAGGTGTTCTAACCTAGAGAGATGATCAGCTACTAAGTTTTCAGCTCCTTTTTTATCCTTAATATCCAAGTCAAATTCTTGGAGTAAAAGAACCCATCTTAGCAATCTAGGCTTAGCATCTTTCTTACTTAACATGTACCGGATTGCTGCATGATCTGTGTATACTATTATTTTTGCTCCCACCAAATAAGATCGAAATTTATCAATAGCAAAAACTACGGCTAGAAATTCCTTTTCTGTGGTTGTATAATTTAGCTGGGCAGCGTCTAGTGTTCTACTAGCGTAGTAAATAGCATACAGTTTCTTGTCTTTTCTTTGCCCTAGTACAGCTCCTACAGCGAAATCACTAGCATCGCACATGATTTCAAAGGGTTGTGTCCAATCAGGTGGTCTTATGATAGGTGCTGAAATAAGAGCTTGCTTTAAAACTTCAAAGGCCTCAAGACATTTTTGGTCGAATTCAAACTCGACATCCTTCATCAATAAGTTAGTTAAAGGTTTTGTTATTCCGGAAAAATTCTTGATGAAACGTCGGTAGAACCCGGCATGTCCTAGAAAACTTCTTACTTCCCTAACGGTCTTAGGTGGGTTTAGGTTTTCTATAACTTCTATCTTGGCCTTATCAACTTCTATACCTCTTTCAGAAATAATGTGTCCCAAGACTATCCCTTCATTTACCATAAAGTGGCACTTTTCCCAATTCAACACAAGATTTACTTCCACACATCTTTTTAAGATTTTCTCTAAGTTTGAGAGGCAGTTTTTGAAATCAAACCCACACACTGAAAAATCGTCCATAAATACTTCCATAATTCCATCTAGGTAGTCTGCGAAAATTGACATCATACAACGTTGGAAAGTGGCAGGTGCATTACAGAGTCCAAAGGGCATTCGTCTATAAGCGAATGTTCCATAAGGGCAAGTAAATGTGGTTTTTTATTGGTCCTCTGGGTGAATAGGGATTTGGAAAAACCCCGAATACCCATCAAGATAGCAGAAATATGAGTGTCTTGCTAGACGTTCAAGCATCTGATCTATAAATGGGAGAGGGAAATGGTCTTTTCTCGTTGCCTTATTCAACTTTCTGTAATCTATACACATACGCCATCCTCCTTCTGTTCGTTTTGCCACATGCTCACCTTTCTCATTTTCCATAACAGTGATACCTCCTTTCTTGGGTACCACATGGACTGGGCTTACCCATTTACTATCCGAAATTTGGTATATGATACCAGCTTCTAATAACTTAAGAACTTCTTTCTTGACTACATCACTCATGATAGGGTTTATTCTTCTTTGATGTTCTCTTGAGGGTTTTGAATCTTCTTCTAGCATAATCCAATGCATGCATACGGATGGGCTTATACCTTTTAAATCTGAAACTTTATACCCTAAAGCTGAGGGATATTTTCGCAAGGTATCTAAGAGTTGATTTGTTTCTATTTGGTTTAGAGCGGTGCTAATTATAACAGGTCTGTTCATCTCCTCATCCAAAAACTCATATCTTAGATTCTTGGGTAGTTCCTTAAGTTCTATAGTGGGTTTCTCAGTACGCGGCATAAGGTCAGGGGTAAGAGCTAAGCATTCGAAAAGGTTGTCGTCAATGTACGGTTCGATACTCTTAAATCTGTCATCCTCTAAAATAGGGGTTGATGGTAATTTGATTAAAGATTCGTTTTGTTCGAGCTCATTTACACATTCGTCAATGACGTCGATGGCATAACACGCCTCTCCTATCACTGGTGCCATTAGAAACTTTGATAAAATGAACTCAATCTTTTCATCTCCTACCTCGAAAGTCAGTTTCCCTTTCTTAACATCTATTATAGCTCCGGCGGTCGATAGGAAGGGTCTTCCTAAGAGGATTGGGATGTCTTCATCTTCTTTAATATCCATTACGACGAATTCGGTCGGAATGTACAACTGACCAATCTTGATAGGTATGTCTTCTAAAATACCCATGGGATATTTGACAGATCTATCAGCTAGTTGTAAGGACATCTTAGTAGGTTGAAGTTCTCCTAATTTTAACCTCTTACAGACGGCCAGAGGCATCAGACTTACGCTTGCTCCTAAGTCTAAAAATGCTTTGTCTATCATATGGTTACCTAGGATGCAAGGGATAGAAAAACTTCCAGGGTCTTTATCTTTCTTGGCGAGTTTATTTTCGGATATAGAATGACATTCTAAAGGCTTGGGATCATCGAGTCGCCGTTTATTGGTCAAAATATCTTTCAAGAACTTAGCATATGATGGTATCTGGGTTATAGCTTCAGTAAAAGGAATCTCTACATGGAGTTTCTCTATTACCTTAATAAACTTTTGGTACTGGTTTTCTACTTTGGTGTTTTTCAGCCTCTGTGGGAACGGAATAGGTGGTTTATAAGGTTGTTAAGTGTTATTCCCTACTTCTGGTTTTGATTGCTTTTCTGGTTTCTCTGGTTCCTCTACCTGGTCTTTAGGTGTAGCATCTTCCATAGGTTTTTCTGATGTGCTTAAGTTAGGATTTCTAGGCCCTTCATAAGCAGTTCCACTTCTTAAGGTGATAGAATTTGCTTGGCCTTTTGGATTTGGTTGAGTTTGTCCAGGAAATTGTCCTCCAGGTGCAACTTGTACAGAGGTGTTTTGTGCTACTTGGGAAATCTGAGTCTCAAGCATTTTGGTGTGGGTTATCATCTGGTCAAACTTGGTTTCCAGTTGAGTAACTAGTTCGTTCGTGTGAATGTGTTGGTTCATAAACTCCTTATTTTGCTGAGTTTGAGTCTGAATAAAGGTGTCTATGGTTTCTTTAAGGTTTGGTCTTGGGGGCACTATTTGCATAGGTTGGTTTTGTTTTTGCGTTTGGAATCCTTGAGGTCTCGAAGGTCCGGGATTTTGGATAGGGTTATTGTTTTTGTAAGAGAAATTCGGGTGGTTCCTCCATCCAGGATTGTAGGTATTCGAGAAAGGGTTCCCTTGGGTATAGTTAACTTGGTCTGAGCTAGATTCGTTCAAAAGGTTACAGTCAACGGTTTGATGTCCTTGAGTTCCACAGAGTTTGCATTCCGATTGGATTGCTGCTACTGTGGTTGGGTTTTGAGACATGTTCTCGACTCTCAAAGCTAGGGCGTCCATCTTGGCATTAATCATGTCCATGCAACTTACCTCATGCTTTCCTCCATGGCTCTCCTTTTTCTCTACTGTCGCTCGTTCTAATCCCCACTGGGCGTGGTTTTGGGCCATGTCCTCTATTAGGGCACAAGCGTCAGGGTAAGGTTTGTTCATCAACGCTCCGCCAGCGGCAGCGTCTATGGACATCTTTGTGTTGTAATGGAGTCCATTATAGAAGGTATGTATGATTAACCATTGCTCCAGGCCATGGTGCGGACAAGCTCTTAAAAGTTCTTTATATCTCTCCCAGGCATCAAAAAGTGATTCGCCTTGGTTTTGGGTGAAACAAGTGATCAGGTTCCTAAGAATAGCGGTCTTGCTTGGTGGAAAACATCTCGCAAGAAAAGCTCTCCTAAGGTCTTCCCAAGTTGTTATTGAGTTAGCTGGAAGGGCGTCTAACCAGTCGTGAGCTTTACCTCTAAGGGAAAAAGGAAACAGTCTTAAACAGATAGCTTCGGGTGTGGCTCCATTTGCCTTAAGGGTGTCAGCTAACTGGATAAATACCTTTAAATGTTGATTCGGGTTCTCGGTAGCGAGACCAACGAATTGGTTTTGTTGTACTAATTGTAATAATGAGGGCTTTAGTTCAAAGTTGTTGGTAGTTATAGTAGGGTTTACTATACTAGAACTAGGTTCCTCGTTAGATGGTTGGGCGAATTCCTTGAGTGGTCTTTGGTTACGATCTTCTGCCATAGCTCTTCTTATCTTGTGTATAAAAAGACGGGCACGAGCGTAACGTTCAGGTTCTACTAAAGGATCTATTAGGTTACCGGTGCTACGATTTCTACGCATCTACCGGCTAGAATAGCCTTAGTCTAAACGGGATAACAATAGGGTACGAAATTTGACGAAGTTGGTCCCCGGCAACGGCGCCAAAAACTTGATGGGTTTAATCTGTAACGTATAGCCTAAATATAGTACTGCAAGTGCACAACCTATCGAAGTAATATATAAGATTATCGAACCATAGAGACCAATTGTCAATCTATCAACTCTATTGCTAAGGTGCTTATCTAAGGTGAACAAGAATATTGATGTGAGTGCAGTGCAACAAAGTAAATGAGCGAGGTAAATAACAGTTTAAAAAATAGGTTGGAATGTAAATCATGTAATCAGATATTGGTCCGGTCATGTGTAGATGAAACTACTTATGGGGCAGTATTTTCTATTGATAGCAAAGAATCAATTTAACGGGAACTTGTAGCTTTTGACTACTAAGAACCGAATTTACTCTTTAAATTAAATTCCTTTATTGTCACATATAAAGGGTGCCTTCCGCGTTAAAGAGGTAAACCTATTTTTAAGAAATTGATAGTTTTGACTTAACAGAAAAGTAATTTTACTTGGAAAGATTAACTTAAAGAGACTTTTGGCTTTTGACCAAGAGTCAGATTTCAAACCTACAAACGCGTCCGAAAATAGTTTCAAAATCGTTTTCTAAAAAGGTCAATGATTCCTATTTAACCAATCAACGGCTTTCGCTCTTTTTGTTTGGTTAAATAATAATCAAGTCGTATCATTAGTTTGGACGGCTTTCGATCTTACCCAATAAACATTTAAACATAATTGACTTAAGTTAAAAGCAAAACATCCCCAGAGTATTTTCACTAGCATGATAATTGGAACACGACCATGATGACAATCATTACATCCAAACCTTTATAGTTTAGCCAAACATAATAAGTGCGAGTCTATAAAACGTGTAGACTATGATAAGAGCAAGTAAGTAAAAGAGTGCGAGTCTATAAAACGTGTAGACTATGGTAAGAGCATTTAGAGTCTATAAAACGTGTAGACTATGGTAAGAGCATTTAGAGTCTATAAAACGTGTAGACTATGGTAAGAGCATTTAGAGTCTATAAAACGTGTAGACTATGGTAAGAGCATTTAGAGTCTATAAAACGTGTAGACTATGGTAAGAGCAATTATAAGTAAAGAAATGCAATAAATTAGAACCTTGCTCCAGTCGGAGACTTGAATCTGATACAAATCTGCGGAATGGTAAGGCTGGTATGATGAACTTCAACCAAAGTGCTCCAAGACTCGATTACAACTCAATCTACACCGCAATAACTCCCCGATGTGAAGAGATTATTACTTTACAGAAAATGATAGTATATGGCTTAAGATTGTACTAAGCTTGAATGAAACTAAAAAATGAAAATCGAAAACTATTTATAGAGGATCCTTGAGATGCGTAAAGACCAGCATGCCCCTCAACTTCTTCTGAGCGGGAAACTTTTTGTGAAGGCCGCGGGCGCGGTGGCAGTGGCCGCGGGCGCGGTGGCTGGAACTGCCAGATCGTGGGGACGTGGCAGTTGGTCTCTGGGTGAAAGTGGGCCACGTCATCGCGTTCCCTGTAGCCGGCGCGGCGCTGAACGCCATAAGTGCAGAATATCTTGAAAAACCCTAATTTCTTGGCGTTTTGGCTCGTTTCTTCACAAAAGGCTCTGAATTGACAAGAATTCTGAAAACAAAGGAAAAAGGAACATAATACGAGAAAATGATAATAAAAACTAAGGAAAACATGTGATATTTGAGTCAGAAACATAGTGCGATTTAGTGCGATCACTACCTCAACAGGAACGCTGAGAGAATCTTGGGCGACTTCAACCTCAACAGTAACGCTGAGAGAATCTTGGGCAACTTCAACCTCAAAAGTAACGCTGAGAGAATCTTGGGCGACTTCAACCTCAACAGTAACGCTGAGAGAATCTTAGATGTCTTCTACTGGGATAAGAATCAGGGAGATCTTAGGGTCGATCTGACTGAACCAGAGAAGGCCTTTGACTGGATAAGAATCAGGAAAATCTTAGGGTCGATTTAACTGAACCGGACAAGGTCTTGGAATATCTTCAACTGGATAAGAATCAGGGAGATCTTAGGGTCGATCTGACTGAACCAGAGAAGGCCTTTGACTGGATAAGAATCAGGAAAATCTTAGGGTCGATTTAACTGAACCGGGCAAGGTCTTGGAATATCTTCAACTGGATAAGAATCAGGGAGATCTTAGGGTCGATCTGACTGAACCAGAGAAGGCCTTTGACTGGATAAGAATCAGGAAAATCTTAGGGTCGATTTAACTGAACCAGACTAAAGTCTTGAAATATAGTTGAGAATTTAACTGGATCTTTCCTGAAAAGTAAAGGTCAGTCATATGCAATGCATGATATGGATCAAGCAATGATGTTCTCCACATAAATGAGATTTGTAAGATATGATGCGTATATGCATGCTATAATGTATGGAAATGTGATGTTTATGAACGTATGTTTTCGTCCTAGGAAAATAAATCCTTGACGGATGCCGGGAAGTCATATCCTGGGCTGATGTTGGAGAAAAGTGCTTTGTTGACTCCGCTGGGGATGATAGTTGCAAGAATACCGGTAGGAGAAGATAACTCCGTTGGGGGATAAACTTGGCGAATGGATTACTCTGCAGGGAGAAAAGTACTCTAACGATCTTGCTGGGGAACAATACTCTGTTGGTAGAGAGGTACTTTGCTGGAATGTTGATGGTAACTTCGCTGGGGATACGGTTGTTACGTCGGAAGTGTTAATAGACTTCGCTGGGGATAAGAAGACTTTGCCGAGAACGATTTTTCCGTGGCTTTTGGCTGAGGATAACCCAGTTATATCCTGGTAGGGAAATAACCTTTGAATAAAGCCGGGAGACGCATTCGTGCTCTGCGGGGGAGAAGCTTCTAGAATCTACTGGGGATAAGCTTACTGCTTGGGGAGACGGATCCCAACTTTCCTGGGGGAACTGGATTGGACTCTCCTGAGGAAAATTTGAACTATATTGGGAAGTGACTCCGTTGAGTGTCTGATATGCCGCCGGGGAACAATCTTTAGGTCAAGACTGTCGGGGATGCTTGTTAAGAATGTCTATATATCGTGCTGGGGAATGTTGAGATATGTGGGGGATACCCAACTTCCTTAAGGCTGATAATAGCTTTGCTTGGGGAGAGTGCACTGACTTGCTGACGCACTCTCTGGGGAATTAAGATATACTGGTTATGTTCTTCAGCTGAACCCACCTTGATACCTTGGAGGACAGAACAATTAGATTGCTTAGTCAACTCTTTATTGCCCCTGTTTCTACTGTTACCTGTAATTGATCCTTTGTTTCGTATGCAAATATTCATGAGCTAGCAAATTATTGTCAATGCATATATCACAAATTGAACCTTGGACGTTCTTCGCAAAACAAAACAGAAAAAGGAAAAAACAAAAGGCAGTTTTAACTGAAAAGTGATCTTTTTATTGATTTTTTGAATTTGCCTGTAAAATAGGCGTTTATGTACAAGAGGCTGACGTCCTAGTAAGAGAACGTCGCCGAACAAAAGAGTTTATACAAATTTGTACAAAGGAAAATAAAACAGCTTTGTGTATAGAATGATCCCACTGGGCTCCAACTCTGCTATCGCCTTTATATCTTCGAGCGTCTCATCACTTGATGACCTTAGTCGAGGATGAAGCTGATTGATTGATGCCGTCTGAACTTGATGTTGATACCGGATTCTGGATGCAAAGTGATCCAATGAGACATAGTATTACGCTTTATCCCTAACTTTTGCCTGGACCGCCCTTTCGGGTTTTCAGTCCACCGGGATACCCATTTTTGCCCAAGCCGCCTTTTCAGGTTTTCGACCTGCCGGGTGTACAGAGATTTTTTTTATTTCATCCCTTCATTTTGCCCGAACCCTTTTGGTTCGCCGGGAAGCCCTAATTTTTGCCTAGGTATGTCAACCTAGCGGGTCTTTTTTCATGCGTTGTATCTTTTTACTATGTCTGCATTGGCGGGGTGAGGAAGGTCGTCACCATCCATGTTGGTTAGAATCATGGCTCCTCCTGAGAACACATGTTTAACCACAAATGGCCCTTCGTACGTAGGGGTCCATTTGCCCCTTGGATCACTATGAGGTAGGATGATACGCTTGATTACCAGATCCCCAACTTGATGCTCTTGTGGTCTGACCTTTTTGTTAAATGCCCTGATCATCCGTTTCTGGTACGTTTGACCATGACAAATAGCAGCAAGTCTCTTTTCGTCAATTAAGTTTAGCTGGTCAAGTCGTGTCTGGATCCAATCATCTTCATTCAGATCTGCATCCTTCATTATCCGGAGAGAGGGTATCTGCACTTCGATCGGTAAGACTGCCTCCATACCGTAGACCAAGGAGAAGGGAGTTGCCCCGGTTGACGTTCTGGCTGAGGTACGGTACCCATGTAGAGCGAACGGTAACATCTCGTGCCAATATTTATAAGTCACTGTCATCTTCTGCACAATTTTCTTAATGTTCTTATTTGCTGCTTCTACAGCCCCATTCATCTTCGGTCTGTAAGGAGAAGAGTTGTGGTGCTGTATCTTAAACTGCTCGCAGAGCTCAGTGATCATCTTGTTATTGAGATTGGTACCGTTGTCCGTAATGATCCTTTCTGGGACGCCGTATCGACAGATCAGGTTGTGCCGAATGAACTGCGCCACAACAGTCTTGGTTACCGTAGCGTAGGAAGCTGCTTCAACCCACTTCGTGAAGTAATCAATCGCCACCAGAATGAAGCGATGCCCATTGGACGCTGTAGGTTTAATCTCACCGATCATATCTATGCCCCACATTGCAAACGGCCAAGGTGCGGTCAGGACGTTCAGAGGGACTGGAGGAACATGCACCTTGTCTGCATATATCTGGCACTTATGGCATGTCCGAGAGTGTTGGTAACAGTCAGCTTCCATTGTGGACCAGAAATACCCTGCCCGAAGGATTTTCTTTGCCATAGTGTGTCCACTGGAATGTGTTCCAAAGGTCCCTTCATGTAGCTCTTCCATGATCCTTTCTGCTTCTGTCTTGTCCACACAACGCAGTAAGGTTGAATCATGGTTTCGCTTATACAGGATGCCGTTGCTAAGGAAGAACTTGGCTGCGAACCTTCTCAGAAACTTCTTATCATTGACAGAGGCACCTTCAGGGTATTCCTGAGCTTCCAAATATCTCTTCACCTCATGATACCAAGGCTTCTCGGCTACCAATTCAGTCTCGAGATCACAACAGTATGCCGGTTCGTCCAGTTTCCAGATAGTGACCTGGGGAGCCTCATTGTCCCATTTGACCTTGAACATAGAAGACATCGTAGCTAATGCGTCCGCCAACTGATTCTGCTCTCTCGGAAAGTGTTCAAAGGTTATCTCTGTGAAGTGGGGGATCAATGTCAATACACATTCTCTGTAAGGAATAAGATTCAGATGTTTCATATCCCACTCTCCTTTGATCTGATTGATCACGAGAGCGGAATCTCCGAAGACACTCAGAAACTTGATCCTTAGGTCGATCGCAGCTTGGAGACCCATGATGCATGCCTCATACTCCACCATGTTGTTGGTGCAGTTGAAACATAGCCGGGCAGTGAGTGGAGTATGAGTGCCTTGGGGGGATATGATTACAGCGCCGATACCGTTACCCAAAGCATTGGAGGCTCCGTCAAAGTGCATAGACCATCGGGATCCTTCCTCAGGTCCTTCATCCGGTCCAGGCACTTCACAACCAGTCACTATCATGATGCTCTCGTCCAGAAACTCCAAGTTCATTGACTGATAGTCGTCTACCGCCTGATGTGCCAAGTGGTCTGCCAATACACTTCCTTTGATGGCTTTCTGAGTCGTGTACTGGATGTCGTATTCTGTCAAGATCATTTGCCATCTTGCTATTCTCCCAGACAGAGCAGGCTTTTCAAATATGTACTTTATAGGATCCATCTTTGAGATCAACAAGGTAGTGTGAGTCAGCATATACTGTCTCAGCCGACGAGCAGCCCATACCAAAGCGCAACAAGTTTTCTCGAGCAGTGAGTATCGGGTCTCACAGTCGGTAAACTTTTTGCTAAGGTAATAAATGGCATGCTCTTTTCGGCCAGACTCGTCATGCTGCCCCAACACACACCCCATTGAGTTGTCAAGCACTGTCAGGTATAGTATCAGAGGTCTCCCTTCAACCGGTGGCATAAGGATGGGTGGTTCTTAGAGATACTCCTTGATTCTGTCAAAAGCGGCCTGACATTCATCATTCCAATGTACTACCTGATCTTTCTTCAGCAGCTTGAAGATTGGTTCACAAGTAGCAGTTAGGTGCGAGATGAATCGAGCAATGTAATTCAGGCGTCCTAAAAAGCCTCTGACCTCTTTCTCTGTCTTAGGAACTGGCATCTCTTGAATGGCTTTGACCTTGGCAGGGTCCACTTGAATACCCTTATCACTTACAACGAAGCCTAGTAACTTTCCAGACCTTACCCCGAAGGTGCACTTGTTCGGGTTCAACCTCAGCTTGTACAACTTCAGACGGTCAAACAATTTCTGCAGATGATCTAGGTGTTCTTCCTCAGTTTGGGACCTTGCGATCATGTCGTTAACATACACTTCTATCTCATGATGGATCATGTCATGAAATAAAGCAACCATGGCACGTTGGTAGGTTGCCCCAGCATTTTTCAACCCGAATGGCATGACCTTGTAGCAAAAGGTGCCCCACTGAGTAACAAAGGTGGTCTTTTCCCTGTCTTCAGGAGCCATCTTGATCTGATTATACCCTGAAAAGCCATCCATGAAAGAGAACACTTTATGCTGAGCAGTATTATCAACAAGGACATCAATGTGAGGTAGAGGGAAGTCATCTTTGGGGCTGGCCCTGTTCAGATCCCTGTAGTCAACGCACATTCTGACCTTTCCGTCTTTCTTTGGTACCGGCACCACATTAGCAACCCACTAAGGGTAAGAAGTCACTGCAAGGAACCCGGCATCAAACTGTTTCATAACCTCGGCTTTAATCTTCTCGGACATCTCTGGACGCATACGGCAGACCTTTTGCTTAACGGGAGGGCAGTCTTCTTTGGTAGGCAAGTGATGGACCACAATGTCGGTATCCAACCCAGGCATGTCTTCGTAGGACCAGGCAAAGATCTCCATATAATCATGTAGCATCTGAGTCAACCGTTGCTTCACACTGAGCTCTAGGTTGGCACCAATCTTTACCTCCGTTCTGTCTGTATCAGTACCCAGATTTATTGTTTCCACCGGCTCTTCGTGTGGTTAAATAGCCCTCTCTTCCTGGAGTAACAGTCTTGCAAGTTCGCCAGGAACTTCGCAATCATCTTCACCTTCGTCTTCGGCTAAGTTGATCTGATTTTCTAAGTCATAATTGGCAGTAGCAGAGTCGTTACCAGTGAGATCCATAGTGGATTGAAACCTGTATGAGTGAGTGTGTGTAAATACAGCTGTTTTGCAATATATAAAGAAAGGAAAGAAAGAAAAGGAGCATAAGATTTGAAATGCGAGAAAACGCCCAAGGTCTTTATTCATGATATATGAAATGACAATTAATATGCCCTCACAAATGAAGCCACGGTGCCCCGGGTAAGACACCGGGCCATAGAGTTTTAATTCATTGTTTATTACAAATAACAAAACAAAGGAGTTTATTACTGCGTAACAAAAGTAACAGGAGTATGATCTTTAGCAATCCAATTGGTCAATCCACCATCAGTCGTCGGGTAGATCCAGCTATCGAACTCTGACTCTTCCACTTCATCTTCGTCCCCAATAGCATTCACTCCTGGGTTGGTAATGAGCACAGGAGGTCTTCTGGTCTTTGCCTTGCGCACAGCCTTCTGACCCTCTGCAGTAAAACCCAGTCCAAACTTGTCAGTTTTAGGTGTAAAATCAGGGAGCCTGCCCCAGTTAGCACATTCACCTTTCTTGATCACAGCCCGGGCATCCTTCAAGGAAGCCATCTTTAATGGAAAGTCCTCTTCAACCACTGTTTCCGCTGCTGCCAATGTTGGAGGTACCTCTTCGAAATGCTGAAAGGGGGTTTCAATAAACTCCCCGTCCATCTCAATATACCTGAAGGAATTCAAATGGCTCACCATATACTCCTCCTCTCCCTGCACAGTGACAATCTTCCCTCTGACGGGGTACTTGAGTTTCTGGTGCAGGGTAGAGGTCACTGCCCCAACTTTATGGATCCAAGGTCGACCCAGTAGACAAGAATATGATGGACGGATATCCATCACATAGAAAGTTGAATCGAAAACTTGAGAACCCACACGGATAGGAATGTCCACCTCTCCATGAACCATCCTCTTAGAACCGTCAAAGGCTCTGACAATGATGTTGCTAGGTTTCAGCTCCAGGCCCTCACAATCCAAATGGTCTAAGGCCTTCTTGGGTAGCACATTCAAGGAAGAACCAGTGTCCACAAACACGTGCGCAATAGTAGTGCCCCTGCATTCAATAGAGACATGCAGGGCGTCGTTGTGGTCCTTTCCCTTAGCAGTAAGGTCAGCGTCCGAGAAACCCAAACCATTGTCCGCTGTCAGATTGGCTACGCAATCAGTAAACTAGACTGCAGATGTCTCCTGTGGCACATGGGCCGTCTTGAGGAATGAAATCAGGGCCTTAGCATGGGCCTCTGAGCACAGTAGTAAGGAGAGCATAAAGATTTTGGAGGGTGTATGCCCCAGCTGCTCGACCACATTAAAGTCACTCTTCTTGATTATTTTCAGAATTTCCTCCATCTCTTGTTGGGAGGCCTCAGCATTCACAGATTTTGGCGCCTCCATCCGGGTAGGCTCATCTTCAATCCCTTTGCCCCGAGCATTAGATGACTCGGCAACAGGGGAAGCAACTGGATCAGAAACGGGGACAGGTATACTTGCAGGTGTTATAGTGAGGGGTCTTCGAATAGCTGGTGGCGCAATGTCAGGCGAGAAGAGCCTGCCACTGCGGGTTACTTTGGCCGGACCAGTGATATTGCTGACGCTGGTACCAATGTTGAACTCTTGTTTTATTCCATGTACATACACATCTGCCCCATAGTGCCATGGGACAGCCTTATCAGATTCATAGGGGAGAGGCCCCGGAACAGTAATCACAATGGGTGCGACAGTCATGATTTTAACCGGCTTCCTCGGGAGAGCCTTGATCGGATTATTAAAGATTGTAACAACAGAAACTTCTTCCACCGGAACAAACTGAACAGCAGTCTTCTTGAACAGAATCTCTTTGCTGTCCATCAGGCTTTGGATGCCCAACTTCAGCAAAGGACAACCAGAAAGGGAAACGGCACAGAAAAGGCAACCTTCACTACAACCCGGAATAAACCGGCCCGCAGTAGGTTCCTCTTAACAGTCATCAAGGGAGTAGCTACATCACTCACAGAAACGGCATACACATCTTCATCAACGGCATTCACTCCATGCTGGGGCATAGGAGCAGTCACCACATTTGGCCTCTCAGGCGCTTCAAATTGTATCTCTTTTGCGTCAATAAGGTCTTGCACCTTATTCCTTAAGGCCCAACAGTCATCAGTGGAATACCCCGGGCTATCGGAATGATAAGCACAGCGGGCATTCGGATTATACTTGGGAGAAGCCGTATTCACAACCTTCGGGGCCTCTCTAACAGTCACCAAATTGGTGGATAGCAACTGCGGCAAGATTTGCGATAAGGTCATACTTAGACGGGTAAACTCTCTTCTGGGTCTTTCAGCCCTTTGAGGATTGGTTTGCCGAGGAGCGGCAGCAGGTTTAGCAATCATCTCCGCGTTGACAGATTGGCGGAGTTCAGGTTTCTCTTGCCTCCTAGGCCCATATACAACACTGGCCTCCTTCTTAAAGGGCTTCTTCTCAGAACTTGCAGATGCACCCTTCTGAATTTTGCCGGACTTCATTCCAGCCTCTATTCTCTCCCCAGTCAGAATAAGATCAGTAAACCCTGCAGATGAGTTACCGATAAGATGATTGAAAAATGGCCCAGATAGGGTCCCCAAGAACATGTCTACCAACTCCCGGTCAGTTAAAGGAGGCTGCACCCTGCCAGCCAGATCCCTCCACTTCTGTGCATACTCTTTAAAACCTTCGCTTGATCCTAGCGACATACCCTGGAGTTGGGTACGTGTAGGAGCAAGGTCGGCATTATATTGATACTGCTTATAAAAAGCAGTAGCCAACTCCTCCCAGTTACGAACCTTGGTCCCATCCAGCTGATAGAACCATTCGAGATGAGTCCCTGAGAGACTCTCCTGGAAGAAGTGGATCCATAAGTTCTTGTCCACTGAGTACGGTTGAATCTTCCGCACATAAGATCTGAGGTGTAGCTTGGGACAAGACGCCCCGTCATACTTGGTGAAAGATGGTGCCTTAAACTTGTGAGGAATAATCACACCAGTAGATAAGCCCAAGTCTCCGAAATCCAGCCCAGGCACTTGTTGGATCTCCATTGCATTCAGTCTGTCTTCAAACTGCTTGTATCTGTCTTCAGCCGGAGGATGCTGTTCCTCATTAAAGTCAGTCTCGTTGTCAGAGACTACCGGACTAGAAGCCTTTCCCCCTTGGGGAATGCCTTTGCCTACAGAAGAACCAACCTCTTCATTCTGCAGAGTGTTGCCAAACCTTCGGCCCGAGTTGAAAAGAACAGTTCTCTTTTTCTTCTTCTTCTCCTTCTTCAGGAGTAAAGCCTTCAGCTCTTCTTGGCCTTGAGCCAAACCCATGATCAGCTCTTGGAATTGCGCGTTCTGCACCTGGAGAGCCTTGATAGAAATCTCGGTTGATGATGAGTCAGGGTTCATGATGCTGAAATAAACAGCGAAGAACAGTAAGAAACCTGAAAAGAAGAAAACCTGCTATGCACATGATGAATGGAATGCGTATGAGTTATGTTTTCAAAGACAATCGGGAATCAACTTTGTAAACAAAAAGGAACACACTTCATTATATTCAACTTTGAAACTTAAATTGTTCAACAGGTTGCCCTTAGGCGTTACATAAAAGGGAAATACTGAAAAGGGAAATAAAACTGTAAAAGAACATCCAGAGTTCCTTATTGATCCCATGGTCTCCTCTTCTCAGTACGGATGTAGTCATTCAGAGCTCGCTCATTCTCCAACTGCTTTGTCAGCTTCTGGATCTTCAATTCCTGCTCATTGAACTTTTCCCGATACGAATCCCGTTCTTCTCGCAGTTGCGACCAAGACCTCTTTAATGTCTCATAATCAATAGGTATCTGAGGAGGGAGGACAGTTGGAGGAGCCCCATCTTTGTCAGGATACTCAAGAATGACGGGTCTGACAGCTTCGTACGACATACCTAACTTCTGAGCACGGATGTGAACCCATTTGTAGTAGGCTTCCATAGGTAGAGAAGTCTTTGGTCCTAACTCTTGTGGGTTAGCTTTATGAACTCTGTCCCAAGCCTTGATGAACCTACGACGCAGCTCGTCACTATCCACCTGAAACTCAAAACTGATGTGAGGCACCAACATCTCATGAGGCCCTGTTCTTCTGGCTCTTCCAAACTGACGGAGCGCTAGACACGGATTGTAAGAGATTCCTCCTTGAGTACCAATCAAAGGAACATTAGGGTATTCTCCGCAACGATCAATAACAGTTATCTCATCCAAACCTCTGAAAGTCCAAATGATGTCTTTATCAGTGAGAGACATTAACCTATGAGCCCAACCTCTTCCTTCTTGGTTCTTCAGCATGAACTTAGGGAGGTGCGAAATAAACCACCTCACCAACAAAGGGATGCAGCACCAAAGAGTTCCTCGTCTTCGGGCAGTACGAGCATAAAGTTGTTGCAGGATATCACCCAAGAGAGTGGGCACAGGATTCTGAGACATAAAGATCCTTATGGCAGTGACATTGATGAAGTTGTCAGGATTAGGAAACAAGACTAGCCCATAGATTAAGAGAGCCAAGATATCTTCATATGCCCTAAAGTCCAAGTCATTCCAGAAACTGTTAACTTTACCAATCAGAAACTTGGCCAAGAAACCCTTAACTCTGCTTCTAGTCACCCAGTTGTCCATTACTTCTTGATGTGTCAAGGGAAGAGCTGCAGCAACCTCCTCAAGCCTGAGGGTCTTTTCCCAACCAGTGAAGGGAGTCTGATCCAAGATAGGGATACCAAGCAAATCAGAGAATTCTTCCAGGGTAAGGACCATCTGGAAGTCTTGGAAGGTGAAACACTGGTACAGAGGGTCATAGAATTGGGTCAGGACACTCATTAACTGTTGATCCCGCTTTGCAGTGACTAAACTGAGAAGAGAACCATGCCTCTGGATGAAGGATGTGGTGTTTGGAATTCTGCTAACCAATTCTTCAAGTAACTCAGGTGGGTGAACAAAGTTGAACCGGATAGTATTCCTTCGCATAGGCATCATGATGTCCTACAAAACAGAGCAAAGGTGAAACCCTCTTGTCTTTGAAATAGTCAGTCCTTATGCAGGATGCATGCAATGTTATGATGGCATGATGTTATGATAAAACACACCACAAATATTTACAAGGGAAAACATGATAAGGCACACAAGTCACACAATACAAGCCCTTAGAGTTTAGGCCAGCATGAGGTCTAGGTATTACCCTCTTTCAGTTTGTTGGTTCATACCTGTCCTATCAAAAGTAACCGGGTTCTTAGAGGATCCCAATATCATTGACTACCCTCAATCGGTCATAACTCCAGCATCGCAATCTTTTCTTGCGGCCAGAACCATCACGAGAGTTTAGCCTCAATGGGCGTAGCATACTGCTACTGTTCTATTGGCCAAGTTGGGTCATTTAAGGTTCTAAGGTCGGTTGGTGCTTAATGACTCCTCAGAAGACCCATATTCTCCTCGTTGCAACACAAGGGATATCGGTACAGACCAAGGTGCCACACCAACGTAGCCACTGCTTCACCCATGTCGGTCTACGCCGGACAGGTCCCTCACAGCTTATGCTACCTAAACAGGGTATCCCCAGATCCGGGTTAGGATCTATGTAACTCCGATGCAACCCACAATTTAAAGCAAACAAGTCAAAACAATTGAAAACACAGTTATGAACTATCCTAAGGTACACCTCACTTTAAAGTATTTCACCAACAGAGTCGCCAGTTCTGTGATCGGTGGATCTGGAACTGACTGTTTAACGCTGGTTCGCGAAATGTCGCGGAAGCAAGAGTCGCCACCGTCTTTTATTTTCTCCAAATAGAAAGGACAAAAGCACAGAAAAATTCCTTATAGAGATTGCTCTCGGTTCGGGAGGTAGATTTATAGAAAGGGAAGGTGTTAGCACCCTTTCTATCCATGGTTATCCATGGGCTCTTAGATACTTGCTCATTTGTGTTTTCAAAATTGTTTGTTTGCTTTTCAACTGTGGGTTTAAAAAGTTTCTTTGAAAATTTCAGTTTGACTCTTGTATCAGTCCTCAAGAGTGTTTGAAAAATTGCTTTTGAAAGCTTTTTGAAAGGTGTCGGTGTGAAAAGTAGTTTTTGATTTGTTTTGAAATTAGAGCAAGTATCTAGAGTCATCTACCTACCCTAAGGAATTCGTCTGTGTAAATGTCCTTAAAGTAGTGCCATCCCACCATTGAGAGGTAGGTAGCACCACCGTTGGAGGTGTTCGGGTCAATTCGAGGGTTCGGGACATGGTGATCACCGGAGCAATAGGAAGACACCTTAGAAGCTACCCTCATGCCATGTTCATGGACATGAGGACTTACTAAAACATCCTCTACTCGACGACCACTTTTCGAGGGGCAAGGCAACAATGAGGCGTACCCTAGGGGTGGTGTGTGATTTGTGTGTCATTTTCAATTATTTTTATCTTGTCATGCATTGGTGATCTACGCGTTGCTTTTATTTTGGCATTCATTCTTTCATGCAAATTATTAACAGTTAACAAATGCGGAATTAAAAAGTCCTATGCTATTACAAAGGCGCGGGTCTACATCGCCAAATTAATCCAAGACCCGATTTGAATAAAATAAAGCGCGAAAAAATAAATATCATAATTAATCTATTACATGGCTTTGGGATAATTACATGGAATTTATAAAAAGAAATTAATGTAAAATGCGAGAAGGAGTAAAGTCGGGAATGCGAGGGCGTTGGACCCTTTTAAGGAAATTAAATTACAATTAATAAATTAATTAAGTTAAATGAGAAAAGGAAATTATTTTTGAGTTTTTGTATTTATGGAATTAGTAATAAAATTAAATGAAATTAAAACCCTAATTCTAAACTATTTTTAATTTATTAAAAAAATGTTTAAATCTAACCTAGTTTTAACCTAATTATTTAATGGCAAATTTATTTACAAAATAAATAATTAATTATTAATAATGGTAAAAGAAAAAGAAAAGAGGATAAAAGTATTTAAAACCCTAATTCTACATTTTTTAGTTTATTAAAAAAACATTAAAATTAAACCTAGAATTAAAACTAAATTAATTGTTGAATTTATTTACAAAAATGTTAGTGAATTAAACATTAAAACATATTTTTTATTTTTATAGTTTCTGATTTTTTGGTATTTTTATGTTATGAAAAATTAATTTAAATAATTAAATAAAACTAAATAAAACAAATAAAATAGAAAAAATAAAAAGAATGAAAAATAGAATGCAAACCAATGGGGGGTGTTGACCCCAATTTTGGAGGTAAGTTGCCAGCAATTTGGCCCATTTATTGGAGGCCTGGTTGACTTTTCTGGGATGCGTGTGGCACATTTGACTGATGCGTATGGTATTCTTCAGATCAAGGCCATTGGATTGATCTTAGTGGCCATGTGGCAAGCTTTGATGGTGGATGCATGGTGAACCCCTGGAAGGCACGCTGCGTAGGAATCTGGAAAACAAAATAACATTGAGAAGAGAGGGGACCTGGGAATCGAACCCAGGTCCCATTGCTTACCAAGCCATATGCCTGCCAACTGAGCCATTAGCGCGTTTTGTGTATAATATGGAAAATAAAGAATATAATGTAAAACAATGATGAGTGGTGTCCTTCGCGCGAAATTCAAACGCGCCTATGATCAATGGACACGTCCTCCATCTTCTTCATGCTGCCTGTAAAATAAAAAGAGATAGCAGGGGTTTTAAACCCCCACTAAATAGCATATGTGAAAATAGCGATTAGGCCACCGTTGCTCATAAATTGAGCGCGACATGTGGACTGAGTTCGTGTGAAGCTTCTGGTTCTAATGGCATAAGTCTCGTTGGCCAATTTTTCCCCAAGCGTAAAGCCCCAATTCTACAGCTTTGAAACCCTAGAACATTTTAATGGAAACTTTGCGCACAGGCCATATTAATTCAATTAGATAACACCATTAGCTTTAGAATGATTGGATTAGTATAAAATCAATATCAAAAACACATGAAAAATGCATGGAATTCAGGATGCGATTATGAATATTTTACAGAAAAGTGGGACTCCTATCTACCAATTCTTTGCGCTTGGAGAGTTGATTTTGATTGGGGTAGCTTCTTGAATGTGTCAAGAATGCAATGGAACAACTCTTTTGCTTTGAAACGACCTGCAACTATGAAAACAGTTTCAAAAAATTTATGGAAAAATGCAAGTTTTTTTTTGTTCTTAGGCGTAGCTTCCAGGTCCTATGCACTAGGGTTGTGATCTGTATATGTATGTGAGTGATTTAGGTTTGCAAATCAAGTCCAAAAACCCTTGTAATCATGAATCAAATATTTGATTTTTAATGGCATCTTTTCAAATCTTTTCCATGTGCTTTTGATACCAATCATGGCCAAATCTTTCCAAATTGAGGGTGCACGAAATCTTGAGGTTTTATGGAGATAATATGCTGCAAAAAGGGATTAAACAACATGGTTTTCTATTTTTGTCATATTTTATTTCATTAAATGAATTAATAGTGATTAAAAATTCAAATAAATAATAAAAAATGATGAAATAATTCCCCTTTGGGCCAAATGGTCGTGCATAGCCTTTGGATAAAGATTCTTGGAAGAAAATGTGGCCCATTAGCAATTTTGAGGCATTTGAAGCAAAGTTGACTTTTCAAAATTCCCAAAAATTTCCCAACTTCCACAAGGCATATCTTGCTCAATTTTTAAGATTTGATCATGTTCTTTGACATTTTGGAAAGGTCTTGAAGTCCTCTAACCAATGACTTTGGTCCCATATCATTTTGATTTACCAATCTCAAGTTATGGTCTTTGACTTAAAGTGTCTTTTTGTTGACTTTTGAAAATGACCTATAATGTTGAAATTGATAACTTTTTGTGAGAGCATTTCTTGGACTTGAAGTGTGAAGAGGAGTTGTAGGAAATGTCTTTCTCTTCAAAATGAGCTTTGGATGGAATTTTTCTGATAAACCATGTGGAAGTTATGCCCTGGTCAAATTACAGTTGACTTTTTCAACTGTCCAAATATGGAAACTTTTGCATCTTGAGACTTTTTGAGCCATGCTTTGAGAATCATGATCAAGAATTGATCCAATGATGTTTGTGGCTTCAAAATAAGATGTTGACCAAAAATTTGAACTTTTGACTGTCAAAATGACCATTTTGCCCCTATAGTTGACTGTTGAGCAATTAGGGTTTTTGACTGTGCAATTTTGTGCTGTAAGTCTTGAAACTTGGTATGTGGATGCTTGACCATGTTTGTAGGCATGTGGGACTTGATTGGACCCTTGGAAACTTCAATTTCTTTACCAGACCCAAAACCCTAGTTTTTGACTGTTAGGAGGCCTTTGAACTGTGCAACCCTTGGGGAGATTTTGAAGCATGCTCTTTGCAAATCTTGAAGAATATGGGAGGGCAAATTTTGGGATACAACAGTCTGCATTCGCAGGGTGCGGAAAATCGTCGCCGTCCATGGTGGTCAGGATCATTGCACCACCAGAAAATATGCTCTTGATCACAAATGGTCCTTCATATGTAGGAGTCCATTTGCCCCTGGGATCACTTTGCGGCAAGATAATCCGCTTGATTACGAGATCTCCGACTTGATACACTTGACGTCTGACTTTCTTATTGAAGGCCTTGATCATCCGTTTTTGATACGTCTGACCATGGCATATAGCAGCGAGTCGCTTCTCGTCGATCAGATTGAGTTGATCAAGTCGGGTCTGAATCCAATCATCTTCATTCAAACATGCGTCCTTCATAATCCTTAGAGAAGGGATCTGAACCTCCATGGGTAGGACAGCTTCCATGCCATATACCAAAGAAAATGGGGTTTCCCCGGTTGAAGTACGTGCCGTCGTACGGTATCCATGTAGAGCAAACAGTAACATCTCATGCCAGTCTTTGTAAGTGACTGTCATTTTCTGAATGATCTTCTTAATGTTTTTGTTCGCAGCTTCAACAGCACCGTTCATCTTCGGCCGATAGGGAGATGAATTATGATGATAAATCTTGAACTGTTCGCACAATGCGGTGATCATCGTGTTATTCAGATTTGTACCGTTGTCTGTGATGATCCTGTCTGGAACACCATACCGGCATATGAGATTTTGCTTGATGAAGCGGGCAACCACATTTTTAGTAACAGAGGCGAAGGAAGCCGCTTCGACCCATTTGGTGAAATAGTCAATGGCAACCAGGATGAAACGGTGTCCGTTGGAAGCCGTGGGCTTGATCTCTCCAATCATGTCAATGCCCCACATTGCAAATGGCCAAGGAGCAGTCAGAACGTTGAGAGGAACCAGAGGGATATGAACTTTGTCAGCGTAGACTTGACATTTGTGGCAAGTACGAGAATGTTGATGGCAGTCAGCTTCCATGGTAGACCAGTAATAGCCTGCCCTTAGGATCTTCTTAGCCATTGTATGCCCGCTCAAGTGAGTGCCAAATGTGCCGTTGTGTATCTCAGTCATGATCAACTCTGCTTCAGCTTTGTCTACACATCAGAGTAATACGTAATCATGGCTTCGTTTGTAAAGGATGTCGTTGCTCAGGAAGAACTTAGCAGCGAATTTCCTTAAGAACTTCTTGTCATTTACGGAAGCTCCCTCTGGATAATCTCTAGTCTCGAGATACCTTTTGATTTCATGGAACCAGGGTTGTTCCACTACTTCTTCGGTATTAATCTCGTGACAATGTGCAGGTTCATCCATTTGCTCAATGGTGATTTGGGGAGCCTCGTTATCCCAGTTGAGTTTAAACATGGAAGACATTATAGCTAGAGCATCTGCTAGCTGATTCTCTTCTCGCGGGAAATGCTCGAAGGTAATTTGCTCGAAATGAGGCAACAATGTCAAGACATGTTCTTTGTATGGGATAAGATTAGGATGCTTGGTATCCCACTCTCCTTTGATTTGACTGATAACCAAAGCCGAATCCCCAAATACGATCAAAGATTTGATCCCCAAGTCTATAGCAGCCTTGAGACCAAAGATGCAAGCTTCATACTCAGCCATGTTATTTGTGCAGCTGAAGCAAAGTCGGGCCGTGAAAGGTGTGTGACAGCCTTCTGGAGAAATGAGTACTGCGCTGATACCGTTTCCAAGTGCATTTGAAGCACCATCAAAGTACAGGGTCCATCGGGATCCCTTTTCGGGTCCGTCATACGGTCCGTTACCTTCAATGTTGTCCAAATTCATGATGTCCTCGTCTGGGAAGTCAAATCTCATGGGTTGGTAATCTTCGATAGCTTGATGAGCCAGATGGTCAGCTAGTACACTCCCTTTTATAGCTTTTTGGGTGGTGTACTGGATGTAATACTCAGTTAGGATCATCTGCCATCTGGCTATTCTTCCAGATAAAGCGGGCTTTTCGAAGATATACTTGATAGGATCCATTTTGGAAATCAGTAGGGTAGTATGAGTCAACATATACTGTCTTAGTCAGCGAGCAGCCCATACCAAAGCGCAGCAAGTTTTCTCGAGCAGTGAGTAGCGAGTCTCACAGTCGGTAAACTTTTTGCTAAGGTAATAAATAGCATGCTCTTTTCGACCAGACTTGTCATGCTGGCCCAAAACACACCCCATTGAGTTATCCAAGACGGTCAGATACATGATCAATGGTCTTCCTTCGACGGGTGGCATCAGAATAGGAGGTTCTAGCAAATACTCCTTGATTTTATCAAAAGCAGCTTGGCAATCGTCGTTCCATTCGACTACCTGATCTTTCTTTAAGAGTTTGAAAATTGGCTCACAGGTAGAAGTCAGATGAGAAATGAATCTGGCAATATAGTTCAAGCGCCCCAAGAACCCTCTAACCTCCTTTTCAGTACGGGGAGAAGGCATCTCTTGTATTGCTTTCACTTTTGCTGGATCGACTTCAATGCCTTTGTTGCTTACAATGAATCCTAGAAGTTTACCAGACCTAACTCCAAAAGTGCACTTACTTGGATTCAGCTTGAGTTTGTATTCTTTCAATCTGGCAAACAGCTTTTCTAGATGTTCAAGGTGCTCCTCCTCTGTTTGTGACCAATCTATCATATCGTCTACGTATACTTCAATCTCATGATGTATCATATCATGAAACAAAGCTACCATGGCGCGTTGATAAGTTGCCCCTGCGTTCTTCAGCCCAAACAACATCACCTTGTAATAGAAAGTGCCCCATTGCGTGACAAAAGTTGTTTTCTCCATATCCCCGGGGGCCATTTTGATTTGATTGTAGCCCGAGAATCCATCCATGAAGGAAAACACTTTGTGCTGAGCTGTATTGTCGATCAAAATGTCAATGTGTGGAAGTGGAAAATCATCTTTGGGGCTGGCCCTATTCAAATCCCAGTAGTCCACACACATCCTGACTTTGCCATCTTTCTTAGGTACTGGCACGATGTTAGCGACCCATTGAGGATAGGACGTAACAGCCAGAAAGCCTGTGTCGAATTGCTTCATCACTTCTGCCTTGATCTTTTCAGACATGTCAGGCCTCATTCGGCGGACTTTTTGCTTGATCGGTGGACAATCCTCTCTTGTGGGGAGACGGTGAACCACGATGTCTGTGTCTAAACCCGGCATGTCTTCATAAGACCAAGCGAAGATTTCAACATACTCATTCAACAACTGTATAAGGCGTTCCTTGACACTTGGTTCCAGATTGGCACCCACTTGCACCTCCTTCCGGTCTTCCTCGGTCCCTAAGTTGACAGTTTCCAATGACTCTTCGTGCGGTAAGATGGCCCTTTCCTCTTGCTGTAGAAGTCTGGCTAGTTCCCCTGGTACTTCACAACCTTCGTCATCTTCATACTCGACTTGATTGACCAGATCTTCAGAGTTATTGAAGGATATAGCAGAATAGTCACCCATGGAATCCGGAGTGGATGGGTACCTGCATTTGTGAGTGTGGGTGTGTGTAAGGGATAGCCATCCTTAAACAAAAAATGCAAAAGGAAAGAAAATGAACATAGCAGTTTATCAAATGAAAAACGTCCAATGAATCATTAAACATGGCATATGGATATGAAAAATAATCAAAACCCTTACAAATGGACCTACATGCCCCGGGCAAGGCATGAGGTAGAAAGATAGTGTACGGATTGTTCGAAAATAAATATTACAGACCAAATAGGAAATGTTTGACAGATAAATTACTGATGAATAAAAGTGATGGGGACAAAGTCTTTTGCCTCCCAGTTGCACAATCCTCCTTTGACAGTCGGGTAAATCCACTCTTCGATGCTGCTCTCTTTGTCTTCGTCCTCCAAAGCGTTGATTCCGTAGGGAGAAATTTTGACTGGCGCCCTTTCAATCTTCGAACGGCGCATAGCTTTCTGGCCCGCGGTAGTGAACCCTAATCCAAATTTGTCTGTCTTATGTGGAATATCAGGCAACTGCCCCCATGCTGAATTCTTCCCCTCCTTTATTGCGGCCCTTGCGTCCTCCAGAGATGCCATCCTGGCCATCTGCCTCAGTACTTCAGCTGCCAACTTTGCTACTGTTATTTCAGGAAGGACTTCTTCGAAATGCTGGAAAGGTGTATCAATGAACTCTCCCTCTACCTCCACATACCGGAAGGAATTCAAGTGGCTGATCATGTACTCCTCTTTGCCATGGACGGTTATGATCTTCCCCTTGACGGGATACTTCAACATCTGATGTAAGGAGGAGGTGACTGCCCCGGCATGGTGTATCCAAGGCCTACCCAACAAGCAAGAGTATGACGGATGGATGTCCATCACATAGAAAGTAGATTTAAACACCTTAGTGCCCACCTTGATGGGAATATAAACCTCCCCATGGACCATTCTCTTCGAACCATCGAAAGCTCTGACAACAATATCACTCGGTTTCAACTCTAACCCTTCACAATCTAGTCGGTCCAAGGCCTTCTTAGGCAGTACATTCAGCGACGAACCAGTGTCGACCAAGACATGTGCGAGAGTAGTTCCTCGGCACTCGATTGAAATGTGCAAAGCATCATTGTGGTTTCTACCTTTAGGAGTTAGGTCGGCATCAGAGAAACCTAATCCATTGTCCGCAGTAAGGCTGGCCATGCAATTTTGAAATTGATCTGCAGAGGTTTCCTGGGGCACATGGGCTGCCTTTAGGAATTTTATCAGAGCTTTAGCATGCGCTTCCGAGCAAAGTAGTAGTGCCAGCATGGAGATCTTTGAGGGGGTTTGCCCCAGTTGTTCTACCACATCGTAATCACTCCTTTTGATTATCTTCAAGATCTCATCCATTTCCTTCTTGGAGGTTTCCGGGATGACCAAGGGTTGAGCCCTCGTCCTGACGAGCTCATCTTGGATTCCCTTACCTTTATCAGCAGCGGTAGGAGAGACAGTACTAGGAACAACAACATCTTCAATCAATGGGGTTCTAGTGGAGAGTTTTATTGGTGCAGGGATAACCTTGTCAGTAGATGAGGGTCCAAAGATTGCTCTTGGAGGGGCAATCTCTGGAGAAAATATTCTCCCGCTCCGGGTGATTTTGCTCGTGCCTGCAATGTTTCCAATGCTGGCTTCTTTATCATCCGAACTTTCTTCAGTTATTTCGATTTGTTTAATACCATGGTAGTAGATGTCACCGCCATAGTTCCATGGTATTGACTTCTCAGAAACATAGGGGACAGGCCCTGGCATTGTTATCTTCAAAGGAACAGACTTCGTAGCTGGTGTAATCTTAACAGGCTTTCTGACGGCCTTGGAAAGATTGGCGTGAATGGTTATGATTGAGACATCTTCAGTATGGGTTGGAATAGCAGAAACTTTTTCAAACAAAATTTGTCGACTGTCCATTAGGCCTTGGATGCCTTTCTTCAGTAACGGACAATCAAATGGCAGAGAGTAACAACAATAGCAGTCTTCTTTACATCTCGGGAAGATCCCGACCCTTAACAGATTCAACTTGATGGTTAACAATGGAGTTATCAGATCATTGACATCAGCAACATACAAATCTTCTTCAATGGCATTGACATTTCGGCCGTGCTTCGGCATTGGAGCAGATATCACATTAGGCTTCTCCGGAGCGTCGAACTCCACTTCCTTCGCCTCTATCAGGTCTTGGATCTTATGCTTGAGTGCCCAACAATCGTTGGTGTCGTGCCCGACACTGTCAGAATGGTAGGCGCATTTAGCATTAGGATGGTAATGCGGAGAGGACGTATTCACATTTTTTGGTGCCTCTTTGATAGTGGCGAGATTCAACTTTAACAGATGGGGAAGCACTTGCGCTGGCGTCATATTAATGCGGGTGAACTGCCGTTGTGGCCGTTCCACCCGTTGTTGATTTGGTCTGGACTGGTTATAGCGAGGCTGCTCACTTGAAGGGTTTTGAATCATTACGGCCCCCACTGTCGGCCGGCGCTCAGTCTTCCCTGCTCTTCTCTGGGAGTATACCACAGTCGTTTCCTTCTTAAAAGGCTTCTTCTGAACACTTGCAGCGGCACCCTTCTGAATCTTTCCTGACTTGATGCCAGCTTCAATTCTTTCGCCTGTTAAGATCAAATCGGTAAACCCCGCGGAAGAGTTACCAATCAGATGATTGAAAAATGGCCCAGATAGGGTCCCTAGAAACATATCAACAAGTTCACAGTCGGTTAAAGGAGGCTGCACCCTGCCAACCAAATCCCTCCATTTTTGAGCATATTCTTTGAATCCTTAGCCTGTTCCCAGTGACATACCCTGAAGTTGGGTACGCGTGGGAGCAAGGTCAGAATTGTACTGATATTGTTTGTAGAAGGCGGTGGCCAAGTCTTCCCAATTTCGGACGCTGGTTCCCTCTAGCTAATAAAACCACTCCAGTTGAGCCCCAGAAAGGCTGTCTTAAAAGAAATGGATCCAAAGGTTCTTATCTGCCGTATAAGGTTGAATCTTCCTTACGTAGGACCTGAGATGCATTTTTGGACAGGACAGCCCATCATACCTCACAAAAACTGGCACTTTGAACTTTGGGGGAATCACAATCCCGACAACTAAACCCAAGTCTTCGAAATCCAAACCCGGCACCCTTTGTAGCTCCATGGCGGCCAACCTGTCTTCTAAACCCTTGTATTTATCATCAGCTAGAGGGTATTGTTGATCAGAGTAGTCTTCATCCTCTTCGACCTCCTCTTCTTCCACATCGGACTCGGAAGGTACCGCAGCCCCACCTCCTTTACTGGTTCCTTCATCAGAAGTAGGAGGAAACTCAAGCACTCTCCTGGCCTCTCCGTCAAATATTCTCCCTAAAGTAGCCACCCTGAGTCTCTTTTTCTTCTTTTTCACTGGGTCTTTATTCCCCAGCAAGGTCTTGAGATCCTCCTGACCCTTAGCCAAGGTCATCAGGAGTTGCTGGAACTGTGCATTTTGATCTTGTAGGTCTTTGACTGTTTGCTCGAGATCCATCCTACTGAAATAAACAGCAGACAAATAAGGAAACCTGGAATGAGACCTGCTTATACACATGATGAATGGTATGCTTATGTATGCAATGCATTCAAGGATTTAGAATATTCAAACTTGTTTCAGACAAAAAAGAACGCACGTCATATTAATAAGAAGAAATTTGTTAGTACATAAATGCCCCATGGGCCAAATATTACAAAAACAACTTCTCAAGGTAAAAAGACATTGCGCATCCTCTTTGGTGCGATGTAGGTGTTGAGGGCCTCTTGCTCATGGAGTCGGCGGGTAAGCTCTAGAACCTTCTTCTCACTAGCGTAGAAGCTGGCTTCAAAAGTGTTCCGTTCCTCCTTGAGTTGGATCCAACTCTTCTGCATCTCCTCCCACGATGTAGGCATGTCAGGATGTAGGATTGTGTAGGGAACCTCTCCTTCCTTGACGGGCTCTTTAATCACAGGGAGAACATGAGGATAAGGCATCATTAGACTCTGGGCTCGGGCTCGTACCCACTTGAGATAAGGCTCAAGAGGGATGGAGTTCTTGTGTCCCAGTGTCTTGCTATCAACCTTGTTGGGCCTTCCCCAAGCTCTGATGAATCTTTGGCGAAGTCCTTGCGCATCGTTGTCAAAGTCAAAAACTAGGTCAGGAATCAACATGTCATGAGGGCCATCCCTCCGTGCATATCCAAATTTCCTCAAAGCTAGGCAAGGGTTGTAGGTGATACCTCCTCTGATTCCAAGTAAAGGAACATTAGGAAACTCTCCGCAACGATCGACGATGATGACATTTTCTCTGGACCGAGAACACCAATGTACATCAGAGTGAGTAAGAGTCATCAACCGTTGGGACCACCTTGAGCCTTGGTCATTCTTCAAGACAGATTGTGGAAGGTGCGAAATAAACCACCTTGCAAGGAGAGGAGTACAGCATATGAGAACACTCCTCTTTCTCATTGTTCGTGTGTAAAATGAGTGAAGGATATCCCCAAGCAATGTTGGTATTGGATTTCTGGACAAGAAGATTTTGACGGCGTTGACATCTACCAATTGGTCAGAATTTGGGAACAAGACCAACCCATAGATAAGGAGTGCCACAATTTCTTCAAAGGCTTGTAGGTCCAATGAATTCCAACATTCTCGTGCCTTCTCAAACAAGAATTTTGCTAAGAATCCTTTGACGCCACTTCTAGTTTCCCAATGCCCCTTGATGTCAGAAGGTTGTAGATGTAATGCTCGAGCAACATCTTCCGGCTTTGGTTCCTTTTCCGTACCGTTGAAAGGTAGTTGATTAAGGATAGGGATTCTTAGGAGTTGAGAAAACTCCTCCAAAGTGGGTACCAACTGATAGTCAGGGAAAGTGAAACAGTGGTGAAGAGGGTCAAAGAACTGGAATAGCACTTTCATCATGTCTTCTTCAATGTTGGTGTTGACTAAGCTGAGCAGTCTACCATGTCTTTCACTGAAGGATGAGCTTTCCGGAATTCTTGAGGTGAGCTCCTTGAGTTGAGGAGAGATTCTCACAAGGTTGACTTGGATGGTTTTTCTGCGAGGAATTTCCATGACCTACAAAACAAGAACAAAGATGAAGATCCAAACCCTTGAAATGGTTAGTGAATGCATATGATGCTTTATGATGTTTATGATGTATGCACAAAACATATGTACAAGCAATTCACACCAAACCCTAGTTTCAGGCTTGCATGAGGTTTCATAGGTAAGTACCCTCTTGAGTGTAGTTGGCTTAAAAACCTATCCTATAAATAGTAACCGGGTTCTAAGGAGCTCAATATCATTGGATTGTTTTCATCGTTCATTGTTTTGGTTTAGCCACTTAACTAGCGACCAAAATATTCCAAGAAAACAACCCTCAATGAGTGTAGTATCGAGTATCTACCAACTTCGGACTGCACCAAAGCCGGTCATCTCACTACCCCTAATAAAAGGCCAAGATGGTCAAGTAAGGTTCTAGGTCATTAGTGCTTAGTGACATCACTCAGCGGCCCCGTACTCTCCTTGATTGAACTCAAGGGTTACCGGTACTCACAAATATGTCGCACTAATATAGCTATTGCTTCGACCGTGTCGGTATACCCCGCACAGTTTCCACAATGTATTGCTATCTATGAATGTTTCCCAAAATCCGGGTGGAGGATTGCAAACCCAAACAAGAGAGCCAAAGTATAAAGCAATCAAATCAAACAATTAGTCATGCAAGAGGGTGATCTAAGCCCTAAGGTTACTCCACTTTTAAAATTTTCCCCAGCAGAGTCGCCAGTTCTGTGATACGGTGGGAGAACTGACTATGGTTTTGCGTTTGTTTTTGCAAATGTTTCGGTTGAGCAAGAGTCGCCACCGACTTTTTATTTTATCCTAAGGAAAGGTTTAAAAAGCACAGCAAAAACCTTTGAGATATTTTCTTGGGTTCGGGGAGTAGATTATAGAAAGGGAAGGTATTAGCACCCTTTCTATCCATGGTTATCCATGGGCTCTTAGGTACTTGCTTAGATCAACTTGCCTTGGTTTTCAATTGTTTGAAATGGTGCTTTGTGTGTGGTTTTGAAAATGTTTTGAAAAAGATGCCTTGTCTAGGCTACCCTTGTAACAATTCTTTACTCGAATGTTTTACAAAAGGTGTTTGTCTTTTTGAAAAGATGTTTCAAGGTTTTTTGAAAGTTTGTTTTGAAAGTGTGGTTTGAAAAATAGGCAAGTGTTTTTGTTTTGCAAGTTGACAAGTACTTAAGAGCCATCTAACCTAAAGTTCTCAAAGATTTTTGCTATGTTTTAACCCTTTTAACAATTTTGTTCCACCATTGCATTTGGTGGACAATCTTGTGTTAGGATGTGAAAGGGACGGGCGCGGGTCATCGTTTAGACCATAGTTGCAATGGTGCCAAGTATCTTTGGGTAACTTTCCTTTAAGGGACTTGATCATTTTTAGGCAACTTTTCGAAAGCGTCATCGAGGGACTATGATCATTTGATTTTGTATTTGTTTTGCCCAAAGAGACCTAACATGCAATATGGCCCATTTATTGAAGGCAACAAGTGGAATACCCTAGGGGTGCAAGTGTGATTGGTGTTGTCCATTTTCATGCTTGATTATCTTGAAATTAGGTCAAACTATTTTGTTGTTTTTATTTGCATACAAACCCTAATTCTATCATGGTATATTTAGAAAAACTTTAAAGTGCGAAAATTAAAGTTCCTAAGCTATTACAACACAATATGGGAAGGGGGGTACAAATGTTCAAATGGGGGGTATTTGACAAGGAATTTAAACATAGCTATTACATCAATTTGGAATTATTTACAAGATATTCAATTGCACAAATTAAATAGAAATAAGATAAATATGCAAGATGCAAAAGATGTTTTTATATGTATGAAAAAAAGTATTTTTTTATGTCAAATAAACAAAATAAAAAGTATTATTTTTTTGGGAGCTTTTTTATGTATTTTAGGGCAAAACCCTAATTTCATTAAGTAAAAGGGTATTAATTATTTAATATATACAATATTTATTTATTATATACAAAAATAAAAATAAAAATGAAGTATATTATGACAAAGTGATTTTTTGAGGTCAAATATTAATAAAAGAAAAAATGTATTATTTTCATGTTTTTATCCCAAATATTGTAATAAATAAATAAGCATTTATATTATATATCAAATATATTAAATATATACAAAAAAAAATATTTATTATTTAAAAAAAAGTGTATTTTAAGAAAATGTTTTCAAAAGATGAAATAAAATAAAATCAGAAAAATAAATGTATTTACATTATTTTTTAGTATTTTAAAAAAGAAGTAATATATTTATTTATGTACAAAATATCCATTTAAACAAATAAATGCTTAATAAATACAAAAATGGTCTGAAAAATATTTTTTATATTTTTAATATTATGAGAAAAAATAAATAAGTCAGAACAAAAAAGAAAAAGTCAAAAAATCATAAAAATAAGCTCAATGGGCCTAGGGGGTGTAAAAGCAAACAAGTGGTGTAAACAGAAATAACAACACAGGCCCAGCCCACGTGGAGCTTCTTCAACCTCCAGCCATTCTTGTTCAAAAAACGCGCGTTTTGTACCCTGATTCAAACATCCTGATTCCTGGCTTTTTAATGAAAACTCACAACATCAAAAATGTTCAGCATCAAACAACGAATCCATACATACATACCAAAAACTTGATCTAACTCTAAAAAATGAGAGAGAATTTCTCCATTCCCAAATCTTAACCTAATTTTTGTTCAATGTTCAGACTTAAAATTCTCTAAGCATACATAATATAAATGAAATCTAATCACATGGGCATGTTCAGGGCTATGAATGTGACATGTTTTCTTCACAAACCTAAAGCTAACAATGCCTGGATAGAGAGATTCGAGTTCATGAACTTACCTGTTCAGTTGAAGTTGTATCTAGCAATGGAGGAGCTTTCAGGGCAAGATGGTGATTTGTACAGCTTGCCTGAAGTGTAGTGATGCTATTCCAATGCTTGGTGTGTTTTGAATCGTGCCAAATCAAGCTGCAGAAGTCCACCTGCAAGAGAGAAAAATGGAAATGGCAAATGGTGTTATGGCTGTTACAGTCTCAGTTCAAGGTTTGGAATAGTTTATATGGATATTATGGAATGTGTTTGGAGTGTTTTTAGCAAGAATGCATGGAAGGTTTGAGCTATGGAACTCAAACTGCAGGGATGTCCTGTTTTGGGCAGTTCAATGGTGATTCTGTGAATGGGAAGGTGTTGGAGATGGTTCACTAGTGCTCTAGCTCAGAAAGGATGTTTAGGATATGTTTTACAAGTTTGCTTAAGGCTTGGTTTGCTGAGATGAAAGTTGTTCTGTGTTATGCTATGTTTCTTACACTTTAAGCAATAGATGGCAAGTTGGTGTTCTAGATAGGTAGAGGCCCCCAATCTATGCTGCACCACTTAGTCTTGATCAGTGTAATTAACTCCTAAACTTGTGCCCAAGAGATCTTAACTGTACTTGCTTGGATTTGCTTTAGACATAAAGTGCAACTTTTCAAGAATAGCTAATTTGCTTTTTCCATTTATGGCTTAGTTCTCCATGTAATGACCAAATGCATAGAACAACATCTTGGCACAATGGTTTAGCATTGAATTATTGAGTGAAAATGGGATTAGAGGCCTGCAAGGTAGCTAGCACATGCTGAGTTTGAAAGTGCACAAGTTATGGACATGTAATTTGGCCAAGAACAAAGTGAGTTTTTCCCAACTTGCCAAATTCGATTCTCCCTAACCATGAGGTTGTTTGATGAGTTCTTGGACATTTTGGAAATCTTGGAATGTGTACTACAATCCATCTTTGAAATTCAAATTGAAATTCCAAGTGGAAGCATGTGAAAAATGGTCTTGAAGTTAGGCAAAAATCCTGCCTAAAATAGGTCAAATTTTCTCTAAGTTAAGAATGGTTTGGTACCCTTGTTTCAAAAATTGTAACTTGAGATACAAGCTTCTTTTTGGAAAACTTTGTGAATCAAAGTTGTATATTTTGCAATAGGCTACAACTTTCATGTTTTGACTTTTGCTTGAATCCAAATGAATCTTGGTGAGAAGGTGGGGCAAAGTTAGGAAAAAATTAGGGTTTTTCATAACTTAGAAAAATTCTAAGTTATGAAAAATCTTCATTTCAAACCCTAATTTGCAATTCTTGATTTCTTGATGAACAAGTTTCATGATTTGGCATGTTTTGATGAAAAATGAATCTTGGCACTTGATTTTGACCAAAAAGTCAAAGTTTGACTTTTCAGTATACAGTCAAAATTGATCAATTGACTGGGAAATTCAACTGTCAATCTTGTGCATTTGGGATCTTTTGAACTTGTTAAGCATGTCAAGACAATTCCATGGGGTCCTTGAGTCCATATGTGAGCTTGGTTTGCCATTGGCTAGGTCAAACAGTCAAAAATTGCCTTTGTGCAGTCAAAACCCTAAAAATGACCATTTTGCCCTTTTGGTGATCTGATCAAATTTCTTGTGGAATTGTGATCCAAGCTTGATCAATTGGTCCATATGAGTTCATAATGTTGATGTGGGTCAAATTTCATGAGATTTGACTGTCAATTGGCCACAGTTGACTTTTTCCCCAATACAGCTGATCTCTAGGTCAACTGTCCAATTGACTGGGCAAAATTTGGAATCAAGACTTGAAACTTGGTGTGGATAAACTTGGGAGTCCAATATGAAGCATGAAAGTCATATTAGGCATTTTTGGTCGAAACATCTTTGTGCAAACACAAACCCTAATTTGGGTCAACAGTGCAAGGAGAAGTCTTGAGCAGATGAAATCCTAACTGGATCTTGAGCTCCAAGGGCTTTGTGATGAGGAATCATTGAGAAAATGGGAGGGAAAATTTTGGGGTACAACAGAATCCTTTGGAGATAAATAATGCAAAGGAAGTAGCGCAAAAACAACGGATTACAATTGAAGTCTTGTATTGCAATAGTTTGAAATTGACGGTGCATGAAATCTTTGGATATAAAGAATGCAAAGGAGTAGAAAGATCTAGATAGTCAATTTTCATCTATTGTGTCTTGGTCTTTCTCAAGATCAAAAGAGGAGAAGGGCTTCAATCAACAACAAGCTTATGGTTTGTGGAGTTTCTCTTAAACACTTCTCTTGTATCAACAATTTTTCATAGTAAGAATTATCCTAATTCCATTGGAATTAGGCGCAAACATATCCACATGCAAGGACGACAACGGGGAACTATGAAAAAAAATTCCTTGTGTCTCCTTTACTTTTTTCCTTTACTTGAGTTGATTTTCATTGATCAATTTGTCAAATATCATTGCGTTATTGTTTGAATTGTAAGAATTTTTCGAACCTTTTTTTATTGTAAATCAAGTGTTGATATAGCTTATAATCACTTTTGACTATAAATGATTTTGTGTATCAACACAACCAAAGGAAAAATTTGGAAAATTAACAAACCGTTTTTTATTGTAAATCAAGTGTTGATATAGCTTATAGTTTTTTAAATAAGAGTCGCCACCCTTAATTTTTATCCTAATGGAAGGGGTATAAAGGAATAACCCTAAAGTTTATAGATTATAGTCCTGACTCAGTTCTAGACGTAGGGAAGGTGTTAGACACCCCTCATATACCTTGTTCACAAGGATACTAGGTTTAGAAGCGCAAGTTTTAGGAAATAGGGTTTTAATTTTAGTTAGGGGGAGAAAAGGGTTTGTTTTTTAGTTAGGGGGGACTCTCCATAATTTTAATCGTATGCCTACGTATCCTCTTAGGAGGAATCATAGTCCCATTTCGTAGTTTGCGGATTTTTTGGTGTTTTTTATGGATTGCGTAGAATTGCTTTCGAATTTATCCTTGAACCTTGTCTGGATTTTGTAAAAGAGTGATCGTCGACATGGTTCACAATTAATTTTGAAAGTGATTCTCCTTAATCCTTTTTCGAAAATATCTTACTGTTTGATTATGTTAGTTGAAAAAAATAATTTGTTGTTTGTTAGATGTTTTAAGACATAGAGCGGAGAGTCTGATATAGTCTCCTCATCACGTGGCCAAATATTGGCCACCTGTCATTTGTGGATGGTGAAATTGGTGAGTTTGCATGGATTTTTATTGTTCGATTTTGAATAATAAACCGATAGACGATGTGGCAACCGATTTAATTACTCGGAGATGGGTGTCCTATTATTTATAGAACGGTTTGAATTAATTAAATGTGAATTGTTCCATTACCCATTTTAAATATCAAACTAGAATTAGAATTAATTATTATGAACTATTAATTACTAATTAAACAAAAGTAGGGAATACGAGTAAATAAAAAAAATGTTGGAAACAAAATGGAGCTGGGAGGTATCATCGTCCATTTTTACTGGTACTTAATTAAAAAAGTAGTTTTGACTTTTTTTCTTATTCAAACTGTAGTGGTAGAGATGTTTAAGACTAAGCCATTAGATTGACTAGACTTGTACAAATCAAAATAAAAATCACCACTGCGCTTTATTGTTTTAAAGGAATGGGAAAAGAGCGAATAACCCAAATAAGGGGGAAATATTCAAGGTAAGGGAGTTGGTTATGAAAAGGGAAGGTATTAGCACCCTAAACATCTACGGTACTCCGCAGGAACCTCTTTGTAAAATCTGTATATTTTGGCTATAAAATGTTGTATGTAAAATAGATGGTGGAGGTGAGAAAAGAAGTATATTTTATGATTTTTGCACCCTCCACGGTTGCGAACCTTTAGTGCTTACGTACCACCTTTCGTGCAATAGGGGATCAGAGTACACATAGTTCCTGTTTTAAAAATTTTAAAACACAAGTGTGTTGGTTAATTTTATGAGATAAGACATAATCGTCATTGTCCGTGTGGAAAACATAATTACTATCCACAATCATGAGAAAGGAGAATTTGCATCATCTCAAAGTGGAGGATATGGCTTAGATTTTAAAATCAACAATGCCTCACTCAGCACCCAAGTGGAAAATATCTCTCTTCACTACATATTGTAGAAGTATAGTTGTTTGCATCACTATAAGGATTGACAAGAGTCTAATCTTTTGAGAAAGATTTTAAAATAAAAAGCCAAAGTGGCAAAATGATTTTAAATGAGATTGATTGACTTTTAGTCTTCTCACAAAAAAATGTCAAGGCATTATTAAGTGGATTGAAATTTATTTATAAAAAGGTTTTGAAAATGCATGGACCTAAGTCCAAGTTTATTATTAAAATGGTTCAAGTTTCAAAACAAGAAGAGTTTTCAAAAGGAGGAAGAAGATTTTTGAAATTAAAGAAGATGGGAGGAGAAGAAGGGACTATCCTAAAGCATAAGGTAAAAGCTAGGGAGAAGAACCATCTAACCAACAAGAAGCCAACACTTGATATTATGAGTCAAGATAGAATTCCCATTCCTTGGATTGAAACCAAATAAGTAAAGATACTATACCTCTTGAAAGAACCAAACTTCAAGTGTATTAAGTCTTCACAAAAAATGAGCAGAGTAACAGCTGTATACAGGTGAATTCCAAATTACAAACAAAGTATGTAATCATAATAACCTGCACACAAAACAAACAAACAACCCAATGTCTTGAGGTAAACCTCAAGAAATCCAGACAAAATATCAATTAAGGTCACAAGGTCTCTAACATAGGCCAAGGTTTCTAACCCTAAGTCCAAGAAGTCCAATACTCCATAATGCCAAGGATAGTAACCAAATAGTTAAAGTATCATTAAAGCCTTTTTAGGGTTCATGTTGATTATTAGGTGTCTTAAAAAAGAAAATAAAAGCTCAAGTGAGCAAAACAAAATGACAAGAATATAAATGCTCAAGTGAGCAAAATAAAAATGGCATAAAATGTAATGCTTAAAGTAAATGATACATAAAGCATAAAAATAAAAGCATAAAGTAAAAACAATTTAATAATTAGTGGTTAGTTGGATGACCATCTTGAAACATGCATTTGGAACTCATTAGAGGATTGGTAGAACCAAAGCCTCCACACAACAAGTTGCATTTGCTTTTTGTCAAGTATATCATCCATTTGGAAATCTCAAAAGTACCATTTAATGATCAACGATGTTTAAGTGATCCGCATTGACCAAAAGTATTGTAGATCCATTAGAGGATTGGTAGAACCAAAGCCTCCACACAATGAATCTCAAGGTTATTGGATCAAAGAGATTAAATTAACATACTTGGGCTTGGAAACATAAGTTTGGACCACAAATGATCATTTACTCGAATCGGGACAAAATTTAGCGCTATGTTAAGCAATCGTAAGTGGACTTATATAGAAGCCGCACCTATTTTGAGGTCGGTCAATAGCAATCTATACACCATTTATTTTGAGACATGATATAAAGATCATGCTCCAATAACACTTAGTGCAATAAGAAAGGGATGCGATGAAGAGGGATGAGAAAGAATATACAAACCACATTTGAATTAAAATTTAATCAAACTATTATTAAAATCATTCATCCATTTTTATGGAGTTAGACTCAACACCATGGATCCAATGATGTTAATAAAGTTCATGATAAAAAATTTAACCCAAGATCAACCAGAAAATTATCAAAAAAATAATATTGCATTTAATATTTATATATAAAAAGGTTTAAAAATGTTTAAAAATTGAAATAAGGGATAAAAATATCAACTATGTTCAAATTAATCAAGAAATATTAAGTAAGACTATAGGAAAATCAGAAGTGGACTCAAATATTTTTATAAAAATTTTGGTAATTTTTAAAAGTCAGAAACTATTTTTTAAATTAAAAGAAATGAGTAAAATAAACCAAAAATGATAAAAAATAACAAAGTCAGAAATAAAAAATAAATGAGGTCACCAATATTTGTCCCATTAAAATTGGATCATTCCATAATTTTTTCAAAATTTAAAAATGCGTAAAAGTATTTTTAAATATTTAAAACAAATTCAAATAAAGTGAAAATTTATAAAAAATATCAAAACACAAAATAAAATTGTGAAAAACTAAAACTCAGAAAGAGAAAAATCAAAAATATTTTTCATGATTTTTTCCAGATTTTTTGGATTAAAAATGAATTTTCTATGAATTTTTGAAGTTTAAAGCAATTAAATATAAAAATCAAAAATCAAAAATAAAGTAAAAAATATGTGGACCATTGGATAGAGTCAAAATGCGTTAGTAATCAAATCCAAGGGATCTGGCGCGCTGTGTACATCTTGGTCGTTAGTGAATAAAACACTGAATCAAATTTAAAATCAGATTAAAAAAAAACAAGTGGAAAGCCTTCATTGGTTAGAAGATGACACGTTGGTCATCTTCAACCTCCAGCCAACGTGAATTCTAGGTCTCTCAAACTGTAAAATCAGAAGCTCAGACCTATGCCATTCGCTTCGTCTCTTAAAGACGAAGATAACCACACCTTCGCGACAAATTTATATAAAATGTAGCTCTAGCAATTTGGAAGGAAAGTTTTGAAAAGGGATTTGAAAATTCATGGTCAAAATGTGTTTCCAGATAAAAGCAAGTGTTGCGACTAGAACCAGGGCAATGAGAGCATCACAATGATATCAAAGTTTTGAAGAATTGATGGAGAAATCTACCTATTGAAGTTGAGTTGTAGAGCTCTGAAACTGGACTTCTATGGAGCAATATAGGTCACGATTCTTGAAGGTAATTGTATGGTTAGCTTCAGGGAAAATAAAGGAAGGTGAATTGATAGAGAAATTGGATTGAAAAAGGCTTGAATACTAATTTCGATGTTACAGAAAATTGAGTTATGGAGCAAGTTTGGCAGGGTGATTCTGGCTGTTCAAGCTTGAAGAAATGAATGAGGGATGACCATCTATTTATAGGGAATCAAATGGAATGTTCAAGCGTGTGAAATGATGAACTTTGGAAGGAAATTGTGTGAACTTGATACACGAGTAAAGTGTGATCTATTTTGCACCAAAACTCATACAACCCTTGCGTTTTGAGGCTCTAATCCACTTTGGAAACTAGGTTAAACATGTTTAGATTACAAACGCGTGCTAATTTGATGTTTAGAATCCAAAACATGAATTTGAAATTCTTACTTATGAAGAAACTTCAGTTCTAAGTTACCAAGTTCAATCCAATGGCATTCTCAGCTCAAGGGGTTTTAAGGCATGATTCTTGCTGCTTTAGAAAGATGAGATTACAAGCTTTGCAATGGGAAAAGAATGGAATCAAATGGATGCTTGAGCTGAAAGTTGCAATGAGTCAAAGTTGGGGAAAAAAGGGTGACTTTCCATACTTAGAAATATTTCAAAATTTTCTTCAAAAGTGACCTATAATGTTTTGCATCCAAACATGGTCTTCCTCTTGGAATTTGCTCTTGACCAAAAACCATGGAATGAAATATACCTCTTGAATGAAATTTTGAGACTTGAACCATTCAAAATATCCAAAAATTAAGAGAGTTATGAATTGTTGAAGTTGGCAAAAAATCATGAAATGACCTATAATCTTTTGAATCCTTAAGGCATCTTCCATCCATTTTCTCACTTTGTATATAAAAGAAGTAATAAAGTTCACATCCTCAAGATAATTGTGGAAAAATAGTAAGCTCAAGGTAATAAAAATTGACCAAGTTATGATCATTTGGAGTCACACATGGAAAATTGGGGGTTCATCTGGAGGACTTGTAATCTTTCTTCATCATCAAGTTTCTTCCACATGAAAACTCCTTGAAATTTTTGAAGTGATTTGTTAATAACCCTTTTAAGAGGAGTATGTTTTTGTAATCACTCAAAAATATCAAAAGATGAGCAAGATATACTTCTTCGATGTTCAAAACCCTAGCTCCTAGATCAAGAAAATGCTTTGAGGAACTTTGACAATTTTGAACAACCTTCTTGTACCAACATTCTTGCTTTGTGAATAAAATTTGTTGAGAATGATAATGAGAACTCATAGCAACCACAACCTCTTCCATATATTGATAATTGATAGAAATATGCACTTGTGACCAATGGGAACAAGGCCTTGTCCAACCATGACAACTTCTTCAATCAACCCCTTGTACTTTTGAATCAATTTTGATAACTTTGAAATGTGGTGAACCAAAATAAACTTGCCATGCCATTTATTCCAAATCAACTTCAATGGTGAGGTTTTAACTTCTCAAGCTTGTTGACTAGAGCATGGAAATAAACTCATGAACCCATGGATCAACTTGCTAAGCCACATTGCCTTTACCTACATTATTAACAAATAAGACAAAAAAACATTGCATTTTATTAGTTAAAAGGAAAGTAAAAAAAAAAACATGCATGATCACAAAAGGAAAACAAGTCAAGGTGCTTGGTGATTCCTCAAAGAGCAAAGCTAGAGATAGGGAGGAGAACCAAAACCCCTAATGTGACCATGTTGTGATTGAATCAATATGGCATGATGAAGGGATCTTAGGGGAAATAATTGGGGTACAACAGCTGCCCTTATTTAAGTTTCTTCTATCGGAGATACGAAGGTTAAAAATATTCGTGTCAACGCGATCGAAGACACTTAAATATAAAACAAACCCTATTTTTGGCCCTAAGATGCCATGCGATGCTTATGAATATGAGTGCACATGAACAACTTGAAAGGGACGCAAAACACCACTGGGATGTAGCAAAGGAAATAAGGATCAAAAGAGAAACCCGACCAGGAAAATGAATCACTGGTGAATCCAAAAAGACCCGACTCATAGAGGATGGTAAAAGATTAACGGATACACCAACTTTTACTGAAGGAGAAACTACCGATGTTCACTGAATGTAGAAAGAGAAAAGAATAATAACACCAATGTTTACTGAAGGTGAGCTACCAACTTTCACTGAAGGTAGTAAGAGGAAATATCATAGCACTGCCGTTCACTAACAATGAACTACCAACATTCACTGAAGGTAGGAAAAAGATAAAAATCACCAACTTTCACTGATGGTGATCTACCAACTTTCACTGAAGGTAGAGAGAAAAGAAATATCATAGCACCTCCGTTCACTGAAAATGAACTACCAATGTTCACTGAGGGTAGCAAAAAGATAACAATCACCAAATTTTACTGAAGGTGACCTACCAACATTCACTGAAGGTAGAGAGAAAAGAAATATCATAGCACTGCCGTTCGCTGACGATGAACTACCAACATCCACTGAGGGTAGCAAAAAGATAACAATCACCAACTTTCACTGAAGGTGACCTACCAACTTTCACTGAAGGTAGAGAGAAAAGAAATATCATAGCATCTCCGTTCACTGACGATGAACTACCAACGTTCACTGAGGGTAGTAAAAAGATAACAATCAACAACTTTCTCTAAAGGTGACCTACCAACTTTCACTGAAGGTAGAGAGAAAAGAAATATCATAGCACCTTCGTTCATTGATGATGAACTTCCAACATTCACTGAGGGTAGAAAAAAGATAACAATCACAAAATTTCAATGAAGGTGACCTACCAACTTTCACTGAAGGTAGAGAGAAAATAAATATCATAGCACCGCCATTCACTGATGATGAACTACCAACGTTCACCGAGGGTAGCAAAAAGATAACAATCACCAACTTTCACTGAAGGTGATCTACCAACTTTCACTGAAGGTAGAGAGAAAATAAATATCATAGCACCGCCGTTCACTGACGATGAACTACCAACATTCACTGAGGGTAGAAAAAAGATAACAATCACCAACTTTCACTGAAGGTGACCTACCAACTTTCACTCAAGGTAGAGAGAAAAGAAATATCATAGCATTGTCGTTCATTGATGATGAACTACCAACATTCACTGAGGGTAGAAAGAAGATAACAATCACTAACTTTCATTGAAGGTGACCTACCAACTTTCACTGAAGGTAGAGAGAAAAGAAATATCATAGCACCGCCGTTCACTGACGAAGAACTACCAGCTGTTGTACCCCAATTTTTGCCTCTAAGATTCTTGTATCATACCATATTGTTTCAATCATAACAATATCACATTAGGGTTTTTGGTTCTTCTCCCTATCTTTAGCCTTGCTCTTTTGAGGAGTTACCAAGCACCTTGACTTGTTTTATTTTGTGATCATGGATATTTTGCTTTGATTTTCTCTCTAATTAATAAAATACAATGTTGGTTTGTCTTACTTGTTAATAATGTAGGAAAAGGCAATGAAGTTTAGCAAGTTGCTCCATGGGTTCATGAGTTTATTTCCATGCCATAGTCAACATAGATTGAGGAATTCAAACCTCACTATTGGAGTGTGTGATCGGTGGATCTAGAACTGACTGTTTAACGCTGGTTCGCGAAATGTCGCGGAAGCAAGAGTCGCCACCTTCTTTTATTTTCTCCAAATGGAAAGGACAAAAGCACAGAAAAATTCCTTAAAGAGATTGCTCTCGGTTCGGGAGGTAGATTATAGAAAGGGAAGGTGTTAGCACCCTTTCTATCCATGGTTATCCATGGGCTCTTAGATACTTGCTCATTTATGTTTTCAAAAATGGTTTGTTTGCTTTTCAACTGTGGGTTTTTAAAAAGTTTCTTTGAAAATTTCAGTTCGACTCTTGTATCGGTCCTCAAGAGTGTTTGAAAAATTGCTTTCGAAAGCTTTTTGAAAATGTGTTGGTGTGAAAAGTATTTTTTTGATTTGTTTTGAAGTTTAGGGCAAGTATCTAGAGTCGTCTACCTACCCTAAGGAATTCGTCTGTGTAGATGTCCTTTAAAGTAGTGCCATCCCACCATTGAGAGGTAGGTAGCACCACCGTTGGAGGTGTTCGGGTCAATTCGAGGTTCGGGACATGGTGATCACCAGAGCAATGGGAAGACACCTTAGAAGCTACCCTCATGCCAGGTTCCCGGATCATGAGGACTTACTAAAACATCCTCTACTCGACGATCACCTTTCGAGGCAAGGCAACAGTGAGGCGTACCCTAGGGGTGGTGTGTGCGATTTGTGTGTCGTTTTCATTTGCATTTATCTTGTCATGTTATTGGTGTTCTACGCTTGTTTTTATTTCGTCCATACATTCTTTCATGTTTTTGATTAACAATTAAAAGTTGCGAGGAAAAGTAAATTCCTAAGCTATTACAAACGGCGCGGGTCCACATCGCCGAAAGTTTCTCGAACCCGATTTGACAGAAAAAATAAAGAAAGAAATTAAAAGAAGAATAGTAATTTACATGGCTTCGGGAGAGGTACATAATGATTTAAGCAAAATAAAATAGATGCGAATTAATAAGAATTAAAACGAAACGAGGGCGTTGGACCCTTTTGCAAAGATTGAATAAACGAGGATTTAATTAAACTAAAAATAAATGTTTTTGGTATTTTATGATTTAATATATAAAAAAAAATTAATTGCAATTAAACGCTAACCCTAATTCTATTTTATTTTAATTTATTAAGAAATATGTTGAATTTAAACTAAATTAACCCTAAGTTATATATACAAATTTAATTATGAAAATAAATAAAATAAATAATATTATTGTGAAAAAGAAAAATTAAAACATTAATTAAACCTAGTTCTATATTTTTTAGATTTTATTAAAAGAATTAAAATTAACCTAATTTAAAACTAAATTTAATTACATGCAAATTTAATTATGGAAAATATTAAAACAAAAACATTTATTGTGTTTTCCTTTTTTTTCTGATTTTTATTGTATTTTGTGAAAATAATAAATTAATTAAACAAGTAATAATTAAAATAAAAATAAAATTAAAAAAAAATAAAGAAAACAAAAATTATGCAAACCTAGGGGGGTTGTAGTCCCCAAATTAGGAGGTATTCTTTAGAAATCCAGGCCCAATAAGACATTGATCCGTTTGACTTTCCAGATGGTGTGCTGCAGCGTTGACTAGACCTTATGCTGTTCCTCCATTTTGCACCCTTGGATTGCCTTAACCATACGCGTGGCTGGCCTGATGAGGAGATGTATCATGGTCTCCAGTGAGCGAAGCTGCATGTGATGGTTAATAGAAAAATGACATTGAAATTATTGAAGACCTGGGGCTCGAACCCAGGTCATGCACTTCACCAGCCAACACGCTTGCCAACCGTGCCAATTTGCTTATCTGTATATTAAATAATCCAAGAACAATATAATAAGAAAGTAACGGTTAGTGGTAGTCATCGCGCGAAATTTAAACTAGCCAATTGTTGGCAGCCACGAAGTCATCTTCCTCGTTATTCCTGAAACACAAAACACATAGGCCACGGTTTTCTACGCGTTCTGTTAGGTAAGCTTTGGAAAAATAACGACTAGCCCTCTCACGCTCATAAATTGAGCGCGAGGGTTCCATTGTCCTCGTCCAAATGTGCTGGTTTGAATGGTGGTGGTCTTGAGGACTAATTTTTTCCCAGTCAAAAACCCCTAATCTGAAGCTTGCAAAACCCTAAAATTTGGCAATGGTGAAATCATCCATAATGCATAATAATCCAATCAAACGCATGGGTTAGCTTCAGAATAGCATAAGAAACATAAATCATATATTAAAACTTGTAAAAAACGCATGAATTGATATGCACGATCATGAGTTTTATTTGAAACAGTTTGACTTCATTATACCAATTCTGGGCGTTTTGATGAGTGTTCTTGATTGAGAATCGTTCAATGGACCTTGAGGAAGCTAATGGAATGAAAGTTATGTCTTGAATCCACCTGCAAGTCAGTTTTCAGAATTGAGTTGTTTTGCAAAATTTTCAAGTTTGTCAATGGCTTTCTGGAGCAGCTGTGCGTGTATTTTGATTAGGGTTGTATTCAGGCTTTTGTATTGAGTGCATTAGGTCAAAAAACTTGCTCAAAATCTCTTGCAATCATGGTTTTGAAGATTTGATTTTCAAGCTTTGTTTTTTCAATCTTTTCCATACAATTTTGTATCAATTAGGATCCAATCAAACCAAATCTTCCCATATTTGAATGTGCACGAATTATTGAGACTAAAACATGTACAAAAAGATTTGTTAGGTTAAGTTAAGTATTTTTCACATATTTAATTGATTTAAGTGAATTAATATAAATAAAAATTCAAATAAATAAATAAAAAATGAATAAAAACTTCCCTTTGGGCCAAGTGGTCGTGCATATGTCATGGATGATGAATCATGGAAGAAAAATGGGCCCATTAGCAATTTTAGGTCATTTGAAGTAATGTTGACTTTTCAAAATATCCAAAAATTTCCCAACTTCCACAAGGCATAACTTGCTCAATTTTTAAGCTTTTCTCATGTTCTTGGACATTTTGGAAAGGTCTTTGAGTCCTCTAACCAATGTCTTTGGTCCCATGTCATTTTGATTTACCAATCTCAAGTTATGGCCTTTGACTTAAAGTCCCTTTTTGTTGACTTTTGAAAATGACCTATAATGTTGAAATTGATAACTTTTTGTGAGAGCATTTCTTGGACTTGAAGTATGAATATGAGTTGTAGTAAATGTCTTTCTATTCAAAATGAGCTTTGGATGGAATTTTTATGATAATCCATGTGAAAGTTATGCCCTGGTCAATTTCAGTTGACTTTTTCAGCTGTCCAAATAAGGAAACTTTTGCATCTTGATGATTTCTGAGCCAAACTTTGAGAATCATGATCAAGCATTGATCAAATGATGTTTGTGGCTTCAAAATGATATGTTGACCAAAAATTTGAACTTTTGACTGTCAAATGACCATTTTGCCCCTACAGTTGACTGTAGTGCAATTTAGGGTTTTGACGGTGCAATTTTGAGCTGAATGTTTTGAAACTTGATATGAGGATGCTTGACCATATTTGTAGGCATGTGAGACTTGATTGGGCTTTTGAAAACTTCATTTTCTTGATCAGAACACAAACCCTAATTTTGACTGTATAGGAGATCTTTGACTGTGCAACCCTTGGGGAATCTTGAGACTTGATTTGGCAATTTCTTGAAGAATATGGGAGGGCAAATTTTGGGGTACAACAGTTGCCCCTGTTCAATCTTCTTAGACCTGAGGAGGCAGATTGGCTGACGTGCCTTTCGTAATCCGAAGGTGGAAGAGGATTGAACACTAGAGTGCCCAGAAATTTGCGCTCACATAGTAGCAGTGATGGTGGAATGGGCTTATAGATGCCATTTAGAGGTTGCTGGATAGGATGACGGGCTTATAGATGCCATCTGGATGTTGATCGTGTAAGAGATTCCTTAGCGAGAACCTGCATACCTGCAAAAGAAAAATGACTACCTGACACATTGCAGGAGCTGATTTTCAGATGCTTTTGTGTAGATATGTCCTGACTGGTTACAGGAACTGAGTCTGGAGCTTCAAAAGATGATGAATGAACCAGGGATGGTTGCTACCTTAGCATGAATGGTAAGAGAACCTTGGGTGATTTTAACTTCAACAACGCTCGTTGAGAAAATCTTGGTGGGAAATACCATCTTCGCAGGATCGGGAAGAGAACCATAGGAAATTATAATCTGAAAGGGAATTATCACCTCACTCACCGTCGGAGAGGGACCCATAGGAAAAGGGGTTATCACCTCACTCACCGTCGGAGAGGGAACCATCTGAAAAGGAATTATCATCTCACTCACCGTCGGAGAGGGAAACATCTTGAAAAGGAATTATTACCTCACTCACCGTCGGAGAGGGAACCATAAGGAAATTATCACCTCACTCACCGTCGGAGAGGGAAACATCTTGAAAAGGAATTATTACCTCACTCACCGTCGGAGAGGGAACCATAGGAGATTATCACCTCACTCACCGTCGGAGAGGGAAACATCTTGAAAAGGAATTATTACCTCACTCACCGTCGGAGAGGGAACCATAGGAGATTATCACCTCACTCACCGTCGGAGAGGGAAACATCTTGAAAAGGAATTATTACCTCACTCACCGTCGGAGAGGGAACCATAGGAGATTATCACCTCACTCACCGTCGGAGAGGGAAACATCTTGAAAAGGAATTATTACCTCACTCACCGTCGGAGAGGGAACCATAGGAGATTATCACCTCACTCGCCGTCGGAGAGGGAAACATCTTGAAAAGGAATTATTACCTCACTCACCGTCGGAGAGGGAACCATAGGAGATTATCACCTCACTCACTGTCGGAGAGGGAAACATCTTGAAAAGGAATTATTACCTCACTCACCGTCGGAGAGGGAACCATAGGAGATTATCACCTCACTCACCGTCGGAGAGGGAAACATCTTGAAAAGGAATTATTACCTCACTCACCGTCGGAGAGGGAACCATAGGAGATTATCACCTCACTCACCGTCGGAGAGGGAAACATCTTGAAAAGGAATTATTACCTCACTCACCGTCGGAGAGGGAACCATAGGAGATTATCACCTCACTCACCGTCGGAGAGGGAAATATCTTGAAAAGGAATTATTACCTCACTCACCGTCGGAGAGGGAACCATAGGAGATTATCACCTCACTCACCGTCGGAGAGGGAAACATCTTGAAAAGGAATTATTACCTCACTCACCGTCGGAGAGGGAACCATAGGAGATTACTTCTACTGAGTCTTTATCAGAAAAATCTGTTGGGAGTCGATTTGGCTGGACTAGAGAAGGCCTTGGACTGGATAAGAAATCTTTCGAGTTGATTAACTGAACCGGTCTAGGTCTTGAAATATGATTGAGAGTTTAACTGCATCTTTCCTGAAAGGTAAAGGTCAGTCATATGCCATGCATGATATGGATCAAGCAATGATGTTCTCAACATAAATGAGATTTGTATGACATAATGCGTCTATGCATGCTATAATGATGTATGTGATGTTTTATGAATGTATGTTTTCGTCTAGGAAATTAAATCCTTGACGGGTGCCGGGAAGTCATATCCTGGGCTGATGTTGAAGAATAGATTTTGCTTCCGCTGGGGATGATAACTGCAAGAATACCGGTAGGAGAAGATGACTCCGTTGCGGAATAAACTTGGCAAATGGAAGATTCTGCGGGGAGAAAAGATACTCTAGTGACTATGCTGGGAAGCAATACTCTGTGGGAAGAGGGATGCTTTGCTGAGTGTTGTTAGTAGTAATTTGCTGGCGATATCCTTGCTGTACTGAAAGTGTTGATAGACTTCGCTGGGGTAAGAAGACTTTGTCGACGATGATCTTTCCATGGCTTTTGGCTGAGGGTAACCCAGTTATATCCGATTAAGGAAATAACTCTTTAAATAAAGCCGGACGACGCGTTCGTGTTTTCGGGAGGATAAGCTTCCAGAATCTACTGGGGATAAGCTTACTACTTGGGGAGATGGATTCCAACTTTCCTGGGGAATTAAATTGGACTCTCTTGGGGAAGTTTTATGCTGCTGGGGAATGTTGCTATCTGCTAGAGGATTCCCAGCTTCCTTAAGATTTGATAACTCTGCTTGGGGAAGAATGTACTAGCTGCTGATTCACTCTCTGGGGAATTAATATGTACTGGTCATATTCTTTAGCTGAACCTACCTTGGTATCTTGGAGGACAGAAACAATCAGATTGCTTAGACCACTCTTTATTGCCCCTGTTTCTGAGGTATGAGAGGAAGACCTGTGAGGTGCTGATAGTTGTCGATGGACAAACCTTCTTCTGGTAGGCAGATGATAAGATGACAGGACATAGTCGTACGCTTTGATCCCTAGCTTTTGCCTGGACCGCCCTTTCGGGTTTTCAGTCCACCGGGATACCCATTTTTGCCCAAGCCGCCTTTTCAGGTTTTCAACTTGCCGGGTGTACAGATTTTTTTATTATTTCATCCCTTCATTTTGCCCGAACCCTTTTGGTTCGCCGGGAAGCCCTTATTTTTGCCTAGGTGTGTCAACCTAGCGGGTCTTTGATGATGTGTAGTATTTTTCCGACTATGTTCGCGCTCTCAGGATGTAGGGAGTTGCCCCTGTTAAAAGTGTTTCGTCATGCTACCAGAAGATGTTTGATCAGGCAGGATTTGTTGCTGCAGTGCCCCAAGTGATTCAAGCAGAGATTTGCCCCAGGCTATTTGGCATCTTGAGAGATTCCTTGAATCTTGATTGGACTGCCCCAGATAATGGACCATGGTCATGTCTGCCCCTTGATTGGAGATACTTCTGTTCATTAGGCATTCGTCGTGCGAACTTCTATGTTGTTCAAACAAAAAGTCATATGCAAACAAAGTTATGTTAAAAATGCAAAGCCTATGTCTGTCTTAAAGATTTTGAAAATGCATTCTTTTTCATAAAACCAGTTAATGTTTGTAAAACGTGATGTCAACTCCGTATTTACCATAAGTCTTCAGGAGTCAGGATACCTTTCGTCACAATATGCTTTCGAACTAACCCATGCTTCAGCTAGGACTTTTAAGGGTTATAACGTGGCCTGGTTCACGGTTTAAGAAACAAAGGATAAAGGCTCAAATTATTTGTACCCACCCACTCTTCGTGATGTTCTCCAAACCTAAACTCAGTTGATCATACGTTAGACCTTGTTTGAGTCTTTGCTCTGATTTTCCCGTGATGATTCGGATGTTGATAACTTATTTTGAATAGGCAGTCGTTCCTTTTTTGTTGAGGGTTTGTAAGACCTCTTTCTTGATTTTTGTTATCCCTTTCTTTTTTTGCCTGAACTGTTTTTTTGTGATTACAGTCAGCGGGATGCCCTAGTTTTATAAGTCCCCTTTGGAGGTTTAGACTTCTTGGGCTTTTCATTTATTTATTTATTTTTGAGATAATGACTGCCTTTCTTTATGATTGTTCTGAACCATCACTGTCTTTTGTCTCGTAACGACTTCTTCGGTGCCATTCGTTATGCACTTGGATCAACTGAGAGAACTACCCTGCCCCAGGTTATGATTAAGGGTTTTGATTTTCGAAAATAAAAACTTCTACTTCTTTGGCTCAGAGGGGTTGACGAGGGATTATCTTCCTTATAACTCCAGTGTTTAGGAATTGAAACAATGCCTATACCTCATAAGCGGGGTCCGTTCAAAAGCATACTGTAATGATTGCGGTATCGTTTTCGTCATCCTCCCTCAAGAGGCTTAGAATTTTAGATCAAGAGTTGACATCAGAAAAAAAAAAATGAAAATAATTTGCATAGAGTGAATACGAATATATTGATTCAAAATAGACATATGCGATGCATTAATTAAATAACAATGTTTAACATGAGTAAATGTTTGAACATAAAGAAATTACAACTTGAAAATCCTAACGAACAAAAGTCTTCTCATCTCAGGGCTTGTTACTTCAAATGGTGCCTCCAGTAGGGATGGTAGAAGCATTCAGCCTGGCCATCTTGGGTGAATTCCACAGCTCCTTCCTCGATCAGGTCCTGGATTTTATTCTTCAAAGTCCAACAATCCTCTGTAGCATGCCCCGGGCTGTCAGAATGATAAGCGCAGTGAGCGTTGGGGTTATACCTCGAAGGTGTCCTGTTGGGATTCTTAGGAGGATTCTTTCGAGTTACCAAGTTCAACCTCAGCAGTTGTTGTAAGGCTTGAGGCAGCGACACGTTGAGCTCGGTGAATTGCCTTTGGGGCTTGCCTGGTTGAAGCTGGTGAGGTTGATACTGAATTGGGGATACTGAAGCCATATGAGGAGCTTTCTCCTTACCTCTTTGTCTCAAAGATGGTCGAACGATGATTGGCTTTTCACCCTTAGATGTTTTCCCCAGTTGGTTTCCCTGAAGCAGTTGGTTGACGAGAAACCGGAGCTCATCTTGTCTTTGAGCTAAACCTTGAATGGCATTCCTCTGCCCCAGCATTTGGGCTTTCATTGCATCCATCTCAGCTTGTAGGTGTTTCAGCCTTTCATCCTCAGCACTGTTCCTGACAAAGGTCTCCATGAGAAGTGTCCTTAACTCCTCCTGCCCCTTAGATAAATTCAGGAGGATTTCCCCGAACCGAGTCTCTTGAGCAAGAAGATCCTGGTTGTCTGGTTGGAAAGCCATTGCTGAAATAAACAGCAGGAAAGGTAAGTAACCTACAACAAGGGTACCTGTTATGCAATGATGTGTATGATATGCATGCAATGTTTTCAAGGACCTCGCGGGGTAAACAAGAAAATTTGTTAGAATTTGGGTCCAGTAGCTTGATTGAAGAAACTTCATGTTGCTGAGAGTCCTTCTTCAAGGGTCAAAGGCTCACCATATCGAGTGGGTCATAGCCTCTGACTTTAGTCATCACATCTGGTTTTGATTTCCAAACAACCTTGGTTGGGGGAACCTTCTTCAGGAGTCAGAGCTCACCATATCAAGTGGGTCATAGCCCCTGACGACTTTGGCTAGAGGAAAATAAATCCTCTTTGCCCCTTGCTGGATGTTTGATTCACCATGACCTGCACCACAAGCCCTTTGAGATCCTTGAAATGGGTTAGGATGTATGCAATGGTATGATGTTATGCTATGCATGGGGTAATGTAAGTGACCCTGTTGTGAGTCCCAATTTAGGACTGCAAACCAAAACCTGCAAGAAACTCAAGTAAAACCTGTTATGAGTCCTAATTAAGGACTATAAACAAAACCTGCAAGAGATTCAGTAAACTTTGTTATGAGTCCCAATTAAGGACTGTGAACAAAACCTGCAAGTAGTTCATGTGTCAGATAACAAGCATGCAAGTAGTCAAGTACGAAGGCACACAAGTCACGCAAGGCAAGCCCCTAAAGTTTAGGCCAGCATGAGGTCTAGGTACTACCCTCTTTCAGTTTGTTGGTTCATACCTGTCCTAATCAAAAGTAACCGGGTTCTTAGAGGATCCCAATATCATTGACTACCCTCAATCGGTCATAACTCCAGCATCGCAATCTTTTCTTGCGGCCAGAACCATCACGAGAGTTTAGCCTCAATGGGCGTAGCATACTGCTACAATTCTAAAGGCCAAGTTATGTCAATTAAGGTTCTAAGGTTGTTGGTGCTTAATGACTCCTCAGAAGACCCATATTCTCCTCGTTGCAACATAAGGGATATCGGTACAGACCAAGGTGCCACACCAACGTAGCCACTGTTTCACCCGTGTCGGTCTACGCCGGACAGGTCCCTCACAGCTTATGCTACCTAAACAGGGTATCCCCAGATCCGGGTTAGGATCTATGTAACTCCGATGCAACCCACAATAGTAAAGCAAGCAAATCAATACAATTGAAAACACAGTTATGAACTAGCCCTAAGGTACACCTCACTTTAAGTTTGGTCCCCAGCAGAGTCGCCAGTTCTGTGATCGGTGGATCTGGAACTGACTGTTTAACGCTGGTTCGCGAAATGTCGCGGAAGCAAGAGTCGCCACCGTCTTTTATTTTCTCCAAATGGAAAGGGCAAAAGCACAGAAAAATTCCTTAAAGAGATTGCTCTCGGTTCGGGAGGTAGATTATAGAAAGGGAAGGTGTTAGCACCCTTTCTATCCATGGTTATCCATGGGCTCTTCGATACTTGCTCATTTGTGTTTTCAAAAATGGTTTGTTTGCTTTTCAACTGTGGGTTTTTAAAAAGTTTCTTTGAAAATTTCAGTTCGACTCTTGTATCGGTCCTCAAGAGTGTTTGAAAAATTGCTTTCGAAAGCTTTTTGAAAATGTGTTGGTGTGAAAAGTATTTTTTTGATTTGTTTTGAAGTTTAGGGCAAGTATCTAGAGTCGTCTACCTACCCTAAGGAATTCGTCTGTGTAGATGTCCTTTAAAGTAGTGCCATCCCACCATTGAGAGGTAGGTAGCACCACCGTTGGAGGTGTTCGGGTCAATTCGAGGTTCGGGACATGGTGATCACCAGAGCAATGGGAAGACACCTTAGAAGCTACCCTCATGCCAGGTTCCCGGATCATGAGGACTTACTAAAACATCCTCTACTCGACGATCACCTTTCGAGGCAAGGCAACAGTGAGGCGTACCCTAGGGGTGGTGTGTGCGATTTGTGTGTCGTTTTCATTTGCATTTATCTTGTCATGTTATTGGTGTTCTACGCTTGTTTTTATTTCGTCCATACATTCTTTCATGTTTTTGATTAACAATTAAAAGTTGCGAGGAAAAGTAAATTCCTAAGCTATTACAAACGGCGCGGGTCCACATCGCCGAAAGTTTCTCGAACCCGATTTGACAGAAAAAATAAAGAAAGAAATTAAAAGAAGAATAGTAATTTACATGGCTTCGGGAGAGGTACATAATGATTTAAGCAAAATAAAATAGATGCGAATTAATAAGAATTAAAACGAAACGAGGGCGTTGGACCCTTTTGCAAAGATTGAATTAACGAGGATTTAATTAAACTAAAAAGAAATGTTTTTGGTATTTTATGATTTAATATATAAAAAAAAAATTAATTGCAATTAAACGCTAACCCTAATTCTATTTTATTTTAATTTATTAAGAAATATGTTGAATTTAAACTAAATTAACCCTAAGTTATATATACAAATTTAATTATGAAAATAAATAAAATAAATAATATTATTGTGAAAAAGAAAAATTAAAACATTAATTAAACCTAGTTCTATATTTTTTAGATTTTATTAAAAGAATTAAAATTAACCTAATTTAAAACTAAATTTAATTACATGCAAATTTAATTATGGAAAATATTAAAACAAAAATATTTATTGTGTTTTCCTTTTTTTTTCTGATTTTTATTGTATTTTGTGAAAATAATAAATTAATTAAACAAGTAATAATTAAAATAAAAATAAAATTAAAAAAAAAATAAAGAAAACAAAAATTATGCAAACCTAGGGGGGTTGTAGTCCCCAAATTAGGAGGTATTCTTTAGAAATCCAGGCCCAATAAGACATTGATCCGTTTGACTTTCCAGATGGTGTGCTGCAGCGTTGACTAGACCTTATGCTGTTCCTCCATTTTGCACCCTTGGATTGCCTTAACCATACGCGTGGCTGGCCTGATGAGGAGATGTATCATGGTCTCCAGTGAGCGAAGCTGCATGTGATGGTTAATAGAAAAATGACATTGAAATTATTGAAGACCTGGGGCTCGAACCCAGGTCATGCACTTCACCAGCCAACACACTTGCCAACCGTGCCAATTTGCTTATCTGTATATTAAATAATCCAAGAACAATATAATAAGAAAGTAACGGTTAGTGGTAGTCAGCGCGCGAAATTTAAACTAGCCAATTGTTGGCAGCCACGAAGTCATCTTCCTCGTTATTCCTGAAACACAAAACACATAGGCCACAGTTTTCTACGCGTTCTGTTAGGTAAGCTTTGGAAAAATAACGACTAGCCCTCTGACGCTCATAAATTGAGCGCGAGGGTTCCATTGTCCTCGTCCAAATGCGCTGGTTTGAATGGTGGTGGTCTTGAGGACTAATATTTTCCCAGTCAAAAACCCCTAATCTGAAGCTTGCAAAACCCTAAAATTTGGCAATGGTGAAATCATCCATAATGCATAATAATCCAATCAAACGCATGGGTTAGCTTCAGAATAGCATAAGAAACATAAATCATATATTAAAACTTGTAAAAAACGCATGAATTGATATGCACGATCATGAGTTTTATTTGAAACAGTTTGACTTCATTATACCAATTCTGGGCGTTTTGATGAGTGTTCTTGATTGAGAATCGTTCAATGGACCTTGAGGAAGCTAATGGAATGAAAGTTATGTCTTGAATCCACCTGCAAGTCAGTTTTCAGAATTGAGTTGTTTTGCAAAATTTTCAAGTTTGTCAATGGCTTTCTGGAGCAGCTGTGCGTGTATTTTGATTAGGGTTGTATTCAGGCTTTTGTATTGAGTGCATTAGGTCAAAAAACTTGCTCAAAATCTCTTGCAATCATGGTTTTGAAGATTTGATTTTCAAGCTTTGTTTTTTCAATCTTTTCCATACAATTTTGTATCAATTAGGATCCAATCAAACCAAATCTTCCCATATTTGAATGTGCACGAATTATTGAGACTAAAACATGTACAAAAAGATTTGTTAGGTTAAGTTAAGTATTTTTCACATATTTAATTGATTTAAGTGAATTAATATAAATAAAAATTCAAATAAATAAATAAAAAATGAATAAAAACTTCCCTTTGGGCCAAGTGGTCGTGCATATGTCATGGATGATGAATCATGGAAGAAAAATGGGCCCATTAGCAATTTTAGGTCATTTGAAGTAATGTTGACTTTTCAAAATATCCAAAAATTTCCCAACTTCCACAAGGCATAACTTGCTCAATTTTTAAGCTTTTCTCATGTTCTTGGACATTTTGGAAAGGTCTTTGAGTCCTCTAACCAATGGATTTGGTCCCATGTCATTTTGATTTACCAATCTCAAGTTATGGCCTTTGACTTAAAGTCCCTTTTTGTTGACTTTTGAAAATGACCTATAATGTTGAAATTGATAACTTTTTGTGAGAGCATTTCTTGGACTTGAAGTATGAAGATGAGTTGTAGTAAATGTCTTTCTATTCAAAATGAGCTTTGGATGGAATTTTTATGATAATCCATGTGAAAGTTATGCCCTGGTCAATTTCAGTTGACTTTTTCAACTGTCCAAATAAGGAAACTTTTGCATCTTGATGATTTCTGAGCCAAACTTTGAGAATCATGATCAAGCATTGATCAAATGATGTTTGTGGCTTCAAAATGATATGTTGACCAAAAATTTGAACTTTTGACTGTCAAATGACCATTTTGCCCCTACAGTTGACTGTAGTGCAATTTAGGGTTTTGACGGTGCAATTTTGAGCTGAATGTTTTGAAACTTGATATGAGGATGCTTGACCATATTTGTAGGCATGTGAGACTTGATTGGGCTTTTGAAAACTTCATTTTCTTGATCAGAACACAAACCCTAATTTTGACTGTATAGGAGATCTTTGAATGTGCAACCCTTGGGGAATCTTGAGACTTGATTTGGCAATTTCTTGAAGAATATGGGAGGGCAAATTTTGGGGTACAACAGAGTGGTTTTGGAAGAATTGGCATGGAAAAGTTGCTTTGGCTCATCATATTTCCAAGTTATCAAATTGATTCAAAAGTACAAGGGGTTGAGGGAAGAAGCTGTCATGATTGAACAAGGTCTTGTTCCTATTGGTCACAAAAGCACATTTCTCTCTAATTTCAAGATATGGAAGTGGTTTTGGTGTCCATGAGTTCTCATCATCATCCTCAACAACTTCTATTCACAAATGAAGAATATTGGCACAAAAAGTTTGTTCAAACTTGTCAAAGTTCCTCAAAGCATTCTCTTGATCTAGAGGATAGGGTTTTGAACTTCAAAGGAGCATATCTTGCTCATATTTTGGTATTTTTAAGTGATTCCAAAGACATCTTTATCTTCAAAGAGTTACCAACGAATCACTTCAAAAGTTCCAAGGAGTTTTCATGTGGAAGGAACTTGGTGAAGAAGAAAGATTACAAGTCATCCAGATGAATCCCCAATTTCCCATATGTGACTTCAAATGGTCATAACTTGGTCAATTTGTATCACCTTGAGCCCATTATTTATCCATGATGATCTTAAGGATGTATACTTCATGTCTTCTTTTATGTGCAAAGTAAGAAAATGGATGGAAGTTGCCTTAAGAATGCAAAAGATTATAGGTCATTCCATGATTTTTGGCCAACTCCAACAAGTCATAACTTTCTCAATTTTTGGAGATATTGAGTGGTTCAAATTGCAAAATGTCATTCAAGAGATCTATTTCATTCCATCTTTTTTGGTCAAGAGCAAATTCTAAGTGGAAGGCCATGTTTGGATGCAAAAGATTATAGGTCATTTTTAAAGAAGAATTTGAAATATTTCTAAGTATGAAAAGTCAACTTTTTTTCTTCAATTTTGACTCCATGTAATTTTCAGCTCAAGCATCCATTTGATTCCATTCTTTTTCCTTTGCAAAGCTTGTAACCTCATCTTTCCAAAGCATCAAGAATTATGCCCTAAGACCCCGTGAGATGGAAATGCCATGGATTTGAATTGGGTAGTTTGAAACATAATTTTTCACAAAGTCAGGATTTTGAAATCTTTGTTTTGGCTTCTAATCACAAGATTTCCACGCGTTTTTGGTTTTAATCATGTTTAGCAACTTGCCAGAAGTGATTAGCATCATGAAACACACGATTTGGCTGAGTTTTGATCAAGTTTGAGTCATACTTTCTTCATGATGCAAACCCACACGAATTCCCTCTAAAACGCATCATTTGCTATTCCTTTTGATCCCATTTGCTTCCCTATAAATAGAGGGTCATTCCCCATTCAATTTCCCAAGATTAGATAGCCAGAATTACCCTGCCAAACTTGCTTCACAACCCAGAATTCAGCAACTTCGAAATCTATTCTCAAGCCTTTTTCAATCCATTTTTTCCCTCAATTCACCTTCCTTGATCTTCCCTGAAGCTAACCATATAATTACATTCAAGAATAGTGCCCTATACTGCTCCATAGAAGTCCAGTTTCAGAGCTCTGTAACTCAACTTCAATAGGTAGATTCCTTCATCAATTCTTCAAAACTCTGATATCATTGTGTTGCTCTCATTGCCATGGTTCTAGTTGCAACACTTACATTTCACTGGGAGCACATTTTGACCATGAATTTTAGAATCCCTTTTCAAAACTTTCTTTCCAAATTGGTTAAGCTACAGTTTATATAAATTTGGTGCGAGGGTGTGGTTGTTTTCGTCTTGAAGAGACGAAGCCATTGGCATATGTCTGAGCTTCTGATTTTACAGTTTGAGAGACCTGTAAATAACGTTGGCTGGAGGTTGAAGATGACCTACGTGTCATCTTCCAACCAATGATGGCGTGCCATTTGTGTTTTTCAAAAATCTGATTTATTATTGATTCTGTACATTATTTATTAATGACCATGATATGCACAACGCGCCAGATCCCTTGGATTTGATTACTAACGCGTTTCGACTCTCATCCAATGGTCCATATATTTTACTTTTATTTTCTTTTTCTGATTTTTATATTTTAATTGTTTTAAATTTCAAAAAAATCATAGAAATTTCATTTTTAGTCCAAAAAATCTGAAAAAATTATGAAAAATATTTTTGATTATTCTCTTTCTGATTTTTATTTTTTCACAATTTAATTTTGTGTTTTGGTATTTTTTATAAATTTTTACATTTATTTGATTTGTTTAAAATGTTTAAAAATACTTTTATACATTTTTAAATTCTGAAAAAATTATGGAATGATCCAATGATATTATGACAAATATTGGTGACCTTATAATATTTTTGTTTCTGACTTTACTATTTTTTATACTATTTTTTTTTATTTTACACATTTATTTTAATCTTTAAAAATAGTTTCTGACTTTTAAAAATTACCAAAATTTTTATAAAAATATTTGGACCCATTTCTGATTTTTCTATGGCCTTATTTTTCATTTCTTGATTAATTTGAACATAATTGATATTTTCCTCATCATTTTGCATTTTTTAAACATTTTTAAACCTTTTAATGTATATATTAAATATATTATTATTTTTGTGATTATTTTCTGGCTGTCTTGGGTTTATTTTTTGATCATGACTTTATTAACATAATTGGATTCATGGTGTTGAGTTTAACTCCACAAAACATGGATGAATGATTTTAATAATAGTTTGATTAAATTTTTAATTTAAAAGTGGTTTATTCATCTTTTTCCCTAATCCTCTTCATCTCATCCCCTTCTTATTGCACTAAGTGTTATTGGAGCATGATCTCTATATCATGTGTCAAAACAAATGATGCATAGATTGCTATTGACCGATCTCAAAATAGGTGCGACTTCTATATAAGTCCATTTACGATTGCTTAACATAGCGCTAAATTTTGTCCCGATTCGAATAAATGATCATTTGTGGCCCAAACTTATGATTGCAAGCCCAAATATGTTAATTTGATCTCTTTGATCCAATAAACTTGAGATTCATTGTGTGGAGGCTTTGGTTCTACCAATCCTCTAATGGATCTACAATACCTTTGGTCAACGCGGATCACTTAAACATCGTTGATCATTAAATGGTACTTATGAGAATTCCAAATGGATGATATACTTGACAAAAAACAAATGCAACTTGTTGTATGGAGGCTTTGGTTCTACCAATCCTCTAATGAGTTCCAAATGCAAGTTTCAAGATGGTCATCCAACTAACTGCTAATTATTGACTTGTTTTATCTTATGCCTTTATTCTTTTTTATGCTTTATGTTCTATTTACTTTTAGCATTTACGTTTCATGCCATTTTCATCTTTGCTCATTTGAGCATTTATTTTCTTGCCATTTTTACTTTGCTCACTTGAGCTTTTCTCTTCCTTTCTTAAGATAATTAATAATCAACATAAACCCTAAAATTTTTTTAATGATATTTGGACTATTTGGTTACTATCCTTGGCATGATGGAGCATGGGACTTTTTCTTGGACTTAGGATTAGAAACCTTGACCTATCTTGGAGACCTTGTTATCTTATCTGGAGTTCTTGAGGTTTACCTCAAGATATTGGGTTGCTTTTTTGCTTTTGTGTGCAGGTTTTTGTGATTACATTCTCTGTTTGTAATATGGAATCCACTCGTATACAACCGTTACTCTGCCCAATTTTTGTGAAGACTTAATACACTTGAAGTTTGGTTCTCTCAAGAGGTCTAGTATCTTTGCTTGCTTGGATTCAATCCAAAGAATGGGAATTCTACCTTGGCTCATAATGTCAAGTTTTGGCTTCTTGCTGGTTAGATGGTTTTTATCCTTAGCTTTTACCTTATGCTTTAGGATAGCCTCTTCTTCTCCTCCCATCTTCTTTAATTTCAAATATCTTCTCCCTCCTTTTTGAAAACTCTTCTTGTTTCTAAACTTGAAACACTTTCATAATAAACTTGGACTTATGTCCATGCATTTTCAAAATCTTTTCATAAATAAATTCCAATCAATTTAATAATAGCTTGACATTTTTGTGAGAAGACTAAAAGTCAATCAATCTCATTTCAAACCATCTTGCCACTTTGGCTTTTATCTTTAAACTTTTCTCAAAAGATTAGACTCTTGTCAACCCTTATAGTGATGCAAACAACTATACTTCTACAATATGTAGTTAAGTGAGATATTTTCCACATGGGTGTTGAGTGAGGCATTGTTGATTTTAAGATCCAAGGCATATCCTCCACTTTGAGATGATGCAAATTCTCCTTTCTCAAGATTGTGGGTAGTAAGTATGTTTTCCACATGGCCAATGACGACAATGTCTTATCTCTTAAAATTAACCAACACACTTGTGTTTCAAATTTTTAAAAGAGGAACTACGTGTACCCTGATACCCTATTGCACGAAATGTGGTACATAGGTACTAAAGGTTCGCAACCGCGGCGAGTGAAAAAATCATGAAAAAATATATTTCTCTTCTCACCTCCACCATCTATCTTATATACAACACATTTTTTTTATATAGACAAAATATACAGATTTTTCAAAGAGGTTCCCGCGGAGTACCGTAGATGTTTAGGGTGCTAATACCTTCCCTTTGCATAACCAACCCCCTTACCTTGAATATTTCCCCCTCTTTTTGGGTTATTCGCTCTTTTCCCATTCCTTTGGAAATAATAAAGGGCGGTGTCGATTTTTATTTTGATTTGTATAAAGTCTAGTCAATCCAATGGCTTAGTCTTGAACATTTCTACCGCTACAGAAAAATGGTGACTTCACTGGGGAAAGATTGACCTCTTGCTGGTCCATCCCTAAGTGGGTTGAGCCTATCTTTGTTTATATTTGTATATGTGCTATTGTTGTTTATGTGTTATATTTTGTATATATGTTTGTTTGGATTTTTTCCTGGTTTTCAGGGTGCTTGGTAATTACTCATAAGTCCTATACCCGGACTTGGGAAAACTTTAAGATAGGACGGGTGGTATAGTCATGTTAACTTTGAGGGAGTAATCCTAAAAAAAGGAGGCATGAGATCCCCCACTCAGTGGAGGCCCCTTTGACTGTAGTGTCGTTTACCGAGTAGTCGGGAAGACGTACTACTTTCGACCTGGGAGCCTTCTGAAACTGAGGACCGTAGAATACCAAACCCATCTTGGCCTCTTAGGTGTAGTGCGGAAGCTATGACAGAGTAATTCGGAAATAGTTGTCACGCGATACTACGCTCGGATGAGTTTTTCTTGAGAATATTACTAATTACCGAGTTAATCGAGAAGTTGGTAATATCTGAAGGAAGGATGTAGACTCTGGGAACCTCTAGAACCTTGTTCGGCAGGTGATAACTTTTTAGACCAACACATTATGGGTAGTGCCTTCGACCTCATGCTCGTGACATTGAACCTATGAAACATATATCTGTGATGTTGTGTGTGATTGCTGCATCATGCATCCATGCACTCATAAGCATCTTTTGAAGAAAATAATATTTCAAGGGATTTAAAGGTTGACTATTTGTGAATATCTCAGGTACTTTTAACCATGGATTCTGGAAAGAGAAAGACCGAGAAATACAGTTTCAAGGATCCCAAGATATATGAACTGATCATTCTAATTCCAGAGATCGAGTGTTCTGCAGACTTTCGGAAGAAGTATGGATCCATTATTCCTCTCATGAAGCTGAAGATGAAGGAGGGTATTCTCTCGACCTTGGTCTAGTTCTATGATCCGATGTATCACTGCTTTACTTTTCCTGATTATCAGTTGATGCCTACACTAGAGGAGTATTCTTATCTATTGGATTTACCCGTTACTGATCGTGTTCCTTTTACTGGTTTGGAGGGAGAGCCAAAACCACATGAGATAGCTGCTTTGATTCATCTGGGGAAGTCTGAGGTAGAAGCCCATATGACTACCAAAGGAGGGATTAGAGGATTACCAGCTCAGTTCTTATTGGAAAAAGCTCGTTACTTTGCTAGGATGAAGAGTACGGTTTCTTTCGAGGCCATCTTTGCTTTACTTGCTTATGGATTATTCTTATTTCCTAATGTGGACAAGTTTGTCGACATTAATGCTATCGGGATTTTCATGATTGGAAACCCGGTTCCTACACTGTTGGGTGATGCTTATTACTCTGTTCATCTTCCGAGTTCCTATCATGGGGAATGATCATCTGTTGCACGCCTCTGTTATACCGGTGGTTCATTTCTCATATGCCTCAATCTGATGCTTTTTGGGATGTCAAGAAGGAACCCCATTGAGCTCCTAAGATCATGTCACTTACTCACTCAGATATTGATTGGTATCATCGAGCTTATCAGGATATAGAGATTATTGACAGTTGTGGTAGTTTTCCCAATGGACCTCTTCTTGGTACAAAGGGAGGAATTAATTATAACCCTGTTCTTGCACGACGACAGCTTGGTTATCCGATGAGGGATAAACCAAACAATATTCATTTGAGTAGTTTCTTTCTGAAGGAAGGAGAAGACCACATGGAAGCTATGGAGCAGATTGCGAAGGCCTGGCGTCACATTCATAAGAAGAGTAGGAAGGATTTGGGACCTAGGGGTGATGTTTCTTTGGAGCCATATCTTCAGTGGGTCTGATCGAGAGCCATTCAGTTGAAGATGCCGTATACTCGGGAGACACCCATGCCTGACCTATTTATGAAGACCACTCCTCTCTCATTAGATGATCTAGAAGAGCTGCAACTTGCTTTGGTTAGGATGCAATAGGAAAGGGATGCTTGGAAGAACAAGTTCCAGACTTTAGAGAGTTCCTACAAAGCGGACCTGAAGGAGAAAGACGATTTGATCGAGATCCTCGAGAGTCGAGCGGTGGAGTCTATGGAGAGGAAAGGGGATTTATTTCCCCTAAGCCTCAAACATGTGCTGATTACTCATTTCCTGATCCAGATGATTAGAAGGAGGTTGCCATCAGACATGTGGAAGAAAACCAGAGGTTGAGGGCTCAGATTGCCAGGTTCACAGGGAAGCGCCAGCGTACAGATTGATCTCCATCAGTTCTTTTTCTCAGGATTTTTAGATTGTATTTTCATATTGTACTTGGGATCATTGAAACTTGTAATCCATTTTGAAGTTATTATAATAAAAAATTGCAGTATTTCAAAAGCTTTATTACTTTGATGTTTGCAATATGTCCATAAATCTTAAATCCGTTGAAATATAAAATAATAAAAAAATAATAATCATATGCATTGCATATCATGCATCATATTGCACATTTTTCTTGCATTTATTATGCATATCCAGGTGCCTTACCTAACTTCTTTACTTCGTTCAGCAAGCTGACTCATCACTACAACACTCGGGCTAACTTCAAAAAGAAGATGGACAACTTGGAACAGGAGAATTGCGAGCTACGCGAAGAAGTTTATGCTTTGAAGGCTGGCTTGGCCAACTTGACTACTCTGATGGAAGCTCTGGTGGTTTCTCAGAATCAGCCACCGAGTGTTTAACCTCAACCAACAAGGGCAAGTGCTGAAGTTCCTACTGTTCCTGTATCCTCCACTCCGACTGTTGTTCAAAACCGTATGCCTCAGGGTTATCCGTGGGGAATTCCAGAGAATTTTGCACCTGAAGGTTTCAATCTTGGTCCTCAAGATGCTCCAGTGGTTCAAACTATTGTTACTCCAGCACCTCCTATGGTGCATACTGTTCCTGCTGCACCTCCTTCGGTGAATTTGGTTTCATTTGTTAATGAATATGTGTGTCGTCATTTCCCTCTTCCGAGTGAAGACTTGGGTATTTATGACATAATGGATGATTTCCAAGAGCAGTTTGATAGAATGCAAAGAGAGATGAAGGCTTTTAGGGGAAAAGAGATATTTAGGCAGAATGTGAATGAGCTGTGTTTGGTCCCGAATGTTAAAGTCCCTACTAAGTTCAAGGTCCCGGAGTTTGAGAAGTACAAGGGAAACACTTGCCCTCGTGCTCACTTGGTAATGTACGTGAGGAGAATGTCTACCCACACCGATGATCAACATTTGCTGATTCACTTTTTCCAGGATAGTCTGACCGGCGCAACATTGAAATGGTATATGAGTTTAGACAGCGCCAACATCCATACTTTTAATGATTTGGGAGAAGCATTCATTAAACAATATAAGTACAATATGGACATGGCACCCAACCGTAACCAGCTTAGGGCCATGGTTCAGAAAGACAGAGAATCGTTCAAAGAGTATGTGCAGAGATGGCGCAAAGTGGCTGCACAAGTGATCCCTCCCATGGAGGAGAAGGAAATGACTAAAATTTTTCTGTAGACGTTGGGTGCTTTCTACTATAAAAGAATGGTAGTAAGTGCCCCAAGTGATTTTACGGAGATGGTAGGGATGGGTGTCCGCCTAGAAGAGGCAGTAAGAGAAGGCCGTTTGACGAAGGGTGAAGGATTCAGAGTTATGAAAAAGCCAGCTTATGGGTTTACAAAGAAGAAAGAGGGGGACGCAAATGCTGTCATACAAGAGAGGAGAGTGAACGCTCCTAGAAGGAATTATCAACATCACCAACAAGTTGCCTCAGTTACTCCTGTTATGAATGACGCTCCGACTACCATTTCTTATCAAAGACAATCTCAGCAGGGGAACCAAGGGAATAATCATAGAAAGGAGAACTATGACTCTATTCCCATGAGCTATGCAGAACTACTACCGGCATTGACTCAGAAGAAGTTGGTCCAGACACGACCACCTCCCGCCGTACCATCACCATTTCCTTGGTATTACAAAGCAGACCAGACATGTGCCTTTCATCAGGGAGCACCAGGGCATAGTGTTGAAAATTGTTATCCTTTGAGGAATGAAGTGCAAAGGTTGGTGAAGTCTGGAATTCTATCTTTCAAAGACATGGGACCTAATGTGAAAGACAATCCTCTACCCAAGCACGGGGGAGTGAATGCTGTAAATATGGTGGCCGGTTGTCAAGGCGACTTCCATATTTTTGACATTAAACTGGTTAGAGGAGATTTGGTGAAAATGCACGTAGACCTCTGTGAATTCAGCTATTATACGCATGACCACGCCAGTTGTGCTGTTTGCAGTACAGACATACAGGGTTGCGAGAAGATAAAGGCTGATTTATAGGAGATGATGGATGAGGGGTTAATCCATATAATCAGGCCTAGGGCAGAATATGAAGAGGAAGTGAATATGGTTTCTGGATGTCCGGGTGAATTCATAATTTTTGATGTGGAGTATTTGAATGAGGATATCGTGCAGTTGCATGCTACCTTCTGCCGTACTGCTGGTCAGGTGGAACACCAATATGGGTCTTGCATAGTTTGCTGTCGAGACCCCCGAGGATGTTCTATTGTGAGGGAGGGTATTCAATTGTTGTTAGACAATGGAACTATCAAGATCATAGGTCAGAGATGATTATCATGAGATTGACATGGTTGAAGTTTGTTTGATGGAAGAAGAGTCAGAGGAAGAGTATGCCTCCACGGATGACTATTTCTCTTCAGGCGAAGATTTATTTGCTGGAAATGACCTTTTGATAGTTGATTGTGTTGAGGAAGGGGTAAACGTCATTGTACCTTGTTTTGGTGCACCCGCTCATCTTAAGGTGGAGTACCATAGCAAACCAGATGTTACCCCATTGGTAATTAGTCTGCCATGTCCTGTTCCCTATAAATCAGATAAGGCTGTGCCTTACAAATACAACGCTACAATCTTAGAAGATGGGGTGGAAGTTCCCATCTAGCCAATACCAAATGTTGGAAATATAGATGATAATAGCAGGGTGGCTCGTAGTGGTCGTGTGTTTGCGCCGGTTGTACGAAGGGATGTTGTTGTTGGAAAGAAAATTACTGAGAACGATGAGCCTAAGAAGGCTGCAGGAGATACTAGCGGAGCCACATTAGATAAAGAAGTGGATGATATCTTGAAGATAATTAAGATGAGCGATTATAAAATTGTAGATCAGCTACTGCAGACTCCTTCAAAGATATTTATCCTAGCTTTATTGATGAATTCCTCCGCTCATAGAGAATCACTGATGAGAGTACTAGACCAAGCTTTTGTGGAGAGTGACATAACGTTAGATCGATTCAGTAGCATAATTGGAAACATTACGTCATGTAACAACTTGAGTTTCTGCGATGATGAGTTACCAGATGAAGGGAGGAATCACAACTTGGCCCTCCACATATCTATGAACTGCAAGAATGACTCGCTGTCCAATGTGCTAATTGATAACGGATCCGCATTGAATGTTATATCGAGGAGTACCCTCATGAAGTTAAAGTATTAGGGAACACCTATGCGCCCGAGTGGCATCATTGTGAAGGCTTTTGACGGGTCAAGGAAATATGTCATCGGTGAAGTGGACTTGCCCATCCATATAGGACCACATTTGTTCTTGATAACCTTCCAGGTCATGGACATTATTCCCGTGTATAGTTGTTTTCTTGGACGGCCATGGATACACGAAGCAAGGGCTGTCACTTCAACTCTGCATCAGAAGCTAAAATATGTGCGTGAAGGGAAGGTAGTGATCATAAATGGGGAGCAGGTGTTATTGATATCCCATCTATCCTCCTTCAGTATTGTAGAAGCGGATGAGGCTGCTGTTGGAACCCAGTTCCAAGCCCTATTCATTGACAACATAAGGAGGAATGAGAATTCTATGGTTTCTCTGAAGGACGCGCAACAGGTTGTGCGCAATGGTCATAATGCAGTATAGGGACGACTTGTGGATCCACCCGTGAACAAAAATAGAGCTGGTTTGGGTTTCTCTTCGAGGAATGGCAAAGGCGAAATTTTGAAGTCAAAGTCTACTATGAACAGTTATCATGATGTTTTCCGCAACAGAGGCTACCTCCATCCAATTGGTTCTGGAATTAATGCTGTTGAAGAGGATGAAGCAGACCAGGAAGTACTGAATTATGTGACACATGGAGTCCGAGTTCAGAACTGGGTCACCATTGATGTTCCTTCTTGCATACATGTTTCAAAGTAATTTGTTTTGGTAATATCTTTCTTTCTTTTGAAAAGCTTTCACTATGCCCAAGGTAGAAGTATTAATGTTGTAGGGCTTATCTGTTTGCTATAACTTTTAAGATCATTAATAAAAGTTGTCTTTGCTTCCAAAATTATGTCTTTTATGTTCTGCTTTTTTCTTGGGGAATGGTAATAAAAAAATAAAAAACCCTTTCAAAATAAATAATAACTGAAAATTAATCTGCAGGATCACTTGTTATATGTGTCCGTTTCTAAAAGCAGTCATAAATCATATGTGCAGATTAATTAAAAAACCCATTGAATACAATGACCCTGCACCCTCTCCCAACTTTGATTGTCCTGTGTTTGGGGCTGAAGAAGAATATTATGATGGTATCCCGGAAGAGGTCTCACGGTTGCTTGAGCACGAGGAAAATACCATTCAGCCATATAAGGAGCCTTTGGAAGTGATTAATTTGGGTTCAGAAGAAGATCCAGAGGAAGTCAAGATTAGAGCATCGTTGCATCCTGATGTAAAGAGCAGATTGATTGAGCTATTGAAAGAGTATGTGGATATTTTTGCTTGGTCTTATCAAGATATGCCTGGTCTAGATACAGACATTGTCGAGTATCGTTTGCCGTTGAAGCCAAAGTGTCCTCTAGTTAAACAAAAGTTGAGAAGAACTCACCCAGATATGGCAGTAAAGATCAAAGAGGAGGTCCTAAAGCAGATTAATGCTGGTTTTCTTGTGACGTCAGTGTATCCTCAATGGATTGCCAATATTGTCCCAGTACCAAAAAAAGACGGAAAAGTCCGCATGTGAATAGATTACAACGATCTAAATAAAGCTAGTCCAAAAGATGATTTTCCATTGCCTCACATTGACATGTTAGTGGACAACACTGCAAAATTCAAGTATTCTCGTTCATGGACGGATTTTCCGGGTATAATCAAATAAGAATGGCTCCAGAGGACATGGAAAAAACAACGTTTATCACACCCTGGGGAACATTCTGTTACAGAGTGATGCCCTTCGTGTTGAAGAACGCTGGTGCAACATACCAGAGGGCTATGACAACCCTATTTCATGATCTGATGCACAAAGAAATCGAAGTATATGTTGATGATATGATTTCCGAATCCCAAACTGAAGAAGGGAATATAGAAGATTTGTTGAAGTTGTTTCAGCGTTTGAGGAAGTATCGTCCCCGCTTGAATCCAAATAAATGCACCTTTGGAGTTAGATCGGGGAAATTGTTGGGTTTTATTGTTAGCCAAAAAGGAATTGAAGTTGACCCTGATAAAGTTACAGCAATTCAAGAAATGGAAGCACCAAGAACTGAAAAGAAAGTCAGAGGTTTCCTTGGGAATTTGAATTATATTTCCAGATTTATTTCCCACATGACTGCAACGTATGAACCGATCTTCAAGTTTTTAAAGAAAGATCAGGGTTGTGCATCGACGGATGATTTCTAAAGGGCATTTGAGAGTATTAAAGAATATCTGCTTGAACCTCCTATCTTGCTCTCTCCCGTAGAAGGAAGACCGTTGATTATGTATCTAACAGTGTTAGATAAATCCAGGGGTTGTATTCTGGGACAACAGGATGAAACAGGAAAGAAAGAATTCGCCATTTATTATCTCAGCAAAAATTTCACTGATTATGAGTCGTGGTATTCCATGCTAGAAAAGACATGTTGTGCTTTGGCCTGGGCGGCAAAGCATTTGCGGTAATATATGTTGAATCATACCACTTGGTTGATCTCCAAAATGGATCCAATCAAGTATATTTTTGAAAAGCCTGCTCTTACTGGGAGAATTGACCACTGGAAGATGTTGTTATTTGAATATGATATCGAGTACCACGCTCAAAAGGATATTAAAAGTAGTATGTTGGCAAATTACCTTGCTCACCAGCCGGTGGAAGATCATCAGTCTGCAAAATATGAATTCCCCGATGAGGATGTGATGTTCCTGAAAGTGAAAGATTGTGATGAACCATTGCCTGAGGAGGGCCCTGACCCTGAATCTCGTTGGAGTATGATATTTGATAGAGCTGTGAATGCTTATGGTAAGGGAATTGGTGCTGTGATTGTCACTCCTCATGGATCACATATTCCTTTTACTGCAAGGTTAATGTTTGATTACATTAATAATATGGCAGAGTATGAGGCTTGCATCATGGGTCTTAAGGAAGCTATTGATCTCAGAATCAAGATTCTGGATGTGTATGGTGATTCAACTTTGATAATAAATCAGATTAAAGGATAATGGGATACTCGTCACTCTGGCTTGATCCCTTACAAAGATTATGCTAGAAGATTATTACCCTTCTTTAATAAAGTTGAGTTCTGTCACATTCCTAGAGATGAAAATCAGATGGCGGATGCTCTGGCAACTTTGGCTTCCATGTACCAAGTGAATACTTGGAATGATATACCCCAGATTACAGTTCGACGACTGGATAGGCCCGCTCATATGTTTGCGACAGAGGAGGTAACGGATGAAAAACCTTGGTATTATGATATCAAGCATTTTCTTCAGACTCAGGAATACCCGATTGGTGCATCGAGGAAAGATAGAAAGACACTGAGAAGATTGGCAAGCAGTTTCTTCCTCAGTGAAAATGTGTTATACAAGAGAAATTATGATATGGTTCTGCTCAGATGCGTGGATAGACACGAATTAGACATGTTGATGCATGAGATTCATGAAGGTTCATTTGGAACTCATGCTAATGGACATTCGATGGCTAAAAAGATGCTAAGGGAAGGTTATTACTGGTTGACAATGGAATCTAATTGTTATAAATTTGCAAAGAAGTGCCATAAATTCCAGGTTTATGCAGATAAGGTCCATGTGCCTCCGACACCTCTCAATGTGATTTCCTCCCCATGGCCTTTCTCTATGTGGGGTATAGACATGATCAGGATGATAGAACCCAAAGCTTCGAATGGACATCGTTTCATCTTAGTAGAAATTGACTACTTTACCAAATGGGTAGAGGCTGCTTCATATGCCAATGTTACCAAACAGGTGGTTGTGTGTTTCATCAAAAATAATCTTGTATGCCGGTATGGTGTGCCGAGAAGAATGATCATTGACAATGGCTCGAATTTGAACAACAAGATGATGACAAAATTGTGCGAAGAATTCAAGATTGTCCATCACAATTCATCTCCATACAGGCCAAAGATGAATGGGGTCGTTGAAGCTGCTAATAAGAACATCAAGAGAATTATCCAGAAAATGGTTGTCACTTATAAGGATTGGCATGAAATGCTCCCTTTTTCTCTGCATGGATATCGAACATCTGTTCGCACTTCAACAGAAGCAACCCCGTTCTCTCTAGTGTATGGAATGGAAGCTGTACTCCCTGTCGAGGTAGAGATTCCCTCGTTGCGTGTGATAATGGAAGCCAAGTTGACAGAGGCTGAATGGGTCCAGAACAAGTTTGACCAATTGAATTTGATTGAAGAGAAGAGAATGACAACTCTATGTCATGGGCATTTGATATAAAGGTCAAACCTCGTGAATTCAGAGAAGGCGACCTCGTGCTCAGGAAGATCATGTCTCTCAACACTGATTCTAGGGGCAAGTGGACTCCCAATTTTGAAGGCCCGTATGTTGTCAAGAAAGCCTTCTCTGGTGGTGCATTAATTCTTGAAACTATGGATGGAGAGGAGTTCCCACGTCCCATGAATGCTGACGCAGTCAAGAAATACTTCACCTAAAGAAATAAAAGAACAGCTCGCTAAGTTGAAAACCCGAAAGGGCGGCTTAGGCAAAAAGGAGCGTCTCGGTAGGCTGAAAACCCGAAAGGGCAGTCTAGGAAAAAATTAGAGACATAAACAGAATAAATTTCCCGCTAAGTTGAAAACCCGCAAGGACAGCTTAGGCAAAAGTTAGGGATTTTCTTGGCAAGTAACTACGTCAGACAAGACTTGATCGTTGAAGCAACAATCTTCTCGGATCCTCACCATATTTCAACAAAAGCTTCTACTCAGGATTTCAAAAGTTGTTAAGGAGGATAATGGTCATTGTATCTCAATGTATCTTTTCCATTATGAATTACCATTTCCCAAACTTTGTAATCATCCATGGAGTCTCGCCATTCGCAGACTACCATTCTATTAATGAAATTCGAGCTTTACCCAATTCTTTGTGTTCTTATTTCATTTATCTTGCAAAGACTCCATTTATTACTGATAATAACTTTTAAAGCAAAAGGATTAAAAAGCAAAATTGACTTTTAAAAAAAAAAGAGAGATATTTACAATTCAATTTACTTTGGGAGTTATGATGAAACAATGACAACAAAAATGGTGATCCCAAGAATGAACAAACTCCGGTTGTTTTAAGAAGATTTACTTCCTTCATGAAGGTTTTCTCATGTCATTTTGCTGGTATGTGCGCAATCTTTGTATGTTTCTTAGATAGTTAAAGACGATATCGGTGGGTGCAAGGTACAGTATTGGGTTTGTGATCCCATTATCCCCAGTCAGGTCTTGGTTCACTTTTGATTTTGGATTTGCATGGTCAGAAGCCTCCGTCCTAGATTCCCCAGCGAAGTCTTCCCTCATTTGATGAAAGGTTTTATTCCCTTGGTGTGCTGAGATGTCTCTCTTTTTACAATATTGGCACTAGTGTTGACTTCTTGATTCCCAGTGAGGCTATCCCAGGGCATCTTTTGTTGGATTAATTTTTCATGATGTAAAGTTTCAATCAACAAGTTTTTCTCCCAGGAGGAAGGCTTGAATTCCCCGGTGAGGTTTGGTTGTTTCAGCGTCAGTCTGCTTTATTTGAGGCTGGTCTTGTAATATCCAGTAGGCATGTTGCGTTTGGAAAACTGTTTCTCCGATGAAGCTGGAAGAAGGATGTTCTATCCCGGTATCTGTTTGATTTGGCTACCTCCGGATTATGTTTCTCCTTAGTGAAGTTAAGGCAGGCAATATGTTTGGTTTCTACAGTTGGTTTTACCTTTCTTGGAATGATATTTCTGGTTGAAGTTTAGCCCAATGTTGTTAGTACCTGAGGCGGTTTTGTTTGTTTGTACCGATTATGTATCCTTTTACCAGCATATGCACGATAGTACTCATACATTAAAATATACATCATGCATGGCTAAAAATCATTGTTCATTGACATTGTGTTCTGACTTTCTTGCAGCGCTCTTTGTTTAGTTGAATTTGGTTTTCCTTCTTGAGTTTATTTCTCAAAGGATGTATCTTCGTTGGCTATTTTGCTCCAGTTTATTTCTGATTTGGATCTGTGGTTGCATGAAAATATTATTTACTTTGGATTTTTGAAAAACTTTGAGTTTTGGTTTGTGCATTTATTTTGCACGGGAAGACTTTATCTCCTCAGCAGGAATATCGCGACATTTCCCTGGGAAGTCATATTTCTATCTCCACAAAGTCATTTCCTTTTGCAATTCCCCGTGACAATGAGTAACAAGTCTCGTTATTTGAGACAACATATGTGTGATCTTTTCCAGGAAGATTTCCTTGGTTAAAGAAGAAGTCGAGACCCGTTCTAGGTGAAACACCAGAATTTTGGGGATAACTTGATATATTTTCTCTTTCTACTTTCAGTGAATGTTGGTAGGACATTGGCAGTGAATGTCAGTGTTTGTTTTCTCTTTCTACTTTCAGTGAACGTTGGTAGGACATTGGCAGTGAACGTTGGTGTTTGTTTTCTCTTTCTACTTTCAGTGAACGTTGGTAGGACATTGGCAGTGAACGTCGGTGTTTGTTATCTCTTTCTACTTCCAGTGAACGTTGGTAGTACATCGGCAGTGAACATTAGTGTTTGTTATCTTTTTGCTATCTTCAGTGAACGTTGATAGTTCATCGTCAGTAAACGGCGGTGATATGGTATATTTTCTCTTTCTACTTTCAGTGAATGTTGGTAGGACATTGGCAGTGAACGTCAGTGTTTGTTATCTTTTTTCTATCTTCAGTGAACATTGATAGTTCATCATCAATAAACGACAGTGATTTGATATATTTTCTCTTTCTACTTTCAGTGAATGTTGGTAGGACTTTGGCAGTAAACATCGGTGTTTGTTATCTTTTTGCTATCTTCAGTGAACGTTGATAGTTCATCGTTAGTAAACGACAGTGATTTGATATATTTTCTCTTTCTACCTTCAGTGAACGTTGGTAGGACATCGACAGCGAACGTCGATGCTTGTTATCTTCCTCTCTGATTTTGTTCTTGTGGTTCACCAGTGATTTATTTCCCTGGTGGGGTTGCCCCTTTGTTTCTTCATTTTGTTGCATCCCCAATGATACTTTGCGTCTCTTTGGTACTGTTCATATAATGTCATACGCATAAGCATTTGCATGGCATCTTAGGGCCAAAAATAGGATTTGTTTTATATTTAAGTATCTTCGATCACGTCGACACGAAGATTTTTAACCTTCGTATCTCTGGATAGAAGAAACTTAAATAAGGGCAGCTGTTGTACCCCAATTTTTGCCCCTAAGATTCCTGCATCATACCATATTGTTTCAATCACAACAAGATCACATTAGGGTTTTTGGTTCTTCTCCCTATCTTTAGCCTTGCTCTTTTGAGGAGTTACCAAGCACCTTGACTTGTTTTCTTTTATGATCATGGATATTTTGCTTTGATTTTCTCTGTAATTAATAAAATATAATGTTGGTTTGTCTTACTTGTTAATAATGTAGGTAAAGGCAATAAGGTTAGAAAGTTGCTCCATGGGTTCATGAGTTTATTTCCATGCCCTAGTCAACATAGCTTGAGGAATTCAAACCTCACTATTGGAGTGGTTTTGGAAGAATTGTCATGGCAAAGTTGCTTTGTCTCATCATATTTCCAAGTTATCAAATTGATTCAAAAGTACAAGGGATTGAGGGAAGAAATTGTCATGATTGAACAAGGTCTTGTTCCTATTGGTCACAAAAGCACATTTCTCTCTCATTTCAAGATATGGAAGTGGTTTTGGTGGCCATGAGTTCTCATCATCATCCTCAACAACTTCTATTCACAAAGGAATAATATTTTCACAAAAAGTTTGTTCAAATTTGTCAAAGTTCCTCAAAGCATTCTCTTGATCTAGAGGCTAGGGTTTTGAACTTCAAAGGAGCATATCTTGCTCATATTTTGGTGTTTTTGAGTGATTCCAAAGACATCTTTCTCTTCAAAGAGTTACCAATAAATCACTTTAAAAGTTCCAAGGATTTTTAATATGGAAGGAACTTGGTGAAGAAGAAAGATTACAAGTCATCCAGATGAATCCTCAATTTCCCATATGTGACTTCAAATGGTCATAACATGGTCAATTTTATCACCTTGAGCCCATTCTTTTTCCATGATTATCTTAAGGATGTGTACTTCATGCCTTCTTTTATGTGCAAAGTAAGAAAATGGATGGAAGTTGCCTTAAGAATACAAAAGATTATAGGTCATTTCATGATTTTTGGCCAACTCCAACAAGTCATAACTTTCTCATTTTTTTGGAGATTTTGAGTGGTTCAAATTGCAAAATGTCATTCAAGAGATCTAATTCATTCCATCTTTTTTGGTCAAGAGCAAATTCTAAGTGGAAGGCCATGTTTGGATGCAAAAGATTATTGGTCATTTTTAAAGAAGAATTGGAAATATTTCTAAGTATGGAAAGTCAACTTTTTTTCTTCAACTTTGACTCCATGTAATTTTCAGCTCAAGCATCCATTTAATTCCATTCTTTTTCCATTGCAAAGCTTGTAACCTCATCTTTCCAAAGCATCAAGAATTATGCCCTAAGACCCCTTGAGATGGAAATGCCATGGATTTGAATTGGGTAGTTTGAAACTGAATTTTTCACAAAGTCAGGATTTTGAAATCTTTGTTTTGGCTTCTAATCACAATATTTCCACGCATTTTTGGTTTTAATCATGTTTAGCAACTTGACAGAAGTGATTAGCATCATGAAATGCACGATTTGGCTGAGTTTTGATCAAGTTTGAGTCACACTTTCTTCATGATGCAGACCCACACGAATTCCATCCAAAATGCTTCATTTTCTATTCCTTTTGATCCCATTTGCTTCCCTATAAATAGAGGGTCATTCGCCATTCAATTTCCCAAGCTTAGATAGCCAGGATCACCCTGCCAAACTTGCTTCACAACCTAGAATTCAGCAACTTTGAAATCTATTCTCAAGCCTTTTTCAATACATTTTTTCCCCTCAATTCACCTTCCTTGATCTTCCCTGAAGCTAACCATATAATTACATTCAAGAATCGTGCCCTATACTGCTCCATAGAAGTCCAATTTCAGAGCTCTGCAACTCAACTTCAATAGGTAGATTCCTTCATCAATTATTCAAAACTCTGATATCATTGTGTTGCTCTCATTGCTATGGTTCTAGTTGCAACACTTACATTTCACTGGGAGCACATTTTGACCATGAATTTTCGAATCCCTTTTCAAAACTTTCTTTCCAAATTGGTTGAGCTACAATTTATATAAATTTGGCGCGAGGGTGTGGTTGTTTTCGTCTTGATGAGACGAAGCGATTGGCATAGGTTTGAGCTTCTGATTTTATAGTTTGAGAGAACTGCAAATCACGTTGGATGGAGGTTGAAGATGACCTACGTGTCATCTTCCAACCAATGATGGCGTGCCATTTGTGTTTTTCAAAAATCTGATTTATTATTGATTCTGTACATTATTCATTAATGACCATGATATGCACAGCGCACCAGATCCCTTAGATTTTATTACTAACGTGTTTTGAATCACATCCAATAGTCCACATATTTTACTTTTATTTTCTTTTCTGATTTTTATATTTTAGTTATTTTAAATTTCAAAAAAATCATAGAAAATTCATTTTTAGTCCAAAAAATCTGAAAAAAATATAAAAAATATTTTTGGTTATTCTCTTTCTGATTTTTATTTTTTCACAATTTAATTTTGTGTTTTGGTATTTTTTTATAGATTTTTATATTTATTTGATTTGTTTAAAATGTTTAAAAATACTTTTATACATTTTTAAATTCTGAAAAAATTATGGAATGATCCAATGATATTGTGACAAATATTGGTGACCTTATTTTATTTTTGTTTCTGACTTTACTATTTTTTTTACTATTTTTGTTTATTTTACACATTTATTTTAATCTTTAAAAATAGTTTCTGACTTTTAAAAATTACCAAAATTTTTGTAAAAATATTTGGACCCATTTCTGATTTTTCTATGGCCTTATTTGTCATTTCTTGATTAATTTGAACATAATTTATATTTTCCTCATCAATTTCCATTTTTTAAACATTTTTAAACCTTTTAATGTATATATTAAATATATTATTATTTTTGTGATTATTTTCTGGCTGTCTTGGGTTGATTTTTTGATCATGACTTTATTAACATCATTGGATCCATGGTGTTGAGTTTAACTCCACAAAAATGGATGAATGATTTTAATAATAGTTTGATTAAATTTTTAATTCAAAAGTGGTTTATTCATCTTTTGCCCTAATCCTATTCATCTCATCCCCTTCTTATTGCACTAAGTGTTATTGGAGCATGATCTCTATATCATGTCTCAAAACAAATGGTGCATAGATTGCTATTTACCGGCCTCAAAATAGGTGCGACTTCTATATAACTCCACTTACGATTGCTTAACATAGCGCTAAATTTTGTCTCGATTCAAATAAATGATCATTCGTGGCCCAAACTTATGATTACAAGCCCAAGTATGTTAATTTGATCTCTTTGATCCAATAACCTTGAGATTCATTGTGCGGAGGCTTTGGTTCTACCAATCCTCTAATGGATCTACAACACCTTTGGTCAACGCGGATCACTTAAACATTGTTAATCATTAAATGGTACTTATGAGAATTCCAAATGAATGATATACTTGACAAAAAGCAAATGCAACTTGTTGTGTGGAGGCTTTGGTTCTACCAATCCTCTAATGAGTTCCAAATGCAAGTTTCAAGATGGTCATCCAACTAACCGCTAATTATTGACTTGTTTAATCTTATGCTTTTATTCTTTTTTATGCTTTATGTTCTATTTACTTTTAGCATTTAAATTTCATACCATTTTCATCTTTGCTCATTTGAGCATTTATTTTCTTGCCATTTTTACTTTGCTCACTTGAGCTTTTCTCTTCCTTTCTTAAGATACTTAATAATCAACATAAACCATAAAAAACTTTTAATGGTATTTGGACTATTTGGTTACTATACTTGGCATGATGGAGCATGGGACTTTTTCTTGGACTTAGGATTAGAAACCTTGGCCTATCCTGGAGAGCTTGTGATCTTATCTGATTATTTTGTCTGGAGTTCTTGAGGTTTTACCTCAAGACATTGGGTTGCTTGTTTGCTTTTGTGTGCAGGTTTTTGTGATTACATTCTCTGTTTGTAATATGGAATTCACCCGTATACAGACGTTACTCTGCCCAATTTTTATGAAGACTTAATACACTTGAAGTTTGGTTCTCTCAAGAGGTCTAGTATCTTTGCTTGCCTGGCTTAAATCCAAAGAATGGGAATTCTACCTTGGCTCATAATGTCAAGTTTTGGCTTCTTGTTGGTTAAATGGTTTTTATCCTTAGATTTTACCTTATGCTTTAGGATAGCCTCTTCTTCTCCTCCCATCTTCTTTAATTTCAAAAATCTTCTCCCTCCTTTTTGAAAACTCTTCTTGTTTCTAAACTTGAAACACTTTCATAATAAACTTGGACTTATGTCCATGCATTTTCAAAATCTTTTCATAAATAAATTCCAATCAATTTAATAATACCTTGACATTTTTGTGAGAAGACTAAAAGTCAATCAATCTCATTTCAAACCATCTTTCCACTTTGGCTTTTATCTTTAAACTTTTCTCAAAAGATTAGACTCTTGTCAATCCTTGTAGTGATGCAAACAACTATACTTCTACAATATGTAGTGAAGTGAGATATTTTCCACTTGGGTGTTGAGTGAGGCATTGTTGATTTTAAGATCCAAGCCATATCCTACACTTTGAGATGATGCAAATTCTCCTTTCTCATGATTATGGGTAGTAAGTATGTTTTCTACACGGACAATGACGGTGATGTCTTATCTCTTAAAATTAACCAACACACTTGTGTTTCAAATTTTTAAAAAGAGGAACTACGTGTACCCTGATCCCCTATTGCATGAAAGGTGGTACGTAGGCACTAAATATTTGCAACCGTGGCGGGTGCAAAAATCATGAAAAAATATATGTCTCTTCTCACCTCCACCATCCATCTTATATACAACACATTTTTTTTATATAGCCAAAATATACAAATTTTTCTTAAAGGTTCCTGCGGAGTACCGTAGATGTTTAGGGTGCTAATACCTTCCCTTTGCATAACCAACTCCCTTACCTTGAATCTTTCCCCCTCTTTTTGGGTTTTTCGCTCTTTTCCCATTCCTTTGGAAACAATAAAGCATGGTGGCGATTTTTATTTTGATTTGTATAAAATCTAGTCAATCTAATGGCTTAGTCTTGAACATTTCTACCGCTAGAGTGTCGTGCCAAAATAGGATTATAATTGATGCAACCTTTGGTTCCCATGAGTGGAACATTAGGAAACTCACCACAACTCATAATGAACTCCTTCAGAATTCCCATGTTGTGCCAAACAATGTCGTAAGAAGTGAGTCCCATGATCCGTGGGGCCCAAAGAGACGTCTCAAGAGTGTCGACAAATGGTCCCCTGGTGGGCATGTGCATCATGAACCATTTGTAAAGTAAAGCTATACCACATACCACATCCCCCTCTTACCATGTCGATAATGAATAGTAAAGTAAGTATCAGCCAATAATGTCGATACCAGATTGTCATTCATAAAGACACAAATTGTTGTCAAATCCACTACCCTTTCTGCCATAGGTAAGAGGACCAAACCATAAATTAGCACGGCTAATAAAGCATTGAAATCCATCCACTTTCCTTCTTTTGCAAATCCCTTGGCTTTGCTTATCAGATAATCCCAAGAAATACCTTGTACGTCACATTTCTTGATCCAATTGCCTTCCACTTTGCTAACGATCAAATAAAGAGCTTTAGCGATAGCCATGTAGTTGGGAATTTCCGGCACTTGAGCAAAAGGAATATTGTCTGTGATCTTTATATCAAGAATATATGCGTATTCTTCAAGAGTTGGTGCTAGCTGGTAATCTTGAAAAGTAAAGCAACGTAGTTATGGATAATAGAACTGAAGAAGCACTCTTAACGCCCATTCTTCATAAAAATTGTTCACCAGTGGCAACAAGTTCCCATACCCTTCCTGAAGATGTTTTCATTCGGACCATTCACAAGGGCTCCCAACTCTCGCAATCGACCCCCATAAAACACAAACTGATAGACAACCTTTTTCCTAAGAGTTTCTGCAGTCGTGCTCATGTTGTTATTCGTCTGGATGTCAATGACAACTTCTAAATACCCTGGAAATAACATGCATATGTGAATTAGACATATATAAATTTTTTCTTGCATTTTTTTATAGAAAATAAATATGCCATGAGGTGATGCAAACACATAGGAATCAACGTATCTGCTGTGCTGTTCTGAATATGCTAGGAAACCAACTTTGTAAAATAACCAGTCATTCCTTTTTAGAAATCCAGTCACCAACAAAAAAAGAGTCACCAACGGTACCTGTAAGGATTAAAATTCCCTCCCTGCTCACAGATGCAAACTAGGTCAGGGTAAAGCAATGGTAACTCAGAATCATGGGTACGCCTGGAGCCACTATCATCGAAACACCGATGTGAAACGATAACACCCCATTTGTAATCTAATCTGAGCGTGGACGACATGACCGCACTAGCAAACCAGAGTCGACTAGTCATTCATGTTCCACTCTATTCCTAAGGTTCCTATGGTTGTCACTTGGCATGGGTATTGGGCCTTTTACCTACTGTTACACCCACCCAACATGACAGCAGAGCCAGCATAACAGATAACCAAATATATGGAAAGCGATAAAATGCATGCACAAACATATGCAGGCAGTGTATATAAAGCTGTAAATAATAGGAAATAAATAAACACCCAAAGAAATAAACAAACAAGAGCTAGGAATGACTCCAGGATGGACCAGCAATAGGTCCATCTTTCCCCCAGTGAAGTCTCCAGCTGAAACAACTGGCCAAACCGTCATCTGATATAAAATCAATGAAGTCGCCAATGAACATCTTTTATCCCGCAAGAAGGGAAAGGTAAACATCGAGAAAACCTGAGAAAGGTGAAATCACGATCAAACAACTGAGAGATCAGGTAAGGGAGTCTGTTACGCGAGAGGAAGGTATTAGCACCCCACACGCCTGTATTACTCTACGGTATCCACTCTTGTTTTTTCTAATCTAAGGGTGTGTAAATCTATATATAAAGCTTAATAGCTAAAAGACAATTCAAAGAGGGAATGCATGCAAAAGAAAAGAGAAAATAATGTAGGTAAAATAAAAGTTGTGCTCGCTCAGGCCCTACCCCAATGCCTACGTATCCCTTTTAAGGAATCAGAGCAGCCGTTGTTCGGCTCATATATTTTGGTTGGTTTGTGTTTTTTAGTTGAGAAAATAAAAGAAACAGTCAAGATGGCAAAACATCAGATAGAACAAAAAAAATGTCAACAATGATGATAAAATAGTAAAAAGAGATGACAAGACATCGCATGGATACAATGATTGATCATACAATGATTGATCCTAAGATTGAGGATGAAATGGGGAATTCCTACCCTATGTTAGCATGCATGGATACCTATCCTAGTGTCTAGCTCGAGGACTAACCCTACACGAGCAATCCTAAGGGAGCATGGTAAATACCAAACAAGTAAACAAACAAGTGCTTCGGCAAAAGCATGCAATAGGGGTATACTGACTCAGGGGATGAGGGATATGAAGAGAAATTCTTTAGCTAAGGGGAGTGGATCACCCGAAGCAAACAAGCGAGAGACAAATGAAATAAGATAAATGTGACGTTCAAAGCGACTGTGCACCTAACCAAGATATAGGAGATCGAGGTAGACGATAGAAGACAATATGAATGATCACAGAGTGTCAGCATTGGCCAATGCGAACTCCTGACAAAGCATGGGGGTTTGATCACAGAACTCTTACATACTTGACAGACTCGATACATATGATATACACGACTTCGAAGCATCGACGTACCACGTGATCTAAGGATGACACAGACTAGAATGTGTGGGGGTCGATTAAGGACCCTTCCCTGCTCGCCTCCTTTTGAGGACTTATTATCTATAATATAATGTGGGCACAAATATAAACACACATGCCTAATACCTACTCCAAAGGTAGGAATTTAAACAATCACAATTAGCACATTGACAAAATTGCCTTAAACAGGTCTTTAAATAAACCAGAGGGATTCCTGACATGATCAGCAACGAAAGTCCCCGTCATACATCTCTATTCCTACTTGACATGGCAAGGAAAGCGATAAGAACCCTACTTCTCAGGATCACTAGAAAGCAGTAAATGGCAGAGATAAAAGGGTAGTAGTGCAATACAAAATAGATAACTATCTGTAGTAACTAAATAAGAGAAAGAAACCCAGAGAACTTCAAGCAAGCTAGCATCAATAAACAAATCAAGTCAGAAATCACTTCATTGAATATGAGCATTTAGGTTTCAAATATGAACATGTCCCACAAGTGGTGCATAGCAGTCACAATCACATATATATCCTGCAAAGACTATCAGATATTCAAAGCACAAGAATTGTGCAAGCATAGCCAATTATGTTCAACAAATAAAGTGGAACACTACCGCATCAAGTCAAAATGGACAACTTTCTCAGAGTACCTCACACATTCAACATACAAATTAGTGATCTCAAGAAGAAATGGTGAATCAGATGAGGGATGGATGATGACATAACAAGGAAATGGAAAGAACATGGTAGTAAATATCAAAGCATTAGATATGGGAAACACCAAGTAGGCATAGGCAACAAATATGACAAAGCTAAAGAAATGTTGCTCCTTTTTATCACCATGTTGAATTGACAAGTAAATATCAATCAAGGATCATAGGAGCTTGAGAAGAATAAATTCAAAGACCTTGGAAGTCAGTAGCAACCACTACTTAATCATACTCATTTATTTCATAACGATTCACAAGAATAATAGAAGGGGGATTCCACAAAATGCATCACAAAGCTTAGATCTCAAGTTAACAATGAAAAAGGATTCAAACAAAGGCAAAGTTAGAAGGCTTTAAACCATTCAAAGACTTGAATAGAGCTTCTAACATGCTATGAGGATATAATCAAAAGGTTAGAATGTTGATCCTAATACATGTTGCACAAGTGCATTCAATATACCTCATAGATTCAGGATGAGAAAAGATAAGAACATCAAATTCATACATGAATGAAATTGGTTCTAGAACTAGAGATCAATTATTCTCAAGTCCTTATGAAACTCTCATTGAAGTATCATTTCTATACATATAATCATTGGCCACTTGATGACCTCAAACTCAAGTTAAAAGCTCAAGTTCCAAAGTGAAAATCAATAAGAAAACATCCATTACAAAGCATGCATCAAAGGCTCAACATTCAATTATGAGGAAATTAAGTGAATTGACTTGATTTTATGTGAGGAAACAGAAGTAACATGATCACTAGGTGCTCAAATTACAGGCCTCACATAAGTTCATTGGCCACTAAACAGGTTGCAACAAAGAATGCAAACTCAATTGATCACCTTCACTTTAAAAATACATCAAAAGTAGAAACAAGGATCAATAATTCACACAAAAAATTTCTTAGCATCTTTGAAGTGTGTAGAAGTCAGAAAGCAAGTCTTAAGCACATGAATAGTTGAGGAAGGGATCAAATGAGGCCCAAAGTTCAAAACTAGTTGGCCAAACTACCAAACTAGACAAGTTTTCAAAATAATTTGTGGAAAAATATCAAACCAAATCAAATAATCCAATAAAAATCATATTTAAATCCTAAACCCATCTATGAACCATAAACAAGATCCAAATTTCATTGGAAATCCAGGGCGTAGTGATTTTTGAATTGAAACTTACACAATAAGCAACAAAACCCTAATTGTTTGACTTTTAATCTTAAATATTAATTAGATAAGATCAACATTCAAACAATTCAAAAAAAATATACATCAATCATTATAAAACTCAAGAGACCAGAATACCTATTTTCCCATATTTTTAGAATTAAAGAAAAGTCAAAAATAAAATCAAATTCAAACAATTAATCAATTAAACAATCAATTACATCCCAAAATAAAATTCTAATCAAAAGTCAAAATAAAATCATCCCAAAATTAATATTCAAATATTAGAATTAAAAACAAACTTCTATATTTTTTTGTGGATTTTTTTGTATTAAGAAAAATATTGAAATAAAATTAAATACAAACAATTAAACCATTAAACCATTATTTAATTCCCAAAATGCAAACCCTAATCAAAAATCAGAAAAGAACCAAAACAAAATTATATTAAAATACTAAAATAAGAAACAAGCTTCTAAATTTTTTTTTGGATTTTTGGATTAAGAAAAATATTAAAATAGAATTGTGAAACGAAAAAAAAAACTTCCAAATTAATCTTCTAATCAAAAATAGGAAAAAAATACAAAACAAATTTCAGAATCAAATTCTAAATAATTTTAAGAGTATAAAACATTTTTTGTGGAATTTTTAGATCAAAGAAAATATTAAAACAAAAATAAACATTAAACAAACAATTAATTAAACTTACGAATTTTTAAACCAATCAATTTTTTTTTAAATTCCAATAAAATTACACAAAATAGTAGGAATTGTTTTGGACTTGTGATAATTTTTCCATAATTTTTGAAGTTGTTTTGATCAAGAAATAAAAATCAGAAAATCAATTGAAATCAAAATATAAACTATATTCAAATATTCAAATTGGACCGTTCAGATGATAACACCTCATCATCCCTAACCTCCAGCTAGATCAAAAACGTGTGCACCCTCAGTGTTATGCCTCAACTTCAGATCCACCAAACAAACTCGTTTCTCAACCTCTTTGCATCAAAACAAGTGCAACTTAAAGCCAACATGACAAGTAATTCAATGCAATTCAAATCACATCAAGTAGTCAAACGTGGATCTAGAAATCTATGCATGAAAACAGCAAAAATCACTGAAACCTAGAGTTACAGAGATCTCAAACAAGCGTTGTATACCAAATCAAACCTCAAATTGCTTCAGAAATAATCATATAACATCCACAAATAGATATTCATGCTTAAATTCAACAATAAACAGCTACATCTCAAGAATCAAAGTTAGATGAACCTACCTCAAATGAAAATCTGAATGCTTGATTCCCTCACTCTAGAAGCAAATCAACGGTTCCAACTTGATCCTCTTGATCCACTGAATGTGTCTCCACAAAAAAATGAAGAAATCACCAAGGAATTAAAGGATTTAAAGAAAAATGCAGAGGAAGGAAGTTTAAACTCAGATTTGGGTTTCTTGCAATGGAGGCGTGTGTGTGATCAAATGAGCCTTGCTACTCATTATATAGAGTGAGTAGAGGAGGGTAGGAGTGGAAATGCAAGCTTAATACCATTGGAGGGAAAGTTTGGAAATTTTGGCCAAAAATGAGGATGCACATGGAGCCTGCGTTTCATTCGTGAATTTGCTTTCCTTTTGTGCGTTTTGTAAGCCAAATGAGGTCAGAAATACATGCTTAAAATTCCAGCTCATGATTGTTTGAAATGAAAGAGTGTTGGTGAATTTTCAAAATCAGGCAAGTTTTGTATTTTTTTCATTCAAGCAAGTACAACAAGCACATGAGCATGAAATGGTGAGTGTGATAGGCCTCAGCATGTCACAAATTGGTCATGGGCTTGATTAGAAACAAAAATAATGGCTGAAACTCGAGTTCTCAAGAATTGGCCATCTTGGTGTTTGGTCAAAATTCACAAAAATGCCTTGAAATCCAAATTGTCATAACTTGATCATCCCTTTGAATTTTGGGGAAAATGAATACTTGTTGGAAAGGTCTTGGCAAGCCCTTTAATTTTGTGGAAAAAGGCCTCACATTTGATTCACTTAGGTCCCTTAAAATTTGCAATGAAAATCACGAATTTTGGAAAATGACCTATAATTTCACCTTTAGACATTAACTTCCTAAGACCATAACTCTTGATTCCTTGACAATTTGGACATGAGACTAAATGGAGATGAAAGATCATCATCTTAGATTTCCAAGCATACCTCATTTGCTTTTTTGGATCAAGGATGAATAAATGGTGAATTTTTGAAGTTAAGTCCTCATTTTCCAAATTTAGAAACTTTTTAGGGTTTCTTCATGAACAAGTTTCAAACCAAACTTCAATCTTCTTGATCCAATGGTCAAAATGGACTTGAAATATGAAAAGTAAACATTTGAACGGATGGTTGACCAAAAGTTCACTTGGTCAATCTTGACTTTGATTGATTTTGGTCAAAATGACCATTTTCCCCCTTTTAATCAATTGATCCACTCCTCTTCAAAATTGGTGATCAAAACTTCAAACATATGATCTTCTAAACATATAGAGGCCATGTATAAAGTTTCATCTCTAAATTCTCAATAAAACCTAATGAAATCCCAAACCCTAGTTTTGGTCAACACCGTTGGAGAAAGATGAATCATCTTCAAAACTCCAAATCCTCTGGATATCTTGGCCAATTTCTTGCACAAAGATATTTCTAATGTCAAAGAGGTGTTGTAGCTTCAAAATCAAGACTTGCACATCCATTAATAGCATTGATCAACCAAAACCCTAATTTTGACTGATGAATCAAAAGAAAGTGATTCTCCTTATAATCAACATAATCTTTGATCTTCTGATGATCCAATGAGGTGGACAAGATATCCTGAGATATGTGGAACCTTTGGGCTTGAATGATCCAGAGGTTTAGATGATAAGGCTCTTCTTGAGCAACTTGTCAACACAATCAATCCACACAACTTGAGGAAGACTTGATAACCCAAAATAATCTGATCCCATCACAACGTATGAATGCAATGCAATATCATGTTTATGGTGAAACATAAGCCTAAATTAAGAGGGTAAATTTTGCGGTGCAACATTGGGCAAAAAGTCAACTGTGGTCAATTTACAGTCAAACTTCATAATTTTTATCCATCTCAATATTTTGAACTCATATGTCAGTTGGTCAAGTTTGGATCACAATTCCTCAAGAAATTTGATCAGATCACTAAAAAGGCAAAATGGTCAAAATTAGGGTTTTGACTGAGAAGGCTCAATTTTTGACATTTGACCAAATACATGACTTATTGGTTTGAGACATGATATCAAGGATTCAAATGCATCATCTTGACCTAATGGAATGGTTCAAAACACTTCTCAAGATCAATTTATTGATAGTTGAAATTTGGTCAACTGATGAAAAAGTCAATTGTACACTAAAAAGTCAAACTTTGACTTTTTGATAAAAATCAAGTTTGAAAAATCATATTTCATCAAGACATGTCAAAATATGAAGATTGTTCATCAAGAAATCAAAATTTCAAACTCATATTTGAAAAGTCAAAATTCTAAGACTTAGAAATTTTTGTAAGTGTTGGAAAGTTAACTTTTTTTCACAACTTCATCTCAATTTTTCACCAAAATGCAAGATTATTTCAAGGAAAACTTCCAACATGAAAGTTGTAGATCTCAATGAGATCTAAAACATTGCAAGGCATAACTTTTTATATAAATGCTTTGATTTTAAGTTATAAGTTCATAAAGGCATGCACTTTTTTCTTAAACACTTAGTGAAATTTTGCCCTAGTTAGGCATATTTTTTTACCTAACTTCATGGCAACTTTTCACCTAGTTCCAAATTGAATCTTCAATAATGTACAACATGAAGGTTGTAGATGATTTTACAATATTTCTAAAATATCCAAGAACTCATCAAGAACATACTTGAGCTAAGAGAATCGAAGGCAAGAAGTTAGGGTTTCAAACTTGTTTTGCAAGGCAGATTTTGTGATGAACATGAACCAAATCTATAGCCATTCTGCATGATCCTCATTTTGCAGGCCTAAAACTTGTTTGTCACTCCATAATTAATTGTTTACACAACTAATTATGCCCTTATCCAAGTGTTTTAAGCTTTGTCCAAACCAATTTGCCATTTTGGGAAGAAAGTTCACACTTCCATTTTGGAAAAGTGGCTTTAATCATAATATCAACTCTTCTTGAGCCCATACATTGTTGCTTCTGACTCCAAAACATTTCAAAGTAAGAAGAAACATATCTACAGCCCGCTAACCACCCTACAAATCCTCGTACTTCACATTGAAACCATGTTTGTCAACTTTGCTTCAAAATCAAGTAACCAAGCCATAACATGTGATTTCAAATTCTGAGTTGTTTCAAGTCTCAAAACCTTTTGCCTATAAGTATATAAACTATTTTCAAGCTAAGACACGAATGCTAAAGCCTTGAAACACTCCCAAACATATAACCACCAAAAACACCTCAAAACTTGCCATTTCTGAGTTTTGAATCCAATCTCCAATTTCACTCGTGTGTTTCTTGGCCTTTTGCTTTCAAAAGATTCTAAACATGATATACAAACAATACCAACACCTTTTAAAGTTCTGAAACACCATTTTCCTCAACCTCCATAACCAAAAAACAGAGCTTGCATATTGACTTCTCTAGCACGACTCAAGCACTCCCAGCATCAAGTAAGGGTTGCATTAGCTTCCTGGGAACTTGAGGAAGCTAACTTGATCATCACCATCACTTGAAACAAGCTTAAACTCATTTCACGACTTCCAATTTTTGAAGTATTTTTCTGAACTTTCATCTCTTCATTTAGGCATTGTTAGGCTTACATTTTCAAAGACAAAATATAGACATCATTGCCCTGAAACCAACCATGTCCATAGTTTTCATTTATATTAGACTGAGCTTAGAGAATTTTGAGATTGAAATTTCTGGAAAAATTAGGGTTCAGATTAGGGCCAGCAAAATTCTCATTTATCTTTGATTTATAGTTTTAATAAGTTATATGTTTGAAATTGTGGTGAGATTTTACACAACTTTCATGTTTGCATTTTCCATTTTGGTTGAGAAATGAATGAGATACAGGTGGTCTGGCTGTCGTGAGGTTGAAGATGAAGTTTAGGCCATGGAAGTGTTTTGTATTATATATTTATGGTTTTGTTTAAGGTAGCGCACGTATATTGCAGAGGGCGTGGGTTCAAGCCCTAGCGTTGCCATTTTTCATATTTTTCTAACATTTTCCTTTTTTGTTTCTAGTTAGCATGCCTGGGCCTAGAGTCTTTGGGCCTGGGATTTTTTGTTGACTTTACACCCCCTGCTCACTTAGATCATCAGACTCATTCTATTTTTTCTTTTTTATTTTAACATCATTATTTTTCTCTTTAATCATTTTTATTTTCATCAAAACAAAATCATAAAATCATAAAAAATATAGATTTAGGCTTTCTTTAATTAATATAAATTTTGACATAAAAATTAACTTATTTAAATCACCCTTTATTTTATTTTTATTAATTATCTTGTAATTTAATTAAAAGTTAGGTTTGACTATTTCTCTTATATCTTAAAAATATTTATAAAAAAAACAAAAACAAAATATTTTCTTAATTATTTAATTAGGCTATGATTTATTTTATTTCATTTCTTAATAAAAATTTCCCTTTAGAACTTAGGTTTCTTTTAGTTAGTTAATATTTTATGCTAGTGTATTTAATATAAAATCCTTTTCATAAAAATCCTAAAAAATATTTCTTTCCTAATTAACTTAACTTAATTTAATTTTTATTTTCTTTTAATTAATTAGGTTAGATCTAAACCTTTTTCTTTAACAAGAACCAAAACAAAATTCATTTTCTTTTTTCATTTTGCCTTGTACATTATATTCTTTTATTCATTCTTGTACATTTAATTCTTGCAAATATCAATATGGTTGTAATAGATAATTAGGACTTAATTTCTTGCAATCCCCATTTGTAAGTTTGTACCCTATCCCCAAAATGATGTAATAGCGTAGGACATTTATTTTCCGCAATTTATTGCTTTCATATAAATACTAGTAATTAGGGTTTGTATGGAAAGATAAAACCAATACTTAGAAAACCCTAATTCAAGACAAATCAAGCATGAAATACAATACACTTGCACACTTTGCACCTCTAGAGTTTACTCCACTTTGTTGCCTTAAAAATGGTCATGTCATACATGTGAGACATCTTAGCAAAAACAATCAAAAATACAAGATCATAGTCCCTCGATGACGCTTCGAATGTTGCCTTTAAAATGATCTTAGACCCTTAAGAAAAATGCTAAGGTATCTCACAACATTGCATCTTATGACTATACGATGACCCACGCCCGTCCCTTTACATCCAAAGATAGGGCTTCTTACCAATCAATGGTAAGATAGAAATATCAAAGGAAGAGAGAAATGGACAAAAGACTTTTGAGTAGGTAGAACATTCTTAGTTGCTTGCTCACAATCTATCTTCAAAAACAAACATCTTTTCAATCACACAGAACACTTTCAAAAACATGAATAATTTCAACAAAAAAAAGGTCTAACACTTTGTATGCATTCTTATAGAGACGAGAATAATTATAAAGTTTGCCTAAACGAAGACGCTTTTTAAAAATACTTTCAAAACCCATCACAACCACATTTCAAACAAAGCAATTTCAAAAGTGAGCTAGCAAGCAACTAAGAGCCCATAGATAACTATGGATGAAAAGGGTGCTAACACCTTCCCTTTTCATAACCTACCCTCCGAACTCAAGAAAATATCTCAAAGGTCTTTCCTATTCTTTTGACCCTTCCCCTATTGGATAAAAGAAAATTCGGTGGCAACTCTTACTATCCGCAATAATTGCGATCAAACGCAAAACACCCAAGTCAGTTCACCCACCGTATTACAGAACTGTCGACTCTGCTGGGGAGGACTTAAAATTGGCTCTACCTTAGAGTTAGATCATATTTACTTGCTTTCATTATTTGAATTGTTTGCTTTACATTTTTTGGTCTTTGTTTGGGCTTGTATTGATCCTCTACCTAGATCTGGGGACACCTTTAGTTAAATAGCAAAAATTGTGGAGATTGTACGATGTAGACCAATATGGTTGAGACAATAGCTATGTTAGTGTGACACATTTGTGGGTACTGGTATCCCTTATGGAGAATCAAGGAGAATATGGGGCCGCTGTCTTGTGTCGCGAAGCACTAACGAACCTTAGAACCTTTAATTGAACAACTTGGCCATTAAGAAGTAGTGAGGTAGCCGGCTTTGGTGCAGTTCGAAGTTGGTTGATACTCGATACTACACTTATTGAGATCTGCATCTTGGGATATTTCGGTCGCCAATAAAGAGGCTTGCGCTGAAATAATGCCTAATGGAGAAGGATCAATGATATTGAGATCCCTAGAACCCGATTACTTTCTAGGATAGGTTGAGCTAACTAAACTTCAAGAGGTTAGTTACCTATGAATCCATGCAAGCCTAAACCTAAGGAATTGTGTGCCTTGTGTGTATATGTTTACTTGTACATAACATCATAACATCATACCATTGCATTTTGGCACTAATCATTTTAAGGGCTTTGTGATTTATCTTTGTGCTATTTTGTAGGGCATGGCTTCCAAGAGACAAAACACTATCCGAATCAATATCGTCAAGGTGCCTCCTCAACTTAAATAATTGGCATCAAGGGTCCCCAATGATTCTCCCTTTACCAAGAAATACAGTTGTCTCGTCAACTTGGTTACAACAAACTTTGAAGAGGATATGGTGCATGTGCTATTCCAATTCTTTGACCTTAAACACCATTGCTTTACCTTTCCCGATTACCAACTTGTGCCCATTATGGAAGAATTTTCTCAACTCTTGGGAATCCCTATTCTTGATCAATTACCCTTCAATAGAATTGAAAGAGACCAAAGACCTGATGAGATTGCTCGATCTCTACATTTGCAATAATCTGACATTGTGTTCAATTGGGGAACAAGAAGTGGTGTCAAAGGGTTACTAGCCAAGTTTTTGTTGGGGAAGGCTTAAGATTCTTGGGATGCTCTGGATCTACAAGCCTTTGAAGAAATGTTGGCTCTTCTCATCTATGGTATGGTTATATTTCCTGATCCTAACCAACTCATAGATGTGAACACAGTCAAAAAATTTCTATCTCGCAATCCAATGCCTACTTTACTTGGGGATATCTTGCATTCTCTTTACTCTCGCACCATGAAGAGAAGAGGACTTCTTATGTATTACACTCCTCTGTTGGCTAGGTGGTTTATTTCGCACCTACCCCGATCTGTTGTGAAGAATGAGCAAGGCTTAAAATGGTCTAGTAGGTTGATGTCACTCACGCATTCTGATATTTATTGGTGTTCTCGATCTATGAAGGACATTACTATTATTGACTGTTGTGGGGAATTCCCTAATATCCCTTTACTTGGAATTAGGGGAGGTATTACCTACAATCCTTGTTTGGCTTTGTGACAGTTTGGGTATGCTAGGAGGGATGGCCCTCATGATGCACTTGTCCAAGGAATTGTATTCGACTACGAGAACGATGTCTAACATTATCGTCAGAGATTCATACGAGCTTAGGGCATGGTTAACAAGGTTGATAGCATGACGTTGGGGCATAAGAAATCCATCCCTTTGGAGCCTTATCTCAAGTGGGTGCGAACTCGTGCCCAAAACCTCATGATGCCTTATGAAGCCATCCTACCTATCATCATGGAGCCTGTTGCTGAAGGAGATGTTCTATATACTATCCTTTATCCTGATATGCCTATTTCTCTTGAAGATTTGCAAAGAGCTTGGATTCAGATAAAGAGGGAGTGAGACACCTTTAAAGCCCAGTTTTATGCAAGTGAGAAGAAGACATTAGAGCTCACGTGACAACTTCATGAGGAGAGGAGCCTGAATGCCTATATCGCTCCAAAGAGGAAGCATCCATAGGAAACTTGGGCCATTTTTATTGTATTTTTGTTCATTTTGTTTCTTTTGTTTCAATATAAGCCCAAGAGGCATGTTGTAATCAATTTGAACTTATTAATATAATTAATGTTTGTTCCTTTTTGTCTAAACGAATTTAAATCTTCTGAAGTCCTTGAAATCATCTGCATATGCATTTCATGCATCATAACATAAGCAAGCTTTCCACAACAAGTTTCCTCATCTTTCTACTGTTTATTTCAGTAAGATGGATATCGAGCAGACCTTGAAAGATCTGCAAGCACATAATTCCCAATTCTAAGAAACCTTGTTGACCCTGGCCAAGGGACAACAAGAGCTGATGACATTGCTAACAACCAAATAGAAGACTAAGAAGAAGGCCCTCATTAACATGGGGAAAAGGTTTAAAGGCCCAGTCCGCCAAGTGTAGATAGTTGAAGAGTCATCTGAGGAAGATGAGAACTAGGTGGAAGAGGCAAAGAGCACCTGTGCTGGGGGTGCAAATGATCAAGCTTCTGAGGGCGAAGACTACTTTGATGAACAATATCCACTGGCCGAGGATAAATACAAGAAGTTAGAGGATAGACTGAAAGCTGTTGAAATTCAAGCCGTACCTTGTTTGGATTTTAGTGATTTAGGCTAAGTACCTGGGTCGTCATTCCCCATAAGTTAAAAATACCAGTCTTTGCGAAGTATGACGGAGTTTCATGCCTAAAACTTTACCCGAGGTCCTACGTCCGCAAGATACAACCATATACTTCTGACAAGAAGCTCTGGGTCCATTTCTTCCAAGAGAGTCTGGCTGGGACTCAGTTAGAATGGTTTTACCAATTGTAGGATTCCCACATTCACACATGGGAAGATTTGGCCACTTCTTTTTATCATCAATATCAGTACAATGCTGATTTAGCACCGACAAGAGTTCAACTTCAAGGAATGACAATGGTACTAATGAAGGGTTTAAAGAGTACGCGCAAAAATGGAGGGATCTAGCCGGTAGGGTTAAACCATCACTAACTGACAGAGAATTAGTTTATATGTTCATGGGTACATTAACTGGCCCATATTTCAACTTGCTAATTGGTAGCTCATCTTCCGGTTTCACTGAGTTAATTCTGACTGGTGAAAGGGTCGAGAGTGGAATCAAGAGTGGAAAAATCCCCATGGCATCTACTTCTACCTAAAGCATTATAAAGAAACCCTTTACTGGCAAGAAAGAAGCCAATGATGTTTATGGATCAAGGGCCCATACCAAGAAGGATCACCATGCATTTGTTAATGTTGTTTTGATCTCCAACCCTCCATCTACTCAAAGACAATCATCCAACAATAAACAATCCGAAATTCCTCGAAGACAGTTCACGAGGATAAGCATGTCACTATCCCAATCCTTACAACATTTTTTGAAGTCCAACTTAGTGACATTATGTGATCCACCATCCAATCCAAATATTACATCACCGAAGTACAATCTGAATGCCAAGTACTCGTATCATTCCAACATCCCTGGGCATGAAACTGATCAATGCTGGGCTCTAAAGAATAAGATTCAAGATCTAATAGACAACAAAACTATTGAGTTTGATCCACTACAACTCCAAATGTGATAACTGCACCAATTTCAAACCATGGAAAAGGTGTCAATGCAATTGATGACACTACTTTTGTTTCCTCCGTTGAGGATTTGACTACACCATTGACTACTGTGAAGGGAAATTTGCTGAGAGCTGAGGTGTTCCATGGTTGTTTAAAAGACTGTGATTGTTGTGCTAAAAAAATAAATGGATGCAAGTGGCTAAAAGAAGGTGTTCAACGCCTGATAGATAGTCACGAGGTCCTGTTTGAAAAATTTCCTACCATCAAGAGTTTGACCAATAAAGCTGAAACCTTTCCATAATAACAATCTCTAACAAGCCTCTTAGGATCTCCTCAAAGGGTCCTATTAGGATTTTGAGTGAATCACCAATTGCTCCTTTAATAATCATAACCCATGGGTCGATTCCTTACTCCTCTGACAAAGCGGTTCCATGGAACTATGGTGCCGTAGTTTACTATCATGGGATAAAACAAGATTCTTGGATCAACAAAGACAAATCTGATGTTACTAATATTACAGGTTCTAGTAAAGTAATAAGATCATGGAGGATTTTTCCCCTGATATTTCACCACCCACTACTACAACAACTCCCATCTGCATAACCAATGACAAGTCTAGTGCTAACACTAGAGGCAAAGAAAAAGTAAGTGAGCCTGCTGAGATAGAGGCACCTGCCAAAGATGTTGAAGAGCCCTCCACTCGAGAGATGGAGGAAATCCTTAAAATTATAAAGAAGAGCGATTTCAAAATAGTCGAACAATTGGGACAAACCCCCTCCAAAATATTCATGCTGTCATTACTACTCTATTTCGATGCTCATGCCCAAGCTTTAATATAGTTCTTGAAGAAAGCTCATGTGCCCCAAGAGACTACAGCTGACCAGTTTGAGAATTGTGTGCAAGTTTAACGACTGGAAATGGATTAGGGTTCTCTGATGCTGATTTGACTCCTATGGGAAGGAACCACAACAAAGCCTTGCATATCTCTATTGAATGCAAGGGAACTACCCTGGCTCATGTCTTGATTGATATTGATTCCTCTATAAATGTTCTACCTAAAGGTGCTTTGGACCGACTAGATTGTGAAGGCTTGGTGTTGAAACCAAGTGATATAGTTGTAATGGCTTTTGATGGGTCTAGAAGGATGGTGCATGGAGAGGTGGATCTCCTCCATTAAGGTAGGATCACAAATTTTCAACTCCACTTTTTATATAATGGACATACTGAAGCTACCGGTAGAAAACACAGAGCCCCCACCGAACTTTATTTATCCCGAAGGAAGGGGAAATATCGATAAAACCACAAGGGAATGGATAAGATGGTCTTGCGAGCAAGAGAAAGGGTAAGGGAGTCGGTTATGCGAGGGGAAGGTATTAGCACCCCTCACTTCTGTTGTACTCAACGGGATCCATTTTGTTTGTTTGTCTTTAAAGGGTGTATTTATCTACAAATATACTTGCTTAAGGGGAAAGAATGGTTTTTATTATTGCGTTCGTGAGGGTTTAGCGACCCTTTACCTACGTATTCAATGAAGGAATCATAACAACATAGTTCCTCTAGAAAATGGTTGGTTTGTTTGTGTTTTTTAGTGGGCGACATTAACACACACATTCTAGCAATAGGCATGGTCGGTATCACGGTAGAACGAAGATAACATGCCCTTTGGAGGAAGTTTTGATTTGTTGAGTGTTTTGCGAGTTTTAAAATAAATTCAAGTAATGATTAAAGGTGTTTTTGGATTTTTGATTTGTGAATGTTAAGTTTTAATCACAAAAGAAGAAAAGGTTGAGAGGGAGACTAGAAACCTAATTATTTGTTATCTACAAGTGAACTAAAAGTCTATTGCGACATAAGGCGATCGGAACGGGGTTTAATCGCCTCATGGAGCTACCTAAGGGAGTATAGTGACAGTTTGAATGAGCAAACAAAAAAAGAAATTTAAATTCTAAATAATTTTTATGGTTTTTTTTTATCTAGTAACAATTATAATATATATTTTTTTGTTTTTATATTATAACTTAATTAATAAAATAGTGATCATTTTTGTTTTTGTATCAAATAAAAGATAAAATTAAGAAGTAAAAAAAGAAAATAAAATACAAAAATTGAGCCTGGGGGTACTGCTGGAAAAATGGTGGTGAGGGTGAGTAATTTCAGAATGGGCTGAGCCCATATGCTAAAAATAGAAAGAAAATTACTAAAAAATCAAACAAGAAAAAAAAAACAAACTGCTGGGTCGGACCGAGTTAATGGGGTCCAAACCCAACACAAACAAAACAGAAAAAATGGGTTGATGAAAACCCTAATTTGTTTGAATGGGGCTCCACACGGTTCAGCATTGGGAAAGGATTCCAATTTCAACTATTCTATTTTCAACAACTGAATTAAAACAATCAGAAAAATTACTTCCTTCCTTCTCGTTAAATCACGATCTTCCTCTTCTCACTCACACATTTCTTCTCTCTGTTATTTATTTCTCGAACCTCTCCGTCTCTCTCAGTTCAATCACCCTCTCACTTGATCATCTGTTTCTTCTCTCAAATCTAAAAATCAAATGCATCCTTATGTTCATCTCATCTCTAAATCGCTCAACAACATCGCAATTACAAAAGGGGCATCGAGAATTATCAAACAGTGGTGAAGTTAATGAGAACAGAAATGAACACGGAGGAAACTCGACATTAAAGACAGCGGCAGAATGCGACATGAAGTTATTGGAGAGTGAGTTCTGGATGTAAGGGCAGTCGAAATTGACGATGTTGCAGATGGTGAGTTATGAGCGTGAGCTGACACGGCGGGAGCATAGGATGGAGATTAACAGACACAAGATGGTTATGTTGTATGTTAGGTCTGGAGGCGAGTAGTGTCAGAGCTGTGATGAAGGATGAGCATATAAGGTTTATGACTGTGAAGGGAGCAGGTGGATGAAGTATGTTACAGTTGGGATTGGTGGCGCAGAGAGAAGAGGGTATGGTGGTAGGGATGATGGAAGATAATAATGACTAGTGAGAATGACGAAAAAGAGTATTTCATTTCTCTTTTCACGATTTCTACGCAACCTCACTCTCTCCTTCTGCTCTGTCCTCTCGGGCTAGAATAAACACAAAAAAACAGATACCAGTATAAATTCAAAAACAAAACGCGTTGGAAAAGGTCAGCAATATATAGAAAACACAGTACTGAAGATGGAAAGGCACAACAGTTACCTACAGAGAGAAGATTTTCTCTGGAAATTGCTGAGGTAAGATGCTTTTATCACTCTGCTCATTGATACTTCTTCTGCGTGTTATGAATTGCTTGCTCAATAAGTTGTTATCCCAATTTCTATATTATTGCGCTATTGAGTTGTAGTCGCTCGATACTGCTTAAATCAGTTTCTGTTGATATTGATAGGAAAGAAAGGGTGACGAGGTTTTAGCATAGTTGATGTTGAAGAGTTATGCGATTGCTGTAAGTGCAGGTCGTCATGAAGAAATTAGGTTGGATGCTTTTAAGGTTATGAGAGCATGATAATCATATTCTGTAGATGATCTATGAGATTTTCTTTGGTTTTCTCTATTGTTCTTTTTTCTTGTTGAATTTTTGTATACATGGTAAGTTTTGGAGAGAGAGAATTTGAAGATGTTTAGAGAAGGTTTAGTGAATTGAGGTGTTAGACTGCAATATGAAGGTGGTAGTGGTTTGCGTGAGATTTGAGGTTGTGAATGGGTCTTATTTCAGAGGCTTTGAAATGTTGTTATCCTTTTTTCTGGTTATCTCACTTTTGCTTGGTTTTGCTGGCTGCATCCTCTCTCTGGTTTTTTTTGGCTGTCTCCTTTTTTAAAAACCTGCTCGCTGTGTTTTATATCAACTTAGAAGTGGGCAGTTGGGGGGGGGGATTTTGGATAGTTTGAAATAATGTGGTCATGTTGTTTCTAGCTTTCTTGATGTAGTTTTTGCCTCGCTGATTTTATGCAATTCTTGGCTCTCTTAGTGCAGGTTTGGGACAACAATAACATAGTAGTTGCAACAGGTTTTAGGCTTTGTTTGTAGGTCTGTTTTGGAAATTTTGCAGGACTGTCTTATTGTACAAAATTTTGGACTGTATTGTTTGGTTGTTTATGCAATAGTTTTTTGGCAGATTTGGGCAGTGAAGTGGAGGTGATATCTTTTCCTCTTTACCTTTCAATGGTGTAAAGCAAACTTGCTTTTATTTAATAATTATAAAGGGTTGGTACTTTTTAGGAATATGATGAGGACAACTTTTTGTGATTTGCAATTGGGAGAAAATGGCCCATGATTAAAAATAAACCCCTTTTAATCTCTGATTCCAAATACCAACCCTTATGATGAGCAATTTTTATTAGGAAATAATTCTTGCTTGGAATTTTATTGAGATATCGATGTTAGCTAACTTTTTCCTTTTCTTGTTTCATGAACACGAGGAGTGGATGGCAAGTGAGGCAAGGTTAAAACCCTGGCATTTCATGGAGGAGTTTGGAGGGAGATTTGAGAAGAGTCTTGAAGAATTATATAGTCCATAGGATAACTTCATTAGCTTAGGAGTCCTCTTTGAACTTGTGCATTGTAAAAAGCATTAGGACTTGTAATTAGAATGCTTGGAACAAACTTTTTAGAGAAATGATGTATTTGAATGTGTAAGCTTATTGCAACATCTTGTAAACTTGTAAGCTAGCCAATTCAAAAATGGAATTTGTGATACAAACTTTTTTCAAAGTGTTTGCAAAACAAGATACATCTTGAATTAAATCCAATGAAACAAATGAAATTCTTCAATCTTTGCTCTTAAAGACGCCTTCTTCAAATGGGCTAAACAACCTTAACAAATTTGAACCAAAATGAACACTCGAATGAATTCCGAATGAATGAATATTCTTCACAACTAGAATTGGAACTAAATCTTGCAAAGGTCTTGTAACTTGTGACTTATCCTCTAAGAAATCTAAATCCATTTGATAAACCTTCCACCCGTAACTTTGATTTTAGAAATCCAAGCTACCTTGCAATCGAAGTGACAAACGATAACAAAGCCATGATCACAATACAAATAGACAACATCATCCTTGTATCACAATTTAAACTTTGCAATTTAATCATAACTCATAAGATCCTCCTCTGAAACCAAAAACAAACCCTAGTATCTCGGTGCTCTCGAAGGTACCTTGTAGTGACCTCAAAAATCCATCCCACGATCCACTAATCAAGAACCAGATGCATTTCCCTTTTACCTGATAAGAGAAATTCAAAACAAAATTTAGACATAAAGAGGGCGCAACCCTAATACCTCAAACCAAAGCGCCTGATTCCATGAGATGCAGGATATGCAAATGACTGAGTGAAAATGATGCAAATGGAATACAAAGTTCAAAGCCAAACAAAAGTAAAAGAGGTAGGGCAAATTTGGGGTACGACAGCTGACCTTATTTAATCGTCTTAAACCGGAAGGTGAGATTGGCGTCAGCCTTTCGAAATTTCAAGGTGGAAGATGATTAAATACCAGGACCCAAAATTTGTTGGAGAGAATGGTGTGAGTGTTATTTATTGGTATGGGTGTATGTTGGGGAAAGAAAAAATGGTCTTCTGGTGGACTGGTCATGATGGATAAACACGGTTGAATAATGGTAGCTTGTACTGGGGTAACGGTGCCAATACAAGTTTCTCGTGGATGTTGGCGGTAAAGTGGCTGAAAAGATATGGTTGACGATGTCGTGATGACTGAAGGTAGGATTACTAACAACATAATAACTTAAAGATGACGGGTATAATTTGACGACAACAGAGAATATACCGTGTGAGATTTATGGCCCCAAAAAGAAGGTAAAGACAATGGGTAAAGATCAGCGTATGATCTATGACCCAAGAAAAGTAACACGAGGGTAAGACCTGCGAGCGACCTACGACCCTAGAAACAAGGTGAGGAGAGGGTAAAGTCTACGGACAACCTACGACCCTAAGGGAGATAAAGCGAAGGTAAGATCTATGAACGACCTACCACCTTAGAAAGATAACACGATGGTAAGATCTACGGACGATCTATGACCCTAAAAATAAGATGAGGAGGGGGTAAAGTCTATGGACGACCTACAACCTTAAGAGAGATAAAGCGAAGGTAAGATCTATGGAAAACCTACGACCTTAGAAAGATAACACGATGGTAAGATCTACGGATGATCTACGACCTTAAAAACAAGATGAGGAGAGGGTAAAGTCTACGAACGACCTACGACCCTAAGAGAGATAAAGCGAAGGTAAGATCTATGGACGAACTACGACCTTAGAAAGATAACGCGATGGTAAGATCTACAGACGAACTACGACCCTAAAAACAAGATGAGGAGAGGTTAAAGTCTACGGATGACCTACGACCCTAAGAGAGATAAAGTGAAGGTAAGATCTATGGACGACCTACGACCTTAGAAAGATAACGTGATGGTAAGATCTACAGACGATCTACGACCCTAAAAACAATATGAGGAGAGGGTAAAGTCTACGGACGACCTACGACCATGTTGTACCCCAAAATTTTCCCTCTCATTTTATCAAGATTTCCCCTCACCAGACTCTTTGAAATCAAGACCATGATTAGGGTTTTGCTCTGCTCAAGGCATCTCCTTGCACTGATGACCTAAATTAGGGTTTAAGTTTGCACAGGGATTTTTGGACTTTCAATGCTCAAAATGACTTTAATACTTCATGTTGTACTTATAAGATTGCCTCTGCCAAGTTTCAAGCCTTGAACCAAATTTTTGCCCAGTCAATTGGACAGTTGACCTAGAAATCAGCTGTATTGGGGAAAAAGTCAATTGTGGCCAATTTATAGTCAAACCTCACAATTTTTGATCCACATCAACATTATAGGCTCATATGAACCATTTGATCAAGTTTGGACCACAACTCCTCAAGAAATTTGATCAGATCATCAAAAGGGCAAAATGGTCATTTTTAGGGTTTTGACTGCACAAGGGAAATTTCTGATTTTTAACCTAGACAATGGCTAATTGGGTTCAAGAATGGATTCAAGGACTCAATGGAATCATCTTGACCTATTCGCAAGGTTCAAAAGATCTCAATTGCATTGGATTGACAGATGAATTTTTCAGTCAACTGATCAAAATTTGTCTGTACACTGAAATGTTAACTTTGACTTTTTGGTCAAAATCAAGTTCCAAGGGTCATTTTTTATCAAGATGTGTCAAAACATGAAACTTGTTCATCAAGAAACCTAATTTTGCAAATTAGGATTTAAAATTGAAAAATTTCATAACTTAGAATTTTTCTAAGTTATGAAATTTTCTTATTTTTCCCCAACTTTGCCCAACATTTTCACCATGATGCAATTGGATTCAAACAAAACTTCCAACATGAAAGTTGTATTCCTCCACAAAATCTACAACTTTGATTCACAAAGTTTTCCAAAAAGAAGCTTGGATCTCAAGTTATGAGTTTTGGAACAAGGGTCCATGAAACTTTTAACTTAGTGAAATTTTGCCCTAGTTTAGGCAGGATTTTGGCCTTTCTTCATGGCCATGTTTCAAATAGTTCCAATTGTAATCTCAAATTTAATTTCAAATATGGATTGTAGATCATGTTACAAGATTTCCAAAATGTCCAAGAACTCTCCAAAATCATTTGTGGTTAGGGAGAATCGAAGGTTTGAATTTGGCAAAAACTCACTTTTGATCCATGGCATTTTCATGTTGATACAAGTTGCAACTTCCATCCAACATTGTTTATACTTGATTACAGGTCCCTAAACCCTTTCGTACTCAATAATTAAATGCAAATCCATTGGTTTGAGGCTTTGTTCTGATCATGGGAGGATTACACAAGAGATTAATCCATAAATAGCAAAAAGGCAACATTGCCATTTTTGTCAAATTTGCTTTATGTCAAATTGCATTCTTGAGCCTTGAACAAAATCTTGTACATCAAACAATATCCACAAACTGAGGGGGCCAAGATCTTAAAGTGCAAGCTGGTAGATAGCCTGTACAGGCCTGTCTTGTACCACTTGATACTTTTGCTTAAAATACAAGAAACTTGTCAAAATTCACACAACTTGCACATCTGTTAGAACCAGCCCTTGCAAGCATTTGAGACAAGTTTTGTGCATTGCCTTAAGCCAGAAACACGAGTTGTTGAACCCTCAAGCCTTCCAAAACATAGAATCACCTTCCTTTTACAAAACAGGGCACTCCCTGCAGTTTCACATCCATCACACAAACCACTCGTGCGTTTTGCCTCAAACCTGTTCAAACACATTCCATATAACCTATCCAAGTTATCCCAACCATTAGACACTGACTGTAACTCCATTTGCAAGCTTCACCATTTCTTTTTTCAGCTTGTGCAGGTTGAGTTCTACAAGCTTGTTCGAGCACATCTAAGGCAAACTAAGCATTGGGGAAGGTCAGAGGAAGTTCAAGCAAGCTCCCAACCACCTCAGGCCTCACTGAAAAGCTCCACATTTCCATACACGAGTTCAACTGAAACATGTTTTTGTCAACTTCCTATCTCTCTATTTAGGAATCATTAGGCTTAGGTTTGTGAATAAAAAATGTAGTACTCATAGCCCTGAAACTGTACATATGCTCAGTTTTCATTTAAGTTAAACGTGTTAAGAGAATTTGATTCATGAACTTCCTGAAAAAGTTAGGTTAGAAATTAGGGCCAGAGAAATTCTCTCTAGTCTTTGAGAGTTAGATTAAGTTCTTTATATGGTTGAAATCGTCTTGACAAATGCTACAACTTTGGAGTTATGAGTTTTTGCATTAGAGCACGTATGCAGGTTTTCCATATTTGAGTCAGGCGCGCGCGTTTTTGCTTGACAAAGGTTGAAGATGAAGTCAGTGGGCTGGGCTTGGTTCTGGCTTTGTTTTTGACACCCCCTCTTTACTGATTGCACCCCACTGGCCCATTTCTTTATATTTTTGTATTTTTGTATTTGTTTTTCATTTCTGATTTTATCTTATTATTTTCTAAACATAAAAAATATTAAAAACATTTTCATAAATTTTCATATTTTATTTTATATTTTTTATTATTTTTCTAACATGAAAATAATTTTTAGATAATATACCTTTATTTTATTTAATAAAAACTTGAAAATGATACATAAAAATATTATGCCTTTATTTTTATTATTTATACTTAAATAATATTTTTTCTAATATATTTTTATTTTTGTATATATTTTATTTTTATTTATTTTACATAAAAATAATATTAATAAATATACTTACTTAAAAGAAAATTAGGGTTTTCTACCCTCTCCAAAAATAATCTTTTATTTCTTTTTTTTAATACATTAAAATATTTTATTTTTATACACATAAAAATAAACAAAAACATTTTTTTTACATAGTTATAATATTTTGTCACATTTATATTTAAATTGCTTATTCAATTATTGCCAATTTATTTATTTGTACCATTTATTCAATTTGGATGTAATAGTAAATCCTAGGGTTTTATTTTCTTGCAAATACTCCCCTATTCAAAAATTGTATCCCCTCCCCATATCAATGCTGTAATAGCTTAGTTTTATTTTGTGCACTTTATGCTTTCAAATATGCCATGTTAGAGATTATGGTTTGTATGCAAAAAATCCAAAATTAAACAAATAGCTTGACCTAAAAAAAAACAAGTCCTAAATGCATGAAAATGACAAACACAATGCACACTTGCACCCCTAGGTTTCATCCACTTGTTGCCTTGAAAATGGTCATGTTATGCATGTTGAGTATCTTGGCAAAACAAAAACAAAAGATCATAGTCCCTCGATGGCGCTATCTTGGTTGCCTATACAAAAAATGATCTAGTCCCTCAATAATTTGCTAAAGATACTTGGCAATATTGCTATCATGGTCAATACGATGACCCGCGCTTGTCCCGTTTAATATCCAAATACAAGGTTGTTTACCAAATGCAATGGTAAAACAACACTGTCAAAAGGGTTAAAAATGTGTAGGAAAGATCTTTGAGTAGATAAGGTAGACAACTTTTAGTTATTTAATCAAAACTTGCAAACCATCCTTGCTATTTTCAAACACACCTCACAACACAATTTCAAAACATTTCCCAAAACAAACTTTCAAACATTGAAAAATCTTTTCAAAAGACAATACACCTTTGTATACATTCAAACAAGAATCATTACAAAGGTTGCCACAATGATGGCCTCTTTTCAAAACATTTTGAAAACCACACACAAAGCACCATTTCAAACAATTGAAAAGCAAAAGCAAGTGATCTAAACATGTAACTAAGAGCCCATGGATAACCATGGATGAAAAGGGTGCTTGCACCTTACCTTTTCATAATCTACCCCCCGAACCCAAGAAAACATATCAAAGGTCTTTCCTGTGCTTTTTGACCTTTCCTTTGGATAAAATAAAAAGTTGGTGGCGACTCTTGCTAAACCGAAACATTTGCGAACACAAACGCAAAACCTCAAGTCAGTTCTCCCACCACATTACAGAACTGGCGACTCTGCTGGGGATTAACTCTAAAAGTGGGGTTACCTTAGGGTTTAGATCACCTTTACATGCTTACCTTGTTTGCTTTGATTGCTTTACATTTGGTTCTATTGTTTGGGTTTGAAATCCTCTACCCGAATTTGGGAAACATTCATAGGTAAATAGCAATACATTATGGAAACTGTGCGGGGTATACCGACATGGTTGAAGCAATAGCTATATTAGTGCGACATATTTGTGGGTATCGGTAGCCTTTGAGTCAATCAAAGAGAATACGGGGCCGCTGAGTGATATCATGAAGCACTAATGAACTTCTAGAACCTTTACTTGACCATCTTGGCCTTATTAGGGGTAGTGAGATGACCGGATTTGGTGCAGTCCAAAGTTGGTAGATACTCGATACTACACTCATTGAGGGTTATTTTCTTGGAATATTTCGGTCACCAGTTAAGTGGCTAAACTGAAACAATGAACACATAAAATAATCCAGTGATATTGAGCTCCTTAGAACCCAGTTACTATTTATAGGACAGGTTGAGCTAACTAACTTCAAGAGGGTACTTACCTATGAAACCCCATGCAAGCCTGAAACTAGGAACTTGTGTGACTTGCTTGTACATATACTTGTGCATACATCATGAACATCATAAAGCATCATATGCATCCACTAATCATTTCAAGGATTTTTGGATCTTCATCTTTGTTCCTGTTTTGTAGGTTATGGAATCACTCCGCAGAAAAACAATCCTGGTCAACCTTGTGAGAATCCCTCCTCAACTCAAGGAGATTGCTTCCAAGATTCCATAGAATTCTCTCTTCAGTGAAAGACATGGCATACTTCTCAACTTGGTCAACTCCAACATTAAAGAAGACATGGTGAAAGTTCTCTTCCAGTTCTTTGACCCCCTACACCACTATTTCACATTTCCTGATTATCAACTAGTGCCTACTTTGGAGGAATTTTCTCAACTCCTGAGGATTCCTATTCTCCATCAACTACCCTACAATGGTACGGAAAGAGAACCAAAGCCTGAAGATGTTGCTCAAGCCCTACAATTGCAACCATCTGATATCAAAGGTCATTAGGAAACCAGAAGTGGTGTCAAGGGTTTCTTGGCAAAGTTTCTGTTTTAGAAGGCACAAGAATGCTGGAATTCTCTAGATCTGCAAGCTTTTGAGGAGATTGTAGCACTTCTCATCTATGGGTTGGTCTTGTTCCCAAATCCTTATCAGCTTATAGATGTGAATGCTGTCAAGATTTTCATATCTCAGAATCCTGTGCCCACATTGCTTGGGGATATCCTCCACTCATTTCACACACGAACAATGAGGAAAATAGGTGTTCTCATGTGTTGTACTCCTCTTCTAGAAAGGTGGTTTATTTCTCACCTTCCCCAATCAGTCTTGAAGAATGAGCAAGGCTTGAGGTGGTCACAACGATTGATGACTCTTACACATTATGATGTTCATTGGTGTTCTCGGTCCAAAGAAAATGTCATCATCATTGATCGTTGTGGGGAATTCCCTAATGTCCCACTACTTGGCATTAGGGGAGGCATTACCTACAACCCCTGCTTGGCTCTGAGACAATTTGGGTATGCCCGAAGGGATGGCCCTCATGACATGCTGATTCCAGACTTGGTTTTTGACTTTGACAACGATGCTCAAGGACTTCATCAAAGGTTTATCCGAGCTTGGAGGATTCCTAACAAAGTGGACAGTAAGACACTGGGACACAAGAATTCCATCCTCCTTGAGCCCTACCTCAAGTGGGTACGAACCCGTGCCCAGAGTCTTATGATGCCTTACCCCTACATTCTTCCTATGATCAAAGAGCCTGTTATGGAAGGAGAGGTTCCATACACCCTCCTACATCCTGACATGCCAACATCATTGGAAGATTTGCAAAAGAGTTGGATACAGATCAAGGAAGAACGGAACACTTTTGAAGCCAGCTTCTACGCCAGTGAAAAGAAGGTTTTGGAACTTACCTGTCAACTCTATGAAGAGCATACTCTCAACACCTACATAACACCGAAAAGGATGTGCAACGTCTTTTTACATTAGAATTTTGTGTAATTTTGCCCATGGGGCACTTATGTACTAACAAATTCTATCTTATTAATATGACGTGCGTTCTTTTTTGTTTGCAACAAATTTGAATTTCTGAATCCTTGAATGCATTACATGAATACATATCATTCATCATATGCATAAACAGATCTTCACACCAGGTTTCCTTATCTCTCTGCTGTTTATTTCAGCAAGATGAATATAGAGCAGACGGTCAAAGATCTACAGGTACAAAATTCGCAGTTCCAACAGCTACTCATGACCTTGGCAAAGGGTCAGGAGGAGCTCAAAGGTCTACTAGAAAAAGAAAAGGAGAAAAAGAAAAAGAAAAGAGTTGGTGTGGCCACTATAGGAAGAAGATTTGAGAACCAAGCTAGAAGAGTCTTGGATTTCCCCTCGATGTCTGATGAAGGGGTTGGCAAAGGAAAGGGAGCTGTAGTACCCTCTGAGTCTGAGGATGAAGAAGAAGAAGAAGAAGATGAAGATTACTCTGAGCAGCAGTACCCTCCTGCGGACGATAAGTATAAGAATCTAGAAGATCGGCTGGCAGCCATGGAGGTACAAAGAGTACCTGGGCTGGATTTCGAGGAGCTAGGTTTGGTTGCTGGGATTATGATTCCCCCTAAATTCAAGGTGCCTACATTTGCTAAATACGATGGTTTGTCTTGTCCGAAGATGCATCTGCGGTCTTATGTCAGAAAGATCCAACCTCACTCTTCTGATAAGGATCTGTGGGTCCACTTTTTTCAAGATAGTTTGTCGGGTACGCAATTGGATTGGTTCTATCAGCTTGAAAGATATGATGTACATAACTGGGAGGATTTGGCTGCTGCCTTCTACCGACAATATTAATATAATGCAGACTTAACACCTACTCATACTCAATTACAGAGTATGGATATGGTCTCTAATGAGGGCTTTAAGGAGTATGCCCAGAAGTGGCGGGACTTGGCTGGAAGGGTGCAGCCACCATTGTCTGAGAGAGAGCTTGTGGATATGTTTTTGGGGACCCTGTCAGGACCATTCTTTAATCACTTGATCGGGAGCTCATCTGCAGGGTTCACCGAGTTAATTCTGATGGGTGAAAGAGTCGAAGCTGGCATTAAGAGCGGTAAAATTCAGAAGGATGCGTCTGCTTCCGCTGCTATCAAGAAGACCTTTCCAGCCAAGAAAGAAGTTTATGCTGTTTACACCCAGAGAAATCAAGGAAGAATGGAGCGCCGGCCAGCGGTAGGGGCCGTGATGATTCAGAATTCCACAGCCGATCAACCTCGAAGCAGTCAACCCAAAGCTAACCAAGCCAGGGTGGAAAGGCCTGCACGGAAATTCACCCGGATCAATATGACACCTGCTCAGGTTCTCCCTCATCTGTTAAAGTTAAACCTTAAAAACTTGAAAGAGGCACCGAAGAACCCAAATACCTCTTCTCCCTACTATTATTCAAATTCAAAGTGTGCCTATCATTCGGACAGCGTGGGGCATGACACCAATAATTGTTGGGCTCTCAAAAACAAGATCCAGGATTTAATAGATGCCAAGGAGGTGGAGTTTGATGCACCTGAAAAACCTAATGTGATATCCGCTCCGATGCCAAAACATGGTCATAATGTCCATGCTATTGTAGAAGATCTTTATGTTACTGCTGTTGATGACTTAATGACTCCTTTGCCAATGATCAAGATGAATCTGTTGAAGGCCGGGATTTTCCCGGGCTGTGAAAAAGATTGTTACTTTTGTTCGACCTTGCAATCCGACTGTCCGCTATTGAAGTCAGGCATCCAACGCCTGATGGATACTCAAGAAATCCTCTTCAAGAAAACTCATGTTACTCCTGTTACTCCAATCAATGATGTTGCTATAATCACCATTTCCAACAATCTTTCCAAGGTCTCCAAAAGACCTGTTAAGATTACACCCGATCCAAAGTTTGTACCTATGAAGATAATAATGCCGGGGCCTATCCCATATAAGTCCAACAAGACAATACCGTGGAATTATGGAGGAGAGATCTTCTACCACGGTGTTAAGCAGATCAAATCAGTTGAAGAGAATTCCGATGAAGAGACTCCTGATGTAGGAAATATTGCGGGGACGAGTAAGATCACCCGCAGCGGAAGAATCTTCTCTCTGGAGATTGCTCCTCCAAGGGCAATCTTAGGACCCTCAAGTGCTCCTAAGGTTACTCTGGTGCCTGTCAAGATATCCGTGCGAAGTCCAGTGATTGAAGAAATTGTTACTCCCGAAGTTGTACCCTCTGCTGTTACTGTTGATAAAGGTAAGGGGATCCAAGAAGCGCCCGTCAGGACAAGGGCTCAGCCTTTGGTTATCCCCGAGACCACCCAAAAGGAAATGGAGGAGATTTTAAAGATAATTAAGAAAATCGACTATGATGTCGTAGAACAACTGGGGCAAACCCCTTCAAAAATCTCTATGCTGGCCCTATTACTCTGCTCCAAAGCTCATGCCAAAGCCTTGATCAAATTCCTGAAGACGGCACACGTGCCTCAAGAAACTTCTGCGGATCAGTTTCAAGAGTGTGTAGCTAGCCCTACAGCCGACAACTGTCTTGGTTTCTCCGATTCTGACTTAACATCTAAAGGGAGAAAGCATAATGATGCGCTGCATGTCTCGGTGGAGTTCAGAAGGACCACACTTGCTCACGTTCTGGTTGATACCGGGTCGTCTTTAAATGTCTTACCAAAGAAAGCATTGGACAAATTGGACTGTGAGGGTTTGACCCTAAAGCCCAGTAATATCATTGTTAGAGCCTTTGACGGTTCTAAGAGGATGGTTCACGGAGAAGTGGACATCCCGATTAAAATGGGTACAGAAACTTTCAACTCCACATTTTATGTCATGGATATCCGTACCTCCTACTCTTTCTTGTTAGGAAGACCGTGGATTCATCATGCTGGGGCCGTTACGTCCACTCTGCATCAGAAGCTTAAGTACCCAGTCCAGGGGAAAATTGTGACAGTTCGTGGCGAGGAGGAGTATATGATAAGCCACCTGAATTCATTCCGCTACGTTGAATTAGATGGTGAATTCATTGAGACCCCCTTTCAGCACTTTGAAGAGGTTTCCCCTGAAGTTACGGTAGCCAAGACAATGACTTTTGTGCCCATCATTACCAAACCTGTGTCTCAGATGTCATCCCTTAAAGATGCGGAGGCTGTGATCAAGGAAGGAGGAAGCACAGTATGGGGTCAACTTCCAGATTTTCCTTACAAGACAGATAAATTCGGCTTGGGTTTCACTACTGCTAGTCAGAAAGCTGTGCGTCGCTCCCGGGCTGGAGGACCTCCATTGAAAATCACTCATCATGGAGTTCATGCTTTAGAGGATGATGAAGAAGAAAGCAATTTTGAAGACTGGATCTTTCCAACTATTGAAGGAGGACTGAACAACTGGGAGGGGAAATACTTTGTTCCCATTACTTTCATCAATCAGTAATTTATCTTTTGAACAATGTCCTGTTTGGTCTGTAATAATTATTAAACAATTCGTACACTCTTTTCGCCTTATGCCTTACCCGGGGCATATAGGTCCATTTGTAAGGGTTTTGATTCTTCATTTTCATATGCCATTTTTAATGAATCATGGACGTTTTCATATATAAACTTTTGTGTTCATTTTCTTTCTTTATACATTTTATTTGTTTAAAGGTGGCTAACCCTTACACACACCCACGCTCATAAAATGCAGGTACCCATCCACTTCGGATTCCATGGGTAACAATTCTTCTATGGCCTTCAGTGACTCTGAAGATCTGGTCAATCATGCCGAATACGAAGGTGATAAAGACTGTGAAGTGCCTGTATAGTTGGCTAGTCTTCTACAACAGGAAGAAAAGGCTATTCTCCCCCATGAAGAGTTGTTAGAGACTATCAACTTGGGAACAGAGGAAGACAGAAAAGAGGTTAAAGTGGGTGCCAACCTGGAGCCAAGTGTCAAAAAGCGTTTAGTTCAGCTGTTGAATGAATATGTTGAGATCTTTGCCTGGTCCTATGAAGACATGCCGGGACTGGATACAGATATCGTGGTTCACCGTCTCCCAACGAGAGAAGACTGCCCCCCAATTAAACAGAAAGTTCACCAAATGAGGCCCGACATGTCCGAAAAGATCAAAGCTGAAGTGATGAAGCAGTTCAATGCTGGCTTTCTTGCTGTTACTTCCTATCCATAATGGGTTACTAACATTGTGCCCATGCCTAAAAAGGACGGCAAAGTCAGAATGTGCGTGGATTACAGAGACTTAAACAGGGCCACCCCTAAAGATGACTTTCCACTACCGCACATTGACATCTTGGTTGACAATAAAGCTCAACATAAGGTATTCTCTTTCATGGATGGATTTTCAGGGTACAACCAGATCAAAATGGCCCCCGAAGACATGGAGAAGACTACTTTTGTTACGCAGTGGGGTACCTTCTGCTATAAAGTGATGCGATTCGGACTGAAGAATGTCGGGGCAACCTATCAGTGTGCCATGGTAGCTTTGTTTCATGACATGATACATCATGAGATTGAAGTCTATGTAGACGGCATGATAGCCCGTTCACAAACAGAAGAAGAACACCTCGACCATCTGCAAAAGCTGTTTGTCAGGTTGAAAGAGTACAAGCTCAGACTAAACCCTAACAAGTGCACTTCCAGAGTCAGGTCCGGTAAACTTTTAGGATTCATCGTCAGTAACAAAGGCATCGAGGTTGATCCTGCCAAAGTCAAAGCCATACAAGAAATGCCTGCCCCTCTCACTGAGAAGGAGGTCAGAGGTTTCTTGGGACGCCTAAACTACATTGCAAGGTTCATTTCTCACCTAACATCTACCTGTGAACCAATCTTCAAGCTGTTGAAGAAAGATCAGGTGGTTAAATGGAATAATGACTGTCAAGTTGCTTTCGATAGAATCAAGGAATACTTGCTGAAACCTCCTATCTTGATGCCACCCATCGAAGAAAGGCCTTTAATCATGTATCTGACTGTCTTAGAAAATTCAATGGGGTGCGTACTGGGCCAACATGACGAGTCTGGCCGAAAAGAGCATGCCATTTATTACCTTAGCAAAAAGTTTACCGACTGTGAGACCCGATACTCACTGCTCGAGAAAAATTGCTGCACTTTGGTATGGGCTGCTCGCCGGCTAAGGCAGTATATGTTGACACATACCATTTTGCTGATCTCTAAGATGGATCTGATCAAGTATATCTTTGAGAAGCCTGCTTTATTTGGAAGAATTGCTAGGTGGAAGATGATCCTCACCGAATATGATATACAATACACGACCCAAAAAGCTATAAAGGGGAGTGTGCTAGCTGATCATCTGGCCCATCAAGCTGTCGAAGATTACCAATCCATGAGGTTCGACTTCCCCGACGAGGATATCATGACTTTGAGCAACATTGAAGAAAACAGACCGTATGACAGACCTGAACAATGATCCCGATGGACCCTGTACTTTGATGGTGCCTCCAACGCACTTGGAAACGGTATTGGTGCTGTACTTATCTCTCCTGAAGGTTGCCATACGCCTTTCACCGCCAGACTCTGCTTCACCTGCACCAACAACATGGCCGAGTATGAAGCTTGTATCTTTGGTCTCAAGGCTGCTATTGACTTGGGAATCAAATCTTTGATTGTATTTGGGGACTCAACTTTGGTTATCAGTCAAATCAAAGGAGAGTGGGATACTAAATACCCTAACCTCATCCCTTACAAAGAACATGTCCTGACGTTGTTACCACACTTCGAGCAGATTGCCTTCGAGCACTTCCCGCGAGAAGAGAATCAGCTAGCAGATGCGCTAGCTATAATGTCATCCATGTTTAAACTTAACTGGGATAATGAGGCACCTCAAATCACCATTAAACGAATGGACAAACCTGCACATTGTCATGAGATTAATACAGAAGAATTTGTTAGAACAAAGTTTGAATCTACTACCCTAAGTTTAAGTTTTGATGATAACAAAATGAAAAGATATATTAAATTATGTGATTCATGTAAGAACTATTTGCTACCTAAAATATTACTTTCTATTTTGCAGAAACTCTGATAGGTATCAGCAAGAGCACACCTAATCAGCATCAGAATATTGGTTATCAACATCAGCATCAGAAGTTGCTATATCAGAATACCAGAATCAGAAGAACAACTCACGCGAATGCTGAAGCTTGATGAACAGAACTGCGCTCAACACTCTGATAAAGACAACAACAGTTCATCAGCACTTAAGCAGAGTCAGAATGAGCCCAAGCCAGAACACGCTTTAAGTAGCAACGATATTGTGCATTCAAAGCGAATTATTACCAACGGCATCATTCCAGACAAGATCTGCTTAATAAGGAAAGTTTGTTATTGGCATTGAATCAAGATTATTGCTCCAACGTTCAACAAATTCAGTGCTATATAAACAACACAATGAAGATTGAATTGGCTAATGCTCTACAACTATTTCCACGCCTAAAAGCTAATCATCATCTTCTCGTTTCTCAGTTTGCTAAAAGCTCCAATTATTCCTTACTCAATATTTTAGCAATCTAGTTTCATAAGCTTAAGTTGTGTAATATCACAGTTGTGATAAACTGTTTTTGTAGAAAACACTCACACACCTAGATCTCTCTTCTTTGTAAGAAAGTGTTTCCTTGACAAACCGGGTTGTGGTTTGCATCAAGAAGGCTTTAGCAGTTGTTAAAGCAGATTGTAATATTCAGTTGAATATAGTGGATTAAGACCTCGTTGGAGAGAGGCGAAATCACCTTGACGGGTGGACTGGAGTAGTTTGCGATCAAACGAACCAGGATAAAAATATCGTGTTCATTGCATTGATTTTCAGTTTTACAATTCAACCCCCCCTTCTTGTGTTTTTCACTTCTTCAATTGGCATCAGAGCGCCTGGTTCTGAGCTAAAACACTTAACCGTGTAGTACAAGATCCAGCGTCAGAAAAACACAATGGCAGGAAATTATTCTCACACCAGCAATGACAACCATGAGGACAGAGACAGATTCAGCGGCAAACCTCCAGTCTTTGATGGAGAAAATTTTGATTACTGGAAAGACAGAATTGAAAGCTTCTTTCTGGCACATGATGCTGATCTGTGGGACATGGTGACAGATGGATACACGCACCCTGTGAATGCAAGCGGTCAGAAGATTGATAGGAAAACAATGTCTGACCAACAAAAGCGTGACTTCAAGAATCACCACAAGGACAAAACCATCCTTCTCAGCGCCATCTCGTATGCTGAATATGAAAAGATCTCCAACAGAGACACAGCAAAGAACATGTTTGACTCACTCAGAATGACGCATGAGGGCAACGTTCAGGTCAAAGAAACTAAAGCTCTGGCGCTCATTCAGAAGTATGAGGCGTTCAAAATGGAAGAAAGTGAATCCATTGAAATAATGTTCTCAAGATTCCAGATTTTGGTAGCTGGTCTCAAGGTTCTGGACAAAGGTTACTCTACTGCTGATCACGTCAAGAAAATCATCAGAAGCTTACCCAGTAGTGGAGGCCAATGGTTACAGCTTTGAAGCTAGCAAAAGATCTCAACAAAATCTCTCTGAAGGAACTTATCAGCTCCCTCAGAAGTCATGAGATAGAGCTAGAAGCTGATGAACCCCAGAAGCAAGGTAAGCCTTTAGCATTAAAATCTAACAAAAAATCTGAGTCTAAAGTTTTGCAGGCAGTTGAAGAAACATCTGATGGATCCTCATCAGAAGAAGACGAACTCTCCCTCCTCTCCAGAAGAGTGAATCAACTGTGGAAGCAGAGGCAAAGGAAGTTCAGGAATCCCAGAAGATCTGATCAGAACGAGTCTTCTTCCAGATACAGAAGGACAAATTCTTCCTCTGGATACAGAAGATCTGAAAGCTCCTCAGGAAGCAGAAAGCCAAACACCAAGGACATCATCTGCTATGAGTGAAATGAGCAAGGACACTACAAGAGTGACTGCCCAAAGCTTCAGAGGGAAAAGCCCAAAAAGAAGTTTGGAAGAGAAAAGAAGAAAAGTCTCATGGCTACATGGGATGACTCCGACTCGTCTGAAGCTGACTCCGAATCAGATGATGAGAGAGCAAACATAGCTCTCATGGCCAACATTTCAGAAGATAGTGAAGCTTCTGAATCAGACTCAGAATCAGATACTGAAGAGGTATTTCCTGACTTTGCAGTTAATTTTACCAAGGCTGAACTTGCTGAAAGCCTTAATGAAATTCTGGAAAGGTATCAGCAGATTAGAGTTAAATTCAGAAACCTGAAAAGGAATCTTGAATCTGACTCTAATAAGACTGAGAGTCTCAAATTGGAGAATTCTGAGCTGAGAAATAAAATTTCAAAATTAGAAAATACTTTACAAAACTCTCAGAAGGAACCAATTTCTGAAACTCCCAGCAACGCTGATGAGATCATCAAGGAGTATGATCACAGTTTCCAGAAGTTCCTTGCTAAAAGCATAGATAGAAGCAAAATGGCTTCAATGATCTATGGAGTTAGCAGAAACGGAAGGAAGGGAATAGGATACCAAGGTAAGGTTCCTACACCAAAGAATGTCATGGATTTAACCATTAAACACACTCCTCTGAATTCAAATTTTGTGTATGGTCACACACATGATATTAAATACACTAGCAGTAAGTACTTTGTGAAACCAAAATTCAACCAGAGTTTTGGTAAATCTAACAAATCAGGACCCAAGAAAATCTGGGTACCTAAGGATAAAATAATACATGTTGCAGATATCTTTAGCAGCAAATCAGAAACACCAGTCATGGTACCTGAACTCTGGCTGCTCGCGACACATGACGGGAAGAAGGCATATGTTCCAAAGCCTGGAACTTAAGCCTGGAGGCCACGTTGGCTTTGGAGGCAATCGGAGGGGAAAGATCATTGGCTCTGGAACTGTAGGTAATGGAAATCTTCCCTCTATTAATAATGTTCTGCTAGTAGATGGATTAATGCATAATCTGTTATCCATAAGTCAATTAAGTGATAACGGTTATGATATAATCTTTAATCAAAAATCATGTAAAGCTGTTAGTCAGAAAGATGGGACTATCCTGTTTAATGGAAAGAGGAAAAACAACATTTACAAAATCAAACTTTCTGAACTAAAAAGTCAGAATGTAAAGTGCCTTTTGTCTGTTAACAACGAGCAGTGGATCTGGCACAGAAGATTGGGGCATGTTAGTATGAGAAGAATATCTCAGATTAACAAACTCAATCTGGTCAGAGGACTACCTAATTTGAAGTTCAATTCAGATGCTCTGTGTGAAGCATGTCAGAAAGGCAAGTTTGCAAAACCTTCTTTTAAATCTAAAAATGTTGTTTCTACCTCTAAGCCATTAGAACTTCTGCACATTGACTTATTTGGACCAGTTAAAACTGCTTCAATCAGTGGCAAGAAGTATGGGTTAGTAATCGTAGATGACTATAGTAGATGGACATGGGTAAAGTTCTTAAGACACAAGGACGAGTCACACTCTGTGTTTGTTACCTTCTGTAACCAAGTTCAGAATGAAAAGGATCTTAGAATCGTTAAAGTCAGAAGTGATCATGGTGGAGAGTTTGAAAATAAATATTTTGAGTCATTCTTTAATGACAGAGGCATTCTGCATGATTTCTCTTGTCCTAGAACTCCCCAACAAAATGGAGTTGTAGAACGAAAGAACATAACATTGCAAGAAATGGCCAGAACCATGATCAATGAGACAAACGTTGCTAAGATCTTCTGGGCAGAGGCAATAAACACAGCGTGCTACATTCAGAATAGAATCTCAATAAGACCTATTCTGGAAAAGACTCCATATGAATTGTGGAAGAACAGAAAGCCCAACATTTCATATTTTCATCCTTTTGGATGTACCTGCTTTATGTTAAATACAAAGAATTATTTGAACAAGTTTGACTCTAAAGCACAGAAGTGTATTATGTTAGGATACTCTGAACGCTCAAGAGGGTACAGAGTATACAATACAGAAACACAGATTGTGGAAGAATCAATCAGTGTTTGTTTTGATGATAAGCTTGACTCTGAAAAGTCAAAGCAGAATGAAGTTTTTGCAGGTATGGAAATTGAATTTACAGGTTCTGAAGACAAGTCATCAGAAGCTCTCAACACAGACACTCCTTCAACGTCTGAAAGGAGCACTGCTAGCAATCCTACAACAGCTGCTGATCAACCTTAGAAGAGATTACCCAGAAGTAGCTCGGATCACCCAGAAGAGACTATCTTAGGAAGAAAGGAAGATCCAATCAGAACAAGAGCAAGCTTCAGAAACTCTGAAGAAACCCTCATGGGACTTGTGTCTCTGATTGAACCCTCTTCCATTGATGAAGCACTTCTGGACAATGACTGGATTCTGGCAATGCAAGAAGAGCTGAATCAATTCACCAGAAATGACGTATGGGATCTTGTTCCCAGACCAAAAGGATTTAACGTCATAGGAACAAGATGGGTGTTCAGAAACAAGCTAAATGAACAAGGTGAAGTCATCAGAAACAAAGCACGACTGGTTGCACAAGGTTATAGTCAGCAAGAGGGGATAGACTATATAGAAACCTTTTCTCCAGTCGCCAGGTTAGAATCTATCATACTTTTAATTTCATTTGCTGTTAATAGAGGCATCACTCTGTATCAGATGGATGTCAAAAGTGCATTCTTAAATGGTTATATAGAAGAAGAGGTTTATGTGCACCAACCCCCTGGTTTTGAAAATACAAAACATCCAGAACATGTTTTCAAACTAAAGAAGTCACTATATGGTCTGAAACAAGCTCCCAGAGCTTGGTATGAAAGACTAAGTAACTTTCTGTTAGAAAATGAATTCACCATAGGGAAGGTGGACACTACCTTATTCTGTAAGTCAGTTAAGAATGACATCTTAGTCTGTCAAATTTATGTTGATGATATTATTTTTGGTTCTACTAATCCTTCTCTTGGAAGAAAATTTGCTAAGTGTATGCAGGCAGAATTTGAGATGAGCCTCATGGGGGAACTGGAATTCTTTCTAGGAATTCAGATCAATCAAACCCCAGAGGGAACTTACATTCATCAGAGCAAATACATCAGAGATCTTCTGAAGAAATTTGACCTCTCAGAATGTAAGCCATCAAAGATTCCAATGCATCCCACGTGCATTCTGGAAAGAGAAGAGGTAAGCAAAAAGGTAGAACAGAAAGTCTACAGAGGTATGATTGGTTCTCTCCTTTATCTGACAGCTTCAAGACCTGATATATTATTCAGTGTATGTATTTGTGCTAGATTCCAATCAGATCCTAGAGAATCTCACTTAAAATCTGTTAAGCGAATTTTCAAGTATCTGAAAGGTACTACTAATCTGGGTTTGTTTTATAGAAAATCTAGTGATTACAGTCTAGTAAGCTACTGCGATGCTGACTTTGCTGGAGACAGAGTAGAGCGTAAAAGTACTTCTGGAAGCTTCCAGTTTCTGGGAGAAAATCTGATCTCTTGGTCCAGCAAAAGGCAATCCACAATTGCGCTATCAACAGCAGAAGCTGAGTACATAGCAGCAGCAGGATGTAGCACACAAATGCTCTGGATGAAAAGTTAGCTTGAAGACTTCCAGATTTTTGAGAGTAACATTCCTATACTCTGTGACAATACTTCTGCTATTTGCTTAAGTAAGAATCCTATTTTACATTCTAGAGCTAAGCATATAGAAATAAAACATCATTTCATTAGGGACTATATTCAGAAAGGAATTTTGAACTTAAAATTTATAGATACAGACCATCAATGGGCTGATATCTTCACTAAACCCCTTTCTGAAGATAGGTTCAATTTCATTCTGAAACATCTCAGCATGAAAATCTGCCCAGAGTGAAAATGTTTTAATTCCATATATTTATCTTCAGAATGTATTTGTTTTACTGTGAACTTCTGATCAATCTCTTTTCAGAAAGAAAGAACATGCAGATTGTATCAGATGCTAGTCTTAAAGATCTGAGCGTTTCAGCTCAAGGATAGACGTGCTGATCACTAAATCAAACAAGTGTCATCTAATCATCAGCAAATCTCTGAAGCAGAACACGCGTGCACGCTTCTGAGAAGGCAAAACGCTGACTGGGTGCATTGAGACACATGTCTGGTAACCGTTTCAAGTATCTTTCTCAAATCCCCCAAAATCAGCAAGCATTAAATGACAGTAATCATGTTTTTAAAACGTAATCATGATTTTATTTCTCTTTCTTGAAAACGTTTACTCTTTCAAAATATTCTGAAATCTATTTAAGCACGTTAACTTCTCTCATTAATATTTTACAGTTTCTCATTATCTCTCAAATATTTTCTACACTTTCTCTGTGTTCATCTCTTTCAATCTTAAACCCTTTTTCTCAGTTTCTCAGAAAAACCCTAAGTGTGAACATGGCAACCTCCAGCAGTGCTTCTGCAGGTTCTCAGAAGAAAGCATCCTCTGAACAGTACCAAGTTCCATTCAGAACACTCCTTACTCTAGTGAAGAATCTTGAAGTGTTGTCTGAACTGATTATTGATTTTGGCAGTCTGAAAGAGAATGGTTTTGACTTGACAGAAGAAGTTAGGGCACATAAATGGGAGAGATATTTTGACAGGTTGGTTGGACCAACATTCCCAATGTTAGTCAAGGAGTTCTGGATTCATGCAACTGCTTCAACGCATCAAGTCACCTCCTACATAATGGGTAAGAAGATTGTGATCACTGAGGATCACATAGCAAAATTGATTGGTTACAGTGGCGGTCGCGTCCGCTGTATTGATATGGCTGAAAGATGCTCTGACATTGGTGTCATAGCAGAACAGATTTTCACCCTTGGGGTGCCCAACAGCAAAATCAGAGACCTCAAGGATCACCACAGAGTTTGGGCGAAGATAATTCTGGGGTGTTTTAATCATAGGAAGCCAACTAGTTCCCCTGATTACATAAATATAGATCAACAGTTTCTGATCTATTTTATCAATCAGAAGGTAAAAATAAACTTGGCTCATCTTCTGTTTAATCACCTCAGAACAAGCGTGAAGGAAACCAGGGAAGAAGAAAGAACAAAGAGGGATTGGATACCCTTTGGAAGGTTAATATCAGATATTCTGACTGAGAATAGGCTGATAGAGCACCTGATAGAAGCTCAAGAGTTAAGCACCATTGAACCAACTGTTGGCAAGCCTCTGAACGCGAAGAATCTGAAGAAAATGAAGTTAATAGAGAATATCAGAAAGGAACCCAGCGTTACTCCTACTGCTGACATCACCAGCAGAAGAGTCCCACTGAGTGACTTTCCTTTATTTTCTGAGATAGAATCTAAACCAGTGGTGGTTCTCAGATACCTGGACGCGTGCAAGGCTGATGGTACAGATCCCAAGTTGAATATCAAAGATCTGCACCAACCTCAACCAGAAGTTACACTGAAGAAGACGAAGAAAAGGAAGGCCCCTTCAGAAGGAACATCCCAGCAGACACCCAAGAAAAGAGGTAATTTATCTGCTGCTTCTGTTTTAAATTCTTCTGCTATTCCAACATCAATTCCCACTCCAGCTTCTCATGCAATCCCAATCCCCATCGTAACAATAGATGAAACCGAACCAGAAATGACCCTTCTGAGGCACTACAACTCAGAAGACCCCGCACCAAACATCCCAAACCAACAATTTCAACAACAGCAACACTTGACAAAGTTCTGTCTGACATTGATCAACATGCTTCTGATCACCTCTCCAACAATCCAAACTCTGAACCAGATATTGCCACATCTCCTCAACCAGAACAACCTCTCTCACCCATTCCAGAAGAACCACATATTCCTGAACAACCAGAAATTCCTCCTCCTTCTCTACAACCAGCAATTCCTTCTCCCTCTCCTCAACCAGAAATTCATCCACCATCACCTCAACCATCACCTCAACCTGAGTTTCATCATTCTGAAACTCCATCTCCTCCACCTCAGTCTCCTCAGTCCTCTGAGCCACAACCTCTGGCAATACAGCTGCCATGTGGAACAACTGTAACAATGGCCCAGCTTCCATCCTCGCCTGAAACTACACCACCAAACACTCCCAAAACCCCAAACAGTCCAATCATTATCTCTGATTCTCCCACTCCATCTCCCAAACAAACATCTCCCAAACAAACCACAGAAGACCCCAGCAGGACCTTCATAGATTTAACAATCCTTGACCATCTTGTTGATCTGAAAAATAAAATAGCCATTCCAAAACCAAAACAGCCAGATGTTGGCTCTGGCATTATGAATTTTGAAATAGGTTTGCAGCAGTGGATTGCTTCTCTGAAGCAAGTCTGTCCTGGAATGATTGATCCAGCTGCCTCTGACCAGCTCTGGTCACAATTCAGAATTTGGGTACGTGCTGAAGCTCTAAAATTGCAAGACATCAACTATGAGCAAGCACATCAGAATTTCAGCAAGCTTCTGAATGAAGTTGGAAGTCAGCTGCTGAAAGAAGACGTGCTCCTTCTGGATAGTGAGCCATGGTCTGAGAAGCGTCCAGCTTCAAAGGTGCAGCCAGAAGAATACCAGACAATTCAAGCTGAAGCCAGTCAAGCTGAAGATGTTGCAGAAAGCTCTCAGAAGCTCCCTGCTTCTGATGTTTCTCAAGCTACCTTGGACAAGCAAACTCTGGAAGAGCTGAAGCTGAATGATATTCGTCTGCAGTAAAGGATGGATGAAAATGATCAAAAGATGAAAGAAAGGATGGATGTGCAGGATAGCAAGATAGACACAGTAGTCATCATGGTGCACAAGCAGAATAAGACTGCTGATCAGATTAAAGCAATGCTGGAGACTCTGTTCACACGCCTTCCTCCCCAACCTTAGATTTTCATTCATACTATTTTCATGTTTTCTTTGCATATCTTCTGTACTGTTTTGTCTGGCTCTGACTATTTTAATATGACAAGTTTTTCTGCTCTAATTGTTTTAGCACATCACTTACACTTTTTAATTGCTGACAAAAAGGGGGAGAATTAGAAAGATATTTTTCAATAACGGATTACTAAGACAGAAAATCTCAAACATTCTAACTCTGATATACTTGAATATGTTTTCTGTTTGTGCTTAAGTCTACAGGTACAAGAATGCTCTCTGATATTCTGAAGACTAAAGTTCTGATACTCTGACCCAAAGCTCTACTCTGATATTCTGATCTAAAGCTTCTGATAGTCAAAGCTCTGATATTCTGATGTTCAAAGAAAGGCAATAAAGATCTGATCCTGAAGAACTCTTGGAATTAAAAAGGGAAGTTATAAATTCAGGGGGAGTATCTCTGATCCCAACTCTCATATCTCTTTATCCCTTATCTTTGATAACTTCTAACTTTGATAACATCTTATCATATAGTTATCTCTGATACTTTTCACATTATTTTCAATTAAAAATATCTAGTTTTTGTCATCATCAAAAAGGGGGAGATTGTTAGAACAAAGTTTGAATCTACTACCCTAAGTTTAAGTTTTGATGATAACAAAATGAAAAGATATATTAAATTATGTGATTCATGTAAGAACTATTTGCTACCTAAAATATTACTTTCTGTTTTGCAGAAACTCTGATAGGTATCAGCAAGAGCACACCTAATCAGCATCAGAATATTGGTTATCAACATCAGCATCAAAAGTTGCTATATCAGAATACCAGAATCAGAAGAACAACTCACGCGAATGCTGAAGCTTGATGAACAGAACTGCGCTCAACACTCTGATAAAGACAACAACAGTTCATCAGCACTTAAGCAGAGTCAGAATGAGCCCAAGCCAGAACACGCTTTAAGTAGCAACGGTACTGTGCATTCAAAGCGAATTATTACCAACGGCATCATTCCAGACAAGATCTGCTTAATAAGGAAAGTTTGTTATTGGCATTGAATCAAGATTATTTCTCCAACGTTCAACAAATTCAGTGCTATATAAACAACACAATGAAGATTGAATTGGCTAATGCTCTACAACTATTTCCACGCCTAAAAGCTAATCATCATCTTCTCGTTTCTCAGTTTGCTAAAAGCTCCAATTATTCCTTACTCAATATTTTAGCAATCTAGTTTCATAAGCTTAAGTTGTGTAATATCACAGTTGTGATAAACTGTTTTTGTAGAAAACACTCACACACCTAGATCTCTCTTCTTTGTAAGAAAGTGTTTCCTTGACAAACCGGGTTGTGGTTTGCATCAAGAAGGCTTTAGCAGTTGTTAAAGCAGATTGTAATTTTCAGTTGAATATAGTGGATTAAGACCTCGTTGGAGAGAGGCGAAATCACCTTGACGGGTGGACTGGAGTAGTTTGAGATCAAACGAACCAGGATAAAAATATCGTGTTCATTGCATTGATTTTCAGTTTTACAATTCAACCCCCCCTTCTTGTGTTTTTCACTTCTTCAGAAGTAGTGGACCGACCTTGGTTTCATGATGTCAAAAGATATCTCGAAGCACAAGAGTACCCTGAAGGAGCTTCAGTCAACGACAAAAACTTCCTAAGGAGGTTTGCGGCCAAGTTCTTTCTGAGCAATGGTATCCTATACAAGCGCAATCTTGATTGTGTCCTGCTCTGTTGTGTGGACAAGGTTGAAGCTGAGTAGATCATGGCTGAACTACATAATGGCACCTATGGCACCCACTCAAGCGGTCATACGATGGCTAATAAGATTCTACGGGAAGGCTACTACTGGTCTACCATGGAAGCTGATTGTCATCAACATTCCCGTACTTGTCATAAATGCCAAATCTATGCTGACAAGGTACATATTCCTCCAGTTCCTCTCAATGTCTTAACAGCTCCTTGGCCATTCGCGATGTGGGGAATCTACATGATTGGAGAGATCAAGCCTACAACATCCAATGGACACCGTTTCATCCTGGTGGCCATTGATTACTTTACCAAGTGGGTCGAAGCAACTTCCTTCGCCTCCGTTACAAAGAATATGGTTGCCCGCTTCATCAAGTAGAACCTCATATGCCGGTATGGTATCCCCGACAGGATCATCACTGACAACGGTACAAATTTGAACAATACTATGATCACCGCTCTGTGCGAGCAGTTCAAGATTCAACATCACAATTCATCTCCCTATCGGCCTAAGATAAACGGTGCTGTCGAAGCCGCAAACAAAAATATCAAGAAGATCATTCAAAAGATGACAGTCACCTACAATGACTGGCACGATATGTTACCGTTTGCTTTGCACGAGTACCGTACCATGGCACACACTTCAACTGGAGCAACACCCTTTTCTTTGGTATACGGCATGGAGGCTGTTTTACCTATCGAGGTTCAGATTCCCTCCTTGAGAATCATGAAAGATGCTGGTTTGAGCGAAGACGATTGGACTCAGACCCGGCTTGATCAACTTAACTTGATTGACGAAAAGCGACTTACTGTTTTTTGCCATGGTCAGGCGTATCAAAAACGTATGATCAAGGCCTTCAACAAGAAAGTCAAGAGACAAATATATCAATTCGGGGACCTTGTAATCAAGCGAATCATCTTGCCGCAAAGTGATCCCAGGGGCAAATGGACTCCTACTTACGAAGGACCATTTGTGATCAAAAACATCTTTTCTGGTGGGGCAATGATCCTGACCACCATGGACGGCGATGACCTGCCGCACCCTGCGAACGCAGACATAGTTAAAAGATACTACACATAAATAACCCGACAAGTTGAAAACCCGAAAGGGCGACTTGGGCAAAAATGGGCATCCTGGTGAATCGAAAACCAGAACGGGCGGTTCAAGCAAAAATTAGGGATAAACAAAAATAATTTGTACACTCGGCAAATCGAAAACCCGAAAGGGCGATCCAGGAAAAAGTTAGGGAATTAAAGAGTATGACTATGTATCGTAGGATCACTTTAAGGACAATCTCTTCACGGACAAGCTCCAAGCTTCTGATCAATCCAATCATCTGCGGGCGAAGCAACGAATGGACAAGATACTCAGAATTATGAAGGCTATAGAAGAATGGGAACCCCATGGAATTGTTACACATAGCCATCTTTCTTTGTATAATTTTTTCTCAATTTTATGACAACATTCTCTTACTAGGATATTTGTCTCCTTTGTACAAAATACTTACACAAAGTTAATACAAAGATACTTCAAAGTGCAGAAAATTGTTTGCCTTTTCTTCCTTTTTACGCTTATGTTTTATTTGAAAACGTCCAATGATTTATTAAATGAGCATATACATTTGAATATAATCACTGCTCACAAATAAAACGAAATGAGAAAGAATAATTACTGACAGATTGAAAGTATGGGAAAACGTCTTTGGGCTATTCCAGGAGAAATCCTCAGCCGAGCTATAGCCTTGAAATACATATCCCCAGCGGAGTTAAGTTTCAAAATCCCCGTCAGAACTAAGTTTCCAAACTCCCAATCCCCAGCGGAGCCAGAAAACTTTGAACTGCAACCCTCGGTGAAGATGAAACTTTCTTCCCCAACGGAGTCCAAAACTTCAACCCTTAAACCCCGGTGGAAGACCATCTAATTTCCTCCAATTCCCCAAATATTTGCCTTAAAATCAGAAGATTCCCCTACAAGTTATCTTAGAAACCAGACAACAGCTTCGAATAATTCCTCATTAGATTGGCATACAACCCAAGCCTTTGAGAACTCTTCAACAGAATAAACATTTTCCCACAGAGTTATTTCCCAGCCGATCGAAGATACTCGGTCTCATTTCTCCAGTTGAAGCCTCCCAGGTTTTAATTCCCCAGTAGAGATCGTCAGAGTTTTCCTTATTCCCCAGGAAAGTCATGAAGGATTCTCACATCCCCACAGAAGTTGTCAAAGTTCTTGTTAATCCCCACAAGTCACCAAGGATTTTCAATCTCCAACAATGACCCATGGATTTCTCATTCTCAACTGTTGTACCCTCAAAATTTGCCCTCCCATTTTCACAAGAAATTACAACCCTAGGGTTTTCTCAGACTTTCAAGATTGGCTCAGGAATCGATCATACAAACTTTTCTTTGGCAGTAGATCAAGAATTAGGGTTTCTCTCGCATTTCTCAGAAGAAACGGAATTCTCATAAATTAAATTAACTGTCACATGTTTTCACGCTTTTTTTAAGCTAACTGAAAAATTACTGGTTGTTCTCAAGGTCTGTTCATCTGGGACAAGAAATGGGAGCTGAGGCTGTCATTTGGAATATTTAGGTTTTGTCTGATCCAGGTTAACCAAATAATGGGTGTCTGTTAAGACATTTGCTTTGTTAATGGAATGAAACGTTTGCTTGTTTATTGGAATACACAATGCGTATTTTGATTGGAATGCTGTTGCAAGGTTATGAGATTACAGAGTTTTTTGGTTTACTTGGAATTTAAGTTATTTGTATTAGAAATATTGGAATGCAGTTTCAGTTATTTTAATCAGGAATCTTAAAGAATCAGTGAAGACTTGAGGAGAGAATTGCAAGATATTGACAGTAGAAGATTTTATTGGATATCAGATTGCCTCACAAAGATTTTTCATTTATTTCAAATGTTGTTACAAAAAATAATTTATTATTCATATGCTTTAGGTTTTTACAACTTATAGTTATTGAAAAATAAATTATTACAACTAAATGAAAAATCTCTCTAGATTACTAATCTAAGCCTAAACTTCCATTGCTCCATTGCTCCCATGCTCAAAGAATTTCTTGCTTCCTCTGCTTTATCATCACCCAATTTGTGCTCACATGAAATAAAGACAAAGAAAAAGGGATTAGTAGAGTTAATTAAATAGAATTTTCAAACAAAAAAAGAAAGAAATTATTCATCATTAAAGTTTGTCGTATGGAATCAGAGTGCTATTTTTCATCACGTTTTTATTTTCCTCTTTGCAAATCACAAGAAGATTTCTCTTCTTGGTTCACAAAGAAAAAAATAAAAAATGCAAAAGAAGAGTGCAAAAGCAAATTTGTTCAAATGCAAACATAGGCCAAGCAAGAAAGTAACAACACAGCAGGCCAAAAGCACAAGGCAAACTGAAGCATGCTGTCTAAACATTGCAACAAGGCGCCAAAACTGCATTACAAAACAAGAGCAAACTGGATGCAAGCAACCAAGACAAGCAACTAAAACATTGCAACAAGGCAAACCAAACAGCATGGCAAAACAATGCAGCATACAAAGGCAAACTGGATGAAAGTATTGCAAAGCAACCAAAATGAATGCAAACAAAGTACAATGCAGCTAGAAAGTACAATGCAGCAGGAAAAAAGTGCAGGGGGGTAAACCTAATAACAAGCAAAAAGGCTTGTGTCATAGCTTATCATCATTTTCCAGAAAATGGGCAAACTTTTCAAAAAAGTGGAAAAGCAATTTGCTTTATCATGGAGAGAGTAAAGAGAGAAAATATATCACCTTTTTTTTGAGATTGTACAGTTTGGCAGAAAATATATCACAAGTTGCAAAACAAAAAGCTAAAAGGATATAAGACCATCAAACAACACAAAGTCAGAGGGGAGAGCATTTTTTGTCAAAACTGCAACAAGTATCAAAACCTGTTAACAGTTTCAAAGAGCCCAACCTGCCTAACAGTTTTCAACCAGCTGCAAAACATACCAAAGTGAAGATGTGAAAAACACAAGAAGGGGGGGGGGGGGGGGGGAGGTTGAATTGTAAAACTTAAAACAAATGGCTTGACAACAAAGTATTTTTATCCTGGTTCGTTTGATCTCAAACTACTCCAGTCCACCCGTCAAGGTGATTTCGCCTTTCTCCAACGAGGTCTTAATCCACTATTTTCAAAGGATTACAATAGCTACTTTAACAATTGTTAAAGTCTTCTTGAGTACAACCACAAACCGGTTTATCTCAAGGAAATGTTTTACAAATGAATTGAACTAGTGTGTATGTTGTTTTCTTACAAAACTGTATATCACAACTGTGATAATTACACAAACTAAGATTGGAATAGAAAGACTTTGCTAAAGCTTTGAATAAGCATGGTTTGAATAGCTTAGCAAATTGAGTGCGTACGTACATGCTTCTTTTCACAAGCAGTCCTGTTTATATAGGCAAGCAAGGATACGTTGTCCATAAAGCAGGTTTTAATGATAATAATGCACTTTCCTTTTGTAGAAGATCTTTGTCTGAAGAAATTCGTTATCATTTAATTCAGTCTTGAATGCCTAGTAATGCTTCAGAATCTTCTTTTCTGTATCTGCTGATAACGCTTCAGAGTGTAGATGACTTGGAAAAGATGTCTTTGATCAGAGTCAGAGTGTGTTGGATTTGGCGCAGATTCTGGTCATCAAACTTCAGTGTTTCAACGTGTAGCATAGGTTGCTGATCTTCCGATGCTGCTTCTATTCTGACGCTGATTCCATCAGAGCTTCTGCATATACATAGCATAATTTTCAGGAGCATAATTGTTCTTTGTGTATACCTTGGAAATAATTCTATTCTTTGTATTTTGTTATCATCAAAACTTTACTCAAGGATTGTAGAATCAAACTATGTTCTAACAATCTCCCCCTTTTTGATGATGACAAAAACCAGATTTTTCAATAAAGAATAAGGAACAAAAAGTATAGAGTTAAGTAGAAAAACTCCCCCTGAGTTGATTACTTCCTTTTAACTCCATGAATATTTGAGCATCTGAATCTTACTGTATCTTTCAGCAGAGTTTTGTACCTGTTCAAGCTTTTTGGAGAAGAGAATTTATGTAGATTAGAATATTTGAGACTTATGTCTCAGTAATCCGTTATTGAAAATATCTTTTCCTTTCTCCCCCTTTTTTTCAGGTATCAAAAAGAACACATAATCATAGTCAAAATAAGTTTATATTAAAACAGAATCAATGATGAGTTCAGAACTAAGTAGAGAATATTACAGAAAAAAAATTTTAAACAGGAAAATCTAAGAGGGAGGAGGAAGACGCGTGAACAAAGCTTCCAACAAGCCCTTGATTTGGATGTTGGTTTCCTCCTGCTTGGTTAACATGTTCTTGATTTCTGAAATTTTGTCATTCTGTTTATCCATTCTTTCCTTCATCAAAGTATCAGATCTCTTCAGGTCTTCTAAAGTCTGTCTTTCATGGGAGGAAGCTTGAGGATCTTCAGCAACTGGATGCTTCTCAGAGCATTCTGCAATGTCCTCTTTTTGACCCAGTTGTTCAGCAGGAATTATCTGTTTTGGAGTGTCAGTCAGATTGAGATCTTCTGACTCTAGTTGAACTCTGTCTGCTGGACGATGTTCAGACCATGGAGCATTGTCCAGAGGAAGAGCTTCTTCCTTAAGTAGTTGGATTAGAAATTGATCTTCAATAACTTTTAGCAGGTAGCTGAAGTTCTATTGAACTAGTCTGTATCTCAATTCTTGCATTTTATGGGTTTCAGAACATACCCATCTTCTGAACTCTGTCCAAAGGTAGCCTGATGCAGCAGGATCAATCAGCTCAAGACTAGCTTGCTTCAGAGAAGTGATCCATTTCTGCACTTCTGTTTCAAATTTCAATAAACTAGTACCAACATCTGGGTTGGGTTCAGATGGTTTTGGTTTTGGAATGGTTGTTTTGTTGGTTATGGCAGCCAGGCGTTCAAAAGCAGTTAAGTCAATGATAGTTTTGATATGGTCACTTGGATTGATATTTGGTGAGGAAGTGGGAGAGTCTAGAATGATTATTGGACTAGTTGGGGTCTTTGGTGGAGTGGATTCTCGTGAAGAGGGAATTTGGGGAATACTGATGTTTAGAGGTTTAGTGATTCCAGGAATGGGAATGGGATCAGAATCAAGTGTTTGGTTGGATTGATGGTGATGAAGTTCTGGTTTGCAGGATGTAGAGGGTTGGACCTCAGAAGTTTGTACTTTTGGTTGTAAGGTTTCAGGTTATGGAGAAGGTGGATGAGTTTCTGGTAGTGGAGAGAGTGGAATTTCTGGTTGAGGTGCTTCTGAAATCGTTTCAGAGTTTGGATTTACTGGTATGGGAGCAAATATATGTTGGTCAAAGGTTTCTGTATCTGATAGAACTTTTTCAAGTTCTTGTTGGGTTACTTCAATATTTGGATTTGGAGGTAGGGAGTGAGATTCTCTAAGAGTTAGGGTTTCTGAGGGGTCAAATTCAATGTCAAAGTCATCAAGTGTTTGTGGTGTGGGGTTTTCTGATTGAGTGGGAATTGGTACAGATGTTGATACAGAAATTGAATTTAAAACAGTTACAGAAGAAGGATTACCTCTCATTTTAGGAGTCCGCTGGGATGATCCTTCTGCTACAGCCTTCCTTTTCTTGTTTTTCTTCAGCACAACTTCTGGAGCCTTTTGCTGCAGATCTTGAATGTTCAAATCTGGTGCTGTACCATCCGCCTTGCATGCATCCAGATATCTGACTATTATCTCAGGTTTAGAATCAATCTCTGAGAACATGGGAAAGTTATCCAGAGGGATTCTTCTGTTGGAGATTGTTGCAAAAGAAGTGACACTAGGTTCCTTCTTGATGTTCTCAATTAACTTCATCTTCTTCAGATTCTTTGCATTCAACTGTTTGCCAACAGTAGCTTCCAAAGAGTTGATTTCCTGAGCTTCTGTTAGATGATCAATCAGCTTATTCTCTGTTATAATATCTGATATAAGCCTTCCTAGGGGTATCCAGTCCCTTTTTATGCGCTCTTCTTCTCTGGTTTCCTTAACACTAGTCCTTAGATGGTTGAACAACAGATGATCCAGATTCACCTTAATCTTCTGGGAGATGAAGTAGATCAAAAATTGCTGATCAATATTGATGTAGTCAGGAGAGCTGGTTGGCTTCCTGTGGTTTATGCATCCCAGAATAATCTTGGCCCATATTCTGTGATGGTCTTTTAGATCCCTTATCTTGCTGGAGGGAAGACCCAGAGTGAAGATTTCTCTAGCAATTAGGGTGACATCAGCACATCTTTCAGCCATGTCAATGCATCGTACACCACCACCATTGTAGCCTATTAATCTTGTAATGAGGTCCTCAGTTATGACTATCTTCTTCCCCATTATGTATGAAGTAACTTGATGGTTGGAAGATGAAGCATGAATCCAAAATTCCTTCATAAGGATTGGGAATGTTGGACCTACCAGTCGGTCAAAATATCTGTTCCAGCCTTGAGCCTTTACCTCTTCAGAGAGATTAAACCCGTTCTCTTGAAGACTGTTAAAGTCCACAATCAATTCCGAGAGTACTTCTAGATTTTTGATTGGTGTGAGAAGAGTTCTGAAGGGTTCTTCATATTGTTCGGAGGAATCTGTTCTCTGAGTACTAGAAGTAGGGTTGCTTGAGGAAGCCATGTTCACACAGAAGGTTTTGAGAAGAAATTGAAAGGGTTTTGAGAAAGGATGCAGACTGAAATCAATTAGATTATAGACAAAATGAAAGGGAAGGTGAAGGAGTGTAAAGAGTGAGAAATGTGTTTAAATAGATTTTGAAAAAGATTTTGAAAACATAAACGACAAGAGAGAGAAATAAATTATAATGATTATGAGCATTTAATGACAGCTGATTTTGGGGGATTCAGAAAGATATTGGAACGGTTACCCATGACATGTGTCCCAATGCATCCAATCAGCGCCTTTGACCTTTCAGAAACGTGAACGCGTGTTTAGCCTCAGAAAGTAGCTGATGACTGGATGACACCTATTTGCTTGAGTGAACAGCACATTTCTATCCTTGAAATGAAGCGCTCAGATCTTCATGGATAGATTCTGATACAATCTGTACTTCTAAAGATCTGAAGGAAGATTGATCAGTAATTCACAGGAAAAAAAACAAAGTTCTGAAGGTTAAGATATGGAAGCAAAACAATTTTATTCTGGGCAGAGCTTCATGCTGAGATGTTTCAGAATGAAGTTGAACCTATCTTCAGAAAGAGGTTTTGTAAAGATATCAGCCCATTGATTGTCTGTGTTAATAAATTTTAAATTTAGAATCCCTTTCTGAATATAGTCCCTAATAAAATGATGTTTTATCTCTATATGCTTAGCCCTAGAATGCAAAATAGGATTTTTACTTAGACAAATAGCAGAAGTATTGTCACAGAGGATAGGGATGTTACTATCAAATATATTGAAGTCCTCAAGTTGACTTTTCATCCAGAGAATTTGCGTGCTACATCCAGCTGCTTCTATGTATTCAGCTTCTGCTGTTGATAGAGTTATTGTGGATTGTCTTTTGCTGGACCATGAGATCAGATTTTCTCTCAGAAACTGGAAACTTCCAGAAGTGTTTTTCTTTTCTACTCTTTCTCCAGCAAAATCAGCATCACAGTATCCTACTAAGCTGTAATCACTTGATTTTCTATAGCACAAACCCAGATTAGTAGTACCTTTCAGATACTTGAAAATTTGCTTAACTACTGTTAAGTGAGATTCTCTAGGATCTGATTGGAATCTAGCACAAATGCAAACACTGGATAGAATGTCAGGCCTTGAGGCCGTCAGATATAGAAGAGAACCAATCATACCTCTGTAGACCTTCTGTTCTATTTTGCTACTTACCTCTTCTTTTTCCAGAATGCACGTGGGATGCATTGGAATTCTTGGGGGCTTACATTCTGAGAGACCAAATTTCTTCAGAAGTTCTCTGACATATTGCTCTGATGAATGTAGGTTCCTTCTGGGGTTTGATTAATTTGAATGCCCAGAAAGAACTTTAGTTCCCCATCAGGCTCATCTCAAATTCTGCTTGCATACATTTAGCAAACTCTCTTCCCAGAGAGGGTTTAGTGGATCCAAATATAATGTCATCAACATAAATTTGACATACTAAGATGTCATTCTTAATTGTCTTACTGAACAGGATTGTGTCCACTTTCCCTCTGGTGAATTCCTTTTCTAATAGGAAGTTACTTAGTCTTTCATACCAAGCTCTGGGAGCTTGTTTCAGACCATAGAGTGACTTCTTTAGTTTGAAAACATATTCTGGAATTTTGGAACTTTCAAAACCAGGGGGTTGGTGCACATAAACCTCTTCTTCTATATAGCCATTTAAGAATGCACTCTTGACATCCATCTGATACAGAGTAATGCCTTTATTGACAACAAATGAAATTAAAAGTCTGATAGATTCTAACCTGGCGACTGGAGCAAAGGTTTCTGTATAGTCTATCCCTTCTTGTTGACTATAACCTTGTGCTACCAGTCGTGCTTTGTTTCTGATGACTTCACCTTGTTCGTTCAGTTTATTTCTGAACACCCATTTTGTGCCTATGACGTTGAATCCTTTTGGTTTGGGAACCAGATCACATACGTCATTTCTTGTGAACTGATTTAGCTCCTCCTGCATTGCCAGAATCCAGTCATTGTCCAGAAGTGCTTCAACAATTGTTGTTGGTTCAATCAGAGAAACAAGTCCCATGAGGGATTCTTCAGAGTTTCTAAAGGTAGATCTTGTTCTGATTGGATCTTCCTTCCTTCCTAAGATTGTTTCTTCTGGGTGATCAATTCTGCTTCTGGATGGTCTTTTCTGGAGTTGATCAATAGAAGGTGTTGGGTTGCTTGTAGTGACTCTTTTTGATGTTGAGGGAGTGTCTCTGTTGAGAGACTCTGAGTTGTCTACAGTACCTGTGAGTTCAACTTCCATACCTGCAAGGAGTTCATTCTACTTTGACTTTTGAGAGTCAAGCTTATCATCAAACCGAACACTGATTGACTCTTCAACCATCTGTATTTCTGTATTGTATACTCTGTACCCTCTTGAGCGTTCAGAGTATCCTAACATAATACACTTTTGTGCTTTATAGTCAAACTTGTTCAAATAATTTTTTGTATTCAAAACAAAACATATACATCCAAATGGGTGAAAATAGGAAATGTTGGGTTTTCTGTTCTTCCACAATTCATATGGAGTCTTTTCCAGAATAGGTATGATGGAGATTCTATTCTGAATGTAACACGCTGTGTTTATTGCTTCTGCCTAAAAGATCTTAGCAACGTTAGTCTCATTGATCATGGTTCTGGCCATTTCTTGCAATGTTCTGTTCTTCCGTTCTACAACTCCATTTTGCTGGGGTGTTCTAGGACAAGAGAAGTCATGCAGAATGCCTTTTTCATTAAAGAATAATTCAAAATCTTTATTTTCAAATTCTCCACCATGATCACTTCTGACTTTGACAATTCTAAGATTCTTTTCATTCTGAACTTGGTTGCAGAAGGTAACAAACACAGAGTGTGACTCGTCCTTGTGCCTTAAGAACTTTACCCATGTCCATCTGCTATAGTCATCTATGATTACTAACCCATACTTATTACCACTGACTGAGGCAGTCTTTGCTGGACCAAATAAGTCAATGTGCAGAAGTTCTAATGGCTTAGAGGTGGAAACAACGTTTTTGGATTTGAAAGCAGGTATTGCAAATTTGCCTTTCTGACATGCTTCACACAGAGCATCTGAATTGAACTTCAAGTTAGGAAGTCCTCTGACCAGATTGAGTTTGTTAATCTGAGATATCCTTCTCATACTAACATGTCCCAATCTTCTGTGCCAGATCCATTGCTCGTTGTTAACAGACAGAAGACATTTTACGTTCTGACTTTTCAGTTTAGAAAGTTTGATTTTATAAATGTTGTTTTTCCTCTTTCCATTAAATAGGATAGTCCCATCTTTCTGACTAATAGCTTTGCATGAATTTTGATTGAAGATTATATCATAACCGTTATCACTTAATTGACTTATGGATAACAGGTTATGCATTAATCCATCAACTAATAAAACATTACTAATAGAGGGAAGATTTCCATTACCTATTGTTCTAGAGCCAATGATCTTTCCCCTCTGATTGCCTCCAAAACCTACGTGGCCTCCATGCTTAAGTTCCAGGATTTGGAACATATGCCTTCTTCCCGTCATGTGTTGTGAGCAGCCAGAGTCCAGGTACCATGATTGGTTTTATTGCTTTGCTGCTAAAGATATCTGCCACATGTATTATTTTATCCTTAGGTACCCATATTTTCTTGGGTCCTGATTTGTTAGTTCTACCAAAACTCTGGTTGAATTTTGGTTTGACAGAGTAATCACTACTTGTATATTTTATGTCATGTGTGTGCCCATATGTAAAGTGTGAGTCAAGTGGAGTACGCTTTATAACTAAATCCATGGCATTTTTTGGTGTAGGAACCTTTCCTTGATATCCTATCCCTTTTCTGCCATTTCTACTAACCCCATAGATCATTGAAGCCATTTTGCTTCTGTATATGTTTTTAGCTAGAAACTTCTAAAAGTTGTGATCATACTCTTTGATGATCTCATCAGCATTGCTGTGAGTTTCAGGGATTGTTTCCTTCTGAGAGTTATGCATTTTATTTTCTAATTTTGAAATTTTATCTTTTAACTCAAAATTCTCCAATTTGAGACTCTCAGTTTTATGAGTCAGAAGCAAGATTCCTTTTCAGGTTTCTGAATTTGACTCTGATCTGCTGATACCTTTCCAGAATTTCATTAAGGCTTTCTGCTAATTCATCCTTGGTAAAATTAATAGTAAAGTCAGAGAATACCTCTTTTGTATCTGATTCAGAGTCTGACTCAGAAGCTTCACTGTCTTCAGATACGTTTTCCATGAGAGCTATGTTTGCTCTTTCATCATCTGATTCTGAGTCAGCTTCAGATGTATCAGAATCATCCCATGTAGCCATGAGACTCTTCTTATTTTCTTTGCCAAACTTCTTTTTGGGCTTCTCCTTCTGAAGCTTTGGCCAATCACTTTTGTATTGCCCTTGCTCGTTACACTCATAGCAGATGATGTCTTCATAGTTTGGCTTTTGTATCCTGAGGAGCCTTCAGATCTTTTGTTTCTAGAGGAGGATTCTGACCTTCTGTATCTGGAGGGAGATTCATTCTGATTTTCTGATCTTCTGGGATTCCTGAGCTTCCTTTGCCTCTGCTTCCACAGTTGGTTCACCCTTCTGGAGAGAAGAGACAATTCATCTTCTTCTGATGAGGATCCATCAGAGGTTTCTTCCACAGCCTGCAAAACTTTGGAGTCAGATTTTCTGTTAGATTTTAAGGCTAATGACTTACCTTGCTTTTGAGGTTCATCTGCTTCTAGCTCTATCTCGTGACTTCTGAGGGAGCTGATAAGTTCCTCCAGAGAGATTTTGTTGAGATCCTTGGCTAGTTTAAGTGTTGTGACCATTGGCCTCCATTGTTTTGACAAGCTTCTGATGATCTTCTTGACATGATCAACAGTGGAATATCCTTTGTCAAGAACTTTTAGACCAGCAACAAGAATTTGAAATCTTGAAAACATAGCTTCTATGGATTCACTGTCTTCCATTTTGAATGCCTCATACTTCTGAATGAGCACAAGGGCTTTTGTTTCTTTGACTTGAATGTTGCCTTCATGCATCATTCTCAGAGAATAAAACATATTCTTAGCAGTTTCTCTATTTGATATTTTCTCATACTCTGAATATGAGATAGCACTGAGAAGAATTGTTCTGGCCTTGTGATGATTTCTGAACTCACGCTTTTGCTGATCAGACATCATTTTCCTGTCAATCTTCTGACCACGTCCATCCACTGGGTGCGTGTATCCATCAGTCACCATGTCCCACAGATCAGCATCATGGGCCAGAAAGAAACTCTCAATTTTGTCTTTCCAGTAGTCAAAGTTTTCTCCATCAAAGACTGGAGGTTTGCCACTGAATCTGTCCCTTTCTTCATTGTTTTCATTGCTGATGTTTTGACTTGGTCCTGCCATTGTGTTTTTCTGACACTGGATCTTGTACTGACACGGTTAAGTGTTAAAGCTCATAACCAGGAGCTCTGATGCCAATTGAAGATGTGAAAAACACAAGAAGGGGGGGGGGGGTGAATTGTAAAACTTAAAACAAATGGATTGACAACAAAGTATTTTTATCCTGGTTCGTTTGATCTCAAACTACTCCAAACAACCCGTCAAGGTGATTTCGCCTCTCTCCAACGAGGTCTTAATCCACTATTTTCAAAGGATTACAATAGATACTTTAACAACTGTTAAAGTCTTCTTGAGTACAACCACATACCGATTTATCTCAAGGAAATCTTTTACAAATGAATTGAACTAGTGTGTATGTTGTTTTCTTACAAAACTGTATATCACAACTATGATAATTACACAAACTAAGATTGGAATAGAAAGACTTTGCTAAAGCTTTGAATAAGCATGGTTTGAATAGCTTAGCAAATTGAGTGCGTACGTACATGCTTCTTTTCACAAGCAGTCCTGTTTATATAGGCAAGCAAGGATACGTTGTCCATAAAGTAGGTTTTAATGATAATAATGCACTTTCCTTTTGTAGAAGATCTTTGTCAGAAAAAAGCTGTTATCATTTAATTCAGTCTTGAATGCCTAGTAATGCTTCATAATCTTCTTTTATGTATCTACTGATAACGCTTCATAGTGTAGATGACTTGGAAAAGATGTCTTTGATTAGAGTCAAAGTGTGTTGGATTTGGCGCAGATTCTGGTCATCAAACTTCAGTGTTTCAGCGTGTAGCATAGGTTGCTGATCTTCTGATGCTGCTTCTATTCTGATGCTGATTCCATCAGAGCTTCTGCATATACATAGCATAATTTTCATGAGCATAATTGTTCTTTGTGTATACCTTGGAAATAATTCTATTCTTTGTATTTTGTTATCATCAAAACTTTACTCAAGGGTTGTAGAATCAAACTATGTTCTAACACAAAGAAACTGCACAACTCTCCCAAACCTGTTAGCAGAACCAAACTGCAACAAACCTGTTAACAAACAGTCCAACAACTTGTGCAAACATTGCACAAACCAGAAAAAAGCATAACAGTTTTCAAACAGAGCCACAAAAACACTTTCAAAAAAACCATAGAACAGTTTCACAGTTAAAACCACGAAAGCTGGTTATCAAACCAATCTCCAAACCTACAAACCTGTTAACAGTTCCCAAACCAAACAAACAGGCCAACAACATAAACATTCACAAAAAATACACAAAACCTGCAACAGTTCGCAAACTGTCTCAAACTTCCAAACCAGTGCCACTATTTCATAAACCACAAAAAAAGCATAACAGTTTTCAAACAAGGCCATAAACAATCTCCCAACTCAGTCCAAAACTGCAGGTTAAAAAGTCAAAACATTTTTACAAACTTCTAAAGCCTGCATAACCATTGCAAAAAACCTCAATAAATCTGTGTGACAGTTTCAAACCAACTCACAAAGTACTCAAAAGAAAACTGCAGAACCCAGTTCAAGAACACAAAGTAAAAACTGCAAGTTTCAAACATTTTCAAACTACAAAACATGTTATCAAACAGAAACTCCCAACCTGCAGATCAATTTTAAAACATTCACAACAATCCAAAACCTATCATCAAACCTAAATAGCCCAACAGTTACAACAAAACTGCAATCATCCAACAACAACTACCAATAATCAAAACAAGTTCAAATCAGTTTAATCATCATCAAAGTATCAGAAGAACAACTTAGCCAAACAAGTTCAAATCATTTTAATCATCATCAAAGTATCAGAAGAACAACTTAGCCAAACAAAGTCAGAAGCAATCATCATCAACATTCAAGTTCAGGAAAGAGGAAACAGAGTTTCAGAAAGCTACAATCATCATCAGCATTCAGGTTTAAGAACAAAAGAGAAGTTACCAAAGCCCATGCATTCTTCATCATTTCTTCCGCTTCACTCCTCCGTCCGCCAAGGAGCACCGTCATCTCCCTCAAGCCTCACCATTCCCTTTCATCACAGAGAAAATCCCACAGGTAGGTTAGTAACAAAGAAACATAAACAACGAAAATGCTAAATAAAAAAAGAACGAACCATGCCGTTTTAAGACAACATCACTGATCATTGAGAGGATGTGAGAAGTGAGGGTGCTCCGGCAACCATAGGCGAAGGAAGATTAGAGCGTTTGAGGCTGAGAGAGATGAAGAGGGAGAACGAAGAAACAGCGTCGCTGTGAGGAGTGTTCACAAAACCTAAATTTCTGAAAACCCTAACCAAATGTACAAATTTGAGCATTGGGCCTATCTGGCACCAAATCGCTAAGCCCGTGTAATTACTGGCTCACACCCCCTCCATTCTAACCTTTCTTGTCTTCTTTTATTTTTGTTTTGGGCCTAACCTTAAACTCCCAAAATCCTAAGCCCACCTTTTAACTCAATTTATTTTCTTTTCTTTTCTTTTGTTTAACAAATACTAATGTTTTTTAATTAATTCATTTTTTTATATTGTTTTCTTTTCTCTTAGTTAATAATAACACTAAATAATATATTAAAATTTTATTTTGGAAAATTACTTTGATTTTCTTAAATTAGTTTTATTTTCTTATTTTATTAATTAATCTTGTTTCATTTGATAAAATACCAAACAGCATTTAATTTTATTTAATTAATTTTGATTTCTTTAAACCCCTTTTTATTGATTAATAAAAATACATAAAAGAATAATAATAATTAATCTTTTAGAATAGAGTTTATTTATCTCTTTTTTTTAGTAAATACATGCATTTCATAATTTATTGATTTTCTTTATTTTATAATTTGTTATAACTTTGTATTGAGTTGCGACAATTTGATTTGGTTGTAATACTTGATATTTGGACATTGTTATTCTTGTGAGACTCATCCCCATTTGTAATAATTGTACCCCCATTCCCGGATACTTTTGTAATAACTTAGACTTTTAATTCCCGCAATTTATTTCTTTCAATATATTGTGTAGTAATTAGGCGTGTATGGCAAGATTCAAAACTCAATCGCTAGATGACCTAATACAAGACATAAAAGCATGTAAATTGACAATACAATGCACACTGGCACCCCTAGGATTTCATCCACTTGTTGCCTTTAAAAATGGCCATGTTATGCATGTTGAGTATCTTAGCAAAACAAAAACAAAACAAAAGATCATAGTCCCTCGATGATGCTATCTTGGTTGCCTATACAAAATGATCTAGTCCCTCAAAATTTGCTAAAGATACTTAGCACAATTTCTATCATGGTCAATACGATGACCCGCGCCTGTCCCGTTTAACATCCAAACACAAGGTTGTTTACCAAATGCAATGGTAAAACAACACTGTCAAAAGGGTTAAAAATGTGTAGGAAATATCTTTGAGTAAAATAGGGTAGACAACTCTTAGTTACTTGATCAAAACTTGCAAAAAACATCCTTGCTATTTTCAAACACACTTCACAACACAATTTCAAAACATTTCCCAAAACAAACTTTCAAACATTGAAATATCTTTTCAAAAGAAAAACACCTTTGTATATATTCAAACAAGAATCATTACAAAGGTTGCCTAGACAAGGCCTCTTTTTCAAAGCATTTTCAAAAACCACACACAAAGCACCATTTCAAACAATTGAAAAGCAAAAGCAACTGATCTAAACAAGTAACTAACAGCCCATGGATAACCATGGATGAAAAGGGTGCTTGCACCTTCCCTTTTCATAATCTACCCCCCAAACTCAAGAAAACATCTCAAAGGTCTTTCCTGTGCTTTTTGACCTTTCCTTTGGATAAAATAAAAAGTCGGTGGTGACTCTTGCTAAACCGAAACATTTGCAAACACAAACGCAAAACCTCAAGTCAGTTCTCCCACCGTATCACAGAACTGGCGACTCTGGTGGGGAGTAATATAAAAGTGGGGTTACCTTAGGGTTTTAGATCACCTTTACATGCCTATCTTATTTGAATTGTATGCTTTACTTTTCGTTTCCTTGTTTGGGTTTGTTTTAAATCCTACACCTGGATTTGGGGGCACCTTTTAGGTAAGTAGCAATAAACTGTGAGGGAACTGTGTGGGGTATACCGACATGGTTGAAGCAGTAGCTACGTTGATATGGCACTTTGGTTGGTACCGGTAACCCTTGAGTTGAATCAAGGAGAGTACGGGGCCGCCGCGTGGTGTCGTGAAGCATCAAATGACTTTAGAACCTTACTTGACCAACTTGGCCTTTTAGGATGTAGTGAGATGACCGGCTTTGGTGCAATCTGAAGTTGGTCGATACTCGATACTACACTCATTGAGGGTTATTTTCTTGGAATATTTTGGTCGCCAGTAAAGTGGCTAAACTGAAACAATGAACACAGAAAATAATCCAGTGATATTGAGCTCCTTAGAACCCGGTTACTATTTCTAGGACAAGTTGAGCCAACTAACTTCAAGAGGGTACTTACCTATGAAACTCCATGCAAGCCTAAACTTAAGGACTTTTCTGCTTTGTGTGAATATGACTGTCTGTATATAGACTTGCTTACTTTTGCATACTTGTACATAACATCATAGCATCATACCATAAGATTTTCAATAACCATTTCAAGGATCTCGAGGGTCTTTGATGCAGGGTCACGTTGAACCAGACGTCTACCAAAGGGCAAGAGGATTCATTTTCCTCTAACAAACGTCGTTAAAGATCAAGTACAACAACTTGAATCGAGGGCTATGACCCACTTGATATGGTGAGCTTGATTCTCGTGGAAAGACATCCACCAATACAAAGTTCTCCAATCAAAGATGTTGATCGAAGTTCAACCTCTAACATTTTCTTGTGTTTACCCCGCGAGATCCTTGAAAACATGCATCCACATATCATGCATCGTATCATGACAGGTTTCTCCCATACAGGTCTCCTTATCTTCCTACTGTTTATTTCAGTAAGGTGGATATGGAACAAACGATGAAAGATCTCCAAGCTTAAAACGCTCAATTCCAACAAATGCTTCTGAAAGCTCTCCTTCTCAAAGGCAAGAAGAAGAAGTCCAAGAAGACAGTAGGCGTCCTGAACTTGAGAAGAAGACCTAAAGCCCTAAATCTTTCAACTCCATCCAAAATGAGGGATAGTCTTGAATAAGACCACAATTTGGAGATTGATGAAGTTGAAGCTGACTACTCCGAGGAACAATATCCCCCCGCTGATGACAAATATAAACAGTTGGAGGGTCGCCTCAATGCAATGGAGATTCAACAGATACATGTTTTGGATTTAGGAGACATGGGTTTAGTTTCTGGATTAGTCATCCCACCAAAGTTCAAAGTCCCTACCTTTGCCCTGTACGATGGAGTCTCTTGCCCTAAGATGCACTTAAAGTATTATGTCCGCAAGATTCAACAATACACAACTTATCCAAAGCTTTAGATCCATTTCTTCCAAGAAAGCCTGGTAGGGACTCAACTCGAGTGGTTTTATCAATTGGAGAGTTCTCGCATCCACACCTGGGAGGATTTAGCTGCTGCTTTTTACAAACAGTATCAGTACAATGCTGATCTTGCACCAACTCGTGTGTAATTACAGAACATGACCATGGGTTCCAACGAAAACTTCAAAGGATACACTCAAAAGTGGAGAGATCTGGCTGGTAGGGTACAACCTCCTTTAACTGATAGGGAGATGATTGACATCTTCATGGGAACTTTGACAGGGCCTTTCTTCATACACTTGATCGGAAGCTCTTCAGCCGGGTTCACCGAGCTAATACTGACCGGCGAAAGGGTTGAAGCTAGCATCAGAAGTGGGAAGATTCAAGAAGAAACACCTTCTGATGATCAGAAAAAGCCCTTTAATATGAAGAAAGAGTCCAATGCAGTGACTGGTCAAAAGAGTCGTCATGATCAACATGTAGGGGCAATCATGATCTCTGATCCCACGCCTGTTCAACAAAGACAGAGCAACAGGCGTAGGGTAAGATATCAAGAAAGGCAGTATACCAACATCAACATGCCTTTGTCTCAAGCGTTACAACATTTACTGAAGTTGAAGCTAATCACGCTAAAGGATCCTCCTTAAAATCCTGATACCTCCTATTCTAAGTATAATCCGAGTGTGAGATGTGCCTACCATTCTGACAGTCTTGGACATGACACCAATGGCTGTTGGACTTTGAAGAACAAGATTCAAGACTTGATTGATGCCAAGGAGATCAAGTTTGACCCTTCGGAGACCCCAAATGTGATCACTGCTCCTATGCCAAATCATTGAGAATGTCTTTGTTTCATTTGAATTTTCAAGTTGTAATTTCTTTTGTTATTCAAACAATTATCAATTAATGTCAAACTCTGTTTCATTAATGCATTGCATATGTTTGTCTTGAATTCATCCATTCGTTTTCACTATACTTAAACTATGCTTTCTACTTTCTTTATGACATTTAACTCTTGCTAAAAGTTACAAACATTTAAAGGGAGGATGATGAAAACAATGCCATAATCTCATACAATATGCTTTTGGACAGACCTTGCTGACGATGTACAGGCGTTTCTTTCAAATCCTAAACACTTGAGTTATAAGTAAGATAATCCCTAGTCAACCCCTTCGAGCCAAAGAAGTAGAAGATTTCTGTTTTTAACCCAATTTGAAACCTTTATTCAAACCTGGGGCAGGGTAGTCTCTCAGTTAATTCAAAATGTGCGTTTAGCCGCAAACTCTCATTTCGTAATACAACAAATGACATCAAAAATTTCGTTTGGAATCAAAAGACGGTGATGGTTCCCCATTACCTAGGCAGTCATTATCTCGCAAAAATAAAAGCCCACTAAGCCAAAACCTACAAAGGAGGCTTAAGAAAGCTGGGGCATCCCGCTAACTGTAATCTCGAAAACAGGAACAGTCAGGCAAAAATTAGGGATAACGAAAAAAATAAGAAAGAGGTCACTACAAATCCTCAACAACATGAAAAATGTTGCAAAAATGACTGCCTTCCAACAAATTCAACTTGTGTGAACCATCACCAAAAACGTCGTTCCAGACTCATTTGGAGTTCAAATGCACAATTAACTGAGTTTAGGATTGAAGAACATCACAAAGAGCGGGTGGGTACAAATATACTTTAAGCCTTTATCCTTTGTTTCTTAAAACCGTGAACCAAGCCACGTTACAACCCTTCAAAAGTCCTAATTGAAGCATGGGTTAGTTCGAAAGCATACTGTTACAAAAGGTATCCTGACTCCTGTAAGGCTTTTCTCTAAATCTTGAGTTGAATTTTTCTTATAAAAAGTTTTCTTCTAAAAAGAGCATTTTTCAAAATTTCAAGACGAGCATAAACTTTGCATTATTTGAATATCGTTGTTTGCATATGGCTATTTGTTTGACAGCGAATAAATTCACACAGTGAATGTTCCGATGAACGAAAGCTCTCTCAGTGAACAAAATCACTTCAAGTGGGATGACACTTCTGTTGCAAAAAAAATCTCTCCTATCAATAAAAGGGGACATAACATGGCATTGTCCAATAAACCTGGGACAGTCCAGTCAAGATTTCAAGAAATCTCTCAAAGTCCAGTTAACCTGGGGCAGTCCAGTCAAGATTTCAAGAAATCTCTCAATTGCAGAGTAACCTGGGGCAAGTCTCCATCTCCATCACTTGGGGTATTAAACGTCAATCTCATCAAAGGGTTGCGTACAGTCCAAATTTCCTGGCAGTGCCACAAACATTTGATACTAGGGGAAATGATGAATCTCTCCAAAATCCTTCTGAAAAGAAATTCAAGAATCCTCAAGAAGTTCATCACCTCTCTAGCAGACCAGCGGTCATGGGTTTATTTCCCCAACACTTGTCAATGATTTATTCTCCAAAACAAAATTACATTTCAACAACATTCATAACATATGCAGATTGATCGGCAGGTAAAGGTTCATTACCTTTTGGAGTAGCAGTCATCAAAGATTCCTTCATCACCTTTTGGAGTAGCAGTCGTCAAAGATTCCTTCATCACCTTTTAGAGTAGCAGTCGTCAAAGATTCCTTCATCACCTTTTGGAGTAGCAGTCGTCAAAGATTCCTTCATCACCTTTTGGAGTAACAGTCGTCAAAGATTCCTTCATCACCTTTTGGAGTAGCAGTCGTTAAATATTCCTTCATTATATTTTGGAGTAGCAGTCGTCAAAGATTCCTTTATCGCCTTTTGGAGTAGCAGTCGTCAAAGATTCCTTCATCACCTTTTGGATTTGCAGTCGTCAAAGATTCCTTCATCACCTTTTGGAGTAGCAGTCGTCAAAGATTCCTTCATCACCTTTTGGAGTAACAGTCGTCAAAGATTCCTTCATCACCTTTTGGAGTAGCAGTCGTCAAAGATTCCTTCATCACCTTTTGGAGTAGCAGTCGTCAAAGATTCCTTCATCACCTTTTAGAGTAGCAGTCGTCAAAGATTCCTTCATCACCTTTTGGAGTAGTAATCTTCCAAGATTCCCTCATCTTCTGGTTGAGTCAAAGTTAATCCAAGACCTTCTCTGGTTCAGTCAGATCAACACTAAGATCTCCCTGATTCTTATTCCAGTGGAAGATATTCCGGGTTTTGCTGTTTCAGATAAATCTCTCAATGATTTATTATGATTCACTTCTAGATCTCGTTGTCGTACATCCAGTTCAAACTTTCTGTCAACAATCACTTTTGAATGGTATCTTTAAACCCATTTCCATAACGCCATCAAATCAGCATGTCATTAAAATCCCCAGTGGAGCCGAAACTATCAAACCACAGTGGAAATCATCTGGTTTCTCCAAATCCCCCAACAAGTTATCTTAAAGCCTGGAAATCAACCAGATAACAGTTAACTTTTGTTTTATCCCCAACCAAGGATAACTCCAGAAGATTGGCATACACCTAAGCTCCTGATACCATTAACAGAATGAAGATTCTCGTTCTTGAAACCTCATAAGATTGGCATACTCCCAAGCTCCTGATACCATTAACAGAATGAAGATTCTCATTCTTGAAACCCCAGTAGATTGGCATACACCCAACCTCCTGACCCAAACTCCTGAATGAAGATTCTCATTCTTGCTTCCCCAGTAGATTGACATACACCCAACCTCCTAACCCAAACGCCTGAATGAAGATTCTCATTCACAAAGTGGCATATAACCCGAGTTCCTGATATTCCCGACAAAATGAAGATTCTCATTTTCAAAGTGGCATACAACCTAAACTCCTGAACTTCTTCCAAACAGGAATAAGCTTTTCCCCAGAGTCCTAAGCTCACTCTCCAGCAGGATAGCTACTCCGCAACAGTATAGTTATTCCCCCACATAGTTTTTACTCCCTAATAAAATGAAGATTCTCATCCTTGATCCTCTAGCGAATTTTCCAGAGCCTTCTTTACTCTCAGCATAAATTTGTCAGAATTTTTAATCCCCTGCAAATCGAAGATACTCGTTCTTGACTCCTCATCACAAATTCCCCTAGCAGAATGAAGATTCTCATTCTCAATTCCCCACAGAGTTTTCAAATATTCCCCAGCGGAGTTCTCCTCAAACAACAAAACAAGAATCCCCGGTAGAAGTATTCTAAGCAAAGCTTAAAGACACACATACTCTTCAACAGTGGTCCAGGATTTATTTTCCCCGACAGCAGTCAAAGATTTTATTATCTCCAGCTACCCAGGATTTATCTTCCTCAGCAAGACGGCTAATCAGCATACATACGCATACATTACATTCATATATCATAAACATTGATAAAACACATATATTGCATCATACATTTCATGTAACATAACTTTGTGTTTCAGCTAATATTTTACCCTTTTCAGTATAAGATTAACAAGCTACGAGTGTAGGATCATGAAAATAGTTTACGGATGCTTCCAAACACGGATGTTAATCTATCGCTTGTTCAGATTCAGCTCATGAAAACAGTTTACGGATGCTTTCAGACAAGGATGCTAATCTATCGCTTGTTCAGATTCAGCTCATGAAAACAGTTTACGGATGCTCCAAACACTGATGCTAATCTATTGCTTATTCAGACCCCCAACTCAGACGTTCCAGACATGGATACCTTTCTAATACTCATTATTTCACCTACAACATACAGTTCAATAAACATTCTTGGATGGCATCTTTAAGCCCATCTCCGACAAGATTCTGTCACATCTCCAAATGGAATCTTTAAGCCCATTCCCTCAAACTATGCTTTGAGGAGTGCAAATTTGTGGGCACTCTAGTGTCCAATCCTCTTTTACCTTAGAGTCATGAAAGGCAAACTCGCCAATCTAACTCTTCAGGTTCAAGAAGATTGAACAGGGGCAGCTGTTGTACCCCAAAATTTGCCCTCCCATTTTTCACAAGAAATTACAACCCTAGGGTTTTCTTAAACTTTCAAGATTGGCTCAGGAATCGATCAGACATACTTTTCTTTGGCAGTAGATCAAGAATCAGGGTTTCTCTCGCATTTCTCAGAAGAAACTGAATTCTCAGAAATTCAATTAATTGTCACATGTTTTCACGCTTTTTTTAAGCTTACTGAAAAATTACTGGTTGTTCTCAAGGTCTGTTTATCTGGGACAAGAAATGGGAGATGAGGCTGTCATTTGGAATATTCAGGTTTTGTCTGATCCAGGTCAACCAGATAATGGGCGTCTGTTAAGACATTTTCTTTGTTAATGTAATGAAACGTTTGCTTGTTTATTGGAATACACAGTGCGTATTTTGATTGGAATGCTGTTGCAAGGTTATGAGATTACAAAGTTTTTTGGTTTACTTGAAATTTAAGTTATCTGTATTAGAAATATTAGAATGCAGTTTCAGTTATTTTAATCAGGAATCTTAAAGAATCAGTGAAGACTTGAGGAGAGAATTGCAAGATATTGACAGTAGAAGATTTTATTGGATATCAGATTGCCTCACAAAGATTTTTCATTTATTTCAAATGTTGTTACAAAAAATAATTTATTATTCGTATGCTTTAGGTTTTTACAACTTATAGTTATTGAAAAATAAATTATTACAACTAAATGAAAAATCTCTCTAGATTACTAATCTAAGCCTAAACTTCCATTGCTCCATTGCTCCCATGCTCAAAGAATATCTTGCTTCCTCTGCTTTGTCATCACCCAATTTGTGCTCACATGAAAGAAATACAAAGAAAAAGGGATTAGTACAGTTAATTAAATAGAATTTTCAAACAAAAAAAGAAAGAAATTATTCATCATTAAAGTTTGCCGTCTGGAATCAGAGTGCTATTTTTCATCACGTTTTTATTTTCCTCTTTGCAAATCACAAGAAGATTGCTCTTCTTGGTTCACAAAGAAAAAAATAAAAAATGCAAAAGAAGAGTGCAAAAGAAAATTTGTTCAAATGCAAACACAGGCCAAGCAAGAAAGTAACAACACAGCAGGCCAAAAGCACAAGGCAAACTGAAGCATGATGTCTAAACATTGCAACAAGGCGCCAAAACTGCATTACAAAAAAAGAGCAAACTGGATGCAAGCAACTAAAACATTGCAACAAGGCAAACCAAACAGCATGGCAAAACAATGCAGCATACAAAGGCAAACTGGATGCAAGTATTGCAAAGCAACCAAACTGAATGCAAACAAAGTACAATGCAGCTAGAAAGTACAATGTAGCAGGAAAAAAGTGCAGGGGGTAAACCAAATAACAAGCAAAAAGGCTTGTGTCATAGCCTATCATCATTTTCCAGAAAATGGGCAAACTTTTCAGAAAAGTGGAAAAGAAATTTGCTTTATCATGGAGAGAGGAAAGAGAGAAAAGATATCACCTTTTTTTTTAGATTGTACAGTTTGGCAGAAAATCTATCACAAGTTGCAAAACAAAAAGCTAAAAGGATATAAGATCATCAAACAACACAAAGTCAGAGGGGAGAGAATTTTTTGTCAAAACTGTAACAAGTATCAAAACCTGTTAACAGTTTCAAAGAGCCCAACCTGCCTAACAGTTTTCAACCAGCTGCAAAACATACCAAAGAAACTGCACAACTCTCCCAAACCTGTTAGCAGAACCAAACTGCAACAAACCTGTTATCAGAACCAAACTGCAACAAACCGTTAACAAACAGTCCAACAACTTGTGCAAACATTGCACAAACCAGAAAAAAGCATAACAGTTTTCAAACAGAGCCACAAAAACATTTTCAAAAAAACCATAGAACAGTTTCACAGTTAATACCACGAAAGCTGGTTATCAAACCAATCTCCAAACCTACAAACCTGTTAACAGTTCCCAAACCAAACAAACAGGCCAACAACATAAACATTCACAAAAAATACACAAAACCTGCAACAGTTCGCAAACTGTCTCAAACTTCCAAACCAGTGCCACTATTTCATAAACCACAAAAAAAGCATAACAGTTTTCAAACAAGGCCATAAACAATCTCCCAACTCAGTCCAAAACTGTAGGTTAAAAAGTCAAAACATTTTTACAAACTTCTAAAGCCTGCATAACCATTGCAAAAAACCTCAATAAATCTGTGTGACCGTTTCAAACCAACTCACAAAGTACTCAAAAGAAAACTGCAGAACCCAGTTCAAGAACACAAAGCAAAAACTGCAAGTTTCAAACATTTTCAAACTACAAAACCTATTATCAAACAGAAACTCCCAACCTGCAGATCAATTTTAAAACATTCACAACAATCCAAAATCCGTCATCAAACCAAAACAATCCTTTCATCATTTCTTCTGATTCACTCCTCCGTCCGCCAAGGAGCACCGTCATCTCCCTCAAGCCTCACCATTCCCTTTCATCACAGAGAAAATCCCACAGGTATAACTTTATCTCTCTCATAACAATTCCTAGGTCTCAAGCATATCACAGTAGGTTAGTAACAAAGAAACATAAACAACAAAAATGCTAAATCAAAAAAGAACGAACCATACCGTTTTAAGACAACATCACTGATCATTGAGAGGATGTGAGAAGTGAGGGTGCTCCGGCAACCATAGGCGAAGGAAGATCAAAGCGTTTGAGGCTGAGAGAGATGAAGAGGGAGAACGAAGAAACGGCGCCGCTGTGAGGAGTGTTCACATACCCTAAATTTCTGAAAACCCTAACCAAATGTACAAATTTGAGCATTGGGCCTATCTGGCCCCAAATCCCTAAACCCATGTAATTGTTGGCTCACACCCCCTCCATTCTGACCTTTCTTGTCTTCTTTTATTTTTGTTTTGGGCCTAACCTTAAACTCCCAAAATCCTAAGCCCACCTTTTAACTCAATTTATTTTCTTTTCTTTTGTTTAACAAATACTAATGTTTTTTAATTAATTCATTTTTTTAATTTGTTTTCTTTTCTCTTAGTTAATAATAACACTAAATAATATATTAATATTTTATTTTGGCAAATTAATTTGATTTTCTTAAATTAGTTTTATTTTCTTCTTTTATTAATTAATCTTGTTTCATTTGATAAAATACTAAAAAGAATTTAATTTGATTTAATTAATTTTGTTTTCTTTAAACCCTTTTTTATTGATTAATAAATATACATAAAAGAATAATAATAATTAATCTTTTAGAATAGAGTTTATTTATCTCTTTTTTTTAGTAAATACATGCATTTCATAATTTATTGATTTTCTTTATTTTATAATTTGTTATAACTTTGTATTGAGTTGCGACAATTCGATTTGGTTGTAATACTTGATATTTGGACATTGTTATTCTTGTGAGACTCATCCCCATTTGTAATAATTGTACCCCCATTCCCGGATACTTTTGTAATAACTTAGACTTTTAATTCCCGCAATTTATTGCTTTCAATATATTGTGTAGTAATTAGGCGTGTATGGCAAGATTCAAAACTCAATCGCTAGATGACCTAATACAAGACATAAAAGCATGTAAATTGACAATACAATGCACACTTTCACCCCTAGGGTTTCATCCACTTGTTACCTTTAAAAATGGCCATGTTATGCATGTTGAGTATCTTGGCAAAACAAAAACAAAACAAAAGATCATAGTCCCTCGATGACGCTATCTTGGTTGCCTATACAAAATGATCTAGTCCCTCAAAATTTTCTAAAGATACTTAGCACAATTGCTATCATGGTCAATACGATGACCCGCGCCTGTCCCGTTTAACATCCAAACACAAGGTTATTTACCAAATGCAATGGTAAAACAACACTGTCAAAATGGTTAAAAATGTGTAGGAAAGATCTTTGAGTAAAATAGGGTAGACAACTCTTAGTTACTTGATCAAAACTTGCAAAAAACATCCTTGCTATTTTCAATCACACTTCACAACACAATTTCAAAACATTTCCCAAAACAAACTTTCAAACATTGAAATATCTTTTCAAAAGACAAACACCTTTGTATATATTCAAACAAGAATCATTACAAAGGTTGCCTAGACAAGGCCTCTTTTTCAAAGCATTTTCAAAAACCACACACAAAGCACCATTTTAAACAATTGAAAAGCAAAAGCAAGTGATCTAAACAAGTAACTAAGAGCCCATGGATAACCATGGATGAAAAGGGTGCTTGCACCTTCCCTTTTCATAATCTACCCCCCGAACTCAAGAAAACATCTCAAAGGTCTTTCCTGTGCTTTTTGACCTTTCCTTTGGATAAAATAAAAAGTTGGTGGCGACTCTTGCTAAACCGAAACATTTGCGAACACAAACGCAAAACCTCAAGTCAGTTCTCCCACCGTATCACATCAACAATCAAAGATTTTGAATCTCCAACAGCAGTCAAAGATTTATTTTCCCCGGCAGCAGTCAAGGATTTCATTATCTCCAGCTATCAAGGATCTATTTCCCTCAGTAAGATAGCTAATCAGCTTACATGCACATCCATTACATTCATATATCATAAACATTGATAGAACGCATTTTTTTGCATCATACATGTCATGCAACATAACTTTGTGTTTCAGCTAACATTTTACCCTTTTCAGGATAAGATTAAAAGCTATCTTTAACAAATATTCAAAGATTTTAGATACAATACGGATACACTCCAAGACATGGAAGTCATTATGTTACTCATTCGGATCTCTTATCCAGATACAGTACGGGTACACTCTAAGACATGGAAGTCATTCTACTACTCATTCAGAATTTTAAGTCAAGATACAGTATGGATACACCCCAGACACGGCGGTCATTCTACTACTCATTCAGACTTCAGCAATTAGATACAGATTAGATACGCTCCAGACACGGAAGCCATTCTATTTCTCATTCAGATTCAACTATCAACTTCAAGTTTAGATACACTCCAGACGCAGAAGTCATTCTGTCATTTGTCCAGATCCCAGTTACAGTACAGATACACTCCAGATACAGAAGTCATTATGCTGCTCATACAAGTCTCAAACTTCAGATACAATCCATATACGCACCAGACACGGTTGTCATTCTGTCACTCATTTGAAATTTATCCCCAGCCCAGAGATGCTCCATACACAGATGTTTCTCTGTCGCCCATTCAGAATTCAGATACAATACAGATACACTTCAGACACGGAAGTCTTTTTGATATTCGTTCAAGAATCAAATACAGTTACAGCTCAGATACGCTCTAGACACAGACGCCATTCCTTTGCTCATACGAATCCAATCTCTAGATACAACTCAGATACGTTCCAAATACGGATACCAATCTGGTGTTCATTCTCCTGATTTTCAACAAACAAGTCTTGGATGGCATCTTTAAGCCCATCTCCAGCAAGATTCTACCATCTCCAAATGGCATCTTTAAGCCCATTCCCTCACCTACATTTTGACGAGTGCAAATTTACGGGCACTCTAGTGTCCAATCCTCTTTTACCTTCGAGTCACGAAAGGCAAACTCGCCAATCTAACTCTTCAGGTTCAAGAAGATTGAACAGGGGCAGATGTTGTACCCCAAAATTTTCCCTCTCATTTTATCAAGATTTCCCCTCACCAGACTCTTTGAAATCAAGACCAGGATTAGGGTTTTGCTCTACTCAAGGCATCTCCTTGCACTGATGACCTAAATTAGGGTTTGAGTTTGCACATGGATTTTTGGACTTTAAATGCTCAAAATGACTTTCATACTTCATGTTGGACTTATAAGATTGCCTCTGCCAAGTTTCAAGCCTTGAATCAAATTTTTGCCAAGTCAATTGGACAATTGACCTAGAAATCAGCTGTATTAGGGAAAAAAGTCAATTGTGGCCAATTTACAGTCAAACCTCACAATTTTTTATCCACGTCAACATTATAGGCTCATATGAACCATTTGATCAAGTTTGGACCACAACTCCTCAAGAAATTTGATCAGATCATCAAAAGGGCAAAATGGTCATTTTTAGGGTTTTGACTGCACAAGGGCAATTTCTGATTTTTAACCTAGCCAATGGCAAATTGGGTTCAAGCATGGATTCAAGGACTCAATGGCATCATCTTGACCTATTCACAAGGTTCAAAAGATCTCAATTGCATTGGATTGACAGATGAATTTTTCAGTTAACTGATCAAAATTTGACTGTACACTGAAATGTCAACTTTGACTTTTTGGTCAAAATCAAGTGCCAAGGGTCATTTTTTATCGAGATGTGTCAAAAAATGAAACTTGTACATCAAGAAACATAATTTTGCAAATTAGGGTTTAAAATTGAAAATTTTCATAACTTAGAATTTTTCTAAGTTATGAAATTTTCTTATTTTTTCCCAACTTCGCCCAACCTTTTCACCATGATGCAATTGGATTCAAACAAAACTTCCAACATGAAAGTTGTAGTCGTCCACAAAATCTACAACTTTTATTCACAAAGTTTTCCCAAAAGAAGCTTGGATCTCAAGTTATGATTTTTGGAACAAGGGTCCATGAAACTTTTAACTTAGTGAAATTTTGCCCTAGTTTAGGCAGGATTTTGGCCTATCTTCATGGCCATTTTTCACATAGTTCCACTTGGAATCTCAAATTTCATTTCAAATATGGATTTTAGAGAATGTTACAAGCTTTCCAAAATGTCCAGGAACTCTCCAAAATCATTTGTGGTTAGGAAGAATCGAAGGTTTGAATTTGGCAAAAACTCACTTTTGATCCATGGCATTTTCATGTTGATACAAGTTGAAACTTCCATCCATCATTGTTTGTACTTTATTACAGGTCCCTAAACCCTTTCATACTCAATAATTAAATGCAAATCCATTGGTTTGAGGCTTTTTTCTGATCATGGGAGGATTACACAAGAGATTAATCCATAAATAGCAAAAAGGCAACATTGCCATTTTTGTCAAATTTGCTTTATGTCAAATTGCATTCTTGAGCCTTGAACAAAATCATGTACAGAAAACAATATCCACAAACTGAGGGGGCCAAGATCTTAAAGTGCAAGCTGGTAGATAGCATGTACAGGCCTGTCTTGTACCACTTGATACTTTTGCTTAAAATACAAGAAACTTGTCAAAATTCACACAACTTGCACATCTGTTAGAACCAGCCCTTGCAAGCATTTGAGACAAGTTTTGTGCATTGCCTTGAGCCAGAAACACGAGTTGTTGAACCCTCAAGCCTTCCAAAACACAGAATCACCTTCCTTTTGCAAAACAGGGCACTCCCTGCAGTTTCACATCCATCACACAAACCACTCGTGCGTTTTGCCTCAAACCTGTTCAAACACATTCCATATAACCTATCCAAGCTATCCCAACCATTAGACACTGACTGTAACTCCATTTGCAAGCTTCACCATTTCTGTTTTCAGCTTGTGAGTTTGAGTTCTACAAGCTTGTTCAAGCACATCTAAGGCAAACTAGGCATTAGGGAAGGTCAGAGGAAGTTCAAGAAAGCTCCCAAGCACCTCAGGCCTCACTGAAAAGCTCCACATTGCCATACACGAGTTCAACTAAAACAGGTTTTTGTCAACTTCCTATCTCTCTATTTAGGAATCATTAGGCTTAGGTTTGTGAATAAAAAATGTAGTACTCATAGCCCTGAAACTGTACATATGCTCAGTTTTCATTTAAGTTAAACGTGTTAAGAGAATTTGATTCATGAACTTCCTGAAAAAGTTAGGTTAGAAATTAGGGCCGGAGAAATTCTCTCTGGTCTTTGAGAGTTAGATTAAGTTCTTTATATGGTTGAAATCGTCTTGACAAATGCTACAACTTTGGTGTTATGAGTTTTTGCATTAGAGCACGTATGCAGGTTTTCCATATTTGAGTCAGGCGCGCACGTTTTTGCTTGACAAAGGTTGAAGATGAAGTCAGTGGGCTGGGCTTGGTTCTGGCTTTGTTTTTGACACCTCTTCTTTACTGATTGCACCCCCTGGCCCATTTCTTTATATTTTTGTATTTTTCTATTTGTTTTTCATTTCTGATTTTATCTTATTATTTTCTAAACATAAAAAATATTAAAAACATTTTCATAAATTTTCATATTTTATTTTATATTTTTTTATTATTTTTCTAACATGAAAATAATTTTTAGATAATATACCTTTATTTTATTTAATAAAAACTTGAAAATGATACATAAAAATATTATGCCTTTATTTTTATTATTTATACTTAAGTTATATTTTTTCTAATATATTTTTATTTTTGTATATATTTTATTTTTATTTATTGTACATAAAAATAATATTAATAAATATACTTACTTAAAAGAAAATTAGGGTTTTCTACCCTCTCCAAAAATAATATTTTATTTCTTTTTTTTAATACATTAATATATTTTATTTTTATACACATAAAAATAAACAAAAACATTTTTTTACATAGTTATAATATTTTGCACATTTATATTTGAATTGCTTATTCAATTATTTCCAATTTATTTATTTGTACCATTTATTCAATTTGGATGTAATAGTAAATCCTAGGGTTTTATTTTCTTGCAAATACTCCCCTATTCAAAAATTGTATCCCTCTCCCCATATCAATGCTGTAATAGCTTAGTTTTATTTTGCGCACTTTATGCTTTCAAATATGCCATGTTAGAGATTAGGGTTTGTATGCAAAAAATCCAAAATCAAACAAATATCTTGACCTAAAAAAAACAAGACCTAAATGCATGAAAATGACAAACACAATACACACTTGCACCCCTAGGGTTTCATCCACTTGTTGCCTTGAAAATGGCCATGTTATGCATGTTGAGTATCTTGGCAAAACAAAAGATCATAGTCCCTCGACGACGCTATCTTGGTTGCCTATACAAAAAATGATCTAGTCCCTCAATAATTTGCTAAAGATACTTGGCAATATTGCTATCATGGTCAATACGATGACCCGCGCCTGTCCCGTTTAACATCCAAATACAAGGTTGTTTACCAAATGCAATGGTAAAACAACACTGTCAAAAGGGTTAAAAATGTGTAGGAAAGATCTTTGAGTAGATAAGGTAGACAACTTTTAGTTACTTGATCAAAACTTGCAAACCATCCTTGCTATTTTCAAACACACCTCACAACACAATTTCAAAACATTTCCCAAAACAAACTTTCAAACATTGAAAAATCTTTTCAAAAGACAATACACCTTTGTATACATTAAAACAAGAATCATTACAAAGGTTGCCACAACAATGGCCTCTTTTCAAAACATTTTCAAAACCACACACAAAGCACCATTTCAAACAATTGAAAAGCAAAAGCACATGATCTAAACAAGTAACTAAGAGCCCATGGATAACCATGGATGAAAAGGGTGCTTGCACCTTCCCTTTTCATAATCTACCCCTCGAACCCAAGAAAACATCTCAAAGGTCTTTCCTGTACTTTTTGACCTTTCCTTTGGATAAAATAAAAAGTCGGTGGCGACTCTTGCTAAACCGAAACATTTGCGAACACAAACGCAAAACCTCAAGCCAGTTCTCCCACCGCATCACAGACCATAAGAGAGATAAAGCGAAGGTAATATCTATGGATGACCTACGACCTTAGAAATATAACACGATGGTAAGATCTACAGACGATCTACGACCCTAGGAAATGTAAAATGAGGGTAAGATCTACAGACGATCTACGATCGTAGGAAAAGATAACGTGAGTATTGAGAGTTGGGGAGTACGATGTACTGACACCATGGTTTATTTTAGTTGGTAGTGTAATAATAGATGTTAACTGGGAATTATGAGGATGATATTCTTTGTGGGGATGTTTTGTTGATTTGGGACTGATTTGGGGATTTTAGGCAAGGTACCAAATCTGACTTATGCTTCGTATGTATTTTGAAGTGCGGCATGATGATCCATGGATATGCTATGCATTTGAGGATGCAATGCAATATGTCATGATGATTATTGTATGCAAAGTTCCAAAAGCTCATTGGGATCTGCTGCTTGTCATCTTAAGGTACCCATATGGATTGATGCTCAAAATATGAGAGAAAAGAGTTAGCCTTGTCGAGTTCACTGGGGATTAAATCTTGCTGAGGGGAAGTAACTTGATCTTACTTCCTTCATATGTTGGACTTCTTGTGAATAACTGAATAGAGACGTGGATCTTATCAAATGTCCCAATTTTCTCGGTGTTGGAGAATTGGGTGCTTGTTCAACTGTAAGGAGGCGACGAAGATGGAAGTTTGGTCGAGGTGACCATTATAACTTGCTACCTGCACAGGAAAAACAAACACTTGAACACCATGGCATTCCCTTGGGATGCCTTCATATCCATGTAATGTAGTGTTTCGCATCTTAGCTTGTGATTATTATTGACTTATTGTTTTCAATGCAATGCTTAACAAAGAATTTAAATCATAATTTGCATACGAGAATAAAGTAGAAAGGACAAAAACTTTTTGGTGGAAGGGCAAATTTTTATTAATGACTTTGGCCTGTGAATAGGAATTTGTACATGGAAATAACTCCTAAATGAGGAAGTTACAAATAAAAATACAAAATACCACGAGTAAAATGGCAACAAGAAAATCTCGAACTTCCGTTAAAACTGATATTGCTATAGTTCCCGTATCATGGGTCGTCCTAGTGTCGTGCTTCAAAATGATAATAGCTGAATTGATCCATCCCGTATTAGGAGGGTGTATGTGAAGAGTCTTTAGACTGAAGTCTCTCGCTTTTTGTCCCTAATTTTTGCCTGGATCACCCTTTCGGGTTTTCAATCCACCGGGACACCCATTTTTGCCTAAGCCGCCCTTTCGAGTTTTCAACATAGCGGGTTATTAATATTTTTTTTCCTTCTTACCCTAAATTTTTCCTAAGCCTCCCTTTCGGGTTTTCAAATTAGCGGGTCCTTTTATGTGTAGTATTTTTTGACTGAGTCTAAATTGACTGGAAGCGGAACGTCTTCCCCATCCATGTTTGTCAGGATTAGAGCACCTATTGAGAAAGCTTTCTTCACGATGTACGGTCCCTCATAGTTGGGAGTCCACTTGCCTCTTGGATCAGTGTGGATTGGGAGAATCTTCCTTAAGACCAGATCACCTGTGTGGAACTCTCGAGGCCGAATCTTATTGTCAAATGCTCTCTTGAGACGTTGTTGATATAACTGACCGTGACAAATGGCTGCTAGGCGCTTTTCTTTGATGAGATTGAGTTGGTCGAGTCTCGTTTGAATCCATTCAGCTTCATCAAGTTTAGTATCCATCAGAACCCTTAAGGAAGGAATCTCCACTTCGATCGAGAGTACCGCATCCATACCATAGACGAGTGAAAATGGAGTTACCCCAGTGGAAGTACGCGCCGAAGTTCGATAGCCATGTAGGGGAAAAGGCAACATCTCATGCCAATCTTTGTATGTTCTCACCATTTTCTGGATGATCTTATTTATGTTCTTGTTAGCGGCCTCGACTTCCCCATTCATCTTCGACCGATAAGGTGATGAATTATGGTGCTCGATCTTGAATTCTTCACACATTTCCTTCATCATCTTGTTCTTGAGATTCGACCCGTTATCAGTGATGATTTTGTTAGGAGTTCCATATCGGCATATGATTTCTCTTTTAATGAAGCGGGTAAGAACTTGCTTGGTCACATTCTTGTATGAAGCCGCTTCCACCCACTTGGTGAAGTAATCAATAGCAACAAGGATAAACCTATGTCCATTTGAAGTGCTTGGCTCGATGCGTCTAATCATATCGATCCCCCACATTGCAAAGGGCCATGGTGAAGTCATCACTTTTAAAGGAGCGGTAGGAACATGTATCCTGTCTGCATAAACCTGACATTTACGACACATCTTTGCATATACACAACCGTCGCTTTCCATCGTCATCCATAAATAACCTGCTCGTAGGATCTTCTTGGCCATGGAATGTCCACTGGCATGAGTCCCAAAAGAGCCCTCGTGTATCACTCGTATAATGGATTCGGCTTCGTATCCACGCATCTGAGCAGAACCGAATCATAGTTTCTCTTCTACAGAACGTCTCTCGACAGTAAAAACTTAGACGCCAACCTTCTAAGAGTCCACTTATCACAAATTGTAGCACCTTCGGGGTACTCTTTCTTTTCAAGATATCTTTTGATGTCTAAGTACCACGACTTTTCGCCTGATACATCTTCAGTTGTGAGACAATGAGCATGGAAAATATGCGTTGGCTCCTTGTAATGACAGATCCTTATATTGGGCGCATGACTTGGGTAACTGACTTTGAACATTGCTGCTAAAGTGGCCAGAGCATCTGCCAGTTGATTTACTTCTCTAGGAATGTGCTCAAAGGTGACCTCATCGAAAGCGGGCAACAACTCTAATATGTAATCCCGATATGGAACTAAATTAGGGTGTCGTGTATCCCAATCACATCGTACTTGATGTATCACTAAGGTAGAATCCCCATAAACTTCAAGAATCTTGATCTTCAAATCGATAGCTGCTTCAAGACCCATCACACAAGCTTCGTATTCAGCGACATTATTCGTACAATCAAAACATAATCTGGCAGTGAAAGGTATGTGAGTATTGCGTGGAGAGGTCAAAACTGCCCTAATGCCGTGGACCATAGCATTTGATGCACCATCGAACGTGAGAGTCCATCGCTCCCCTGGTTCGGGTCCTTCATTATCATCAAGTTTCATAATATCCTTGTCTAGAAAATCGAAATTCGTGGGCTGATATTCTTCCAATGGCTGGTGAGCGAGATGATCAGCAAGAATGCTACCTTTGATAGCCTTTTGTGTGACGTACTGGATGTCATACTCAGACAAAAGCATTTGCCACCGAGCCAATCTTCCTGTAAGTGATGGTTTCTCGAAGATGTACTTTATCGGATCCATCTTAAATATCAGAAGTGTAGAATGTGTCAACATATACTGCCTCAAACGTCGAGCTGCCCATGTAAGGGCACAACAAGTCTTCTCAAGTAAGGAATACCTTGATTCACAATTAGTGAACTTCTTGCTCAGGTAATAAATGGCGTGTTCTTTTGTCCAGTATCGTCATGTTGTTCGAGCACACAACCCATAGATCCTTCAAGAACATTCAAATACATAATGATAGGTCTCCCTGGAACTGGTGGTATGAGTATTGGTGGTTCTTGAAGATACTGCTTAATCTTCTCGAAAGCTTCTTGACAACTTTCATCCCAATGGACATCCTGATTCTTGCGTAACAATTTAAAGATGGGTTCACAGGTAGCAGTAAGGTGAGAAATGAACCTGGCTATGTAATTTAACCTTCCAAGGAAACCTCGTACTTCCTTTTTATTTTTTGGTGCCGGCATATCCTGTATCGCTCTCACTTTGTCTAGATCTACCTCAATTCCTCGTTGACTCACAATAAAACCAAGTAACTTGGCCGATCGAACCCCAAAGGTGCATTTGTTGGGATTAAGCCTTAACCTGAACTTTTGTAAACGATCAAACAACTTCTGCAAATGGACCAAATGTTCTTCCTCCGTCTGTGATTTCACAATCATGTCATCCACATACACCTCGATCTCTTTATGAATCATGTCGTGAAAGAGAGTCACCATAGCTCGTTGATATGTCGCACCAGCATTTTTGAGACTAAAAGGCATGACTCTATAGCAAAAGGTACCCCAAGGAGTTGTGAAAGCTGTTTTATCCATATATTCTGGAGCCATCTTTATCTGATTGTAGCCTGAGAACCCATCCATGAAGGAGAACACTGAAGACTGAGTAGTATTATCAACCAACACATCAATATGAGGCAACGGGAAGTCATCCTTTGGGATTGCTCTATTCAAGTCTCGGTAGTCAACACACATGTATACCTTGCCATCTTTCTTAGGTATAGGAACAATGTTAGCAATCCAAGGCAGATAATTTATCACAGATAGGAAGCCTGCTTCAAGCTGTTTCTGAACTTCTTCTTTGATCTTTAAAGCCATGTTGGGTCTGGTCCTTCTTGGCTTCTTCTTTACAGGAGGACATTCTGGCTTGAGTGGCAATCTATGCATCACTATATTAGTATCTAAATCGGGCATGTCTTCATACGACCAGGCGAAGATGTCAGCATACTCTCAAAGAAAATCAATCAACCCCTTCTTTTCTTTGCTTTGCAAGGCGACACCTATTTTGACTTATCTCTTTACCTCTTCAGTACCGAGATTGACGACTTATGTTTCTTCTTGATATGGCTGGATGACCTTCTCTTCCTGTCTCAAGAGCCTGGCTAGTTCTTCAGGGACTTCACAATCTTCCTCACTATCTTTGCTAGAATGATCAACTGAATTCTCAAGAATATAAGGAACCGTAGCACTATCGTTTCCAACGGAGTCCGAGACGGATCTGCATGATCGATGATTTTATGTTTTATTTTTAGAAAGTGCAAAAGGATATTTAGAATATGAAAAGAAAAGTATTTCCATTTTTATTTTGAAAAAGTAAAAGTAAAAGAAGAGACAGGGAACAAAATTGTATGCGAAAGAGTAATTTTTCATTCAATGTTAAACGGAGATTGAAACATAAGGGGCCCCTTCTACAAGCTGTCAGTATGCCTTGGGCAGGACATATGACTTAAATGGAAACAGAAAATTACACATCAAGGAAAACAACTTCATGGATGTCCACGGAAGTCCAATTGTTGAGCTCCTGGTCTGGCGCAACTTGGTAGATAAATCTTGAAACATCTTCATCGTCACCTTCAACATCTGTGGAGAGCACTTATCCTTCTTTGCTTACACCAGCACTGACGAACACTTCAGAAATTGGGGGAACCTGCTGTCCTTTGAGAGGAACCCAACCATCTTGCATGGAGGACAAGGGTTGATACCCAAGACCAAGGCGATCTTTCTTCTCTGGAACTTCAATCAATCTGCCCCAGTTGTCATGGGGAGGTCTAGATTTTATGAGGGCTTTGGCATCCTTCAAAGAGGCCAGGGGTGCCCCAGACTTCTTACCTTCCACGGCGGGGAAATTCTCAACAGTAATAATCTCTAGAGCTTGAAAGGGTAACTCATGCACCTCTCCTTCCACTTCCACATAACGGTAGGTAGTAAGATTGTTAATCACTATATCTTCTTCTCCACAAACGACGACAACTAGGTAATTTACAATGAACTTCAGGCGTTGATGAAGAGTAGATGTCACAGCTCCTGCTACATGGATCCATGGACGACCCAAAAGGAAAGTGTAGGATGGACGGATGTCCATAACATATAATGACAAATAGAAAGTTTGGGGAACAATCTTGACAGGCAAGTCCACTTCTCCATCCACAGATCTTCTTGAACAATCAAATGCTCGAACGTTCAGAGTGGAGGGCCTCATCATTACTCTGTCCATATTCAGTTTAAACAAAGTAGCCTTAGGCATCACATTGAGTGAAGAACATGTATCTACCAGAACTCGAGATAAAACAGTGTCCAAACACTTCATAGAAACATGCAGCGCTTTGTTGTGGGCTCTGCCTTCAATTGGGAGCTCATCATCACAAAAACCCAAACAATTTCCCACATCAATATTGGTGACGATTCCTTAAAACTGGGCCACAGAGATGTCTTGGGTAACATGAGCGGAACATAAAATCTTCAATAAGGCATTGCGGTGGGTCTCTGAACACAAAAGGAGAGACAAGATGGAAATCTTTGATGGCGTCTGGTTGAGTTGATCCACTACTTTGTAATCACTCCGCTTAAGAATTCTTAAAAGCTGCTCCACTTCTTGTCCCACAGAAGGTTCGGGTTGATTATCCATCACTTGCTTGCCCCTGGCCTTAGCTAGAGCTTCACTATTAATTTCTTTAGGAGGCGGTGGTGGAGGAGAAAAGATCCGACCACTGGGTGTCTTACCCGGGGCACCGTGGCTTCATTTGTGAGGGCTTTTGAGTGTCATTTTCATATATCATTAATAAAAGCATTGGACGTTTTTTGCATTTCAAATCTTGCGCTCCTTGTCTTTCTTTATTATATATTGCAAAACAGCTATATTTACACACACTCACATATACAGGTCCCAATCCACTCTGGATCTCACTGGTAACGACTCTGCTACTGCCAGTTATGACTTCGAAAATCCGATCAACTTAGCCGAAGACGAAGGTGAAGATGATTGCGAAGTGCCTGGCGAGCTTGTAAGACTGCTACTCCAGGAAGAGAGGGTCATTCAGCCACATGAAGAGCCAGTGGAAACGGTAAATCTGGGTACCGAGACAGACAGAAAGGAAGTCAAGATTGGTACTAATCTGGAGTCTAGTGTGAAACAACGGTTGATTCAGATGCTGCATGACTACGTGGAAATCTTTGCCTGGTCTTACGAAGATATGCCTGGGTTGGATACCGATATTGTGGTTCATCACCTGCCTACCAAGGAAGATTGTCCTTCGATAAAACAGAAGGTCCGCCGTATGCGTCCAGAGATGTCCGAGAAAATCAAAGCTGAGGTTATGAAACAATTTGATGTCGGGTTTCTAGCAGTGACTTCTTACCCTCAGTGGGTTGCCAACGTGGTTCCAGTGTCGAAGAAAGATGGTAAGGTCAGAATGTGTGTTGACTACAGGGATTTGAACAGGGCGAGCCCTAAGGATGACTTCCCTCTGCCTCACATCGACGTTCTGGTTGACAACACCACTCAGCATAAGGTATTCTCCTTCATGGACGGGTTCTCCGGTTATAATTAAATCAAGATGGCTCCTGAAGACATGGAGAAGACCACTTTTGTTACTCAGTGGGGCACCTTTTGCTACAAGGTCATGCCTTTTGGGTTAAAAAATGATGGGGCAACCTACCAACGTGCCATGGTTGCTCTGTTTCATGACATGATCCATCATGAGATCGAAGTATACGTCGACGATATGATTGCAAGGTCTCAAACTGAGGAGGAACACCTTGACCATCTACAGAAGTTGTTTGACCGGTTGAAGTTGTACAAGCTGAGGTTAAACCCGAACAAGTGCACCTTCGGGGTGAGATCTGGAAAGCTACTGGGTTTCGTCGTAAGCGACAAAGGTATTCAAGTGGATCCTGCCAAAGTGAAAGCCATACAAGAGATGCCAGTTCCCAAGACAGAGAAAGAAGTCAGAGGCTTTCTAGGACGGCTGAACTACATTGCCCGATTCATCTTACACCTGACTGCTACTTGTGAGCTAATCTTCAAGCTACTAAAGAAATATCAAGTAGTACGTTGGAACGATGAATGTCAGGCTGCTTTCGAAAGAATCAAAGAGTATCTCCAAGAGCCACCTATTCTCATGCCACCGGTTGAAGGGAGACCTCTAATCTTATACTTGACATTACTTGACAACTCAATGGGGTGTGTGATGGGGCAGCATGACGAGTCTGGCCGAAAAGAGCATGCTATTTATTACCTTAGAAAAAGTTTACCGACTGTGAGACCCGATACTCACTGCTCGAGAAAACTTGCTGCGCTTTGGTATGGGCTGCTCGCCTGCGAGACAGTATATGTTGACTCACACTACTCTGTTGATTTCAAAAATGGATCCAATCAAGTATATCTTCGAAAAGCCTGTCTTGTCCGGAAGAATAGCAAGATGGTAGATGATATTGACGGAATATGACATCCAATACACGACTCAAAAAGCAATCAAGGGAAGTGTGTTGGCAGACCATTTGGCACATCAGGCAGTGGATGACTACCAATCTATGAATTTTGAATTTCCAAACGAGAATATCATGGTAGTGACTGATTGTGAAGTACCTGGACCGGATGAAGGACCTGAGGAAGGATCCCGATGGTCTATGCACTTTGATGGAGCCTCAAACGCTTTGGGTAACGGCATTGGCGCTGTGATCATATATCCAAAAGGCTCTCATACTCCACTTACCGCCCGACTATGTTTCAACTGCACCAACAACATGGCGGAGTATGAAGCATGCATCATGGGTCTTCGAGCTGCAATTGACCTAAGGATCAAGTTTCTAAGTGTCTTCGGAGATTCCGCTCTCGTGATCAGTCAGATCAAAGGCGAGTGGGATACGAAACACCCGAATCTTATTTCGTACAAGGAGTATGTATTGACGTTGATTCCCCATTTCGAGGAGATAACCTTTGAACACTTCCCAAGAGAGGAGAATCAGTTGGCCGAAGCGCTGGCTACAATGTCTTCTATGTTTAAAGTCAAATGGGACAACGAGGCTCCCCGGATCATTATTTGGAAATTGGATGAACCTGCACATTGCTGTGACCTTGAGACTGAGGAGGTAATAGAAAAACCTTGGTATCACGAAGTGAAGAGGTACTTGGGAGCTCAAGAATACCCCGAGGGAGCATCTGTTAATGACAAGAAGTTTCTGTGAAGGTTCGCGGCAAAATTCTTCCTCAGCAATGACATTCTGTACAAACGAAACCATGATTCAACTTTACTGCATTGTGTGGATAAGACTGAAGCAGAAAGGATCATGGCAGAGCTGCATGAAGGTACCTTCGGAACACATTCTAGTGGACATACCATGGCAAAGAAAATCCTTCGGGCAGGATATTACTGGTCCACAATGGAAGCCGATTGTTATCAACACTCTCGGACGTGTCATAAATGCCAGATCTATGCTGATAAGGTGCATATTCCTCTAGTTCCTTTGAACGTCTTGACAACACCTTGGCCTTTTGCAATGTGGGGCATTGATATGATCGGCGAGATCAGACCTACGGCATCCAACGGACATCGCTTCATCCTAGTAACGATTGATTACTTTACGAAATGGGTGGAAGCAGCTTCATTTGCCACCGTAACCAAGAACGTAGTGGCACGGTTCATACGACACAACCTGATCTGTCGATACGGAGTACCGGAGAGGATCATTACGGATAATGGTACCAATCTTAACAACAAGATGATCACTGAGCTCTGCGAGCAATTCAAGATACAACACCACAACTCTTCTCCTTACCGGCCGAAGATGAATGGGGCTGTAGAGGCGGCTAATAAGAACATTAAGAAGATTGTGCAGAAGATGACAGTGACCTACAAAGATTGGCACGAGATGTTACCATTTGCTCTTCATGGGTACCGTACCTCAGCACGGACGTCAACAGGGGCAACACCCTATTCCTTGGTATACGGCATGGAGGAAGTCCTGCCCATTGAAGTTCAGATACCCTCTCTCCGGATAATGAAGGATGCAGGTTTGAGCGAAGATGACTGGATCCAGACTTGGCTTGATCAACTAAACCTAATCGACGAAAAGAGACTCACTGCTATTTTCCATGGTCAGACGTACCAAAAACGAATGATCAAGGCATTTAACAAGAAAGTCAGGCGACAAGAGTATCAAGTTGGGGACCTGGTAGTCAAGTGCATCATTCTACCTCAAGGTGATCCCAGGGGAAAATGGACCCATACGTACAAAGGGCCATTTGTGGTTAAGAATATCTTCTCAGGAGGAGCGATGATTCTAACCACCATGGATGGTGACGACCTTCCTCACCCCGTCAATGCAGACATAGCAAAAAGATACTACGCATGATTAAAGACCCGCTAGGTCGACTGGCCTAGGAAAAAATAAGGGCTTCCCGATGAACCAAAAGGGTTCGGGCAAAAATAAGGGATGAAAAATTAAAAAAAAATCTGTACACCCGGCAAGTCGAAAACCTGAAAAGGCGGCTTGGGCAAAAATGGGTATCCCGGTGGACTGAAAACCCGAAAGGGCGGTCCAGGCAAAAGTTAGGGATAAGCGTAATACTATGTCTCATTGGATCACCCTGCATCCAGACTTCGGTATCAACTATCAGGCTCGGACAGCACCAATCAATCAGATTCATCTTCAACTAAGCAGCAAAGTGATGAGACGCTTGAAGATATAAAGGCGATAGCAGAGTTAGAACCCAGTGGGATTTTTCACATAGCTGTTTTGTTTTCTTTTTACAAATTGTATAAACCCCATTTTGTCCGGCGGCGTTCTCTTACTAGGACGTCAGCCTCTTGTACAAAAACGCCTATTTACAGGCAAAACTTCAAAATCAATATAAACTCATTTTTCAGACAAATCGCCAATTGCTTTTTCCTTTATCTGTTTTGTTTTTCAAAGAACGTCCAATGTTCATTTTTGATATATGCATTTGACATTAATTGTTAATCATAAATATTTGCATGCGAAACAAAGGACTAATTACAGGTGACATCGGAAGTAGGGGCAATAAGAATTGTCTAAGCGATCTAGTTGCTCTGTCAACCAAGGTACCAAGGTAAGTTCAGCTGAAGAATATGACCAAGTTACCTTCACTCCCCGCGGAGTAAGACAAGAATCAGCAATACTCTCCCCAAACGGAGTTGGTCTCCCATCAGCCCTAAAAAGGCACAGTATCTCCAGCAAGTCAACAATACTCTCCCCCGAGCAGAGTTGGTCTACCATCAGTCCTGGAAAGTTAGGTATCCCCAGAAGATCTTAATATTCCCCAACGGAGTATACAGATGTTCCCTAGCAAGCATCCCCGGCAGTCTTAATATTCCTCGACAGAAATATAAGATTGTTCCCCGGCGGAATACAGACACCCCAGTGTAGTCCAAAAGGTTCCCCAGGAGAGTTGAACCACCTCCCCAGTAGATTCTGGAAGCTTATTCCCTGTAGAGTACAAACATCTCTCCCCAGCCATATTCAGAGATTATCCCCACCAGAGTCTAACTGGGTTATCCTCAGCAAATTGCAACGGAAAGATCGTCCTCAGCAAAGTTCTTTCTATCCCCCAGCAGAGTTCATCATTAAAATCCCCAACAGAACTTATCAACAGAGTCCCCAGCGGAGTTATCGGTAAAATCTCAGTGAAGTATCTCTTCCCCACTGAGTAATTCCCCGCAGAGTAATATCTTCACCAGGTTTATTCCCCAACGGAGTCATCTTCTCCTACCGGTTTATTCTTGCAATCATCTTCGTTCATCATCCCCAGCGGAAGCGAAGAACTCTATCAGCCCAAGATTCAACGAACTTCCCGACATTCGTCAAGGATTTATTTTCCTAGACGGAAATACATTCATAAACATTTCACATTTCATATCTCCTGCTTACATACATGATAAAGTGCATACGACACAATCTCATTTATTTTTGAGAACATCATGACATCATGCATTGCATACATCATGACATTGCATACAACTAACGCTTTGCCTTTTCAGGAAGAAGGTCAATCGAAAGATGATTACCATCAACTTTTGCAGTTCCAGATCAACACCTGTAACTAGCCAGGAAATATCTATGAACGACTGATTATAGATCTACACCTGTAACTAGCCAGGAAAGTATCTACATGAAGAGATTGAAGATCAATACCTGTAGCAAGCCAGGAAATCATCTTTCTTTCTCAGGTCGGAGAGTAATACCTGAAACCAGCCAGGAAAGCTATCTCGACCAACCCTTTTTAAGTTCCATATCAACACCTGTAACAGGCCAGGAAATATCTGTGAGCGATTGATTATAGATCTACACCTGTAACTAGCCAGGAAAGTATCTACATGAAGAGATTGAAGATCAATACCTGTAGCAAGCTAGGAAATCATCTTTCTTTCTCAGGTCGGAGAGTAATACCTGAAACCAGCCAGGAAAGCTATCTCGACCAACCCTTTTTAAGTTCCAGATCAACACCTGTAACAGGCCAAGAAATATCTGTGAGCGATTGATTGTAGATCTACACCTGTAACTAGCCAGGAAAGTATCTACATGAAGAGATTGAAGATCAATACCTGTAGCAAGCCAGGAAATCATCTTTCTTTCTCAAGTCAGAGAGTAATACCTGAAACCATCCAGGAAAGCTATCTCGACCAACCCTTTTTAAGTTCCAGATCAACACCTGTAACAGGCCAGGAAATATCTGTGAGCGATTGATTGTAGATCTACACCTGTAACTAGCCAGGAAAGTATCTACATGAAGAGATTGAAGATCAATACCTGTAGCAAGCCAGGAAATCATCTTTCTTTCTCAGGTCGGAGAGTAATACCTGAAACCAGCCAGGAAAGCTATCTCGACCAACCCTTTTTAAGTTCCAGATCAACACCTGTAACAGGCCAGGAAATATCTGTGAACGACTGATTGTAGATCTATACCTGTAACTAGCCAGGAAAGTATCTACATGAAGAGATTGAAGATCAATACCTGTAGCAAGCCAGGAAATCATCTTTCTTTCTCAAGTCGGAGAGTAATACCTGAAACCAGCCAGGAAAGCTATCTCGACCAACCCTTTTTAAGTTCCAGATCAACACCTGTAACAGGCCAGGAAATATCTGTGAACGACTGATTGTAGATCTATACCTGTAACTAGCCAGGAAAGTATCTACATGAAGAGATTGAAGATCAATACCTGTAGCAAGCCAGGAAATCATCTTTCTTTCTCAGGTCAGAGAGTAATACCTGAAACCAGCCAGGAAAGCTATCTCGAACAACCCTTTTTAAGTTCCAGATCAACACCTGTAACAGGCTAGGAAATATCTGTGAACGACTGATTGTAGATCTATACCTGTAACTAGCCAGGAAAGTATCTACATGAAGAGATTGAAGATCAACACCTGTAACAGGCCAAGAAACCATCTTTCTTTCTCAAGTCAGATATTAATACCTGTATCCATCCAGGAAAACTATCTCCTTGACCCACCTCTCTTAAGTTCCAGATCAACACCTGTAACTAGCCAGGAAATATCTGTGAACGACGGATTGTAGATTAATACCTGAAACCAGACAGGACAACTATCTACTTGACCATCGTCAGGCAACCCTACACAGGTTCTTTCTTCCAACTTACAAAGTTACAATTCTACAAACTACAGGTACGCAGGTTCTCGCTAAGGAATCTCTTAGCACCCCTGGATGGCATCTTTAAGCCCATCTCCCACAACTATTCATTACATTTCCAGATGGCATCTATAAGCCCATCCCCGACAAGATTTTGTCATATCCTCAGATGGCATCTATAAGCCCATCCTCCTATCCATCGTCTTTCCGAATGGCATCTGTAAGCCCATTCCCGACATCACATTGCTGATACTACACCATGCGAGTGCAAATTTCTGGGCACTTTAGTGTTCAATCATCTTCCACCTTTGGATCACGAAAGGCACGCAAGCCAATCTACATCCTCAGGTTTAAGAAGATTGAACAGGGGCAACTGTTGTACCCCAAAATTTGCCCTCCCATATTCCTCAAGGTTTGTCAAGAATCTTCTTGAAATGGTTCAAGATTGCTCAAGAGATTGTACAGTCAGACCACCTCCTAAGCCAGCTGAAATTAGGGTTTTGGTTCCTTCAATGAATTTGGGGTTTTCAATGGTTCAATCAAGTCTCATAGGCCTATATACATCCTCAAGCACCTACATGCCAAGTTTCAAGACTCACAATGCCAATTTGCACAGTCAAAAGCTCCATTTGATCCACAGTCAACTACAAGGGCAAAATGGTCATTTTACAGTCAAAAGTCAGAATTTTTGGTCAACATCTTATTTTGAGTCCACAATCATCATTTTATCAAGTCTTGATCATGATCCCACAAGAATGGCTCAAAAATCATCAAGATGCAAAAAGTTACTATTTTTGGACAGTAGAAAAGTCAACTGTATCTTGACCAGGGCATAACTTTTTCATGGTTCATCAGAAAAATCCCATCCAATTCTCATTTTGAAGGGGATGACATTTCCTACAATCCATCTTCACACTCCAAGTCCAAGAAATTCCCTCATAAAAAGTTATCAATTTCTACATTATAGGTCAATTTCAAAAGTCAACAAAAGTGCACTTTGAGTCAAAGGCCATAACTTGATATTGGTACATCCAAATGACATGGGACCAAAGGCATTGGTTAGAGGATTTCAAGACCTTTCCAAAATGTCCAAGAACATGTTCATATGATCAAAATTGAGCAAGATGTGCATTGGAGAAGTTGGGAAATTTTTATGAATTTGCAAAAGTCAACTTTGCTCAAAACACCTCATTTTTGCTAATGGGCCTCAAATCTCTTCTTGAAACTTTATCCATGCCCTATGCACGACCAATCAAGCTTAATTGAATTTATTTTCTTATTTTTTATTAATTAATTGGATTTTTTATTAATATTAATTCATTTAATTAATTTAAATTGTAGGAAAATACAAAGATTTGATTTTTCAATCTTTTTGTGAAGCAAATGTGGTCAAGATATGCTGGCAATTTCGTGTACAAATCAAATATGCAAAAATCTCCAAGTTTGGCAACTTTCTTCAATCATGAAAATGCAAAAAGATTTGATTTTCAATCAAATATTCAATCATCATTCCAAGGGATTTTTACTCAAAGATTTGACCTAATTCCATTCCTCTATAAATATGCAAGCTAACCCTGATCATGCACACGTGAGAGAGCTGCAGAAAAAGCCATAACCATATTGAAAAAATTCAAGAAAATTGCAAAACTGATTTCTATATTCTAGGGCGATTTAAAGACTTTTGTTGATTCTAATCTATTGCAGGAGTTCTCAGGGACGTTTTGCAATCAAAACCAAGCATTGAAGCTCAAAGAATCATCAAGAACAGAGTCACGGTTTGCATTTTATTTTGAGAATCGTACAGCTTAATTCATGCATCATTAACATGATTTCTTGTTTGTTTTGCATTGCTTGAATCCATATGAAGCTAATGGTATAAGTTAATTGAATTGTAATGCACAGAATCAAAAGTTGCCATGGTTGAATTTTAGGGTTCCTGAGCTTTGGATTTGGGGCTTTCTAAACCCAGAAAAATCAGGACTTGTAAGGCATATGGTTGGATTCGTGAGAACCAGACGAATCCAAAGCAACCCTCGCGAAACATTTATGTAAATCACAGGGCTAATCGCTATTTTTCCTTATTGCAGTTTGTGGGGGTTAAAAACCCCCGCTATCTAATGTTATAATTGCAGGTACAAGGAAGAAGACGAGGACGTGTTGATACGTGGTTGGTTCATTTGAAAAGGTGCGCGTGTTTTTGTTTTTACAACATATGAATTGATTTATATATATTATATTTACTTGTTATTATATTATCAGATGCGCGTTCTAGTTCAATTGGCAAAGGCGTGGGGGCATTAACCATTGGGACCTGGGTTTGAATCCCAGGTCCCCCAAAATTATTATTTGCTATTTTCTTGCAGCTTATCCAGTATACCTTATGCCTTGAGGTCCACCATGTACTTTATCTTTCCAAGCGCCATGTGTCTTCATCCTCAAATTCAATGGCTCAGATGGAAGGATCATCATACTCCCAGTCAACCATGCGCATGGAGGAGTCAGAAAGTCAAAAGGGCTTGAGCTTAATGGGCCTGAGAATTGCCAAAGAAACCTCCTTAATGGGCCAGCACCCCCCCTGGTTCATTCATTCTTTTTTTTCTTTTCTTTTATAATTTCCAATTAATTATTTTACTACTAATAATTATTATTATTATTATTATTTAATTAACTCAATTAATTATTTTCCTAATAAAATCAGAAAACTAAAATATTTTCATTATTATTAATTTCACCTTTAATATATTATTTTTGTAAATAAATGTAATTAGTTAATTTAGTTGTTTTAATTAGGTTAACTTTAATTATTTTCATAACAAATAAAATAAATTAGAATTAGGGTTTTCTTGACAATTTTAATTTCTTTTCTTTTATTTCATTAAAACATTAAAAAACAAAAGAAATATTTCTTTTAATTAATTAATTAATTAGTTTTAGGTTTAATTTAATTTAATGCAAAATAACCAAAAAATTTATTCTTTTCTCAAAAAGGGTCAAAACCCTAAGGACTTCTCCGATTCAATTTCTTTTCGCGCATATTATTTTTTGATCATATTTATGTAATTGCTCCGAGGATGTAATAGCGTAATTAGGACCTTTTATCGCTTTCATTTAATTTCCGCAATTTACTTTTCAAGGGTTGCTTTTGGCGATGTAAATACCCGACGCCTTGTAATAGCGTAGATTTACTTTCCGCAATTTACTTTCCGCAAACTATTAACTGCTAGATGTATGTTAATTAGGCTATGCATGACAAGACTTGTTCTCAAAATAAAATCAAAACGTAGCTCACAATAACATGTTCAAAGATAATATAAATTGAAACCTGACACACTCGCACATGACACTCCTAGGGTATGCCTCACTTGGTTGCCTCGACGTGGTCATTGAGTATAGGGTGTTTTAGAGGTCGCCCTCCTATCTAAAGATCCAAGTTGCCTCGAAACGGTTGCCTCTGATAAAAAAGATCTAAGACATTAGGGTTACCGCTAAGACGTCCTACTATTGCTTTGGTGACCACATGTCCCTATAATCGAATTGACCCGAAAAACTCCAACGACGGTGCTACCTAATTCTCAATAGTGGGATAGTACTGTCTAAAGGACATTTACACAGCTTAATTTCTTTTGAGTAGGTTGAGGTTCTCAGGTACTTGCTCTTTCAAAACAAAAACAACTTTTCGCACCTACACTTTTCTGACAAAAGTTTTCAAACAAACACTTCATACACTCTTGAGGACTGATACAAGAGTTAACACGAAGTTTTCAAACAAACTTTTTTTCAAACACACAAACACAAGAAAAGCAAAACATTTTTGAAAACATAGTGAGCAAGAACCTAAGAGCCCATGGATAACCACGGATAGAAAGGGTGCTAATACCTTCCCTTTCTATAATCTACCTCCCGAACCGAGAAACATCTCGAAAAGGAATTTTGTTGTGCTTTTGTCCTTTCCTTGTTGGAGAAAATAAAAGACTGTGGCGACTCTTGCTTACCGTGATATTTCGCGAACCAGCATTTCAAAACAGTCAGTTCTCAGTCCCACGGATCACAAAACTGGTGACTCTGTTGGGGACTATTATAAGTGAGGTGTACCTTAGGATTAGATAATTCTATGTTTTCAATTGTATGCCTTGTATGCTTTAATTTTGTGGGCTTGTATTGGAGTTTCATAGATCCTAACCCGAATCTGGGGAATACCCTTTAGGTAAGTAGCAGTAAACTGTGAGGGACCTGTCCGGCATAGACCGACACGGGTGAAGCAGTAGCTACGTTGGTGTGACACCTTGGTCTGTACCGATATCCCTTGTGTTGGAACGAGGAGAATATGGGTCTTCTGAGGAGTCATTAAGCACCAACTGACCTTAGCATCTTAAATTGACCAACTTGGCCATAGAACAGTAGCAGTATGCTACACTCATTGAGGCTAAACTCTTGCGATGGTTCCGGCCGCAAGGAAAGGTTGCTAAGCTGAAGTTATGACCGATTGAGGGTAGTCAGTGATATTGAGATCCTCTAGAACCCGATTACTATTTTTAGGACAGGTCTTAACCAACTGAAACTGAAAGAGGGTAGTACCTAAACTTCATGCCAGCCTGAAATCTAAGGGCTCTCTTGTGTGACTTGTGTACCTTTACCATGTTCGCCTTTTGTGAATACTTGTGGTGTGCCTTTACCATGACATCATAACATCATACCATCATAACATTGCATGCATCCTGCATAAGGACTAACTCATTTCAAGGATCTTAAGGGTTTGTGGTGCAAGTCATAATGAACCAAATGTCTAGCAAGGGGCAAAGGGGATTTATTTTCCTCTAGCCAAGGTTATTCGGAGATCAAAACATGATGACTTGAGTCAGGGGCTATGACCCACTCGATATGGTGAGCCTGACTCTTGAAGAAGGACTCTCAGCAACATGAAGTTCCTTCAATCAAAGCTATCAGATTCAAATTCTAATAAGTTTCTTTATTTACCCCGCGAGATCCTTGAAAACATTGCATACATATCATACATATCATTGCATTACAGGTACACTTTTTACAGGTCACTTATCTTCTTCGTTGTTTATTTCAGCAATCATCATGTATACCGAACCTTCCACTGAATAAGCTATCAAGGCCCTCCAGGCCCAGAATGCTCAGTTCCAAGAGTTGGTTATGAGCCTAGCCCAGGGTCAACAGGTGTTGAAGACTCTGATTCTGAAGAAGAAGAAGAAGAGGATTGTGTTTTTCAACACTGGACGCAAATTTGGGAATGGACTACAAAATGAGGTTGATCTGACTACTTCCTCTGTAGGGAAAGACAGTCCCCAAGAGATAAGGGTTCCTAGTCCCGTGGTATCCGACAACGAGACGGATTATAGTGATGAACAGTACCCTCCTACTGAGGACAGGTACAAACAGCTGGAGGACCGCTTAAGTGCTATGGAGATACAACATGTGCCCGGGTTGGACTTTGGAGATCTAGGCTTATCCTCTGGGGTGGTGATCCCACATAAGTTCAAGGCACCTGCTTTTGCAAAGTACGATGGAGCTTCCTGTCCTAAGCTGCACCTTCGGTCGTATGTAAGGAAGATCCAACCGTACACTGCAGACAAGAATTTATGGATCCATTTCTTCCAGGATAGTCTTTCAGGGACTCAACTCGAATGGTTCTATCATCTGGATGGAGCCAGTATTCGTAACTGGGAGGACTTGGCTACTGCGTTCTATAAGCAGTATCAGTATAATTCCGACCTTGCTCCTACGCGTACCCAACTCCAGGGTATGTCATTAGGGACGGGTGAAGGATTTAAGGAGTATGCTCAAAAATGGAGAGACCTGGCTGGAAGGGTGGAGCCACCTCTGATTGACCGTGAGCTTGTCGACATGTTCTTGGGGACCCTATCTGGTCCGTTCTTCAACCATTTGATTGGAAATTCTTCTGCCGGGTTTACAGACCTTATCTTAACTGGTGAGAGGATAGAAGCTGGTATCAAGTCTGGAAAGATACAAAAAGGTGCCTCCTCGAGCACTGAAAAGAAGCCCTTCAAGAAAGAATCTAGTGTTGTTTATGGTTCAAGGAGACAGAATAAACCGGAACACCGCCAAGCTGTCAACGCGGTGGTAATTTCAAAGCCTACTACTGCTCCTCAGCAATATAACCAACAAAGGGGTGAGAGACCTAGAAGGCAGTTTACTCGTCTCAGTATGACCTTGTCCCAGATACTGCCGCAGTTACTGACAACCAATCTGGTAACTATAAAAGAAGCTCCGAAGGTTGTAAACACAACATCTCCAAAGTACAATCCCAACGCCTGCTGCGCTTATCACTCTGACAGCCCGGGGCATACCACGGATGATTGTTGGGCTCTGAGGAATAAGGTTCAGGACCTAATTGATGCTAAAGAGATAGAGTTTGAGGCGCCTGAAAGGCCCAATGTTGTGACTGCTCCCATGCCCAAGCATGGAGTGAATGCTGTAGAAGAAGACCTGTATGTAGCCTATGTGGATGATATTGTTACTCCGCTGTTGACTGTCAAGAGGAACTTGTTGCTGGCCGGTTTATTTCCGGGATGTAGTAAAGGTTGCCATCTATGTTCTGTTTCACCTGCTGGTTGTCCTTTGTTGAAGTCATGCGTCCAAAACCTGATGGATAATAAAGAGATCTTGTTTGAGAAGGTTGATGTTCCTGCTACCCCTACTGAAGACGTGTCCATTGTCACTATTTTCAACAATTCTCCCAAAGCTCCCTCAAGGAAGCCTGTCAAAATTATGCCTGCTCAGAAGATTGCACCTATAATCATCATTGTGTCGGGTCCCATCCCCTATACATCGGACAAAGTTGTCCCGTGGCACTAAGGGGCAGATGTTTATGTGCTTGGAGTTAAACAAGAGTTTGATACTGGTACCGGCGTCAGCAACATCACCGGGCCTGCCAAAGTCACCCGCAGTGGTAGGCTCTTCTCACCTGATATTGCGCCACCAGCTATCCAGAGACCTATTGTCATCACACCTGCAAGTGTGCCTATTTCTCCTCCTGACCAAGTTCTTAGTTCTACCCCTGCTGCCAAGTCATCTGACGCTCGGGGAAAAGGGATCGCTACTGATATGTCTTCCCAGACGGAGGCGCCGAAGACAACCACTGTTGAAGCTTCCAAACAGGAGATGGAAGAGATTCTTAAGATTATTAAGAAGAGTGATTTTAATGTAGTTGAGCAGCTGGGGCACACCCCATCTAAAATTTCCATGCTATCACTATTGTTGTGTTCAGAGGCCCATGCCAAGGCTCTGATCACCTTTCTGAAGACGGCCCACGTGCCACAAGAAACGTCAGCTGATCAGTTTACCAATTGTGTGACCAACTTAACTGCTGATAATGGTTTGGGTTTCTTCGATGCTGATCTGACTGCTAAGGGGAAGAACCATAACGATGCCCTGCATGTCTCCATTGAATGCAAGGGCACTACTCTTGCCCATATGCTGGTTGACACAGGTTCCTCGTTGAACGTATTGCCCAAGAAAGCTCTAGACAGGCTGGATTGTGAGGGTTTAGAGCTCAAGCCAAGTAACATTGTTGTCCAGGCCTTTGACGGGTCCAAAAGGATGGTGCATGGTGAGGTTGACATTCCAATCAGGGTTGGTTCTTAGGTATTTGATTCTACATTCTATGTAATGGACATCCGACCGTCCTATTCTTGTTTGGTGGGTCGTCCTTGGATCCATAAGGCTGGAGCTGTGACCTCCACACTACATCAGAAGCTGAAGTACCCGGTCAGAGGGAATATTGTGACAGTTCAGGGGAGGAAGAGTATATGGTCAGCCACCTCAACTTGTTCCGGTATATAGAAATGGATGGGGAATTCATTGAGACTCCATTCCAGCACTTTGAAGAGGTTCCTCAGACACTGGCATCAGCTGAAACTGTGGTTGAAGATTCTCCTTTGAAGATGGCTTCCTAAAAGGATGCCCGAGCTATTGTTGAGAAGGGTGAGTGCGCAAACTGGGGCCAACTTCCTGATTTCACTCAGAAGACTGACAAGTTTGGTTTGGGTTTCACTGCAGAAGCTCAGAGGGCTGTACGTAGTGCAAGGATTGGAAGACCTCCTGTGTTCATCAGCAACTCGGGGGTAAATGCCATTGAATATGGCGTGGAGGAATCCAAATTCGACAGCTGGATCTACCCTACGACCGACGGTGGACCAAGCAACTGGACTGCGAAAGACTTCGTCCCTATTACTTTTATTCCTCAGTAATGAACTACTTTGTTTTGAATTTGTAATAAACAATATTGTGAAACTTTACGGCCCAGTGTCTTATCCGGGGCACCGTGGCTTCATTTGTGAGGGCTTTTGTGTGTCATTTTCATATATCATTAATAAAAGCATTGGACGTTTTTTGCATTTCAAATCTTGCGCTCCTTGTCTTTCTTTATTATATATTGCAAAACAGCTATATTTACACACACTCACATATACAGGTCCCAATCCACTCTGGATCTCATTGGTAATGACTCTGCTACTGCCAGTTATGACTTCGAAAATCCGATCAACTTAGCCGAAGACGAAGGTGAAGATGATTGCGAAGTGCCTGGCGAGCTTGCAAGACTGCTACTCCAGGAAGAGAGGGCCATTCAGCCACATGAAGAGCCAGTGGAAACGGTAAATCTGGGTACCGAGACAGACAGAAAGGAAGTCAAGATTGGTACTAATCTGGAGTCTAGTGTGAAACAACGGTTGATTCAGATGCTGCATGACTACGTGGAAATATTTGCCTGGTCTTACGAAGATATGCATGGGTTGGATACCGATATTGTGGTTCATCACCTGCCTACCAAGGAAGACTGTCCTCCGGTAAAACAGAAGGTCTGTCGTATGCGTCTAGAGATGTCCGAGAAAATCAAAGCTGAGGTTATGAAACAATTTGATGTCGGGTTTCTAGCAGTGACTTCTTACCCTCAGTGGGTTGCCAACGTGGTTCCAGTGTCGAAGAAAGATGGTAAGGTCAGAATGTGTGTTGACTACAGGGATTTGAACAGGGCAAGCCCTAAGGATGACTTCCCTCTGCCTCACATCGACGTTCTGGTTGACAACACCGCTCAGCATAAGGTATTCTCCTTCATGGATGGGTTCTCCGGTTATAATCAAATCAAGATGGCTCCTGAAGACATGGAGAAGACCACTTTTGTTACTCAGTGGGGCACCTTTTGCTACAAGGTCATGCCTTTTGGGTTGAAAAATGTTGGGGCAACCTACCAACGTGCCATGGTTGCTCTGTTTCATGACATGATCCATCATGAGATCGAAGTATACGTCGACAATATGATTTCAAGGTCTCAAACTGAGGAGGAACACCTTGACCATCTATAGAAGTTGTTTGACCGGTTGAAGTTGTACAAGCTGAGGTTAAACCCGAACAAGTGCACCTTCGGGGTGAGATCTAGAAAGCTACTGGGTTTCGTCGTAAGCGACAAAGGTATTCAAGTGGACCCTGCCAAAGTGAAAGCCATACAAGAGATGCCAGTTCCCAAGACAGAGAAAGAAGTCAAAGGCTTTCTAGGATGGCTGAACTACATTGCCCGATTCATCTCACACTTGACTGCTACTTGTGAGCCAATCTTCAAGCTTCTGAAGAAAGATCAAGTAGTAAGTTGGAACGATGAATGTCAGGCCGCTTTCGAAAGAATCAAAGAGTATCTCCAAGAGCCACCTATTATCATGCCACCGGTTGAAGGGAGACCTCTAATCTTATACTTGACAGTACTTGACAACTCAATGGGGTGTGTGCTGGGGCAGCATGACGAGTCTGGCCGAAAAGAGCATGCTATTTATTACCTTAGCAAAAAGTTTACCGACTGTGAGACCTGATACTCACTGCTCGAGAAAACTTGATGCGCTTTTGTATAGGCTGCTCGCCGGCTGAGATAATATATGTTGACTCACACTACTCTATTGATTTCAAAAATGGATCCAATCAAGTATATCTTCGAAAAGCCTGCCTTGTCCGAAAGAATAGCAAGATAGTAGATGATCTTGACGGAATATGACATCCAATACACGACTCAAAAAGCAATCAAGGGAAGTGTGTTGGCAGACCATTTGGAACATCAGGCAGTGGATGACTACCAATCTATGAATTTTGAATTTCCAGATGAGAATATCATGGTAGTGACTGATTGTGAAGTACCTGGACCGGATGAAGGACCTGAGGAAGGATCCCGATGGTCTATGCACTTTGATGGAGCCTCAAATGCTTTGGGTAACGGCATTGGCGCTGTGATCATATCTCCAAAATGCTCTCATACTCCACTTACCGCCCGACTATGTTTCAACTGCACCAACAACATGGCGGAGTATGAAGCATGCATAATGGGTCTTCAAGCTGAAATTGACCTAAGGATCAAGTTTCTAAGTGTCTTCGGAGATTCCGCTCTCGTGATCAGTCAGATCAAAGGCGAGTGGGATACGAAACACCCGAATCTTATTCCGTACAAGGAGTATGTATTGACGTTTATTCCCCATTTAGAGGAGATAACCTTTGAGCACTTCCCAAGAGAGGAGAATCAGTTGGCAGACGCGCTGGCTACGATGTCTTCTATGTTCAAAGTCAAATGGGACAACGAGGCTCCCCGGATCATTATTTGGAAATTGGATGAACCTGCACATTGCTGTGACCTTGAGACTGAGGAGGTAATAGAAAAACCTTGGTATCACGAAGTGAAGAGGTACTTGGAAGCTCAAGAATACCCCGAGGGCGCATCTGTTAATGACAAGAAGTTTCTGAGAAGGTTCGTGGCAAAATTCTTCCTCAGCAATGACATTCTGTACAAACGAAATCATGATTCAACTTTACTACGTTGTGTGGATAAGACTGAAGCAGAAAGGATCATGGCAGAGGTGCATGAAGGTACCTTCGGAACATATTCCAGTGGACATACCATGGCAAAGAAAATCCTTCGGGCAGGATATTACTGGTCCACAATGGAAGCCGACTGTTATCAACACTCTCGAACGTGTCATAAATGCCAGATCTATGCTGATAAGGTGCACATTCCTCCAGTTCCTTTGAACGTCTTGACAACACCTTGGCCTTTTGCAATGTGGGGCGTTGATATGATCGGCGAGATCAGACCTACGGCATCCAACGGACATCGCTTCATCCTGGTAGCGATTGATTACTTTACGAAATGGGTGGAAGCAGCTTCATTTGCCACCGTAACCAAGAACGTAGTGGCACGGTTCATACGGCATAACCTGATCTGTCGATACGGAGTACTGGAGAGGATCATTACGGATAATGGTACCAATCTTAACAACAAGATGATCACTGAGCTCTGCGAGCAATTCAAGATACAGCACCACAACTCTTCTCCTTACCGACCGAAGATGAATGGGGCTGTAGAGGCGGTTAATAAGAACATTAAGAAGATTGTGCAGAAGATGACAGTGACCTACAAAGATTGGCACGAGATGTTACCATTTTCTCTTCATGGGTACCGTACCTCAGCACGGACGTCAACAGGGGCAACACCCTTTTCCTTGGTATACGGCATGGAGGAAGTCCTGCCCATTGAAGTTCAGATACCCTCTCTCCGGATAATGAAGGATGCCGGTTTGAGCGAAGATGACTGGATCCAGACTCGGCTTGATCAACTAAACCTAATCGACAAAAAGAGACTCACTGCTATTTGCCATGGTCAGACGTACCAAAAACGGATGATCAAGGCATTTAACAAGAAACTCAGGCGACAAGAGTATCAAGTTGGGGACCTGGTAGTCAAGCGCATCATTCTACCTCAAGGTGATCCCAGGGGAAAATGGACCCCTACGTACGAAGGGCCATTTGTGGTTAAGAATATCTTCTCAAGAGGAGCGATGATTCTAACCACCATGGATGGTGACGACCTTCCTCACCCCGTCAATGCAGACATAGTAAAAAGATACTACGCATGATTAAAGACCCGCTAGGTCGACTGGCCTAGGCAAAAATAAGGGCTTCCCGGCGAACCAAAAGGGTTCGGGCAAAAATAAGGGATGAAAAATAAAATAAAAATTCTGTACACCCGGCAAGTCGAAAACCTGAAAAGGCGGTTTGGGCAAAAATGGGTATCCCGGTGGACTGAAAACCCGAAAGGGAGGTCCAGGAAAAAGTTAGGGATAAGCGTAATACTATGTCTCATTGGATCACCCTACATCCAGACTTCGGTATCAACTATCAGGCTCGGACAGCACCAATCAATCAGATTCATCTTCAACTAAGTAGCAAAGTGATGAGACGCTTGAAGACATAAAGGCGATAGCAGAGTTGGAACCCAGTGGGATTTTTCACATAGCTGTTTTGTTTTCTTTTTACAAATTGTGTAAACCCCATTTTGTCTGGCGGCGTTCTCTTACTAGGACGTCAGCCTCTTGTACAAAAACGCCTATTTACAGGCAAAACTTCAAAATCAATATAAACTCATTTTTCAGACAAATCGCCAATTGCTTTTTCCTTTATCTGTTTTGTTTTGCAAAGAATGTCCAATGTTCATTTTTGATATATGCATTTGAAATTAATTTCTAATCATAAATATTTGCATGCGAAACAAAGGACTAATTACAGGTGACATCGGAAGTAGGGGCAATAAGAATTGTCTAAGCGATCTAGTTGCTCTGTCAACCAAGGTACCAAGGTAAGTTCAGCTGAAGAATATGACCAAGTTACCTTCACTCCCCTTGGAGTAAGACAAGAATCAACAATACTCTCCCCAAACAGAGTTGGTCTCCCATCAGCCCTAAAAAGGCACAGTATCTCCAGCAAGTCAACAATACTCTCCCCCGAGCAGAGTTGGTCTACTATCAGTCCTGGAAAGTTGGGTATCCCCAGAAGATATTAATATTCCCCAGCAGAGTATACAGATGTTCCCTAGCAAGCATCCCCAACAGTCTTAATATTCCTCGACAGAAATATAAGATTGTTCCCCAGCGGAATACAGACACCCCAGTGTAGTCCGAAAGGTTCCCCAGGAGAGTTGAACCACCTCCCCAGTAGATTCTGGAAGCTTATTCCCTGCAGAGTACAAACATCTCTCCCCAGCCGTATTCAGAGATTATCCCCACCAGAGTCTAACTGGGTTATCCTCAGCAAATTGCAATGGAAAGATCGTCCTCAGCGAAGTTCTTTCTATCCCCCAGCGGAGTTCATCATTAAAATCCCCAACAGAACTTATCAACGGAGACCCCAGCGGAGTTATCGGTAAAATCTCAGTGAAGTATCTCTTCCCCACTGAGTAATTCCCCGCAGAGTAATCTCTTCACCAGTTTTATTCCCCAACGGAGTCATCTTCTCCTACCGGTTTATTTTGCAATCATCTTCGTTCATCATCCCCAGCGGAAGCGAAGAACTCTATTCGCCCAAGATTCAACGAACTTCTCGGCATTCTTCAAGGATTTATTTTCCTAGACGGAAATACATTCATAAACATTTCACATTTCATATCTCCTGCTTACATACATGATAAAGTGCATATGACACAATCTCATTTATTTTTGAGAACATCATGACATCATGCATTGCATACATCATGACATTGCATACAACTAACGCTTTGCCTTTTCAGGAAGAAGGTCAATCAAAAGATGATTACCATCAACTTTTGCAGTTCCAGATTAACACCTGTAACTATCCAGGAAATATCTGTGAACGACTGATTGTAGATCTACACCTGTAACTAGCCAGGAAAGTATCTACATGAAGAGATTGAAGATCAATACCTGTAGCAAGCTAGGAAATGATCTTTCTTTCTCAGGTCGAAGAGTAATACCTGAAACCAGCCAGGAAAGCTATCTCGACCAACCCTTTATAAGTTCTAGATCAACACCTGTAACAGGCCAGGAAATATCTGAATGGCATCTGTAAGCCCATTCCCGACATCACATTGTTGATACTACACCATGCGAGTGCAAATTTCTGGGCACTTTAGTGTTCAATCATCTTCCACCTTCGGATCACGAAAGGCACGCAAGCCAATCTACATCCTCAGGTTTAAGAAGATTGAACAGGGGCAACTTTTGTACCCCAAAATTTGCCCTCCCATATTCCTCAAGGTTTGTCAAGAATCATCTTCAAATGGTTCAAGATTGCTCAAGAGATTGTACAGTCAGACCACCTCCTAAGCCAACTGAAATTAGGGTTTTGGTTCCTTCAATGAATTTGGGGTTTTAAATGGTTCAATCAAGTCTCATAGGCCCATATACATCCTCAAGCACCTACATGCCAAGTTTCAAGACTCACAATGCCAATTTGCACAGTCAAAAGCTCCATTTGATCCACAGTCAACTACAAGGGCAAAATGGTCATTTTATAGTCAAAAGTCAGAATTTTTGGTCAACATCTTATTTTGAGTCCACAATCATCATTTGATCAAGTCTTGATCATGATTCCACAAGAATGGCTCAAAAATCATCAAGATGCAAAAAGTTACTATTTTTGGACAGTAGAAAAGTCAATTGTATCTTGACCAGGGCATAACTTTTTCATGGTTCATCAGAAAAATCACATCCAATGCTCATTTTGAAGGGGATGACATTTCCTACAATCCATCCTCACACTCCAAGTCCAAGAAATGCCCTCATAAAAAGTTATCAATTTCTACATTATAGGTCAATTTCAAAAGTCAACAAAAGTGCACTTTGAGTCAAAGGCCATAACTTGAGATTGGTACATCCAAATGACATGGGACCAAAGGCATTGGTTAGAGGACTTCAAGACCTTTCCAAAATGTCCAAGTACATGTTCATATGATCAAAATTGAGCAAGATGTGCATTGGAGAAGTTGGGAAATTTTTATGAATTTGCAAAAGTCAACTTTGCTCAAAACACCTCATTTTTGCTAATAGGCCTCAAATCTCTTCTTGAAACTTTATCCATGGCCTATGCACGACCAATCAAGCTTAATTGAATTTATTTTCTTATTTTTTATTAATTAATTGGATTTTTTATTAATATTAATTCATTTAATTAATTTAAATTGTAGGAAAATACAAAGATTTGATTTTTCAATCTTTTTGTGAAGCAAATGTGGTCAAGATATGCTGGCAATTTCGTGTACAAATCAAATATGCAAAAATCTCCAAGTTTGGCAACTTTCTTCAATCATGAAAATGCAAAAAGATTTGATTTTCAATCAAATATTCAATCATCATTCCAAGGGATTTTTACTCAAAGATTTGACCTAATTCCATTCCTCTATAAATATGCAAGCTAACCCTGATCATGCACACGTGAGAGAGCTGCAGAAAAAGCCATAACCATATTGAAAAAATTCAAGAAAATTGCAAAACTGATTTCTATATTCTAGGGCGATTTAAAGACTTTTGTTGATTCTAATCTATTGCAGGAGTTCTCAGGGACGTTTTGCAATCAAAACCAAGCATTGAAGCTCAAAGAATCATCAAGAACAGAGTCACGGTTTGCATTTTATTTTGAGAATCGTACAGCTTAATTCATGCATCATTAACATGATTTCTTGTTTGTTTTGCATTGCTTGAATCCATATGAAGCTAATGGTATAAGTTAATTGAATTGTAATGCACAGAATCAAAAGTTGCCATGGTTGAATTTTAGGGTTCCTGAGCTTTGGATTTGGGGCTTTCTAAACCCAGAAAAATCAGGACTTGTAAGGCATATGGTTGGATTCGTGAGAACCAGACGAATCCAAAGCAACCCTCGCGAAACATTTATGTAAATCACAGGGCTAATCGCTATTTTTCCTTATTGCAGTTTGTGGGGGTTAAAAACCCCCGCTATCTAATGTTATAATTGTCGGTACAAGGAAGAAGACGAGGACATGTTGATACGTGGTTGGTTCATTTGAAAAGGCGCGCGTGTTTTTGTTTTTACAGCATATGAATTGATTTATATATATTATATTTACTTGTTATTATATTATCAGATGCGCGTTCTAGTTCAATTGGCAAAGGCGTGGGGGCATTAACCATTGGGACCTGGGTTCAAATCCCAGGTCCCCCAAAATTATTATTTGCTATTTTCTTGCAGCTTATCCAGTATACCTTATGCCTTGAGGTCCACCATGTACTTTATCTTTCCAAGCGCCATGTGTCTACATCCTCAAATTCAATGGCTCAGATGGAAGGATCATCATACTCCCAGTCAACCATGTGCATGGAGGAGTCAGAAAGTCAAAAGGGCTTGAGCTTAATGGGCCTGAGAATTGCCAAAGAAACCTCCTTAATGGGCCAGCACCCCCCCTGGTTCATTCATTCTTTTTTTTTTCTTTTATAATTTCCAATTAATTATTTTACTACTAATAATTATTATTATTATTATTATTTAATTAACTCAATTAATTATTTTCCTAATAAAATCAGAAAACTAAAATATTTTCATTATTATTAATTTCACCTTTAATATATTATTTTTGTAAATAAATGTAATTAGTTAATTTAGTTGTTTTAATTAGGTTAACTTTAATTATTTTCATAACAAATAAAATAAATTAGAATTAGGGTTTTCTTGACAATTTTAATTTCTTTTCTTTTATTTCATTAAAACATTAAAAAACAAAAGAAATATTTCTTTTAATTAATTAATTAATTAGTTTTAGGTTTAATTTAATTTAATGCAAAATAACCAAAAAATTCATTCTTTTCTTAAAAAGGGTCAAAACCCTAAGGACTTCTCCGATTCAATTTCTTTTCGCGCATATTATTTTTTGATCATATTTATGTAATTGCTCCGAGGATGTAATAGCGTAATTAGGACCTTTTATCGCTTTCATTTAATTTCCGCAATTTACTTTTCAAGGGTTGCTTTTGGCGATGTAAATACCCGACGCCTTGTAATAGCGTAGATTTACTTTCCGCAATTTACTTTCCGCAAACTATTAACTGCTAGATGTATGTTAATTAGGCTATGCATGACAAGACTTGTTCTCAAAATAAAATCAAAACGTAGCTCACAATAACATGTTCAAAGATAATATAAATTGAAACCTGACACACTCGCACATGACACTCCTAGGGTATGCCTCACTTGGTTGCCTCGACGTGGTCATTGAGTATAGGGTGTTTTAGAGGTCGCCCTCCTGTCTAAAGATCCAAGTTGCCTCGAAACGGTTGCCTCTGATAAAAAAGATCTAAGACATTAGGGTTACCGCTAAGACGTCCTACTATTGCTTTGGTGACCACATGTCCCTATAATCGAATTGACCCGAAAAACTCCAACGACGGTGCTACCTACTTCTCAATAGTGGGATAGTACTGTCTAAAGGACATTTACACAGCTTAATTTCTTTTGAGTAGGTAGAGGTTCTCAGGTACTTGCTCTTTCAAAACAAAAACAACTTTTCGCACCTACACTTTTCTGACAAAAGTTTTCAAACAAACACTTCATACACTCTTGAGGACTGATACAAGAGTTAACACGAAGTTTTCAAACAAACTTTTTTTCAAACACACAAACACAAGAAAAGCAAAACATTTTTGAAAACATAGTGAGCAAGAACCTAAGAGCTCGTGGATAACCACGGATAGAAAGGGTGCTAATACCTTCCCTTTCTATAATCTACCTCCCGAACCGAGAAACATTTCGAAAAGGAATTTTGTTGTGATTTTGTCTTTTCCTTGTTGGAGAAAATAAAAGACTGTGGCGACTCTTGCTTACCGTGATATTTCGCGAACCAGCATTTCAAAACAGTCAGTTCTCAGTCCCACTGATCACAAAGTCTCAACGTGTTCACCAATAATGACCATATCAGAGAAAGAAGTAGAGGTACTACTGAGCATATGCTGGAGATAAGGGCCTCGTAGACTACCCATAAACAGATCAATCAATTCACGATCCAAGAGAGGAGGTTGGACCTTTGCATCCAGTTCACGCCACCTCTGAGCGTACTCTTTGAATGACTCTTCAGACTTCTGTATCATCCCTTGGAGTTGAGTACGGCTAGGAGCCATGGCAGTATTGTAATGGTAATGTTTCAAAAAAGCGTCATCAAGTTCTCCCCAAATACTGACATGAGACCTTTCCAATTGCATATACCAATCTAATGGTGCTCCGGTCAAGCTATCTTGAAAGAAGTGCATGAGTAACGGTTCATTTTCAGCATAGCCAGTCATTTTGCGACAGTAGGAATGGAGATGAGTCTCTGGGCAAGAAGTTCCTTTGTATTTGTCAAAATCCGGAACTTTGAATTTGGGAGGAATAACTACCCCAGGCACGAGGCACATTGCAGCAGTATTGATTCCAGAAGCCTTGATACCCTCCATGGCTCTAAGACGCTCTTCGAGAGCATGATACATTTTCGCAGTTTTGGCAACTCCGGCAGCAAGGTTCACTTGGGGTTCATCAAGATCAATAACATCATGATGATCGTCAACATCATTCCTAGGAGCGCCGGTAGGAGTCTCAACATTTGCATTATCATTCCTTCAATTAGCAGAAGTGGAGGGAGCGTCAGTAGCGAGCTTGGAAACACTTTGACGTAAGTCTTCTTGACCCTTGATCACAGCATGAATGGTCTCCATAAGCTGATCCATGCGAGTGCCCATGATGTCCATATCCCGGCGGAGCTCATTCTGATTCTCTTCAAATAGATCCATCAGTCTTTATTGGTTGCCTCTGGTATGGTAAGGATGTGGAGAAGTCGTCTTTGCTGTTTACTGAAGTCTGTCGGAAAAGGGACCCCAATGAGTTTTTGTTGTGAAAAATGAATTCATGATAGTATGAATGAATGCTTTATCTTCATTTCTGAGGAAACCCAAAGACTCGTCTATCTTTTTAAAATTTCCCCCCTTTTTTTTTAAAGGATACATCAACGAGACTTCTCTTTGGATTTCCCTAGATATGAGAGATATATACATGATGATATGATGTCATGGTATGCTATGGCATGAAGTCTCAGCTCCACATATTCTGGATAACCACTGTGTAGTCCGTTGCACAAGCTGAAAGTAACAGGATCAAAAGTCTGACGTCACAGGCATGGAGTCAAAGTAACCACCCATGAGGTATGTACTAGGGGTTTATCACCTTCCTAACAAGGTTCTAAAGATTTCTCGAAGTCTACGCTCTTCCTTTGGATATTACCGACGTCCCAATTACTTGGTAATCAGTAATATTCGCAGGAAAAACTCGTCCGAGTGCAATATCGCGTGACAACTACTTCCGGATTACTCCGTTATAGCCTCCGCATTGCACATAAAAAGCCAGGATGGGTTAATGGTTCTATGGCCCTCAGCTTCTCGAGTTCCCAGGTCGAAAGCAACGACGTCTTCCCGATTACTCGGTAAACATCACTACTTTCAAGGGGACCTCCACTGAGTGGGGGATTTTCATGCCTCCTTCTTCGGGATTACTCCCTCAAAGTTAACATGACTATACCGCCCGTCCTAATCGTATGTGTTGCACCCTAAAATTTTCCCTCTCTTTTTATCAAGATTCTCCTCACAAGACTCCTTGGACTCAAGACAAGCTTATGGTTTGCTCAGCTCAAGACATTTCCTTGCACTGTTGACCTGAAATTAGGGTTTGAGTTTGCACATGGATTTTTGGACTTTCAATGCCTCATGTGACTTTCATACTTCATATTGGACCCCTAAGATTGCTCATACCAATTTTCAAGCATTGAATCACTTTTTTGCCCAGTCAATTGGACAGTTGACCTAAAAATCAGCTGTATTGGGGGAAAAGTCAACCATGGCCAATTTACAGTCAAACCTCATAATTTTTGATCCACATCAACATTATAGAATCATATGAACCATTTGATCAAGTTTGGACCACAACTCCTCAAGAAATTTGATCAGATCATCAAAAGGGCAAAATGGTCAAAATTAGGGTTTTGACTGTAGAAGGGCAATTTCTGATTTTTCACCTAGCCAATGACAAATTGGGTTCAAACATGGTTTCAAGGACTCAATGGCATCATCTTTACCTAATCACAAGGTTCAAAAGATCTCAAATGCATTGGATTGACAGATGAATTTTCCAGTCAACTGATCAAAAATCAACTGTACACTGAAAAGTCAAACTTTGACTTTTTGGTCAAAATCAAGTGCCAAGGGTCATTTTTCATCAAGATGTGTCAAAACATGAAACTTGTCCACCAAGAAACCTAATTTTGGAAATTAGGGTTTAAGTTTGAAAAATTTCATAACTTAGAAATTTTTCTAAGTTATGAAAATTTCTTATTTTTTCCCAACTTTTCCCAACTTTTTCACCATGATGAAATTGGATTAAAAGAAAACTTCCAACATGAAAGTTGTAGTCCTCCATAAAATATACAACTTTGATTCACAAAGTTTTCCAAAAAGATGCTTGGATATCAAGTTATGATTTTGTGAATAAGGGTCCATAAACTTTTTAACTTAGTGAAATTTTGCCCTAGTTTAGGCAGATTTTTGACCTAACTTCATGGCAACTTTTCACATAGTTCCAAGAGGAATCTCAAAATTCATTTCAAAGATGGATTTTATAGCATTTTACAATATTTCCAAAATGTCTAAGAACTCTCCAAAATCATTTATGGTTAGGGAGAATCAAAGAAATGAAAATGGCAAATTATCACTTTTGTCCAAGGCATTTTTCACAATGGTTCAAGTTGCAAATATGTCCTAAGCATGCTTGTACTTGGTTTACAGGTTCTAATCCCTTCTACACTCCGAAATTGAATGCAAATACATTGGATATTGGTTTTGTTCTGAACTTTAGAGCTTTGCACAGAGAATTATTCCATTTATGGCATAAAGCTCTCAATACCATTTTCATAAAGCATACTTTTAGCAACTTTGTTTATCTTGAGCCATGAACCTAATCCCTTGCTGCAAACAAAGTCCACAAATATCAGGCAAATTTCACCAACTATGTGCAGCTAAGGAACTAGCAAGTACAAGCTTTTGGGCATTGTCATTTCACTTTTGCTTCAAAAGCAAGAAACTTGCAAAAATCCACACAACTCTTGTATCTGATAAAACCAAGCTTTGGTAACATTTCAAACGATCTCAGCATATTGTAACAAGCCTAAAACACTATTTCCCAACCTCTCAAACACCCTTAAACACAGAAATCACCATTTCTGCCCAAAAAAGGGCCATCTCTGCAAATCACAAGCCATTTCCATATTGCCTCGTGCGTTTTTCTTGGAACCACTTCAAACACATTCCCTACATCACACCTAAGTTGTCCAAGCCTTTGTTCAGTAACTGTAACCTCTGTTTCGAGGATCACCATTTTCATTTTGAAGCTTTGCAGGTTGACTTCTACAGAAAGATTCAGGCAAGTTCAAGGCAAGCTGAGCATTGGGAAAGGTTGAGGGAACTTCAAGCAAGCTCACACAACCTTCAGGCCTCACTCAAAGTTGCTACATTGCCCTATCCAAACTCAACTAAACAAGGTATTTGTAAAGTTTCTATCTCTCTATTTAGACATCCTTAGGCTTAGGTTTGTGAAGCAAAAATGTAGTCTTTAATGTGCTTGAGCTGTACATATGCATAGCTTCCATTTATATTGATTGAGCTAGGAGTATTTGATAGTTGAAGTTGCTGATAATTTTAGATCAGAAATTAGGGGTGATAAAATTCTTCTTGATCTTTGAGAGTTAGGTCATGTTTTTTATATCAATGGAATCGTGACTAAAAATGTTACAAGTTTCATGTTGCAAGATTTCGTTTTTATGCACGTATGCAAGAGATACAGGTTGAAGAAGAACACGCACGTTTTTTTTGTCTGGAGGACAGGGATGAAGTGAAGTGGGCTTGGGATTGTTGCTTTTGCTTTTCACACCACTCTTTTTACTTCTGCACCCCCCCTTTGCATTTCTTTTTATTTTTTATATTTTCTTGCATATTTATATTTTCTGACTTTATTTATTTTTTCTAAATATTATAAAATCATAAAAATATTTTCTTAAATTTTTTCATTTTATTTTATTACTTTTTATTATTTTTAGGGCATAAAAATAGTTTATTAGGTTAAATATAATTTATTTTCTTAAATAAACATGTAAATAATGTTTAAATACTTAAATATTTTATTTTTATTATTTATGCACTTAAAATAATATCTTCATACAATATTCAATTTTTAACATTTTTGTACATATTATTATTATTTTTCTTGAATAAAAAAATAAATAATATAAAGCATAATTTCTTTAAAACAAAATTAGGGTTTTCACCCTTTCAAAAATAATCATTTTTATTTCCTTATTTTTAAGACATAAATAAACTTATTTTTACATACATAAAATTAATACAAAAATATTTTTGCATATTTACATTTTATTGCATATTTAAATAGTTGTTTATTTATTTATTTGTACAATGAATTCAATTTGGTTGTAATAGTTTTAGGGTTTTATTTTGAGCAATATACCCCTATTCAAAACTTGTATCCCCCTCCCCATAATATGTTGTAATAGTCTAGATTTACTTTACGCATTTTATTGCTTTCATATACCATGATAGTAAACTAGGGTTTTGTATGCAAAGACCAAAAATCAAAACAAATAGCATGACTTAATACAAGACAAAATGCATGAAAAATGACAACACCTTGCACACAAGCACCCCTAGGGTTTCATCCACTTTGTTGCCTTAAAATGGCCATGGTATGCATGCTAGGTATCTTGGCAAAACAAAACAAAAACAAAAGATCATAGTCCCTCGATGACGCTATCTTGGTTGCCTAAACAAAAATGATCTAGTCCCTCAAAACTTGCTAAGATACTTGGCAATATTGTTATCATGGTCATATGATGACCCACGCCCGTCCCGTTTAACATCCAAAGATAGGGTTGTTTACCAAATGCAATGGTAAAACAACAATGTCAAAGGAATAAAAATGTGTAGGAAAGACTTTTGAATAGGGTAGACAACTCCTAGTTACTTGATCAAACTTGCAAACCATCCTTGCTATTTTCAAAAACACACACACATTTCAAAAACATTTTCCCAATAAACTTTCAAACATTGAAACATTTTTCAAAAGACAATACATCTTTGTATACATTCTTACAAACGAGAATCATTACAAAGATTTCCAAAACGATGGCCTCTTTTCAAAATACTTTCAAAACCACACAAAACACCATTTCAAACAATTGGAAAAGCAAAGCAAGTGATCTAAAACAAGTAACTAAGAGCCCATGGAAAACCATGGATGAAAAGGGTGCTAGCACCTTCCCTTTTCATAATCTACCCCCCGAACCCAAAAACAATCTCAAAGGTCTTTCATGTGTTTTTTTACCTTTCCTTTTGGATAAAATAAAAGTCGATGGTGACTCTTGCTAAACTGAAACATTTGCGAACACAAACGCAAAACCTCAAGTCAGTTCTCCCACCGCATCACAGAACTGGCGACTCTGCTGGGGAAGATTATAAAAGTGGGGTTACCTTAGGGTTTTAGATCACCTTTACATGCTTATCTTGCTTGACTTGATTGCTTTACATTTGGTTCTTTTGTTTGGGTTTGAATCCTCTACTCGGATTTGGGAAACATTCATAGGTAAATAGCAATACATTATGGAAACTGTGCGGGGTATACCAACATGGTTGAAGCAATAGCTATATTAGTGCGACATATTTGTGGGTACCGGTAGCCTTTGAGTCAATCAAAGAGAATACGGGGCCGCTGAGTGATGTCATGAAGCACTAATGAACTTCTAGAACCTTTACTTGACCAACTTGGCCTTTTAGGATGTAGTGAGATGACCGGCTTTGGTGCAGTCCAAAGTTGGTAGATACTCGATACTACACTCATTGAGGTTTGTTTTCTTGGAATATTTCGGTCTCCAGTAAAGTGGCTAAACTGAAACAATGAACACAGAAAATAATCCAGTGATATTGAGCTCCTTAGAACCCGGTTACTATTTCTAGGACAGGTTGAGCCAATTAAACTTCAAGAGGGTACTTACCTATGAAACCCCATGCAAGCCTGAAACTAGGAACTTCTGTGATTTGTTTGTACATATATACTTGTGCATAACATCATGAACATCATGAAGCATCATATGCATCCACTAACCATTTCAAGGATTTTGGATCTTCATCTTTGTTCCTGTTTTGTAGGTTATGGAATCACTTCGCATGAAAACTATCCAAGTCAACCTTGTAAGAATTCCTCCTCAACTAAAGGAGCTAGCTTCAAGGATTCCTGAGAATTCTCCATTCACCGAGAGGCATGGTCGTCTTCTCAACTTAGTCACTGTCAACACTGAGGAGGATATGCTGAAAGTTCTCTTCCAATTCTTTGACCCTTTGCATCATTGCTTTACATTTCCTGACTACCAACTTGTGCCTACTTTGGAGGAATTTTCTCAACTCTTGAGGATTCCTATTCTCCATCAACTACCTTTCAACGATACGGAAAGAGATCCAAAGCCTGAAGATGTTGCTCAAGCCCTACACTTGCAACCATCTGATATCATAGGCCATTAGGAAACTAGAAGTGGTGTCAAAGGTTTCTTGTCAAAGTTCTTGTTTGAGAAGGCCCAAAGCTGTTGGAATTCTTTGGACTTACAAGCTTTTGAGGAGATTGTAGCTATTCTCATCTATGGGATGGTCTTGTTCCCTAACCCTGACCAACTTATAGATGTGAGTGCTGTCAAAATATTCATGGCTTACAACTCGGTGCCTACATTGCTTGGGGATATCCTCCACTCTTTTCACACTCGAGCATTGAGGAAAAGAGGTGTTCTCATGTGTTACACTCCTCTACTGGCAAGATGGTTTATTTCTCATCTTCCCCAATTAGTCTTGAAGAATGAGCAAGGTTTGAGGTGGTCACAACGATTGATGAATCTTACACATTCAGATGTTCATTGGTGTTCTCGATCCAGAGAAAATGTTATCATCATTGATCATTGTGGGGAATTCCCTAATGTCCCTCTACTTGGCATTAGGGGAGGCATCACCTATAACCCCTGCTTGGCTCTGAGACAGTTTGGGTATGCCCGAAAGGATGGCCCACATGACATGTTGATTCCAGATTTGGTTTTTGACTTCGAAAACGACGACCAAGGACTCCGACAAAGGTTCATCCGAGCTTGGAGGATGCCCAACAAGGTGGACAGTAAGACCTTGGGACACAAGAATTCCATCCCTCTTGAGCCTTACCTCAAGTGGGTACGAACCCGCGCCCAAAGTATTATGATGCCTTACCCATACATTCTCCCTGTGATTATAGAGCCTGTTATGGAAGGAGAGGTTTCATACACCCTCCTACATCCTAACATGCCAACATCACTCGAAGATTTACAAAGGAGTTGGATACATCTCAAGGGAGAGCGCGATACTTTCGAAGCCCAATTCTACGCTAGCGAGAAGAAGGTTTTGGAACTCACTCGTCAACTTCATGAAGAGCAGACTCTCAACACCTACATTGCACCAAAGAGGATGTGCAACGTCTTTTTACCTTAGAATTTTGTATTATTTTGCCCATGGGGCATTGATGTACTAACAAATTCTATCTTATTAATATGACGTGTGTTTCTTTTTTGTTTAAAACAAATTTGAATTTCTGAATCCTTGAATGCATTACATGAATACATATTGTTGTACCCCAAAATTTGCCCTCTCATGTTTTCAAAGGTCTTCCCTTACATGGTTGGTCACAAACACTTGCCTAACGAAAATAAAGTTTTTTTTTGAAGATGAACAAAGTGTCTTTCGATTGGCATCTGGGAAAAGTCTTCGATTGGGTATCCAAAATCCTTCGATACAGGCTTGACTCACCAGTCTTTGATTAGGCATTTGGCACTCTTAGATCAGGCTTTGATTAGTAAGCTTCGATTAGGTGTTTGGAACCCTTCGATCAAGCTTTGGTTCGCAAGTCTTCGATTGAGCGTTGGACCCCCTTCGATCAAGTCAATTTCACAATGCTTCGACTATGCATTAACTACTTCAGGCTTACCTTCGACTCACAAGGCAAGAATCTCCTACAAGTTTGTTTCGATTCACAAAGGAAAAGGCCCCTCAACTTGCCAGCATACCAAGCAAGAGGATCATTCGAAGAACATGTAAATGACTCATTTGAAGAACATGTAAAGGTCCATTTGAAGAAGCATTCAAAGGGTCAATTCGAAGAACATTCAAAAGGTCCATTTGAAGAAGCGTTCAGAAGGCCCATTCGAAGGGCACATAAGAAGTCCATTCGAAGGAGGCAACTCAAGACCAATCGAAGAGCATGGCCTAGAGGCATTCGAAAATCAAAGGTGTCCAGGTTCATTCAAGATTCCAAAGAGACATGAATATTTCAAAAAAGGAAATCTTTTAATATGTCTGATTCTTGTCTCATGGCTTTAAAGGCCTGTTTAATTGGTTGTCTCTTGCCGTTACTAGACCATCATACTCCTATAAATACAAGGGCAAGCATACAGTGCAAGGGGGAACAAAAAAAGAAAAGAAGAAAAAAATGGAGGATTTGGAGATACGCTGCCTACAAACCCACCAAAGGTTGTCAACATTTTTAGAAGTAATCCAAGCCAAAGCAGCCATTCAGCAAACATCTCCACACCCAGAGCCACAGATCATACATCTTTAATTGGTAAGGGTTTGCAAAACCAAAATTGCACCTTCATGACATTTAAATACACATTGCATATGTATTCTTGTTATTACTGATTATGTTGCATGTAAGCTAAAGCGCAAAGAAGAGATCGTGCCATTGCTTGGGCACGATCTAAGTTTCTCCTTCGAATCTCAGGATAAAACAAACCCAGACCCAGATTCAGCATATTCAAATTGAGGAAGGATTCGAATTGGGAGGAGATTCGAATCAGGGGGGTAAAGTCCCCCATGGATCTTTAACATTTGTCTCGTTTTGCAGGAAATATCTTCTCAGAATCTTGTTCAGAGCTTCGAAGCTTAGCAACTTAGCTTTAAACTGGATCCAGGGTTCCCAGATCGAAGGATGACATATCCAGATCGAACACCCCCAAAGTGCAGCCCCTCATGCACCTTCGATCAAGCCTCTTCACTGGATCGAAAGACAGCCCACACCTCTTTCGGTCCAGGCCTCCAGAACTATACCTTTCTTGATTTACTGCCTGTTCCTTCGATTTCATCTTTGTTTTGACTATTTTATTTCTTTTTTTTAATCAACATAAAATCAATTTAAAAAAACCACAAAAACATTAGGCTAGTTTTTTCTATTAAATTAACTTTGTTAATTAATCATTTAATTATCTTAACATTTTCTCAAAACTAAAATTAAGAAGATTTAGATCATTTTCCCAAAATAAAATAAAACAACAAAAAGATTTTATTCTTAGGATTTTTAGAGGTTATTTTCATATTCGCGCGCGTTTATTTTATTGTAATTGCCTACTGGTTTGTGATAGTTTAACTAATACTTTTACACTTTACTGCTTTATTCCCCCAATTTTGGACATGTAAATAATCCCCCTCCCTGAAGCCTTGTAATAGCGTAGGATTTACAATTCCCGCACTTTAAATTCCTATACATATATTAACTGTTTAGATGTATGCTAACTAGGATTGCATGACAAGATCTGAAAACAAACGGTAGAACACCTAAATATACAAAGATAATGTAACTGAAAAACAATACACTCGCACATGCTACTCTTAGGGTACACCTCACTTGGTTTCCTCGAACGTGGTCATTGAGTATGGGATGTTTTAGAGGTCGCCCTCTTGTCCAAAGATCATAAGTTTCCTCGAAACGGTTGCCTCGGACAAAATGATCTAAGACATTAGGGTTACCACTAAGGCGTCCTAACATTGCTTTAGTGGCCACACGTCCCTTAAATCGAATTGACCCGAAAACTCCAACGACGGTGCTACCTACTCCTCAATAGTGGGATAGCACTGTCTAAAGGACACTTGTACAGATTAATTCCTTTTTGAGTAGGTAGAGTTTCTTAAGTACTTGCTCTTTTGAAAACCAAAATAAAACTTTTCGCACTTACACTCTCTTCAAAAACAAAACTCTTTTCAAAACCCACAAACACAAAGAAAAGCAAACTTTTGAAAACATAGTGAGCAAGTACCTAAGAGCCCGTGGATAACCACGGATAGAAAGGGTGCTAACACCTTCCCTTTCTATAATCTACCTCCCGAACCAGAGAAATATCTCGAAAAGGAATTTTTCTGTGCTTTTGTCCTTTCCTTGTTGGATAAAATAAAAGACGGTGGAGACTCTTGCTTACCGCGACATTTTGCGAAAACAAACGCGAACCAGCATTCCAAAAACAGTCAATTCTCATTCCCACCGATCACACATATCATTCATCATATGAATAAGCAGGTCTTCACACCAAGTTTCCTCATCTCTCTGCTGTTTATTTCATCAAGATGGATATTGAATAAACAGTCAAAGACTTACAAGCTCAGAATTCACAGTTCCAACAGCTACTCTTGACCTTGGCCAAGGGACAGGAGGAGCTCAAGACTCTACTGGAAAAGGATAAAGAGAAAAAGAAGAAGAAGAGGACTGGTGTGGCTACCATGGGCATAAGGTTTAAAGGTCAAGCTAGAAGGGTCATGGATTTCCCCTCAACATCTGATGAAGGGGTAAGAAAGGGTAAAGAAACTGCAGTGCCATCTGACTCTGAGGAAGAAGAAGAAGAAGAGGATGAAGACTATTCTGAACAGCAGTACCCTCATGCAGATGACAAATACAAGAATCTAGAAGAGCGTATAGCTGCCATGGAGATACAGAGAGTGCCTGGGCTGGACTTTGAAGAGTTAGGGCTGGTTTCTGGAATTGTAATTCCCCCTAAGTTTAAGGTTCCTCTATTTGCTAAATATGATGGGTTGTCTTGTCCCAAGATGCACCTACAATCTTATGTCAGGAAAATTCAACCACATTCTTCTGACAAAGACTTGTGGGTTCATTTCTTCCAGGACAGTTTATCGGGGACGTATTTAGATTGGTTCTACCAATTGGAGAGGTCTGGTGTGCATAATTGGGAAGATTTGGTGGCCGCCTTCTACAAACAGTACCAATACAATGCGGACTTAGCACCAACCCGTACTCAATTACAGAGTATGGGCATGGTCTCAAATGAAGGTTTCAAAGAGTATGCCCATAAATGGAGAGACTTGGCGGGACGAGTGCAACCACCTCTATCTGAGAGGGAGCTAATAGACATGTTCTTGGGTACACTATCAGACCCCTTTTTTAATCACCTGATTGGAAGTTCGTCTGTGGGGTTCACCGAGTTGATTCTAACTGGTGAGAGAGTTGAAGCCGACATAAAAAGCGGGAAAATTCAAAAGGATGCATCTGCTTCCGCTGCCATCAAAAAGACTTTTCCAGCAAAGAAGGAAGTATCAGTTGTCTACTCCCAAAGAGGTCAAGGAAGATTTGAGCGCCGACCAGCGGTGGAGGCCGTAATGATTCAAAAGTCTGCAGCTGATCAGCCCAGAAACAATCAACCCAGAACCAACCAAACAAGGGTGGAAAGGCTTGTACGGCAATTCACCCGGATCAACATGACTCCTGCTCAGGTTCTACCCCATCTCTTGAAGTTAAACCTTGCCAGTCTGAAAGAGGCCCCGAAGAATCCGAATACAGCTTCTCCTTACTACCATTCAAATGCCAAGTGTGCTTATCATTCAGACAGCCTGGGGCACAACACCAACAATTGTTGGGCCCTCAAGAATAAGATTCAGGATTTAATAGATGCTAAAGAAGTTGAATTCGACGCCCCTGAAAAGCCAAATGTAATCTCTGCTCCAATGCCAAAGCATGGCCACAATGCCCATGTTGTTGAAGAGGATCTGTTTGTTGCTACTGTTGATGATTTGATAACTCCGCTACCGATAATCAAGTTGAATTTGCTAAAAGTTGGGATTTTCCTAGGTTGTGAAGAAGATTGTTACCTTTGTTCATCCTTACCAACTGACTGTCCATTGTTGAATTTAGGCATCCAACTCCTAATGGATAACCAAGAAATCCTTTTTGAAAAGACTCATGTTACACCGAATCCTGTCAATGATGTTTCAATAATAACCATATCCGCCAATCTTTCTAAGGTCTCCAAAAGACCTGTTAAGATTACATCCGCTCCGAAGATTGTACCTTTGAAGATAACCATGTCCGGGCCTGTCCCGTACAAGTCCGACAGATTAGTACCGTGGAACTAGGGTGGATAAATCTACTACCACGGTATTAAACAAATTGAATCAACTAAAGAGAGTTGTGATGAAGAGACTTCTGACATTGGAAACATTGTCGGAACGAGCAAAATCACCCGCAGTGGAAGAATTTTCTCTCCAGAGATTTCCTCTCCAAAGGCAATCTTTGGACCCTCAGCTGATCCTAAGGTTACCCCTGCATCGGTAAACATATCTGCGAGAACTCCAATTATTGAATAAGTTGTGACTCCTATGGTTGTCCCCTCTGCTGCTGATGATGATAGAGGGAAAGGGATCCAAGAAGAGCCCGTCAGGACGAGGGCTCAGCCATTAATCATCCTTGAGACCTCTCAAAAAGAAATGGAAGAGATTTTGAAAATAATCAAGAAAAGCGATTATGATGTTGTGGAACAACTGGGGCAAACCCCCTCAAAGATATCTATGTTGTCCCTGCTGCTTTTTTCGGAAGCTCATGCTAAAGCTCTGATCAGATTTTTGAAGACAGCCCACGTGCCACAAGAAACCTCCGCGGATCAGTTCCAAGAATGTGTAGCTAGCTTAACGGCTGACAATGGTCTAGGATTCTCCGATTCCGATTTAACATCGAAAGGGAGAAAACATAATGATGCTTTGCATGTCTCGGTGGAATGTAGAGGGACTACTCTAGCACACGTACTGGTAAACACTATTTCTTCGCTGAACGTCTTGCCAAAGAAAGCTTTGGATAGGTTGGATTATGAAGGCCTAACCTTGAAACCCAGCAACATCATTGACAGAGCCTTTGATGGTTCTAAAAGGATGGTCTACGGGGAGGTGGACATCCTGATTAAGGTGGGAACTGAAACCTTCAACTCCATATTCTATGTGATGGACATTCGTCCTTCCTATTCTTGCTTGTTGGGAAGACCCTGGATTCACCATGCTGGAGCCGTCACTTCTACTCTGCATCAAATGCTCAAGTACCCTGTCTAGGGGAAAATTATAACTATTCACGGCGAAGAGGAATACATGATAAGCCATCTAAATTCTTTCTGCTATGTAGAATTGGATGGTGAATTCATCGAAACCCCTTTTCAGCATTTTGAAGAGGTAACTCAGGAGATTGCGGCAACCAAGACAGTGTCTTCTATACCCATGATCGCCAGACCTCCGTCTCGGATGTCGTCTCTCAAAGATGCAAAGGTTGTGATTGAAGAAGGAGGAAGAAGAATCTGGGGGCAGCTTCCCGACTTTCCTTTCAAATCAGATAAGTCCGGCTTGGGATTCACTTCTTCTACTCAAAAGGTTGTACGCTACACCCGTGCTAGAGGGCCACCAGTGAAGATCACCCATCATGGAGTCAATGCTTTGGAGGATAGTGAAGAGGAAAGCAATTTGGAAGACTGGATTTTTCCTACTGTTGACGGAGGACTGTGTAATTGGGAGGCAAAAGACTTTGTTCCGATTACTTTCATACCGCAGTAATTTATCTTTCAAACATTTCTGTTTGGTTTGTAATAATTCTCAAACAATTCGTACACTTTTAACCTTGTGCCTTACCCGAGGCACATAGGTCCATTTGTAAGGGTTTGATTTTTCATCTTCATATGCCATTTTAATGAATCATGGACGTTTTCACATATAAACTTTTGTGTTCATTGTCTTTCTTTGTACATTTTATTTGTTTAAAGATGGCTATCCCTTACACACACCCACACTCACAAATGCAGGTACACTTCCATTCCGGATTCCATGGGTAACAATTCTGCTATGGCCTTCAGTGACTCTGAAGATCTGGTCTACCATGCCGAATACAAAGGTGAGGAAGATTGTGAGGTGCCGGGAGAATTGGCTAGACTGCTACAACAGGAAGAAAGGCCTATTCTACCTCATGAGAAGTTGTTAGAGACAATCAACTTGGGTACTGAGGAAGACAGAAAAGAAGTCAGAGTGGGTGCCAACCTAGAGTCAAGTGTCAAAGAGCGCTTAATTCAGCTGTTGAATGAATATGTTGAGATCTTAGCCTGGTCTTACGAAGACATGTCGGGACTTGATACAGACATTGTGGTACACCATCTACCCACAAGAGAAGATTGTCCACCAGTTAAATAGAAAATTTGCCGCATGAGGCCCGGCATGTCAGAAAAGATCAAAGTAGAAGTTATGAAGCAGTTCAATGCTGGATTTCTTGCTATTACTTCCTATCCATAATGGGTTGCTAACATTGTGCCCGTGCCTAAGAAGGATGGTAAAGTGAGAATGTGCGTGGATTATAGAGACTTAAACAGGGCCAGCCCTAAAGATGACTTTCCACTTCCGCACATTGACATCCTGGTTGACAATACAGCTCAGCACAAGGTATTTTCTTTCATGGACGGATTCTCAGGCTATAACCAGATCAAAATGGCCCCTGAGGACATGGAGAAAACTACTTTTGTTACACAGTGGGGTACGTTCTGCTACAAAGTGATGCCATTCGGACTGAAGAATGACGGGGCAACCTATCAACGCGCCATGGTAGCATTGTTTCATGATATGATACATCATGAGATAGAGGTCTACGTAGATGACATGATAGCCCGTTCACAAACTGAAGAAGAACACCTCGACCACTTGCAAAAGATGTTTGTTAGGTTGAAGGAGTACAAGCTCAGACTGAACCCTAACAAGTGCACTTTCGGAGTCAGGTCCGGTAAACTCTTAGGTTTCATTGTCAGCAACAAAGGCCTTGAGGTTTATCCTGCCAAAGTCAAAGCTATACAAGAAATGCCCGCTCCTTGCACTGAGAAGAAGGTTAGAGGTTTCTTGGGACGCCTAAACTACGTTGCTAGGTTCATTTCTCACCTAACATCTACTTGTGAACCAATCTTCAAGTTGTTGAAGAAAGATCAAGTAGTTAAGTGGAATGATGACTGTCAAGTTGCTTTCGATAAAATCAAGGAGTATTTGCTAGAACCTCCTATCTTGATGCCACCCGTCGAAGGAAGACCGCTAATCATGTATCTGACTGTCCTGGAGAATTCAATGGGGTGCGTACTGGGCCAACATGACGAGTATGGCCGAAAAGGGCATGCCATTTATTACCTTAGCAAAACGTTTATCGACTATGAGACCCGATACTCACTTCTCAAGAAAACTTGTTGTGCTTTGGTATGGGCTGCTTTCCGGCTAAGGCAGTACATGTTGACTCATACCACTTTGTTGATCTCTAATATGGATCCGATCAAGTACATCTTTGAGAAGCCTGCTCTATCTGGAAGGATTGCTAGATGGCAGATGATCCTAACGGAATACGATATACAATACACGACCCAAAAATCTATAAAGGGGAGTGTGCTAGTCGATCATCTGGCCCATCAAGTTGTCAAAGATTACCAATCCATGAGGTTCGACTTCCCCGACGAGGATATCATGACATTGGACAAAATTGAAGAGAACAAACTATATGACGGACATGAACAAGGATCCCGATGGACCCTGTACTTTGATGGGGCCTCCAATGCACTTGGCAACGGTATCGGCGCGATACTCATCTCCCCAGAAGGTTGCCATACACCTTTCACTGCCCGACTTTTCTTTAACTGCACCAACAACATGGCCGAGTATGAAGCTTGCATCTTTGGTCTCAAGGTTGCCATAGACTTGGGAATCAAATCATTGATTGTGTTTGGGGACTCAGCTTTGGTCATCAGTCGGATCAAAGGAGAGTGGGATACTAAACATCCAAACCTCATCCCTTACAAAGAACATGTCTTGACATTGTTACCACATTTCGAGCAGATTACCTTCGAGCACTTCCCGCGAGAAGAAAATCAGCTAGCAGATGCTCTAACTACAATGTCATCCATGTTTAAACTTAACTGGGATAATGAGGCTCCATAAATCACAATTGAATGGATGGATGAACCTACACATTGTCACAAGATTAATACCGAAGAAGTAGTGGACCGACCTTGGTTTCATGAAGTCAAAAGGTATCTCGAGGCTCAAGAATACCTTGAAGGAGCTTCAGTCAATGACAAAAAGTTCTTGAGGAGATTCTCTGCCAAGTTCTTCCTGAGCAATGGTATCATGTACAAGCCCAATCATGATTGCATTCTGCTCCGTTGTGTGGACAAGATTGAAGCTGAACAGATCATGGTTGAACTGCACAATGGTACCTTTGGCACTCACTCTAGTGGGCATACAATGGCTAAGAAGATTCTGCGAGCAGGCTATTACTGGTCTACCATGGAAGCTGACTGCTATCAACATTCAAGGACTTGTCACAAATGTCAAATCTATGCGGACAAGGTACATATACCTCCAGTTCCTCTCAATGTCTTAACAGCTCCTTGGCCATTCGCAATGTGGGGAATCAACATGATTGGAGAGATCAAGCCTACAGCATCCAATGGACACCGCTTCATCCTGGTGGCCATTGACTACTTCACCAAGTGGGTCGAAGCAGCTTCCTTCGCATTTGTCACAAAGAATGTTATTGCTTGGTTCATCAAGCAGAACCTCATTTGTCGGTACGGTAACCCCGAAAGGATCATCACTGAAAATGGTACAAACCTTAACAACACTATGATCACCGCCTTGTGCGAGCAGTTCCAGATTCAACATCACAATTCATCTCCCTATCGGCCAAAGATGAACGGTGTTGTCGAAGCTGCGAACAAAAATATCAAGAAGATCATACAAAAGATGACAGTCACCTACAAGGACTGGCATGAGATGTTACCGTTTGTTCTCCACGGGTACCGTACCACGGCATGTACATCAACTGGGGCAACACCATATTCCTTGGTATATGGCATGGAAGCTGTTTTACCTATCGAGGTTCAGATTCCCTCCTTGAGAATCATGAAAGATGCTGGTTTGAGTGAAGACGATTGGATTCAGACCCGGCTTGACCAACTTAACTTGATTAACGAGAAGCGACTTACTGCTGTTTGCCATGGTCAGGCGTATCAGAAATGGATGATTAAGGCATTCAACAAGAAAGTAAGACGACAAGTATATCAAGTCGGGGATCTGGTAATCAAGTGCATCATCTTGCCGCAAAGTGATCCCAGGGGCAAATGGACTCCTACTTACGAAGGACCATTTGTGATCAAAAACATCTTTTCTGGTGGGGCAATGATATTAACCACCATGGGCGGCGACGACCTGCCGCACCCTACGAACGCAGACATAGTCAAAAGATACTACGCATAAATGACCCACTAGGTTGACACACCTAGGCAAAAAAAGGGAATCCCAGTGAATCGAAAACCCGAAAGGGAGGTTCAGGCAAAAGTTAAGGATAAACAAAAAAAAATTGTACACCCGGTGTGATCGGTGGATCTGGAACTGACTGTTTAACGCTGGTTCGCGAAATGTCGCGGAAGCAAGAGTCGCCACCGTCTTTTATTTTCTCCAACAAGGAAAGGACAAAAGCACAACAAAATTCCTTATGAGATTAGCTCTCGGTTCGGGAGGTAGATTTATAGAAAAGGAAGGTGTTAGCACCCTTTCTATCCATGGTTATCCATGGGCTCTTAGATACTTGCTCATTTGTGTTTTCAAAATGTTTGTTTGCATTTCAAAGTGTGAGTGAGTTTGAAAAAGTTTCGTTTAAAATTTCAGTTCGACTCTTGTATCAGTCCTCAAGAGTGTTTGAAAAGTTGTTTTGAAAGCTTTTTGCAAAGTGTCGGTGTGAAAAGAAGTTTTTGATTCGTTTTGAATTAGAGCAAGTATCTACGAGTTATCTACCCACCCTAAGGAATTAGGCTGTGTAAATGTCCTTAAGGTAGTGCCATCCCACCATTGAGAGATAGGTAGCACCACCGTTAGAGGTGTTCGGGTCAATTCGAGGGTTAGGGACAGTGTGGTCACCGGGCAATAGTAAGATACCTTAGAAGCTACCCTTATGCCATTGATCTTTTTATTCCGAGGCAACTTGTTTCGAGGCAACCGTTTCGAGGCAACTAGATCAATGGAACATAAGGACTCACTAAGACGTCCTATACTCGACGACCACGTTTCGAGGGGCAAGGCAACAGTGTGATCACCAGAGCAACAGTAGGACACCTTAGAAGCTACCCTTATGCCATGTTCATGGACATAAGGACTTACTAAGACGTCCTGTACTCGACGACCACGTTTCGAGGGGCAAGGCAACAGTGAGGCGTACCCTAAGAGTGGTGTGTGAATTGTGTGTCATTTTCAGTTATTATTTGTCTTGTCATGCATTGGGTGAGCTACGCTTTGATTTTATTTGGGCATACATTCTTTCATGTGATTAACAGTTTAAAGGGTGCGGAAATTAAAATGCGGAAAAATAAAGGTCCTACGCTATTACAAGGCGCGAGTCTACATCGCCAAATTAAACAAAGACCCGATTTTAAATAAAAGTGCGGAAAGTAAATGTCCTAATTATTATTACAAGGCTTTGGGGCAAGTACATAAATTTCACAAAGAAAAATAAAATAAACGCGCGAAGAGAAATTATATTCGAAGGTGCGAGGGCGTTGGACCCTTTAAAGGAATTAAATATTTGAAATTGAAAATTAATTAATGATTTTAATTACAAGAAAATATTTTTTGACCTTTTTTATGTTTTTTATGAAATAAAATAAAAAAAGAATTAAAAATGTCAAAAGAAAAAGCCTAAGTCTAAATTTGTTTTTATTTATTGTGAAAAAAGGTTAAAATTAACTAATTAAACTAATTAATTTGTTAGTATTTTATTTACAAAAATAATTACTAAAGTGAAATTAATAATAATAATAATAATTACATTTTTTGTTTTTTTTCTGAATTTATGAAAATAATTATTTGTGAACTAACTAAATAATAATAATAATTAATAAAAGGAAAGAAAATAAGAAAAGAAATGCTAAACCAAGGAGGTGAAGGCCGGATTTTGGAGGTTTTACTCAAAATCATCCTTAGGCATCAAAAATTCCATCTAAGCCCATGGTTGTGATTGTCCATGTCTCCTGATCACGTCTATGCTTATGGTTTGTCCCAATTTCACCTGTAGACAAAATACCTAAAAAACAAAACCAACGAACCCTAGACACGGGTATTGTTATACGAAGCCTAAAAATGAAATTGAATATAGCAGTTACATTGGAAATTAGGCATGGAGTATGAATATGCTATTATTTTCCAGAAAAAGTGCAAGAATGGAGAAACATGATTTCGTGTATAGGGGTGAGTTTGAGACAACTTACAGCGCTTGGTAGTGGACCTTAGGACGCGTTTGTGGTTGCTTTGGCTTCAGGGAGTGGCAAGGAAGAAAGCCACGTGCTTGCTTGGATCTGAAAATGTTTGCAACACCGCTTTAGATCTCTCACTTTTTTGGACAAATTTTGAACTTTTCCTCTGGCCGTTTGTGCACACTCTCCTTTTTTTTCTAGGTTCTGAATGAGGCTTGCAAGGCTTGTATATATAGGCTTGGATGAGAATCAGTCACATTAAGGAGCTTTTAAGCCTTGCAATGAAGTTTTGATTTTCTCCATAATCACCATTGAAATAACTTGCCATATTTGCTCCAAATTTGAATTTTTTTTGCTTGAAATAGGTCTTGAACGAATTTGGTATATGCATAATGGTGGTTCAAAGCTAATCAAAGCAAGATATGTCCCTTAATTAACCTTTTTGATTTTTATTTGATTTTAAAGGATTTAAAATGAATTAAATCCAATAAAATCTAACAAAAATGAAAAAATTAATTTTAAATATTGAAATAAAAAGTGGGACACGTGGGAAGCATGGCCAAGCTGATTCAAGTGGAAAAAGTGGGCCCCTTTTGTCAAAAATGAAATTTCAAGGATAAATGATTTTGGCCATTTCACAAAAATTTCCCAACTTCTCCAATGCATATCTTGCTCAATTTTGAAGTTATGAACATGTTCTTGGACATTTTGGAAAGGTCTTGAAGTCCTATAACCAATGTCTTTGGTCCCATGTCATTTTGATTTACCAATCTCAAGTTATGGTCTTTGACTTAAAGTCCCTTTTTGTTGACTTTTGAAAATGACCTATAATGTTGAAATTGATAACTTTTTGTAAGAGCATTTCTTGGACTTGGAATGTGAAGATGAGTTGTAGGAAATGTCTTCCCCTTCAAGATGAGCATTGGATGGAATTTTTCTGATTAACCATGAAAAAGTTATGCCTTGGTCAAGTTACAGTTGACTTTTCAGTTGTCCAAAAATAGAAACTTTTGACACCTTGATGATTTTTGAGCCATTCTTGTGAAATCATGGTCAAGACTTGACCAAATGATGATTGTGGCTTCAAATTAAGATGTTGACCAAAAATTTTGACTTTTGACTGCCAAATGACCATTTTTCCCCTACAGTTGACTGTTGAGCAAATGGGACTTTTGACTGTGCAACTTGACCTTGTAAGCCTTGAAACTTGACATGTAGGTGCTTGACAATGTTTATGAGCATATGGGACTTGATTGAGCCCTTGAAAACCTCAACTTCCTTGCAAGAACCAAAACCCTAATTTGACTGGCTTAGGAGGATGGTTGACTGTGTAGCCCTTGAGTAGACTTGAACCATTTGTGGATGATTCTTGTCAAAACTTTGAAGATTATGGGAGGGCAAATTTTGGGATACAACAGTTTCCCCTGTTCAATCTTCTTAGACCTGAGGATGTAGATTGGCTTGCATGCCTTTCGTGATCCGAGGGTGGAAGATGATTCAACACTAGAGTGCCCAGAAATTTGCACTCACATAGTTGAGTATCAGCGGTGCGATGGCGGGAATGGGCTTACAGATGCCATTTGGAGGGACGGTGGATAGGAGGATGGGCTTATAGATGCCATTTGGAACTGTTGGTATGTGGATGGGCTTATAGATGCCATTTGGAACTGTTGGTATGTGGATGGGCTTATAGATGCCATCTAGGTGTCGATCGCGTAAGAGATTCCTTAGCGAGAACTTGCGTACCTGAGAAAAAGAAAGATGATTACCTGACCTGTTACAGGAGTTGGTCTTCAAACTCTTTATATAGACGCGCCCTGGCTGGATACAGGTATCGAATATTTGAACTCTTCAGACGTGCTCTCAACGGGACGGTGAGAGAACCTTGGACGATTACTACCTCAATAGTAACGATAAGAGAATCTGGGGCGATTACTTCCTCAACAGTAACGATGAGAGAATCTGGGGCGATTACTACCTAAACAGTAATGATGAGAGAATCTGGGGCGATTACTACCTCAATAGTAAAGATGAGAGAATCTGGGGCGATTACTACCTCAACAGTAACGATGAGAGAATCTGGGGCGATTACTACCTCAACAGTAACGATGAGAGAACCTTGGGCGATTACTACCTCAACAGTAACGATGAGAGAACCTTGGGCGATTACTACCTCAACAGTAACGATGAGAGAACCTTGGGCGATTACTACCTCAACAGTAACGATGAGAGAATCTGGAGCGATTACTACCTCAACAGTAACGATGAGAGAATCTGGGGAGATTACTACCTCAACAGTAAAGATGAGAGAATCTGGGGCGATTACTACCTCAACAGTAACGATGAGAGAATCTGGGGCGATTACTACCTCAACAGTAACGATGAGAGAATCTGGGGCGATTACTACCTCAACAGTAACGATGAGAGAATCTGGGGCGATTACTACCTCAATAGTAACGATGAGAGAATCTGGGGCAATTACTACCTCAACAGTAACGATGAGAGAATCTGGGGCGATTACTACCTCAACAGTAACAATGAGAGAATCTGGGGCGATTACTACCTCAACAGTAACGATGAGAGAACCTTGGGCGATTACTACCTCAACAGTAACGATGAGAGAACCTTGGGCGATTACTACCTCAACAGTAACGATGAGAGAACCTTGGGCGGTTACTACCTCAACAGTAACGATGAGAGAATCTGGGGCGATTACTACCTCAACAGTAACGATGAGAGAATCTGGGGCGATTACTACCTCAATAGTAACGATGAGAGAATCTGGGGCGATTACTACCTCAACAGTAACGATGAGAGAATCTGGGGCGATTACTACCTCAACAGTAACGATGACAGAATCTGGGGCGATTACTACCTCAACAGTAACGATGAGAGAATCTGGGGCGATTACTACCTCAACAGTAACAATGAGAGAATCTGGGGCGATTACTACCTCAACAGTAACGATGAGAGAATCTGGATGTCTTCTACTGAGTCTTTATCAGGAAAATATTTAGGAATCGATTTAACTGGACCAGAGAAGGCCTTTAACTAGATCGACATCAGAAAAATCTTTAGGAATCGATTTAACTGAACCAGGCAAGGTCTTGGAATCTTCAACTGGAATGAGAATCAGGGAGATCTTAGGGTCTATCTGACTGAACCAGCGAAGGCCTTTGACTGGATCGGCATCAGAAAAATCTTTAGGAGTCGATTTAACTGAACCAGGCAAGGTCTTGGAATCTTCAACTGGAATAAGAATCAGGGAGATCTTAGGGTCGATCTGACTAAACCAGAGAAGGCCTCTGACTGGATCGGCATCAGAAAAATCTTTAGGAGTCGATTTAACTGAACCAGGCAAGGTCTTGGAATCTTCAACTGGAATAAGAATCAGGGAGATCTTAGGGTCGATCTGACTGAACCAGAGAAGGTCTTGGATTAACTTTGACTGGATAAGAATCAGAAAAATCTTAGAATTGATTTAACTGAACCAGACTAAAGTCTTGGAATATAGCTGAGAACTTAACTGGATCTTTCCTGAAAGGTAAAGGTCAATCATATGCAATGCATGATATGGATCAAGCAATGATGTTCTCAATATAAATGAGATTGTGCGATGCGTTCATGCATGTATCATGATGTATGTGATGTTTATGAATGTATGTTTTTGTCTAGGAAAGTAAATCCTTGACGGGTGCCGGGAAGTCAAATCCTGGGCTGATGTGAATAGCATTCTCTGTTTCCACTGGGGAGTGATGGCTGCAAGGATACCGGTAGGAGAAGATGACCCCGTTGGGGAATAAACTTGGAGATTACTCTGTGGGGGAAAATTATTCTAGCGATCTTGTTGGGGAACAGTACTCTGTGGGAAGAGAGGTACTCTGTTGAGATGTTGATGATAACTTCGTTGGGGATACCGTTGTTATGTTGGAAGTGTTAATAGACTCCGCTGGGGATAGGAAGACTTCGCCGAGGACGATCTTTCTGTGGCTTTTGGCTGAGGATAACCCAGTTATATCCTGGTAGGGAAATAACCTTTGAATAAAGCCGGGGGACGCGTTCGTGCTCTGCAGGGGGAAAACTTCCAGAATCTACTGGGGATAAGCTTCCTGCTGGGGAGATGGATTCAAACTTTCCTGGGGAAATCTTGAACTATACTGGACTCTCCTGGGGAAATCTTTGAGATATACTGGGGAAGCGGCTCCACTGAAGGTCTGATCTACCGCCGGGGAACAATCTTAGATCAAGACTGTCGGGGATGCTTGTTAAGAATATTCGTATATTGTGCTGGGGAATGTTGAGATCTGCGGGGAATACCCAACTTCCTTAAGGCTGATTGTATAACTCTGCTTGGGGAGAGTGTATTGACCTGCTGGCTCACTCTCTGGGGAGTTAAGATATACTGGTTACGTTCTTCAGTTGAACCTATCTTGGTACCTTGGTGGACCGAACCATTAGATCGCTTAGACCACTCATTATTGCCCCAGTTTCAGTGGGAGAAGGCACCTGTGGGGGTAATTGACAAATCTTCTGGTAGACAGGTGACGAGATGCCAGGACATAGTCGTACGCTTTTGATCCCTAACTTTTGCCTGGACCGCCCTTTCGGGTTTTCAGTCCACCGGGATACCCATTTTTGCCCAAGCCGCCTTTTCAGGTTTTCGACTTGACGGGTGTACAGATCTTTTTATTTCATCCCTTATTTTGCCCGAACCCTTTTGGTTCGCCGGGAAGCCCTTATTTTTGCCTAGGTGTGTCAACCTAGCGGGTCTTTGATTGTGCGTAGTATTTTTTTCGACTATGTTCACGCTCTCAGATTGTAGGGAGTTGCCCCTGTTAGAAGTGTTTTGCCATGCCACCAGAAGATGTTTGATCAGGCAAGATTCGTTGCTGGAATGCCCCCAAGTGACTCAGGCGGATATTTGTCCCTGGTTATTTGGCCTTTGAGAGATTCTCTGAATCTTGATTGGACTGCCTCAGATAATAGACCATGATCATGTCTGCCCCTTGATTGGAAGTGCTTCTTCCATTTGAGCTTTTGTTGAGAAGATTTTGTTCACTGGATGTTCGTCGTGCGAATTTCTATGTTGTTCACACAAAAAGTCATATGCAAACAAAGTTATGTTAAAAAGGCAAAGCTTATGTCTGTCTTTGAATTTTTGAAAATGCATTTTTCAATAAAAGCAAGTGAAAGATTTTTTTTGTAAGCTGTGATGTTAACTCGTTATTTTACTGCAAGCCTTAAGGAGTCAGGATACCTTTCGTAACAGTATGTTTTTGAACTAACCCATGCTTCAGCTAGGACTTTTGAGGGTTATAACGTGGCCTGGTTCATGGTTTAAGAAACAAAGGATAAAGGCTCAAATTATTTGTACCCACCCGTTCTTCGTGATGTTCTTCAATCCTAAACTCAGTTAATCGTGCGTTAGACCTTGTTTGAGTCTTTGTCCTGATGTTCCAATGATGATTCAGATATTGATGATTTATTCTGGATAGACAGTCATTTTTTTGTTTTTGTTGAGGGTTTGTATGACCTCTTTCTTTTTGATTTCGTTATCCCTAAATTTTGCATGAACTGTTTCTTTTGTGATTACAGTCAACGAGATGCCCCAGTTTTGTAAGTCTCCTTCGTAGGCTTTGACTTATTGGGTTTTTATTTTGAAAGATAATGACTGCCTGTCCTTTATGATTATTCGGAACCATAACTGTCTTCTCTCTTTTTTTTGTAAGGACCTCTTTGGTGCCATTTGTTATGCACTTGGATCAACTGAGAGAACTACCCTGCCCCAGGTTATAATAAAGGGTTTTAATTTTTGAAAAGAAAAACTCCTACTTCTTTGGCTCAAAGGGGTTGACGAGGGATTATCTTCCTTATTACTCCAGTGTTTAGGAATTCAAACAATGCTTGTACCTCATCAGCGGGGTCCGTTCAAAAGCATACTGTAGAGATCATGGTATCGTTTTCGTCATCCTCCCTCAAGAGGCTTAGAATTATTAATCGAGCATTGAACATCACAAAAAATGAAAGCCATTTTAAATAGTGAATACGAAATAATTACTTCAAAACAGACATGTGTAGTGCATTAATGAAATAACAATGTTTAACATGAATAAATGTTTGAACAATCAAAAGAAAATCACAACTTGAAAAATTCTAATGAACAAAAGTATTCTAGTCTCGGGGCTTGTTACTTCGACTGGTGCATCTTGTAGGGATGGCAGGAGCATTCAGCCTGGCCCATCTGGGTGAAATCCACAACTCTTTCATTAATCAGATCTTGGATCTTATTCTTCAGAGCCCAGCAGTCGTCGGTGTCATGTCCTGGACTGTCAGAGTGGTATGCACATCTTTCTTCAGGATTGTACTTTAGGGAGGTTGTGTTGAGATTCTTAGGAGGGTCCCTTAACGTCACCAGATTCAACCTCAACAATTGTTGTAAAGCTTGAGACGGTGACACGTTGAGCTTGGTGAACTGCCTTTTAGGCTTGTCCGGCTTGCTCTGATCAGCCCGTTGTTCTTGGCGAGGTCGTTGTTGGACCTGTGAAGTAGTAGCAGCTTGGAGAGGCTCGTTCATTAAACCAAACCTTTGTCCTCTCGGAAGCTGTTCAATGACCTGATCCCTGACTTGGGCTGGTTGCTTCCTGTCTTGATGAAGCTGACTGATCATGGCCCTCAACTCTGCTTGTTCCCGAGCTAAACCTTGGATGAGAGCCCTTTGCCCCAGTATCTGGATTTTCAATGTGTCTACCTCAGCTTGTAGACGTTTCAGTTGTTCGTCCTTGTCGTCTTCAGCACTGTTCCTGACCAAGGTCCCCGTGAGGAGTGTTCTCAGCTCTTCCTGCCCCTTGGATATGCTTAGAAAGATCTCCTTGAACTGAGTCTCTTGAGCATGAAGACCCTGGTTATCTTGTTGGCAAGCCATTGCTGAAATAAATAGCGAGGAAGGTAAGTGACTTGTAAAAAGGGTACCTGTTATGCAATGATGTGTATGCAATGTTTTCAAGGATCATCGCGGGGTAAACATTGAAACTGTTAGAAGTTGAATCTGGTTGCTTGATTGAAGGAACTTCATGTTGTTGAGAGTCCTTCTTCAAGGGTCAAAGGCTCACCATATCCAGTGGGTCATAGCCCCTGACAACCTTGGCTTAGAGGAAAATAAATCCTCTTTGCCCCTTGCTGGATAGTTGATTCATCATGACCTGCATCACAAGCCCTTGAGATCCTTGAAACGGATTAGTCCTTATGCGGGATGTATGCAATGGTATGATGTTATGCTATGCATGGGGTAACGTAGGTAAACCCTGTTATGAGTCCCAATTAAGGACTGTAAACAAAACCTGCAAGAAACTCAGTAAACCCTGTTATGAGTCCCAATTAAGGACTATAAACAAAACCTGCAAGAAACTCAAGTGTCAGATAACAAGCATGCAAGTAGTCAAGTTGGAAGGCACACAAGTCACACAAGAGAAGCCCTTAGGGTTTAGGCCAACATGGGGTCTGGGTATTACCCTCTTGAAGTTGGTGGGCTCAACCTGTCCTATCAGAAGTAACCGGGTTCTAAGGGTCCCAATATCATTGGATTGCTTTCATTGTTCATCGTTTCGATTTAGCCACTGAACTGGCGACCGAAATATTCCAAGAAAACAACCCTCAATTGAGTGTATTATCGAGTATCAACCAACCTCGGACTGCACCAAAGTCAGTTATCTCACAACCCTAAAGAGGCCAAGATGGTTCAATTAAGGTTCCTAAGGTCAGTTGATGCTTCATGACACAACGCGGAGGCCCCGTACTCTCCTTGACTGAACTCAAGGGTTACCGGTACACACCAAAGTGCCACATCAACGTAGCAGACTGTTTTAACCATGTCGGTATACCCCGCACAGTTCCCTCACAGCCTTGTTGCTACTTTCTAAGAAGGTATACCCAGATCCGCGTTAGGATCTATAGAACTCCCAAGACAGTCCCACAATAATAAAGCAAGCAAGTCAAAGCAATTGAAAACACAAGTGATCTTAGTCCTAAGGTACACCTCACTTTATAAGATTCCCCAGCAGAGTCGCCAGTTCTGTGATCGGTGGATCTGGAACTGACTGTTTAACGCTGGTTCGCGAAATGTCGCGGAAGCAAGAGTCGCCACCGTCTTTTATTTTCTCCAACAAGGAAAGGACAAAAGCACAGCAAAATTCCTTATGAGATTAGCTCTCGGTTCGGGAGGTAGATTTATAGAAAGGGAAGGTGTTAGCACCCTTTCTATCCATGGTTATCCATGGGCTCTTAGATACTTGCTCATTTGTGTTTTCAAAATGTTTTTTTGCATTTCAAAGTGTGAGTGAGTTTGAAAAAGTTTCGTTTAAAATTTTAGTTCGACTCTTGTATCAGTCCTCAAGAGTGTTTGAAAAGTTGTTTTGAAAGCTTTTTGCAAAGTGTCGGTGTGAAAAGAAGTTTTTGATTCGTTTTGAATTAGAGCAAGTATCTACGAGTTATCTACCCACCCTAAGGAATTAGGCTGCGTAAATGTCCTTAAGGTAGTGCCATCCCACCATTGAGAGGTAGGTAGCACCACCGTTGGAGGTGTTCGGGTCAATTCGAGGGTTAGGGACAGTGTGGTCACCGGGAAATAGTAAGATACCTTAGAAGCTACCCTTATGCCATTGATCTTTTTATTCCGAGGCAACTTGTTTCGAGGCAACCGTTTCGAGGCAACTAGATCAATGGAACATAAGGACTCACTAAGACGTCCTATACTCGACGACCACGTTTCGAGGGGCAAGGCAACAGTGTGATCACCAGAGCAACAGTAGGACACCTTAGAAGCTACCCTTATGCCATGTTCATGGACATAAGGACTTACTAAGACGTCCTGTACTCGACGACCACGTTTCGAGGGGCAAGGCAACAGTGAGGCGTACCCTAAGAGTGGTGTGTGAATTGTGTGTCATTTTCAGTTATTATTTGTCTTGTCATGCATTGGGTGAGCTACGCTTTGATTTTATTTGGGCATACATTCTTTCATGTGATTAACAGTTTAAAGGGTGCGGAAATTAAAATGCGGAAAAATAAAGGTCCTACGCTATTACAAGGCGCGGGTCTACATCGCCAAATTAAACAAAGACCCGATTTTAAATAAAAGTACGGAAAGTAAATGTCTTAATTATTATTACAAGGCTTTGGGGCAAGTACATAAATTTCACAAAGAAAAATAAAATAAACGCGCGAAGAGAAATTATATTCGAAGGTGCGAGGGCGTTGGACCCTTTAAAGGAATTAAATATTTGAAATTGAAAATTAATTAATGATTTTAATTACAAGAAAATATTTTTTGACCTTTTTTATGTTTTTTATGAAATAAAATAAAAAAAGAATTAAAAATGTCAAAAGAAAAAGCCTAAGTCTAAATTTGTTTTTATTTATTGTGAAAAAAGGTTAAAATTAACTAATTAAACTAATTAATTTGTTAGTATTTTATTTACAAAAATAATTACTAAAGTGAAATTAATAATAATAATAATAATAATTACATTTTTTTGTTTTTTTCTGAATTTATGAAAATAATTATTTGTGAACTAACTAAATAATAATAATAATTAATAAAAGGAAAGAAAATAAGAAAAGAAATGCTAAACCAAGGAGGTGAAGGCCGGATTTTGGAGGTTTTACTCAAAATCATCCTTAGGCATCAAAAATTCCATCTAAGCCCATGGTTGTGATCGTCCATGTCTCCTGATCACGTCTATGCTTATGGTTTGTCCCAATTTCACCTGTAGACAAAATACCTAAAAAACAAAACCAACGAACCCTAGACACGGGTATTGTTATACGAAGCCTAAAAATGAAATTGAATATAGCAGTTACATTGGAAATTAGGCATGGAGTATGAATATGCTATTATTTTCCAGAAAAAGTGCAAGAATGGAGAAACATGATTTCGTGTATAGGGGTGAGTTTGAGACAACTTACAGCGCTTGGTAGTGGACCTTAGGACGCGTTTGTGGTTGCTTTGGCTTCAGGGAGTGGCAAGGAAGAAAGCCACGTGCTTGCTTGGATCTGAAAATGTTTGCAACACCGCTTTAGATCTCTCACTTTTTTGGACAAATTTTGAACTTTTCCTCTGGCCGTTTGTGCACACTCTCCTTTTTTTTCTAGGTTCTGAATGAGGCTTGCAAGGCTTGTATATATAGGCTTGGATGAGAATCAGTCACATTAAGGAGCTTTTAAGCCTTGCAATGAAGTTTTGATTTTCTCCATAATCACCATTGAAATAACTTGCCATATTTGCTCCAAATTTGAATTTTTTTGCTTGAAATAGGTCTTGAACGAATTTGGTATATGCATAATGGTGGTTCAAAGCTAATCAAAGCAAGATATGTCCCTTAATTAACCTTTTTGATTTTTATTTGATTTTAAAGGATTTAAAATGAATTAAATCCAATAAAATCTAACAAAAATGAAAAAATTAATTTTAAATATTGAAATAAAAAGTGGGACACGTGGGAAGCATGGCCAAGCTGATTCAAGTGGAAAAAGTGGGCCCCTTTTGTCAAAAATGAAATTTCAAGGATAAATGATTTTGGCCATTTCACAAAAATTTCCCAACTTCTCCAATGCATATCTTGCTCAATTTTGAAGTTATGAACATGTTCTTGGACATTTTGGAAAGGTCTTGAAGTCCTATAACCAATGTCTTTGGTCCCATGTCATTTTGATTTACCAATCTCAAGTTATGGTCTTTGACTTAAAGTCCCTTTTTGTTGACTTTTGAAAATGACCTATAATGTTGAAATTGATAACTTTTTGTAAGAGCATTTCTTGGACTTGGAATGTGAAGATGAGTTGTAGGAAATGTCTTCCCCTTCAAGATGAGCATTGGATGGAATTTTTCTGATTAACCATGAAAAAGTTATGCCTTGGTCAAGTTACAGTTGACTTTTCAGTTGTCCAAAAATAGAAACTTTTGACACCTTGATGATTTTTGAGCCATTCTTGTGAAATCATGGTCAAGACTTGACCAAATGATGATTGTGGCTTCAAAATAAGATGTTGACCAAAAATTTTGACTTTTGACTGCCAAATGACCATTTTTCCCCTACAGTTGACTGTTGAGAAAATGGGACTTTTGACTGTGCAACTTGACCTTGTAAGCCTTGAAACTTGACATGTAGGTGCTTGACAATGTTTATGAGCATATGGGACTTGATTGAGCCCTTGAAAACCTCAACTTCCTTGCAAGAACCAAAACCCTAATTTGACTGGCTTAGGAGGATGGTTGACTGTGTAGCCCTTGAGTAGACTTGAACCATTTGTGGATGATTCTTGTCAAAACTTTGAAGATTATGGGAGGGCAAATTTTGGGGTACAACACCCGGCAAGTTGAAAACCCGAAAGGGAGACTTGGGCAAAAAAGGGTTTCCCGGTGGATCGAAAACCCGAAAGGGCGGTCCAGGCAAAAGTTAGGGAATTAAAGCGTATGACTATGTCTCGTCGGACACTTTAAGGACAATCTCTTCACGGACAAGCTCCGGGCTTCTGATTAACTCAATCATCTTCGGACGAAGCAACGAATGGACAAGATATTTAGAGTTACGAAGGCTATAGCAGAATGGGAACCCCTTGGAATTTTCACACATAGCCATCTTTCTTTGTATAAATTTTTCTCATTTTTATGACAACGTCTTCTTACTAGGATGTCTGTCTCCTTTGTACAAAATACTTATACAAAGTCAATACAAAGATACTTCAAAGTGCAGAAAAACTATTTGCCCTTTCCTTCTTTTTTACACTTGTGTTTTATTTGAAAACGTCCAATGACTTATTAATGAGCATATGCATTTGAATATAATCATTGTTTACAAATAAACAAAATGGGAAAGAATAATTACTGACGGGTTGAAAGTATAGGAAAATGTCTTTAGGCTATTCCAAGAGAAATCCCCTGCAGTACATCATCTAGATTCCCAGCAGAGCTAAAACCTTGAAATACATATCCCCAACGGAGTTATAATTCAAATCCTTAATTCCCATACGAGTTAAAACTTCAAACTCCCAATCCCCAGCAGAGCAAAAACTTTGAACTACAGACCCTCAGCGGAGATGAAACCTTCTTCCCCAGTCGAGTAAAATTTCTAACTATCAATCCCCAGCGGGAACCATTCATTTTTCCCCAAATCCCCCAACAAGTTGTCTTAAAAGTCTGAGAATCAACCAGATAACAGTTAACTTTTATCCCTAACCTAGGATAATTCCCCAGTAAAGTGGCATATAACCCGAACTCCTGAGCTTTTTCCAAACAGGAATGAGCTTTTTCCCCCAGAGTCCTGAACTTACTCTCCAGCAGGAAGCCTTCTTCCCCACAGAGTTTTTAGTCCCCAACAGATTGAAGATTCTTATTCTTAATTCCCCAGTGAAGTTTCCAGGGTCTTCATTACTCCCTGTGATACGGTGGGAGAACTGACTTGGGTTTTGCGTTTGTATTCGCAAATGTTTCGGTTGAGCAAGAGTCGCCACCGACTTTTTATTTTATCCTAAGGAAAGGTTAAAAAGCACAGCAAAAACCTTTGAGATGTTTTCTTGGGTTCGGGGAGTAGATTATAGAAAGGGAAGGTATTAGCACCCTTTCTATCCATGGTTATCCATGGGCTCTTAGTTACTTGCTTAGATCACTTGCCTTGTATTTTCAATTGTTTGAAATGGTGCTTTGTGTGTGGGTTTGAAAATGTTTTGAAAAGAGGCCATTTGTTGTGGAAACCTTTGTAATGATCCATGTTTGAATGTATACAAAGGTGTACTTATCTTTTGAAAAGTTTTCAATGTTTTTGAAAGTTGTTTTGAAAGTGTGGTGGAGTGTGGTTTTGAAAAGTAGGCAAGTGTGTTTTGCAAGTTTATCAAGTAACTAAGAGTTGTCTACCCCTAAATTTACTCAAAGGTTTTTCCTATGTTTTAACCCTTTTAACAATTTTGTTCCACCATTTTATTTGGTGGACAATCTTGTGTTAGGATGTTAACGGGACGGGCGCGGGTCATCGTTTAGACCATGAATGCAATAATGCCAAGTGTCTTTGGCAATTTTTCCTTTAAGGGACTTGATCATTTTTAGGCAACTTTCGAAAGCGTCATCGAGGGACTATGATCATTTGATTTGTTTTGTTTTGCCAAAGACACCCAACATGTAACATGGCCCATTATTGAAGGCAACAAGTGGAGTAACCCTAGGGGTGCAAGTGTGATTGGTGTTGTCCATTTTCATGCTTTTTTGTCTTTGAATTAGGTCAAGCTATTTGTTATTTGATTTTTGCATACAAACCCTAAGTCTATCATGGCATATTTAGAAAGCTTTAAAATGTGGAATTTAAAGTCCTAAATTATTACAAAATAATCATGGGGATGGGGGTACAAATGTTCAAATGGGGATGAGACTTTAATAGGAGAGTAGTATCCCAATATTTACAACCAAATCGAATCAAACGCAAATGTAATATGTATCAATGTATAGGAATAAGTAAATGTGTATGTGTAAATGTATTTGTGTAAGTGTATGTGATTTATTTACAAGTGAAATAAAAATAATAAAAAAAGGTTAATTTTGGATATTTTCATGTTTAGGGCAAAACCCTAATTTTGGTAAATAAATGGTATTTATTATTTATACAATATACAATATTTATTAATTATATACAAAAAATAAATAAAAGGGAAGTATATTGCAAAAAAGTAATTTTTGAGGTCAAATATTAATAAAAATAAAATGTATTATTTTTTGTATTTTTATCCTAAATATTCTAAATATATAAGTATTTATATTATGTATTAAATATATTAAATATACACAAAAATAAAATATTAATTATTTTACAAAAAAAGTATATTTTTTAGAAAATGTTTTCAAAAGTAAAATAAAATAAAATCAAAAAATAGAATGTATTTTGTATTATTTTTTAGTATTTTAAATAAAAGTATTATATTTGTTTATATATACAAGTGTAAACAAAACAAATAAATTCAAAATAAATGCAAAAATGGTTGAAAAAAATATTTTTAATATTTTTTATGTTTTGACAAAAAATAATAAGTCAGAGGAAAAAATAAAAAGTCAAAAATAATTTAAAAAACACACAATGTGCCAAGGGGGGTGTATGTGAAAAAATGTGGTGCAAACAGAAAAACAATTCCAGGCCCAGCCCAAGGAGGCTTGTCTTCAACCTCCAGCCAATTTCAAACAAAAACACGCGTTTTCTCTTGTCCCTGCTATCTCTTGATCCTTTGATTTTCAACAAAAACTTACAACAACAATGTTATAGAGCATCAAGTCACGATTCTAAACATATAAAGAAGTTGATCTAACTCTCAGAAATGAAAGAGAATTTCTTCTCCCCCAATTCCTGACCTAACTTTTTTCTAATGTTCAGGTTCCAAATTCTCTTAACACACACAATATAAATGAAAAGTGAGGATACAGGTAGCTTCAGGGCCATGAGTAGGACATAACTTCTTCACAAACCTAAGCCTAGATATGCTTGGATAAAGACATAAAAGTTCAAACTCTTACCTGTTCACCTTGAATCGTGTGCAACAAAGGAGGTACTTTCAATGCAGTGTGAGGACTTGTACAGCTTGCTTGAGGTCCAAGGATGCTCTTCCAACCTCTAGCTTTCTTTGAAACTAACTGAAACGAGCTATGTAACTCAACCTGCACAACTGAAAAAATGAAAATGGTGAACTTGGTTAGAGGTGTTACAGTTTGTAGCTAGGGCTTGGGATAGTTTGTATGGATGATATAGGATGTGTTTGTACTGGTTTGGATGAAAACGCACGAGGGAAATGAACTGGCCAAGTCAATCTGCAACAGGGACTCTGTTTTGCAGAAAAATGGTGTTTCTGTGGATGAGGGAGTTTTAGGGATGGTTTGGTCGTGTTTCAGGTTAGTTAGGGAGTATGCAATGTGTGGAGAAAGTTTGTTTTAGTTGGTTCTTGCAGGAATGAGAGATGGGATCAGTTTTGCCAAGTTTATTCCTTCTTAAGCCAAAAATGCCAAGTTAGGTTACAGGCTCATGCAGGCCCCTTAAACATGCTGCAAAGTTTGTTCTTGATCAGTGGGATATGTCCACACATTTATGCCTCAGAGATTTCCTTGTACTTCAAAGATATGTGAACTTGACATAAAGTGCTTCTTTACAAGAATGGCTAAAATGCTTTTTCCATTTTAAGACTAATCCTTTGTGTAATGGCTTAATGAACAAGATAATGCTAGGACACAAAGGTTTTGAATTAAATTATTGAGTGTGGATGAGATAAAAGGCCTGTAATTTAGCTTGGAACATGCTGACTTGAAAATGGCAATGTTATGAACATGTAATTGGCTTATGAACAAAGTGACTTTTGCCCAACTTTGCCAATTCGAATCTCCCTAACCACAAGGGTGTTTGATGAGTTATTGGACAATTTGGAAAGCTTAGAATGTGTACTACAATCCATCTTTGTAATGCAAGTTGAAATTCCAAGTGGGAACATGTGAAAAGTGGCCATGAAGTTGGGCAAACATCTTGCCTAAAATAGGTCAAAAATTTCTAAGTTAAGAATGTTTTGCACCCCTATTCCAAAAATCATAACTTGAGCTACAAGCTTCTTTTGAGGAAACTTTGTGAATCAAAGTTGTAGATTTTGCAATGGACTATAACTTTCATGTTTTGAGTTTTGTTTGAATCCAAATGTATCTTGACGAAAAAATGGGACAAAGTTAGGAAAAAATAAGGAAGTTTCATAACTTAGAAAAATTCTAAGTTATGAAATTTTCTCATTCTAAACCCTAATTTGCAATTTTTGATTTCTTGATGAACAAGTTTCACAAATTGACATGTCTTGATGAAAAATGAATCTTGACACTTGAGTTTGACCAAAAAGTCAAAGTTTAACTTTTCAGTATACAGTCAAACTTTGATCAGTTGACTGGAAAATTCATCTGTCAATCTTGTGCATTTGGGATCTTTTGAACTTGTTTAATGTGTCAAGACCATGCCATTGAGTCCTTGAGTCCATATATGAGCTTGGTTTTCCATTGGCCAGGTCAAACAGTCAAAAATTGCCTTTGTGCAGTCAAAACCCTAAAAATGACCAGTTTCAAGCCTTGATTCCAATCTTTGCCCAGTTAATTGGACAGTTGACCTAGAAATCAGTTGTATTGGGGAAAAAGTCAACTGTGGTCAATTGACAGTCAAACCTCATGATTTTTGACCTACATCAACATTAGGAACTCATATGAACCTTTTGGTGATCTGATCAAATTTCTTGTGGAATTATGATCCAAACTTGACCAAATGGTTCATATGAGTTCCTAATGTTGATGTAGGTCAAAAATCATGAGGTTTGACTGTCAATTGACCATAATTGACTTTTTCCCCAATACAGTTGATTTCTAGGTCAACTGTCCAATTGACTGGGCAAAGATTGGAATCAAGGCTTGAAACTTGGTATGGATAAACTTGTGAGTCCAACATGAAGCATGAAAGTCACTTTGGGCCTTTTAGGTCAAAACATCTTTGTGCAAACTCAAATCCTAATTTGGGTCAACAATGCAAGGAGGAATCTTGAGCAGAGTAAACCCTAACTTGATCTTGAGCTCCAAGGGTCTTGTGGTGAGAAAATATTGATGAAATGGGAGGGCAAATTTTGGGGTACAACACTCCCCAGCATGAATTTGACAGAATTTTATTCCCCTGCAGATCAAAGATTCTCATCCTTAGTTCCCCGCATAAATCATCAGAGTTTTCCCTATTCCCAGCCGAGTAAGGATTTCCTTTATTTAACTCCCAGTAGAAGTCTTCAAAGTTCTCTGGATTTCCCAAGCAGATTTCCCAAGCAGTTTGGCATTACTCTCACAACAGATTTTGTCACCACTCCAACTTCAAGACATGAAGGATTCTCACATTTCCACAAAATTTGTCAGGGATTTTCCATCCCCCAACAGTCACCAAGGATTTCTCATCCTCAGCAATCAAATATTTTGAGTCTCCAGCAGCGGTCAAGGATTTGTTTTCCCCGGAAGCAGTCAAGGGTTTTATCATCTCCAGCTGTCAAGGATTTATTTTCCTCAATAATACAGCGAATCAGCTTACATGCACATACATTGCATCCATATATCATAAACATTGATAAAAACACATTTTATTGCATCATACATTTCATGCAACATAACTTTGTGTTTCAGCTAACGTTTCACCCTTTTCAGGATAAGATTAACAGCTATCTTTAACAGATATTCAAAGATTTCAGATACAGTACAGATACACTCCAGACACGGAAGTCATTCTGTTACTCATTCAGATCTCTTATTCAGATACAGTAAAGATACACTCCCGACACGGAAGTCATTCTATTACTCATTCAGAATTCAAAGTCAAGATAGAATTCAGATACGCTCCAGACACGGAAGCCATTTTGATACTCATTCAGACTTCAACATTCAGATTCTAGTCCAGGTACGCCCCAGACACGATTGCCATTCTGTCACTTATTCTGACTTTTCCCCAGCCCAGAGACACTCCAGACACGGATGCCATTTTGTCGCTTATTCAAATTTCAGATTCAGATACAATACATATACACTCCAGACACGAAAGTCATTCTGCTATTCATTTAGATTCAAGTACAGTTACAGCTCGGATACACTCCAGACACGGACGCCATTCCATTTCTCATACAGACTCAGTCTCCAGATACAGTTCAGATACATTCCAAATACGGACACCATTCTGATACTCATTCTTTTTACTTACAACTTGCAGTTCAATAAACATTCTTGGATGGAACCTTTAAGCCCATCTCCAACAAGATTTTATCACATCTCCAAATGGCATCTTTAAGCCCATTCCCTCAACTACTTCATCGAGTGCAAATTTACAGGCACTCTAGTGTCCAATCATCTTTTACCTTCGAGTCACGAACGACAGACTCGCCAATCTAACTCTTCAGGTTCAAGAAGATTGAACAGGGGCAGTTGTTGTACCCCAAAATTTTCCCTCTCTTTTTATCAATATTCTCCTCACAAGACTTCTTGGACTCAAGACAAGCTTAGGGTTTGCTCAGCTCAAGACATTTCCTTGCACTGTTGACCTGAAATTAGGGTTTGAGTTTTCACAGGGATTTTTGGACTTTCAATGCCTCATGTGACTTTCATACTTCATATTGGACCCTAATATTGCTCATACCAAGTTTCAAGCATTGAATCACTTTTTTGCCCAATCAATTGGACAGTTGACCTAAAAATCAGCTGTATTGGGGAAAAGGTCAACCATGGCCAATTTACAGTCAAAATTCATAATTTTTTATCCACATAAACATTATAGACTCATATGAACCATTTGATCAAGTTTGGACCACAACTCCTCAAGAAATTTGATCAGATCGTTAAAAGGGCAAAATGGTCAAGATTAGGGTTTTGACTTTAGAAGGGAAATTTCTGATTTTTCACCTAGCCAATGGCAAATTGGGTTCAAACATGGTTTCAAGGACTCAATGGAATCATCTTGACCTAATCACAAGGTTCAAAAGATCTCAAATGCATTGGATTGACAAATGAATTTTCCAGTCAGCTGATCAAAAATCAAATATACACTGAAAAGTCAAACTTTGACTTTTTGGTCAAAATCAAGTGCCAAGGGTCATTTTTCATCAATATGTGTCAAAACATGAAAAAATTTCACCAAGAAACCTAATTTTGGAAATTAGGGTTTAAGTTTGAAAATTTTCATAACTTAGAAATTTTTCTAAGTTATGAAAATTTCTTATTTGTTTCCAACTTTTTCCAACTTTTTCACCATGATGCAATTGGATTCAAAGAAAACTTCCAACATGAAAGATGTAGTCCTCCACAAAATCTACAACTTTTATTCACAAAGTTTTCCCAAAAGATGCGTGGATCTCAAGTTATTATTTTGTGAATAAGGGTCCATAAACTTTTTAACTTAGTGAAATTTTGCCCTAGTTTAGGCAGATTTTTTACCTAACTTCATGGCAACTTTTCACATAGTTCCAAGAGGAATCTCACAATGCATTTCAAAGATGGATTGTAGAGCATGTTACAAGCTTTCCAAAATGTCTAAGAAATCTCCAAAATAATTTATGGTTAGGGGGAATCGAAGAAATGAAAATGGCAAATTATCACTTTTGTCCAAGGCATTTTTCACAATGGTTCAAGTTGCAAATTTGTCCTAAGCATGCTTGTACTTAGTTTACAGGTTCTAATCCCTTCTAAACTCCAAAGTTGAATGCAAATACATTTTATATTGGTTTTTTCTGAGCTTTAGAGCTTTGCACAAAGAATTATTCCATTTATGGCATAAAGCTCTCAATACCATTTTCATAGAGCATACTTTTAGCAACTTTGTTTATCTTGAGCCATGAACCTAATCCCTTGCTGCAAACAAAGTCCACAAATATCAGGCAAAGTTCACCAACTATGTGTAGCTAAGGAACTAGAAAGTACAAGCTTTTGGGCATTGTCATTTCACTTTTGCTTCAAAAGCAAGAAACTTGCAAAAATCCACACAACTCTTATATCTGATAAAACCAAGCTTTGGTAACATTTCAAATGATCTCAGCATATTGTAACAAGCCTAAAAAATTATTGCCCAACCTCTCAAACACCCTTAAACACAAAAATCACCATTTCTGCCCAAAATAGGGCCATCTCTGCAAATCACAAGCCATTTCCATATTGCCTCGTGCGTTTTGCTTGGAACCACTTCAAACACATTCCCTACATCACACCTAAGTTGTCCAAGCCATTGTTTAGTAACTGTAACCTCTGTTTAGAGGATCACCATTTTCATTTTGAAGCTTTGCAGGTTGACTTCTACAGAGAGATTCAGGCAAGTTCAAGGCAAGCTGCGCATTGGGAAAGGTTGAGGGAACTTCAAGCAAGCTCACACAACCTTCAGGCCTCACTTAAAGTTGCTACATTACCCTATCCAAACTCAACTGAACAAGGTATTTGTCAAGTTTCTATCTCTCTATTTAGACATCCTTAGGCTTAGGTTTGTGAAGCAAAACTGTAGTCTTTAATGTGCTTGAGTTGTACATATGCATAGCTTCCATTTATATTGACTGAGCTAGGAGTATTTGATAGTTGAAGTTGCTGGAAATTTTAAGTTAGAAATTAGGGGTGATAAAATTCTTCTTGATCTTTGAGAGTTAGGTCATGTTTTTTATATCAATAGAATCGTGACTAAAAATGCTACAAGTTTCATGTTGCAAGATTTCGTTTTTATGCACGTATGCAAGAGATACAGGTTGAAGAAGAACATGCGCGTTTTTTTGGTCTGGAGGACAGGGATGAAGTGAAGTGGGCTTGGGCTTGCTGCTTTTGCTTTTCACAACACTCTTTTTACTTCTGCACCCCCCCTTTGCATTTCTTTTTATTTTTTTATATTTTCTTGCATATTTATATTTTCTGACTTTATTTACTTTTTCTAAATATTATAAAATCATAAAAATATTTTCTTAAATTTTTGCATTTTATTTTATTATTTTTTATTATTTTTAGGGCATAAAAATAGTTTATTAGGTTAAATATAATTTATTTTCTTAAATAAACATGTAAATAATGTTTAAATACTTAAATATTTTATTTTTATTATTTATGCACTTAAAATAATATTTTCATACAATATTCAACTTTTAACATTTTTGTACATATTATTATTATTTTTCTTGAATAAAAAAATAAATAATATAAAGCATAATTTCTTTAAAACAAAATTAGGGTTTTCACCCTTTCAAAATTAATCATTTTTATTTCCTTATTTTTAAGACATAAATAAACTTATTTTTACATACATAAAATTAATACAAAAACATTTTTGCATATTTACATTTTATTGCATATTTAAATAGTTGTTTATTTATTTATTTGTACAATGAATTCAATTTGGTTGTAATAGTTTTAGGGTTTTATTTTGAGCAATATCCCCCTATTCAAAACTTGTATCCCCCTCCCCATAATATGTTGTAATAGTCTAGATTTACTTTACGCATTTTATTGCTTTCATATACCATGATAGTAAACTAGGGTTTTGTATGCAACGACCAAAAATCAAAACAAATAGCATGACTTAATACAAGACAAAATGCATGAAAAATGACAACATCTTGCACACAAGCACCCATAGGGTTTCATCCACTTTGTTTCCTTAAAATGGACATGGTATGCATGCTAGGTATCTTGGCAAAACAAAACAAAAACAAAAGATCATAGTCCCTCGATGACGCTATCTTGGTTGCCTAAACAAAAATGATCTAGTCCCTCAAAACTTGATAAGATACTTAGCAATATTATTATCATGGTCATACGATGACCCACGCCTATCCCGTTTAACATCCAAAGATAGGGTTGTTTACCAAATACAATGGTAAAACAACAATGTCAAAGAAATAAAAATGTGTAGGAAAGACTTTTGAGTAGGGTAGACAACTCCTAGTTACTTGATCAAACTTGCAAACCATCCTTGCTATTTTCAAAAACACACACACATTTCAAAAACATTTTCCCAACAAACTTTCAAACATTGAAACATTTTTCAAAAGACAATACATCTTTGTATACATTCTTACAAACGAGAATCGTTACAAAGATTTCCAAAATGATAGCCTCTTTTAAAAATACTTTCAAAACCACACAAAGCACCATTTCAAACAATTGGAAAAGCAAAGCAAGTGATCTAAAACAAGTAACTAAGAGCCCATGGAAAACCATGGATGAAAAGGGTGCTAGCACCTTCCCTTTTCATAATCTACCCCCCGAACCCAAAAACAATCTCAAAGATCTTTCCTGTGCTTTTTTACCTTTCCTTTTGGATAAAATAAAAGTCGGTGGCGACTCTTGCTAAACCGAAACATTTGCGAACACAAACGCAAAACCTCAAGTCAGTTCTCCCACCGCATCACACTATGTGTAACCCAAGTCCGGGTATAGGACTTATCAAATGTAATCACCAAACCCAACATCACAATGTATCCAGAATATGCGAGTAGCAACAATATATGCAATATATATACAAAAGAATAAAGTAATAATAAAACAGTAAAGAAAAATAAAGCACATAAATAAACACCCCAAAAGACAAATAAATAAAACTAGGAGAGACTCGCAAAAGGTCCCCAGCAGAGTCTCCAGCTGAAGCTACCGGCAGAAAACACAGAGTCGCCACCGAACTTTATTCATCCCGAAGGAAGGGGAAACATCGATAAAACCACAACGGAGTGGATAAGATGGTCTTGCGAACAAGAGAAAGGGTAAGGGAGTCGGTTATGCGAGGGGAAGGTATTAGCACCCCTCACATCCGTTGTACTCAACGGGATCCGTTTTGTTTGTTTGCCTTTAAAGGGTGTATTTATCTACAACTATACTTGCTTAAGGGGAAAGAATGGTTTTTATTATGGCGTTCGTGAGGGCTTCGCGACCCTTTGCCTACGTATCTAATGAAGAATCAGAACACCGTAGTTCCTTTAGAAAATGGTTGGTTTGTTTGTGTTTTTTAGTGGGCGACATTAACGCACACATTATAGCAATAGGCATGGCCGGTATCGCGGTAGAACGGAGATAACATGCCCTTTGGGGGAAGTTTTGATTTTTTTGAGTGTTTTGCGAGTTTTAAAATAAATTCAAGTAATGATTAAAGGTGTTTTTGGATTTTTGATTTGTGAATGTTAAGTATTAATTACAAAAGAAGAAAAGGTTGAGAGGGAGACTAGAAACCTAATTATTTGTTATCTACAAGTGAACTAAAAGTCTATTTTGACATAAGGCTATCGGAACGGGGTTTAATCGCCTCATGGAGCTACCTAAGAGAGTATATTAACAGTTTGAATGAGAAAACAAAAAAGAAATTTAAATTCTAAATAATTTTTATGGTTTTTTTTATCTAGTAACAATTATAATATATTTTTTTTATATTATAACTTAATTAAGAAAATAGTGATCATTTTTGTTTTTGTATCAAATAAAAGATAAAATTAAGAAGTAAAAAAATAAAATAAAATACAAAAATTGAGCCTGGGGGTACTGCTGGAAAAATGGTGGTGAGGGTGAGTAAATTCAGAATGGGCTGAGCCCATATGCTACAAATAGAAAGAAAATTAATAAAAAAATCAAACAAGAAAACAAAAACAAACTGTTGGGTCGGACCGGGTTAATGGGTCCAAACCCAACACAAACAAAACAGAAAAAATGGGTTGATGAAAACCCTAATTTGTTTGAATAGGGCGCCGCACGGTTCAGCATTGGGAAATGATTCCAATTTCAACTCTTCTATTTCTAACAACTGAATTAAAACAATTAGAAAAATCACTTCCTTCCTTCTCGTTAAATCATGATCTTCCTCTTCTCACTCACACATTTCTTCTCTCTGTTATTTCTTTCTCGAACCTCTCCGTCTCTCTCAGTTTATCACCCTCTCACTCGATCATCTGTTTGTTCTCTCAAATCTGAAAATCAAATGCATCCCTTTGTTCATCTCATCTCTAAATCGCTCAACAGCATCGCAATTACAAAATGGACATCGAGAATTATCAAACGGTGGTGAAGTTAATGTGAACAGAAATGAACACGGGGGAAACTCGACATTGAAGACAGCGGCAGAATGCAACATGAAGTTATTGGAGAGTGAGTTATGGACGTAAGGGCAGTCGAAATTGACGATGTTGCAGATGGTGAGTTGTGAGTGTGCGCTGACACAGCGGGAGCATACAATGGAGATTAACGGACACAAGATGGTTGTGTTATATGTAAGGTCTGGAGGCGAGTAGTGTCAGAGCTGTGATGAAGGATGAGCATATAAGGTTTATGACTGTGAAGGGAGCAGGTGGATGGAGTATGTTACAGTTGGGATTGGTGGCGCAGGAAGAAGAGGGTATGGTGGTAAGGATGATGGAAGATAATAGTGACTATTGAGAATGACGAAAAAGAGTATTTCGTTTCTCTTTTCACGATTTCTGCGTAGCCTCACTCTCTCCTTCTGCTCTGTTCTCTCGGGCCAGAATAAACTAAAAAAAATAGATACCAGTATAAATTCAAAAACAAAATGTGTTGGAAAAGGCCAGCAATATATGGAAAACACGGTACCGAAGATGGAAAGGCACAATAATTACCTACAGAGAGGAGATTTTCTCCGGAAATTGCTGAGGTAAGGTGCTTTTATCACTCTGCTCATTGATACTTCTTCTGTGTGTTATGAATTGCTTGCTCAATAAGTTGTTATCCCAATTTCTATATTATTGCACTATTCAGCTGTAGTCGCTCGATATTGCTTAAATCGGTTTCTGTTGATGTTGATAGGAAAGCAAGGGTGATGAGGTTTTAGCATAGTTGATGTTGAAGAGTTATGTGATTGCTGTAAGTGCAGGTCGTGATGAAGAAATTAGGTTGGATGCTTTTAAGGTTATGAGAGCATGATAATGATATTCTGTAGAGGATCTATGAGATTTTCTTTGTTTTTCTCTATTGTTTTTTTTTTCTTGTTGAATTTTTGTATACAGGGTGAGTTTTATAGAGAGGGAATTTGAAGATGTTTAGAGAAGGTTTAGTGAATGGAGGTGTTAGACTGCACTATGAAGATGGTAGTGGTTTGCGTGAGATTTGCAGTTGTGAATGGGTCTTATTTTAGAGGCTTTGAAATGTTGATATCCTTTTTTCTGGTTATCTCACTTTTGCTTGGTTTTGATGGTTGTGTCCTCTCTCTGGATTTTTTGGCTGTCTCCTTTTTTAAAAACCTGCTCGTTGTGTTTTATATCAACTGAGAAGTGGGAAGTTGGGGGGAAATTTTGGATAGTTTAATCTAATGTGGTCATGATGTTTCTAGCTTTGTTGATATAGTTTTTGCCTCGCTGATTTTGTGCAATTCTTGGCTCTCTTAGTGCAGGTTTGGGACAGCAATAACATAGTAGTAGCAACAGGTTTTAGGCTTTGTTTGTAGGTTTGTTTTGGCAATTTTGCAGGACTGTCTTATTGTACAGAATTTTGGACGGTATTGTTTGGTTATTTATGCAACAGTTTTTTGGCAGATTTGGGCAGTGAAGTGCAGGTGATATCTTTTCCTCTTTACCTTTCAATGATGTAAAGCAAACTTGCTTTTATTCAATAATTATGAAGGGTTGGTACTTTTTAGGAACATGATGACACAATAGGGTGTTGTGAGCTACTTGATAGCTTGCATTGTTTTGTGAATTACTGTTATGCTTTGGTTTATGTTGCTGCTTGTTGTTTTTTCTTTTGGTGCATTTGGCTTTGGCTGCTTTGCTTTGCAGCCTTGTTGATGCGCTATCATGTTTGGCCTGTTGCTTCCTATTATTTTTGTTGTTCTGCTATGTCTTGTTTGCTTGTTGTTGTTGTTTAGCAGTGTTGCTTTAGTTTGGCAGCTAGGCTATTTTGCATTTACTGCCTGTTTAGCAGTTCTGCTACTTGTTTTGCTGCTTGTCTTGCTGCCTGTTTAGCTAGTTGTTTGTGGCAGCTTTGTGCTTTGCTTTAGCAACAAGAAAACGTTTGCAATTTTTCCTTTTCTCTTTTTTTGTGAACCAAAGAGGACAGCTTTTTTGTGATTTGCAATTGGGAGAAAATGGCCCGTGATTAAAAATAAACCCCTTTTAATCTCTGATTCCAAATACCAACCCTTATGATGAGCATTTTTTGTTAGCAAATAATTCTTGCTTGGAATTTTATTGAGATATCGATGTTAGATAACTTTTTCCTTTTCTTGTTTCATGAACACGAGGAGTGGATGGCAAGTGAGGCAAGGTTAAAACCGTGGCATTTCTTGGAGGAGTTTGGAGGGAGATTTGAGAAGAGTCTTGAAGAATTATATAGTCCATAGGATAACTTCATTAGCTTAGGAGTCCTCTTTGAACTTGTGCATTGTAAAAATCATTAGGACTTGTAATTAGAATGCTTGGAACAAACTTTTTAAAGAAATGGTGTATTTGAATGTGTAAGTTTATTGCAACATCTTGTAAACTTGTAAGCTAGCCAATTCAAAAATGGAATTTGTGATGCAAACTTTTATCAAAGTGTTTGCAAAACAAGCTACATCTTGAATTAAATCCAATGAAACAAATGAAATTCTTTAATCTTTGCTCTTAAAGACGCCTTTTTCAAATGGTCTAAACAACCTTAACAAATTTGAACCAAAATGAACACTCGAATGAATTCTGAATGAATGAATATTCTTCACAACTAGAATTGGCACTAAATCTTGCAAAGGTCTTGTAACTTGTGACTTATCCTCTAAGAAATCCAAATCCATTTGATAAACCTTCCACCCGTAACTTTGATTTTAGAAATCCAAGCTACCTTGCAATCGAAGTGACAAATGATAACAAAGCCATAATGACAATACAAATAGACAACACCATCCTTGTATCACGATTTAAACTTTTAAATTCAATCATAACTCATAAGATCCTCCTCTGAAACCAAAAACAAACCCTAGTATCTCGGTGCTCTCGAAGGAACCTTGTAGTGACCTCAAAAATACATCCCACGATCCACTAATCGAGAACCAGATGCATTTCCCTTTTACCTGATAAGAGAACTTCAAAACAAAATTTAGACATAAAGAGGGCGCAACCCTAATACCTCAAACCAAAGCGCCTGATTCCATGAGATGCGGGATATGCAAATGACTGAGTGAAAATGGTGCAAATGGAATACAAAGTTCAAAGCCAGACAAAAGTAAAAGAGGTAGGGCAAATTTGGGGTACGACACATACGTCCCGCCTACTCTTGTTTGCTTGGGTGCCCTTGGATCCATGGGGCAGGGGCAGTAACATCCACCCTTCATCAAAAATTAAAGTATTCAGTCAAAGGGAAGATCATTACTGTTTGAGGAGAAGAAGAATTTATGGTGAGCCACCTCAATTCCTTCAAGTATATGGAAATGGATGGCGAGTTCATAGAAACTCTGTGCCAGGCTTTCGAAATTGTTCCTCCTATGATTGCCGCCACCAAAATCTCCTCTGACATATCAAAAGCCGATGAAGTTGTACCAAGAATGTTTTCACTTAAAGATGCTCGTGCTGTGGTCGAAGATGGAAGTTGTACTATCTGGGGACAACTCCCCGACATTCCATTTAAAGTAGAAAAATTTGAATTGGGTTTCACCATCAAAGCTCATAAAGAAGTCAGGCGCGCTCATGTGGGAAAGCTACCTCTCCGCATCGGAAATCATGAAGTAAACATTGTGGAAGGCTCTGATGATGAATGCGATTTTGAAGAATGGATCTACCCTACTACCGGAGGAAAGCTCAACAAATGGCATGCAAAGGATTTCACTCCCATATCCTTCATTGAGGAGTAATTATTATTTACTATTTTCTGTCAATTCAAGAACTTTTGTCTGTAATTTTAAATTCCAAACAATGACTTTTAAGCCATGTGCCTTGCCCGGGGCACCATTGTCCATTTGTTAAGGGTTTTTTTGTTCATGTCCATTTATCATATGATCATTTAATATAAACCATTAACCAAGCCGACAACTCTACTATTTCCAATTATGAATTCGAACATCCAATTAACCAAGCCGGAGAGAAAGGTGAGGAAGATTGTGAAATACCAGGGGAACTGGCTATACTTCTGATGCAAGAGGAGAAAGCTATTCAACCTCATGAAGATACAGTCGAAGTTATCAACCTAGGTATCGAGACAGACAGGAAAGAAGTCACGATCGGCGCCAACCTAGAACATGGTATCAAGAGAACTTTGGTTCAGATGTTACATGACTATGTTGAACTATTTGCTTGGTCGTATGAAGATATTCCAGGGTTGGATACCGATATTGTGGTTCATCATCTGCCAACAAAGGAATATTTTCCTTCTGTTAAGCAAAAGGTTCATCGCATGTGGCCTGACATGTCTGAAGAGATAAAAGTTGAAGTGATGAAACAATTCGATGCATGTTTCCTAGCTGTGACATCTTATCCTCAATGGGTTGTGAACGTGGTTCCCTTGCCAAAGAAATATGGGAAGGTTCGTATGTGTGTAGACTATAGGGATTTAAATAGGGCAAGCCCCAAAGATAATTTCCATCTACCTCATATTGACGTCTTGGTTAATAACACCGCTCAACATAAAGTATTCTCCTTCATGGATGGATTTTGTGGCTACAACCAAATCAAGATGGCTCCCAAAGACATGGAAAAGACCACCTTTGTTACACAATGGGGCACCTTTTGTTACAAGTTCATGTCGTTCGGATTAAAGAATTCAGGGGAAACATATCAAAGAGCTATGGTAGCTTTATTTCATGATATGATCCATCATGAAATAGAGGTATATGTGGATGATATGATTGCAAGGTCGCAAACTGAAGAAGAGAATCTCGATCACCTACACAAGCTATTTGAGAGGCTGAAGAAGTACAAGTTGAGGTTGAACCCTAATAAGTGCACATTCGGAGTAAGGTCTAGAAAGCTTCTAGGTTTTGTCGTCAGTGGTAAAGGCATTGAAGTTGATCCTGCAAAGGTAAAATCCATTCAACAAATGCCGGTTCCCCGTTCTGAAAAGGAGGTTCGGGGATTCTTGGGTCGTCTTAACTACATTTCCCACTTCATATCTCACTTAACTGCTACTTGTGAGCCAATCTTCAAACTCTTGAAGAAAGATCAAGTAGTTAAATGGAGCGATGATTGCCAAGCTGCCTTTGACAAAATCAAGGAATATTTGCAAGAACCTCTTATCCTTATGCCTCCAGTGGAAGGAAAACCATTGATCATGTACTTGACTGTGCTAAAGAATTCTATGGGGTGTATGTTGGGCCAACATGACGAGTCTAACCAAAAAGAGCATGCGATTTACAACCTGAGCAAAAAGTTTACCGACTGTGAAACCAGATATTCACTGCTCGAGAAAACTTGTTGCGCTCTGGCATGGGTTGCTCGCCAGTTAAGACTGTATATGTTGACCCACACTACTTTAATTATTTTTAAGATGGGCCCTATCAAGTACATCTTCGAGAATCCCGCTCTCTCTGGACGGATAGCTAGATGGTAAATGATTCTGACTGAATACGATATTCAATATACAACATAAAAGGCCATTAAAGGAAGTGTATTGGCAGATCATTTGTCCTATCAAGTTGTTGATGATTATCAATCTATGAACTTTGACTTCCCAAGAGAGATTATCATGTTAGTGACTGACTGTGCAAAACCTGGACCGTATGACGGACCTGAACAAGGATCCCGATGGACTATGGTTTTTAATGGAGCTTCCAATGCTCTGGGCAATGGAATTGGTGTTGTGATAATTTCTCCCGAAGGTTGTCACACTCCTTTCACTACTAGGCTGTGCTTCGATTGTACGAATAGCATGGCTGAGTACGAGGCGTGCATCTTGGGCTTGAAGGCTTCCATTGAATTAAGGATCAAGCAGTTGGATGTATTCGGAGACTCTGCTCTAGTGATTAGCCAAGTAAAGGTAGAATGGGACACTAAGCATCCTAACCTAATTCCTTACAAGGAGCTTGTGTTAACTCTGATTCCATTCTTCAAAGAGATCACCTTTGAACATTTCCCTAGATAAGAAAATTAGTTGGCTGACGCCTTGGAAACAATGTCTTCCATGTTCAAGGTCAAATGGGACAATGAAGCTCCCATGATTACAATCGAAAGATTTGATGAACCTGTGCACTGCTATGAGCTTGACACTGACGAAGAGAAACCATGGTACCATGAGGTGATGAGATATCTTGAGGCACAAGAATATCCTAAAGGAGCTTCCATCAATGATAAGAAATTTTTGCGAAGATTTTCAGCCAAATTATTTCTAAGCAACAGAATCCTATACAAGCGCAATCGTGATTCTACTCTACTTCGATGTGTGGACAAGAAGGAGGCAGAGAAAATTATGGAAGACATGCATGATGGCCTCTTCGGGACCCACTCTAATGGACACACTATGACCAAAAAAATCTTGAGGGCTGGTTAATATTGGTCCACAATAGAAACTGATTGTCATCATCACTAAAGGACTTGCCACAAGTTTCAAATATATGCTGACAAGTTCCATGTACCTCATATTCCTCTAAATGTCATGACTACTCCGTGGCCATTTGCAATGTGGGGCATTGACATGATCGGGGAGATCAAAACTACTACCTTCAATGGACATTGTTTCATCATTGTTGCCATTGATTACTTTACCAAGTGGGTCGAAGCTGCCTCATATGCCTCAATTACCAAGAATGTTGTAGCCAGGTTTATCAAGCATAACCTCATCTGCCGTTACGGTATCCCCGAAAGGATCATCACTGATAATGGAACCAACCTCAACAATGCTATGATTACGGAACTTTGTACTCAGTTTAAAATCAAGCATCACAACTCTTCTCCATACAGACCCAAGATGAATGGCGCAGTGGAAGCTGCCAATAAAAATATCAAGAAGATTGTGTAAAAGATGGTGGTAACGTATAAAGACTGGCATGAGATGTTACCGTTTTCTCTCAATGGCTACCGTACTTTAGCTCGAACATTAACTGGGGCTACCCCGTTCTCCTTGGTTTATGGCATGGAAGTTGTCCTACCTGTCAAAGTTCAGATTCCCTCTCTAAGGATAATGAAGGAAGCAGATTTAGGTGAAGACGAATGGATTTAGACTAGGTTGGATCAGTTGAACTTGATTGACGAGAAGCGACCGGCTGCTGTTTATCATGGTCAGATGTACCAAAAACATATGATCAAGGCTTTCAACAAAAAGATCAAGCTTTAATTATATCAGACTGGCGACTTGGTAATAAAGTGCATCATTCTTCCACAAGGCAACCCCAGGGGCAAATGGACTCCCCCTTACGAAGGACCATTTGTTGTAAAGAAAGTTTTCTCTGGTGGTGCCATGATGCTGACTACTATGGATGGCGAAGACTTCCCACATCCTGTGAACGCGGACATAGTTAAAAAATACTACGCATAAAATGACCCGCTAGATTGACATACCTAGGCAAAAATAAGGGCATCCTGGTGAACCAAAGAGGTTCGAGAAAAAGTTAGGGATATATTCAAAAGATTGTACACACGGCAAGTCAAAAACCCAAAAGGGAGATTTGGGCAAAAATGGGTATCCTGGTGGGCTGAAAACCCGAATGGGCGGTCCAGGAAAAAGTTAAGGATTAAAGCATATGACTATGTCCCGTGGGAACTTTACAGCCAACTTTATTACCAAAGTGCGAAGTTCAAATGGTCCAAGATCAATCCAATCAACTTCTTTAAACGACAAGGGATGATGTTCGAGGACATAGGGGCAATAGTGGAGTTAGAATATAATGAGATCACTTCCACGCGGCTGTTATTTTTGTTTTGTATTCCTTTCATTCTTTCGATAATTTCCTCTTACTAGGATCTTTGTCTCTTTGTACAAAAATACATATTCATTGGAAAAACATCAATACAAATATACTTTGAAGTACAAACTTTTTGTTTTTTCTGTTTTGAGTGCAAAGGTGTCTAATGACTAAAATTAAATGAACATATGCATATGAGTATGATTGAACTTTTAGCAAATGTATGCTTAAAAACAGTGACAAGCATCTCCTTAAATGCATTTGAGATATCCCCACAGAGTTATTTCAATAACATTATCCCCACAGATTTGGATTCATAAAATCCCCAACCAAAATTTCAATCTCCGAAAGATCCTCTCCCAAGCTGAGTTGGTCTTAAAAGGAGGCCTTTTGGATTTCTTCCTAAAGAGACACCTCCCCAGCAGGTCGTCAAATATCCTCTTCGACAGGGTTTATTTCCCCGACAAATGACAAATTCCCCCAACTTGAGTTTGCTTCTCAGACTATTATAGATCAAGGGACCGCAAATCCTAACCCCCAGTGAAGGCTCCAATAGAGTCATTGCTATCCCAAAAGTTGTTGTAAAGACTAGAACCCGACCAGATAATAGTTGACTCTATTCCTTCAAAAAATAAGTTACTAAAGCCTGGATCCGACCAGATACTAGTTCAACTTCATCCTACCCTCAAAGTTGCTAAAACCTGGACCCGACCAGATACCAGTTAACAGTTCAAGTTGCTGAAACATGGACCCAACCAGATAACAGTTAATCTCAATTCCAAGTTACTAAATCCTAGACCCGACCAGATAATAGTTTAGATTCTTCAATTGGTGAAGCTTGGACCCGACTAATTAACAGTTTAAGTTGCTGAAACCTGCCCCGGCCAGATACCAGTTAACAGTTCGAATTGCTGAAACCTGGACCCGACCAGATAACAGTTAATCTCAGTTCCAAGTTACTAAATCTTGGACCCGATCGGATAATAGTTTAATTTCTTCAATTACTGAAGCCTGGACCCGGCCAGATAACAGTTCAATTCCTAAAATCACTAACAAAACTCCTCCTTCCTAGTAGAGTTTGCCACTTTCCCCAGTGAGTTGCTACAAAGTCTGGAATCCAACCAGATAACAGTTAACTTCTTTATCCCTAGCAAGTTATTATGAAGCCTGGAATCCGACCAGATAACAGCTAACTTTTAAGAGATAATTCCCCACCAGAGCAACGGACAACTAAAACTCTTGAATTCTGGTTCCCAAGAAGAAATCAACACTCTCCATAGAATCTTCTCAAGTAAAGTCAATATTCCCTAGTGGAGTTCTTCTCAACAAAGCAGGAATCCCCAGCGGAAGCATTTTTAACAAAGTCTGAAGATACACATATTCTTCATCTCCAACAACAATCTGAGATTTAACTTCTCAAAACTCCCCAGTATCTATCAAGGATACGCTTCAAATAACATGTTGCATTCATACATCATATAACATACATAACATATATAACATATACATACCACATAATATCATTTATTTTGAGAATATCATTACACCATACATATATTCACATACAGCTAACCCCTTATTCCTTGCAGAAAAATCATTGATCCTAAGATCTCTTCTGGATCAGAATTAATTCTTCCAGTTAAAGACATTCAAGACACCTAGTTTTCAGCATGAATCGACCAAAGATTTATGTTGATGTTTCTTCCAGTTTCTACCATCATCTCTCCAAATGGAATTTATAAGCCCATTCCCAAATCAACACATCATCGAGTGCAAATTTCTGGGCACTTTAGTGTTCAATCATCTTTCACCTTCAAGCCAAGAATGGAGGATCCGCCAATCTAACTCTTCAGGTTTAAGAAGATTGAACAGGGGAAGTTGTTGTACCCCAAAATTTTCCCTCTCATTTTCTCAATATTTCTCTCACAAGATGTCCATTGGTTCAAGAATGCACAAGGATGGATCAGCTCAAGACACCTCCTCAACCATTGATGGCTCAAAATTAGGGTTTGAGTTTGCACAAGTACAATTGGAATTTTAAGGCCCCATGTGACTTTCATGAATCATTTTGGACTCTCAAGATTTCTCATGTCAAGTTTCAAGCTTTTGATCACATTTTTGCTCAGTCAATTGATCAGTTGACCTAAAACCAATTGTATTGGGCAAAAAGTCAATTGTGGTTAATTTACAGTCAAAATTCATAATTTTTTATCCATATCAACATTTTGAACTCATATATGTCAATTGCTCAAGTTTGGATCATAATTCCTCAAGAAATTTGATCAAATCACCAAAAGGGCAAAATGGTTAAAATAGGGTTTTTATTGAGAAGGCTCAGTTTTTGACTTTTGACCAAATACATGACTTATTGGTTTGAGACATGATATCAAGGATTAAAATGAATCATCTTGACCTAATGGCATGATTCAAAACACTTCTCAAGATCAATTGATTGATAGTTGAAATTTGGTCAACTGATGAAAAAGTCAACTAAACACTAAAAAGTCAAACTTTGACTTTTTGCTCAAAATCAAGTTTTCAAAAATAATATTTCATCAAGAAATGTCAAATATGAAGATTGTTCATCAAGAAATCAAAAAGTAAAAAATCATTTTTGAAAATTCAAAATTCTAAGACTTAGAAATTTTTGTAAGTGTTGGAAAGTTAACTTTTTTTTCACAACTTCATCTCAATTTTTCACCAAAATGCAAGATGATTCAAGGAAAACTTCCAACATGAAAGTTGTAGATCTCAATGAGATCTAAAATATTGTAGGGAAGAACTTTTTCTAGAAATGCTTGGATTTTAAGTTATAATTTCATAAAGGCATGCACTTTTTTCTTAAACACTTAGTGAAATTTTGCCCTAGTTAGGCAGATTTTTTACCTAACTTCATGGCAACTTTTCACCTAGTTCTAAATTAAATCTTCAAAAATGTACAACATGAAGGTTGTAGAGTATGTTACAAGATTTCTAAAATGTCCAATAACTCATCAATACCTCACTTTGCAGGCCTCAAACTTATCCGTCACTCCATAATTAGTGGTTTACACAACTGATTATGCCCTTATCCAAGTGCTTCAAGCTTTGTCCAAACCAATTTTCCATTTTGGGAAGAAAGTTCACACTTCCATTTTGGAAAAGTGGCTTTAATCACAATGTCAACTCTTATTGAGCCCATACATTGTTGCTTTTGACTCCTAAACATTTCAAAGCAAGAAGCAACATATCTACAGCCTGTTAACCACCCTACAAATCCTTGTACTACACATTGAAACCATGTTTGTCAACTTTGCTTCAAAATCAAGTAACTAAGCCATAACATGTGATTTCAAATTTTGAGTTGTTTCAAGTCTCAAAACCTTTTGCTTATAAGTATATACACTATTTGCAAGCTAAGACACGAATTCTAAAGCCCCGAAACACTCTCAAACGCAGAACCACCAAAAACACCTCAAAACTTGCCATTTCTGAGTTTTGAATCCAATCTCCAATTTCACTCGTGCGTTTCTTGGCCTTTTGCTTTCAAAAGATTCTAAACATCATATACAAATAATCCCAACACCTTTTAAAGTTCTGTAACATCATTTTCCTCAACCTCCATAACCAAAAAACAGAGCTTGCATCTTGACTTCTCTAGCACGACACAAGCACTCCCAACATCAAGTAAGGGTTGCATTAGCTTCCTGGGAACTTGAGGAAGCTAACCTGATCATCACCATCACTTGAAATAAGCTCAATCTCATTTCACGATTTCTAGTTTTTGAGATATTTTTCTGAACTTTCATCTCTTCATTTAGGCATTGTTAGGCTTGCATTTTCAAAGACAAAATATAGACATTATTGCCCTGAAACTAACCATGTCCATAGTTTTCATTTATATTGCCTGAGCTTAGAGAATTTCTAGATTGAAATTTCTGGAAAAATTAGGGTTTAGATTAGGGCCAGAAAAATTCTCATTTATCTTTTATTTATAGTTTTAATGAGTTATATGTTTGAAATCATGGTGAGATTTTACACAACTTTCATGTTTGCATTTTCCATTTTGGTTGAGAAATGAATGAGATACTGGTGGTATGGCTAGCGTGAGGTTGAAGATGAAGTTCAGGCCATGGAAGTGTTTTGTATTATATATTTATGGTTTTGCTTAAGTTAATGGATGTATAGCCACCCCAGTGGTAAGGCAGCGCACGTATATTGCAGAGGGCGTAGGTTCAAGCCCCAGTGGTGCCATTTTTCATATTTTTCTAACATTTTCCTTTTTTTTTGTTTCCAGTTAGCGCGCCCGGGCCTAGAGACTTTGGGCCTGGGATTTTATGTTTACTTTACACCCCCTGCTCACTTAGATCATCAGGCTCATTCCTTTTTTTTCTTTTTTATTTTAACATCATTATTTTTCTCTTTAATAATTTTTATTTTCATCAAAACAAAATCATAAAATCATTAAAAAAATATATATTTAGGCTATCTTTAATTAATATAATTTTTGACATGAAAATTAACTTATTTAAATCACCCTTTATTTTATTTTTATTAATTAGCTTGTAATTTAATTAAAAGTTAGGTTTGTTTATTTCTCTTATACCTTAAAAATATTTTTTTAAACAAAACAAAAACAAAATATTTTCTTAATTATTTAATTAGGTTGTGATTTATTTTATTTAATTTCTTAATAAAAATTTCCCTTTAGAACTTAGGTTTCTTTTAGTTAGTTAATCTTTTATGCTAGTGTAATTAATATAAAATCTTTTTCATAAAAACCCTAAAAAAAATATTTCTTTTCTAATTATCTTAATTTAATTTTTATTTTCTTTTAATTAACTAGGTTAGATCTAAACCTTTTTCTTTAACAAGAACCAAAACAAAATTCTTTTTTTTTCATTTTGCCTTGTACATTATATTCATTTATTCAGTTTTTTACATTTAATTCTTGCAAATATTCAATATGGTTGTAATAGATAACTAGGACTTAATTTCTTGCAATTCCCATTTGTGAATTTGTACCCCATATCTAAAATTATGTAATAGTGTAGTATATGTATTTTTCGCAATTTATTGCTTTCATATAAATGCTAGTAATTAGGGTTTGTATCGAAAGATAAAATCAATACTTAGAAAGCCCTAATTCAAGACAAATAAAACATGAAATATAATACACTTGCACACTTTGCACCTCTAGGTTTACTCCACTTTGTTGCATTAAAAATGGTCATGTCATGCATGTGATACATCGTAGCAAAAACAATCAAAAATACAAGATCATAGTCCCTCGATGACGCTTTGAATGTTGCCTTCAAAATGATCTTAGACCCTTAAGAAAATGCTAAGTTATCTCACAGTATTGCATCTTATGACTATACAATGACCCACGCCCGTCCCTTTACATCCAAAGATATGGCTTCTTACCAATCCATGGTAAGTTAGCAATATCAAAGGAAACGAGAAATGAACAAAAGACTTTTGAGTAGGTAGAACGTTCTTAGTTGCTTGCTCACAATCCATCTTTAAAAACAAACATCTTTTCAAACACACCGAACACTTTCAAGAACATGAAATATTTATAAAAAAAGTCCAACACTTTGTATGCATTCTTATAGAGACGAGAATCATTACAAAGTTTTCCTAAACGAAGGCGCTTTTCAAAAATACTTTCAAAACCCATCACAACCACATTTCATACAAAGCAAATATCAAAAGTGATCTAGAAAGCAACTAAGAGCCCATAGATAACTATGGATGAAAAGGGTGTTAACACCTTCCTTTTTCATAACATACCCCCCGAACTCAAGAAAATATCTCAAAGGTCTTTCCTGTTCTTTTCACCCTTTCCCTATTGGATAAAATAAAAGTCGGTGGCGACTCTTGCTATCCGCAATAGTTGCGATCCAACGCAAAACACTCAAGTCAGTTCTCTCACCGTATTACAGTCGATGAGAAGCATTAATGAGATCCAAGCATTTGATAACATCCAAGAATTAATGAGAAACCTTGATGATTCTTGAGGTGGAAGTCACAAGATTGTTCTCTAATTTATTTGTTTTTTAATCCCTTATTTTGCATGGAGCAATTCTTTTGAAATTCTTGTCCATCGGGGTGCTCTAACTTTTGCCTAAGTCAAGTTTTGATTTGCTTTGACTTAGTGGGCTTTTTTTTTTGAAATTATCCTTTTTTTGCTTTTGATTTTGAAATTTCGTGACTGCCACACTTGATTATTGTAAACTTCGCCTTCATTGTTTCCTCAATCTTGAATGATGTATTGAAGAAGAAGACATCGTGAACTTTGTCTTTATTGATTGCTTCCTCATTTTTTGGATGATGAATGCGGGGAAGATGATGTGTTCGAACCTTTGCTCAGATCGTTTCAATTCTTCTAGGATTTTAATGCATCATCGAATTAATTGAAATCTACCATGCCCTTGGTTAAGATTAAGGTTTTCTTTAGAAAATAGAAAGAACTCCGACTTCTGGCTCGAAAGGGTTAATTACATATCATCTCCTTATATCTCCACTGTTTGGGAAGTGAAACAATGCCTTACATCGTCAGCTAAGCCTTACTATTAAAAAGCATATGTCAGCAAAATTTGATTATTTTGTAATTTCATCATCCTCCCTCGAAGTTTGTTAAAGTTATGCAAATGGAAGATAGAAAAGAAGAACAGAAAATCGTAGATTATTTGTGGAATGGATCAATTTCAAAAACATGCATGATTATTTTATTAGAATTACTTATCCAAAGATACAAATTTATAACAAAAACACTTAGCAAGAAATAAATTACAATTTTAAATGATAAAGGCCTAATGATCTAAAGATGAGCCTCCTTGTTGATCCACTGTCTTTAGGGGATTCTTCTTAGTCTTTGGATTTGTCAAAGCAATGGGAGACCATTCGCCAATGAGATCCCTTCTTCAAAATTCAACTTCTTATTGTCGATCAAATCTTGGACCTTGTGTATAAAAGCCCAACATTTTTCTATAGTATTCCCCAAAGAATTGGCATGATACTCGCACCTGACATTTCCATCATGCTTAGGCGGGAGTGCCCCACTCAGAGGATTCAGTGACTTCTGCTCTACCAATGATGCCTTGAGTAAATGTTGTAGAAGTTGACTGTGCGGTATGGGAAGTGGATCAAATTTCCTGGGTGGTAGCTTTTATATTTTCCTTTGTTGGGCATATCCCTTCTGTTGATAGGGTTGTTGTAGTTGTTGTTGAGGCGGGGGAATTTCCCACAATGGTGGAATCTGTGATGTTGAATAGGCATGCGGTTGGGATGACGAAGGGTTACCTTCACTCCTCGATAATAATTGCATGATCAAGTTCATTTGAGTCTTCAATTGGTGGACCTCCTCCTTCAACATTTCTTGGCCTCTTTTGAGTTCCTCCATGGCTTCTTGGGACATGCTTTGAGTTTGCTTGAGAGTATTGAGAATCTTGCTAGCTGATCACAGTTGGATAAGGGTGGAAGTGTAAATGATTTTGTGTAAATGGATGAAAATGAAAATGGATGAAAATTCTTGGGTATGGAAAAGTAATTTTTTTGGCTCTTAGGTATGCAAAAAAAATTTTATGTATATGTAATGCGAGGTAGACGTGGTATGAGGGTAGATGTGGGGGTACCCTATTTTAATGATAAACACGATAATACCTACACTGACTCAGAGATTGAGACAGGCAGAAACTCCTTAAGGATTATGACCAATGAAAGATGATGAGGAGTCCCTACATGATAGGGATTACGACAAATACGAAAGCCCTACGGGCTAGAGATAGTAGTAAAAGAAAAGATAACCCTTGCGGGTTTAAAGATTGTAGTGGGATTTGTGAAAGGTATCTTTAGAAGGTAAGTTCTTAGTATTTGCCTAGGGATATTCTACCCTCCCCATAAGGTGGTTTCCTTAAGAGTATCATGAATAACACTAAAGGGAAAGGCATAAGGGCATCTATTGTACCCCAAAATTTGTCCTCTCATTCTACTCAAGACATGCCTCTTGAGATCCCCAACTTGCCATAGGATGACTAAGAGTTGACCAGACAAACTCTCCCCCTAAAGGCAATGAACCTCAAACTAGGGTTTCAATTCTAAGAAAGATGTGTGAGTCCCAAGGATCAGAAATGTTATCCATTATTCTAATATGTTCTCAAGATCATCCATGCCAAATTTCATGCCTTGCACAATAAGTTTGCTCAGTCAACTACTCAAATACCTGGAAATCAACTATACTAGGTCAAAAGTCAAATGTGGCCCAAATACAGTCAAACTTAAATATTTTTGGTCAACATAAACATTTTGAATTAATGTCCATAATTTGATCAAGGGTTGATCATGATTCCTCAAGAAATGCTCCTAACTCATCAAAAGTCAAAAATGGCAAATTAGGGTTTCTATAGGAAAAGTCAACCAAACTTTTACCAGGCATAACTTTCACATACTTTATCAGAAATTTTTCCACCAAGGCTCATTTTTAGTATAATCTAATTCCCTACAACTTCTCTTCAGCCCTCAAGTTCAAGAAATGACCCAATTAAAAGATACAAGCTCGTACATTATAGGTCCTTTTAGAAAGTCAACAAAAACACCTTTTGGGTCAAAGCTCCTTACATGAATATGGAAGATCCAATTGAGATGAAACTTAAAAGGTTGTTTATAGGACATCCTAAGCTCTCTAAAAAATCCAAGAAAACCATCTTAGGGTTAAAATTGAGAGAGATGTGCATTGCTAAAGTTGGCTAATTTTTGGAAAAGTGCATAAAGCCAATATTGACCAAACTTGAATTTTTTCCAAATGAGCCCATGTTTTCATGCTTGAAACTTGTTTATAACATGGCCCACGACCTCTGAGCTCACTCATACATTATTTCATTATTTTTATTATTTATTTTGATTTTATTCATTAAAAGTCAAAATTAAATAAAGAAATAAGGGAAATTATGTAAGATATGATTGGAGAATCTTTTTCTCATCAAATAAGGGATAAAATATGCTGGCAAATCAAAGGAAAATCATGGAGGGAAGAAAGATTGGATTTGTTCCAAAACAATCCAAAAATCAAATAATTGGAAAGAATATATTTCTCATCAAAGCATTGGATTTTCTTCCACATTTGTTACCCTAATGAGATACACTATATATGCACAACAAGTCCAGACCTAAAGCATAGGCGCAGCTGCTACAGAAAGCCCTAGAAAAGTTTCAAAAATCTTTAAAGAAGTGTAACCTTGACTCACACGATCTAGCCTCCCTCAGTCAGCCCCAGGCACTCCATCTTTATCCTGAGGTTCCCAGGAAGACAAGTCAGTCCTCACACACACCTGAAACACCCTGAGATTTCCCAATCGAATCTCAACTTTTTTGGTAAATTATTGGATCTCAAACTTTCACATTAGGCCATATAAATTTTGTTTAAGTTTATATTCGTGTTGCTAATGATGTTTGTTGGCTTTTTGACGTATTACATGAGACCATGGGGCCTGGAATCATATTGTGCCATGGATGACCATCGTTAGGGTTTTAGATTCGAACCCTATGATGTAGGAGGAATTAGCCATTTTTTGGGCCGTATTCATGATCAGTGGATCTTTTTAAGTCAATTTGCATACTTTGTTTTTTTGCTTGGCCACTTTTTGAGGTGACTCCACCAGAGAAGACGGTGGAAACCACCGGCTCCGATGGTTGGACTGGCCGGTCTTGGGTCAACCAGTTGGCGTGGCAGGAGGACAACATCCCATTGGCTGGATTCAAATGACTCTTCCTCTCTCCGCACCTGATTGGACTATTTCAAATGCAGGGACCCCACTTGTTGGCGCGTGTTTGACAACTCAACAGTTGTCCTTGTTTTACATTATATAATTTTGTTTTATTTATATACATGAATGACTCAGCAGCGCAGATGGAAAAAGCATAAGGGTGCAAAAGGAGAGACCCATGTCTGGAATTTTGTTTTTCGAACAAGTTATTTGCAGATCCTGTGCTTTGGGTCCTAGCGTGTCTATCATGTAGCATCAAATATGCACCATCCAATGTCCATAGAGCCAGATCTAATGCCCAACATGCAGTCCCCACGGTGAAACCTCAAACACATCCCCCACAGGATCAGGCGCATACAATTGGGCTTATACAAATTTAGGCCTAGCGAGTTACCACTCACACCCCCAGACTGCTTCACAACCACAGGCTGTTTACCGTGGTTTTTGGTAAACAACCACTGATCCTCCAAAAAAGGAAAGTTCTTTTGGTTACTCACGGGATTGATCAGATTGATCCCAGAACATATGCTAATTTTTATGTAAGACAAGGAATCATGAAGAACGCACGTTCGACCAGAGAAAATATACTTGAGATTTTGGAAAAGTAGACAGAAATGTAGAAATGCAGGTAAAGATGCAAGAAATATAACTTTTCAAAATAAGATTAAAGCAATGTAAAAGACTTTCATTAATAAAAAGAGGTGTTTCTAAAGTACATTTCTCAGTTTTATCCTTTCTGCCACAACGGTTACTTGGACAATATTTGAGTAACTAGCACAATAGGTTGAACACCCTTAAAAACTATACAGATTTCCTAATTTATACTAAAAACTAAGTAACCGTCGAGGAACGACTCTGCGCTAAGATGAAGACAAGTGTCTTCTGCATGTCCCTCGGCCTCTAGCTTCCAGCCACGTTGCTTCTTCTTAGCCGCTAGCGAAACTGTATTTCCCTCTAATAATTCAAATTCAAATGTCCCTCGTATTATGTGTCAAAGCAAGGGTATTTTCTCTTAGTCGGAGGTCGTAAGTCCTCTTCAGTCGAAACCTTGAAAGTGAGCCCTGGTCGAAGGCTCAAATACAACTTAGATCTTTTCTAAGTTATTTCCTACGTCGAAACATTCTTGGCTTGATTTATTCCAGTTTTTTGGTCTAAAAGACCAAATATAGTAAGTGTCGAATTCGGGAGCCAACAAATTACCCCCCAGGAATGTCTATTTCGACGCCCAAAGAAATATCCATTCTTTGATCTTTCCATTCGACAACTGTCTTTATAGTTGTCCACAAAGTCCTGACGTGCACTTTTCGTCTTATAACAGCTGCTGCTTTCGAAAAACCCATCATTACTCTTTCTCCAAGATGTCTTTTCTAATTGTTGTTACCTCACTGCCATGATGACCATATTCCTAGAACCTAGGCAAGCATGTCAAAACATTTCCCAACGTATGCACGATAACTGCTTCATACTTCGCCACGTGCCCCACTATCTTCACAGCATTAAATGGACTTGACGAGACATATCCCTTTATGAAGACTATAAATACTCCTGAGCCTTTTCATTTGGAACTTTCACCACTCCAAGCATTTCCAAATCTTCTGCTTTTAAACACCTTGTATTGTCAACTTCGTTTTCTTCAAATCTGCAACAATGGCTTTCCTTTCCAATGCACCAAACAATCCCCAAGCTAAAAATGCTGATGATATCCAAAGCCCACCAGAGATCTTTTCTACTAACCCTTCTCCTTCCTCGACTGATGGGCTTCGGTTCGTTTCTGAACCCATGACGAGGGAGTGGCGAGAAGCATATGATTCCTAGCTCCTCATTCCCATTAGGTACTCTGAAGACATATATGCTATGTCTGGTCCTTTGTCTACGTGCCTCGAGAATCCCATGAAGAATCGTGCCTTCTTCCCTACTCACCCAAGACTCAGACCTATAGGTTGCACGAAGAAGCCTTGGGATGATCCTAAAGACGCTACTCCGGCCAATCAGCAGCATGTTCAGACTACGGAGGACATTAACCTTCAATTTATGAACAAAGGGACCAGGATCTTTCGATCATGCCCTAACCTCTCCTCCGATTATTCAGATTGGTTGAATAAGGTGGAGAAGGCGCAAACCTCCATCTGGAAGGAAATGAGAATTTACGATTTGGTGATGCTATCGAAGACATGATTGTCTTATTGTCCCCTCATGTTGGTATCTTCTCTATATTTCTGGGATAGTACACATTTTACCTTTCATCTTCCCTGTGGGATGGTGACACCCACCCTATTCGACATAGCCACAATTACCGGCCTTCGATCGACTGGCGATTATTTCGATCCTGAGGATTTGTCTGAAGATGTTATTGGGTTTGCAGCTACAAAACCCACCTACACCACTTTTATCAACCACCTTCATGATAAAACCTCCAGTATTGTGTCGGAGGTGGAGCATATAGCCTTTTTGGCTATGTGGTTATCCCGTTTCATTTTTTGCACTAAGTCACTTCAGGTGACTAAGAAAATGCTCACGCTCGTGACGCAGCTTCATCACGGCTATCCCCTTTGTCTGGCCGAATTGATTTTGGCCAATCTATATGAGTCCATCAGTAATGGCGTGACCCAACTTAAGGTTATAGGGGACAGGGTGAGCCTGCTGCTTTCTGGCCCTTTTTGGATTCTCCAACTTTGGCTCAATGCCACTTTTGAATCTTTTCTTCCTCATAAGAATAAGATTAATGAAGCGGCCCCAGAAATCCTGAACAGGAGGGTTGAAGGTACCAGGCTTGCACTGTTTAATCCTACTGATGAAGGCCAACAGTTTCAGAAGGCTTTCACAAGTTTCGTGATGATGTTTGTGGAGCGCAAACGTTTTGTTTCGACCATGGCTCCTTTTGCCAGTCGAAAAGTTGGTCCATAATGGTTCACCAAACCATTTCCTTCGACTGAGGAGGAAGACTTGAATGATGAATATGTGGGCAAGTGGGAATCGTTTCTTCTCCCCAGAATTATGCCATTGAGATTCAAGAACTCAAAAAATCAATTAAGCTTGATCGCTTATCAACCAAACCTTGTCTATCGACAATTTGGTATTGTCCAGTCACTTCCCTCACCCATTTATCCCCGAGAGAAGCTACTATTATTTTACAACTCAGACTACTCAGAAGATGCTGCTACCAAGCATATTGGTAGGTACATTGGTCGAACCGTACTAACCATGTTCGACTTTAACCTCAATTTTTTGAGTTCTGGTAATTTTGAGGGGTGGTGGAGACAGTATTATGATAAAGATTTCTTCGATGAGAAGGACTTCGCCCACCACCTTCGTGAGGTGTTTAAGCTGGTTCTCGACAGGGTCAAGAAAGGTATTACTTCTTTTCTTTCTCTTCGCTTCAGATTTATCATTCGACGCTCGAGTAACTTTAGTTTTTTGTTTTTGTTTTTGTGTAGCTGTCAAGAGAACCACTTCGAAGAAGGCTGCTGAAAGCACAAAAGGGGGAGATTCTTCTGTCAACCCCTCTCCCAAGGTATTCACTTTCTTCCATACCCTTATTTTCTATGATTGTCCGACATGGGTACTGATTTCTTTGACTTGTCTTTCTGGGTATTCAGAAGACTACCCCAAAAAAACGGAAGGTCCAGGAGATCGAAATCTCTAGTGACGAAGAAGAGGAATCTCCTCTTGTTCCTCTGAAGAGACAAAGGTTAAAGAAACCAGTTCCTGCCGTTGAGTCTCGTCCCAAAATTAGAATTAAGACTATAGCTGTGAGGCCTCCTCCTGTAGTTATCAAAGAGCCTACTGAACAGGAAGTAGATGCCAGGCTAAACAACCCTAGCGAGAGCGATAACTCCAGTCCCGGTGTTGAAATCTCAGTCCAGGTATTTTCTTCGATACCATCATTTACTTCTCGAACTCCCCTTTTTCTTTACGAGAATTATGAAAGAAACGAACTTCTTTTATTTTACAGGACACTGCTGGCACCTCCAACCAAGTCCATACTCCTGTCGAAGGCTCTGTCACCCTATTGAATAGTGAAGGAGAGCCTACTTATAGGCCTTCTTCAGCAAAAGGCTCTTTCATGAGTTCAGCTGATAAAGTGAATCAAACTTTCGAACCTTAGCATGAAACTATAGAGGAAGTCAATGAAGAAGGCCATGTAGGAAATCATGAAGAGACTAGGGCTCCGTTGGTTGACGTGCAAGAAAGTGAAGAGGAAAGGACCCCTAATGCTGAGACTGTGATAGCGAGGGAGAATGAAGAGATCCCATAAGCTGATGGCGAAGAGGGTTCTGCTGAAGGAAACCAGAATCCTACAGACACTGAGGCAATTCCAAAGCAGGTGGTCAACGTGGTTGTTGTTGCCAACGAGAGTGTCCCTTCGACAGGATCTAGAACTAAGGAGGATTTGGCCTTGCTGAAATAGCAAAATCCTTTAGGCTATTTGTTGTACCCCAAAATTTGCCCTCCCATATTCTCCAAGAAATTGCCAAGCCAAGTCACAAAACTCCCCAAGGGTTGCACAGTCCAACTATCTCCTATACAGTCAAGATTAGGGTTTGTGTTCTGATCAAGAAAATGGAGGTTTCAAAGGCCCAATCAAGTCTCACATGCCTACAAATATGGTCAAGTATCCTCACATCAAGTTTCAAGGCATTCAGCACAAAATTGCACAGTCAAAAACCCTAATTGCACTACAGTCAACTGTAGGGGCAAAATGGTCATTTGACAGTCAAAAGTTCAAATTTTTGGTCAACATATCATTTTGAAGCCACAAACATCATTTGATCAATGCTTGATCATGATTCTCAAAATTTGGCTCAGAAATCATCAAAGATGCAAAAGTTACTATATTTGGACAGCTGAAAAAGTCAACTGAAATTGACCAGGGCATAACTTTCACATGGATTATCAGAAAAATTCCATCCAAAGCTCATTTTGAATAGAAAGACATTTCATACAACTCATCTTCATATTTCAAGTCAAAGAAATGCTCTCACAAAAAGTTATCAATTTCAACATTATAGGTCATTTTCAAAAGTCAACAAAAAGGGACTTTAAGTAAAAGGCCATAACTTGAGATTGGTAAATCAAAATGACATGGGACCAAAGGCATTGGTTAGAGGACTCAAAGACCTTTCCAAAATGTCCAATAACATGAGAAAAGATTAAAAATTGAGCAAGTTATGCCTTGTGGAAGTTGGGAAATTTTTGGATATTTTGAAAAGTCAACATTGATTCAAATGACCTAAAATTGCTAATGGGCCCATTTTTCTTCCATGATTCATCATTCTAAGCATGTGCACGACCACTTGGCCCAAAGGGAAGTATTTTCTCATTTTTTATTTATTTATTTGAATTATTATTTATATTAATTCATTTAAATCATTAAAATATATGAAAAATATCTAATATGCCTTAACAAATCTTTTTGTACACATTTCAGCTTCAATATTTCGTGCACATCCCAACATGGAAAGATTTGGTTTAATTTGAGCATGATTGAACAAAGAACACATGAAAAAAGATATGGAAGATCCTTAAGAAATCAAATATTGAAAACCATTATTGCCATGGATTTGATTGAAATTTCTTAACCTAATTGCTTCATTACAAATGCCTGAAGAGAACCCTAATGCCCAGAGACTAAAAGCTGCGCAGAAAGAGCCATTGAAAACTTGGAAATTTTGTCAAAAAAAGCAATTCTGAAATCATTCTTCCAGGGCGATTCAAGGCCTAATTCCTGTTCCATTAGTTTCCTCAAACATTGCTGAACGTATTGCAATCAAAAGCATCAAAGATAGTCCCTTGAAACGTTGTACAGAAGTCAATCTTTTGCCATTTTTTTTCATTATCGTGCTTTGCATTTTAGACACTTTCATAACATTTGATTCATGGATTTATATCCCTTATGATGTGCTGATGCTAACCAATGCCTTTAATTGCATTTTTATGACATACACGCGATTTCACCATGTTAGCTTTCTAGGGTTTGCAGGTTGTTGAATTAGGGGTTTCCACCCAAAGCAAAATTGGACCACCACAGTTCCATCATTGTACTCAGCGCATGGAGACGAAGAAGAATTCACCCTCGCGCCTAATTTATGTTTAGAGATGAGCTAATCGCTATTTTTCGTAAACCGGCCTAAGAGCACGCCATAGAAACCGTTGCCATATGTTTTTGTTTTCAGGAACGCATGGGGAAGATGGAGTCGTGGCATCAAGTGATTGGCTTGTTTAAAAATTTGCGCGCGTTTCCATGCGTTGATCCATTTTCTTTTATAATATTTGTTTGTCTAATATATGTAAAACGCGTTAATTGGCACAGACGGCAGGCATAAGGATTGGCATAGCTCAAGACCTGGGTTCGAATCCCAGGTCTACATTATTTCTATATTATTTTGCAAAGCGTCTTCCCATGCAATTTCAAAGGTGGAGCGCATGATATACCACCATCATCCAGACGTCCACGTGCCTATGAGAATTAATCAGAGTGCCACGATCAAAGGTGTACCATAAACGCAAGTCAACGCGTTAGCACACAAACTGAAAAAGTCAAACGGAGCAAAAAACTTGCTGGGCCAGAATTTCACATTTAACCTCCACTTTGGGGCCTGAACCCCCCCCTGGTTTGCAATTTTCTTTTTATTTTTTATTTTTAATTATTATTTTATTTGCTTCATTGTTTTTAATTTAATTAATTATTTTTACCAAAATATAAAAACATCATAAAAAACAGAAAAGGCAAAAAATATAATAAATACTTTATTTTAATTATTTTTCTAAATAAATGCTTGTAAATAAATTTAGTTTAACATAGGTTACAATTTTAATTCTTTTTAATAACTAAAAATCCAAAAATATAGAATTAGGTTTAATAAATTTTATTCCTTTCAATTTTTCTTTTTGTCATAATAATAATATTACTTATTTTATTTTCATAATTAAATTGTACATAAATTAACTTAGGTTTAATTTAGGTTATATTTTAATATTTTCGTAACAAACTTAAAAACCATTAGAATTAGGGTTAGTTAATTTCAATTAATTCTTTTTTTCTTTTAAATCTTAAAAAACACAAAAATACCAAAAATATTTTCTTTTAATATTAATTAACTCATGTAATTTTAATATTTTTGCAAAAAGGGTCCAACGCCCATATTTTTAATTGATTAATTTCGCATGTTTATTTTATGTCATTTAAATAATTATGTATCTCTCCCAAAGCGTTGTAACATTTACATCTCGCACTTTTCTTTTAATTGCTTTATTTATTTTTCTGTCAAATCGGGTCCGGTTTAATTTTGGCGATGTGGACCCGCGCCATTTGTAATAGCTTAGATTTATTTTTCCCGCAAATATTTTAATTGTTAAAAGCATGCAAGAATGAATGGCCCTAATTAAAATCAAGCGTAGATCACAATGAACATGACAAGACAAATATCAATGAAAATGACACACGAATCGCACACACCACCCCTAGGGTACGCCTCACTGTCGCCTTGCCTCGAAAGGTGATCGTCGAGTAGAGGATGTCTTAGTAAGTCCTCATGATCCGGGAACCTGGCATGAGGGTAGCTTCTAAGGTGTCTTCCCATTGCTCTGGTGATCACCATGTCCCTACAAACTCGAATTGACCCGAGCACCTCCAATGGTGGTGCTACCTACCTCTCAATGGTGGGATGGCACTACTTTAAAGGACATTTACACAGACGAATTCCTTAGGGTAGGTAGGTTCTCGTAGATACTTGCTCTCTTCAAAAACAAAACAAATCAAAATCTTTTCACACCGACACATTTCAAAAGCTTTCAAAACAATTTTTTCAAACACTCTGACGCACGAGTCGAACTGAAATTTTTCAAAGAAACTTTTTAAACCCACATTGAAAAGCAAGCAAACATTTTGAAAACACATTGAGCAAGTATCTAAGAGCCCATGGATAACCATGGATAGAAAGGGTGCTAACACCTTCCCTTTCTATAACCTACCTCCCGAACCGAGAGCAATCTCTTTAAGGAATTTTTCTGTGCTTTTGTCCTTTCCATTTGGAGAAAATAAAAGACGGTGGCGACTCTTGCTTCCGCGACATTTCGCGAACCAGCGTTAAACAGTCAGTTCCAGATCCACCAATCACAGAACTGGCGACTCTGCTGGGGACTCTTTTTAAAGTGAGGTGTACCTTAGGGATAGTTCATAACTATGTTTTCAATTGCTTTGACTTGTGTGCTTTATTATTGTGGGACTGTCTCGGGAGTTCTATAGATCCTAACCCGGATCTGGGGGATACCTTCTTAGAAAGTAGCAACAAGGCTGTGAGGGAACTGTGCGGGGTATACCGACATGGTTGAAACAATCCGCTACGTTGATGTGGCACTTTGGTGTGTACCGGTAACCCTTGAGTTCAGTCAAGGAGAGCACGGGGCCTCCGCGTGGTGTCGTGAAGCATCAACAGACCTTAGGAACCTTAATTGAACTATCTTGGCCTCTTTAGGGTAGTGAGATAACTGACTTTGGTGCAGTCCGAGGTTGGTTGATACTCGATACTACACTCAATTGAGGGTTGCTTTCCTGGAATATTTCGGTCGCCAGTTCAGTGGCTAAATCGAAACGATGAACAATGAAAGAAATCCCGTGATATTGGGAACCTTAGAACCCGGTTACTTTGATTAGGACAGGTTGAACCCACCAACTTCAAGAGGGTAATACCTAGACCTCATGCTGGCCTAAACTCTAAGGGCTTCTCTTGTGTGACTTGTGTGCCTTCATACTTGAACTACTTGCATGCTTATTATCTGACCCTTGAGTTTCTTGCAGGTTTTGTTTATAGTCCTTAATTGGGACTCATAACAAGGTTTACCGAGTTTCTTGCAGGTTTTGTTTATAGTCCTTAATTTGGGCTCATAACAGGGTCACTTGTGTTATCCCATGCATAGCATGACATCATACCATTGCATACCATTGCATACATCCTAACCCATTTCAAGGGTCTCAAGGGCTTGTGATGCAGGTCATGGTGAATCAACTATCCCAGCAAGGGGCAAAGAGGATTTATTTTCCTCTAGCCAAGGTTGTCAGGGGCTATGACCCACTGGATATGGTGAGCCTTTGACCCTTGAAGAAGGATTTTCAACAACATGAAGTTCCTTCAATCAAGTTGTCAGTTTCCAACTCTAACAAGTTTCTCTGTTCACCCTGCGAGGTCCTTGAAATCATTGCATGCATGTCATACATCTCATTGCATTGCAGGTGTCCCTTTGACAGGTTGCTTACCCTTCTTCGCTGTTTATTTCAGCCGATCGTCATGAATCCTGAATCATCAGCTGAGCAGTCCATCAAGGCCCTCCAGGCTCAGAATGCCCAGTTCCAAGGGCTGATCATGAATTTGACCCAGGGGCAACAAGATCTGAAGGCTTTGCTCTTGAAGAAGGACAAGAAGAAGAGGAGGACTGTTTTGTTCAGCCCTATACGCAGATCTGGGAACACCCTGCAGGATCAAGCTGAGAGGACAACTCCATCTGTGGGGAAAAGCAGTCATCAGGAGGAAAGAGTTCCCAGTCCAGTGGTCTCCGACAACGAGACAGATTTCGACGACGAACAATATCCTCCGGCCAAAGATAAGTACAAACAGTTGGAGGATAGGCTGAATGCTATGGAGATCCAACAGGTACCTGGGCTGGATTTTGGAGATCTGGGTTTGTCAACTGGTGTGGTTATTCCTCGGAAGTTCAAAGCACCATCCTTCACCAAGTATGACGGGGCGTCTTGTCCCAAGTTACATCTCAGGTCCTATGTTCGGAAGATTCAACCATATACGGTGGATAAGAATTTATGGATCCACTTCTTCCAGGAGAGTCTTTCAGGGACTCATCTCGAATGGTTCTATCAGCTAGATGGGACCAAGGTTCGTAACTGGGAGGAGTTGGCTACTGCTTTCTACAAGCAGTATCAATATAATGCCGACCTTGCTCCTACGCGTACCCAACTCCAGGGTATGTCGTTAGGATCAAGTGAAGGTTTTAAAGAATATGCGCAGAAATGGAGGGATCTTGCTGGAAGGGTACAACCACCTTTGACTGATCGGGAACTTGTCGATATGTTCTTGGGGACCCTGTCTGGTCCGTTCTACAACCACCTAATTGGGAATTCGTCTGCTGGATTTACAGATCTTATCTTGACTGGAGAGCGAATAGAAGCTGGTATCCGGTCTGGGAAAATTCAAGAGGCTGCACCTTCTGATAAGAAGCCTCATCATGGAAAGAAAGAATCCAATGCTGTGCACGGTAAAAAGAGCCGTCATGAGGTAGGGGCAATCCAGATCTCTAATCCTGGACCTGCTCAACAAGGACAGGGGCAGCAGCGCAAGGAGAAACGACAGTATACCAAACTCAACATGTCGCTGGATCAAGCACTACAACAAATGTTGAAGGCAGGGCTGATCACCTTAAGGGCTCCCCTTCGGAATCCGAACACTTCGGCTCCTAACTATCATCCCAACGATAGGTGCGCATATCATTCTGATAGCCCGGGGCATACTACGGACAACTGCTGGCCTCTCAAGAACAAAATTCAAGACATGATCGACGCCGGGGAGGTTCAGTTTGAAGTGCCTGAGACTCCGAACATAATCACTGCTCCGTTACCCAATCGTTGAAGACCTTTTGTTTATTTGAATTTCTGAGTTGTGTTTTTCTTTGCTTATATAAACAATTAATGTCATAGCAAACTCTTTTATTCTATTAATGCATCGCATATGTCTGTTTTGGGAATTAATACAATTGTTTTCATTATATTCAAAATTCTTTTCATATTTTTTCTGATGATCAACTCTTGGTTAATAATTCTGAGCCTCTTGAGGGAGGATGACGAAAACGATACCGCTATCTTTACAGTATGCTTTTGAACAGACCCCGCTGATGAGGTACAGGCATTGTTTCAAATCCCTAAACACTGGAGTTATAAGGAAGATAATCCCTCGTCAACCCCTCTGAGCCAAAGAAGTAGGAGTTTTTCTTTTCGAAAATTAAAACCCTTTATCATAACCTGGGGCAGGGTAGTTCTCTCAGTTGATCCAAGTGCATAACAAATGGCACCAAAGAGATCCTTACGAAAAAAAGAAAGACAGTGATGGTTCTGAACGATCATAAAGAAAGGCAGTCATTATCAAAAAGTTCATAAATGAAAAACCCATTAAGTCAAAACCTATAAAGGGGACTTACGAAACTAGGGCATCCTGCTGACTGTAATTCCAAAAAAGGAAACAGCTCAGGCAAAAAAGAAAGGGATAACAAAAATCAGACAAGAAAGAGGTCTTACAAACCCTCCACAAAAAAAGAGATGACTGCCTATTCAAATAAATGTTCAACATCCGAACCATTACTGGAATTTCAGAGCAAAGACTCAAATAAGGTCTAACGTATGATCAACTGAGTTTAGGTTTGGAGAACATCACGAAGAGCGGGTGGGTACAAATAATTTGAGCCTCTATCCTTTGTTTCTTAAACCGTGAACCAGGCCACGTTATAACCCTCAAAAGTCCTAGCTGAAGCATGGGTTAGTTCGAAAGCATACTGTCACGAAAGGTATCCTGACTCCTTAAGGCTTACGGTAAATACGGAGTTGACATCACGTTTTACAAACATTCACTTGTTTTATGAAAAAGAATGCATTTTCAAAATTTTCAAGACAGACATAAGCTTGGAATTTTTAACATAACTTTGTTTGCATATGACTTTTTTGTTTGAACAGCATAGAAATTCGCACGACGAATGCCTAATGAACAAGAGTACTTCCAATCAAGGGGCACGGCAGGATCATTGTCCATAATCTGGGGCAGTCCAATCAAGATTCGGAGAATCTCTCAAAAGTCAAATAGCCTGGGGCAAATCTCCGCATGAGCCACCTGGGGCATTTCAACAACGAATCTTGCACGATCAGACACCTTCTGGTAATATGGCAACACTTCTAACAGGGGCAACTCCCTACTTTCTGAGAACGGACATAGTCGAAAAGATACTACGCAAAATCAAAGATCCGCTAGGTTGACACACCTAGGCAAAAATAAGGGCTTCCCGGCGAACCAAAAGGGTTCGGGAAAAATGAAGGGACGAAATGAAAAAAATCTGTACACCCGGCAAGTCGAAAACCTGAAAAGGCGGCTTGAGCAAAAATGGGTATCCCGGTGGACTGAAAACCCGAAAGGGCGGTCCAGGCAAAAGTTAGGGATTAAAGCGTATGACTATGTCCTGCCATCTGTCTACCAGAAGAAGGTTTGTCCATCAACAACTATCAGCACCCCACAAGTGCCTCCCACATCAGAAACAGGGGCAATAATGGGTGGTCTAAGCAATCTGATTGATCTGTCCTCTAAGGCGTCAAGGTAGGGTCCGTTGAAGAACATAACCAATACAGTTCAATACTCCCCCAGAAGAGTCCAACCTGATTCCCCAGGAAAGTTGGAACCCATCTCCCCAAGCAGTAAGCTTACCCCCAGTAGATTCTGGAAGCTTATCCCTCGCAGAGCACGAACGCGTTGTCCGGCTTGATTCAAAGAGTTATTTCCCTAACAGGATATAACTGGGTTATCCTCAGCCAAAATCCACGGAAAGATCGTCATCGACGTAGTCTCCTATCCCCAGCGAAGTCTATCCAAACTTCCAACAACAAGGACATCCTCAGCAAATTATTATCAACACTCTGCAAAGCATCTCTCTCTTCCCACAGAGTATTACTTCTCAGCATGGTCGCTAGAGTATCTTTTCTCCCTGCGGAATCCTTCATTTGCCAAGTTTATTCCCCAATGGAGTTATCTTCTCCTACCGGTATACTTGCAACTATCATCCCCAGCGGAAGCAAAAGCTATTCTTCAACATCAGCCCAGGATACGACTTCCCGTCACCCGTCAAGGATTCACTTTCCTAGACAAAATACATTCATAAACATCACATCTTCATACATTATAGCATGCATATGCATCATACTACACGAATCTCATTAACTTTGAAGACATACAGTTCATGCATCATGATTTTGCATACAATTATGTTTTGCCCTTTTCAGGAAAAAGATCAATACCAAAATGATTACTATCAACTATCGCAATTCTTTCTAGATATAGTTTCAGATATGATCCAGAGATGGTGACGTTCTGATGCTACTTCCAGATCTCCTTCTAGATATAGTTTCAGATGTAAACCAGAGATGGTGACGTTCTGATACTGCTTCCAGATTTCCTTCTAGATATAGTTTCAGATATGATCCAGAGATGGTGACGTTCTGATGCTACTTCCAGATCTCCTTCTAGATATAGTTTCAGATGTAAACCAGAGATGGTGACATTCTGATGCTGCTTCCAGATTTCCTTCCAGATATAGTTTCAGATATGACCCAGAGATGGTGACGTTCTGATACTGCTTCCAGATTTCCTTCCAGATATAGTTTCAGATATGACCCAGAGATGGTGACGTTCTGATACTGCTTCCAGATTTCCTTCCAGATATAGTTTCAGATGTAAACCCAGATATGGTGACATTCTGATGCTGCTTCCAGATTTCCTTCTAGATATAGTTTCAGATATGACCCAGATATGGTGACGTTCTGATGCTGCTTCCAGATTTCCTTCTAGATATAGTTTCAGATGTAAACCAGATATGGTGACGTTCTGATACTGCTTCCAGATTTCCTTCTAGATATAGTTTCAGATGTAAACCAGATATGGTGACGTTCTGATACTGCTTCCAGATTTCCTTCCAGATATAGTTTCAGATATGACCCAGATATGGTGACGTTCTGATGCTGCTTCCAGATCTCCTTCCAGATATAGTCCAGATATGAACCAGATATGGCGACGTTCTGACACTTATTCCAGTTGAATACATTTCAAGACCTAGACCGGTTCAGTTAATCGACCCTAAGATTCTCTGCTGTTATCCCGTCCAAGGCCTTCTCTAGTCCAGTTAAATCGACTCCCAACAGATTTTTCTGATGAAGACTCAGTAGAAGTTATTTCAGATGTTTCCCTCTCCAACGATGAGTGTGAGGTGATAGTCTCCTATGGTCCCCTCTCCAACGGCGAGTGAGGTGGTAATTCCTTTTTCAGATGTTTCCCTCTCCGACGATGAGTGTGAGGTGATAGTCTCCTATGGTCCCCTCTCCGACAAGTGCGTGAGGTGGTAATTCCTTTTTCAGATGTTTCCCTCTTCGACGATGAGTGTGAGGTGACAATTCCTTTTCCTATGATTCCCTCTCCGACGATGAGTGAGGTGATTCCCTTTCAGATTATAATTTTCTATGGTTCTCTTCCCGATATTGCAAAGATGGTAATTCCCGCCAAGATTTTTCTCAACGAGCGTTGTTGAAGTTAAAATCACCCAAGGTTCTCTTACCATTCATGCTAAGGCAGTAACCATACCTGGTTCATTCATCATCTTTTGAAGCTCCAGACTCAGCTCCTGTAACCAGTCAGGACACATCTATACCAAGCATCTGAAAATCAGCTCCTGCAACGTGTCAGGTACTCATTTGTTCTTTTGCAGGTATGCAGGTACTCGCTAAGGAATCTCCTACGCAATCAACATCCAGATGGCATCTATAAGCCCATCATCCTATCCAGCTATCTCCAAATGGCGTCTATAAGCCCATTCCCATCACACTGCTAACATGCGAGCGCAAATTTCTGGGCACTCTAGTGTCCAATCATCTTCTACCCTCGGATTACGAAAGGCACGTCAGCCAATCTGCATCCTCAGGTCTAAGAATATTGAACAGGGGCAACTGTTGTACCCCAAAATTTGCCCTCCCATATTCTCCAAGAAATTGCCAAGCCAAGTCACAAAACTCCCCAAGGGTTGCACAGTCCAACTATCTCCTATACAGTCAAGATTAGGGTTTGTGTTCTGATCAAGAAAATGGAGGTTTCAAAGGCCCAATCAAGTCTCACATGCCTACAAATATGGTCAAGTATCCTCACATCAAGTTTCAAGGCATTCAGCACAAAATTGCACAGTCAAAAACCCTAATTGCACTACAGTCAACTGTAGGGGCAAAATGGTCATTTGACAGTCAAAAGTTCAAATTTTTGGTCAACATATCATTTTGAAGCCACAAACATCATTTGATCAATTCTTGATCATGATTCTCAAAATTTGGCTCAGAAATCATCAAAGATGCAAAAGTTACTATATTTGGACAGCTGAAAAAGTCAACTGAAATTGACCAGGGCATAACTTTCACATGGATTATCAGAAAAATTCCATCCAAAGCTCATTTTGAAGAGAAAGACATTTCCTACAACTCATCTTCATATTTCAAGTCCAAGAAATGCTCTCACAAAAAGTTATCAATTTCAACATTATAGGTCATTTTCAAAAGTCAACAAAAAGGGACTTTAAGTCAAAGGCCATAACTTGAGATTGGTAAATCAAAATGACATGGGACCAAAGGCATTGGTTAGAGGACTCAAAGACCTTTCCAAAATGTCCAAGAACATGAGAAAAGATTAAAAATTGAGCAAGTTATTCCTTGTGGAAGTTGGGAAATTTTTGGATATTTTGAAAAGTCAACATTGATTCAAATGACCTAAAATTGCTAATGGGCCCATTTTTCTTCCATGATTCATCATTCTAAGCATGTGCACGACCACTTGGCCCAAAGGGAAGTATTTTCTCATTTTTTATTTATTTATTTGAATTATTATTTATATTAATTCATTTAAATCATTAAAATATATGAAAAATATCTAATATGCCTTAACAAATCTTTTTGTACACATTTCAGCTTCAATATTTCGTGCACATCCCAACATGGAAAGATTTGGTTTAATTTGAGCATGATTGAACAAAGAACACATGAAAAAAGATATGGAAGATCCTTAAGAAATCAAATATTGAAAACCATTATTGCCATGGATTTGATTGAAATTTCTTAACCTAATTGCTTCATTACAAATGCCTGAAGAGAACCCTAATGCCCAGAGACTAAAAGCTGCGCAGAAAGAGCCATTGAAAACTTGGAAATTTTGTCAAAAAAAGCAATTCTGAAATCATTCTTCCAGGGCGATTCAAGGCCTAATTCCTGTTCCATTAGTTTCCTCAAACATTGTTGAACGTATTGCAATCAAAAGCATCAAAGATAGTCCCTTGAAACGCTGTACAGAAGTCAATCTTTTGCCATTTTTTTTCATTATCGTGCTTTGCATTTTAGACACTTTCATAACATTTGATTCATGGATTTATATCCCTTATGATGTGTTGATGCTAACCAATGCCTTTAATTGCATTTTTATGACATACACGCGATTTCACCATGTTAGCTTTCTAGGGTTTGCAGGTTGTTGAATTAGGGGTTTCCACCCAAAGCAAAATTGGACCACCACAGTTCCATCATTGTACTCAGCGCATGGAGACGAAGAAGAATTCACCCTCGCGCCTAATTTATGTTTAGAGATGAGCTAATCGCTATTTTTCGTAAACCGGCCTAAGAGCACGCCATAGAAACCGTTGCCATATGTTTTTGTTTTCAGGAACGCATGGGGAAGATGGAGTCGTGGCATCAAGTGATTGGCTTGTTTAAAAATTTGCGCGCGTTTCCATGCGTTGATCCATTTTCTTTTATAATATTTGTTTGTCTAATATATGTAAAACGCGTTAATTGGCACAGACGGCAGGCATAAGGATTGGCATAGCTCAAGACCTGGGTTCGAATCCCAGGTCTACATTATTTCTATATTATTTTGCAAAGCGTCTTCCCATGCAATTTCAAAGGTGGAGCGCATGATATACCACCATCATCCAGACGTCCACGTGCCTATGAGAATTAATCAGAGTGCCACGATCAAAGGTGTACCATAAACGCAAGTCAACGCGTTAGCACACAAACTGAAAAAGTCAAACGGATCAAAAAACTTGCTGGGCCAGAATTTCACATTTAACCTCCACTTTGGGGCCTGAACCCCCCCCCCCCCCCTGGTTTGCAATTTTCTTTTTATTTTTTATTTTTAATTATTATTTTATTTGCTTCATTGTTTTTAATTTAATTAATTATTTTTACCAAAATATAAAAACATCATAAAAAACAGAAAAGGCAAAAAATATAATAAATACTTTATTTTAATTATTTTTCTAAATAAATGCTTGTAAATAAATTTAGTTTAACATAGGTTACAATTTTAATTCTTTTTAATAACTAAAAATCCAAAAATATAGAATTAGGTTTAATAAATTTTATTCCTTTCAATTTTTCTTTTGGTCATAATAATAATATTACTTATTTTATTTTCATAATTAAATTGTACATAAATTAACTTAGGTTTAATTTAGGTTATATTTTAATATTTTCGTAACAAACTTAAAAACCATTAGAATTAGGGTTAGTTAATTTCAATTAATTCTTTTTTTCTTTTAAATCTTAAAAAACACAAAAATACCAAAAATATTTTCTTTTAATATTAATTAACTCATGTAATTTTAATATTTTTGCAAAAAGGGTCCAACGCCCATATTTTTAATTGATTAATTTCGCATGTTTATTTTATGTCATTTAAATAATTATGTATCTCTCCCAAAGCGTTGTAACATTTACATCTCGCACTTTTCTTTTAATTGCTTTATTTATTTTTCTGTCAAATCGGGTCCGGTTTAATTTTGGCGATGTGGACCCGCGCCATTTGTAATAGCTTAGATTTATTTTTCCCGCAAATATTTTAATTGTTAAAAGCATGCAAGAATGAATGGCCCTAATTAAAATCAAGCGTAGATCACAATGAACATGACAAGACAAATATCAATGAAAATGACACACGAATCACACACACCACCCCTAGGGTACGCCTCACTGTCGCCTTGCCTCGAAAGGTGATCGTCGAGTAGAGGATGTCTTAGTAAGTCCTCATGATCCGGGAACCTGGCATGAGGGTAGCTTCTAAGGTGTCTTCCCATTGCTCTGGTGATCACCATGTCCCTACAAACTCGAATTGACCCGAGCACCTCCAATGGTGGTGCTACCTACCTCTCAATGGTGGGATGGCACTACTTTAAAGGACATTTACACAGACGAATTCCTTAGGGTAGGTAGGTTCTCGTAGATACTTGCTCTCTTCAAAAACAAAACAAATCAAAATCTTTTCACACCGACACATTTCAAAAGCTTTCAAAACAATTTTTTCAAACACTCTGACGCACGAGTCGAACTGAAATTTTTCAAAGAAACTTTTTAAACCCACATTGAAAAGCAAGCAAACATTTTGAAAACACATTGAGCAAGTATCTAAGAGCCCATGGATAACCATGGATAGAAAGGGTGCTAACACCTTCCCTTTCTATAACCTACCTCCCGAACCGAGAGCAATCTCTTTAAGGAATTTTTCTGTGCTTTTGTCCTTTCCATTTGGAGAAAATAAAAGACGGTGGCGACTCTTGCTTCCGCGACATTTCACGAACCAGCGTTAAACAGTCAGTTCCAGATCCACCGATCACACTATTTGACTGCAATTCTAGAAGGTCGAGAAAGTTCCTCTGATCATAGTGCCTTAACTGTGTCTGGAAGATCTACTTCGACCTCTCCTCTCGATGAGGCCCTTCAGAAAATTAAGGCACAAATCTTCAAAAGAGATTTAATGTTAACATTGGAGGGGGAACCCACGACTCCCTCTTTTCTGAAGACTACTCTGAGGGTTGTCGATCTCCTCATTGCTTCTCCGGACGTGGTCAGTGTTATCTTGGATTTAAGCTCCATTATTGACCAAGTATCAGCGGATTATAACCGTCAAAGGACTCTTAATCATGAGATTGAAGAACCAATGGTCAAGTGGCTGCTGCCTGGCACACTGCTACCGAATCATCTTCTAAGGTAAAGGGTCTGTCGAAGGCCCAGGAGGCTAGACAAAAAGAGGTCGAAGAGATAGATCGAGACACTGCTCAAATGAGGGTGCAGATTGCAGAGTTGGAAGCTAAAATTGCTGTCAACGATAAAAAGAAGGAGGAACTCCTCGCTGTTAACACTGAGTCAGAGAGCCAAGAGGAATTGGCTGAAGGGTTAAGACACGCTGATCGGGCCCAATCTCTTGATGCTAAGCTCGAGACCCTTCATCAATCGAAGGCTTTATGTGATCGACACCTAGAATTACAAAGAATTAAGTATCTTCAGATCAAGGCTAATCTCCCTTTTTGAATCCTGTTTCTTTCATTTATGTAATCACTTGTTGTAATGATTTCAAAGCCATTTTGGCTATTTTAAGGAAAATTTAAGTTTCCATTTTGGCATTCTCTATTCAACGGTGACTATATATTACTTATTTTTACCTATTGAAGCGTAGGTCTATACGCTTTCAAGTATTTACCATTCACCTTCAAAATTCTTTGATCTTCGCTTAACTCTTCAATCTCATAGGCTCCACCAGAGAAAGCCTGGATAATCCTGAAAGGTCCCTCCCACTTAGGAGACCATTATCCCAAATTTCTATCTTTTCGATCCATCGGAAGAATTACTTTCCATACTAGATCCTCAGGAAGAAATGTCTTAGGTTTCACTCTGCGATTATAGGATTTCTTAACTCGCTTCTTCTGCAGTCTCAAAAGATCCAGAGCTTTCAACCTTTCTTCGCCTAAGTCAACTAGTTCGTCTAACATCATATTCCAATAGACCTCAGAAGGGATATCATGATGCATCTGAATCCTTGTCGCCTGCAGGTGGATTTCCACTGGCAACACTGCATCATGACCATAGGTTAGGTGAAATGGTGTTGTTCCCGTGGCTTCTTTCGGACAAGTTCTACATGCCCATAGAACTTGATCTAGCGTCTTGTTCCAGTTTCTAGGTTTATTTCCCACGTGTTTCTTTATTAAGCTAATCACTACTTTATTCGTTGCTTCGACCTGGCCATTAGCTTGCGCATAATAAGGTGTAGATGTTAACAATTTAAACCCCAATTCCGCAGCAAAGTCTTGCATCTTTCGACCAGTAAAGACTGACCTTTGGTCTGTAGTTATTGTTTCGGGGATTCCAAATCTATATATGATGTACTTTTGAATTAATTCAATGACATTCTCTTGGTCAACATTGACTAAAGAGATTTCTTCAATCCACTTAGTAAAATAATCAATGCCCACCAATATATATTTCTGGCTTTTAGAAGATGCTGGTCGAATTTCTCCAATAAGATCTAAAGCCCATCCTCTAAAAGGCCAAGGTTTCACAATCGAGTGAAGTTCGCTTGTCGGCAGATGCTGAATACCTGTATGTATTTGACATTCTTGGCATCCTTTTGCAAACTCAACACAATCTTTTAACATAGTGGGCCAATATAATCCTTGTCGAAACAATAACCATTTCATCTTTTAGCCTACTTGGTGTGCTCCACACGCCGCGGCGTGTGTGGTGGAAAGAGCTATGTATGCTTCTATTTCACTTAGGAATTTCAGAAGCACAGCTTTAGGTGTTTTCTTGAATAATTCATTTCCCATCAACACATAACTCAGTTCTCTATATTTTATTTTTCGTTTTGTCGAAGCTGTTGGATTTTGTAAATAATCCACTACAGGCTTTCTCCAATCTTGTTCTGTTAGATTGTCTATGAAAGAAATTTCAAAATTTTCATGATCAGTGCATCCCAATGTTGTGGTCCTTAAATCCAATGGAGATAACTTAGTGGATGTTACTCTCCCTCTAACTTTGATTTCTTGTTGTAGCTTGTCTTTCGAAACTTTATACCCGGAAGCAATCTGCGCCAAGTCGTTAGCTACCTGATTTTCCAATATGGGTATATGTCGAATGTTAACTACCTCGAAGTTCTTCAACAATCGTCTGGATAGTACTAAATACATGATAAGATTTTCTTTTATGCATTTGTATTCTTTCGCAATTTGTTTTAGGACTAACTCTGAGTCTCCCATTATTTCGACTTGAGTTGCCCCCAATTCCAACAGGATTTCAAGGCCTACAATTAACGCTTCGTATTCAGCCTCGTTATTAGAGCAATCCTCATCTATCTTGTACTTAAATGTTGTTGGAATTTTGCTTGGAGAAATAATGAGGACTCTGACTCCAGTTCCATCTTTATAACTAGAACCATCAAAGTACAGTTTCCAAGGTTCGATCTCCAAATAATTCAGTGATCCCTCTTGTATAGAATGGTCGACTATAAAGTCTGCTACCACCTGACCTTTCATAGCCTTGAGAGGCTTAAAGGTTAATGAGTACTCAGTTAATGCGAGTGCCCATTTTCCAATTCTACTGTGCAAAATAGGTTTTGACAACATATATTTGAAAACATCAAAATGAGACGAAACATAAACATCAACTGGATTTATATATTGCTTAAGTTTTGTACATGAAAAATAAAGACATAAACATAGTTTTTCAACCTCGTTATATCTGGTTTCTGCATCGTTTAAAACTCTACTGAGGTAGTATATGGGCCTTTCGACACCATGCTCATCCTCTTGAGCCAGCATGCTCCCTAAAGTTTTATCAGACGCAGCTATGTACAGTCTCATATTTCTACTTCGACAAGGGGGCACCAAAATAGGTGTTTTGGTGAGGTACTCTTTGATTTTGTCGAAGGCTTCTTGATGTTCTTGCCGCCACTCAAATCCTCCTTTGCTGAGCGAAGTATTGACGAAAATACTTGGGTTTTCCCATTGAGGTTGGATATAAATCTCCTCAGGAAATTTATCTTCCCAAGTAAGGATTGCAATTCCTTTTTGTTAGTTGGCGCTTTGGCTTGCAAGATAGCTTTGGTCTTGTTTTGGTTTATCTCAATGCCTTTTTTATGGACCAAAAAACCTAAGAAATCTCCCGCTTTGACACCAAAAGCACATTTTAGAGGGTTCATCTTCAGGCTGTAGCGTCTTATCCTCTCGAAGGATTGTCGAAGATGATCCATGTGAGTCTTCCCTGAAACAGATTTAACAACAATATCATCAATATAAATCTGCATGAAAGTGTCAATAAAATCATGGAAGATCGAATTCATGGCTCTCTGGTACGTTGCCCCTGCATTCTTTAGGCCAAAGGGCATCACTACCCATTCATAAGTTCCTAAGGCCCCAGGGCAACAAAGTGCCGTTTTTGACACATCCTCTTCAGCAATAAAGATTTGATTATATCCAGAGTAGCCATCAAGCATACTCATGTACTCGAAACCAGCGGCAGAATCCACAAGCATTTCCGCCACCGGCATTGGATATTCATCTTTGGGTGTAGCAGCATTCAAATCTCTGAAATCGATGCACACCCTTAAGGTAGCATTTTTCTTTATAACAGGCACAATATTTGCAATCCATTCGACGTACCTGGTCGTCCGGATGAACTTGCATCTCAGCAGCCTTTCGACTTCCGTTTTGATTTTTGATAAAATATCTGGTGCAAACCGTCTTGGAGTCTACTTAACGGGCTTCTTTCCAGGATTTATTGGCAACTGCAGTTCTACCAAACTTCTGTCGAGACCAGGCATCTCGTCATAATCCCATGCAAATTAATCCTTGAACTCTTTTAGTAATTGGATCATTTCGACCCTGAGTCCTGGATCTATTTTTGTGCTTATGTACGTTGGCTCTTTTACAGGACCGTCGCCTAGGTTTACCTCTTCTAGAGGGTCTTGCGCTAACATTCTAACATTGTTCGCCAACCGGTCCTTTTCGAAACCTAGAGGTTCATCGTCATAGTTGGCGTTTAACCTCTAATCTCAAAGGTCTTTCGTTTCTAAGTCGGGAGGCTCTGGGTCGAAATCTTTCCCAGGGCCTTTTTTAGAAAGGACTTGGTCATTGGCTTCGAAGGCCATATATTTAACTTCAGCCTCCAACGCCGCTATCATTCTACTTTCGGCTACATACACCGAAATCTTTTGCAGAGTTTGTGACTCAGTCATCATCACCAAACTCACTTCCCCAGCCCGTTGGCCGTATATCAGCAACTCCTCCAAATTCGATGTTGGATAAGTCTTCTCTATCCCACTGAAATCCGAAGTTGGAGTGTAGGTATTGAGAGCAGAAGGCGTTAGGTGTTAGGGTTAAATCAAACTCAGGTGGATTACATGGCCCTATATGATCCAAATTTCTGTCGAAACTATTCTTTCCGACACTGTTAATTTCACCTAAGTAATAACTCTAATCTACCTCAATGTTTTCCATGATACCATCGAGGCGCCATATCGTGACCCTTTGGTGCATCGAGGATGGCACTGCACCGATGCAATGTATCCACTCTCGACCCAAGAGCAGATTGTAGTTTGGTTTCGCTGAGATCACCATGAACATGGTGGGTCATAGGATTGATCCCACTTTGAGGTCTAGTTGTATGACACCCATTGTGGTGCCAATGCCTCCTTCATAATTGGACAAGACCATGTTATGGGGCTTGATGTCAGCATCTCCCTTTCCTAACTTTTCCAGCATGAATTTTGGGATGATATTGATGGTCGCCCCACAATCAACCAAAATTTTATTTATAGTTATTTCCCCTATCTTTGCTCTAATGAACAGGGGTTTTAGATGATTCTTCATCGCCTCTGTTGGTGGCTCGAAAAATGCGTTATGTTATTCTATGCAACCATTGTTTATTACATAGTAACATACTGGCCTGTGTCTAGCCATTTCTTGTTCAACCATTAAGTCAGTTTCCTCAACTTCGACCTGAAGGTTGTATTCTTTAGGTAACACTGATATGACATTCACCATGATGTCTAAATTGTCACCAGAATCAGATTTGTCTTCATCATTCGACCCATATTCCTCCGTCCATGGCATAGGATTCCTATCTAGAGGCTTCCTTTGTTTCCTTTGCACATTGGTGCTAACCTCTGGATGAGGTCCAGCTGCCTCTTTTTCGGCTTTTCGCCGTCTTTGGAATCTTCTCCATTGTGAACGGGACATAGGATTTTTTCCTTTGTAATTGCTCGATATATGGGTCATCTTATTTGACGTAGAAGCATGGTACTCCTTTTATATAATCTAAAGAGGAACCTCTTGGCACATCGAATGCCTGCCATCTCTCTTTATTTGTCCTCTTTCTTCCCATGGTGTTAAGCCAAGTATTTGTAGGTATATTAGTTGGAGGCCGAAAAGTTGGTGGCCTCCTTACCTGACTCATAGATCCTTGTTGATGCCCCCTTCTGGGGTCGAATCTGACTTCTGAACCCATTTTTTGTTGGGCATTGGTGCCCTGTTTCGCTTTTACGATTCTCATACCTTGTATGTGTTCTGCGGCTTTCTTGTCAAAAATAGAGTTGCATCTAGGGCAAAACATTACTTCTGATTTTTTCTTCTGGCACCTATGTAGAAAATTTGCCAGATCTTCATTCTCCTTTGGGAATGCCATTTTATTTACTTCTTCTTGATGAATGGCTTCCTCTGAGGCCTTGGCACCAAAGACTTCAACCATGTTGACCTGCATGTTGCTTTTGGCAACGAGATTCATTTTCTTCATTTTGGCCTCTAGATTCTCTGTCGAACCTTTTACAGCGGCCAAGTAAGAACCTGTGGTGGTTCTTTTGTTGGAGCTCTCAGTAACTCCTTTGCTTTTGTGTGGGTCTTCAGTAACCCGTTTATTCAGTTTCAGGCCTTCAGCGGCCTTCTTGTTTGACCCTTGGGTAACTTCCTTTTTTAAATCTAGGCCTTCACTGGCCTTTCTCACCCCTTCAATAGTTTTTCTGGAGATGTTTCCAGTAAAACTTCCAAAGATGGGTTTAGTAATGAAATCTTCATAAACTTCCACCATGTGAATGCCAACTGGTTCAGCATAATGTGCCTTCATCTGCAGTGGGTTTGCATCGATTTTCATTGCTGGCTTATCAGCAAATTTCAGCCTTCCTTCCTTTAGCGCTTGTTGAACAAGATCCCTGAAAAGGAAACATGAGGTTTTATGGCCCAAAAAATTATGGTATTTACAAAAACCTCTTTTCTTTCTCTATTCTAAAGGAGGCAATTTTGCCCCTGGGGGCACTATCATCTGGCCATCTTTAACTAATAGATCAAATATTTTGTCACATTTGGATATATCGAAACTATAAGTTTTCTTAGGAAATTTGTCGCTAGTTTTCTCAGACTCTACAGGATTTTTCCCATTTGATGGCACTATCAATTTACAAGAATATGGTGGTCCTTGTTTTAATTCTACTAAATCTATTTTGCCTTCTTCGACATCTATAGGATCACTAGATATCTCTGGATCGTTATCATCCATTTCAACATATGCTACCCTTTCTCGTCGATGAGTTTTGGCAGCTTTAGCTTTCTCAGCTTTAAGGCATTCTACTTGTCGAACTCTATCGGCCAGTTGGGCCATATCTCTTAGGTATTGTGTATCTAACTTTTTCCTAATCGAATAATCCAGGCCCCCGCTACTATTTCAACCTATTTATGCTCAGGCACTTGGGTAAAGTATCTAGCTTTGAGTAATCGAAACCGATTTAAATATTCATTGATTGGCTCTGTAAACCTTCTCTTCACACTAGCCAATTCTTTTAGACTTATTTTGGTCTGGCCCATGTAGAATTGTTCGTGGAACAATCTTTCCAATTGGTTCCAGTTGTGGATCGAATTGGCTGGGAGGGTGGTGAACCAAGTGAAAGCATTCTTTGTTAGGGAACTTGGGAAATATTTGATTCTAAGGTTTTCGTTGTTTGCTATTTCCACGGCTTCTATCAAATATCTAGCTACATGTTCGATAGTGGACTCTGTCGTATCCCCTGAAAATTTAGTAAACTTTGGAACCTTTCCCCTAGGTGGTAAGTCTGTTTGCAGAATATATTCTGACAATGGGGATGTGAAGTTTGGTCTGGGAAAACCAACGTTCATCCCGTTTTGAATCATAATCCTTTCGATCATGGCAGTTAGATTATTGTTTGTCCAATAATTCTGGTATCGAACTTGTTGTATCAATTCATCATCGTTTTGGTTTCTATTAGCCATAATAACTCCTTGATCGATTTCTCTAGGGTTTCGTAGTATTTCAACCCTTGGTTGTTCTATTTCTTCTCTAGGAATCTGAGGGTTTGGATTAACGGTCAAATCCTCTTCCATGATTGCCCCTTGATTTGCTCTTATTGGTATCCTCTAGGGTTGTCGAACAGTTTGGGGTACCCTAAAGAATTCAGCCATGCGCGTCATTTGCGCTGTCATTTGTTGATTCGATTGCGTAGCATTTTGAATGAGGGGGTTTAGCACTGTACTTAGAGTTTATGCTAACATTTGCACCATATCATGATTACTTTCGTCCATCTGTTGCCTCAAAATCGCTGTCGAAACATTTATGAGGCTTGGTATTGTATGAGATGGCCCTCCCAAGAATTGGTTTCTATTGGCTCCAGACCCCTGTAACGGCGATGATGCATTCACCAAAGGTTCTGAAAAAGTGGAAGCAGCGTTCATAAGGCTAGCCATTTCAGTAGTTGGCATGCCATATGGCTTCTCTCGACCCATCCAGGTTGTCGAAAATCCCGGGGGCACAAATGGTCGAGATCCTAGATTTGCCCTTGGTGGAGGCGTTCCTAATGGACCTCTTGGACCTACATACGAAAGTAAGGGTCCAGTTTGATTTGTGGTTAGTGTCGGTATTGATCCAACGGAAGTTGGGATATTCCCTTCGACGGTGGTAGTAACCACTATTCCAGTAATTGGTGGAGGTATTTCTCCATGATTTGGCTCGTTAGCCATACTACTCTCGCTATTTTTCTTCCTAACAGTATACTCGTTGGTTACTCTACCACTTCTTAATAACATGCAACGTTATAACTGTACAGAAGAAACGCAATAACATAAACAAGATATTTAATAAAAATTCGCAACGTCCCACCAGGTGTGCCAATTTATTTACCGTGGTTTTTGGTAAACAACCGCTGATCCTCCAAAAAAGGAAAGTTCTTTTGGTTACTCACGGGATCGATCAGATTGATCCCAGAACATATGCTAGTTTTTATGTAAGACAAGCAATCAGGAAGAACGCACGTTCGACCAGAGAAAATATACTTGAGATTTTGGAAAAGTAGACAGAAATGTAGAAATACAGGTAAAGATGCAAGAAAGATAACTTTGCAAAATAAGATTAAAGCAATGTAAAAGACTTTCATTAATAAAAATAGGTGTTTCCAACGTACATTTCTCAGTTTTATCCTTTCTCACACAGCGGTTACTTGGACAATATTTGTGTAACTAGCACAATAGGTTGAACACCCTTAAAAACTACACAGATTTCCTAATTTATACTAAAAACTAAGTAACCATTGAGGAACGACTCTGTGCTAAGATGAAGACAAGTGTCTTCTGCATGTCCCTCGACCTCTAGCTTCCAGCCAAGTTTCTTCTTCTTAGCCTCTAGCGAAACTGTCTTTCCCTCCAATAATTCAAATTCAAATGTCCCTCGTATTATGTGTCAAAGCGAGGGTATTTTCTCTTAGTCGGAGGTCGTAAGTCCTCTTCAGTCGAAACCTTGAAAGTGAGCCCTGGTCGAAGGCTCAAATACAACTTAGATCTTTTCTAAGTTATTTCATACGTAGAAACATTCTTGGCTTGATTTATTCCAGTTTTTTGGTCTAAAAGACCAAATATAGTAAGTGTCGAATTCGGGAGCCAACACAGGCCCATTACGTTTATCTCTCTCTCTTTTTTTTATTTCATTATTTTAGTTTGTTTTAATTATTCTATTTTTTTAAATTCACTTTTTATTATTTTAATCATAAAATCATAAAAAATAAGACTTAGAGTTTTTCTTAATAAGATTAATTCTTGCAAATTAATTTAATTAACTTTAATTTGTTTTCCTTAATTTAAAATCAATTAGAGATTAGGTTAAATTTCAAATCTTTTTCATAAAAAACATCAAAATATTTTTAATAGGTAATTAGACTTTTAGGGTTTAGAACTTATTCTCGTCTCAATTTTTGCGCCTTATTATTTTTCTATACGATTATTTTTTTATTATATAATTGTGCCCAGTTTGAAATAGCTAAATTAGGGTTTTTAATTTCTGCGTTTTACTTTCGAGTCATTATTTATGTAACTACACCAAAGCCTTGTAATAACTGTAGGAACTTTATTTATCGCTTTTATATTTCTTATATGCTTGTATATAAACTGTTAGTAAATTAGGCGTGCATGATAAGAATTAATCAATTAATCATTAGGTCACTAATTTCAAGATAAATATAACTGAATTGAACACATTTCCCACACTTTCACCCCTAGGGTATTTCCCCACTTTGGTTGCCTCGGAAAACAATGGTCATGTCCTTCGAACGTAGGGATATCTTACCAAAGACCCTCAGTTTAAAATTCATCATAAATATCATGGTCCCTAAATGTCCCTCGAGTTGCCTACGAGAAATGATCTTGTCCCTCGATGTTGCCTACATGATGACAGTCCCTTCTAAATGCTAAGGTATCCTTACATGTTGCCTTCAATGACCATAAATATCCCTTTCGATAGTCCCTCAACATCCGACGATAGGGCTACCTACTCACTAATAGTAGAATAGCACTATCCAAAGGAAAGGAGGAAAAGAAGGCCCTTTTTGAGTAGGTAGACAACCCTTAAGTAATTGCTCAAATCTGATTCTTTTTACACTTACACACTTTCAAAATTCTTTTCAAAAACGCTTTATCACACTCTTGAGGACTGATACAAGAGTTATCATAAAGCAAACAAAATATTTCAAAACACACAAACACGAAAATAGTTTTCAAAAATGAACAAGTACCTAAGAGCCCGTGGAAAACCACAGATGGAAAGGGTGCTAACACCTTCCCTTTCCATAATCTACCCCCCTTACCCAGAAAATCTCGAAAAAGGTCTTTTTCTATTCTTTTCACCCTTTCCTTTGTTGGATAAAAGAAAATTCGATGGCGACTCTTGCTTACCGCAACATTTGCAAACAAAAAATGCAAACTAGTATAACAGTCAGTTCTGCCACCGTATCAAAGAACGGGAGACTCTGCTGGGGATATGAAATAATAAAGTGGGGTTACCTTAGGGTCTAGTTCATTTCTAATCTGTTTTCTTTGTTTGTTTTGATTGCTTTATTTTTAAGGGTACTGTTTGGGTTACTATAGATCCTACACCCGGATCTGGGAAAACCTTTTAGGTAAGTAGCAATAGATCATGGAAATTGTGCGGGGTATATCGACACGGTTGAAGCGATGTCTACGTTGATGCGACACTTTGGTTGGTACCAATAGCCCTTGAGTTAATCAAGGAGAATACGAGGCCGCTGTGTGGTGTCATGAAATGTCAACTGACCTTAGAACCTTAATTGAACAACTTGGCTATTAGGACGTAGTGAGATAGTCGTCTTTAGTGTATTCCCAAAGTCGGTTGATACTCGATGTTGCACTCATTGTGATTTGAATCTCGAGTTTTTTTTGGTGAAAAGTCAGTTGTCTATCGGAACGAAACTTGAGGGAAAGATCAGTGATATTGAGATCCCTTAAAACCCGGTTACTATTTATAGGACAGGTTGAACCAATCAAAACTTCAAGAGGGTATTACCTTAAAACCCATGCAAGCCTTAAACCTAAGGTCTTTGTGTGATTTGCTTGTGCTTGCTACATATGTGATTTCTTAGCATAGTCATGACATCATAACATGGCATATCATACTAACCATTGTAAGGATTTTCTAGGGCTTATCTTTGTCTTGTTTTGTAGGACATGACATCCGCTCGCAGGAACACTATCCAAGTCAACCTTGTGAAAGTACCTCCTCAACACAAGGAATTAGCATCAAGGATTCCTAAAAGCTCTCCATTCACTGAAAAACATGGTCAACTTCTCAACTTGGTCACTTCAAACCCTGATGAAGAAATGTTAAAAGTGCTTTTTCAGTTCTTTGACCCGTTACACCACTGCTTCACTTTTCCTGATTACCAGTTAGTGCCTACTATGGAGGAGTTTTCTCAGTTATTAGGGATAGCTATCCTTAATAAGTTACCATTCAACGGTATGGAAAGAGACCCAAATCCTGAAGAGATTGCTCAAGCTCTGTCTTTACAATGGTCTGATGTAGTGGCAAATTGGGAAACCAGAATAGGTGTCCAAGGATTTCCAGCTAAGTTTCTATTTGAGAAAGCTCACTATTTTTGGGATACCCTGGATTTACAAGCTTTTGAATAAGTGTTGGCCCTTCTTATCTATGGGATGGTACTATTCCCTAACCCGGACCAACTCATAGATGTGAACGCGGTTAAGGTTTTTTTGTCTCATAACCTGGTTCCTACTTTACTTGGGGACATTCTACACTCTCTGCATACTCGCACTCTAAAGAGAAGAGGGACCCTTCTATGTTGCACTCCTCTATTGGCTACGTGGTTTATTTCGCACCTACCTCAGTCTGTTTTAAGAAATGAGCAGGGTATGAGATGGTCTCATAGGTTGATGTCCCTTACACATTCGGATATTCATTGGTGTTCTCGATCCTTGGAGAATGTTACCATCATTGATCGTTGTAGGGAATTCCCTAATGTCCCTCTCTTAGGCATTAGGGGAGGAATCACTTATAATCCTTGTTTGGCATTGCGACAGTTTGGTTATGCTAGAAGGGGTGGTCCTCACGACACACTCGTCCATGGAATCACATTTGATTATGAGAATGATGTTCAGGGTTATCGTAAGAGGTTCATTCGAGCTTGGGGCATGATAAATAGAGTTGATAGCAAGACACCAGGGCACAAGAATTCCATCCCTCTTGAGCCTTACCTCAAATGGGTGTGAGCTCGTGCTCAATATCTTATGATGCCTTACCCCTCCATCCTACCTGTGATTATGGAGCCAATTGCTAAGGGAGACACTCCTTACATTGTTCTTCATCCTAACATGCCAAATGATTTTGAGGAGCTACGGAAATCCTGGATCCAACTCAAAGAAGAACGGGATACCTTCAAAACCTAATTCTACGCCAGCGAGAAGAAGGTTTTAGAACTCATCGGGTTACTTCACGAGGAGAAGAGTATAAATGCTTACATTGCACCAAAGAGGATACGCCTGTGGGAAGCTTGAGTCTTTCTTTGCGTGGAGAGTTTATTTTTGCTTTGTTACTTCTCTTGTAAGCCCAAGAGGCATCATGGTGACCAATAAAACTTCTTAATGCAATTAATGTTTGTTCTCTTTCTGTTTAAGAAAATTTAAGTCTTAGAAATCCTTGAAATCATTGCATACATGTATCATATATATCATTGCATAAGCAGGTTTCATAACAGGTCTCTCATGTTCTCGCTGTTTATTTCAGCAATGGCTCTCAAACAAGACAACAGAGATCTCCAAACTCAAGAGGCTCGGTTCATGGAAATGTTCCTAAACCTATCCAAGGGGCAGGAAGAGTTGAAAGCACTCCTCCCTGGGAACCTGGCCAAGAAAAATCCTGAAGACAATAAGGACGAACGGTTGGAACAACTGCAAGATGAAGTTGAAGCAACAAGAACCCAGATGCTAAGGCATATGGCTCTTATCTAAGGCCTAGCCCGATGATAAGAAGAGCTGAGAGCCATTATCAACAAACTTCATCAAGACGGCTGTAGCCGTATGAAGCAAACAGTCGAGGTTGGGGACCAAGTCATTGATCAACCTTCGAGAAGACAAGAGGTTGGTTTGGTGAAGAGTGGACCTTTCCAAATTGCTACTACATCACGAGTCCAACAACAACCTCGCCAAAAACAACAGGTTAATCAGAGTAAGCCGAATACACCCAAGAGGAAATATATCAAACTCAACATGCCGTTGTCTCAAGCATTACAACACATGTTAAGGATGAATCTGATTACGTTGATAGGGCCTCATCCGAATCCCAAGACTTCCTCCCCTAACTACAATCCTTATGCAAGGTGTGCATATCACTCCAACAGTTCGGGGCATGATACTGATGATTTTTGGATGTTGAAATATAAGATTCAAAACTTAATTGATGAAGGAGTGTTGGAGTTTACACAAGATGGTCAGGCTGAGTTCTTCTGTCATCCCTCCAAGGCACGCTATCTGAAGTGACAAGATCAGACAAGGAGGCTTTTTGTTCATTTGAATTCTTAATTTGTAATTTTCTTTTGATTGTTCGAACATTTGTTTCATGACAAACTTTGTTACTTTATCAATGCATTGCATATGTCTGTTTTGAATCAATTCATTCATTTTCACTATATTTAAATTGCTTTCCTTTTTGTGATATTCAACTCTCGATCAAAATCTCTGAGCCTTTAGAGGGAGGATAATGAAAACGATAACACAATCTCTACAGTATGCTTTTGAACAGACCCCGCTAATGATGTACAAGCATTGTTTCAAAATCCTAAACAGTGGAGCTATAAGGAAGATAATCCCTAGTCAACCCCTTTGACCCAAAGAAGTAGGAGTTTTTCTTTTCACAAAAATAAAAACCCTTAATTATAACCTGGGGCAGGGTAGTTTCTCAGTCAATTCATACGCGCATTCAGTCGCAATCTTTCGCTTCATACACAATGAATGGCATCGAAGACGTCCTTCCAAATCAAAAGACAGTGATGGTTCTGCATAATCATTGAAATAGGCAGTCATTATTTTTCAAAAAAAGAAAAGCCCGTCAAGTCAAAACCTATGAAGAAGACTTAAGAAAAACAGGGGCATCCCGCTGACTGTAATCACAAAAGGAACAATTCAGGCAAAAGTAGGGATAACAAAATCAAAAAAAGGAGGTCTTACAAATCCTCAATAAAAGAAAAGATTACAAAAATGACTGCCTCGTCAAAATAAACTTTCAATATCCGAACCATCACCAGAACATTAAGGACAAGATTCCAGACTCAATTAGGATCTGGATGCACAATTAGCTAGCATAGGATCGAAGAACATCACGAAGAATGGGTTGGGTACAAATAAAATTTGAGCCTTTATCCTTTGTTTCTTGAACCGTGAACCAGGCCACGTTATAACCCTTAAAAGTCCTAGCTGAAGCATGGGTTAGTTCGAAAGCATACTACGACAAAAGGTATCCTGACTCCTATAGGGTTCGCTATAAATCCTGAGCTGACATCACACTTTTACCAAATTTGTTTGTTTTACTAAAAAAATGCATTTTCAAAAAAAAATTCAAGACAGACATAAGCTTTGCATTCTTCGAATATCATTGTCTGCATATGACTATTTGTTTAATAGCAGAGAAATTCGCACGACGGATATTCGATGAACACAAATCTTCTCAGTGGACAGAATCACCTTAAATGGAAACACATTCCAGTGATAGGCCTTTCATAATCAAGGGGCATAGCATGATGTCCAGTTGATCTGGGGCAGTCAAGTCAAGGTTCAAGGAATCTCTTAAAAATGCTAAATAGCCAAGGGCAGATCTCCATCTGAGTCACTTGAGGCATGGGACATGAATTCCAGCAACGAATCATGTACGATCAAACAAATATATTCTGCCAGTGTGGAAACACTTACTACTATGGACAATGACAATTCTCCGTACCCGGTGAACACGAACATAGTCGGAAAATATTACGCATGAACAAAGACCCGCTAGGTTGACTGGCCTAGGCAAAAATTAGGGATAAATACAAAAAATCTGTACACCCGGCAAGTCAAAACCTGAAAAGGCGGCTTGGGCAAAAAAGGGTATCCCGGTGGACTGAAAACCCGAAAAGGCAATCTAGGCAAAAATTAGGGATTAAAACGTACGACTATGTCCCGTCATCTTGTCACTTGCCTATCAGTAGAAGACTTATCATCCTGACCAAAATTTACCAAGCACCCCATGAGTTGGGATGACACTCAAGCCATCCATAAAGTCTCTGTGGGTACTTTCTCCAGCAGGTACAGGGGCAGAAATGTCCCAATGCGAAGTCACCGCTACGTCCTCAGCATACGTCCTAGTGATGTTTATGTCCCCCACAGTAGAAACAACCAAAGTTTTGATCTCTCTTTCCCCAAAGCAGGAATTATCTCCTCCAGCAAAGTTCCTTCAGAGAGTTGAAATTTGTATTCCCCAACTGAGTTTTATAATTTTAAACAGTTTGTACAACCTCCTCACAGGTAGATTTTATTTCTCTAAACTGTGGAAGTTTATTCTCCAACAGAGTTTATTTCTCTACATCGATAAAAACTTCCAACAGGGCACCCCCCCCCCCCAGAGTTATTCCCAAGCAGGAGTTAAGAATCCCCAGCAGAATACCCTCAAACAGAAAGAGGAAATCCCCAGCAAATCATCTCCATTCGTCATCCCCAGCGGAAATGAAGGATTCAGCTTCCCAATACTCTTCAGCAGCAGTCCGGGATTTACTTTCCCAGACTAAGAAGTATCGCAATAGCATCCCATATTCATACGTCAAGGCATGCACATACACATCGCATACAGCATAATATTATTTATTTTGAGAACATTATTACACAATACATTTCATACATCATGACATTGCATGCGACTAACTCTTTACCTTTTTCAGGGAAAGATAAAATCAACAAGCATCGGTTACTACTCACGTGACCTAGTAGTCTTCTCAAAAGCTATGTCTAACGAAGGGCTATTTCAGCATTTTCCTCAGAAAGATGTTCTGAAAAGACCTTCTCTGGTTCAGTTAGATCGACACTAAGATCTCCCTGATTTCTATTCCAGTTGAAGATATTCCAAGACTTTGGTATGGTTCAGTTAAATCAATACTAAGATTTTTTTGATCTCCATTCCAGTCAAAGTTAATTCAAGACCTTCTCTAGTTCAATTAGATCGATACTAAGATCTCTCTGATTTCTATTCCAGTTGAAGATATTCCAAGACTTTTTTCTGCTTCTGTTAAATCGATACTAAGATTTTTCTGATTTCCATTCCAGTCAAAGTTAATTTAAGACCTTCTCTGGTTTAGTTAGATCGATACTAAGATCTCTCTAATTTCTATTCCAGTTGAAGAAACTGCAAAGCCTGGATTCCGACCAGATAGCAGTTAATTTCACGTTTCCTCAGTAAGTTGCTATGAAGCCTGGAATCCGACTAGAGAGTAGTTAACTTCTTCAATCACTGTGAAGCCTGGATTTCGACCAGATAATAGTATAAGGTGTTGTGAAGCCTGGAATCCGACCAGATAGCAGTTTACTTTGTCAATTACTATGAAGCTCGGAACCCGACTGAATAATAGTCAATCAACAATTCAGGACATTGTGAAGCCTGGAATCCGACCAGATAACAATTTGAGTTGCTGTGAAGCCTGGAATCCGACTAGATAGCAGTTTACTCTGTCAATTACTACGAAGACAGGAATCCGGCCAGGGAGTAGTTAACTTCTTCAATCATTGTGAAGCCTGGATTTCGACCAAATAATAGCATAAGGTGTTGTGAAGCCTGGAACCTGACCAGATAATAGTTTACTCTGTCAATTACTATGAAGCTTGGACTCAACCAGATATTATTATATCTCAAATTCAAGTTGAAGCCTGGATCCGACCAGATAACAGCTTAATCTATTCAAATCACTGAAGCCTGAACACGACCAGATAACAGTTCAAGTCACTGAAGCCTGGATTTCGACTAGATAATAGTTTAAGAAATTGCAAAGCCTGGAATACAACCAGATAACAGTTTAATCTCATTTCCCCAAAAAGTCGCTGTGAAGCCTGGAATATGACCAGATAGCAGTCATCCTTATTATCCTCATCAAGTCAATGTGAAGCCTAGATCCCGACCAGATAACAGTTCACTTTCGTCTCTTCAATCAAGATATGACTCCCCAGCAGAGTAATGGACAACTGAAGCTCCTAAACTTTATTTCCCAAGACAAAGACCAACATTCCTCAACGGAGTCCTCCTCAACAACAGGAATAGGGATCCCCACCAAGGAATATCTCATGAAATCAACATTGCTCTAGATGGCATCTTTAAGCCCATCTTTAACGACTCTCCATCATATTCTCTGGATGACATCTTTAAGCCCTTCTCCGAAGATCTTATGTCATCTTCTCCAAATGGAATCTATAATCCCATTCCCAATATTATCTACACAGTCAAGTATTATTTCAGACGAGTGCAAATTTTTGGTAACTCTAGTGTTCAGTCATCTTCCACCTTCAGATCACAAAAGGCATACCATCCAATCTACATCCCCGGGTTTAAGAAGATTGAACAGGGGCAGTTGTTGTACCCTAAAATTTTCCCTCTCATTCTACTCAAGACATGCCTCTTGAGATCCCCAACTTGCCCTAGGATGACTAAGAGTTGACCAGGCAAACTCTCCCCCTAAAGGCAATGAACCTCAAACTAGGGTTTCAATTCTAAGAAAGATATGTGAGTTCCAAGGATCCCAAATGTTCTCCATTGTCCTAATATTTTCTCAATATCATACATGCTAAATTTCATGCCTTGCACAATAAGTTTGCTCAGTCAACTGCTCAAATGCCTGGAAATCAATTGTACTAGGTCAAAAGTCAATTGCGGTCCAAATACACTCAAACTTCAAGATTATTTGTCAAAATCAACATTTTGAAGTGATATCCATCATTTTATCAAGGGTTGATCATGAATCCTCAAGAAATTCTCCTAACTCATCAAAAGTCAAAATGGCAAATTATGGTTTCTATAGGAAAAGTCAACCAAACTTTGACCAGGCATAACTTTCTCATACTTTATCATAAATTTTTCCACCAAATCTCATTTTAAATATAACCCAGTTACCTAAAACTTCTCTTCATCCCTCAAGTTCAATAAATGACCCAATCAAAAGATACAAGCTCATACATTGTAGGTCCTTTCAGAAAGTCAACAAAAACACCTTTCGGGTCAAAGCTCCTTACATGAATATGTAAGATCCAATTGAGATGAAACCAAAAAGTTTGTTTAGAGGACATCCTAAGATCTCTAAAAAGTCCAATAAAACCCTCTTGGGGTTAAAATTGAGAGAGATATGTATTTCTAAAGTTGACCAATTTTTGAAAAAGTGCATAAAGCCAATATCGACCAAACTTGAATTTTTTTCAAATGAGCCCATGCATCCATGCTTGAAACTTGTTTCTAAGATGGCCCACGACCTCTGAGCTCACTTATACATTATTTCATTATTTTTATTTTTTATTTTTATTTTTTACTCATTAAAAGTCAAAATTAAATAAAGAAATAATGGAAATTATGTAAGATATGATTGGAGAATCTTTTTCTCATCAAATAATGGATAAAATATGCAGGCAAATCAAAGGAAAATCATGGAGGGAAAAAAGATTGGATTTGTTCCAAAACAAGCCAAAAATCAAATAATTGGAAAGAAGATATTTCTCATCAAAGCATTGGATTTTCTTCCATATTTGTTACCCTAATGAGATACACTATATATGCATAACAAGTCCAGACCTAATGCATAGGCGCAGCTGCTACAAAAAGCCCTAGAAAAGTTTCAAAAATCTTCAAAGAAGTGTAGCATCGATTCACACGATCTAGCCTCCCTCAGTCAGTCCCAGGCACTCCATCTTCATCCTGAGGTTCCTAGGAAGACAAGTCAGTCCTCACACACGCCTGAAACACCCTGAGATTGCCCAACTGAATCTCAACTTTTTTGGTAAATTATTGGATCTCAAACTTTCACATTATGCCATATAAATTTTGTTTAAGTTTATATTCGTGTTACTAATGATGTTTGTTGGCTTTTTGACGTATTACATGAGACTATGGGGCCTGGAATCATACAGTGCCATGGATGACCTCTGTTAGGTTTTTAGATTCGAACCTTATGATGTAAGAGGAATTAGCCATTTTTGAGGCCGTATTCGTGATCAGCGGATATTTTAAGTCAATTTGCATACTTTATTTTTTTGTTTGGCCACTTTTCCAAGTGACTCCATCAGAGAAGACGGTGGAAACCACCGGCTCCGGTGGTTGGACTGGCCGGTCTTGAGACAACCAGCTAGCGTGACAGGAAAACAACATCCCATTGGCTGGATTCAAATGACTCTCCCTCTCTCCGTGCCTGATTGGACTATTTGAAATGTAGGGACCCCAGTTGTTGGCGCGTGTTTGACAACTCAACAGTTTTCCTTGTTTTACATGATATAATTTTGTTTTGTTTATATACATGAATGATCCAGCAGTGCAGATGGCGAAAGCATAAGGGTGCAAAAGGAGAGACCTGGGTTCGATACCCAGATCTGAAATTTTGTTTTTCCAACAAGTTATTTGCAGATCTTGTGCTTTAGGTCCTAGCGTGTCCACCATGTAGCATCAAATCTGCACCATTCAATGTCCATAGAGCCAGATCTAACGCCCAGCATGCAATTCCCACGGTGAACCCTCAAACAAATCCCCCATTAGATCAGGCGCAAGCAATTGGGCTTATACAAATCTGGGCCTAGCAAATTTCCACTCCCACCCCCAGACTGCTTCACAACCACAGGCACATTACTTTTCTCTCTCTCTCTTTTTTATTTCATTATTTTAGTATGTTTTAAGTATTCTATTTTTTAAAATTCACTTTTTTATTATTTTAATCAGAAAATCAGAAAATCATAAAAAATAGGACTTAGAGTTTTTCTTAATAAGATTAATTTTTACAAATTAATTTAATTAACTTTAATTTGTTTTCCTTAATTTAAAATCAATTAGAGATTAAGTTAAATTTCAAATCTTTTTAATAAAAAACATCAAAATATTTTAATAGGTAATTAGACTTTTAGGGTTTAGAACTTATTCTCGTCTCAATTTTTGCGTGTTATCATTTTTCCATACGATTATTTTTTTTATTATGTAATTGTGCCCAGTTTGTAATAGCTAAATTAGGGTTTTTAATTTCCGCGCTTTACTTTTGAGTCATTATTTATGTAACTACACCAAATCCTTGTAATAGTTGTAGGAACTTTATTTATCGCTTTTATATTTCTTATATGCTTGTATATAAACGGTTAGTAAATTAGGCATGCACGATAAGAATTAATCAATTAATCATTAGGTCACTAATTTCAAGATAAATATAACTGAATTGAACAATTTCTCACACTTGCACCCCTAGGGTATTTCCCCACTTTGGTTGCCCCGGAAAACAATGATCATGTCCTTCGAACGTAGGGATATCTTAGCAAAGACCCTCAGTTTAAAAGTCATCATAAAGATCATGGTCCCTAAATGTCCCTCGAGTTGCCTACAAGAAATGATCTTGTCCCTCAATGTTGCCTACATGATGACAGTCCCTTTGAAATGCTAAGGTATCCTTAGATGTTATCTTCAATGACCATAAACGTCCCTTTCGATAGTCCCTCAACATCCGACGATAGGGCTACCTACTTATTAATAGTAGGATAACTCTATCCAAAGGAAAGGAGGAAAAGGACGCCCTTTTTCAAGTAGGTAGACATCCCTTAAGTAATTGCTCAAATCTGATTCTTTTTACACTTACACACTTTCAAAATTCTTTTTAAAAATGCTTTATCACACTCTTGAGGACTGATACAAGAGTTATCATAAAGCAAACAAAATCTTTCAAAACACACAAACACGAAAACAATTTTCAAAAATGAGCAAGTACCTAAGAGCTCGTGGAAAACCACGAATGAAAAGGGTGCTAACACCTTCCCTTTCCATAATCTACCCCCTTACTCAGAAAATCTCGAAAAAGGTCTTTTTCTGTTCTTTTCACCCTTTCCTTTGTTGGATAAAAGAAAATTTGGTGGCGACTCTTGCTTACCGCAACATTTGCAAAAATAAAATGCAAACCAGTATTAACAATCGGTTCTGCCACCGTATCACAGCCCCCCTTGAGCGGAGTCTCTTTACAGACCTAGACTTTTGTCTCTAGGTCATGAAAGGTCTCATCATGAGTTTTTGGTTTAAAGATCGTACAAAGAGTCATAGGTGTCATCCCAAAGTCCTACTTCCCAAGAGTAAGTCTCTTTAGAGGTATTCCTTTTGCGGAACTCCATCGACTCTAGGCGAAGTCGTGACATAAACTCATAAGGCTGATGTAACCCCTTGGCTAATAAACGAGGCTTATCTCTAAGGGTTTTTGAAAATAATTTTTGCAAAATTTAAATCCCACCACAAATGAATAAATATAATGAATAATTAAAACAAAATAAGCAAGAAATAAATAAATAAGAAAGAATAAAACCCAAAAAATAAGAAAAACCCTAAAACCTAAAGGGAAAGCTTTTAAACCTAGGGTTGAGTCCCCAGTAGAGTCGCCGGCTGTTGCAATTGATTTTTAAATCAGAGTTGTCACCCTTAATTTTTATCCTAAGAAAGGGAATATAAAGGAATAACCCTAAAAAAGTTCAGAGATTCTAGGTCTGACTCGGTTCTAGACAAAGGGAAGGTGTTAGGCACCCATCATCTACCTTGTTCACAAGGATACTAGGTTTAGAAGCGCGATTTTTAGGAAATAGGGTTTTCATTATTTTTTTAAGAGAAAAAGGGTTTTAATTTTAAATAGGGGGACTCACCACGATTTTAGTCGTATGCCTACGTATCCTCTTAGGAGGAATCAGAGTCTCATTTCGTAGTTCGCAGTTGGTTTGTGTTTTTTATGGATTACGAAATATATTAAAATTTTCTGCATACGTAGTCTAGGAGTGTGAATAGTGGAGTTTGTTAGACGAAGTGTGCATTTGATTTAAATATATTCATAATCCCTTTTCAAAGTTGATTGTTGATTTAATTTGATTTTGAAAATGATTTATTGTTGGTTGAATATTTTTTAAAGTATTAATCATGAAATATCTTATTTAAATGCATGCTAAAAGATATTTTAACGTAATAAATAAAATATATTTAGAGGAGTTTAGAAATAATATATGATTTATATGATAATAATAAAATAATATTAAATATTAAATATGTTAAAATAAGAAATATAAAAATAATTATAATAATAAAAAAACAAAAAAAACGTAGGGGTTATGAATATAATTGAGGTAGTAAAATAAGGGGATGTTAGTAGCATGGGTCTGAATTCAAATGTTGAATTTAGACCCAAAAGGCAAGGGGGTGCACAAATGCACAAAGAAGTAAAAATTGGGGGTGTGAGAAGTAGGGGGGCCAAGTCCAGATTTTAGACTGGGCCCGATAAGCCAAGGGGTGTGTTTTTTGTTGATGTTAGTAACAAAAAAAAGAGGGGTGCATAAGTAATGGGCCAAGCCCAAGGATAGTTGGGAGAGTCCGTCTGGACAATATACGGATGGAGGTACGGGGTTATCATGGGCGCGCGTGTTTCTAAGACGTACGATTGAGATCATGTGTTTGTGATTTGAGGGCGTGTTGTAATACAATGAGACGGTGTGTATTGAATGATTTAACAAAATATATTACATTTTACAAAAACAAATTTATTTTATTGTGTTGTTATCACCCTTTCTCTGCGTCTCTTGTCCTTCTCTTCTTCTTTCTTCTCTAACAACACCAAAACCCTAGCTTCTGATCTCTACAGTGTGACGCCCGATTCCTTCTCCTCCCTATTCTTCTTTTGTCTCTCTCTTCCCAGTTTGTCTCATCTCTCTCGTCTCTACTCTCACTGCAACAACAAACCCTAAACCCCTCGATCTAACCCCCCAAAACCCCAATCGCAATATCAATTAGAAAAACAATGCAAGAACAAAGGTTATGGTTTCATTAACCTCCACGCAAATATGCTTATCCATATGCTTTCGTTGATTCCCTTTTCTCCTTGGTTTTGCAGGTACAATGGTGGTGTTTTGGCAAAGGCACGACGGAGATTGGAGCAACGGCGGCCCAACTAGGGTTTCAGATATTGAAACCTTAGGCGACAGTGAGTGAAGGTTTGGTGGAGGCGCAAGAAAGAGTCTCCCTTTTATAAATGATTTTTGTTTCTCTGTAAACTTTTTCTTTCGCCAATTTCTCCCCTTCTGTAATCATTTTTCCCTCCCCCTCTAATGTTTTGCTCTGCTATTTTGTAAATTTCTCTGTTTCTGTAATTTTCTTCTCCTCCTGTTCTTAAATTTGTTAGGTTTTTATAGCAATTTCAGTTAAATGATTTAGGAAATTGTTTTAATTTCATTGTAATTGCTTTGATTCATTTGTATATAAAGTTTTGATTTGTATTGATTGGGTCTCCATAATTTTCATTAGAAATGATTTATTTTTGTATTAGTCTAGATTATGTTCCTATTTCTTGAGTTTTGTATTGATCTTGTTTCCATATCTGCTTTTATTTGTACTAATTCTAATAGTAATTGCTTAAAGAAACTAAAACGTACGCTTCTTTTCTGATTGATTCAAACAGTGCCTATTAGCATGTGTTTTTTTTTATTTGGAATTTGGGTCAAATCGTTTTGTTTTGGGCTTGCTCTGTAATGACCTTTTTTATTATCCGAAACAAAATCAAATTAATGGGCTTGTATGTTTAAGGGCCTCTTGAAAATGTTTTCAAAAAATTAAAACAAGTGTACTTTTTTAATTAAGTCATATATAAAAATTCTCTAAAAACAACAATAATAATTAATAAAGTAATAGTAATAGTAATCTTAAAACAATTTCTAAAACAACTTAACAGACTAAACGGGCCATACTGTTTCATTATTGGGCCTCAACAAAAAATAAATTGCTTTTATACACCCTTTCCAAAAAAACCTAAATGGGCCTCAATGATTTGCAAAATACACCCTATCTTCCATGTTTTAACCCCCATAGAAATAAAACTTACATAATATGATTTAACTAGAAACCTAAATATAATATAAGGGTAGGGAAAATTTGGGGTATGACAACATTCAGATCTTGTTTAATTGGAAAGATGACAAAGTCCTCATTCACAAGAAAATGTGAAATGGCTAATGATCTTTTGGCCCTCATATATACTAATGTATGTGGGCCACTGAACATACCGGCCAGAGGAGGTTTTCAATACTTCATCATATTTACTGATGATTTCAGTAGATACGGTTATATGTATTTAATGAAACACAAATCTGAAACCTTTGAAAAGTTCAAGGAATTCAAGAATGAAGTACAAAACCATCTAGGTGAGAATATTAAAGTTCTTCGATCAGATCGAGGCGGTGAATATTTAAGCCTAGAGTTTGACGACCATCTAAAGGAATGTGGGATTCTATCCCAACTTACTCCTCCAGGAACACCATAATGGAATGTGTATCTAAGAGAAGAGATCGAACCTTATTAGACATGGTCCGATCCATGATGAGTCACACCGATCTTCCAAACTCCTTTTGGGGATATGCATTATTGACAACAACTTACACACTTAACCGTGTTCCATCCAAAAAGGTTGAGAAGACACCATATGAGATATGGAGTGGTAAGAAACCATATTTGTCTTACATGAATATTTGGGGTTGTGAAGTTTATATGAAACGAAAAATTTCAACTAAGCTTGAGCCCAAATCTGACAAATGCTTATTTGTGGGGTATCCTAAAGAAACAATATGGTATTACTTCTACAATCCTTCTCAGGTCAAAGTGTTTGTCGCTCGAATAAGAGTTTTTCTGGAAAAGGACTTTATTTCCAAAGGAATCGGTGGGAGGAAAGTATAGCTTGAAGAAATTCAAGAATCATAAAGCATTGATACACCTATGGAGGAATTAAAGCAGGAAACATAAGAAGTTGTGAAAGAGTAACCTGCTCAAGTAGAATAAGACATGCGTAGGTTAAGCAGGATACGTCAGCAACCTGATAATTATGGATATCTCATAAGTGATCAAGGTGATGTATTACTCATGGATCAAGATGAGCCTGTGACCTACCAAGAGGCCATAACTGGTCTTGAATTTGAGAAGTGGCGAGAAGCCATGAAATATGAAATGGATTCCATGTACACAAACCAAGTTTGGACCTTGGTAGAGCCTCTTGTAGGAGTTAACCCTAAATTGGTCCTTCAAAAAGAAGACTGACATGGATGGTAAGGTACATACCTATAAGGCAAAACTATTTGCAAAAGGCTATAAACAAATTAATGGGGTTGACTATGATGAAACCTTTTCACCAGTTGTAATGCTTAAATCTGTTCGGATTTTACTTACTATCGTTGCATATCATGATTATGAAATATGGCAGATGGATGTCAAGACTGATTTCCTTAATGGGAATCTTCTTGAGGATGTGTACATGATACAACCTGAAGGATTTGACATACCAGAAGAAGCCCAAAAGATATGCAAGTTTTAACAATCAATCTATGGATTGAAGCAAGCTTCCAGAAGCTGGAATCTTCATTTTGATGAAACATTAAAACAATATGGATTCAACAAGAACGAAGATGATCCTTGTGTCTATAAGAAGATTAGTCGGAGCATGATCGTATTCCTGATATTATATGTAGATGACATATTACTCACTAGAAATGATGTCCATACCTTGCAACAATTAAAGACTTGGTTGGGGAAATGCTTTTCTATGAAAGACCTAGGTGAAGCGACCAATATATTAGGAATTAGGATATATAGAGATAGATCATAAAAACTTCTTGGCCTAAGTTAGAGTACATACATAGATAAAGTGTTGAGACGTTTTAATATGCACGATTCCAAGAAATGATTCATACTTATTGTAACACCCCAATTCTACCCCGGCAATTATATAAATAAATCAGAGTTATAAAATCATTCATGCAAACGAATCGGGATGCCACAAATTCATCATTAAAAACTCATTGCATTCATCATGGATATATAACACTTTAAAACATCAGATGAACCATCATCATAACAACTTTAATTAAATAATTCAACATCTACGCAGCGGAATTCTTAATAACATCTTTGTCATCATTGTAGTAACTTCGAAACAACACAATTTAATAATAATCAACTTAAAGTTCAACGACGGAATTTAATCAATAATCTAAAGCAACAAGTGTTCATCCCCCCGAGTGTTACATATCAGAGTAATGACACCGACTCGGACTACTGAAGGTATACAACCTTCACTCTCGATTACCTGCACGTTACCAACGTAAGGGCAACATTCAAACAAAAGGGGTGAGATATCTAACAATATAATAAAGCGTATGATAATTAATATATTAAATTAGATCACATAACATCACCACTTCTCATCTCATAATCAACAATAATCACAACAATAATACACATTCACAACATCATACACACTTCTCTATGCAATCATATAATGTGACTCAATACTATGCAAATGCATATGGTACTATTGGAGCAGAACTCCCATCTCCAAAATTGCCAATTAATAGAGGCATCAACAAGGCATAAGCCTTCATCTCAATATTCGCCAATAAAATCCATCTCAACGAGCATAAGCTCCATCTCAAAATGCAATGTATGCGACACAATCATGAATGTGATAACAACACCATAATTGACAACATCTCAATATAACACCATCGTTGGCCAAAGGCCTACATCTTAAAAGAATCTCAAAATCTCTTCATCGACATCATTCATCAACATCATTTATCATCATAAATCATCAAACATCATTTATACATCATAATTCATCAAAACAAACTCTCATTAACAGTATCTCATTAACAACTCAGTCGTACAGTAATACGCCAGTAACTCATCAATTTCACAACGTTGGCCATATGCCTATATAAGATATTTCCTATAATTAGTTAATCAACTAAGGCTTACTTCTAAATCACCAAACCTCTACATACTACTATTCTTTAATATTACATCATTATCATTATTAATCCTACTGTTACAAATCAAACAGCAACCTATAAGCATCTCATCTTCATCATTCTGCATAAAAACTAACATAGCGATCTATACGGTAACTAATTCAAATCTTATGGTTATCCTTCATATTCCTCATTTAATCCTTAAGAATAAAGCTCATCACGTTAGCTATTTAACGCTTCGAACGACACCTCAAATGGAGTCCGAAAACTCAAGTTACAGCATTCTCAAACTGATTCTGCCAAAAACCAGACAACATGGATGGACGCATAATGTCTTGGATCAACGTGTACTGCACTGAACTTACAACATGAGTCGACGCATCACTCCCTTGTATCGACTCATACTGAGTCTACCACACAGTATGTATCGACGCATGCTCCTACGTGTCGACTCATCCTGAGTCTAAAAGTCCTCATGTATCGATGCAAGACCTTTTCGTGTCGACTCATCCTGAGTCTCTAAACCTTCTTGTATCGACACATCATGTTTGGGGTCGACGCATAATGCTCTGTCCTGCATAATTTATGTGATTTTCTCTGTGTTTTCACTACGGGTTCCATATTTTAAGCCCTAAAACTTAATCTAATCATAAATAATCATCACTTACAATTATCCTATAATTCTACATCAATTAAACAGCATCAGGACATCATTATTCATCTTTCAATCATCAATCCTCATCATATAATAACATATAATTCATTTATGAACAAAATAACACTTTCACATCTAATCCCATAAACCAATTATCATGAACCCAATTATAGAATAAGAACCCCACCCTTACCTTGGATTGAAGGTTTCTCTATAACTTTATCCAATTGAATTCCCGTTCTGCCATTTTTCCTCTTTTCCAACAGCTTCACGTTCTTCCTCTCAAACCCTTATTCTTCTACTGCTTCTTCTTTTTATTCCTTCTAACAATAATAAAATAACCTATTATTCTTTATTCCTTATTGGGCTTAAAACTAACACACACCCCTTATTACTTATATTCCTTTAAAAACAAGCTCACATCAAATAATATTATACTTCTAATATTATTTCTCCACTTAATAAAATAATTAAATCCAATTAATCACAACATATCTTCACAAATATTCCAAAATAATTTAATTAAATAATTAATTAAATTACGGGCGTTACAACTCTCCCCCACTTACAATATTTTCGTCCTCGAAAATTTACCTCAATCAAACAACTCAGGGTAGGAGCCTCGCATATTTCTCTCCAACTCCCAAGTCATGCTTTCTCCAGCAGCTCCTAGCCAAACCACTTTAACCAAAGCAATCTCTTTTCCCCTCAGAGTCTTTATTTCACGATCCGCGATCCATACAGGCATCGTCTCCACTGTAAGATTATCCCGTACTTGCACATCATCCATATGAATCACATGAGATAGATCTGAAATATACTTCCAAAGTTGTGACACATGAAACACATCATGCAAATTCGAAAGATTAGGCGGTAAGGCCACCCTATAAGCAACATCCCTCACTCTCTCTGAAATCTGATATGGTCCAATAAAACGAGAAGTGAGCTTCTTAGACTTTAATGCTCGCCCAACACCAGTCACAGATGTAACTCTTAAAAACACATAGTCACCTGCTTGGAATTCTAAATCTTTCCTTTGCTTGTCATGATAACTCTTCTGTCTACTTTGGGAAGCTTTCATCTTCTCTCGGATCAACTTCACTTTCTCAGTAGTCTCACGAACAAGTTCAGGTCCAAGTTTTACACTTTCACCAGATTCATGCCAACATAAAGGAGTTCTACATCTTCGACCATACAACGCTTTAAAAGGTGCCATCCCAATACTAGAATGGTAATTGTTATTATAGGTGAACTCTATCAACGGAATATAAGTATCCCACGAACCTCCCTGCTCAAGAACACATGCCCTCGGAAAATCTTCCGACGATTGAATCGTCCGTTCAGTCTGGCCATCTGTCTGAGGATGATACGCTGAACTCAATCTCAACTTAGAACCCAACGCTTCTTGCAAACTCTTCCAAAAATTAGAAGTAAATCTTTGATCTCTATCTGACACAATGCACAAAAGAACACCATGCAACTTCACAATCACACTAGTGTAAATCTCAGCCAACTTCGACACTGGAAAATTGATGTTAATAGGAATAAAATGAGCTGACTTCGTAAGCCTATCAACAATCACCCAAATAGAATTATGTCCTTTTAAAGTATTAGGTAACCTCGTCACAAAGTCCATCGAAATGCTATCCCATTTCCATTCTGGAACTTCCAACGGTTGCATCAACCATGCAGGCTTCTGATGTTCATTTTTCGACTTCTGACAAGTCAAACATGCATACACAAACCGAGCCACATCACTCTTCATCCCAGGCCACCAAAACAAACCTTTCAAATCTTGATATATCTTCGTAGCTCCTGGATGAATAGTCAACTTACTTCTATGACTCTCTTCAAGTATCACTTTCTTCATCTCAGCATCATCAGGAATACAAATCCGGTTACGAAACCTCAACACACCTTGCGCATCTAGCTTAAAATCACTATTCTCAGACTGATCAATCCCAACCATCGAATCTACCAGTTTCACATCCAACTTCTGAGCTGTAAGTACGAAGTGCACCTAAGAGGGGGGTGAATTAGGTACTTTAAAAAATTATGGTTTTAGTGATGATGGATATTATTTTTCTGGTTAATGGTGAGTTTAGGAAAGAGTAAAGTGCATAAAAATAAAGAGACACAAGCGATATATCCTGGTTCCCCTCACAGCCCGAGAGTACTCCAGCCCCCTTTCAACATGAAAGAGATTTCCTTATTGTGGCAAACTTAAACAAGAACTACCAAAAAGCCAAGAGCAATCCTCTTGGACCAAGAACAATCCTCTTGGATTTTCACTATGTCAACAATGAGAACAATCCTCTCAAAGTGACTACACTTGTATCCAACAATCCTGGAAAGACAAGATTTAAAAAACCACTTAAACTTATTTCCAACAATCCTGGAAAAATAAGTAAGTATCTATCAATATTTGATTTTGAGTGAGTTGAGTTGTATTGATCACTTAGAGTGATTTAACAATGAATGTATTCTCTTCCAATGATAATATTATACAATGACTCAAGATATAAATGCTCAAAGTTTTCTGGTTAACAGTATATGAAAGTGTGCAGAAAACTTATGTATGAAAGTGAAGAAAAGCTTGAGTTTGTATTTTGAAAATTCAGAAAATATATTTGGAAGAGGTGTTGAAAATAACTTTGAAAATGAATATTTATATGTTCATAACACCTTTTTGAAACATCATAAAGTTCTGTAAATGAATCATGAACAATTTCCAAGATTGAGTGAAAGGTTTCAATGAAAAGGTATTATGAACAGGCATGTGCAAAGCTGCTGTTTTTCAAAATCATGCAGCATGCAATTGATTGCACCCTTTGTGTAAATCGATTGCATGGGGTTTCAACAGCTATATTTTCAAAAGTTTTAAGTGTGCAATCGATTGCACGAGAATATAAATCGATTTCAAGTAAAGTCAGTAGCCAAAAATGATTGAGTGCAATCGATTGCACTGAGAAACAGAAGCAAACATTTTGAAAATTTTAAGCATGCAATTGATTGCACTAATATGCAAATTTATTGCACTCAAGTGAAAAATGAATTTTAACTTAGAAAAACTTGAGTAAGGATTTATAAAACATTTCTTTTCACCATTGAGCATCTATGTCTTAAGTTCAAAGTAAGTATTATCATTATACCTTGAAAGTTTCTAAGAGCTTGAACGAAAGACTTTGTCCATAGATGCCTTGAGCTTGATTAAAAATCTTTGCCTTCTTTGTCAATCATGGTTTGTCTTCATCAAAACAAAAGTTCATTTGAGAAGCTTGATTTTACATTCTGCCCCTTTTTGATGATGACAAACAATCTTGCTTTATGCATTGTAATTTTAGGAAAGAGCTTCTCCCCCTAAGATGCATAACTCCCCCTATGTATGAGAAGGTTGGAATCCTTTGTATTTGTTCATCTTGGTTGGAGAGTACCTTAAAAAATTAAGACAAGAAAAATATACAAGCATAAAGTTACCACATCCTTCTCCCCCTTTGACATTATCAAAAATAAGGGAAAGATGTAAAAACAAACAGTAATAGAGCAATATATCGAGAAAACTTTAATTAAACATGCAGCACAAATTGTCTAACAATTACACATAAATTTAACAAACACAACATAGAATAATAGAACAAGGACATAACAGAAAATAGAGTTGGCCAGAACTTCAAGGTTGATGCATGTCTCGGTGGTTATATGACCAAGATCCTTGATTCGGAAATTATTATTGTAGAGGAGGTTCTGTGTAATGTTGTGGAGGTGCAGCTGGATTATTTGGATCATATGGTGGAATGTGAAGATGAGAGTAAAGGTAAGAAAATTGTTGATTCACATCTGTGCGGAAGTCATTAATCCGGGTTGTTGTAGAATTATTGATCGCATTCCATTGGTTGTTGATGTTGGTGTTCATGGAAGCAAATTATTGAGACATGAAATCCATAAGCTCTTGATTGCTTGGTCCAGAGGGAGCAGTAGGTGGAGGAGGTACCACTTCACCGCCTTCGACTTCTTGATCGTTCCCTTCATCACCAACCATATCTTTACCAATGTAAGTGATAGTTTTTGTTTTCGGATTGTAATGCATGCCCATTCTTGAGTCAACATTCTTGATGGAAATATTGTGCAGATTTGGATCCATATTGACTTTTTCAAACCCAGCAAAATCCACTCCAAATTCCTCCATAATTAAAGTAACAAAATAAGCATATGGAAGCAATTTTGATTTTGTATCGACTCTCAGCATGTGCACCATTATAAGTCTTGCCCAGTTAACACTTATTCCTTTCTTTCTTGCATAAATCAGCTGCATTTCCAGGTCGGTCATAGTGCAGTGGTTTCCAGCTCTTGGAAACATAATATAGACCATAAAGTAATGAAATAGTTGATCGTCTATATAAAAGTTACATGCACTCCGGGAGTCTCTGGATGGAATTACTCCTCCTAGACCACGAATCTGTTTGGCACGGAATTCAGCTTCACTTAATCTCCCAATGCTGTAATAGAAATCCTTTTTCCAGTAGTCATCCCATGCCTCATTTTCGAGGTCATACAGAGAACTTCCAGTGTAAGTAATATGAAGAATCTCACCAACAACCTCGGGAGTTAGAGAGATACGAGTACCAAGCACAAATGTCACCATTTTTCCTTTTTGGGGAGTTAAATTGCTGAAAAACACTATGTGATACGGTGGCAGAACCGACTGTTTTGAAATGTTGGTTTGTGCTTTACGTTTTTTATTTGCAAAATGCCGCGGTAAGCAAGAGTCGCCACCGACTTTTATTTCATCCAACCAGAAAGGAAAAAAGTACATAAAAAATCCTTTTTTTCGAGATTTTGAGTACGGGGGGTAGATTATAGAAAGGGAAGATATTCGCACCCTTTCTATCCATGGTTTTCCATGGGCTCTTAGGTACTTGCTCATCTTTTTAAATTGCTTGTGTACGTGCTTTGTTTTTGAAAAGAGTTTTAACTTCGTGATAACCCTTGTATCAGTCCTCAAAGGTGTGACGAAGTTGTTTTGAAAAAATGTTTGAAAATGTGTAAGTGTGAAAAGTTTTGATCTGAGCAAGTATCTACTAGCATCTACCTACTCGAAAAAAGATCGCTTATATTCTTGATTCCTTTAGACAGCTCCATCCCACTATTGAGAAATAGGTAGCACCATCGTTGGAGTGGTAAGGGTCAATTCGAAACGGACGTACAATCACATAAGCAATGTTAAGATGAGTTAGTAATAACCCTAGAGTCTTAAGATCATATTCGAGGCAACATTTTCGAGGCAACCTTTCCGAGGCAACATCCAAACGGAACATTTGATATTTTTTAGACAGAAGGGTAACCACTAAGACACTCTATACTTAATGATCGTTTACCGAAGGCAACCGAAGTGAGAGCATACCCTAAGAGTGGTATGTACGAGTGATTTGTTTCAGTTATTTGTCTTTGCATATTAGAGTTTTCTAACTGTATTAAATTATCATGCAATCTTGTCATACAATCCTATTAACATACATCTAGACAGTTTAATATTTGCAGAAATTAAGATGCGAGAAAGTAAATCTACGCTATTACAAGGCTTCGAGGAAGGGAATTAATTACATAGCCAAAAACCCAAGAAAAATCGATAAATAAAAAACCCTGGATTAAACTATTACAAACCATGCACAGTTACAACAATATTGACAATAAATAATATGCGTGCATTGAATCGAATACGAGATAATTAGGATTTTGACCCTTGCCTAAACCTAATTGCGATTAATTAAAAAATGTTTTTGTTTTGTTTTGTTATTTTAAGAAAATAAAGAAATTGTTAAATTAAAAGAAAGAAAAGCCTACTTCTAATTAATTTTAATTTTAAGAAAAAAATGAACTAATTAGTCTACAACCGATTTTTGTATTTATATTTATTTGAGACAAAGAGCAAAATAAAATTAAATCAAAAGTTAACCTAATTTCTATTTTATTTTATTTTGGAAAACAAATTATAATTTTTCTAATTTAAACTAAATTAAATTAATTTTGATAAATAAATAAAAAAAACTAATCCCTAATTTTGTGAGATATTAATTTTATATTTTTTTATGAAAAAAAGATTAATTTATTAATTGAAATGATTAAAGAAATATTAAAAGAATTAAATAAAACAAAGAAAAGAAATAAGAAAAGAAATAAATGGGCCTGGTTGCAATGCTGAAAGAGGGGGTGAAAACTGAGTTTTTGGGCCCAACAAGGCTAAGGCCTGTTTGACTTCGTTTGATCCAGTACGCGCATTGACTTGAGGAGCATGGTGGTCCTCCAATGATGGCATGTTGATCTGAGGCGTTGATGAACTGTATGGCCAGATCCTGAGGGTGTAAGGTGAACTCCTTGACTTGCTATGCACTGGATCACCTATGGAAAAATATTAAGAACAAAGGTTGGGACTTGGGAATCGAACCCAGGTCCTTTGCACTTTCCCCCTGCACGCTTACCAACTGAGCCAAGTGTTTTGTTTGTATATACAATAAAGCATAAATATTATATGATGAAAACACTAAATCCTGGGGAAAAAACGCGCTAAATTTAAATGGCCCAACCAAGGGATGACACGCATCATCGTCTACCTCCCATCCGTCGTTTTAGGTAAACAGACTTTTACCTACAGACACTGGTTGTAGGTATATCCCTGTCCATCTCCAAAATCGCGTGCATTCAAGATAAATGGCCATGGCTGGTACCATTCTACTCGTTTCAACCTCACGAGTCTCCTGGTACCAGAATCATTACTCAATTTTGCCTATCCTGCAAAGCCTTAATCGAGAACATAAAACCCTAGCTATGCAACTTCATGTACAAGCGTTAGAAATACAATTAAATGGTACCAAAAGCTTGCAAACTCAATGACAAACACGAATATATCATTAAAATATTCCATGGATGAGTGAATCAATGAAACTTAATTTGAATTTGGAAGCATGTCGTGATACCTATATCTTACAGTTCCAGGCGTGAAAAGGCTTGAATCTGATTGGAGTATGCTCCTGGAACGTCCAGCAACCTCTTGGCAATGTGAGAAAGGCACGATCCGGTCTCTAATATGGAAATTAGATTACCACTTTTCTTGAATTTTTTGAGTTTTTTTTTCTCTTTGCACGACTGCTTCCAACCTCCCTATGCCTTGGTCTCCTTCTGTATATGTAATACAAGCTATTAGGTCAACAAAAACGACCTCAATCTTGCTCATCATGGAGATTTGATTTGATCTTTCAATGCATATGATTCCTTTCCAATTTTGCTCAAATCCAATCTTTTTCAAACCAAATTGCCTTTGCACGAGTTGATCTTCAATTGAAAGCATATGAGATCTTTTTTCAATGCAAAAATCATCCCTAAAATGTAATATATGATTTATTAGGATTTATTTGATTTTGTTTGAATTTTAAATGAATAAAAAAATTAAATAAATGAATAAATAAAGCATGGAGGGTCCCATAGGTCGTGGACTATGTTAGTAATGAGATGCAAGCATAAAAAGTTGGGCCCATTTAGCAAAAGATGCAAAATTGAGCATGTTTGACTTTTGACAATTTTGCAAAAAAGGTCAACTTGGCCAATACATAACTCTCTCAATTTTGACCCTAGAGAGGTATTCTTGTACTTTTTAGAAATCTTAGGATGTCCTATAGTAAACCCTTTTGGTATCATCTCAATTGAGTCTTCCATGTTCATATATGAAGCTTTGACCCAAAAGGTGTTTTTGTTGACTTTTCAAAATGACCTATAATGTCCAAATTCATATCTTTTTGTGAGTGTATATTTTGAACTTGGGAGCTGAACATGAATTGTAGGTAATTTCATCCTCTTCAAAATGAGCTTTGGATGGGTCATTTTTGATAAAGTATGAGAAAGTTATGCTTGGTCAAAGTTGAGTTGACTTTTCCTACAAAACCCTAATTTAGCAACTTTTGGGTTTTGATGAATTCTGAGCAATCCTTGAGGAATCATGATAAAACCTTGATCAAATGATGGATAATACTTCAAAATGAGGATTTTTCCAAAAAATCTTGAAGTTTGACTGTATGTGGGCCACAATTGACTTTTGTCCTAGCACAGTTGATTTTTAGGCATTTGAGCAATTGACTGAGCAAACTTCCTCTGCAAGGCTTGAAACTTGACATGGATGCTCTTGAGAACATATTAGGGCCTTGGAAAGTGTGATAGGTGGAAATAGAACTGACTATTTTTTAAGCTGGTTCGCGAAATGTCGCGGTAAGCAAGAGTCGCCACCGTCTTTTATGTTCTCCAACAAGGAAAGGACAAAAGCACAGCAAAATTCCTTTTCGAGATGTTTCTCGGTTCGGGAGGTAGATTTATAGAAAGGGAAGGTGTTAGCACCCTTTCTATCTGTGGTTATCCACGGGCTCTTAGGTACTTGCTCTTATGTTTTCAAAATTTTGTTTGCTTTTCAAGTGTGTGTGGGTTTTGAAAAAGTTTCGTTTGAAAAATTTCTAGGTAACTCTTGTATCTGTCCTCAAGAGTGTATGAAATATTTGTTTGAAAACCTTTTGAAAGTGTAGGTGCAAAAAAGATGTTTTTGTTTGTTTGAGAGAGCAAGTACCCAGGAGAAATCTACCTACTCTAAGGAATTAGGCTGTGTAAGAGTCCTTTAGACAGTACTATCCCACTATTGAGAAGTAGGTAGCACCGTCGTTGGAGGTATCGGGTCAATTCGATTAAGGGACATGTGTGGTCACCAAAGCAATAGTAGGACGCCTTAGCGGTAACCCTAATGTCCTAGATCCTTTTTATCCGAGGCAACCGTTTCGAGGCAACTGGATCTTTAGACAGGAGGGCGACCTCTAAAACACCCTATACTTGACGACCACGTCGAGGCAACCAGTGAGGCGTACCCTAAGAGTGGCATGTGCATGTGTGTTGTTTTTCAGTTAATGTTTATCTTTGAACATGCATTATTGTGAGCTACGGATTGATTTTACTTTTCATACAAGTCTTTCATGCATATTAACATTTAAGAGTGCGGAAAATAAATTGCGGAAAGGTAAATCTACGCTATTACAAGGCGCGGGTATATACATCGCCAAAAACAAAACCCGTTTGGAAAATAAATGCGGAAAGTAAAAGAAAGCAATAAAATCCTAATTAACTATTACATCCTTGGAAACAGTTACATCAATATAATCAAAAGGAATTAAAGCGCGAAAGAATTGAATCAGGACGTCCTTAGGGTTTTGACCCTTTTGAGAAAAGAAAGTAATTTGTCCTTTTTGCAATTAATTGAAATTAACCCTAATTTACTAATTAATTAATTATTTAAAAGAAAAAAAATGTTTTTTGTGTTTTTAAGTCTTTAATGAAAATAAAAATAAAAGAAATTAAAAGTCAAGAAAACCCTAATTCTAGATTGATTTTATTATTATGAAAAAAGATTAAAGTTAACCTAATTTAAAGCTAGATTAGTTAATTTACATTTTTATTTACAAAAATAAACTAAGGTGAAATTAATAAATAATATAAATAAAAATATTCACATTTTAATTTTCTGAATTTTATTGTGAAAAATATTAATTTGTTAATTAATTAAATAATAATAATAGTTATTAAAGAAAATAAAAGGAAAAGGAAAATAAAAAAAGAAATAGAAACCAGGGGGGTTGATGGACCCAATTAGGAGGTTTTGCTGGAAATTCTGGCCCAATAGCACTCCAAGCCCTGTTGACTTTGGGAATTGCCTGCACGTGCTTTGACTTGGAGCATGGTGTCCAGCATCTCATAGCCATCAGATCTATGCTCCAGGACACATGGCACCTAGGATTGGAACGTGCATGGTGGACGTCACTGGAAAGCGCTGCATTAGAACATGTTATGAAAAAATAGAACAAGCGTTTGGGGGACCTGGGAATCGAACCCAGGTCCCAATGATGAACGTCCACCTCACTAACCACTAGGCCATCACGCTGCATTTGATATAATATTAACAATTGAAAATAATATACAAAAACAATCATATGCTGGAGAGAGAAAACAAAATAGTGCGCGTTTGAATGATCCAATGGCATAGCACCACGTCTTGTCTTCTTCGCTGAAACCTGAAAAAAAGAAATCAAATAACGGGGGTTTTTAACCCCCACAATATGGCATGACCAAAAATAGCGAACAGGCGTGTGATGATCAGAAATTGTTCGCGAGGGTTGGGTTGGATTCGTCTGGCCTTGACGAATTCAACCATATGCGTCTCAAGGTCCAATTTTTCCTATAGAGCAAACCCCCAAATTCAGAGTTTGAAAACCCTAGAAAACGTCCATGGTGATTCCTGTTCTAGGGCGTTTTAATCCAATTGAGCCACACCAAAAGCTTCACCTGAGTTCTTTGAACATAAAACAAACAACAAAAGAGGTTAAATATGCATGAATTGTGAGATGTGATTCTGGAAAAAAGTGACAAACCAAGGGACTGTTCTTGCGCGTTTCTTGAGTTCTAGCACGTGGTTTTGATCCCAAATCAACCCTGAGACCTCCAGCAATATGTTTGAATCGCTCTAAGGCTTTGAATTGGCCTGGAAGGTTGAATTCAGTTTTTAGTTTTTCTGATATTTTTTTGGAATTGGTTATGGCTCTTTGCAGCAGTTTTTCACGTGTATTGCATTAGGGTTAGGTTCAGCATATGTAATGGAAGGGAATTAGGTCAAGTCTTGGCCCAAAGATCCATGGAATTCATGTTTTCAATATTTGATTTCAATCAAATCTTTTTGCATATTTTTGATTGGAAAACCCAACCAAATTGGGAGATTTTTGTCCCCTTGATGTGTACACGAGTTTTCCAGCTTTCCCTGAGTTTATTTGCTTCACAAAAAGATTTGAAAACCATATCTTTGAATTTCCTATATTTTAAATCAATTAAATGAATTAATATTAATAAAAAATCCAATTAATTAATAAAAATAAGAAAATAAACTCAAATAGGCTTGATGGGTCGTGCATATGCTTTGGGTAAAGATTCAAGAAGGAATTTGAGGCCCATTAGCAAAAATGATGTGTTTTGAGCAAAGTTGACTTTTGCAAATTCACAAAACTTTCCCAACTTCTCCAATGCATATCTTGCTCAATTTTGATCATATGAACATGTTCTTTGACATTTTGGAAAGGTCTTGAAGTCCTCTAACCAATGCCTTTGGTCCCATGTCATTTGGATTTACCAATCTCAAGTTATGGTCTTTGACTTAAAGTGCCTTTTTGTTGACCTTTGAAATTGACCTATAATGTAGAAATTGATAACTTTTTATGAGAGCATTTCTTGGACTTGGAATGTGAAGATGAGTTGCAGGAAATGTCATCCCCTTCAGAATGAGCATTGGATGGGATTTTTCTGATGAACCATGAAAAAGTTATGCCCTGGTCAAGTTACAGTTGACTTTTCAGCTGTCCAAAAATAGTAACTTTTGCATCCTTGATGATTTTTGAGCCATGCTTGTGGAATCATGATCAAGATTTGATCAAATGATGATTGTGTGCTCAAAATAAGATGTTGACCAAAAATTCTGACTTTTGACTGTAAAATGACCATTTTGCCCCTGTAGTTGACTGTGAAGCAAATGGGACTTTTGACTGTGCAATTTGCCTCTGTGAGTCTTGAGACTTGTCATGTAGATGCTTGAGAACATGTATAGGCCTATGGGACTTGTTTGGGCCATTGAAAACCTCAAATTCACTGAGAGAACCAAAACCCTAATTTTGACTGGCTTAGGAGGATGTTTGACTGTGCCACCCTCTGAGAGATCTTGAACCATTTGAAGATTGATCTTGACAAATCTTGAAGAATATGGGAGGGCAAATTTTGGGTTACAATAGTTGCCCCTGTTCAATCTTCTTAAACCTGAGGATGTAGATTGTCTTGCGTGCCTTTCATGATCTGAAGGTGGAAGATGATTGAACACTAGAGTGCCCAGAAATTTGCACTCGCATAGTAGAATATCAGCAATGTGATGTCGGGAATGGGCTTACAGATGCCATTTGGAGAGATGGTGGATAGGAGGATGGGCTTATAGATGCCATCTGGAGACGTGACGGAACCTCTTCGGGAATGGGCTTATAGATGCCATTTGGAAATGTAATGGATAGTTGAATCTGAATAAGAAATAGAATAGCTTCCGTGTCTGGAGCATATCTAGTCTATATCTAATTGTTGACGTCTGAATAAATAGTAGAATGACTGCCACGTCTGGGGTATATCCATACTGTATCTGAGTGAGTGACAGAGTGTCACCCGAATCTGGATCGTATTTGGAATGTCTTTTGAATGAATATGGACTAAACAATAGAATAGCATCTGGGTCTGGAGCATCTCTAAGTTGTCTTTAGAAGTTTGAATTTGAATAAGCAGTAGAATAACATCCGGGTCAGGAGCATCTCTAAGCTATATCTGAAAGGAACTCTGGAATAAATATCAGAAAGTCGCCATGCCTGGGTCGCAACTGAACTATCTCTAGAAGGAATCTCTGAATAAGCAATAGAATAGCATCCGGATCTGGAGCATCTCTAGGCCATCTCTGGAGAGAAATCTGAATAAGTAGTAGAATAACATCCGGGTCAGGAGCATCTCTAAGCTATATCTGAAAAGAAACTTTGAATAAGCAAAAGAATAGCATCCATATCTGGAGCATTTCCAAGCTATCTTCGAAAGGAAACTCTGAATAAGCAGAAGAATAGCATCCATATTTGGAGCATCTCTAAGCTATCTCTGAGAAGAAACTTTGAATAAGCAAAAGAATAGCATCCATGTCTGGAGCATTTCCAAGCTATCTCTAAAAGGGAATCTGGAATAAGTATCAGAATGTCGCCATGTCTGGGTTGCATCTGAACTATATCTAGAAGAAATCTCTGAATAAGCAATAGAATAACATCTGAATCTGGAGTATCTCTACGCTATCTCTGAATAAGCAAAAGAATAGCGTCCATATCTGGAGCATTTCCAAGCTATCTCTGAAGAGAAAATCTGAATAAGCAAAAGAACAACATCCATATCTGGAGCATTTCCCAGCTATCTCTTTAATCTCTTTAATGTAGATATGCCCTGGCTAGATACAGGTATCGAATCTACAATCAATCGCTCACAGATATGCCCTGGCTAGATACAGGTATCGAATCTGGAACTGGTCGTCTATAGATATGCCCTGGATGGATACAGGTATCGAATCTCTAAACTCTTCATGCAGACATGCCCTGGCTGGATACAGGTATCGAATCCATAATCAATTGCTCACAGATATGCCCTGGCTAGATACAGGTATCGAATCTGGAATTGAGACAGTTGATAGTAATTATCTTTGGATTGACCTTTTTCCTGAAAAGGCAAAACGTCAGTTGTATGCCATGAAATGCATGATGTCATGATGTTCTCAAAAACAAATGAGATAGTGTAGTGTGCACTTTATCATGTATGTAAGCAGGATGTATAAAATGTGAAATGTTTATGAATGTATTTTCGTCTGGGAAAATAAATCCTTGACGAATGCCGGGAAGTTCGTTGAATCCTGGGCTGATGTTGAAGAATATAGCTCTTCGTTTCCGCTGGGGATGATGATTGCAAGAATAAACCGGTAGGAGAAGATGACTCCGTTGGGGAATAAAACTTGTTGAAGAGATTACTCTGCGGGGAAATACTCTGTGGGGAAGAGATGCTTCGCTGAGACTTTAATGAGAACTCTGATGGGGATTCCATTGATAAGTTATGTTGGGGAATTGATGAACTCCGTTGGGGGGTAGGAAGAACTTCGCCGAGGACGATCTTTTCGTGGTAATTAGCTGAGGATAACCCAGTTATAAGCTCTGGTGGGGAATAATCTTCTGAATAAAGCCGGGGAGAGATATGTACTCTGCAAGGGACCAGCTTCCAGACTCTACTGGGGATAAGCTTCCAGAATCTACTGGGGAGGATGATTCCACTCTCCTGGGGAAACTTTTGGACTGCACTGGGGAAGTGGCTCCACTGGGGTGGCTGATATTCCGCCGGGGAACAATCTTATATTAAGACTGTCGGGGATGCTTGCTGAGGAATATCTGTATAATCTGCTGGAGAATATTGAGATTTTCCGGGGATATCCCTCTTCCTTAAGGCTGACAGTAGATTAACTCTGCTCGGGGGAGAGTATTGCTGACTTGCTAGGGATATTGTGCCTTTTCAGGGCTGATTGGAGACCAACTCTGCTTGGGGAGAGTATTGTTGATTTGCCTTACTCTTGGGGAGTGAAGGTATCTTGGTCATGTTCTTCAGCTGAACTTACCTTGGTACCTTGGTGGACAGAGCAACTAGATCGTTCAGACAATTCTTATTGCCCCAGTTTCTGCTGGAGAAGAAGGCCGGTGGCGTGTTTGATAAGTCTTCTTCTGGTAGGCAAATGACGAGATGCCGGGACATAGTCGTACGCTGTGATCCCTAACTTTTTCCTGGACCGCCCTTTCGGGTTTTCAGTCCACCGGGATACCCATTTTTTCCCAAGCCGCCTTTTCAGGTTTTCGACTTGCCGGGTGTACAGATTTTTTCATTTTCATCCCTTATTTTTGCTCGAACCCTTTTGGTTCGCCGGGAAGCCCTTATTTTTGCCTAGGTGTGTCAACCTAGCGGGTCTTTGATTGCGCGTAGCATTTTTTTGACTATGTCCGTGCTCTTAGGATACAGGAAGTTGTCACCGTCAGTAGTGCAGTGTTACCATACCACCAGAAGATCTTCGTTTGATCGTCCAATGCCCCAAGTGATCCAGATGGAGATTTGCCCCAAGCTGGTTGGCCTTTTGAGAGATTCTCTGAATCTTGACTTAATTGCCCCAGATGATGGATAATGATCATGCCATGCCCCTTGATTGGAGGTGCTTTTGTTCATTAGACATTCGTCGTGCGAACTTCTATGTTGTTCAAATAAATAGTCATATGCAAGCAATGTTATATTAAAAATGCAAAGCTTATGTTTGTCTTGAAGTTTTTGAAAATTCATTTTTTTCATAAAAACAAGTTAATTTTTTGTAAACTGTGATGTCAACTCGTTATTTTACCGCAAGCCTTAAGGAGTCAGGATACCTTTGCAACAGTATGCTTTCGAACTAACCCACGCTTCAGCTAGGACTTTTAAGGGTTATAACGTGGCTTGGTTCATGGTTTAAGAAACAAAGGATAAAGGCTCAAAGTATTTATACCCACCCGCTCTTCGTGATGTTCTTCAAACCTAAACTCAGCTGATCGTGCGTTAGACCTTGTTTGAATCTTTGTCCTGATACTCCAATGATGGTTCGGATATTGACAGTTTATTTTGAATAGGCAGTCATTCCCTTTTTTTGTCGAGGGTTTGTAGGACCTCTTTTCTTTTTGATTTTATTATCCCTGTCTTTTTGCCTGAACTGTTTCTTTTGTGATTATAGTCAGCGGGATGCCCCAGTTTTTGTAAGGCTCCTCCATAGGTTTTGACTTATTGGGCTTTTATTTTGAGAGATAATGATTGCATGTCCTTACGATTATAGGGAACCATCACTGTCTCTTGTTTTGGAAGGACTTCTTTGATGCCATTCATTGTACACCTGGATCAACTGAGAAGACTACCTTGCCCCAGATTATGATTAAGGGTTTTAATTTTTTATGAAACGAAGAACTCCTACTTCTTTGGCTCGAAGGGGTTGACGAGGGATTATCTTCCTTATAACTCCAGTGTTTAGGAATTGAAACAATGACTGTACCTCATCAGCGGGGTCTGTTCAAAAGCATACTGTAAGGATCGTGGTATCGTTTTCGTCATCCTCCCTCAAGAGGCTTAGAATTTAATCGAGAGTTGACATCACAAATATTAAATCAATTTTAAGCATAGTGAAAATAATTACTTCAAAACAGACACGTGTAATGCATTAATGAAATAACAATGTTTGACATGAATAAGTGTTTGAACAATCAAAGAAAAATACAACTTGAACATTCAAATGAACAAAAGTTTCTTTTTGTTTGAACCAGTCATCTCAGATGGAAGATTCTCAGCAGAAGATTTTCATTTTACCACCCGGCATGAACTCTAGCACCATTCCGTCGATCAGGTCTTGGATCTTGTTCCTCAGGCTCCAACAGTCGTTGGTGTTATGTCCAGGATTGTCAGAATGGTAGGCACACCTTTCATCAGGATTATACTTTAGGGAGTTTATGTTGAGAGTCTTAGGAGGATCCTTTAAAGCAATCAGCTTGACCTCCAACAAGCGTCTCAGTATCAGTGATGATGGTATACCAGTCTCCGAGAAATGTCTTCCAGACGTATTTCGCTTACGTCGATTACCCTGTTGCTGCTGGCGAGGTTGATGCTGGACTAGTGACCCTGAAGCAAACTGAGGAGCCTTTCCCTTGTCTTTCTGTCCCAAGGGTGGTTGGATGATGGCTGGCTCTTCAGCCTTAGATGTTTGCCCCAGTTGGTTATCCCGAAGTAGTTGGTTGACGAGAACCCTGAGCTCTTCTTGTCTTTGGGCTAAGTCTTGAATGAGAGTCATCTGCCCCAGCATCTGGGTTCTCATTGTATCCACCTCAGCTTGCAGATGTTTCAGTCGTTCATCCTTACCGTCTTCTGGACTGTTCCTGACCAAAGTCCCCGTGAGGAGTGTTCTCAGCTCTTCCTGCCCCTTGGATAGGTTTAGGAGGATTTCCCTTAACCGAGTCTCTTGAGCCTGGAGATCCTGGTTGTCTTGTTGGGAATCCATTGCTGAAATAAACAGCGGGGAAGGTAAGTGACATGTAAAAAGGGTACCTGTAATGCAATGATGTGTATGTATGCATGCAATGTTTTCAAGGATCTCGCGGGGTAAACAGAGAAACTGGTTAGAAGTTGAATACGGTAGCTTGATTGAAGGAACTTCATGTTGTTGAGAGTCCTTCTTCAAGAGTCAAGGCTCACCATATCGAGTGGGTCATAGCCCCTGACTCAAGTCATCATGTTTTGATCTCCAAACAACCTTGGCTAGAGGAAAATAAATCCCCTTTTCCCCTTGCTAGATAGTTGGTTCATTATGACCTGCATCACAAACCCTTGAGATCCTTGAAATGGATTAGTCCTTATGCAGGATGTATGCAATGGTATGATGGTATGATGTTATGCTATGCATGGAGTGATGTAAGTAAACCCTGTTATGAGTCCAGATTAAGGACTGTAAACAAAACCTGCAAGGAACTCGTGTTGTTAGATAACAAGAACATACAAGTAGTCAGGTTTGAAGGCACACAAGTCACACAAGACAACCCTTAGAGTTTAGGCCAGCATGAAGTCTAGGTACTACCCTCTTTCAGTTTCGTTGGTTAAGACATGTCCTAGAAAATAGTAACCGGGTTCTAGAGGATCTCAATATCACTGACTACCCTCGATCGGTCATAACTCCAGTGTCGCAATCTTTTCTTGCGGCCAGAACCATCGCGAGAGTTTAGCCTCAATGAGTGTAGCATACTGCTACTGTTCTATGGCCAAGTTGGGTCAATTTAGGGTTCTAAGGTCAGTTGGTGCTTAATGACTCCTCAGAAGACCCATATTCTCCTCGTTGCAACACAAGGGATATCGGTACAGACCAAGGTGCCACACTAACGTAGCCACTGCTTCACCCGTGTCGGTCTATGCCGGACAGGTCCCTCACAGCTTATGCTACCTAAAAGGGTATTCCCCAGATCCGGGTTAGGATCTATGAAACTCTGATGCAAGCCCAAAAATATAAAAGCAAACAAGGATAGCAATTGAAAACATAAGAGTGGTCTAATCCTAAGGTACACCTCACTTATAAAGTCCCCAGCAGAGTCGCCAGTTCTGTGATCGGTGGAAATAGAACTGACTGTTTTTTAAGTTGGTTCGCGAAATGTCGCGGTAAGCAAGATTCGCCACCGTCTTTTATGTTCTCCAACAAGGAAAGGACAAAAGCACAGCAAAATTCCTTTTCGAGATGTTTCTCGGTTCGGGAGGTAGATTTATAGAAAGGGAAGGTGTTAGCACCCTTTCTATCCGTGGTTATCCACGGGCTCTTAGGTACTTGCTCTTATGTTTTCAAAAATTTGTTTGCTTTTCAAGTGTGTGTGGGTTTTGAAAAAGTTTCGTTTGAAAAATTTCTAGGTAACTCTTGTATCTGTCCTCAAGAGTGTATGAAATATTTGTTTGAAAACCTTTTGAAAGTGTAGGTGCGAAAAAGATGTTTTTGTTTGTTTGAGAGAGCAAGTACCCAGGAGAAATCTACCTACTCTAAGGAATTAGGCTGTGTAAGAGTCCTTTAGACAGTACTATCCCACTATTGAGAAGTAGGTAGCACCGTCGTTGGAGGTATCAGGTCAATTCGATTAAGGGACATGTGTGGTCACCAAAGCAATAGTAGGACGCCTTAGCGGTAACCCTAATGTCCTAGATCCTTTTTATCTGAGGCAACCGTTTCGAGGCAATTGGATCTTTAGACAGGAGGGCGACCTCTAAAACACCCTATACTTGACGACCACGTCGAGGCAACCAGTGAGGCGTACCCTAAGAGTGGCATGTGCATGTGTGTTGTTTTTCAGTTAATGTTTATCTTTGAACATGCATTATTGTGAGCTACGGATTGATTTTACTTTTCATACAAGTCTTTCATGCATATTAATAGTTAAGAGTGCGGAAAATAAATTGCGGAAAGGTAAATCTACGCTATTACAAGGCGCGGGTATATACATCGCCAAAAACAAAACCCGTTTGGAAAATAAATGCGGAAAGTAAAAGAAAGCAATAAAATCCTAATTAACTATTACATCCTTGGAAACAGTTATATCAATATAATCAAAAGGAATTAAAGCGCGAAAGAATTGAATCAGGACGTCCTTAGGTTTTGACCCTTTTGAGAAAAGAAAGTAATTTGTCCTTTTTGAAATTAATTGAAATTAACCCTAATTTACTAATTAATTAATTATTTAAAAGAAAAAAATGTTTTTTGTGTTTTTAAGTCTTTAATGAAAATAAAAAGAAAAGAAATTAAAAGTCAAGAAAACCCTAATTCTAGATTGATTTTATTATTATGAAAAAAGATTAAAGTTAACCTAATTTAAAGCTAGATTAATTAATTTACATTTTTATTTACAAAAATAAACTAAGGTGAAATTAATAAATAATATAAATAAAAATATTCACATTTTAATTTTCTGAATTTTATTGTGAAAAATATTAATTTGTTAATTAATTAAATAATGATAATAGTTATTAAAGAAAATAAAAGGAAAAGGAAAATAAAAAAAGAAATAGAAACCAGGGGGGTTGATGGACCCAATTAGGAGGTTTTGCTGGAAATTCTGGCCCAATAGCACTCCAAGCCCTGTTGACTTTGGGAATTGCCTGCACGTGCTTTGACTTGGAGCATGGTGTCCAGCATCTCATAGACATCAGATTTATGCTCCAGGACACATGGCACCTAGGATTGGAACGTGCATGGTGGACGTCACTGGAAAGCGCTGCATTAGAACATGTTATGAAAAAATAGAACAAGCGTTTGGGGGACCTGGGAATCGAACCCAGGTCCCAATGATGAACGTCCACCTCACTAACCACTAGGCCATCACGCTGCATTTGATATAATATTAACAATTGAAAATAATATACAAAAACAATCATATGCTGGAGAGAGAAAACAAAATAGCGCGCGTTTGAATGATCCAATGGCATAGCACCACATCTTGTCTTCTTCGCTGAAACCTGAAAAAAAGAAATCAAATAACGGGGGTTTTTAACCCCCACAATATGGCATGACCAAAAATAGCGAACAGGCGTGTGATGATCAGAAATTGTTCGCGAGGGTTAGGTTGGATTCGTCTGGCCTTGACGAATTCAACCATATGCGTCTCAAGGTCCAATTTTTCCTATAGAGCAAACCCCCAAATTCAGAGTTTGAAAACCCTAGAAAACGTCCATGGTGATTCCTGTTCTAGGGCGTTTTAATCCAATTGAACCACACCAAAAGCTTCACCTGAGTTCTTTGAACATAAAACAAACAACAAAAGAGGTTAAATATGCATGAATTGTGAGATGCGATTCTGAAAAAAAGTGACAAACCAAGGGACTGTTCTTGCACGTTTCTTGAGTTCTAGCACGTGGTTTTGATCCCAAATCAACCCTGAGACCTCCAGCAATATGTTTGAATCGCTCTAAGGCTTTGAATTGGCCTGGAAGGTTGAATTCAGTTTTTAGTTTTTTTGATATTTTTTGGAATTGGTTATGGCTCTTTGCAGCAGTTTTGCACGTGTATTGCATTAGGGTTAGGTTCAGCATATGTAATGGAAGGCAATTAGGTCAAGTCTTGGCCCAAAGATCCATGGAATTCATGTTTTCAATATTTGATTTCAATCAAATCTTTTTGCATATTTTTTATTGGAAAACCTTGCCAAATTGGGAGATTTTTGTCCCCTTGATGTGTACACGAATTTTCCAGCTTGCCCTGAGTTTATTTGCTTCACAAAAAGATTTGAAAACCATATCTTTGAATTTCCTATATTTTAAATCAATTAAATGAATTAATATTAATAAAAAATCCAATTAATTAATAAAAATAAGAAAATAAACTCAAATAGGCTTGATGGGTCATGCATATGCTTTGGGTAAAGATTCAAGAAGGAATTTGAGGCCCATTAGCAAAAATGATGTGTTTTGAGCAAAGTTGACTTTTGCAAATTCACAAAAATTTCCCAACTTCTCCAATGCATATCTTGCTCAATTTTGATCATATGAACATGTTTTTGGACATTTTGGAAAGGTCTTGAAGTCCTATAACCAATGCCTTTGGTCCCATGTCATTTGGATTTACCAATCTCAAGTTATGGTCTTTGACTTAAAGTGCCTTTTTGTTGACCTTTGAAATTGACCTATAATGTAGAAATTGATAACTTTTTATGAGAGCATTTCTTGGACTTGGAATGTGAATATGAGTTGTAGGAAATTTCATCCCCTTCAAAATTAGCATTGGATGGGATTTTTCTGATGAACCATGAAAAAGTTATGCCCTGGTCAAGTTACAGTTGACTTTTCAACTGTCCAAAAATAGTAACTTTTGCATCCTTGATAATTTTTGAGCCATGCTTGTGGAATCATGATCAAGATTTAATCAAATGATGATTGTGTGCTCAAAATAATATGTTGACCAAAAATTCTGACTTTTGACTGTAAAATGACCATTTTGCCCCTGCAGTTGACTGTGAAGCAAATGGGACTTTTGACTGTGCAATTTGCCTCTGTGAGTCTTGAGACTTGTCATGTAGATGCTTGAGAACATGTATAGGCCTATGGGACTTGTTTGGGCCATTGAAAACCTCAAATTCACTGAGAGAACAAAAACCCTAATTTTGACTGGCTTAGGAGGATGTTTGACTGTGCCACCCTCTGAGAGATCTTGAACCATTTGAAGATTGATCTTGACAAATCTTGAAGAATATGGGAGGGAAAATTTTGGGGTACAACAGAAAGCATTTGGGATCCTTTGGACTCAAGCATCTTGATGAAAAATGAAACCATAATTTGAGGTAGACTGCCTTAGGAGAGAGTTTGTTTGGTCAACTCTTGAACTTCCTTGAGCAATTTAGGGACCTCACTTGCCATGTGCTGAGAAATATGGGAGGGAAAATTTTGGGGTACAACAGCTGCCCCTGTTCAATCTTCTTAAACCTGAGGATGTAGATTGGCGTGTCTGTCTTTTGTGATCTGAAGATGGAAGATAATTGAACACTAGAGTGCCTAGAAATTTGCACTCGCATGAAGTGACACTTGACTTGTGATATCGGGAATGAGCTTGCAGATGCCATTTGGAGGTCGATGATGGAAGATGGGCTTAAAGATGTCATCCGAAGAGGTGTCGATCGCATAAGAGATTCCTTTTCAAGAACCCGTATACCTGATGTTTGAGGAGGACTCCGCTGGGGAATGCTGATCCTTGTCTTAAGAGAAATAGAGTTTTAGGAGCTTTAGTTGTCTGTTACTCTACTGGGGGAATAATTCTAGTTTGGGAAGCGGAAGTGATCTTGTGTTTGGTCGGGGTATATGTTGCACTACGACTTACTGGGGAAATGTGAAATCAATTGTGTTTGATTGGGTCCAGGTCTTACAGTGTTGTGGACTATTGTCTGGGGATGAGAGGAAAAAAACCCGGATAGTAAGGTTATGAGAAGGAACCTGGATAGTAGGGTTACTTCGATATGAAAGTCGGGATAGTAGGGTTTTGAGAAGGAACCTGGATAGTAGGGTTACTTCGATATGAAAGCCTGGGCAGTAGGGCTATGAGAAGAAACCTGGATAGTAGGGTTACTTCAAGATGAAAGCCTGGATAGTAGGGCTGTGAGAAGGAACCTGGATAGTAGGTTTACTTCGAGATGAAAGCCTGGATAATAGGTCTGTGAGAAGGAACCTGGATAGTAGGGTTACTTCGATATGAAAGCCTGGATAGTAGGGTTATGAGAAGGAACCTGGATAGTAGGGTTACTTCGATATGAAAGCCTGGATAGTAGTACTGTGAGAAGGAACCTGGATAGTAGGGTTACTTCGATATGAAAGCCTAGATAGTAGGGCTGTGAGAAGGAACCTGGATAGTAGGGTTACTTCGATATGAAAGCCTGGGTAGTAGGGCTGTGAGAAGGAACCTGGATAGTAGGGTTACTTTAATGTGAAAGCCTGGATAGTAGGGCTGTGAGAAGGAACCTGTATAGTAGGGTTACTTCGATATGAAAGCCTGGATAGTAGGGCTGTGAGAAGGAACCTGGATAGTAGGGTTACTTCGATATGAAAGCCTGGGTAGTAGGGCTGTGAGAAGAAACCTGGATAGTAGGATTACTTCGATATGAAAGCCTGGATAGTAGGGCTGTGAGAAGGAACCTGGATAGTAGGGTTACTTCGATATGAAAGCCTGGGTAGTAGGGCTGTGAGAAGGAACCTGGATGAGGTTGCATTTGTTGCCGATGATTACTCTGTTTAGCTTTGAGTGTTGATCATAGGCCTACTGGAAATTGTTGACAATAATGTTTTTCCTGAAAGAAATACAGGGTTAGTTATATGCGATACATGAGATGCAATGTGTAATGACGTTCTCAAAATAAATGAGACTATGTTATATGTGATGTATGCACATGTCATGATGTATGAACATGAAATGCTGACATAATAATCTGAGTCCGAGAAAATAAATCCCTGACTGTTGTGAAAATCATAGTTCTTCCCCCTGTGTTGGGGATGGTGAACAAAGATGACCGTGCTGGGGATTTTCCCCTTGGCTGGTAAATATTTTGCCGGACGAGACTCTGTCTGAGGATAACTCTGCGGGGAATAACTTTGTTAGAGAGTAGATACTTTGTTGATAAATCTGCTGACTTGGAGAAACAACTCAGCTGGGGATGAATTACCGTTACTGGTGATGATGAATTCTGTTGGAGATTGAATTTCTGCTTGTGAGAGAAATAAACTCTGCTTGGGGAATAATTTACTGACTCACTCGCAATTGTGAACCTCAGTTGGGGAGACTCATGTCCTGCTCGGGGAAGCTGACATCACCGTCTTTGGATATTTCTTACTCTGTAGGGAGGGTATGTGCCACTACTCATGTTCTCAAGCTGGATTTATCCCTGTACCTGATGGGCAGAGTAACTGTAAGGTTTGGGCACTTCTTTTTTTTGTTCTTGGAATTACGAGTAATCGTCTTTTGTTTTTTTATATAAATATTTATGAGCAACAATTATTTTCAAATGCATATATCAAAAATGAATCATTGGACGTTCTTGCAAAACAAAACATAAAAATAAAAACAATTTGGAATTTTCTTGTAAAACGAATTGTATTGATTTTTGAAGTTGGCCTATAGTAGGGTTTTGTACAAAGAGGCTGACGTCCCAGTAAGAGAACGCCGCCAAAAGATAGAAATTACAATTTGTGTAAAAGAAAGAAAATCAGCTATGTGAAACAATCCCATCGAGTTTCAACTCTGCTATTGCCTTTATATCTTCAAGCGTCTCATCACTTTGCTACTTGGTCAAAGATGGATCAGATTGATTGGCGTCGTCTGAGCTTGATAGTTGATACCGAAGTTTGGTCGCGAGATGATCTAATGAGACATAGTGTTACGCTTTGATCCCTAATTTTTGTCTGGACCACCCTTTCGGGTTTTCAGTCCACCGGGATACCCTTTTTTGCCCAAGTCACCTTTTCAGGTTTTTGACTTGTCGGGTGTACAATTTTTTTCATTTTCGTCCCTTAATTTTGCCCAAACCCTTTTGGTTCGCCGGGAAGCCCTTATTTTTGCCTAGGCCAGTCAACCTAGCGGGTCTTTGATTATGCGTGGTATCTTTTCACTATGTCTGCATTGACGGGGTGATGAAGGTCGTCACCATCCATGGTGGTTAGAATCATAGCTCCTCCTGAGAAAATGTTCTTGACCA